>OU696667.1:10000000-12502500 GCA_916049575.1 Ancistrocerus nigricornis | reverse complement strand
TTGCTACAACGATCGTCTAAGGAACTAAGTAAAAGAGTTCTCCAAGTATCGAGGCCAAAAAGAAGATAAAAACAGAGAGAAATAGTCTCTAACGTATAGTCGAAGTTGGAATGGAAAAATTATTCTACCGATATTCTCCGTGGAAATCGAGTTCGAACGTGAAACGTCGCTCGGCTTTGGTCGCGCTATTGCTCGCGATTCGATTCTTTCTTCAGTCGAGAATAGAGAAAAAAGAGGAAGAGGCCCTGTGAAATCAGAAATTCGATTCGGGGAAGGTAAATCGAAGCATGGGAGACAGACACACACGTATCATGTAAGAACACACGAAGTTTCTATGCGAACACGAAAATCTTGCTCTGGTTTCTCGAGGAAAATCGTTAGATGTGTGTTAGAATAAGGCAGAGAGATAAAAAGGAGGAAGGGGAGAGAGAAATAGCCAGTAAAGAATAAAAAGACAACGACGAGGAAAGGACGTGCGGTATCCCGTCGCGCGATACGTTCCTGTAATTGGTGCTGCAAATGCTCTTCTCCTTCCTTTTAACATTTCGAATCGTTATCTACGAAGTTGCCAGGTAGTTCCACGCCGGGGATATAATGTTGGCAATGAGGGATCGTTACACGAAGCTTTATCGTGATTTATCGTCCATTTCGCGATCTTTCGTGTAATCTCTTTATAGATTATTTCTTCCGTGCGCCCGGGGAAACCGAGATCGAGCATAGGATTTTATTATCCTCGACGAAACATGGATTTCGAGAAACCCCGTCGAAGACTCTCTCTTACTCTCTCTAGGCCATGGCAAGTTCTTTTTTTAATATTCGCTTTTTATACGCATATACGTGGAGATGAGTTATGATCTATCGAAGAGTACGTGTTTGAAATTTCCTTTGCTCGTTCCGCGCGGACAAGTTTGCGGCGTCGATTGATTTCGCATGCGAGTCTCTTGCTTTCGATATTTTTCACCAACCTACTACTTCGATAAAAGGGAGAAAAAGGGGCTGGGTAATACGATGAAAATAGTTTCATTTATTTCCTCGATGTTTTCGATGAACGTTAACGCGAATCCAAACTACCTAATTCGTAAAGCGACTAATTTTTATCACGTTATTTAATTATTAATTTTAAACTGGTGACTCGCGTCGCGTTGTAATAATTTAATAAATAATTCAACACGACCCGGAGTTCCCGTTTGATCGCGCGTTTGTTTAATCCGCCTTTCGATTACACGAACAATTTGCAACGCGTTTGACTTTGGAAAGTGATCGTATGCACGTTTGTCGACGTAAACGCTCGTTGACAAAAATACACCGAGGAGAGGATAAATTAACTAAATCGGCTGGAGTGGATCGAAGCGGTGATATCCCATGAATCCCCGGCAATCCCATTTGCCATTTACTCAATATACACTCGATGCTGCTGATCGTGTAGGAGGCTCGATTAGATCCAATAATTCGAAGCTACCCAGTGTCGAGATAATTTCCCAAAAAGCAATATCCTGTTGGATTTAATCCAGCTAACTGTACTTCTTCTCTCTTGGAATATTATTTACGAGCCATATAAAGTAAATATCACGTAAGTGGATACTTTGGACTCAAAGCAGCGAAAATGAGAAAAAGAGACGTTACAACTGTTTCAAATTAACAAACTTTCTAGCTAATGCCATGTTAGTGGTAATGTTATAAACGACGGGTTCGCTATACAAAAAATTTCACTTTACATAAAAAGGAAATTAAAAATATAATTTTTACCAGTTTCAAACGAAGAATAAAGAGTTAGTGCATAGTACAAATGTATTTTAAATATCTCATGTCCTGGGGGTTAAAAAAAAACCATGCAAATTTTCTTAGTAACGTTCATTACTAGGGCATTTACCTTACCAACGTTAAACTTGTGTTACGATCCGTGAAAATAATTAACCACGAACGAGAGAAACTTGCATGAAAATGTTATTCCTCCAAGAAATTCCGGACAGGGTAAAAGTCGTGAAAAAAAAAAGAAATTCGTAAGAGATCGTTTAATCCGTTTGCGAGCTAATCACGGTCGCGCCATAATCGTGGCGACGATAGCCGTGATCCAAATTAGGAGACGGCGAAGCGGCCTTTTAAAACTCTTTTTACGAGCGCTCGAACATCGTGCTCGGAAATTGACTCGCGCCCGTCGACGACGCAACACCACCTCTTCTCCCTTTTTCTCTTACTCTCTCATTTTCTCTCTCCTGTTCTACTATTTGCCTTCATTAGGTATCACCTCTCGCAAATCGTTTCAGTCGCGCGTGTACCGCGCGTGGAGGCGGCGAGGAAACACGTATTCTCCATTCGATCGAAGATATATCGACTGTAAGTGGTACTTCGAGTTGTGGTACAAGGCAACGAAAGTGCGTTCCCCGTTGAAATAAGAAAAGACCTTGCGTAGAGTAAAAAAGTTCTTCGACGTTTCTGCGGATTAGAAACGTGCTTAATCGTTCTTAACTGGTTCGACTTATTTTTGTAACATTAAAACTTCCGAAGCATTAAAAATTCATCGGGTTTTTGCTTTTATATTTATTCAATATTATTTTTAAACATGTTGACTGCTGTGACCAGCATCTATTTTCTCAATGAGATCGTAGTGATATAAATACGGTGTTGATGAGGACCTAAGTTTTATTTAGAAATATTGTACATAATCTGATTTGTTATTAACGTTCAAGATATGACACAATATTTATGTTGCAGTTATGTGTTAATAATACCGAGTAAAATGTTTTATTTTTTTACGTACTTGTAGTTGGAGCGTTAACACATTCTTTTGTCTACATTTGAGTAATCGAGGCATTTCTAACTCCCTCGATATTTTCTGTATTTTCTTCGGGTTGTTCTCGCCGAAAGTACTTTTCTCCGACTCTCTACACATTCTCGAAACGCAATTTCGTACGGGTACTCGGCTTTTCTCAACGGTACACTCTTCCTTGGGCAAGATATAATTTCTTTCTCTTACTATTGCCCGCTCGAGATTCGTACGAGAGATTTTCCAAAGCGAGTCGACGATAATTTCTTTTTGTTTCTTTTGTATTTCCTTACCACCCTCTCTCTGTCTTTCTTTTCTTTCCATTCTCTTATTTGCCACGCGTCGTTGCTCCTTTTCAAGGCGAGCACCAGGGAGCAGTAGACTCGAAATTTAGTTTACTTCGAGAGATTCTCGAAGGAAAACAGAGAAAAGGAAAGATAAAAAGAAATAAAATCGGTTGGAAAGGTTCGATTGGAAATAATCGAATTCCGATGTTGGGACGAGCCGTTGGAATGTCTGCTCGGTGTCAACGACGATCTCGAGTGTTTATTAAACGTTTTAATTTGACGGGACACCGTTTCGATGGTCGGCTGCCTCGGTGATGCGCGAGCGCGTCAAACGCGCAAACTCCTCCCCCAGGAATGCTAATTACCTCATTTCTCATCGGACGCGGAGCACTTCGCTCCTTGGGTCCTCATTAAACCGATGATCGATCGGTCGCCGAGTGTCCACGTAAGGGCAACGACATAAATATCCTTCGGAACCGTCCCGACGATACGCAAATTATCGCGCGTAAGCTTAATGAGCGCCGTCCGTTAAACCCGTGTCTCTATCTTAGAGATAACACCACTGGAAATGCTTATGTATGAGTCAGAGTACAACAGTATCGAGCTAACTTAAATTTTCCACCCTTTCTTTCTATTTTTTCTTAATATTATAATTTGGTGATTCTGGATACTGAGACCGGATAAATACAAGTTTTGTAAAATGATTTTAATGGTATTTCGGTATGGTTTTTTTAGAATTCTGTCTAGTTTGTAAAAATTTGAAAAGTTTGACTACTCTGCTTTTTATCCAACCCTTCAACTAAAAACACGTCTCGTTATGAGATTTTACTGGGACATCTGGTGGTGAAGTTATACCTTCATATTTTTTCATTTAAAGCTTCGTTTTCTAAAATGTTTTATGAATTGAAAATGTTATATAGCTTAAATAGTTCGTTATTTTAATGATTGTCCAATAAAATTTGCGAACGATCCGTCGAGTGAAATTAATAAACGCTTTGATTCACCTCTCCCAAAGACCATTCACGTTCTCACCCTTTCGGAATACCTCGGGACGTCGTCGATTCTCGCTTGGCGATGTTAATAATCGAATTTATCGCTAGGTGACGATTGATATATCACATTAGCCTTCCATTTGTCCACATTTACGAGCGAATTCGCTCGTACGGCCGTTGCTTTACGAGCAGCCTCACAGCGGGTGTGTGGTTTAAGGGGATGAGAGAAGATGATCTCTTGCAAAATTCTCCTGAAACTTCTCCCTACCTTTTTCCCTTACTCTAAATAATCGTTTCTGTTTTAAACAGCGAAGGGAGACTTCGATCGAGTTCTTTAATCGTGGCATTCCAATGCACGAAAAATCCACGGTATTATACGAAGATCGGGTTGGAATGAAATTTACCCTAAAAGATTATCGAGAGAACGTTTCTTTTATTTTCATCTTTTTCCACGTTCCTTTCACGTGCCACGACGAGGCTCGTTTAAAGTCTCCTCGCGCGCCATTGTCCGGGCCAAATCGAACGGTCCTTTTATTCGCGCTTCCTTGGCCCCGATTTCTCCGTTTAGAGTTATGGATCGAGAGTTCGTTTTCGGCTAGAGAAATTGCAGGAGCTCTGTCTCGAAAGCGCACTTTGTTGCCTCGTGCTCGTTCGTACGAACACGATTGCGATCACTCGTGATCGAGTAAAGTAGATAAATCGTATCTGGCTGGTATATCAAGGAACTCTAACAAGTAGGTACACTCGTACGCGGAGAATGATCAGCGAAGTTAGGAGAAAGCAGGACAATATGGGAAGACTCTCGACGGTGTCAATTTTGCTAGGCGAAGTTTACACGATCATAGAAAATATATACCGTGTCTCCTGGTTTTCTCATGTTACGAGAACCGAGCCATCTGGATAACGTCATGGCTTTCTCTATCCTAAACTCGGTAGAGATCGTAAATATTTCGAAATGAAATATATCAGTTGCAGCATTCGAGATCAACTCGAAAATATACTCCAGATACGAAATCTTCCATCTTCTTCTTCTCCTTTCCAACGAAAATTTTGCCAGAAATATCACTGACGTAAAGAGACCTCCCCTCTGCCAAGAAAATACGCGAGCATTTTTAAATCCTGCACTTTACGAAGCGTGGAAAGGATAGATCGTAATCGTTCGTTATCGATGTTTAATTCTTTACGGGAGAAGAAAGCTGGAGAAGTACGCGCGAGTGTCGAGCGATACGTTCCCATTTTTACGTCATCGAGACAAAGCACGCATGGTCGTTTCTCTACAGGCGCACAAAGAGACTCACATACGTAGAGAGTGGAGATTTATGGTGCTTATGATTTCTGAGAAAGGAGAAAGGAATGCAGTTTGCACATGTATCCCTTGTATACGCTTATATCGGAACAGGTGTTGCGGAGTGGTGCTTTAAATCAGGCCCGGCGAATCAAAACACAATGCCGCTTGTGAACGAGCTTTGCCGCGTTTCGAGCCACCTTAAATAATATCAGGAGTGCTCCTAAGAGCATAAAGAAGCGTGAGAAAAAGGAAAAGAATGAAGAAACAGAAGATTCGACGAAAGAGAAGACGCGCATGTAATCCTTTGGAAAAGTTCACCGGGTGTAAAAATGTAAAGAAACAAAGAATCACGATCTCGCGAAAATATATTTATCGTTTTTTGGCTTGCGTCATTCTCTCGTCCCGGGTCAACTGACTGGCTAGTATCGGTCCCGGATCCCTGGGGAATCGAGTACACCGCGTTCCATCGGTCCAGCAGAAGGGTCTCTTCATCGATCATATTTAATTGAAACCCAACACCCGCCCGGATATCCCTCTATAAATCTAAATTCACCGTCGACTATTTTCACGGTGGTCTGGGTGCGAGAAGATACGCCAGGAGTGGAGGACGAAGGTACGTGAAAATACGGGCATGTACGTGAATAAGTTTAAACGTGTGCGCGTTCGTGCAAAGCAGGGGACAAAAGCGCGAATCTGTAGTACATTCGTTGCCAATTTATTTCACCCTTGTTACTGCAACGAGTTCGAAGGAGGTTTGCATAATTGATGCAAGAAAAATAGGAATTTTAACGGGACGTTTAGACTTCGGGAAGTTTCAAACGGAAATTCAGAAATTTGTACAGTCGGATAAATATTGTTTATAACGCACAGATGAAAAGAAACTATTACGTTTGTTATTTTCATCTTGTGATTAGAATTATCTAATTTTTATCGACTTATTGAAAATATGTGTATGTGTTTACATGTTTGTTCGTTGCTATATGAAGAGTAGTTGTTGCAAGATTATATAAAATTTGAAAAACAATTGAAATTACTCATAATTAATACAGTGTGTTGAACTAGATTATGAACTACAATATTTTCGAAAAAGTAAACAGCAATAAAACTTCACGAGTAGAAAAGAATATAAAATTCTAATGAAATATTTTGCAGAAATAAGGGCACGAGAATCTTCTCCGATCTAACAATACAGTCCTGTATTTTAATATTACACAGGTTTCCTATGTCCATTGTTTTTAGTCGTAGTAAAGAAGCATGGTTAAGATCTTCTCTTGAAAATGACATAGTTCAGTGCATATGATTTTTCCAGTACGAGAACAGATTTTTCCTCTACGTCAAACGGTAGCCTTCTCGTCGAGATCGATCCTATCCAGATACGTTATCGATTGTGCGCGCTCTTTAGCGAGCCTAGAACAGACGACGACTGTTTTCGACGCGAAGGCAGTCGCGTTAGCTAGCGTAAGTCATCCTTGAAGGAACATATTCATGACAGGGACTTTTTACGCGACGCGTCCGACGATTTGCCGCGCCTCGAGTGCGCGAGGAAAAGCGTCGGTGGTATAACATACATCTGCTCGCTTATACTTTGCACACGTGTGCATCGCATCCATATATACGATCGGACGTAGGATTTTCTTTCGTTGCATCGGATCGAAGTTAATCAAAGCGATCGCGACGGCGGGCACGCATAAATATTCATGAGATCCTTTTCTACGTTGGCCACTCTATCATCGAGTTTGAAAGGAAAATAGTCTCATCGGGTGCGTTCGATCCCATTGGAACACGTTCTTTTCTTTCCCTTTTTTTCATTCTTCCAGAATACGTGCGATGGGCTTTCTTTATTTTTAGAATATACCGACTTATAAACGTATAAATTTTGTACGCTAGGTTTGGTAAGGGTTGGGCCCGAGAATAGGCGTCAACCGTAAACCATTTTTTTTTTTTTTTCATTAGCCACGGGACGGGCGATCTTTATATTTCGTCGGGAGTAGGTACCCAATGGCGGGCGTGCTTTCGGCGCGATTCATCGATCGGCCCTCACTCAGAAAATACGCTCTTCTCGTCCGCCGATATTGTGTCATCGACTCTCGAGACGGTGCCGTTCACCTTCGGGTTAGACGCTTCAGCGTCGTTTGAAGAGACGCTCTTCAATGGCCCTGCGAGAGAGGAAAGCGGGCTTCAAACGCGCGTAAACGAAGAACCCTACTCTTTCTCTCTCTTTGCTTATGCATATACCTCTCTCTCTTTCTCTTTTCATCGAGAACCACCCTGTAAATTTGCATCTTGTAACCGCTCACCGTGCTCACGCGAAATACTCGTATCTCCGGGCGCTCGCATAAAAGGGAGAAGCTCTATTAATCCGATCCGCGAGAGCTCGCTCGATCTTTTCTCAATAATTCATTGAAGAATTTTATTAGTGTGTTCCTACGATAAAAATGATAATAAGTGTGTATTATCGTGCGTGTCTGCTCGAGGACGTCTTAAGTTCTCGATCACTCGTGAATAAATAATAAATTTCTGATTATTGTATTTTTTATAGATAGTCTACTACTTTTTTTTATAGATTTATCAGTAGCGCCATCTTTAATACGTTGAATGCCGAGTCAATTTTGAGTAAACTCGTTGGTCTTTATTATTTTGCTAATTATTTTGTTTAGAATTAAAAATAAGGAAGGATTTACTATCTTATCTCTTATACTAGACCTTACACTTTTTAGGACTGATGGTAGGATATTTTTGTAAATATTAATAAACAATACCAGGAAACATTTTAAATATGCTACGAAAAATCCAGTGACGTGTTAAAATAACGGTGAAGCAAAGTAGGTAACACGAATTTCTGTGAATGTTCTATAACGTTTTCGTTTCTCGATGTTTTTGTAGAAAATTAAATAATTATATTTTGTTAATTTATAGAACTCGATATTTTATGGCATTAGTCTGAAAACGTTTTAAATGGATTTTGATAAATATGACAAGAAAATCGAAAGAGTCTATTAAGGAATGCTTAACACGTAGTTGATGGGAAATGAAAAATGAGGGCTAGTTTTTTAAAAGCATGGATTTCCGGTGATCATAGGTTTTCAAGTTTCCACTCATGATTATTACACCAGCTTGCCACGCGACACCATAGACACTGAGAACCGGCTATCGGGTTTCGTCCCATTACACCTCCCATGTATTTATTACGGCTTTTCTGTTCCTCTCTTTCTCTCTTATTCTCTCTTTTCTTCATGGACCCACGGCGTAGCTCTCGTCGACTCGTCCAGGTCCCTTTTCACTCGTCAACGTCTCGTATTCCAGGCGCTCTTCGCTCGTCCAATCAAAACTACTAGCGATGACGTCTTCATTCACGGGGGCCCCGGCAGCCTTTCACGACTCCGCCCTCCCCCTCTTTCTTTCTCTCCCTCTCGACTTTTTCTCAGATTCCTTCCTTCTCTCGTATACCCTTCGGCCTCGTACGCTAATTGATCCTAAGTGGCTTTCGGGGGCCCCCCATTCCCTTTAACCTTACGGGCCCTTCTTTTTTCCCTTCTTCTCTTTCTTCCACTTCTTCGCGTGGTGTCTCGCGACGTCGCATTTCGGCCAAAAAATCTTAGCCGTTGAAGGACGATAAAAGATGAGGGGTGGAGGTATACCTGTCAGCGAGCTCGAAAATAGTTCAAAGTTCGCTCCGTACCGCGAGGATTCCCGAAACACGTTCCGTACGCTTGCTTCCAACGTCGGTCGGAACGTTTCAACTTTGTTTTCTCGACTTTTTACGAAAGAGAAAAAGCATCTCGCTAGATACGTTTCGTCGAGATTCACCGTGATCTTAATCTTAGAGGGAAATAAATATTTGAGAGCTGCTAAAGAAGATTCTCAGGATCCGAGCTCGGTGTGCTCGGTCTGGTTTGCAAATTCGAGCGTCTCGAGTGTAGGACCTACGGCAAAGTGGAGAAGGTAGAGAAGATGAAGAGGAGAATGAGGTGAGGGTGGAGAAGGGAAGATCGAAAACGCCTGGAGGTCCTAGGCGACGCGATTATTTAACTTCCAGCGTAAAATGTATACTCATTAAAGTGGATGTTGCCTAGCGCACGGTACAGCGGCACTGTGGTCGCTTCACGGGGAGACGCTCGCTCGTGTGTGTACTGGAAGTTTAATCGTTCGTAAATTGAGAGTAGCGCGAGCTATTAAGAGGTTAACCCAGCGGGTAGGAGCGGGTATATTTGCATGCAGTATCGTTGCCTTAATTGTTTCTAAATTAAGGCAACGCCTTGTGTCCACCGTGCGGGAGAAAAGGAATCGTTTTCCTGTCTCTCTTCATCTTTTTATCTTTCTCTCTCTCTTTGTACAGCATTCTCGTTCGCTTCATTAGGCCGACAAAATACTGTCGCCTCGGAATCACCGCATTAGCCATGATGTCAGACTCTTCGCCAGCTTGACACCATCTCGAACTTTAACGTGTCTACTTTTAGATTTTTAACGAATGTCGCGTCACATGCCGCGGCTTTATTCGCACGATTTTAGAAACGAGTGGTAGGGTAAGACGGGGCTTAAAATTTCGTGGTTAAGAAGACCCATTATACCTATCCCTTGAATTAAAAGAAGGTTGCAATTTGCGTCATATGGAAAGGAAGGAGAAAGTTAGGGACAATTAACCATTTGCACTCGAAGTATCTACTCTTTACAGGTATTGCCAAAGTTTGACGTTGTAGGTACTTCTTAGGCAAACCAACAATATATTCCACTGAATGTCAAACTCTTTGAATTTACAGTTAAACTTTAGATCCATATAAATGCAAGTTTCATTGAATTTAGTATTTACATAAAACCAAATAAGTCCAAGCTGCTGAAAGCTTTAGTCAAGAAAAAGTTTGTGTGCAAAAGGTTACCGTCACGCTGTCGGATGACTTGCTACAGGTCGTTACATTTGTCCTACCACACTATGAGAATTCTTTTTGGGCAACTCGTTTTCTCTTGCATCTTCGAAAGAACATCGAAGTAAAGCCGATTCGCAAAGTTGGAGGCAAACGAACTCGAGTTTCTTAGCTCGCGTGGTGCCGAGCTATCAATTTAATCGTCGCTTGATGAATGGAAGGATCGGTTTTCTTAAAGTGCCGGTTTCTCCTCGACCTATCTCTCTCTTTCCCTCTTGTACGAGTCTCGTACGTACTCTCGAGGCAAACGCGCGAGCGAAGCGTTTCGAGAGTCATATATCCGTGCCGCGGCGCGCCCTTAAATTATGCGCGCAATTACGTGTACCTGCATCGCGTAAGTGCATCGGAGCTACGGAGTTGCACGCACCCGAGTAAATGCATCTCCTGTCTCTCACTTTCCATCTCTCTCTCTCTCCTTTTCTCGTAAAGGCGCGGCTGAGAGAATGCTCGAGCAAGAAGGACTCGCTTTTTCGACGACATTAGACCCTTTTATTTTCACATTTACTCACGAGTAAGTGCGAGCCACCCTGCCAAAGGGAATGTACTCGAAAGTACATGCTACCTTCTTCTTCGTTCTTTTTTTTATTAATTCCCTCATTTAAATTCACTCACAGCGAGGTCTGGTATCATTATGAAATTTCTCTGAAAATGTACGTTTCCTTAGAGTCTCGAGGCAACCTGACAGCTCCGTTAAAGGAGACACATAAACTGACCGACGCGGCCTACATTCCGGGATCTCAAAAATGCGATCTCCTGCCAGCTTGCCATACGTACTAACGTGCCACCGTAACGACGACGGCATCGAAAAGTCAGACCCGGTACGATTTTAGATTCACGAGCCGACGAAACCGTTACTCGTTCGATACTTACACATAGGTACCTATATACAGTGGTACATACTTTCATGATTCGATTTCTCTGTTCTCCCTGGCACCTTCTTTTCGTGGCAAGAAGGAAGGAAGCTTTGAAGAAAAAGTCGATCGGGTTGGTATCGTGCTCTATCTCTTTCTTTTCAACGGCACGCTATTCATTCTCTCTTTCTCTCTCTTCCCCTTTTCTCTTACGAGAGCATCTCTCCCGTGAAACGGCTGTATAAATTTCAGCACGTACACGGGTACACGCACACGCATAAATTCCACGTGCCCCTCGGGGTACACAGCGCGCACGTAAAACAGTGCCTCCACTCGCGCGGGCTACGCCAGAGAAAGATACGCATAAGCATGCGGCAAAAGGCGAGAGAAAGGGACAGAAGTAAAAGAGAGCGAGAGGGTTGGAGGAGGATGGAAAGAAGGAGGGACCTGCGTGTTCAAACAAAGGTAAGCCTGCAACCTGCACCTCGGTTGCGCATAATGCGCTTCTTACTCTTCGCGAGTACTTCTATCTCTTTCTTAGTCCTTCCTTTGCTCTCCCGCACGTAAGCACCTACATTCTCCTATCTCTTCTTCCTCGTCTCTTTTTCTCTCTCTCTTCTGCATCTCACCGTCTCTCTGAATTTCTCTCCTTTCCTTCTCTCCAAGATTTTCTCCTCTTCGTTTTGCGCGATGTTACACGCCGCGAAGGTTACATCCGGGCGAATGTCTTGTTGCCAGGTGTGCGAGAGACCGTACTACCTTCTCTACTTCTGATTATTAGTTCTTGTTGCGTTAGGATCCTACTCTGCGAAATCGATCACCTTTACTAGCAAATTAGCTAATTTTATTCAACATTTCATACGTTAGTCTATATATCGTTATTGTGAATAGCAAAACACAAGGGTTTTAGAGAGGTAAGCGAATCTTTGTCACGGAATCTTATGGAGTTATGGTTTTTCAATTCTGTTTTAACCTAGTAAACTGTAGTGGAGTTATCAGAAATTTCAAACGTGAAACGTGAAAGAGAAAAGTGAAATATGTCTCATAAAATTAGACCAAGAGGTCTAGAATCGAAATACGCACATCAGAGACATTCGTGTCATACTTCGTCATATGAATAGATCTTGTTCCATTTCACATTTCATCTTACATATTTCCTTGATATGCGACTTAGCTTAAGTGTATTAATACTTTACGCGGAAATCTAAAATTTAGATGAAAACGGTGTGAGGAGGTTTGCTAATTAGGACGTTGATATATCCATTGGCTAGAAAACGACCTATATGATCTTTTTACATTTATTTAGGAAATTGTAATGAATTACAAGACCTTATACTTAGAAATCTTCAAATGATAATTACTCATATTGGTTACAATTTTTATACTGTACAAAATAATAAAACTAATCTTGATTAAATATATTATTTATTAATCTTAATTTGTAATGTAATCATGGGTCATTAAAAGTGTAAGGTCTAATACGAAAGGTGTGAAAATTTTTTCGTATCTTTATTCTGAATAAAATTATAAACAAAATTGGATAAATATACGAGTTTATGCAAAATCGATTTGGGAATCAGCGTGTTAATCGCTAAGGAGAGCGAAACTATAAGCGAAATGAAGAAATTAAGTGGATCGACTCGATAAAAGAGTCGACATCGTTCTATCCTAAACGTCGAATCGAACGGTTTTAACTCGCCCGGTTGATTATGCAAATCGATCTTTAAATTATGCATGCACCTCGGTCGTCTTGACGGTCTAACGAGACCACTTCACAATTTTCCTCACAATATACACCTTTTATCCATCGGCGACAAAAGGATCTCTAATGGCGGAATAAAAATTCAGACGCGAGCGTGTACTTATGGAATCAACAGGTGTGTCGAAGGAGACGAGGAAATTGCGTGTAAAATAAACTATGGTGTACCTACCTACCGTTCAGTTATCTCGCGAATTTATCGTAACACGAGTTTTCGTCTTGGAATTTAAGGTGGGAACTCGTATTTCGATGATCGTCGTGAAAAAGTAACGAAACTCGTTCGTGAATCTTCCAAGGGAACCGATTGGATTGAGAGTTAAAACCTTTTTCTGCTAGGAGTATCTTGATGAATGGCGTGCGTCGGGCATCACGCGATTTAAGATAACGATAGCCAGACGTGCGATTCATAATTCACTGGATCGGCGCACCGATGGGCGTTCCTCGCGATCCGAAGTGTCTCGTTAGCTATTGTTTGAGATTTTCTTTTATTTTTCAAAGTTCTCTTAGAATTGCAATTGTATAGATAGCTTTTCTAGGGTTGATAATTTAAAAGCAAAGGATCTCCTAAACATTTTCGAAAGCAGATGGCGTCCCGACTCTAAGCTTCCCTTTGGAATTCCGTAACGACGTTCAAAAGAAGGTTCGCAAGACCCAAAACTCGCCACGATAATTGCTTTAATCTGATTAACTAAATCCTTTTGCTCCTTTTCACCCCGTAAAAACGTCCGAACGTCCTTCGGACCCGCCAGCTCTGGACGACGCTTTCCTGACGTTTCAAAGAGGTCGCGACGATTATCGGTAGCGATTATCTCGAATTCACAAATGTGAACGTATTTTTAACGAACTCGGTAATGCGACTCGCGTAAAAGAAAAAATAAGTATAGCCGTCGTTATCTTTTCGACTGATCAATGAAATTCGACGATACGTAACCGAAATGGCATGCGGTACTTTCGAAGAAAATAAAATTTTCGTTCTACGTCTCTGACGTAATGGATGATCGAAGAATTTCTCTCCGACGTAACTTCCACTCAATTTCTATTTTATTTCTCAACGGGAGTATATTGAATTATCTCGAATTCACTTCGACCGTTTGTTACTCAATAGTTTCGATGGAAACAATGAAATTGGCAAGAAGGGGAGAATTAATGAAAATGGGATTTTATCTAGGTCTTCGTTAAAATCTACACGGATCTGTTACACGCAACGAGACACCCGCGGAAGAAGTTACCAACCTTGCCAGCCAGCCAGCACGTGGGCCTTTAAGTGTAGCGAAATGCACCGAGGGCGATACGAGTTGAAGAAAAAAAGGGGAGGCGGGTTAAGAAGGGAGGGTAAATGCAGATTACGAGGCACCCCGGAGGCTCGCTGTGTATATGTACCGAGAGGCGAAAGAACGAGCGAATAATTTAAAAGAGGATAGGCGTACGGCTTGCATTCTCTATATGTACTGTAACTAAACACCACTGGATCTCTCCATACTCCGCCCATTTTGTTACCTTACCACCAATGTAACAATTTTCACGGGACACCTCATCAATTTCAAACAAGATTTTATATTGAAAAAAAAAAAAATTAGCTGGGGTCATCTTTACGGGCAATGCTTCGAGCTCAATTGTACTGTTAGAGAGTAGACACATCTAAAGATCGTCTTTATTATCCTTTTTCATATTTAATTTGTGGTTTAATTATTTTTTTAGTTCATTCTTAACCTTCTTATACCCGCGCCAAATGCAGTAACACGTATACCCGCGCACGGTATCAGGGACCGAAAGATTTAAAGCCTGTTATTTGTTTTAATTATACGAGTATCTTAATAAAAGTAACTTTTATTATTAGAAAGAGATGTTATGGAACAATGGAACAATGGAACAAAAATACAAAAAGGTAATCTGTCGGTCTGATAGACCAATGCGCGGGTATAGGAAGGTTAAGAATAACGAAACTATAACCTACAAAAATATAGTAATAAAGCTATTTAGTATATTAGTAAATTCGTGTTAACGTGAAATATAACATTTTTTAATATTATAAACGCTTTTGCAAAAACTTTGCTACATATAAGAAATGTTTTAAAAATGTTTTTCTTTCTCTTTTCTCTGAATCCTCTTTAGCATTTAACAGTACCATTGTTCCCTTTTATAGGAATTAGGGAAAACGAGTTATGAACCGTGGAACGAGAAAACAAAAGGGAAGAAAAAAAAGGAAGACTAATAATGCTGATCCCACTGCAAGCTCTAAAGGCTTAAGTCCCGGCTAAGTGGCGAGTAATGAATATGCTAACGCGTGCCGAGTGCGCGAGGAAAGCTTTGCACTCTGTATCGAGTTCAAGCACCTTTCTAGGCGTGTACAACACGGAACTTACGGTACGCGCGAATCGAGACGAGAAATTCGACCTATCCCTCTTTCTCTCCCTCTCGCACGAAAATTCATCGATCGAGAGAATAAGAAAGACTCTAACTCGACTGGATTTCCAAGCAGAGTTTCCAGACGCATTAAGTTCTTCGTTTGATACTTAACGAAGAAGCGACGTCGCTTATCGACACCTTAGCGAATTCAATTTCTCGACTGTATTCAATTAAATACGAAATAATAGCTCGCCGAGACACGACGACGACGTCCATTCTACTTCTACTTCTATAAATTAAATTACGGTAGTATTTTAACACGTACTATAATACTTCTTAAAGGACTTTCCGTTCGGGTCATTTTATATTTTTGCTATTAAATATAACATTTTTATAAAATTTTATATTTATATCTAAATAACGTACAGTTATAGTGCAAATATAGAATTGTAGATCACATATACCCTGCGTGACGTTGCAATTAGTTTGATTTTATTCTATTTCCATTAATTGACATTCAATCATAGGTAGGTACATGTTATAATCACAAAGAAAGATTATACCCCTCATAAATGAGATTTTTTGCACTTTTTACTAAATTATCACATTTCTACAGTAGATAAATGGTAATTTCTTCACCAAATGAGTATACTCGAGAAACGCACCTGCGTATTTACATGACACGAACGTAGTTAAGAAATCGAAATAAAAATTTCTGCTTTCACAGTCCTCTAAATATCAATACACACAGTTATAAGCAAAACTATTAGTCCCAACAACATGGACCTCATATTACCCACGCTACGTGAACGAAAAATCACCAAAACTCGGTCTTACAATAAACGCGTTAAAGATAGAACGGTATCACAATAAACGAATCGAACTATGCTAATAAATTGAACCTGCTCGTTATTAGCCGTTTATTATCGTACACGGAGCTTCATTTCGAGGAAGATGGTCCTTGGCGATCTAATATCGCGTGAAATCCTGAGGCGGAGAGAGATCGAAGCTTTTGACAGAGGAGAGCGGAAGGGCACAGCACCGGAGGGCTTCCGTAGGGAGAGAGACCACGAGGAAGGTCTAGCTTGACCGATGCCGCTGTTTGAGAAGCAACCCTTGCCCGAGGGTGCCACTGTGGTTTGAGTAAACACAGGGTGAACGGTTATCGGGGTTGGGTGGGCTTGGATACGTCGCTCGTAACCTATCGTTCTAGTATGATCACGCGTGCTACGCAAATAGGGGGAATTTCTAATATCACTCGACGTAGATCGTATCTTCCGTCTCTGTCTCTCGCACAGGCACGCGTATGGTCGTATACTACTCGCTTCGTTCGAATCGCGAAATTATTATTTTTTTTCCTTTTACAATTTGACTTGGGAAATATTTTCTGACCAACCATGAAAATGAAACCCGAAGTAATTAAGACGAGCTTCGTTTTCTACCGTAATTAACTGCAGTCTGTTAAAGCAATTCGTAGTGCTTTCTTTCTTTCTTTTGAGAGAACGAGAACGAAAGAGAGAAAACGCGCTTCTTCTCGAAGCTTGTGCTCACTGCCGGTGTGTCTCTTGGACGGCATATAAAACACGCTAGAGAGAAAGAGAGAGAAAGAGTGTCGTGCCGAGAGGGTCTCTGCGCGTGCTCTCGCCGTCGAGATAACGAACAGTCTGTATTCTCGTTAGCAGTCATGGCAGTCGTTAAGATAACAACGAGACACGACACTCACCGCGAACCAAGCCACGGCACGAAAAGAAGATTTAAGGTCGTCTTAGGACGGCATAACTTTCATAAATTAGTCCTAGACGTTCGAAGGCGTTCGCCCATGGATATAGGACTGCTCTTCGATCGCGTGTGGGTAGCTCAACCCTTTCGTAGATATATATTAATAAGAATGTTTATTTTTTTATCTTCCAGAACTCGGATGCAACCTCCGATAAGTCGTGTATCGAAATCATGTTTAACTCTTTATACGTGGTGGTCCATTTGAATAAATATCTCCTTTATTTGTAATGCAATGTAAATGGTATCTCAAGGTGAATCCTTTGCAAGTGTTATTTTTTATCTCAATTAAAAACATTTGTCACGTCATCATAAATAAATGAAATATTTAGGTTGCCACATTTATGTAGATCGTGTCTATTTACAAGTACATACCTATCATACTTTATAAATAGAAATCCATTAAGTTTAGAATTAAGATTTCAAAAAAATACACACACGCAGGTATGTGACTTCGATGTCAAATGGAACTATATACTGTTAAAAATAATAGTGCAATAAAGGCAGGATAATAAAAGTGATTGTCGATCGTAAAATTTGTCATTACGATCGACATATTTATCATTCGTGTTTACCGTCTCGCGTCTAGCGTGGCTAGAGTAACAACGCTCATTGTCCACGGCGAGAGCCAAGCAAGGAAAAGCGAATTAATCACGCTCAGGTAATTCGACTCCCAGCCACGACCGCGAATTAATCCGACGTAGAACAACGCCGTCTTTCTCCGATACGGACGATTAATTGCTTCGGTCAGCCGGTGGATTTGCGATTCGGTCGAGCGAGAGCCATCGATGCCCAGAGAGAGAGAGAGAGAGAGAGTGGACCGAAACTAGAAACCGCTCGAATTTACCCTTCATGGTCGGTCCACGGATCATGCGTTCGATAAACTTTACCATGCTTGGCGTTAATTAAACCGAATTACTCGATTAGGTTATATATCTACTATGATACGATCTATTCGATAGATTCTCGACGTTTTCTTTGGGATATCTATAATAATTCTTCGGAAAATAAATGGTGAGAAATCATGAAAGAATTGACGACGTATACCGCGAAGCCACGTGTTTCTAGTTTCGTAAAAGAAGGAAAGAGATAGAATGTGTGTGGCAGGTGCGACGAGTATCTCGACTTCCCGTAACTCTCCACCGTTCGTTCTATCTCTGATCCTACGAAAGGCTGGAAGAGTAGGAAGGAACGGAGAAGAAAGATCCTCTTTGCGGAGGATCACCGCCGGATCAGGAGGCCTTCGCGAGACCATTCGTCGTCTACCGTTAATTTATTTACTGTAGGAAGAGTAAGAGAGAAGAGAGGAAGTCTCGTGGACAACAAATCTACTGTATTACAATGGCGCCGTGTACATCGCGAAATATATAGGTATCTCTCTCTTTCTCATGTATATATGTACATACATATATGCATGTATGCATTGGCGTGGCATGCAATGGCACGACAGCAGAACGACGACGATGCTGTCTTCGTGGTACGTGCCTATGTATACGACACGAACAAGGAGAGAGCGTGAATACGCTGGCGTGCTTTCTCACACCCGCTAGAGAGAGTGTAAGAGAGAAAGAGAAAGATCGTTATCCCAGCGGCGGTTTGTGGGCCTAGACAAACGTACATAAATTGAATGCACCGAGATTAGGGGGTTGCTCAGCTGGTAACCACTTTGTAACAGTACCGAGAAACGACTGAGACGAATGGTAATAGTCGCTGGGTTTCTCTCGATGCCGACTCTCCAACCTGTGAAAAGGACCGCGTTTTTGATTATACTATACCTCGAGAGCTTTCTTTTCACATTGATTTCTCTTTAAATTTTTTTTAACGCTCGTATCGTTTATTACAAGTACCCCTTATAATTGATATATTTTTCTTCGAATATTGGATTAACAGGCCAAAGTTTTTCATTTTTATAATTTTTTAAATGCCAAAAATATGTATTCAACCTTTGTTAATTCTTCTTTAGGATTCTGAATAACTTTTATTATTTCGATTGAAAATGATCTCTATTATTACCTCACTAGGACACCCTATACAGGCTACAGAATTTTCTAAATATCTGAACAACAAAGATACAAAATCACGTTTTATCTTATGCTCGGTAATAAAATGTCGAGTCACACTCGACAAAGGAGTGTAAAGGTTTAAACAAATCTATTTTTTCAAAGAGATTTTTAGCTTATTCCTTCGACAAGAAAATATCGTTAGGAAAATGTCAGAGAACGGTCGGAGTAAATCGCGTCGTTGTTCATTCCAACATTGTTCTCTCGCGCGCATATAACGGTTAAGCGTCTCAAGGATTATGCTAATGCGATCGCGGGCGATCGTGATTAAGCTCGCCGGTAATTTCGATGTTCGCGAGCGTGCGATTTCCTCGATTAGTCCTAGGGGAGTGCGAGGGAGTGAACAGCGGGAATGAGGGAGAAGGGGGTTGGTAGAGTAAAGGGAGGGACTTGGTATAGCCGGTCGTTGGATTTACATGTAAGCATTGTCTCTGGAGTACACTTACGTTTGCAGGCCTTGCGATGCGTGATCGGCCTCGCCGGATCCCTGTAGTAACCTTCTCGGCAGTAATGACAGTGCCTTCCTGCCGTAAAATGCCGGCACTGCAGGCAAACGCCTCCGCTGACACGGCCCGACAGCTTGTACAGTTCCATGTTGAATCTGCACTTTCTCGCGTGGAGGTTGCAGTTGCACTCTGTAACAGGGCCAAGTCGCTTTATTTAGAGAGATTGTGTCTGCGATTGTTTCCGCTTGCTACGAGACTTGGAATTAGAGAAAATAAAAATAGATAGGTGGATTGTTCCGTGGCATGTTGGCCAATTAGTATACTTATAGATGTATGAGAAAATATTCAAAGAAGAGATTTGATTCTGATGGTAAAACCATATCGAGTGGTACCATTCGATATAAGAGATTTTTCTTTAATTCACCTTGACAGCAACTTAGCGAATAATAAGAAATTTGAAATAAAATATTGTAATGTCGTTGTAGATAATAATATTAACAAATAGCAAGAATGGAAATATGTACAGGGCAAACAAAAAACGTTTTATGGGATCGTGAGAATAATTTTCCATGATGAAGAAAAATCATATTTTCTTGAACGTTGCGTATAAGAAATGGGTTAATTTCATAGTCTGAGGATTTCGCGTGAAATTCTTGAGGAATAATTGCGAGGTATTAAAGCTGAAAAAAAAGAGTAGACTAGCGTTTATTTTAAAGGTCTCACTCTCCAACCCTCTCAGGCATTTGCTTCTCGATTTCCATTGGCCGTCCGGGTGCACGCTCGATTGTAACTACACCCGCTCATTAATATTACCGAGTTTCTTCGAAGAACGTGGAACACGGAGAGCGAGACTCTTTTTCTCATACTTATCGGGATAATTAGTCTCGAGTTTATTCATTCTACGAAAAGGCGAGTAAGAGAGATTAAAACGTTTCGAGGGGTAATTCGTTAAAGAATGTACGACAGTTTTCTTCGCGTTCGCGGGATGTTTTTTTTTTCACGAACGACAGCAGCATCACCACCTTTTCCACTTCTTTCTTATACAAACGTGTAAGAGAGAGAAAAAGATAGTCGTTGAACGTTCGTCTCATCGATCGCTCGTTCGCGTCTATTGAATTCTGGAGGAGGAAGCGAGAGTGGCTTCAAAAAGAAGAATCGTGCCGTAACTTGGCTCGTTCGTACTCCTCGAGAGCGCGATGCTCCGACGTTCTTCTTCGTGACTTCTTGAAAATAACGGAATAATTGAAAGGCAAGTACTGGTAGGTAGACACCGATGAGCTCGAACAGAGGGAAAGAGAAGGTAACGTCGGGGAAGGGCTTGCAATTTTAACGACCCTTTCCATCGAGCCTTTTCGAGAAGAATCTTCTCGACCCAATAATCCGTCTACCGAACCAGGAAGGAGATCTACGTACGTTTAAACTTGTATGCGTTTGTACATCGAAGCATCTTACCCACGTTTTCCTCTTCTTTTTCTCCGCAAGCATCTTATTTCCAAGTGACGCAATTGCGTTAATCTCGCACGTTCCCAGACACGAGGAATACAATCGAGGAAAGAAATTTCACCAGTTTCTTCCTCCGTGTTCGATAACTTCGTTCTCGTTTTTAGTTCCCTCCTTTCAAGACTGGCCTTTCGAGAAGGCCGCTATCAATTCGAATTGATTTTTATTGACCGCAATTCGTTCGAGCTCGCTCCGAACTCGAATGGGAAGAAGAAGAGAAAGAGAAGGTACATCGGACTTGGTGGAAATCGAGGTAGGCTTCCCTTTCCGGATAAATCGTTAGCGTGGGAAGTGCGCATGGCTCGTCCAATCGAAATCGAATTATCTTTCGCTTCTTCTCGTTTCCTCGTTACGCTTCCGCGTCTGCTAGAGTGTTCCTTGATCTTGTTTGCGAGTGTGTGCTTTAAGTTTTCGAACAAAAAATTAAATTCTTTTTTCTTTTTTATCCTAACCCTTTGCCTTATAATATCGTGTGAAATTCGTTGTACAAATTCCGAGACGAGTATAAAAAACATGAGTCACACTCATGGTTCAATTCTTACAAGTTTATTTTTTTATACATTTGTTTTTTATTGTTCATTAGTCTTTGTTTGGACATACTTGTAATTGATTTTTCCTCAATTTCTAGTATTAATTTGATTGAGTGCCAAATTAAATCATAAGGCAAGGGGTTAATCGCAACAATCGTTAGAAAGGAACAAAAGTCGCTTGTTTGCAAGTTAAAGTTAAAAACACTTGATTCGTTTTAACATCTTAGCGTTTCATATAAATAAAATAAAAGTATATAAAAATTGCATAACGTTGTTATTTAAAAGAAAATATGTAAAGAGATTGGTTTTGAAGATATTAAAAAGGAAAAAGCGAGTTCGTCAAACATCTTCCGCGTCAAGGTGAGCAACGACGAGCGAGGAGAACGGCCAAGAAAAAGGGCTCGCAGTTAAGAGTTTCTAGGAGAGCGTGCAACGGGTCGATCAGATAACCCCGAGATAGTTAATAACCTCGTTCAGCCACCGTCTGAAATTCCACGATCGGTTCCTGTTATTAAGCTCTCCTACCTCCTTCTTGAGTTATTTTCGTAGCGAAGGCGATCGCTGCAATTAGAGATTAATCGTTGTTGGATCGGATCGTCGATCGGCATTTAAGATCTCGACTTTATCTCTATCTCCTTTTCTCGATCGAAAGCTCGTCGACTTTCAGGTGAATGAGAAAAATCAACAGGTGGATTCTTCTTCGAGTATTTCCGAGTTTCGATGAAATCTCGGATTTGTTCTAAATGGATGAGCAGGATAAACTGTTTGTTTAATGAATCGTTATGGATAAATTTATCCTATTATTTGTATAAATTTATTATTTGTGTTATAAAAGGAGAAAGATTGTACGAAGTAATCTTTTAAGGTCTTCTTGTTTTAAATATTTTATTTCTCTTGTTTTTCTTTTAATAAGAACATTATAAATGTTTAAGTTTTTTAAATAAGCCGTTTATTTTGAAAGTGACCTAAGTCTATTTTTTTACTGGTTACAATTTACATCCAAATGCAAAGATAAGGTGGAAATGTGAACATTAAAATAGCTAGCTCGAATTTTTTGGAAAATAGACTTGGACCACTTTAAAAATAAACGGCTCAAATAATAAGTAAAATAATTCAATTTTACAATATCTGCATACACTTTGTATTTATCCTCTTGATATTTTGTACACTTTTAATATCGAATTGCATGACTAAAGCTGGGTAAAGAAGACTCGACGAGCCGAACCTCTAATGTAATGTTCGTGTCGTGCTCGCTCCTCCAAACGCCCGTCCAAATAACACGAATTTAATAATGAGCGCGATGCGAGCATTAGGTATATTAGACGTTACATTACAGACTCGGCTCGTCTAGTTTGTACTCAGCTTAAGATATTTCAACTATCTCGTATTTTCTGTGAAATCTACGCTGGCAAGTAACTTATTTATGATAACTCTCACGATATAATAATACTAATTAAATTAACAAGTACACGTCGTCCATTTCCTATCGCATTTCGGTGATCAGCGCATCCCTTTTCGAAGGACCGTACGTATTTCTCGCCACCCGTTTCTCTGCATTCGTCTTATCGCCTGCTCATCATTCTCCACTTACAGGTTCCGAATCTCGTGAACTTTATCTCCGGTTCGTTTTGTACTAACGACTCGAAGCTTGCCCTTTACGAAGAAACAAAAGAAAAGTGTACAAGGATCGTCCGATGAAAAAGGGCAGAGAAAAAAAATTGCGGAACATCGAAGACACAGGAAAGTTAACTGTTTCGAACCTGTTTCTGGGTTCGCTATCGGTCAATCTTCTTCTTCGTGTGATTTACACCCTTCCTTTCGGACAAGAGAGATCTTTGTTAGGTTAAAGACACTTTTTAATTCGTCTTTTCTTTCGTGTAAAAAATTCGAAAAATTTCTCTTTCTTGAGAATTTCATTCGGCATCAAATACATGGAGGAGAAAAAAAAATAGAAAAGTATAGATACGTGATCTCCTCGAAAGCTGTCTGTGGTAACCTTCGTGGTTAGATAAACTGCCTTGGGTGAGGCTCGTTTTGCACGAGAAAATTGCCAAACCGTTTCTTTCTTCCTTTTTTCCTTTCCTTCTCGACAATTTTTAAGAAGGAAAATCTTCAGAAGCGACTCTGTAGGAAGATCACGATTTTTATTCCATTTCTTCTTTCGGAAAAGTTCGCAGATTCGACGAACGTGCCACGTAAAATATCTTCGAAGTTCGTTCGAGGAAAACTCGTTAGCGCGAGGATCCGTGGAAAATTCTTCCTCGAACTTTGCGCCAAGTTAATTTACAAAGTAAAATACTCGATAACATCGAGCTGGAGGAGCAACGCTCGTGTGCGCGTGCACGGGGCTTGCTCGAGCCTTATTAAAATCAGCGTCGACTCGAGATTCCAAGATGGGTATCGAGAAACGTTGTCAGGGTAGAACGGGCTAACACGAAGGAACGAAGTAGATACTTCATTCTTCGAGTAGAATTTCGTGCCTACGAAGTGGATACTTTAGTGTTCGAAGCTCTTAAAACTTTGAGAGGGTTCGCCCGTTTAGTTTTCGGGGTTGTCGAATAACGTGATACATTACTAGATCCTTGTCGTTATCAATTTTATAGAAATTATGGTAAGATACATTTGGAGGGATTATAGGAAAAGCGAATATTCGGATATTGTATATCGGAAACGCCTTGTCAGTCATTGTCACGACGACAGTCTTCTAAAGAGGCTATGAATTAACTTATCAGCACTTTTTCTAAAGTGCTGATCATAAGATTTAATCAGCTAAATTTTAGAAAATGATCAGCTGTGATTTTTTTTTTTGTTACCAGCAAACTAAATAACCATGAAAATGCATCATTGAAACGATTAAAAAATCATTTATTATTCAACAGCCATATCAATTTTTATTATATACATGATTATAAAAGAAAAATTTATGTTAAATATAAAAAGTCTAGCACCAATCAAATAATTTGCCACTAAAAAAGTGAAAGTAATCGCTTAACTTGTGATCTGTTAATATATACAGAAAAGTATAACATTAAAATAACTTTTTACTCGCTCAGTCTTAACGTATTATCTTTTGCTCGTGTTTCCCCTATATATCATTTTTCGAATTTGATGAAGTACCATACAAAGAAAACTCTCTTCCAATCTTTCCCCCCTATAAAAATTACAAAGAAAGTATTGGTAGATGTATACGTAGCATGGTAGTATTGGTAGTACCGTGCTATTAACCATGTACACCGGAGAAATTATTCTCAGCTCTTCTCGCAGGTGCTCCGTCCGTTTCCAATCACTTCGTCTCTCGATAATCGCGCACCAATCGAGGCCCCCTTGCCAGATGCGCGATAATTATCGTGCTACGACGATAATCTCATTACGAAATTATAGCGTGACGAGACCGACGGTAGAACGAAAGGGAGAGAAGACTCGCGTTATGACGCGTCAGAGATCGAACGTACATAGGTATATACATCTACCCTAGCAACGTCTTTTCGCTAATGAAGTATCGATCGGCCAAGAATCGATCTTCATTATTCCAAAGTGCCCAAATTGCGGTTCTTCGCGACCAGTCCGAACTTCCAATATCTCTTCTCTTCCCGGAAGTTTCGATCGATCGAGACGAATTATCTCGTAATCGCAACGAACAGGTGCCCGTTCCTCTCGCCGTGCCCTTTGCAACCACCCACGCACGTGAAAATTCCGACGAAACGAGCCTTCCAAGCGTGAAACATTAATAATGTTGGTCCACGGGGGGCCCGCGGGTTCTTCTTTTGTTTCTTCGCGCCAGGAATGAAACCGGACGAAGGAGGAACAAGAATAAGAGCGATGCCACGGTTTACAGGAATATTAATTATCGATAAAGGCCGTTTTAAGCTCGTTGGCCGAGGATATAAGACCGTGTCGAATCTCTTAAACAATTAAATTACATGGCGGAGCTAACCGTGACGATGGAATTATTCCCGCGAAATTATTACGACGGACCACCTGGACTGACACTATTCTAAAAAAGGTTTTCCTAATCTGTAGAAGATCGGGAAAAGGAAGGAGATAAATCGAGGGTACTTTCTAGAGACAATTTGTCTACTTTTCTCACGCTGCTCGTACGATAAAATTCTTCGGGCGAGTATCTAGCCCGTTTAAGACCATTCCCACTAATTCTTTATTCTCTCGTGAAAGAAGGCAAGATGCTTTCTATTAATTATTCCTCAGGCGTCTCTAGAGCTCGAAATTAAAATCGGTTCGTTAAGCTCCTGGCTACGTGGAATTTTTTCTTAATTTCGTGAGACAACGCTACCGATTACCATTCCTTACCCTTTCGCTTACCAGAAGAAAAAACGTCTGGTCTCTCTTTCCATTCGTCTATGATTCTAATGAGCCGTAGAGACCCACCGGAATTTTACGACACCTACCGTCACGTTTATTTCGATCACCGTCACCGTAAATTCACGATCGGTGATCGTTACCCGATCTCTCGAGTTACGAGTAGAAGTTTTACGCGATGGATGGACATCCGTAGTACCGAAAGGCAAACTTCGATCGGACTTTTATTGGCCGAGAACAGATTTTTATCGATGTCGTTAGATCTAACGGCCTACCGATCGTACCTTTTTTCTACTTTCTCGCACGATATCGATATTCCCTTGGGTACTTAACGTACATTGAATTATCCCTTTAAACAAGACCTTTATGTCCCTTAATCGGAATCCGATTATCTCTAAACACCGGAATAAATTTACTTTCCTAACTTTTAGTTAACGTTACTCGTTAATTGCGTTCGTTAGAGTCGTTGCAGCATCTTCCGTGGTTCGTCCATGCCGCGAGAAAATGGCTGACAGAAGACACTTTCCTGTTACGAATTATGTGTAGAGTCGAGTACGTGAGCTCGCGTGTGCACTTAGTAAGCTTAAACGGATTACTCGTTGCGTATCTTGCCGCTTTTCGTCGAAATGGAGAACGCTGTTGTGGTAGATGCGTCTAGGTTAATTCGATATCGAGCTTGTGCATGGAACCTTTCCCTATGTATACGTCATAGGTATATGTATCTACGTATCTAGGATGCCTAATAGATCGAGTTACTCCTTCTCTCTTTCGCATCTGGGGCGCTAATGACGTTCTCCGGTACTTCATCAACGAGAGAACCCTTAGCTTCTTCTAATTCTCTTCCATTTAAACTCGTCTACCTTACACGAATCAACGAGAATCCGCAGGAACAACCTGCGAGGTTAAAGTACTCGTCAAATTCACCTAGGAACGTGACCTTACGTAAAAGGTATTCAAAAATTCTCACGTCAGATCTTATCGATACCCGACGTCTGCCGATGAAGCTTTTCTAAACTGCTTCGGTGATACCTGACGCGGCACGGCGGGTCGCCTTTGAAATCCAGAAGGATAGCTCCTAAACGTCCACCTTTCTTGTCTAGTAGACTAACCGTGAAACGCATGCCACGTTCTCGTGTCTTTCTCATCTAACGAGCTTGGATTTAATGACAGTCTTTCGTGATCTCTCTTTGTCTCTATTTTTCAAGGGTTTCATTGTTCGTCTAGTTCTTAACACTAGATTTACGGATGTTGTTTATATACCTATTTTTACTAAAGTAAAAACAGAGGAATATAAAGAGGAAAGAAAAGAAGAGGAATCAACATTTACATATATTTCATTACTTAACTAAAAAGCCACGTATGATTTTTTTTAAATAATTCTAAAGTTTCATATATATATATAGTAATCAAATTTGTAATGAGTCAAATTGGCTCAGTCCGTAAATCTAGTGTTAAATCTCGTATCCCAAAGGCTTTTTTAGAATTTATTCAAAGATTTTGACGATACTTAACGATAAAACCGTGTTTCTACTTATACAAAATTTATTTCGACTTAAAGGGATAAACAGTTAGTTCATGAGCGAAGGTAAAAGAACGATTATAGTCATTACCAGTGCGATATTAACTACATCTTACAAATTGGAGTGCAGTTAAATGGGAAAGGGTTCGAAGGAAGATTCGTTCGGAGGACAATTAACCCTCGGGTCAGCTGTCGGCAGCTCGTCGAAATCGCTTTTCATTCGAGATTTCGCTCGTGCCTCTCGGAATGATCCACCTCGCTTGGGTCGTTGGTTCCAGTCGATTGGCTAATCCCCAAATTAGAATCCCTCTTTTTTTCCTTCGTTCTAAGTTCCGTTTATCATAAAGTTATCAATGACCGCGCAATTGGAACGTAATTCAATTAAATCAAAGAACCATCTATAGTTTAATTATCCATTACCAACAATAGAGTTATGGAAAAATTTATTTGAGAAAAAAGGAGAAACTTCGTGGCGTTCTCGCCATTAAAAAAATTTATGGTAAAAAGCGAGGAAAGTTGAACCCGAGTTGTGTGTTCGAGTTTACGTGCTAAAAGAAATGAAAAGAAGAGAGAGAAAGAGCGTGTACGCGTGCCCGGTCGTGAACCGAGACGAAACTCGCGTGAAATCGCGTTACAGAGCTTACGGGATTATGGGAATTAAAACGAAGTGGCTACCGCTCCGTCGAGGTCGAGAACTCGCTTTTCATTAATCCGATATTTTCGAGGTGTATCTTGTGGAAGTACAACAAACTAAAAGAGAAAACAGAAATGTCCAAGGTGATAAAAAAGGAAGAGTTCACAATTTTTACGGTAGATATACTCGTAAAATACTGAAAAAGAAAACTAGTGCATTTTTTGATAGGTTCAGTTTCTCACGAAATATTGTTAGGCTACAAACCCCGAAGGTTCGGTTTTCTAAAAAAAGATTTATAAACTACATTCCCAAAAAATGTTCACGGCAGTAAAAGGAAGAATCGTAGTTTATCCTAATCGATGATACAATCTTAAAGATCGTTATCGTCTTTGCACGAATCCTCGTAGAAACCGAGGACTCGAGTACGCAAGCTCGTTAGCAAGTGTCGGCAATAAACCGCATTTGTCGCGGTTTTAAAGCCTCTTTGTCGCTGACTTTAACGTTCTCTGTCTCGCTCACTCTTTCTGACAACGTTGGAATTTCTTCGATCCCTCCTACCATCCTCTTTCATCGTCGTCTAGCCGTCGCATGCTATTTTGCAACAGCTCTTCGACGCCACGATCTTCCTCTCCTTTTCGTTGAAGGATTCCACCGACGAGGAGGAAAAGGGACGATATAAAAATGAGAAAAGAGTATAAGAAGAGGATAAAACCACTCTATCTATCCATCTATAAAAGATATCCGCGCGACGAAACACCCACGGAAGCGTTTTAAAGTCGCGAGACGCCGCTGAAGCACCGGTTAGAAAGATTATCGACGGACGGAGCCTGGATAAAATCTCTCGTGGAACTTCTCTGGCGAGTTTGCCTTTCGTGTCTACGACGCACGCATGTACCCACGTATGTAAGATACATGAATGCACGTACGCATTCGGGAAAGCGTAAATTTACGAGCCAATAAATTATCTCGACGCGCCTATCGCGACGCCGAACGCTCGCAAAACCCTAACGAGGCGTTAACGCTGTCGCGAGAGCGCGTCTACGTGGTCGACGTTAATGAGACGACGAGCTGGGATCCGTGAAAACGACGTTCCTTCGCTTAAAATATATCGGAAGGACTTCTGCTCTATAGATCTTTCTTTCTAAAGACCACCACGATCTTAAGTGTGATCAAGAGAGTTTTTTTTTTAAACTTTCAAGAAATTTGTCGGTGCTGTTTACTTCTTTTGGCTGTTAAACAAATTTTTCTTGATTTTTATTGGGATACCTATGGAAACGTTTGTTAAACGGTGATGCTTAGAACTGGATTTATAATTAGGTTGAATAAGTCGAAGGGGATATTTTATTGTGTTACATATAGTTAGCTGTTTTTTTAGACCACATTTTATACTCCTATGTCATACTTTGTCATACCCGCTTTTTTACCAATGATGTCAAGTAGGTATCTAATTAATTAAATGAAAAAAAAACTAGTTGATTATTGATAATTAGTTAAAAGAAATAATTTTAATGATTCTAAATTTATTAACTTAAAAAAGTGTTATTTTCATCGACTGTCTCTAAATTTAGACACGTAGACGATATTACGGTATATTTTATCAAATTTTTAAGAGACAATCCCACAAAGCTGCCAGAGATTAAATGACTCTCCTCGGATTAGAGCTTGATTAACGCACGGATAGAAGGATTCCCCCTGAGATAAATTCGAAGGCTCCTTAATAAGGATTTACGAAGAATCTTACATACTCTTGCGGTTATCTCGAAACTTTCAGTAACTTTTTTCATTTCCCTCGTCCTGCTCTGGAAAGGGTCAAGAAACAAACGGCCTTCGTTGCAGGAGCGTGCACGCGAGCACGTCTACAAAAATAGGAAGGCAAAGTGACGTGGATGGTATGCGAGGAATTCCAGCAACGACAAATTGCAGCTGCCAGGAGTTTGCGTTTAGCCACCCTACTCTCTTTCTCACCCTCCCTACCGTTCGATATAGATACGCGTTACACGCTGATCATTACCGAAGATTCTAACGGAACAGGCCTCTCGGGAGAGCTTTCTGCGAGTATAATCGAATCCCAGTGACCTTGAGACACCACCAATAAATCTCAGCACCCGGTGAGAGAGTGGAAAAAGCTCGCGAAACTCGCTAGGTATGCCTCGTTGAAGGACTTCTCCTGTCATCCCGAAACGTGAAAATCGTTTTACCACGAGAATTCTCTCTCATTCTCATCCATACACGTGTATATATATACACGTATTTGTGTACATAAGCTGGTAGGAGGACGTGCGAAGGGGGTAGAGGTAATGGGTGCCACGAAGAGCGCTATAAACGACGCGACATAGCCGTCGACGGTTGTTCGCCATTCTCATTACAAATGGTCTCATCCGTAGACACGTGTTTGTTTATGTCGCCATCAGTCGTACTAGCAGCAGTACCACCACCACCAACGGCAGCACCAACGGCATCGGTATCGTTGCGCTACCAAGCTTGGAGCACTTACCGTAAATGTATTCCCTTGACGGTGGTGTTGCCGTTCCTGGCTACGCCATACACGTCGCAAGAGAGAGAGAGGAATGGGACAACTTTACTATCCTACGTTTCTCCGCCATTGCGAGTAGCACGAACCGTTTCTCCTGGTCGCGTATAGATTACTCGAGGTACCTTATTTGTTATACATTTGCTAAACGAGCACCGAGTTCATGACTTCCGGGACAGAAGATTTCGACTATTTCGAATTGTAGTTACCTATGTTGATAACGATGTAATATGTGTTCTACCTTTCATATAAAACCTGTATGTTTCGACCCGAGGAATGACTCAATAGGGTAAGGTTGCTCAAGTCGTACCCCCAAGAAAAATCCTGCATAAGAATGAGTATTTAGCAAATATATAAAAACTATATTTGCTATTCGATTCTAGTGTAAATATTGTTTTTATTTATTAGAACAACTCTGAAAAAATCTTTGTGTTATCATATAAATTAATCTAAATTATAAAAAAGACTCCAAATACAGAACAGGTACGACTTGAGCAACCTTACCCTATATCGAGTCAAATTGAATAGGTATCGTTTTCTACATCGCGTCAACGTGGTGCGTGATTCTTGTATTAGATGTAAGTTAACTTGGTGTCGAGTGTGACTGGAAAATATAGATTTTATGATAACACTGTGTCTCGATATTTTTATTAGTTTTTGAAGATATTTCTTCAATTGGTCCAATAGCAACTCGGACATATTTTTTTGTTCATTATTAGTGACACGTAATTTGAAATACAATGGTATATAGTTGGAAATATGTTATCTTAGAGGTGTCAATTCAGTGCAAAAGGTATATAATACATAGTATTGATAAAATTTATTAATAAATAAAATGAAAAGGGACCAAATCACTACGTGCGGTCACCGATTAAACTCCAACGCACGTGGTTAATCGAATCGGTCGTTCGGTTTTACGATATCCTAGTGAGCTAATGTAAAAAAGCGTCGGGGTCGAGACAAAGGATCGCAATAAAAAATAACAAGGTCATTCTGGAAAATGTGTCCGGCGGAAGGGTGAAAAAGGCAGCCCTTTTATTCGACCCTTTCGAGCCGGCTGCCCGTACGTGTTTCACGGTACGATTCTGGCAAACCGGTCGGTTAAATGGCCTGGAATCTGGAATTGGCTCTTGTTTCTCTATCTCTTTCTCTCCTCGAACGTGCCATCCCTTCTCTCTTTATGTCTCCACTTTGAAATCGTAATTCAATTCGTAAGGATCCACGAAGCTCTTCGGGACTTTTCTCGTGCTACGAAGCTAGGAACATACGTTGCCACGTAAAGGGCTTTAACAGAGATTCTAAGAGAGATAGTCGAGCTTCGTTGTTAAGAGATTTTCGAGAGATCCTTCGAATTAACCCCTTTTCATTCTAAAGTAAATTCAGTACGTGGAAAATGGCTGATTGGAGTAATACGATTAAAAAAGTGATAAATTGTTAGAAAATACAGATATCGGAAAGAAATATTTAGCCCATCGATTGAACAAGAAAACCATTTATTTAGAACAAAGCTCGAAAAACAGAACCTAATTAAATAAATAATAACAACTTTGCAAAGTTTCTTTAACAAGCCAAAGAACGTTACGTTCCAAATAACAGCAATGTACCTACTATATTTTCATACATGATGCGTATACGTAACGTTGTTAAGGAATGGGTTAATAAAAGACCGATCGATCGTTTAGATTTCCAAAGAAAATCAGGAAGACCTTAAGCTCTGCCAAGGAGGAAGGCGAGCCAATATCGTGACACGTTCGGTTCTCTATTTTCTATTTGTTATAAAACAAGGCTATCCATAAAGTAAGGTCTTCCTCGAAGACAAATCTTATCGAAGACATCGGGGCAAATGTTTGCTCGAAATACCGTGCGAGTTTGGTGTGCGTGTATCCGTATGATTATGTATCCATGTATAAACGGCACGTACGTGTTCCTAGATAAACACGTTGCACTCGAATTATAACGCAGCGCGTTACGGCGTGATGGCTGAACGCGATTCGAGTGCTCGAGCGTAGGTACACACCTTCAGTCTTTATGTGCTTAGGTTTCGTAGAAGATATAAAGAGGGAAAGATGGAGAGAGAGAGAGTGGACGTGTTTGATCATTTCCCAAGAGCTGACAGAGAAAACAAAAGCTTCGGAAGAAACGGCGCGTGGGCGGCCGTCGCGAGACTTCTCCTCTTCTCGATCGACTCGAGCGTTTACACGAGAACGGATTCCTCGAGTGCTCTTCTCCGATCGTCATTTTGGAATTTACGAGCGGCCAGGACTAATTTCTTCCTCGTGTATCGACCCTCTCGAATCGGTGCTAAGATCTTCAAGATTGCGTAGCACCTATCTATACGTTACGCTACATGTTTCCTAGTTAGAAATATTCACGTTATTTCGAGATAAACACTCTCACTTTATCTGTAAATTCCTTTAAAGAAAAGACCTTTCCTAGTTTAAAATATTCACCTTATTTCGAATTTTTAAATCACGTTCATAGATATGTATATTGGGTTAATCAAAAAGATTCTTTCATTTTATTTGTAAATAATACATGGACAGTATTTGTTTTATGCTACGTTACTGATCAATTCTGCTCTACTATCTTCCTCCGTCAACAGATAAGGTTACATTTTTATATAAACACTGTCAGACAGAGCAACAGTGTACACATCGTGAAAGAAACCTTTGCGAAGAACTGATATGTCCACAATCGGGTATTGTCTAAGATCCAACAATTTATTTCCTTCTCAAGCTGGACCGTGAAAAGGTTTAAAAATACCTGCACACATTAGACCTTGCACTCAATTACAATTTATAAACGACACATTTATCTGTCACACTTACTAAACCCTCATATTTATGAAACACGTATCACCCAATCAGCAATAAATTTTACGGTGAGTTTGTATCCCGTGGAAATTCGAGTATCGTCTCGATCTCCGTTGAGAGGTAGCCAAGGCTGTTTACTGTCTCGGGTGATGGGGTGGGGGGTTAGAGTATATACGGAAGCCATTCCGGTGAGAGTGGATAAACTGGAAATCGAAACGATCCATCGAGTATCCTTGGCATTCGTCCATTCATCCTCTCACGGGGAGCCAAGTGGCGTCGAACGTGCGAGTGGGATTTGTGCGGAACGTCCTCCGGCGACCGCCGCCGTCGACTAGCTGGAGGGGAAGGCGTGGCTCGTGTGTGCGTTTTCCTCGTGTTTCGACTATCGTCTATCCGTCGGCGAACACGCGACGTGCTTATTTAATTAAACCTTGCTAATTTTCGGCTCGTACCTGTCATACGCGCACGTGCGATCTAGGATAGATCATTCGTAAGATCTATGGATCTAAGAGTCTACGTTTTACATTTTTTTTAAAGTTGTTTGCAATTTTTGTTATGTATAATTATTTAAATTTATAACAAATATATTCAGATTAGATTGTGAAATATTTATCATTTATCTGTTTTTTGTATATGAAAGAGGTTCTACCAAAAATTTTTTACATAATTTTTAAGATTAGGCTTTATATTATTTTCTTTTCTTTTTAAAAACACGAGTAAGTCGGCGAAATACAATTTTATGAATAGTTAAGAGTACAAGTCATAATTTTGTATCGTGTTTAAAAAAACGAAGATGTGTATAAAAATGTTTCACTTTGTATGCACGTTGTCAATTGAACCTACGTGCATTAATTAGGAGTTTATATAAAAAACATTTTTTTACAGTTTCAATTTTCAAAATCTTTTTTTTTCATGGAAAAATGATTAGATATCGATTATAAGTATAATGAAAAGAAATTTAGCGATTGCTCATTCGCGCGAGTCTTCGAGAAGAAAGCTCGACAAAAGTTGAAGAGATAATTGCGCGGCTCGACGTTTCCCGTTTAGCGCTCATTAACTTAATGGAATCGGATCCCTTAATAAGAGATGTAAAAAGATCGTGGCGGTATCGTGCCACGCGCATATAATTGCTGCCGGTGTGAGAGAGAGAGAAAGAGGAGGGGAAGAAGTAAAGAGAGGGCTCACCGCTCGGGAGTACGTTGGTATATCGTATTAAATTGCGGGGTATAAATGCCGTAAGAGGAAGGAAGATAGAAAGAGAAAGAAGAATAAAAACGATATACGAGAGTTCGAGAAAGAAAATAAATTGAAATGAAAGGATCGTATCCGAGGTAGCCGAATTACGATAAGAAAAAAAAAAAAAAACAAGAAAAGGAAACAACAATCAAACAGGGCTCCGAGAAAAATATCCTTTCTTGGCATTAACTCCGTAACAACAAACTAGAGACTGGCTCTTGAAAAAATAGCTGCGAGCGTATAACGCTACCCTTTCGATGATCCTTCGCAAACAAGCATCGTCGAGGATAAATAAATCGTGGGCTCCTCGAATCTTTCGTTACGTAAGACAAGAGATTACTATAGCTCGGGGAACGTCGAAGGAGTCTTGGTCGATCGTTCGTGTATGTGTGTGTATGCCTCGTTTTAACGATCCGCTTGGTAAAAGCGCGCTTCGTAAGAAAGATGGAGATAGCGAAGAGGAGCGAGAAAGGATCGCGAGTGGGTGGAGGGGTAAAAAATAGGCAAAAAGGCGGGGAGATCATCACAAATTGGTTTCATTGTTCGGCTAATGAAAGCAATAACTCGCTGGGCGTGTCGTATCTCCTGCGTGTATCGCGTGCGTGCGAGCGAACGAGAAGAAGGGGTTGAATCGTGCGCACGCGTTGCGTACGTATAACAGAGAGAGATGAAGATAGACGTATCGAAGGGTGCAAGAGAGAGAGAGAGAAAGGGGATCGTGTGGCCGAATAATGTTACGCATCGATCATCCACGTTTGCCAATTAACGAGGCGAGCCGTTATACCGTCGTTAGGACGTGCCGTATCTGTCCGTTCGCGGGGACACGTCCTACTCGTTCCGTATTTTAAACGTTTCACGCGACATATGGCCGTGCGCCCGTGCCTATCGATACGACATTTATGCAAATCCCGTTCGCGTCCTTTTCGTGAGCCGATTGAAAATCGATGTTGTTGCGTCGCGGGAAAGACCGTCTCGACCTTGTCTTCCTTTCACTCTCTTTATCTTCCTTTTTTTATATAGTATATTTCCTTCGTATTGCACTTTCTTTCTTATCTTTACGACGCTTATAGTTTATTACTCGCGTTGAGTACCGAGTATCGTTATCTTATTACTCGTTTATAGAGGGTACTTGTATCGAATAGAAACAGTCTTTGCAACGGCAATTTTTTTCATTTCTTCTTTGTTCGCGGGTAAATAAATTTGATGCATTCGAGACTCTTATAAGATGGTTAGTCCGTTTTCGTGGAATTACTGGTCTTTGATATTAAACTCTTGCAATCGTCTGTTGCCTCTGAGACGACATATTTCTGGTGTTATATTAATTTATTTTAAATTATTTATTGGTCCGAGTTGATGGTAGGTGAATTAAAGAAAAATCTAACCGTGTTTTAAGTCGGTTGACTGTGGAAAAAATTGATTTTTTCATTTTTTTTATATGATTATTTTAAAATACAAGTTTTGTGTACACAGTGAGTGTACACTTTTTGTAGGTACTTGTTGGGCCATGCAAATTTTGTGGTTTATAAAAAATAAATAAATCAATGGTTGTTTGTGTGACGACCATTGAGTGTACACTTTTTGTAGGTACTTGTTGGGCCAAGCAAATCTTGCGTTTTATAAAAAATAGATAAATCAATGGTCGTTTATACACGCATGTATCTTTCTCTAGTATAAAATTACATGGCTAAATTCACACATGCATTACCTACTCTTTAGACATTTTCTTAAAAAAGTCCTACTTTTTTATTAATTTGTATTCATTTTAATTGATCTTTTTTACCAATATTGACTCCTCCTCGATTTTAAACCCGACTTGTATCTTCTAGATCGGTCCTCGGAATGTATAAGAAAATAATGCAGCTGTCATCGTTCCTAGAAATCTTGTTCTCAAAGTTTCAGGAATTTCGCGATGAAATAACGACGGATGCATAAAGTGTATCAGTATTTTGGTAGCTCCCCAGTGAAAACGTGGGACTCGTTCACGGAAATTTGTTAGTATTTCGGTTGCGATCGGCCACGAGATGCGAGCGTATCGCGGGTGGGCGTATCTTCGTTTATATTCGCGAGCCGGTTCCCGTTCGACGTTTTATTGCGAGGGTGAGGCAGTATATATAGTATAGCACGTCGCATCGCGAGGATTTCACGAGAGAGAGAGAGAGAGAGAAATTTCGAGGTGCGCGTTGTACGAATCGGACAAAGAGGGTTGCACGTAGTAGGTGCACTTAGCGCCCCGCCGAAATGATTTATTCGACGTTTACTCGTGGGCTTTAACTCTCATTAAAATAACCGTCGGGATCTGCCGCATCTTTCCTTCTAGCAGAGAGAGAAAGAAAGAAGGGAGAAAGGACAGAGAGACCGAAAATGGACCACTCCGAGCGAAAATATGGCGATACGTCGCTCGTAAATACAAAGACATTTCATTTTTTTACAACTTCTTCCTTCTCTTTCCCATATTATTATTCGTCGGAAGTTTCTAATTTTACGATTCCCCGGCACCTCCTCGGCTATCGTGTTACGTAATATACTGACAGTGAATGGAACGTCAGAGTGGTGAAAACGGAAGAAAAAAAAAAAAAGAAGAAATCAGTAGCAATTCGCAATATACTCTTACGTCGTAGTATATGACGATCCAACGCAACCCCTCCGCGATATCGCTTTCACCGTAATTACTTCCCGTCTGCTCGTGTATCCGGCGTTCGCAGGTGCCGATAGAGAGAGAGAGAGAGAGAGAGAAATATATATATATATATAGTAAGTATGCAAGCAAGAGAGAGGGCAAGAAAGAACGTCTGGGCAAGGAAGGAGAAAAGGATATATGAAAGAAGAAAGGAAGAGAGCGAGTGAGATAGCACGAGCCGAGTATATTAGACCGCAGAGTCTAATACTTTATACACCACACGTAGAAACTTCCACGGCGTTTCGTAGCACCCTTTCTCACCCTTATTCTATGCATCCTAGACTCGCACACAGCTTCCCCTGCTTTTCCATGTGCTCCTGACGTAATCTTTCTTTCTCCATGTATATGTAAACCATAAGAGGAAGAAGTACATACGTGCATACAATGCACACTAGGAAGCACTCGGTACATACGTTTACGGGTTAACGCAGACACTTTCGTCTTCCTGTGGTACATACACGGGATAATAAATATCCTTCGTCCGAGTCAGCATCGGCTCGCTTGATCTTTCATAGCCGCTCGTAAAGCTCCTCGGGGAGGGCCGTAAAATTTGTCGGGTATTTGAGATATCCCGTAGTCCTCCACGAAAACTTATCCTTCGCCAGGAAAGCGTTTCCCTTTTTCTTCAACCACCCCACATACTCTCTCTCTCTTCCTCTTTTCGTCTATCTTTTCTTCTGCTTCTTTTGTTCCTCAGCGTGAAAAATCCAGAGCCACGATTTTTCGCTCGCGACGAGATAAAAGGGAAGCACGAGACTATCTCGTAACGTTGGGATAAACGTCACGGCTGTGGGGGGTGATTTGCTGGTACAAAGAGAGGGGGGGTGCATGTTCGACGAGAATTCGAAGGAGGATTTTATTCTTATCGATAATACGATTTCATCTCCCTTCTTTTTGTCAAACTTATGTTTGATTTAAAATTTCCTTTAAAAAGGTACAGCCGAGGGAAGCTGACGAGATTAATTCGCTGGAGCGTAGATAGCCGAGCAAATTTCATTCGCCTCGAAAAGAGCAAAAGATCCTCCTCTACTTTCCCTTTTTTTTTTCTTATCCTTCCTTTTTCCGTAGCCTGGAGAAAAGCTACGACGGTAAAATCATGCTGGTCTTCTCTCTCTTTCTTTTTTTCTCTTACCCGTGGCTCGAGTTCGGTTGGGAAATTAGCGAAGCTGGGCTAGCTGCCGTCGTTGCTGGTGGTCGCGGGAAAGAAACAGATAAAGAGAGATAGAGAGAGAAAAAAGAAAGGATAAGAGGGGGTGAGGAACGGTGTGGAAAACGTTTCGACGAGAGTGCAGATTTGTCCCCGGGGTGTACTTACAAGGGACCGCCAGTCGGGAAAATCCAGGAAATTTGGACCCCTCTTCCCTCTCCTCTTTCTCTCTCTTTCTCTACCTTTCGCGTTTCTTTTCTACCCTTTCCGTACCACCATCGTCGAGAGTCGTCCCTCGGTAGTAGTCGTCGGCTGACTCGAAAACCCGAGGAGCACGAGAGAACGATCGAGTCGAGAGCGAGGCGCGGACGATTACGTGACCGGAGTATAGTCGTTACTCCAACGCCCGATAGCCGAGATATAAAGTCAAACGCTTCGCTTTCTCCGTGAAACGTTTTCGTAATTATTGTGAGAGAACTACGAGGGTGGGCTCTTCTGTCAAAGAAAATTTTTATACAACGTCTACTTCTATCCTTGACACGTTGAATGCTGTATTAATATTATTTTTTTATATTACATATGGAAGAATTTATTATCACGTCTCTTAAATTATACCTCACACTTTTTATGACTGATAGTTATATTCTCGTAAATATTGATAAACAATACCAACCAATATTTTAAATGCTTTATGATAAATTAAGTGATGGCCACCGGTGATCCCCATATTATTCAATGTATTAAACGAGGTTGTACGTTTTGGTTTGCGGCAACCGATATTTAACTCATTTTTAAATTTTATTGGAATTTAATAAATATTCGCATTTTTATCAATAACAGGATTTAATATTGTGTAATAGCAGTTTTCAGTATTATTGAAAATTTATATGAATTTTACGAATGATTCAGAGGGTGTTTTTTTTTTTGTTTATTAAAAAGAAATATTAATATTTTGAAGTTCAACGGGCAGCCCAGTAAATTAAAGTACGCTAGTAGGAAACGCATAAATAAACTCGGAAAGCTTCGGTGCTTATCTAGACGGATAATCTTCTTCGACGTCCGGTAGCCGCGACAAATCTGTCGCCGAGTCAATATTCTCTCTCTTTCTCTCTCTTTCCGAAGCCGATTATTATCTCGTTCTGTTAACTCTCGTAGCGCATAATCGCCCGGAATAAATCAATCCTCGCAAGCGACGATCTCGTCTCCGTCTAGCCGAACTCTCTTTGCTACCTGCTTCCTACGCCCCCACCCCCTTTCCTTCTTGTTTTCCCAATTTCACGCTCATCTCGGATTTTTATCGTTCGTTCCTTCGGACTTAAATCTCTCAGAGAGAAATTAGAGATTCACCGGTAACTTTTCGACAAGGTTCAAATTTATGGGATCTCCGTTCTGTGTTGGGAAATTCATGAACACGTATATATATCTGTGTGTATAAGATAAAACGATGTAACGATGTTTAAAGTTATAAAACATCAATTTGTAATCTTTTGAGTTATTTTTTTTTTCTAATAACACAAATACTATCGTCCTTTTAATCACAGATGTGTCTTAATATAATTAACGTATTTGTGATTTTTAAACTTTTCTAGATTTTCGTACTAGATTTTGTACTTTCCGGTCCTCTGTACCAAGCGAAATTCGACATTTTACTTTGAGTATGCAATAGAACACGCTGTTGTATTTTTGTTATAGGGGAGACCGGGGTCAAAAGTAACACGGGGCGAAAGTAACATTGTAAATAATTCAAAATCTATTACAGCTATTATTGCAAATTTTTATATATGATGCAAAATCACAATTGCAATAAACATATCACTGTCCGAACAATATAAATGCACAATTAATATTTATATTCAATAAAATGACTTTTCGATGTCCTAAAGTAAGTTTTTCTTAGTGCTTTAAAATTGTGATAGAAATTTTCCTTGTGCTTTAATGTGCTTCTTTCTTCTTTTAATCTTTAATTTGAACATTTTTAATATAATATTAATCGTCACTTAACACTTTTAAGCATCTCGTTAGTGAACATTTGTAATCTAAGTGCGACAGCATGGTCGGGGACGATTGTAACATCAACGATCGAGACCGAAAGTAACGAAAGAAAAAATCAGAGCAGAATATGAAGAAACGCAGAAGAAAATGATTAAAAGAAAAAACACGTAATCCGAATTTTAAAGGAAAAAATAAGATAATCAGATAAAAATATTGTAATTTGAGTTATATTTAGTTTTTCGTCAAGTTATTTTTAGTTTTTAGTTTAAATACAATTATTTTACTTCCTTTTATGTACTTTTGTAATTTTATGTTATGTTATGTAAACAAATATTATGTTACTATCAACCCCATACCATGTTACAACCGACCCGGGGTACGGGACGGTTGTAACATATTCTCCGGTCTCGTTATTTTATTAATAACTTAGATATTATTTGTCATAAAACGACACTAGACTAATTCAGTAATGTCAGATAGTTACATAAGATGTTGGTATACAGATTTCTGTTGTAAATTTAATAGTTTTTGCGTGATCGTAATTCAAAGTCAAATTGTTACTTTTGACTCCGGTCTCCTCTATAACAATTTCAAAAATCCAAACAAATGTTTAAAAACATTTTTCTCGAAATTTACCCAAACAGTAAAATTACATACAACAATTATTTTAAAAAATTCAGGAATAAAAAACACACGCAGAAACATCCGAATGTTCACGTTATCGTGTGAAAGGCCATTACCAACCAGCGGAATATCCTTCAACGAAGGTGTATCTACGATGGCGTAAACTCTTGCTCCGTCGTCGTCGGCTTTACCGCGCAAATTTACAGAGTAAACGCGGCACGCAACTTGGCTTCTGACTTGTGCGGATCGCCCGTATCTCGTGGCCGCGTTTCGTGCTCTCGCATTAATTTTCTCACTCTCCATCCATCCATCCATTCATTCATCCATCTCTCCCGCTTCCATTCCTCTTGGAATTACATAAGCTATGAAATTTCGTTAGAGGCCAACCGAACCTCGTGACATTTTTCTAAATCAAACGAGATCTACATCATGGTCACTGACTCGTAAAACGATTGGTCGAAAATGGTTCGTTAGAAGAAGAATCATAAACGAATATAACAAAAAGAACGAGAAGGTTAAAGGGATAAAAAAAAAGAGGTTGAGAAAAGTACGCCGAGCGCGTTTGCACAGTAAATATATCAATGAATTTACGATCCAGGCTGATCCCTAATGGCCTCACAAACAGATTCTCGTCGGGGAATGCGTATGCCGTGCTTTCGTTCTTCTCGCGTGCATTAAGATCCCAAGTCGAGCGAGTGGCCGAATTGCCGAGATCGCGGCAAGGGTACTCGCCCGGAAAGATAAACTCGTTGCGAGCGAGAAGGCTCTCGTTAACCTTTTGGATCGCTAAAACGTTACGCCGTAACAAGACGAGACAAGAGAGAGAGAAAAATTCTTGCAACGAGAGAGAGAGAGACTCGACAGATCGTGTCGCTTGTAAACGAAGGAGAAAGGAAGGCAAGACGACGTTTCTTAAATTATTAGCTCACGGTTCGTGCAAGGGACCGTATGACTCAAGTGATTTCATTCGAATTTTATTCGAGAAGATAGTAATCATCTTTCTTTCTTTCTCTTCATCTCCTTTCAAATTCCACAGTTAGCTACCAGAAAATCGTTTCTCCGTAGGAGCGTGGAAAACGAGAGGAAAAGCCGGAGGCCAAAAGGGCGAAGGTAAAAGACGCGAGAGCGCAAAGCTCCGAGCGACGACGGGCATTAGCTTTTAGCGTGGCGCATACACAGAGAGAAAAAGAGAGGTGGGGCGATGGAAAAAGTATGTGCGAGATGGGAAAAGAGAAGATGATGAGCCGTGGACGAGGAATAAAGTCCGAGAGATGCTGCAAAGAGAGAGAGAGAGAGAGTAGAAGCGTAGAATCATTTGAAAATTGTCCTTGCCGTGCCATTAGTCGTCCGATGTTCTGAATTTTTTACCGGTCTCCGAGTTTTCGGCTCGCGCAGCAATTTAATTCGAGAGAAAGAGAGATGTCAGTGGGATAAAAAGCTCTTGCGCTCGTCCCCGTTAACAATCGAGAACGGAGACACGCTCACGATCGTTCTTACGCTCTTCTCTCACAATTTTTTTTTAATTTTTTTTTTGCCCCGTAAAGATTATAAACCCTCTTCTCTTTCAAAAATTATTATACAATAAATATCATCCGGTTACGAGCAGCAGGGCGATAATTTTCACGGGAAGGAAAAAAAGTTACGTAAGCTTGAAACTCGCTCGGCTTTCCCTTATCTGTATCTTAACCTCAAGAAGAACGTAAATCGATAGAGAAAACGAGATGCGCAGGGAAAGTTTACGCGGTAATTAAAATGGAAAACACTTAGGAGTAGTTGGAGAAGGGATGCCTTCTAATCGCCATCGTAAATTTCTTCACCGTTCTCCGTGGTGGGCCCTTTTTCTCTATCGCAGGGATTGAGAAATTTCACCCCCTCCTCCACCTCTCTTCTAACGCTATAAGGGTCGACTCTTTATCGCTCCATGCCTCGTCCTTTCGATTTTCCTCATCCTCTTCTTCTTTTTTTCATAACGCCTCCCCGCATAACTTCTCAGGATTACGATGCTCGAGATACGGCCGGGTGACGGATGAGGAGTCGCTTCTCAATAGCCCTCGCTCTCCTTCTTCGAGATATATCTTTGCCGAAAGCAAGAGCCGATCGATTTCTCGCAACTTTCGATAATTATAATAATGGTAAACACGATGATAAAAATAATGACAAAAAAGATGAATTATAATTCCTTGCGACGAGAAAACGGTAAAATTAGGGAGAGACTTTCAAGCCGTTTATTTCAGAAATGATATAAGTCCAAATTTAGAAAAAAGTATTAGTAATATTTATGCTTGTAATCCGATCCGATCATTTTATTTTTTCATACAAATTCAAATCATAAATAAAACGGCTCATTTCATTTTTTATACTATGCTTGTTATCCCGTCGTATTGTTTTTTATACGCAAACACGTTTTGCACTTTCCGTCTCTCTCCTTTGACATCGTAAATTAGAGCTTACGATTGGCGTCGTTCGCGTTTAACGAGAAGCGTGACTCGATCGAATAGCACGGTTAAGTGACACGCGCGCGTTATGATATTGTATCACGCAATGAAACGAGCAAAAAAGAAAGGATGAATTTTCAGGAGCATAAATTGTCGAGGTGGGATTACGATACTAATTGGCTAACACCGACCGTCTACGTAATATCTATATAATAATTTCGGATGCAATAAAGGGTCGTGTAGAATTCGACGTGACGTCGATCCAGGAAAAGCCGGCATTACCTGCTGCCATCCATCTGCAAGCCTACTCCTCTCTCTCTCTCTCTTTTTCATACGTATAGACACACACTCTCTTTTCGCCCCTTTCCGGGCTGCGAATCGAGCCATTGTTGTCCCACGAATAACAGGCTTAATCTCCCCACAATTTCCCGGATCGTCCCCTCTCGCTCACTCTCTCTCTCTCTCTCTCGTGCAGGAGAGATGGATAGAGATAGATAGATAGAAAGAGACAGATAGATAGACGTCGGTTATACGTGGGGTGTACGATATAGGTATATATATAAAATAATACACACGAAGCAGGGTGAGCGATGCTCAAATTACGAGAGCGGCCGTCTAGAAAATTGCAGCTTATTTTCGTCCGATCATCATCAGACCCGGAGACTCCTTCCACCATTGAACGCTCACATGCCGGCTTTCGATACGGCTGCTGCAGCCCTGACGAATCGCTAAACTTGGACCCACTTTTCTCAATAGACCGATACGTATTTCTAACGTACTTCTAATGCTGGAATGGCTTTGTGAATTTTATTGAATTTGTGTGATGTTGTAGAAAAGGTTTGGTGATTGATTTGAAGGAGGAATGTGTAGAATTTGTAGAGATTTTGTGATATCATTTTAGATTAGGTTTTGTGATCGAGGAAGTGGAGATTTTATTGGGATTTTGTGTTATTTTAGAGAAGCTTTTGTTATAGAGAAGGTTGAGAATTTATTGAAATCATGTGATATTATTTAGAAGATTTTTTATAGATGAACAAAAAAGTGAGGAGATTGAGATTTGATTGAAATTGTGTAATATCAATTTAGAGGTCTATTAAGAAAAAAATTCTTGATAGAAAGGGTTGAGATTTGATTAAAATCATGTGTTATTATTTAGAAAAAGATTTGTGATAGAGAGAAAAAAGGTAGGGATATTGAGATTTTATTGAAATCTCGTAATATCACTTTGGTCAAAGCTTTCTGACAGAGAAAGAGGAAAGTGAGGAAGTTGAGATGACGGAGGTCCATCGCGTGCTCCGTGTTCGAGATAACTCGAGATAAGATGTATATAAATCTTAACGCGGTGAACGAGCCGTCGAAGTTAATGAATCGTGCGTTCCGGTCTTTAGATGCGGCAGAGAGACGCGAAGGTGCGGCTTCATCGTCGACGATCCTATACGGTTGTAGGGCCCTACTTCTTCCTGGCATTTCCTCTTCTTCACGCTTCAGCGAGACGCGAACGAAGCGTGCTAAAAGAGGTCGCGAATCAAACTATCTCTTTCTTTCGAAATAAAAAATTTCATCGATCGAAACTCATCAAAATGAACGAAGGAATCTAATTCGAAATAAATAAAATACAAAAAAAACGTTTGTTCGAAGTTAACGTAGGCGTACTATAGTCGTAACCTCTTCTTCTGCATTTCTCGTGTTTAGCATCTTTATGCGTTCGGTTTATTACAATGCAGCTCGGCCGTCCGGATTCTCCTACCGACTTCTCGTCTCGTCGTTCGTTCGGACGAGAATGATTTCTCTCTTCTTTATGGCCGATGGGAGAGGAAGAAAAAAGGAACGAAGAAGTGGACAGAGATATATAAATATATAACGTTCGGTGAGTCAATAACTACCGATGGGTTGTAAAGCGACTTTTATAGGTACATTACCTTGAAGTAATGTTTTAAAATAATTTCTTTGTTAAAAGAATGATCATTATTTAGTATACGAATATTTACAGATTAGTTGTATACCAGCGTGTTTATACGATGAATGTTTGAAAATTTCCCATCGCCCTTCTTTCCATCTCATTAACCCTCATCCATATATTTCATTCTCTCTCTACCTTAGCCGACCCTTTCGACGCCCTCTTATCTATTCGCCGCCCTGTGAAGAATAGAAAAAAAGGAAAAGAGAAATAAGAATCAAAGCTTCGGTCACACAGCATCCGTCTTACTCGATAGCATCGCGTCCATTTCCGGAGTACCTTTTCCCTTTTTCTCTGCTCTCCTCGCGATTATCGTCCGTACGTTCGTACGTGTGGGCTCGAGAAGAAAGAAAGAAAGAAAGAAGTGGGGGAAAGAAAAAACGGGATATCGTAATTCCTTCCACGACGATTCGACGCCTCTGTTCGTCCTAACGCCTACGCGTCTCCCGACGTGCTCTTATGCAAGTAGATAATACATCTGCGTTGTGAAGATGAGAGAAAGAGAAGGAAGAAGTATGTCTCGTGTGGACAGAGACGAGAGATGAGTTCTGTTTATGCGATCCTTGACTTCGTTTTTTGTTTATGCAAAAATTCAAGAGATCTAACTTGAGAATTGGACTTGACCATGACCATTGAATAAATTAACACGTTATCTGGTAGTCTAATTTTTGATGTTGTTCCGTACACTTTCGAGTGAGTTATAGGTTGACTGATTCTTTTGTTTGGAATATATGTATACATTACGATATTTATTAATTTACAAACGTTATTATTATATGGACATCGATATAAGATTTTACAAATTATTTTATGAAATTATTACATTTAATAATAGAAACATTAAACAAACTGATAGAACAGTTCGTTACTCTACGTGGCAGGGAATGCTTTAACAATAAGAAAACTTACGTATTAATTGATTTAACGTAAACGAAATAGCACGGAGGAAGACCATACCCCTAACATTTCCAACAATTTTACCAATTATCCCAAAAATTGAACGAATCAACCCAGAAGAAAATAGCGAGCGGTAACCCGAGCGAGGTAGGAAAGATGAGAAGAACAGGAACCAAACGGAAAGGGGATGGAAAAGTGTAGAAAAAAAAGAGAGAAGGTACTTTTGCGAACGCGGGTACGGAACGCACACGTGTCGACTACAAAGAGCATTTGGAAGGCGAGTAAGAATCGCCCCTGCCATGCCAGAAGCGCTAATCTAGTTTTGCCCTCGAGGGAAAAACGTGCCCCTGACGTACCGGGCCATCGGCTTTCGAGAGAGGGTAACGCACCACCATCGTTGCTGGAGGTGGTGTTGCTGCCGATGCTGCTGATGTTGTTACCACTGCTGGTGGTGGACATGGTGGAAAGGCGAATCAACCCCGTAGACGGACGTAACCGGTGCCCCGGGCAACGTCAATCCGTACTAACCTGTCCGTAACTGTTATATCTGATAGGATAAGTAAGATCCTTTCTATCTTTGCGGTTAATCGGGGGGGATGGACCTTGCATCTTTTAGAAATGATATAAATGAAGGGGAAAAGCTTTTGTTCGGTCACGTTATCTAACAATAATCAAAGAATACTGATACCAGTGATGATAAAAGTAATAAAAACAAGCTTTTTGTATCTTCTGCCAGAAATTTTATGGTGTACCCAGATCGAACAAAGGTTGAATGCAGTGCATAACTCGCCCATTCAGGATCTAAAGGTTTGAATGGGTTGCAATATTATAGACGATAGCTACAATATTGAGTACTGGATTCCGGTTTTACCCGAGCCCAGGTAAAACCATAAATTCGTTTTCCTACGTAACATTATCATTTCTGCCTTCTTTTCCTCTGTAAAAATGTCATGAGATGCTTTTGTTTAACAAAGAGATCCCTATAGAAAACAACGCTTTCAATTTGCTTAAACTAATGTCATTTTATCCTGATTAATCATAACAATATTTTCATTATCTTAAGTATATACCTAATAATAAATTTTGTATAATATGTCTAGATAAGACTATAGTCTTATGACTAGTGCATTTATGACAGTCAATGTATCTAAACTTCCTAATTTAACTCCAGTCTCTTCCCCAATTTAAGTTTTATGAGGAAGCATACGCTTTCCCGGGATGAAAGTAATCTTAACAGGCAAAAGATCTTGCCCCATCGATGCGATGGAAGGAGGTTCTGAAAAGAGCACGAATTTAATCGAGAGATTGGTCCTGCACGCGCGATCATTAGTCATCCTCTCGCCCTCCGGCGAGGAAGCAAAAACACGAGAGCACCGATCTCCACGGTTTTACGATCTCGAGTCTCGCGCGCCGTCTCAGCACCGGCGAACGAGTCAGCCAGCCAGCTGCCTTTAAATCCGTGCGAGGCACCTTCTGGCCTGGCTTACCTCAAAGCCACCGTGCAGAGATCGTCCTTCTCTTCTACCGCCGCTGCCGTTCCAACTCTTCGCTTCGGAGAAATCTCGGCCCCGAGAAAGCAAATAAGGTGCTCGACGTCGCGTGAATTTAAGGAAACCAGGCTCTGTCCAGTATCAAACTGTATATATACTTATATATGTATCTACTCGGTTTCCCTTTTTCATGTTCGGCAATAACGAACGATCGCACTTCGTTTTCGTTTCCTTCACCGAGATCGACGTCTCTTTTAATCTTATTTATTTCTTCGGGCTCCGAGGGAACGCTGCTTTTGAAATCTTGTAAGAAATTCGATTTTTAGGGAGTATATCGACATGTCAGTTTTAGAACATCGACAACATTTTGTTCTGTTTTTTTTTTTAAAGTTTGGTATGTACGGAATACTGTCTTGGAAAAATTTTACGATAGATCTAGAAATCAATGCAAAAATATATGGAAGTATGGTTAAGATGCTATTTAATAATCTTAACAAAATTTCACTATTTTACTTGATAATTAACCAAAAAACAAAAGCTTAGATTTTATGTTCACAATTTGAGGGTTCGTATTCGTGCAATTTTTTGATTCTTCATTTATTAATCTAAGCGTTGATTATAAAATATAATAAATTTCGAATCACAAGAAAGAATCCTTCCTTCAAAAGCTACCTCCCTCGAGACGAGTTCCTTTCGAGGTAGGTGATTAATTATCCGCTATTTCGATGACCTCTTCTCACGTTTTATGGCTCGTTTTTTCGTTCGCTAATCTTATGCCACCCTCGAAGTTAAAAAAAAGATCTTCATAAATACAGCTACACCCAAGCAAATGAATTTTATTCCTAAAACAAAGCCTAGCACGATTTAATTATTCGAAATCCTTTAGCGAACGATTCTTCTTACGTAATTTTATTTTGGGAAACTCGCAGACGCGCGCGCCTCTCGCCAGAAATTCCGAGAAGCGAAGGTGCAACGAGAGAGTCGCTTTAAATAACCACCTATCGATATACGAGTAGTAGTAATCGAACCCGAAATTATTATACACCAGTCGAGTTCTCGCCTCGAAACGCCCTCGGCGTAAAACCGTCAGAGCCGAATAATCCGAGATGAAAATGGCTGTACCGGAACGAGAGTATATACGTTTGGCGTTCATATAATACCAGAATCTTTCAACATACATATATATGGGCATATATATACTACATGCACGATACATAACGTTATGTATGATCGCTATAACAGTCATCCACCCGTGAATTATAGAATAAAATACAAATATGTCCGCACCATCGTTTATAAAATACACGTAGCGATATAAATCTAGGTAAAAAAAATGTCCCACTGAAAATACATTGTAACGTTTCTTCTCTCCGTTTTGAATCAAGTCAACCACGATGTTTTCCCCGTGCAAACTGTAGGTATCTACTCTCGTACGTAGGTACAATTTTATCTTCGTTGGACGAATAAATAAATGAGGTGCTTCACCGCCTTTGCGATTTCTTTACGCGATCCGTATTTATTCAGGAAATACAGGAGCTAAACCTGGAAGCTTCTCCAGCTTGGAATCTCAAAGTGGCTACTATAAGAATCTACCTAAGCGAATCTTTGTTCCTTTCTCCGTGTCACACGGAGTTAAGGAAATAAAATCGGTAAAGAAAGCAAGCAGCAGGTAGACGGAGGGTTAGGAGAAAATATTCCAGGGCCAAATCGAATGCGAACGAGTCGTCTCTCTTTCTATCTTTTTCTTCTTCTCTCTTTTGTACCGACCGCGAGCCTCCGAAATAAAGAAACGGGATGCTGGGAGAGACGATCGAGAAAGGGAGAACTCGAACGATTCGACAGATTTATGAAGAAACATGTCGAAGAGGCGGTTCGATCGGAAATCGGGCACCTTTCCTAATGAGACGAATTTATCATCGCGGCTCGACGACAAAGTGCTCGCTCCCGAATATCATTTTACTTTTCTCGCTGGACCTTTTCGTTCGGAGAAAAAAAGGGTCCCTTCGCGGAGATTCTTCTGGAGAAGACGAAAAGAAAACAAAAAATGCTGAGACGGCACGAAAGGAATGTTATGGGCAATGTGTTCGATATTGGCATTTTGTAAAATGATTAGGCATTGTGTAGAACGTTCGAGTTTTAGGCAATATGTACGACACCTTTATTTTAAACCACCTTTCTGCTCGTAATAAAAGATACAGCCCTACCTCAAGCATTTTATTTTCTAGATATGAGATAGGAGTAGAAAATAAAATGGTTCGGGTGAAAATGTGTCTTTTGTTGCGAGCAGAAAAGTAGTTTAAAATAAAGGTATTATACAAATTGACTAAAAAAATTGGACATTCCGTACAAATCCCATGTTAAACACATTAACCATAATATATATACTTTGTAAACACGTTCGACTGTAGTTTCTATCAGAATTTTCTCACGATAATCGTAAACAAAATTAGGAAAATGTTTAATCTTAAACTAGTTAGTCAACTGACATTATCAAACGAGTACTAGTTCATACGTTCTACTACTCTATATTATTTCCCGGTTGATCGGTCTCCATGCAGATGATAGATATAATTCAATTTAGCATGTTTGCCGATCGTAACTCATCGTGTTACGCGCGGTTAATATCGACTCTGATTAAGATTAATCACTGAATGATTTATATCCGAGGTTTTAAACGTCCGACGAACTCGCGGAACATTGGAAACGGACCTTTAACTTCTCTCCTTCGCCTTTTTCCACGAGCAGCATCGTCGGCCAGCCGCCTCCTCCTCCGCCTTCTTCTCCGCCTCCACGAGACGGTGCCGTTTATCGTTTCATTAGCATTCACGATCAGCGTCCGTTTCACGCGGACGAGAATCAAGGGGCTCGTTTATTTTCGCTAATTAATTCCAATTTATCGGCGCGCGATAGCCCGTACTAACGCCTCGTGCATGCTGGAATCTTCTTCTCGGGATTTCTAACGATTTATTTTCCACTGTACGATATCTTTACTAGGATCCGTGTCATTCTCCTCTTTTCCTATCGTAATTCTCTTTCTTTCTTTCTCCTACTTCCTCGACTTTGCTCCGAAAAAGCGCTCCCTTTGCGTTGACTCTCTTGATATCGTGAAACGCTCGATGTACTTGCCTCGTAAATTTGATATTTCTACTTCAACAAGCTTTTCCTCGTATTATCATCGTCCCTAGATAGGAGAGAGAATCAAGTTCTTCGAAGTACACTGACGAGGAGCCTTGGGAGCTCTGCTAATTATCGACTTCTTCCGTCGTGAATATTTTACTAATCGAGAAAGTTGTAATATCAAGAAATACAAAGAGAGAGAGGTAGATACGGGATTACTTTGTACCATCGTCCCAAAGAACCTTAAAAAAATACAGACGGTAGGTACTCGGAACACCTTTCTCAAGAGAGAGACGGAGAACAGAACTGGGAAAACTACAATGGAACCACAGTGACGATAAAAATACAAGACCATTCGAATTCCAGATCCTTGCGTTCGAGGGAGCACACAAAAGAGGAGGACAACGAGCCGTGTTCAAACACTCCACCCACTCGTGTCATATTTTGAGGGATGTGCTTGTTTTTCTACGCTAATCCAAAATCGTACCTATCATCCTCTCGGGCTTTTCGGAGATCGGTATTCTTCTTGGTATTTCAAAGTAGCCTTTTCTTTGTTTCTGTCACTCATATGGGCTTGTATTCTTGAACTAAGTTTGTTGCATGTTCATCATTTTTTACTAATTTCCCATTTTGGTTTAATCCATAACACTACTTGTTTCTATTTTGACGGTATTATTATAGTTATGTAAACGTTCCGAATCATCCTGAAATATTCTGAAGAGATTTTGTTTTGGTAATTAGGTTCGATAATTTTGACAGAAGGAAGTAAACATTTACACACCATTGTACTGTTTGGATAATAGAGATTGGCTAATGAGTGCTGCGATAATCTAGGTTCTCTGCATTAATATTAACACAGATTACAATGTAGACGCAAACATAGTACACATTTTCATAAATATTCACTATGTTCTACTCCCATTTGAATATTCCTCTTATCGATAATGTTGTGGTAAATCAATTCCTCCATATATGTCCATAAAATACGTTGTCGAGAGATTCACTTACGATGTGGAACGTTAACACATAATAAAAATGGGTTTACTTCTAAATCAATGACTTTTGGACCTACTTTAACTAGTTACCTGACGGGGTGTGTAATTAAAATCATGACGTGTATACACGTCGAACGCAGGGCATATGCTTTTACTATAAATTTTACGAAGAAAGTAAAGCAAAACGAAAAGAGATTACATTGTAGTCGATAAAAAATGAACAATTCATTGTTGAAAAAGATATTGTTATTAAAAACTTCAATACTGCCAACAAATAGTAAAAATCATAAACAAAATTATGCATGTATTTTCGTTACAAAATACATAACAGTTTTACTGGAATTATAAAGGAAATATACCACTAAATGTCATTTATATTACTTTTGACTAAAATTTAAAGTTTTTCTAATAAATGATAATTCCTTATTTGACACAATTTGTTATTTTTGAAATAATATAGTGGATTGAAGTGTATACACGTCAAACGCAGTTAACTGGATAATTAGACATTTACTTCTCACGTTGAGTACCATAAGTCCTAAAAATATCAGACCCTTTTCGTGGCACCCTGTATGGGCCAGTTTCCCATTAGTAAAGAAATGCCCACACAAACGTCGTAAAAAGGAATTTCCACTCGAGGTCTTGCGCAAATACAAAGAAAACGGTTTTTCCTACGGGATTTACGCGTGCCTACCGTGAATTTGTACTCGTCATACGTATGTAAGTAAGTACCTACATACATAACTATTCGGTCCAGTCGTTTTCTCTTTTTCATCTTTCGTCTCTCTCCGACACGCGTAGGAATTCTAGAAGCGTATTATATCGGTATGGTGGACACGGCATGGGTGGTAGCGGTCGATGCTTCTTTTTCCTCGAGGGTGGACGAACGAAAGAAGAACGTAGCAATGCAGGGACAATGGACTTCCTAGGGTGTGTTCGCACCTCGAAGCCTCGACCGTTTCTGCTCGATTCCACACCTCTCGTAGGACCGTGGAATTCCCTTAACGTCCTTTAACGCTTCGAAGGTAGCAACGTTCAGAGAATAGTCGAGTATACCCGAAGAACCGTACCTTATAACACATGGGACCGATACTTTGTACTAGTTGGACAAAAACCGGCCCTTCTCTCTCTCTCTTCCCTTGCCTTCTCACTTTCTCGAGGACGTTTCGAAACGCAGGGTGGAAAAAAAGAAGGGGAAGAAGAAGCGTCGCATTCGATACGGAATGGTATCCTTCAGGAAACGTTTTCTGAAAACACCTTTATCGTTCACTTTTATGACCTACTCAGGGGGTGAGAAAAAGAAAGGGAAGAAAAGAATAGAAGAGTATTTGGATGGAATATTAGGTAAGAAAATAGGAATGAATATTTTATGGAAGAAATGATCGTAAAAGTTGGGATACCGTTCGTAGGGATAGAAAGAGAAAGAGATAGTAATTCCATCTCTCTCGACGACAAGAAAAAGAAAAGTAAGATAGATGCGATCGATGCGAATTTTCGCTCGCGGCTACTATCAATGGTGATCCGATCGCGAGTGCAAAGAGAGATGGAAGTGGTAGAGATCGACGTTTCTGGCTTCACCGTGTTGTCGAGAGTTCGATCACGAGGAAGACCACCGTGCTCGCGGGCACGCCAGCGAGCATACGGTTGCAGCCATGGCATTTGTCATGGAGATCGTACTTATTAGCATCTAGAAAAGAGACGGATGGCAGAAGAAGAGAGAAAGAGTAGGAATCTCAAAGAGACCTCCCATCGATAGCAAAACTCTTTCTCTCGCACACATACGCACGATGTCACTCGGAAGGAGATCGGATTATTCCCAAAGGGCGAGTCCTTCCACCCCTTCATTACCGATACGTCACGTTCGAAATCTCTAATAACGTATTCACTCGAGCGTGCTTCTTTACTACTGTCAAAAACACGTCGCAGCGTTTCAAATCGAAATCATAGAGAGTGGGAAAGAAAAAAAGTATGAATGCGTCAGATGCCAGGAGAAAATCACTTCTGAAAAAGCCTTTTAATAACCAACACCGTGGAAAAAGAATCGATCATCCTCGAAACGTGCTTGCTGGACCACAGCATCATTATACCTACTAGTGCGTTAAACGTGCTTGAGAAGAAAAAAAGATATGCGAATATCACAAAATGCAAATCACGAAAGGGATGAACGTCAAGAAAGAAAGGGGGGAAGTGGAGTAAAAAGACAGAGAGAAACTACAGAGTACTACTTCTCGTCGAAGAGCGATCTTCCTCGAGCTTCGTTGCTATCGATCCAGGCTCTCCTTTCCAGCGTGTTACGTTCGAAAAGGCAAGGCAGAACGAACTGAAAGTCGGCTTTCCAGAAGAACAGATCCGCGGGCCGGGAGTGTACGATCTGTCTCTCTCTCTCTCTCTTTCTCTCTCTCTTTGAGAAAACGGACACGGGTGGTCCTGTGCCATGGGTGGTGCTAGTGTTAGTTTACGTGCATATGTGTGCGTTATGCGCCGACGCCTACGCGAAGAGACGAGCCTGTCGCACGCATCCTTACATGCACCTTTACATATCCTACGCGCCACACGCGCTGACCCTTCGTCTTCTTCTTTATTTTTGTCTTATTTTTTTCCTTTTATTTTTCTGCTCATCGTCCTTGTTTCTTCCGCCGTCGTCGCCGGTCATCGTCTTCGCGCTGCTCCCGATGCTCCTGCATCGGCAAAGGCCAATTTCGTGTTGCTATAACTTGATGGACCAAAAGAGAGAGATGGAAATAGTGTTGTACAGTACACCTACGTAACTTGCTGGTCATCCTCGTTATCGCTACGCTCGTTCCGTGTTCCTCAATCTTTCTTTTATCTTATCCCATTTTTTTTACCTGATATATCAGATTGCTCCACACAGATCTAATTTTCCAAGACTTTTCGAATCTCTAAAATGTTTCATTCTTGATAGCAGATGCTTTTAAAGTTCTTTTAGTAATTAATATTTAAAGAAACGTATTTTTTTCTTTTTTTCTATTTATGTGGTCTCTAGAAAGTGTAAGAAACTCGAGTCTTTGGTAATAACGATGCAAATGGGATTCTTTGGAGAACGCCTTTGAACCAAACGCGTTTCTTCATAATTTAATACTATAATTGGATTAGAAAGAAAGAGAGAGAGAGAGAGTGGTGCTTTCAAAAGAGTACTTCCAAGTGGGAATATCGGAGAGTACTCTCGAAAAGGATACCGCTGTCCTTGTTATCCATGTTGAAGCGTGCTTCCACTTCTTCCGTTACCTTTATACAGAAGACAGAAAGAGAGAAAGAGAGAGATGGATAAAAAGAAAGGAAAAAAAGAGAACTCGTTCGCGATCACCGAAACCGGCGTCTTTGAAGATCCTTTAGTCGCTTTTACCTGCGTCATCCTGACTTTGAGATCTTGAAATCGTGACACCGGTAACGATCCAGCCTCTAGTACGATTTCTCGACGTTAATCGTCATCTCTCTCTCTCTCTCTTTTTTAAATTATTTCATACCTCGTAAGAAGAGTGACACCATTCGTTAAAAAATAAGAAATTAATTCGAAATCGAATTTATTGGAGCGAGAACTCGTGATGGTTTTTAAGAAACGATTTATTAAATACGTCGGTTGGTTAAGTAGCGAAGTAATTACTGCACGTGACACACACACTCTCGTTCTTTTCCTCGTTCTCTTCCCCTCGCGACGAGGGGCAGATGAGTTAACGTGCGAGGGTCCACCAAGCTTAAGCTCCCATAGGATTGAAAGCGTTTCGAGCAAAAAACGTTTATCTCTCCCATGGCAGGGCGTACGGTAAAATTCAGCTTAGTATAATTTAATAGACGAAGATATATACGTCACCCTAACAACAACAAGTTGATCTACAAACGATCACGGGGGTGTAGAATTCTACGTGCGAGGATCACTCTCCTAACCCCTTTAAAAAATTAAACTTTCTTTAACGTATGCAAACGATTTTTTTTCCACGACCAACTCGTCGTTTAGCCTAGAGTTTTTGATATTGCTCAGATTTTGTATTTAGATACTCACCAAATTTATATCCTAATACTTGTTTAATTTAGATTAGAGCTTTTGGAGATCGAAATCCAAATTGAAATCTAGATCTGAATATTCGAGATCCGCATTCTTTCATCACGATGACTCAAATATAAAGCTGTCCTTATTTAAATGATGATTAAATGAAACAAGTTTAAGAAATATTATTAATGTAAGAAATTCGAAGAAAGTAAGTATACTACAGTTATTTACTCTGAAATAATGACTTGAAAATCTTTAGCATATATTAAATATAGTTACTTTAGTGACGTTACGACTCGTTTTATAATGTAAAAAAACAGCTTGTTACGGTTCTACTGAACTGCATTAGGATTAAAATTGTCGTGGATCGATCTAATTGGCAATTAAATACGATGCATCGATCGAGAATCACGTAAGACGAACGTGTGGCACCGGTTTCGGGTGAGTGAACAAAAAAGAAAGAAGAGAGACAATTTCGCATTCGATCTTCGAAGGTGCGTCGATTATTAATGACCGATAGCTCGTGGTATGCCGGTCCTCGATCTTATCTTCGAGCCGTAAGCGGCACCTACGCCTCGCGAGTTTCTCTCCTATCGTGCCATATCACCGGGTCACTCGTCGTTTCTTCGGGTTACATACACGTACACAGGCACACGAGTGTAGACGGAGAACGTAATGCAGATACGCGTTTCCGACGTAACACGCATCGTCGAGATCGGCAGATCGAATCGGACGTGCTGCCTTCGACGCGTTTCTCTTATATACTTCTTCCTCTTCCCTTTTCTTAGCTTTTAACGAGTAGGTATTAGGTACGTATGAGAATCGATGCAATGATCAATGAAAATGTCATTCCTATTTTTTATTCGTGACCGAACAAAATTCGTTCTTTTTCATCTTTCTTTCTTGTCACTTGACACTTTATTTTGTTTGTGAATGTTAAATAAGCTCGATAAGTGCTAAGGTGTGCGTTAAAGTATGAGGTAGATACTTCCAACACTTTCTTACAAATTATTGTGGTATTGACCATATGGGTCATATCGGTGAGTAATTTACTTTTGGAATGTTTACATGCTTTTGGGAATAGCCCTGTATATTTTGCTACTTTTGAATATACAATAAATTACATAATCATTGTAAAATAAACCAGAAAACAGCAACAATAAAGCATCTCTTTGGAGAACATTTGGAATTCCTAACTAACTTGTTGGAATTCTCGTCTTTGATTTCCGAGTGACACATAAATGGTTAAAAAAACATGCGTTTATACGAAAAGAAGCAGGAGATTTTAACAGTCGGAGAAGAAATGAATTTTTGATCAGGAAACGGTATGGAAATTTTAGTTAAGCAGTTAATACTACGTCGAAGACGTTTTCAAGTGGCACTTGTCAGCCAACCTGCTCTTTTCACTTTTTTTTCTTCATCTCTCGTGACGTTTTGTTGAATAAATGTCTCAATGAAAAATATATTCAGAAGCAACCTCGCCCCCGGACTTTGGTTAGAGGCCGAGAAGAAGCACGTCGTACGTCTGACGTGTCGAGGTGAGAAAATAAACAGCAAAGTTGCTTTCGGGGCTTCTAACTCTCGAGGGTCCGAGATTTTTGTTTATTTTTCCTCGTCTACGCGTTCTCCTGGGATCCTTACGAGGATCCTGTAGGAACACGGACGGTCGAAGAGGGAACGAGAAGGGTTGTTTACCAACGTGCCAGCTGGACCACACGCACCAGGCTCCATTGCGAATCCGACGTTGCAAAGTCCTTTGGGATATCGTCGAGTAGATCTTTTCTTTTTTAGACCTTCCTCTTCTATCGGGATCGATCGAGTCTTTTTCAATAAAAGAATTCTAGTTTAGAAAAACTAAAAAAACATACGTTTATTTCAACAGGAACTAAAAAAAATAATAATTTTGAATGTTTTTATTGTTTGAGCTACTACATGTCCAACTACTAGGCACGACCTATCCTTCGAAATGAAGCCAAGAATGAAAAAAAATTAGTATAAACGCTAATAAGAGCATCTTAAAAAAGAAGGTAACACGAGCGTTTACTTAAATACTGAACTTAACATAAACAAGTAGAAGCCAACAATTTTTGTTTTATCATCTCATCCCATTTCTTATAAACAATATCGAAAGTACGATGGACCCATCATTTTGACACACTTTTCGAAACATTCCGAACATCGTGTGGAACCCACATTCGCTAGAAAGAAAGTTCGGAGGCCAACAACCAGCCCGTAGACAATTAATCCTCCTTTTTCAACCAGACAGTCGTTCGCTTTTTCCCTACCGTCGTTCCTCTTCATTATGTAGCGAGCACGAAAAGACGAGTGGTAGACAAGACCGAAAAATAAGAAGAGGAAGACCTACAGGCCTACCTAGCAGCCACCTACAAGCGAGGATTCTTGTTCCTCAATCGCAGCCGCGTGATTAAGCGCTCAATCTGTGAGAACGAGACAATGCGACGTCTCACCCGGCCAATTTATCGAACACCCACGAGCTCCCCCTGAACGTGAATCGTGTAAAGATAAGGAACGAGTCAAGGTCACAACCTCCCCGATGAATAACCCCTTTTACCACGAACCCTTTCACTCTTTTTTAAGTAGCTCCAACACTTTTCTTTCGGTCGACTCTTCTTTTTTCAAGTCTCTCGGATGCTGCATCATTTTTAACACCTCATTTTTTGCTTAACGAGCTCCTTAATGACGCGTAATTATCGTTATTTAGGTTAACGTGTGTATGTCTGGATCAAGAACTACTTAGGTATCACGAAGAACGCCTCTTCTGGCACGTACTCCACCGAAAGTTTTCTTTCGGTAAAGCCCAAATTTTCTCCCCCTATTTCCAAAGAACTCTGGTAACCTCGTCAGTTACGGAACTCGAGGATCTTTGGCTCCTAGCCCGAGAAAAGTTTACCAGCGTTTATCTTTACGTTTTCCCTAGCACCACCTAATTTGATTCTTTAGATTCCACTGCGATTTTCCGCTTGGCGTAACACCCATTGCCTTTCCACTCTCGCCTAATCGACTTTATCTTCGAACCCAGTCGATGTTTTTAACGACGACGAACCACTCGGTAGTGTTTCCACGATTTCCTTTTCTGAAATTCCGTTGTCGAAGTTACTATTCCTGCTTTTCTTTCGTTGGGCGAGTAACGCAAACTCAACGGCGCCTATCCAAAGACACTTCGGGCAGTTTCCAAGTTTCCTAGTTACCGGTTACCTTCTTACTTCCTTATTTCACCTCGAGCCGTTCCATTCTTTTCTCTCGATTCGCGCGAGTCCACCGGTTTACCGAAGTCCCGGGGTCCGAGCCAAGTAGAGTTTCATTTCATTACTCTTCATGGCTAGCTCTTACCTTCTTCTTTTCTTTCGTTGCACTCGGACTTTCGACGGTCAAAACTTCATTCTATCCTTGTCTATCGTGAAAAAGAAGAGGGGATGAAAAGGGAGTAACAAGTTCGGAATTAACGGACGAACTTTTCAACGTAATTTCCTCTCTCTCTCTCTCTCTCTGTCTCTTCTTCTCTTAGTCAATCTCTCTAAATGCACTCTCGGCCACTGCACTTTCATCGGTAAATGCTTTTACAGATCGAGATGAAGAGACAAGAGAGAGGCAGTCGTCGCTGGACAGGTGGCTATCTTTGAACTATGTTAAATCTGGCCACGATAGAATTCGCGGAAGACGCGAAAATATCCTTTACTCGTGTAGCTGACCGAGACAGCAACCAAGAGAGACTGTGTTAGACCGAGTTAACATCATGCCGTTCCGTCACGATGAATATCGGTCTTGCGGTTCCGAAAAGAAATTAAATTGGACGGTCTCGGTAGTTTTTCGAGTCACGGGGAAATAAAGAAGCAACAAAATGAAAGAGCAACAATGGTTGGAAATAAAATACGATGGTGGTTCGGTGATCGTTGAAATTCAGCTTCGAAGAAGGATCGATTCTCATCTCGAACGCGTCACGTACGCGATCGCGAAACAGCATCACGTACGCGTTCCTGAAGAAAAACGAGTAGCCTCGAGTATCTATTGACTGCTAGCCTTGCATGGATTCACCGTACGATATATCGGAGTCGATAGACTAAACTTTTTCGAATCGACTTGCCGTACACGCTTCGCGCCGAATAGCGATTATCGTGCGATGGTCCAGATAGAGCCACCAAAAAATCTCGCTTCTTCTTTTTTTTTTTTTATTCTTTTTCCTCTTACTTATCCCCTTCCTACGTCGTTCTCTCGCACCTTCCTGTACCGGGCTCCGAGAAGCGTTACGTGGATCGAGATCCAATTACTCGGATCGACCAACTCGAGAGAGATCCTCCAGGGCTATCTTCGAGAGTAGCCAATTTTACGTGTGATTTTTTTTAGCAATCGGGAATCTAAGTAACCTCGACAAGTTTAGTTCCATGATACTTGGAGAGAACTTTTAATTAAGGGAGAGAGCAACAATTGCATTTGCTACAACATTTTTATAATTAACACTTGACGCTACTTAAGGCCAGATTTATTGTCAAAATTTGTGTTTGGTTAATAATTCTGTTCAAGGTCATTGTATGATTCAGAAATCACTTACAACTTAACAGAGTATATTTTCTCGATTTTTATCTTTTTTCTATAGCAACTTTAATTGTTCAAATCTAATAGCTCTGATCAATTTTTCGGTGTCTGGAAGGGACCTTGAGACGAAATAATACCTACATTATTTCATATTCCTGCACATAAGACCCTATTTAGCTACAAATCAATTATTTCTCGGATTTCTGATTTGATCAATAATTGTCATCCACTAATTTGCAAATTCTAAATTATCTTTACAGAGTCAACTTTAAACTTTATGTAAATTAATAATATATGAGCTGACACGTGATATTGTAGAATTTCCTACGATTGTATACAAAGGCTGTTTGTCATAAATAAATAAATAAATAAATTATACAACATGTAAGAAAGCACAATCGATGTAAAAAGATAGAAAGTGTAATCTCTAGAAAGATCAAGCGACGAGGTGCGAAGCCAACTCGGCTCGTAAAGACGCATCGATTCGCGTGGGCGTGAACAAATTCGATGACACTCCTACGAGAACGGCGGCACACGCTAAGCGACTTTCTAAGCCCTCGAAGCTTATCTAAATGGACGTGGCACGTATTATCGGGTGGTCCCGCTCATTCACGACGAGAAAGACGCGAATCTCTCGTGCGAAACCTTCGTCGATAGGCACGCCGATTTCGATGCTTTCTCTCTTTCTTTCTATCGAGACACGTCGATGTATTATCTCTATGTTGGAAACGTCACGGATGTCAGTCTTATTAAAAAAAAAAAATGATTAAATGGCGGCCGTTCGACGAGCCTTTCAAGATAATTCTTTTCTTCCGTGAATCTTCCGAGAAACCAGTCAAAGACGCGAGTAGGTACTATTAAGTATCATTATGATGATGATACTCGCTTTGTGGGATTGTAAAATCTACAGAGGACGATACAAACCGAAGAAGACTTATCGAAATATTCAATTTTGCTTTTCATGAAAATAAAGAAAAAATATAAAGATGTCCGATAGGAAACGAAGATCCATGGAACCGTTGAAGTTTTTATTCTACTAAAGATGCGAGGGAAAGTATAAAGGTCTAACGAGGAAGAGGATCTTCGCAGTACCGATGCTTCGAGTCTAGCGATATTCAGAATACTAAGATAGAAAGGGGAGTAAGAGAAGGAAGGATAGAGAAAAGCGTTTTCTTCGAGATAGGAACGCGAGGAGTAGAGGATGAGATGCCCGATAATAACGTGGCAACGCACTCTCGCGTATTTCCCTCACCTCCTCCTCCTGCGTCGAATGGACCACCTGGTCCGCCGGTTAATTTCGACGGAGGCGATCTTTGCGGAACGAGAGGGAAACGACGAGGAGGAGAAGACGGCAGGCTCGACTAGAGGGAAGCTTTATTTTCGTCCGAGTGCGAGTCGATCGTTGAAGCTGCCCGAAGGAGGAGGAGGATAAAGAGAGGAAAAGGTGAAAACGAAGGAATCTGCCTTTGGTTGATGTTTCATGTTTCTTGTAAACGTTAATAGTTGTCCTCTAAAAGTGGTTTACAAAAGTCACTGCTTCTTCCAATTCCATTTGATCGTTACTTGGTACAATGTAACTGTCAAGAACTATTAGTAAAGATATCATATAAAAGCTTAAACGTTCCTGCGATAATCCCGAAACGTTCAACAATTGTAACCAACAAAAAGTTTCCCGTTGTTGGTAACACGAGCGAGGATAGAAGCTTAACGTTCGAATTCCAGACAGTCGTAAGGAACGAACGCGGAAGAACCCGAGTTATCGTCGGATCTAGAAGTCGAAAGTTCGAAACTTCACAACTAGAAAGGAAAACAACTTGGAGAAGAAGGAGGTGGGAGACAGAGAGAGAGAGGTTGAAGACTCGTCGCTTAAACGGAAAGCCGCCGACTCGTCGCGTCCATGGTAAGACGAGTTCTACGCCGTGGTCGTTTCTAAAAGGCGATACCAACGAGAGGCCATTTAAGGGAATCCTGGGCAAAGGTGCCGGCCAGCTCGTCGATCCCTCGTCGACTGGTTTCGAACTCTTCTACTCCTTTCATGCTATGCCATACCTTGGGTCCTTCCGTCTTGGATCTTTCGCTCGTGCAAATCACGGATCGAAAGGAGAGACTGCGAAACCCCAATGGTAAGAAGAAAGAGAGAAAAAGATTAGGAGAGAGAAGGAGACGAGAAAAGAAAGTGCAAAAATGTAGAGGAGAAGGAAGAATAAGATGGAGACGAGAAGAGGTTAGATCGAGGGAGCGCGCATGCGTGGCCGCGAACGAGCGCGAGTATGCGGTCGCCGTTTATTTCGGGACGACCGAGGACGCTTCTCTTTACCCTTCTACGTCTCCCCTTTCCTCTCCTTCTCTCTTCTCATGGACCACAGAAAGCTCGTTATTGTTGTTGTTGTTGACGTTGGCAGGAGAAAAGCGTGGGCCGATCTTCGGGAGACTTAGCACCGTCGTTGTTTAATGACTTTGAGGTTAGGATACTTCCTGTCCGGTGCGATACTCCGAGAGGGTGTAAGAGGACGTAACGAGATCGTCGGTGCTTCCATAAATCGTCGACTTGGCTCGCAACTTTGGTCTACCTTCTTCTAATCCCACTTCCTCTCTCTCTTCCTCGTGCGAGAGAGGTATTAGACCATCGTGGAAATTCACTCCTGGCTTTTAATATATGCTTTTTGATAGCGGGGGCTGCACGAGATAATCGTCCGGGGAATCGATCAACGTCGCTTTTGAGATACCTCAAGAATATCTTAGAGAGGAGAAGGGAAACATGCCTTTGGAATAGACCACGGAACATAAACCGCATGAGCCCATGAATAATCGCCACGAAGTAAAGACATTCTCTTTAAGCTAACGACGCGTGTAAACGATATTTTATTTCGATTATTCATTATGCTAAACGGTCCGCTGTAAAATCGCGACCGCCAGAAGGTAAGGAGAGCCGAGTCGGTCGGTGTAACGTCGGAGTAACGACTTTCAATGGCGACGGCGGTGGCGACGGTACCGACCGCTTACGAGCGGGAAATAAATTACTTCGAGTTGGTATCGGCGAGACGGCGGTACATTTTGCCGCGTCCTCACGATCGTACATTCCGATGAAACCAAGCGTCGTCGCGTACGACCTCTCGTTGGGACGTAAAGCGACATGAAAGTCGCGAGGTGAGGAGGAAACTAACCTACAAATCGTCGAACGAATCGAAAATGTAATACGGTATGAGAAGAGTTGTTTATCAGCGTGCCAGCTGGATCACACGTACGCTAAGCTTCATTAATGGCTCCCCGGTATGAAGTTGGCGATAATTAAATTAAATAGGAAACAAATAACATTAAAAATGTAAAGTGGGCCGTCGCTGTAGTTAATATAAACAATAAATCGTGCTTTTTCTTGCTACATAAAGATATTAAATCAATGATGCGTCGCATCTTCATTAATAACTTTTTATCAAATATCTATAATTTTAATTTCCATATTGGTTCTTTAGACTTTGTTAAACATTGTTGACTTCATAAATTACACATTCTCCTTCAAACAATTTTACTAAAATAACAATCTCTGTAAAAAACCTTGTACAAAGTACGCGACGGCCCGCTTTCTTCGTAAACGTTAAATATAATATAACATTTTGGTACGTCTATCAATCCAGGAACAATATTTAACATGTTTGTATAGATAATAAATAATTCTAATTTTTCGAAGGTTATCCATATACAATTTTTAGATAATTGTTGAAAATTGTTTATGTAGATACAGTAGGGATACAAAAATTTATTTTACTAATCTTTAATCTAAAATTTAAATCAATCGGTGAATTTATGATAACATTTAATTTATTAAACATTTTAATGAATTTATTAAATTTTTATTGTTTCTTAGTTCATAAATAACCGTATAACAACCGTCTAATAACCTGAATCAAGTACATAATTCGTTTTCCTGCGCTAGAGTTGCTCCACCCCATGCTTTCATTCATTCAATTAAAAAATACAAAAAAGTTGGCTTTGCATATTGCCAGGTTGTATTTTTTCATTTTTCGAAAAAAAGCGGGCCGTCGCGTACTTTGTACAAGGTTTTTTACAGAGATTGTTATTTTAGTAAAATTGTTTGAAGGAGAATGTGTAATTTATGAAGTCAACAATGTTTAACAAAGTCTAAAGAACCAATATGGAAATTAAAATTATAGATATTTGATAAAAAGTTATTAATGAAGATGCGACGCATCATTGATTTAATATCTTTATGTAGCAAGAAAAAGCACGATTTATTGTTTATATTAACTACAGCGACGGCCCACTTTACATTTTTAATGTTATTTGTGTATGATTTTACATAATTTTGTTATAATAAAAAATCCTTGTTTCAATTTAAAAATAAGAGCAATTATAAATTATTTTTTATTTTTCGACATACGTAGACTATGATGTTATTATTTTCTATTGTCTCTTCAAGAAAAGTACATACCTAAGCTCCATTTGACGATCTTTGGCGATTTTTTAGCTACTTTCATACTTAATAGTGTTCTTGAGTGCGTACTCACTAGAAAACTCTTAGGGATCCGAAATTGGATGCTTTTAGAGCAAAGAAATCCATGCGATTCCAAATTAAAATTATACATTTCGAGGAAGATTGCCGGCGTTCCAGTCGTATACTACGACCTTTTTCGAGGGGACCAGGTTAACTAGAGGACATGTTATATTATATTACAATGTGTATAATCGATGTAATAGGTGTACAATGATGGAAAAATTTACCGAAAAAGTACATAACAGATGTGGTATACATTCAGACTTGTTGCAATATTATTCATAAAAACGTCTACGAAGATATGATAGTTCGCTCTGAGAAACTCCCGGAACGTATCCACATGAACTCATCTATACGTTTACACACAGCGAATTTTACTTATTACTAATTCGAATCTTCTAATGAAGTAAAAAATTAAAATTATCTGTAAAATGATTACATAAAGAATAGTTAGTTCATATCTTTATTAATATGTCGAATGGGATTAAAATTAGTAAGTACGGGTTTTTCTAACCTGCTTGATAACCACTACCCTGTATCTCCTGCGTGTGACGGACGTTATAACGACAAATTAGCAACTTCTTGTTATCTAAAATCTTCGATAGAATTAACCACGTTCTCAATTAATGAGAAAGAAGTCTACTGCCTTCCTTAATTATCCCTTCTAACCACACATATCCTCTACGTTTCTATAGACAAGGAAGATTGCGATAGTACTGACGGGTACAATAAATAAATAAAATGTAATAGGTTAAGAATATCGACATGTCAAACATTCCAGCGCTAGCTAGATTTCTACCTGATATCGACGCTAACTCCACTGGCTTCACTAACGGCGAAATTAGGAAACTGGACAAAATTCTATATATATAGATATACTCGCAATGTTAACGAAAAAGGTCGGAAAAAAAAAGACTGATAAAATTGATATTTCATAAAATTTCAAAACACATAAATTAGATTATTAACTTATTGGAAGCCGCGATCCTAATAACTTATATATCAAAGAAAGGGAAAAAGTTCCAGGATTATGATGAAACAAACCAAAATTATGTAGCACTTCGCGTCGATGAGATATTAGCATTTTAAGGTTTCCCCCTCCCTTCAAATTTACGATTTTGCTGTAAATATACCACCGGCGTTAGTCCGATTTTTTGCGACGGACAGGCCTAACTACCGTTAGTCTGTAATTTCTGTAGTATTTCTTTTATTACTAACTTCATACTGAGGAGCCATATCTGACACCGACTGTACTAGGGGTACGATTGCAAATCCGATGTTGCAAAGTCTTTTGAGATATCGTCGAGTAGATCATTATTTTAGACGTTTCTTTTCTATCGAGACCTACCGAGTCTTTTTCAATAATAAAAGTCACACAAGCATTTACAAAAAAATACTGAATTACTTAAAGTTTCTATCGACAAGACAATGGTACATTTTGCCGCGTCCTCACGCGCATACATTCCAATGAAACCAAGCGTCGGCGCGTACGACCTCTCGCTGAGACGTAAAGCGACATGAAAGTCGCGAGGTGAGGAGGAAACTAACCTACAAATCGTCGGACGAGTCGAAAACGGAATACGGTAGAAGAGTGATACGCACCTGCTCGGGAAAAGAAAGCACGCGTCCGGCAGTCTCGACTTGTGCGACGAGAAAGATTCTAAGCTGGTCTCGTGGTAGTAGAGAAAGAGAGAGAGGGCACGAAGGATGGTGCGCGAGCGAGCAAACGTGCCAGTACACTCGAGACATCGTGCTTCACGGCAGACCGCGTGGCAGCTCCTGGATTTATTTATACGACCTCGTGCGTACTCGCATACCTACGCACACGCGTGCACATAAAAGTACGTATGCGGTACTTAGCCTCGCTCGAACCGACCGAAGCAAAGTGCACGCGCGCGCAGGAAACACGAAACGAGTATCTACCGTCGCTCTCTAACGGCCAACGTCCCGTGAAACGCTTCTTTAAGGTTCTACCAATGGGGATAAGCCCGTGCTTCTCTTGCCAAGTCGAATTGCAACGAGGAAAAAAGCTCGGGTGATCTGTCGGTGAAGTAAAAAGGGACAGAAACGATCGATCGTCGATAAACGTTTTCCAATTTTCATTTTTATTTACCGTTCAGTGGGTTCTCCACTCGGTATCTCTCGTTTTATTAGCAATATATTGCGTTTCAACGCATTCAAGCCGCAATGGTTTTAATAACAACCGGCAAACAAATAACGGAAATCCTAAACTTCTCTCATGGTATCGTTCTATTATGAAACACGATTCTACTCTTCGATAATAGTGGTATCGTGTTCGCGACATTGCTTTTAGAGATCGACGATATGCAACCCGGAGGCATTATTTCTACGAAATATATCGCAACACTGGCCGGAAGTCCAATGGTGGTAACTTCTACCTCGCGAGAGATCGATTTATCTCGTCGCGGTTGACGAAACATCCGGACACCTTTCGAACGTTTTGGGAAAGCGTGTATCTTCTTCGATGATGCGTGAAAAAAAAAAATTGCCGTAACATCTGTTAGTATATTCCGTCCATTCACGCTGAAAGAATAAAGATCGAAAAATAAACCAACTAGGGTAGGTATCAATCGTTGGTTTTTCAACTATATTAAAAATCAATTCGTGTTTATTTTATCAATTCTATCGGAAAAAAATCAATCCTCCTCGATCAACGAGTATACCGACGATCCATGATGGATTCTTTGTGTTTGTGTGTCAGAAACACATATACGTATGCTGGTGTTTCGAGTAAATGTCGTAGTCCTGGCTCGTCGTGCGATGTTTAACGGGTCGAACGCGCTCACGCTTCGGCACACGCGTGCACGTGTTTCACGGAGAGTTCGTTTCCTAACTGGGGGTGAGCGCAAAATGCGACGGATTCGCTCGTTGCCTCTCCGACTACTTTCGTCGCTTCACCTAATCCGTAGCGGCCCGCTTTGAATGAACGAACCCTGCTCATTCATCGATCCGCACCCGAGGAAATTCCATGGAACTTTAGCGAGTGAACGGGAATCGTAATTAGGGTAAGGAGGGATGGTTATAGTTTTTTATGTTAAGGTTCTTATCAGAACACGCTTATAATTAACATTACAGAAATGATTTCATTATTAACTTCATTTCTTTGAGTCTTTTCCATGAAAAATACACTTTGGAAAGCTAGTCCATATTTTAGAGACGAGAAATTTGCAAAAAGATTTGTTTGAGAAATTCAATTCAATTTAAAAAAATGTTTGCCTTTACACAAAATATGGACCATAAAAAATGCTACAACTTTTAATTTAACTTTTTTTCTGTATTCAATAGTTTCTTAAATATTAACGATAATACGACAAGTCAAGATTTCTTTAAAAGTCTGTTTTTACCCCTAGAAATGTTTTTTAGCAGGAACAAAAAATTGTTCCATTATTAACACCATATGAGCCACATATGTGCAAAGTTTCAGATTTTTTTGAATTTTCCAACGTTCTTTGTTTGCAGAATAATTTTTCAAGAGGTCAAACTGAGTAAATAACAAAAAAATATACACTGTTTTATGCTGCTTATAATAAATTGTGCACGAATTTGATAAAATCATGCGAAACGATTGAAATCTTGCAATGTAAGAAATAATATTAGAATAACTATTAATATCAATAAAATAAAATCACCAATAACAATAAAATCACCAATGACTTAAATGAAATATTAACGAGTTACACGAAATCTGAGAGTAAGAGAAAGACAGAAAGATATGGACCATTCAGTAAGCACCTCGTGAGCCGCGAGTTTCATTCACGCGGAGAGCGCGCACACGGGCGAAGAATAATCGCTCGGTGGATCCGGAACGAGAAGGGAGGGTTGCTATTCGCGGTACCAAAAGGAGGCCTCCGTCGTTCCTGCGAGAGAATCCGATGTTCCGTGGCAAGAAAAAGAGGCGGCGAAGAGAGAAAACGATCTATCATGCGGATTCCAGAGGCATCGTCGTACTTTCTTTCTTTCTTTCTTCTTCCAGCTACTCCTTCGTGTCTTCTCGCGCTCCCTTTTGCATCTCGAAAAGTATAGTAGGACGACGAAAGAGAGAGAGAGAGAGAAAAGAAAAAAAGTGGGAGGTGAATCGGTCGCAGAGAACAAGTAGCCTGCAGAGTTGATATACACTAGTCAAAAAAATTAAAGGAACAAGAAAATTCCTAAAATTTTTAGGTCATATTCAAATTATTGTATCTCAGCTACAAATGACCATAGAGGAAAATTAAGCAAACCATTTTAAAGCTTAAGGTCTCTAGTTTTCGATCTTTGTCTTCCAAAATTTTTTTTACCTTTTGTTATTTATGAAACAGAAGAAAAATCACGAAAGAAAAATTTGAAATTTTTTTTCCCTTTTTCATGGAGCTGCACAGTCGGGGGTAAAAATTCTTGAATGATGTCGCAATAAGATTCTTTTTCCATATTCTTTCCCCTTTAATTCGAGCTGCGGTCGATATGTGTACGATGATTTGTCGCAAAGTTACGAGCAGTTAAAGCCAAAAGATCACTTTTTATTTTGAAGTTCAATATGTCATGAAAAAATCATCATACAGAAAATTTTTTTTTTTTTTTTTTTTTTTTTTTTTTTTTTTAAATTTTGGAAGACAAAGATCGAAAACTAGAGACCTTAAGCTTTAAAATGGTTTGCTTAATTTTCCTCTATGGTCATTTGTAGCTGAGATACAATAATTTGAATATGACCTAAAAATTTTAGGAATTTTCTTGTTCCTTTAATTTTTTTGACTAGTGTATAAACCTTTTATAAAGGACGAAAATCTTTTATGAAGGAAACGTAGACGGTGAATGTATAGGTGGTGATCATCGTTATTTATGACTTTTAAACGAACGCGTTTTGTTGGATTAATTTTATTAGAAAAATTAAACGTTCGAAGGGTTAAGGAATTGTTTAAATGTTAGAAATATTTGAGATTTACAATTTTGTTGAATTCGTAGCATTTTTCAAGGCAAGGTTAAGAGCTTTAGAAACCCTTAATGCTCGGAAGATTCTGGTATGTCCATGTATTAGATTGAAAAACTAAATGGTAATTATCTCCTAATCAATTATATATTCGCCATTAGTTGCAATGATTTGTTGCCATTGATCAGCACTGATTATCACCAAAAAATGATTAAGATAATAAATAAATCATTACTTATTCATTCTCAGAAATATATACTTCCACTTTATTTATATTTGAAAAGCAAGAGTTTTATTCCAAATTTTATGTTACTCACTACCCTTACCATATTTAATATACTCTAACAGATAAGCCTGTACACAAGTAGAACGAAATTTTTCCTCCAAGAAATCCAAAAATCCAGAAACAAGATATCAGGAAACGAAGAAGATACCTCACATGCCCTCGCAAGATATGCTAGGCAACGAAGAAATTTCTTGTTAGAGCTAAAGCAGCACCGCCCGTGGTAAAAATTTCGAAAAGAGACGAGGAACCGAAGAACCTCGACGTGGAGGAGGAGAAGGAAACCCTCGAGCGGCGCAGCAAGCAAGAAGTGTCCAATTTAAAATGTAAATTGCGTCGGATATTTGGCGTATCGCGTAGCTCGCTCGCGCTCCTGCCAACGAAATGGCCGCGAAATTAAAATGTAATTTAATTCGAGCCTTCTCTCTCTTTCTTACTCTCGTTCGAGCTTTGTCACCCTCTTTCGCACAACCCCGTTTTTTTTTTCTTTTTCTTGCATCATTCCTTCCATCTCTTTTTCTCACGCCCTCTCTCTCACGCGAAAAGAGCATCGTCCCTTTTTTCTAAAGTGGATTTTAGTGCACGGATTATCGTGTTCACGATTCTCCTTCTCTCTCTCTTCCGGCTTTAGACTAACAAGAGCGAGAGATACGTGAATCTTTTGGTTCTCGCAGGAGCGCCATCATCGCGAGAAACGAGATTTCGTGAGAGGAAGATTATTTAAAGATAACCACGTTTAATCTTCGCGTTCGCAGGATATCAAGGGCAATTTTATCCGACGGTATAATTAGATGCATTACTCGGTATAATAAGGGCTTTGAACCGAGGAACCAGGGAGTACTACCCGTAGGACGTTTTAGAACGCTCAAGATGAAATTGCTGATGCGTGGAATCGCGTTAGCGGATGGTAATAATAATAATAATATCCCAGCCTCTTCGTAACTTTGAAAGAACTCTTGGACACCCCGACTACTTTTTTAAAGAGACCCTTCCAATCCTTATCGACGGAACTAAATGCCGAAGCCCCTTTTATCTTGACAAGAGAAAAAAAAAAATGTTCGTGTATACCAACTAGAGACACAGGTGCGCTACGTTAATACGTGGATGCGAACAAAGTCCATCGATTATCGTGGCACGTTTTGGGTAACCCTTTCGATAGCCCGTAATTATCCGATTCGACGGTTCGGTATTGTTACGATTTAACGGTACAACGCCAGGCCACTATTTATTTCCCTCTTTGACGTGCTTACCCCCTGTTCGAAACGAATTCGACTCCCACGTACAACAGAGAATTTCATTCGTAGGTGGTTTTATTTCCACGAAAAATAGTCGAATGAAAATTTAGGGAAAGGTATCGAACATGTTTCGGTATTATCGATACAAACATTCGTCTCGCACACGTGCACCCTGCGAATGGTGTACGTTCTACGTCCCTTTTTCACGTTCCAACCCTTCCCGCCCCCCGCTCACCCTCTTATTCGCGGGAGAAACAACGGCAGTACGGTAAGCACTCGCCGGCATCACCATAGCGACCGCTTAATTGGAGAAGGATTCCCGTAATAAAATCGTCGAGTGTCCCCGTCCGGCGATGCGGAAGAAATCCGGGGCCGTCCAAGTTTTTCGCGACGTGGGGAGGGAAGACCAGGCGACGAATTTCAATGCCCTGGAGAGAGGATCGTCTATCCTTCTCTTTTTCACCTGCCTTCCTTTACTCTCGCTTTCGAATTCGTTCACCCTCGTAAAATTCCCGTCACCCTTTTTCTCCCGGTGGTATTAAAGTCCTCGTCATTTTTGATATTGTGACGGTAATCAAGATATACGGAATGATGTATACGGCAAATTTATGTGGGAGGTGAGTCTGTTGATGACCTTTAAATTATGAAAATGATCAATATTATGTAATTAGATGAATGTGAAATTATTTTGAAATACATATTATCTTCGAGATAATCAAATAAGTGACAATAATGTGCATTATAATTACGGTGACCGTACGTTCTTTATTTAAGAGGACGATTCTTTATTTCACTAACCTGTTCTTTAAATTCATTTTTGTTCTAAAATGGCTAGTTTGTACTTTATTTTTTGTGAATTGTCCTTTACTGTCCTATATTTTTTAATCAAAATAATATTAATGTGATTACTAATAAAATGGCATATAAAAAATATTTTAAAATACCTAAATGTATTATTTCTAAAAAAGCATCGTCACTGCAATTATAATGTAAATAAAAATAGCGTGTTTCAAATTATTAGCAAAAAATCATAAATCATCCTGCAAAAAAAGATCACAGACGGCAGGAAGCGATTCATAAAGAATCACCGAAGCGTGTCAGTGCATAAATACGATAAATCGACTCGAAGAACGGTAATCGCAGCTAACTTCTAGTCCTTATTTCTCTCAGAGACGAGGAGGATAAGAAGGAGAAAGTGAGAAAGGGGAAAAACGAAAAACGATAGGGGAGGAGAGAAGGAGTTGGGTGGGTGAGTAGCAAGTTCGGTGAGCGTACGCGTGCAACTCGCGGCACTCGCATAAACGTGCCCCCGAGAATATAACTCATTGCGGTAAACGGCCGCCACAGCAGGCCGCGTCAAATTAACGCCCGAGCCTCGAGAAACGAGAGAGAGAGGCTCGAGACGTACCAAAGATCTTCTCCATTCTGCTTCTTCTTCCTCTTCTTCTTCTTCCTAGTCTTCTCGTTAGTAAAGCTACTTGGGAAGTTATTCTCAAAAATTGTAGACATCATTTTCACTGTATTTAAATACATATAGGTAGTTGGACGATTTTTAAAGTTCTAATTAGGATTTTCTAGCTTAATAAAAAATTATACACCCCGAGTATTTTACGTTTAACTCCAGCATATCTACATATTCTTCACTTTTTTTTTTTATAAGTCGTTCAGAAAAGAGGTCGAGAGAGTCAGTATACTTCCCCCAGACGAAAAATTCACGAAACGCGAACACACCTATCCTCTTTCTCTCTCCTTCTCCTATACTTATTCTCACTCCAAGAGAAATTACACGGCTCGCTCGGGTATCAATTAACGTAGCGAAACGCGCCTACCCTTTTTTTTCTTCTTCTCTCGACTCGGAGAACGAGTCAATCGTCGATACCGAAAAGAGAGCGGGGTGGGGTTGGTGGGGAGAACTACAGGAGAGTATTTCGAGCCGTAACAGGCTGCCTCGAGTTTCGGGTACTCGCTATCGCCTTCCGATGCGATTTCTCCGCGACGGCCAGGGAAATTAATTAACGTGCTAGTACCGCCTAATTAACGACGCTATCGACCAGTCCTGGACGGTTCGCGTACCTACGACTTTATTTGTCGCACGCCCACTACTCCCACTTGTTTCTCTTTACGGAGGTATCACGTGAGAAAATAAGAATTTTATGGAATGTTGGATGCGAAATAGGATTGGAGAATGGTTAAGTTCTTTTTCTTAGGTATAATGCTTAATCCCTTGCCTTATGATTTAATTTAATACTTAATGAGATTCATAGTAAAAATGGAGAAGAAAACTAATGTAATCATAGACTTGTTTGAATAGAAAATAATGAATATTGAACAAATTCAAAAGAATAAAAATAACTTAATTCGTAAAAAATTGAACAATGGCATTACATCGGTATCATCAGTCTGGCTCGATATTATAAGGCAAGAAATAAATTAGATTATATAGTCACCTATTTCAGATGTTAGATTAAACATTTTGTGATTCTATGCTCGAAACAAGTAAAAAAATAATAGTAATTTTGTAGGTGTAATGTTTTGTTTGGTGAGGTATTGATTTTATTTTAGCGAATTTCTGTTAGACTGCATGTTAGTGATATGTTTATCGACAACATAGGTTACTATCCAATACTTTGAAAATGATTTTGTCAAACTAAAATAAATGTAAAAACTCTCATGATTGTACTGTTGGATGCTCGAAGGGCTTCAGAGAGCTCAGATCCTTACGAACGATTCGAAAAATTTGACAAAATTTGAAGAATTAATTTAATTCTGTCTTCGATGAAGGTACAGCTATTTAAAACAACATCCAAGATGAGAATGATAATGTTGATTGAGCATTTTGTATCTACATAAGCATTAGTGATATGTAAATTATAACGACAACCGACTGTCCGTAATCCTTATCACTGCAAACCATGTCCCACGTCAACCATGACAACGGTGTTTTTATTCGATAAATTTTATTTTAAAAAATCCCGAACACACTTAAATGTATATAATTTCGAGATACAATTCACCTATTTTTGCACGTTAATTATAAAATATCGAATTAATTCTCCATTAACGATTAGTATTTTGGAAGTATTCCTTAATGACAGTATTAAATTGCAACAAGCTTGTATATCTCTTACCCAGTCTCTCATTTTCTACTTCCTTTCGCCATAGCCATACATGAAATCTCTTATCCAACGACATAAAGTCCATCGATACACGGCGAATCCTCGATACCAATCTCTCGGTAGAAAACAAGAAAAGTCTTTCCAACTCGAAAGCAATATCTTCTTCGATATTATACCAGTCCACTCTACTTAGCGATAGCCCTAAATGAGTCCGGATTGTAAATAAACCGCCATGGTATATTAATAAAAGCGACACTCCCGTAAATACGCCGTTAGCGAGTGTTGCCTCGTATTTATGTCGGCCATAGATGTTAATTAGACGCTTAACGCGCGCTCTCATACTCGGTACGAGCTCGTAATGCATAGAACGAGTATCGAAACTTATATTCCTTTGCTCCTTCGAAGGAAATCGTTACCCTTTTTTTTTATAACAAAGTAGCTCCAACTTGCAAAACGAGTGAACGTCTATTTAGAAATCAACGATAGATGTACTTTCTATCGGGATTCTCAAATTTCGTACGAACTCTGACCTACATCGAGCCAACGAGAGAACGAATTTCACCGACAAACTTCAAAGAAATGCCCCGTTGGCGTACGCGTTAAAGAAGAGGAAGAAAAACGCGTCAGAACTTTCGTCTGGTGCCAAAGCGTGCGTTTAGATCGGTCGAAGCTTTCGTTTGGGCGACACATCGTTGACCAACAAGTTGGCAAACAGAATGAACAACGTCAAAGGGTGCTCGCAACGCGGTGCCGGGTCCACTTGCACCGCCGACTTCGTCACGTAACGAACGAACGTAGAAACGACCGTTCGTTGGGGATATAATTAATTGCTCGTCCGTTACGAACTCTCGTTGCTTCGATTCGTGTTACGATATTACGGTGAACGTGCTTCACTCGGTAATTAATCATTTCTCTAACGCTGCTTTTACGGATACTTCGAGCGTGCAACTTTTACATATGTGTTACGATACGTCGCATAGCGAGAAAGAAAAACAAAAAATCGAGTTAGTGAAAAATTTAATCGCTAGGAAAACGCGTACGGTTCCGCTATCGAGTTCTATGCTCGAAAAGAAAATGAATTTTCCGTCCTTGTTCTCCCATCGACGAGAGCTAGTACAGATATCCCTGGTATTTTTCCATCGGAATAATTCGCGAATGTGCGTATATGTTTTTCCGGTGTAAACAAAGGAGAAAGGGATAAAATAGAAAAGCCATATTTATAACGACTTTTCGACAGGCCATTTGTATAGAATAGATAGATGTATGTATACGATCGACGTTTCACGGACGGTCAACCGCATGGAAACGGTACGAAAGCCTATTTCGAGGAGCGACGATTAGCTCGGCTTTTCCCATAGATCGAGAAATATCGTTCGTTTTTCCAGCATCCCACTGGGAATATAGCGTGCTATGGAAATTTTGTAATATAGAGGGTGGTCCACGTGATAAGCTTAGATTATTCTGTTACTCGTAATCCGATTGAAAAGGAAACGAAGCTTTAAGGTAATTATGGTAAATTTTGTTCAGAGTTTTCAAGGTCACCTTCAATTTTTGATAGATGAATCTCTAATTTTTTTACACTTATCTTGTAGCAAATATATTGAGACGAATTCAGCAAGTATAATAACAAATAATTTTTCATCATAAAAAGATCGTCAATCGCAAAAATCATTAAAACATTTACTATGATCATTTTAAATTCCAATCGGATCACTAGCAACAGAATAATCTAAGCTAATAATACTTCGTGGACCACCCGGTATACGGAGCGAGAAATTCCTTGAATCGAGTTGAAATCATCCCGTTTGGAAAAGCTTTTATTAACGGGACCACCCTTCGTTATTTCAAATTAATATTCAGGGTAGTTTCCGGTATATAGCCTCTGGTTCCATTCCAAGCGCCATTTTTCTTTTCACGTGTTTTTCTGAGCAGTATTTAACGTATTTCGAAACTACGTGGGTGCAATTAATTTGGATGAAACGCGTTATCGCGCTACCCTTTTTCGATCCTTTCCTTCCTCGACGAACAACCGGCACGTCCGAATAACCAAGAAAGGAAGAAACGAGCGACCCCAAAAAAGGAACGAAAGCGTCGCGTATTCGCGCGCGTGCAGATCGCGGTCGGCGCGCGAAAGGGGCCGTCCCTTATCGATTCGAAACGATTTTAGAGGGTGGTTTTACCCCTCGACGTTTTTGATTTCGGCACGCAGCCTCCGAACGAGTGAAAGAGCGAGACAGGAAAGAGAGAGTCGGGCTAACGCTTCGCCGCTTCGAATTAAGGGGTGAAGCCGAAGGAAGGGCCGGCCTCTCCCTCGGGACTCGATCGTCGACGAGGACGGAAAGACGCGAAGCTAGAAAGAGAAAGGAAAACTGAGATGAAGAGAGAAGATCGAGGTTCGACTCGTCTGTTTTGTGTTTATTTTTTACATCTCGAAATCCCGTCGAGGAGACACACCCCACGCGACCCCTTCTCGATGCCCAAATTCAATGAATATGCCTCCGATAAGTCCACAAAGAGAAACGCTCAGAGAAAACGATCTTTTTCTCTCGTTTCCACGGTTAGATATGTATTGCTAGGATACATCCTCTTTCAAAAGTTTCGAACTGGCTACGATTTTTTAATTATTATTATATTTTACTCTTGTTTTATTAGACTATTGTAATGTTGGATGTTTTTCTTGCATCTAATGGTACAGTTGTCTAATAAAATAAGAACAAAAGTCTGTTGCGAGAGTAATATCGAACCCTTTGCACTCGGTGTCGTGTGTGACTCGACAAAACAATTTTTGTTTCAAGTTATTATAAAACTGTCTATAATATGCATAAAAAAGATTATAGAATCTAATTAAATATTTGACTCGAATTGACAAGGACAATCATTGCCCAGACTGAATATCGAACCTACTAAACTAAAATCGTTATCAAGTCGCAGCGAACATATGACCTACTGAAATAAAATCATTGTCTAGTTACACCGAATCAAAGGGTAAATAATGGTATTCAAATCACCTCTAGGATATATTTGAAAGATTCAAAAGTGAATAAATAAACGAGTATACTTTGACTAAGCCGCGTAGGTAAAACAAAGCCAAGAAAACTGGTTCGCCAATGGTAAACTCACGAGTATCGTTCCTGATACGGGTGTCCAGTTTAACCAGCCGCATTCGTCTCGGTATCTAAACTCGGTTATCCGATTAAATAAATCCTTATCGGGTGGTGAAGGAGAAAAAGGGAGAAAGAAAGAGAGAAGGAAGGAGAGATAAGTTTAAAAGAACGGGAAACATAAACCCAGCCCGTGTTTTGCATTCTCCGACGGTCGAGCGTAACGCGCGAGCGGAGATAATCGAGCCGTACGATCCTCGACGTACACGCCTTCGATCCTACCCTTCCCTTCCACCCTCTTGTCATTCTCGGATGTCAAACATTTTGGCCTCCCACGCACTCTCGCGATCTCGCGGTGTCGTTTTTCATCGACACGGGACGCTCAAACGAACCTGCCGATTTTCTTTCGATTCGTTGCAGCCTACTATCCGGCTCGTATCGACATAACAAAGTATAGTCTATCGGGTATCAAAGAGAACGTTCTCGGATTAGCTGGAATTGTTTTCAAAAAAAAAAAACTCCCAAAAAATCTGCTACTAAAAGCGAGCAGGAATTACTCGCGATACACAGTTACTGCGAGGTCTCGTTTTATGCGGTGGATATGTTCTACCTTGAAACGTATAAAAAAAAGACTTTACTTACCTTGAAAAATTAGGAATACGTTCCATAATTTTGTAAAATCAAATAATGGTCTAATTTTGGGTCTAATGTTTAGTTAATACGTGTAGGGTGCTATTATGTAATTCGGCCACATCAGTATATATATTTGTTTTCAATGTAAAATAAATAAATAATGAAATAGAAACCGCGCAACTTAGAAACCACATGAAAAAAGAGACCTTACAGTATTTTTTTAACAAAAAAATAAAAGACTAACCTTTACATTCATTGGCATCCCTCGCGGTAGCCCTGGCCCAGGGCCGATCAAAATGGAATGGACGACACCTCTCGCAATCCCTGCCAGCGGTATTATGCCTGCACTCGCAGACGACCTCGCCGTCCTTGCCGGGGATGCACCTTGCCGCGTGGCCGTTGCACTTGCACCTGCCGCCCACGGCGAAGTCCGAGACGGCGTAGTGATGCGCGAGGGTACCGGTACCGACGACATTCAGGCTACCAAGATTGCTAGAAATCGTAGTAGTTGTCGAGCTCGTGGTACTGGTACTCGCAGTGACAGCAACGAAGCTCATATCTTGAGCATCGAGTGCATCGTTCGATTGCATCTCGCGGGGTGCTAAAACCTGATGAACCGATGGTAATGCGGTAGCGAATCCATCAACGGCATGTAGAAGATTACTCTTTTGATTCTTAAGCCTTTCCTCTCGTTCCCTTTCACGTTTCGCTAATTCTTCGACGTCCAATCCGTGCTCGTCCGGGCCACCCAATTGCGAGACTTGATCTTGACTAGGCTGCTGCGGCATATGGAGTCTATTGAATACGACCCTGACGTCGGTGGCAGTGACCCAGTCTTGGAGAACCGGCGAATTATCGAAATCCGCGGCAGAGGGTCTACCCTCGAGCGTACTGAAGGCAATCCGACCGACCGGACCCAAGCCGTCGCCTCCGGTGTACCGATGGCTGTCCGTGCATCTGGCCTCCTGCTCGTTCGCCTTCGTGATCGTCGCCCTGTTTGGCCTACCGTAGACCCGCCGGCACTGGGACGAGTAGAATTGAAAGGGCTGCCAGGTCTTCCCGTAGTCCATCGACTTGTAAATGGCGATCGAGTCGGGTTTGGCAGCGCGCGGACAGAACTGCAGACTGACGTAGGTCAACTCGTACTTCTTCCCAAGAGAGAGGGTCAGGGTAACATTGTCCGGTGGAGCAGAGAAACTTTGAGATGTAACGAGAGGTTCGCTACGCCAGCACGTAACGTTATTAGGATTATTCAAATCGGTCAAATAGCTTGCTGGGAATCGCCTTCTCGGCGTGCTGTCATCACAAATATGACATTGGCCGATCCCGATCGATCCACCTGCTTGTTCACTAACGTCGCAATATCTGGTAGGGCCACCACTTCCACAAGTGGACGATGCCTCGACCGCAGCCCCGAACGCGGCATTAACGAAATCCGGAATACACCTCCTTGGCCTGTCCTCGTCGTAACAAGGATCGGAAGGATTCTGTGGGCTGGAGAACATTTTCGCGTAAATTTCGCCACCCGCCGATGAACTCCTCGTCTGAACCAGCACCAGGCCGCACAACGCGGCCAGGATCCACGAGGATCCAATCGTTAAGATCGACATCGTTTTTTTTTTTTTTTCTTCGATTTCCACGAGAATCACCAAGAGAAGAAGGATCGCTGTCCGTTTACAATACCACCGAGCCCTTTTCACGCACCCTGCGAGAGCTCCCTCTTACCCCGAACTCGGCCCCTTACGAAAAGGGAGGGAAACCAGAGGGAAGGAAATGACGTCGAACCCTTTTCTCTACTCTCTCTCTTTCACTCTCTTTGCATCCTTCCCGTCGTCATATCGACGCTTTCGAGGAGATCTTCGATCGGCCCTCGTACTCTCTCTCTCTCTGTCTGTCGATTCTTCTTTTTCTTCAGACCCCCTCGCAAGAACAGTCTCACCGTCGGTACATCGAAGAGGCTGATCTCTCGAGGACCAACAAAAGAAAATTCTATATCCTCTTTTATCCGATCACCCCAAATAACCTGGTCTCGACTAAGAAAAAAAAAGAAATCTTTCTCTCTAAGTGTACCCCGCGCAAGAGTACAAACGCCGCAGCAGCCTCATTATACCGTTTTCCTGCAAACGATCATAGAATCTTACCGATTAATCGGTTAAGCTAGATCACCGAATATATTCGCGATTATCAAGCCCGAAGGGCAAGAACGGGGTAAAAAAAAAAAACGCGGTACGCGATGCACAACGAAGACGACGACGAAAAAAGAAGGCGAGCGACAAAAATGAACCCTAGCCTCGTGGCGGCTCGCCGCTAACTGAGTCGCCGTACTCGCGCGATGCACGTCCGAACTGTTCGGAGTCCCTCTCTTGCTCTATACCCTCCCCACCCCTTTGCCGGTCTATCTTCGTCTCTCTCACTCTTATACGCACGCACACGTTCCCTCCTTCGTTCTCTCTTACTCGCTCGCTTCGGCCCGTTCTTCGGTACTCGCGTCGACCACCCTCCTCGTCCAATCCAATGACTCGCTCTCTCCCCACCATTCGAGGAACGCGTCCGTGGATCCTCGGGATCCAGAAGGATGCTGCATGGTAGCGCACGCAGCAGAAACCTGCGGAAACGTACGGATCTGATCGCAGGCTGCTGGGGTGGGGGTGTCTATCGGGTACAAGGTGTTATGCACGTTTTTATTGTCATTTAATTGAAGATGGTGATGCCATTTTAATTGCTATTATTTTGTAAACCCCTTGGGTCGTGATTTTATTCGACTCTCGATCGAATTGATGTACCTTTTTATGCGAACTTTTTTCTAGGGGAATTCAGGGTTAATAATTTTTTTTTTTTTTACGCGACAAACTTAACTCTTAACACCACTCGCTATTTTCAGCCTACACTCGTGAGAGAACGAAGTCTCGTGCGTATCTTTAATATTTTAGTACTAAAATGTGGAAAAAGTTAGGATTTTTTTTATGAAATAAACTAAAGGCATATAATCGTTGTAATTTAACAGTTTTATTTAAATTTTGAACATAAAAAAGACGTCAAATAAAGAAGGTTTGACGCTTGATATACTTAAAATATTTCTGAAAATGTGTGTTGTGGGTTAAAATCTATGATAGGGAAAAATTGTAATTCGAAAGCTTTTGAGAATTTTATAGAACTACATGCTTGTTTTAATAGAAGTCTATTTATGTGTCATTTTTAGGAATGTATCTATCGCGTAAAAAGAGGTTTACGTGGACTAGAGAAAATATGAATCACGAAGCTGTCCAGTCAGAGTGAACACTAAAAAACAAATAGATGGAAAAATAAACTCGTAAGAATTGAATTATAGATTTGATTAGTGCTTTTTATCCTCGTCTCAGGACTTATGCAACGAGTCTCACTCGACATTATAAGGCGAGAAATTAATATTCCATGCGATTAAAGAACTATTTATCTAATTCGAGTAAGATAGTAGAGCATTTTTTAATTGTAGTTATTAACAATTTATAGATCGTAATGATACGAAAGATATTTTTTAAACGGTATTTCATAAATTCTAAGAATGATTTTGTTGGGACTAAATCAGGAAGAGATAAAACAATAATTTAAATGGAAAATTCATTTTAATGTTGAACCTTTCGTTGGGGCCCAAGCGATTAAACCATTTTTAAATTTGAAACGCTTTTTCGATACTTAACTATCTTTATTGAATATTAATTTCTGTAATAATTAGGTTTAATATCATTAAATGACAACAATTTTTACTTCAACTATAACAGTATCCATGTTTTGCCTATTTGTTTTATGGAGTTTAACAAATTAGCGACTCTATAAAATAGCTACAAATCATAATCATTTTTAATTATTCGACATTTCAACAATTAGAACAATTACGACTACATATTTAAAAAATAAAATAGAGATAAACGCGAGATCTTAGTCTTGGATATAGAATTTTTCTGGGGACAAAGAGTTTACTCTCTGTTACAAGGAAAAAAAAAAAGAATGAAAAGAAAGGAGAAGACGATGTAAAAGGGGGATAAGATTGAGAGAAAACGCAGGTAACGAGGAGGGCGTAAGCGTGTCACGCGATCTCGGCCGACGCGATGGACCAGATACTCCCGGCTCTTGACAGCTCGAAATTTAACGTCGTGAAATTACAAGTTCGGCTGGGAGCGAGGGGACCGATCGGGGGGCGGGCAGACTAAAAAATTCACAGATTTATCTCCGGAGGGCGATTATTTCGGTCCGTCTATCGCGCTCGTGTGTCCCGGGGAATCGCAAAGCCCTTGCTAACTTCTCTTGTGGATCTTTCGAAAGAAAAATTTCTCTCTCTGTTTCTCTCTTTATCTCTCTTTCTCTCTCTTTCCGCGTATAACCGGACCTTTCAACGAGCGGCATTCGTTAATCGAATTAATGTAATCTCGAGAAGTACCCAACCGGACACGCGCGACCGTGATGACGTCCCTGACTTTGGGCTTTTCGGCTTAGGCTTCGCTTCCTCCTTCTTCTTCTCTTTTTTTTCTTCTTCCGTTGGTTTAAAACTTTCAAAGTTCGCGTCGCGTGGACAAACGTGCTTCGATTTTCTCTATCCTTTCGTCGGAAGTACTTTGAACGAACTTCCGTCCAGGAAGTATTCTTTCAGAGACCATAACCGAACGGTCTTGTAAAGAATATAATGAAAAACAATCGTTTTAAATAGTATCTAGGATTTAAGGACTGGTTTTATTATAAAAGATTTGAATGGTCATATCGTGTGGAATTTACATTGCGACAATGGAATATTAATTTAGATTGGAGTCGAGCAAAGTTATACAAGATAATGAAATATCATTCACTTTGCAATTATTAGGTCATACTTCGTAATTTAAATATTCTTAAGACGTCGAGGAAAGTTCTAAGTCTGTTCTGTAATTCAAGTAGGTATACCTAATACGAAACTCATTTATTTGCAATGATTAAATTAATTTTTTGATAAGCTTGACGAATGAGATAAATCAACAGTTTGTATAAGCTTGATATTTTCCTAACATAAATTAAATTATTTTAATGTTAATTAAATCATTTGTTCGGTTTTTTACTTGAACCATTTTTATAACTTCGAGTACAAATACGCTTTGGGACTAATTGCGTTTAGATAATAAATTTTAAAGCTGTCCATAAACAAAATTAACAACTGTTCGTTTATACTTCCTTGTCCAATAAAAATCTGCTCTTCGATCATTAATATTACCCGATCAAAACATGATTAAAATTCTGATCAATTCATTCATAACTACAAGGAAACATAGCTCTCTTCGTTGTTTCATAACTCGGTACTATCATTTTTTATATAATCATGAAGTAAAAATCGACGTCACGCGAAGGCTTAAAATTCCGTAAAGGTTCTCGGAAGGGGGAAGATTCGTGCCAGGATCGATGATTTTCGGGATTAACGCCGTCGGGCGTGAAATTTATGATGTCCAAAGAAAAAGAAAAAAGGAGAGACGACGGGGACGTCGCGGAGAAAATAAACGAAGTAGCGGGGGTGGGGGAAAGAACTCGTACGTAGCACCGGAATGGATCGGGTTTGAACATCAAAAGCGTGAAGACCACGACCTGACCAGGACGAAAACACAATTCTGATCAAATAATTTATTAAACGTTCGCCATTTCATGGTATTTTACAATGTTACAAGACAACGACGAGCATCCTCCACACGTCGTTCGCGATGCTTCATTTTGCGCTTGGTCGCGAAAGTTTTTACGTCGGGTAACCGTGAAAAACACATTGCGGTACTAAAAAAGGATCGCAACGTGACGAGACCAATGTTTTTTTTATCATTGCCTCTTCTTCCGTTATTAATCTTTTTCTCTATTTTTCTCGTGGATCTCGCGAAAGGTCCCTAGAATGAATTTTCACCTAGAAAAGCCGCGAAACGTATCCACGCGTTTGATATATATATACTTTTTTTTTTTTTTTTACATACTAACACATATGTATATACACGCGTTTACGTAAATACACGAGTGTATGCACATAGATGCATGTATTTAATTGAAAATTACGCTCGTCCGTTGCGATCCGCGCATTTCCTTCTCGCAACTCTCTTTCTCACTCTCACTCTTATTCTCATTCTCACTCTCTCTCGCTCTCTCTCTCATCATTATCGTCTTTCTGTCTCTCTACGAAGCTTACATTACGCCTAAAAAGTTATATAGTATTTGTACGAAATACCGTTGAAAGTAACGCGTGACACCTCGAGGAAGCTCTCAGTGGCGGTGAAACGATCGGTCGGTTCGGAGGAGAGAAAGACTGATCTCTGTTTAATCAGAGAATGTACGTGTGTAAGTGTAATCGTCCTTGCTAGTTTTCTTCCTTTTTATTATTTCTTATCTCTCGATAGTAGAAATCATGAAAAGCAGTTTTTTGTCAAAGTTTTATAAAGATAATATATCGAAAATAATAGATAAAAATTATCCTTTGATATGAAATTAAATAGAGAAAAAAGATTGCAATGATTAATTTAGTAAATTAATGAATTCCAGTGTGCACAGAATTAAAAATTAGTTCGAACAACGTCGTACATGTCATAGGAGGCAGAGCTACATTGGAACTTGAGACGTTATCGATCAGATCTAATTCTTAGAAATTTCTGGTTTAATACTTACATCAATATTATAACGATAATATCTTAATTAATTAGATAATGCCCATTATTTGCTATAACTTGTAAAAATTAATCAGGTCTGATCATAAAGAAGAGCATAAAATATTAAAAACATTATTAGAAATTATTTTCGTAAACAGATATTATTTATAATTTGACGTAATCCATCTAATTCAGAATATAAATAATTGCATTAATAATAAGAACGAATGTACTTAAATAAACGACATTTTCTTCCTTATGATTAATGAATAATATCGAATAAATAAAATAGATAATAAATTTCTACAAAAGTAATTTTATTATACGAAAAATCGTGAGACAAGAAACATACAACCAGTCATTTCGACTGCTTCGGTAGTTCTAGCGTTAAACCGTATCCGAAGTTTCCATGTGCCTGTATATGTGTGTGTTTCAATGATGATAGACAAAAAGTTGTGTATTCAGCGATGATAAAATTGCTAGGAACGCGCCTCTGGCACTTGTATCTGCTCTTTTTCTATTGCTGCATGATCGTCATCATCGTTTTCTTGTTCCCTGCCATCCACTGAAGTATCACGTATTGCTCTGTACCGTACCTGTTTTACGCATACGTATATCTCTGTGTGTGTACGTGTATATGTCTGTGTTAAACATTTTTTTCGTTTCTTCCATCCTTCGTCGTCGCCCAACAATTTTCAATTTTCCCATCCCTGCTTGGCGTGTCTCTCATCCCGTTTCGTCCTTACTCCCCATCTTCGATCATATACATTTATATATATATATATATATACCTTTTTTATTCTAATTATCTAAATATATATATTTATATATTTATATAATTTTATATTTATTTATATATATATTGTTCATATACCTTTATCTTAGTTTTCGTGTAGAAATAATAACTCTTTTTTCTTCTCTCGTTCTCACACTCTCTTTCTCTCTTTTTTTTTATTGTATCTTTATGCTTGTCGCGGGAAGTCGCCGGCCGGTTTGCCGTCTCGCTTTTTTTCTCTAACCGAGCAGGTGCTTTTATCGTTTGATCGATTATTCGACCTCGTAGATGATAGACAGACGCAGAAATAAAGGAAGGAAACGTGATTACGATCGCGAGAGATAAGATTATTATTATTTCGGTTCGTACGAAAAAAAAAAAAAAAAAAAATTATCGACGAGCGTACGAGAGATTTATTTTTTTTTTAAATCGACAAACCGTACGGCGACGTTCGAATATAATTTCTCATCGGCTTTTATTGTTCGCAAACTGTTGTTGCATTTTGATTAAAGCGAATGTAAGAATCTCGCGAGCCTCGCACCCACGAGATTCTTTTTATTCACTCACACTCTTTCTCTCTTTCGACCCTTCTTCTTCTCCTCTCCGTTTTCCTCCTCCTCTCTTTTAACTACATTCTTCTCTGTTACGGAAATGACACGACGCTCACGATGGAAATTCGCCGGCGATGCGAAATTAACGGAGGATATGCATTTTCGTGTCGCAATGTTCCCATGTTTTTACCCACGTTAAGTACGCGTATGTGTATGTGCGTTTCTCCTCTTTTTTTTTTCCTATTTTCTTCTTCATCGTCTATCCTCCACCCACGCACTCTCTCCTACCCACCCACCCCTTCACCCCGTTTTCATTTCCTCGTAGAAACCCAACGCAGCATTCCATCGAGTTCTCGAAAGGCGAGTCGAGGTAGCTCTATTTACAGCATTGTGGCTTATCTACGATCGATTTCAACGATACGTGGCTCTCTCTCTTTCTAATAACGTTTTTTTCTGTTCCTCTAATTTGTTGTACGAAAGAAAAAAGTCGCTAGCGATAGAAAAACTGGAAAAAATATAGGAAAAATCGTGACACTTGCTTGAGAAAATTAGCCCGGCACGATCTCTCGACGATTCCCCTTCTTTGGATTTCTATGCTACTTATATAATTACGTATCTAAGGTCACCCATTACCTTTTTTCTTTCTCTTCCACTTGATTACGATCGATCGTCGAGATCTCGGCTTCAATCTTTACTAATCTGAATTTACAATTAGACTAAAGCCGGGGGCCCGTATGAACAAAAGATGTTTTTTTAAAAATTGCTAATAAATACCAAAATTTGTTAATCTTAAAAACATCTTGGCCCAGACTTTCGATAATTACTACACCTCTGCGTCTCGCTAAATTATCGATATGATCTTGCAAACCAAATAAACGTATGCACGTTTCTTTTTTATTTTGGTAATTCGGAGGGGGGAAGGGTGGTTGTCTTTATCGTTTTCACAAACATCGTATGTTGTACCTTATCCTTTTTTGTATTTTCAAATTTTCTGCCTTTTCTCCGATCATCGTCTTTCTCTTTCTCTCTCATCCTCTCGCATACATACGCAGCAAAACATGCACACTTTTTACTCACACACATTCTTTCATATTTTCTATGAGACAACTTATCTCTTACGTCCAATATATTAGATATTAAATAATAATAATAATAATAATATTAATAATCGTAATAATAATGGTGGTGCCGACAATGAGGATGACGATAATGACAATAATAATAATAATAGTAATAATAGTAATAAGAATGATGATGATATAATAATAATAGTCATAATAATAATCATAATAATAATAATAATAATATTAAAAAGGATTATCGTATCATCAATATATTAATTTTAAATAATATAATTTCTAACAAATCACCCGCCACTCAACAAATGTAAATAAACAAAATTAACGTGCGTTGCCGTCGCTTTTACGTTCGGTTGGAATAAATTTTTCTTTTTTGTTTTACCGTAAGAGAAAGAAACTGATAGTAATAATAATAGTAATAATAATGATTACGGTTCTTGATGCCGAAGGAGAGGGAGGGGGTCCCCGGATTCTCTCTTGCTCTCTCTCTCTCTCTCTCTCTCTCTCTCTCTCTCTCTCTCTCTTTCTTTCTCACGTGTTCGTCTATGTGTGTTTGTTAGTGCGTGGAAGAGATCACGTGCTGCGATTTTTTTTTTTTCGCGATCGTTTTTTGAACCTCTCGAAAAGGGGAGTGGGGGATATAGGGGATAGGAAATATACGAAGAGTGAGCTAAAATATAAAAATCCTTTTTTTCCCCTTTCGTATGCCCATCACGCGAAAAACTACGCTACTCGTTCGGTCTCTTCTTTCTTTTTCGCTTTTTCCTTTTTTTTGGCATGCTACCGTGTCGATAAAGTACTACTCGCTAAAAATGGATTATACCTTACGATGACTCGCAATAATATTTATTCCTACGATAGGAGAAGAGCAGGAGGGATAAAGGGGGGGAAGAATAGCAATAATTTGAATGAAGGAGCGTGAGGAGATCGTGGTTGAAGTGAAGAGAATAAAAAGAAGACGCGAAAGAAGGAGGTGGATATTAGAAAAAATTTGTTACGAAACAAAGATGAAGAAAAACCCGCGCATTGCAGAGATTCGCAGTGTACTTTTTTTTTTTTGTATGCGTGTCGTGACTCGTCGCGAATAATTAGACTGTTGCTCTCACTGGACGCTGGAGGATGTGTGAGAGGTGCGACGGAGGAGCGAGGAAACCTAAATGTCGACGAGAGAAATGACTTTGCGCGCGAACAAATCTGTTCTGACAAATTTTACGCGCTACTGGGAGAAGAAGCATGACTGACTCTCGCTGTTTTTTTTTTTTTTTCGTTGCTGGGAACAATAAATTCGAGCACAGAAAGTATTTTCTTTGTTTTAATTTATCTCATTTCTATGATTTCACTGAATTTAATATTCCCAGGGAAAATTAGTCCCGCCGACAAAAAATCCGCGAGTCCAATTTGTCGACGTTTTTAAAGCGAGATCGTTCGGCTCTTTAACGAGGAACCGAATGATCTCGATCGATGACGAATAGGACCCGCGAAATACGAAGATTCATTTTTTTCATGTCTTTTCTTAGACAAATCGTGCCTAGTCCGTTCGAAGATTAGCCTAACACGAGAAATGCATGTTTTATTATGTCGTTAACAACAATGATGCTCGGGATGATGTGTGTGCGCGGGGCTGACAGTTTCTCTTTTATGATTTTTTTTCTTTTCTTACTTTAAATTGTTTTCGCTTCGCAATATTTTTTCCGGTGAAATCTAGGAGCGCACCTTCGACGTTCACCCCGAAAAATGTGGATCTTAAAACGTACAACGGAATTTACGGAAGTGTCACGTCACACTCGCTCAATTAGGTCTATACATCTCGTTTACTTTGTTTTTTTCTTCTTTTGTTTGTTTCTAAAGATCGTACTTGCTCTTGTTCTTTTAATTATTTTATTATCTCACCCGTACGCGGGCGAAGAAAACGCGTGTGTCGCTCTTACATCGCTAGGTTTCTGTGTTCTTTTATCTTTTTCTGTCTTCGTTTCGTTTCGCTAAAATGGTCGAGTTCCTTTCCTTCTCTCGCTTCTTTTTTTCTTTTTATAGTTCTTTTGCATTTTTTTAGTTTTATTCATTTTTTTTTTTTTGATTCCTACCTTGAAACTGTCCGAAGGTTCCCGCCAAGAAAGGGCGCGCCAGGTTTTTTCTCTTTTTTTTTCTCTTTTCTTTTTATAACGGACGATGTCGTCGTCGCATATTTTGTATCTTCTATGTGAAAAATATTCATTTAAATTGTCGTACACACTCTCTATCTCGCAAAAAATATTACTCTCTTCTATAAAATTGTCAAATTCTACTAACTCGCTAGAAATCGCTCTCGCGTCACGTCGATAAACGCGAACGACTCGCATCGATCGCGAACGATCGTCTTTTCTTTCTTATTTCCGCGTTCTATTGATCTAGGAAATCGAGATATCGGGAAGATATCGGAAATATACATATACATATATATTTGTTTAAATTATGCGTGCGATTGTACGTATCTTTAAACGGTTTTTTTCCTCCTGTTTTGCACATTCGAAACGATCGATCGTTCGACCGACGCGAATCTCTAAACGGATATATATATCGTCGGATTTAATGAATGATTCATCGTGATCTCGTTTACATCATCCGCCGTACGCCTCGCCGTAAATTATGCGACTTGGTAAGACTGAAATCAGGTTCGATAAAATTATATATATACATATAAAAAATTGATAAAATACTACGAATATACACACACGATCCAATGAAATTTATCTCACGTATTTACTTCGATATGGAGGGAATCTGATTTCTGTCAAATTAAATAGACGAGAAGCCTCAAAAGAACGAAGATATCGAGACGACGTGCAATGAAGAATGTAAAAAAGTATATATATATTAGAAAAAAGGGGGAAGGCTTCGAGGTTCGCGTATCAAAAGTAATCAGATCCCTTTTTGTTTTAGCAAAATGGCGGCAGAGCGGCGCGTGAGAGACAGAGAGAGAGAGAGAGAGAGAGAGATCAGGAAGAATCGCTCGGTACGACGCGATTAGGCTTGAGGGGAGACCTGCGTCCAGTTTCAATGTCTTCTTGCAAACTTTGTGCATTCCATTGGTTCCTATTCGTAGTATCTTATAGGAAGTCGAGTCATCCAGGATTCTTCACGAGCTTTTTCCCGCGATAATCGTAAACGCGCCGACAGAAGAGTACCATGTCCGATGGCACTGGTATCGGTGGTTGCCGATTTTCTCTCGGATATACTTGGTCCCCCGGTGGAACTATTAAACCGGGACTCTCCAAACCTTCCTCGATTCTTCGCAGATTCTTGCGATACCTTGAAAATAAAAGAATTTGGGTCATTAATCTATTAGATTCAGGACTTGATTTATATATATTTAGATCAGTGATTCTTAACCTTTTCGAAATCACGGAACACGGACAATTTAAAATAATACATTAAAAATCACATACATAACAGATAATAGTCAATGACAATCAGTAAATAATATAAAAAAAGAAAGAAAAAATTGTCACAATTTGTTTTCGTCTCAATAACCGTTTGGCTGTTTCACTGATATTTAAATTTCGATGAAACACTTTCTCTAAGTTCACGGAGCATCAGTGTTCCGCGGAATAGCGGTTAAGAACCATTGGTTTAGGTAATACTAGGGGAACTTACCGACAGTACTCGTTAAACGTTAGAATATAACACTTGTCCTCTATGCATGCCACACTGTTGGCATCTCTATGACGAGAAGCAAATACTTCGTCCTCTGTGTCGTACTGCGTGCGTCCCTGTTCCGTGTGCTCCGGTCTGTAGTACCACAGTAACGAAAACATCATCTCGCCTGAAAGAATAAGAAGATTCGTTCATAAAACCGCATCATCGGGAAGTGAGATAAAAAGAAAGTGGTAAGAATGTAATTACCGTCGTCAGGATTTTCCCATAGCGCGGCTATCTTCGCGACGAACGGCAAGTCGGCCTTTCTTGGTCCACTCTTCAGTAAAACGCAATCTCTGGGTCTCAGAACGTCACCGCTTTCGTGTTTCATGCTGGCGTAACACCGACGTATAGCCGATTCCTCGTTCTGTGAACACGTCAGACGTTTTGATAAAACGAAACACGATTCATTTTCAACGTTGATTATTCTAAAATCATTATGTTGTTTTATTACCGTTAAGTAAACTTTGGCTTCAAACGCGTCACCTTCCCAACTCCAGCCATTGCTCCACTTCGGCTTCAAGAACGTTTTCCTAGTAAGCGACAAACTCTCGCTTCCACCAACCGAGTTTTCCTCGCTTTTCGAGTTCGATCTCTTGCCAATGGACTTTTTCGTACTCTTTCGTTTCTTTTTGATCAAAGCCGGTCTCTTCGTTTCTTCGCTACCTTCGCCAGCCTTGCCTTTGGTCGCTGCTTCCTGCTTCTTCAAACTCTCCTTCGATGATTTGGTATCTTGCGTCTTCGACTTGCTCGTCTCCTGCGATTTACCACCCTTGGCTTTACTTCTCGATTTGGTATCCTGCGATTTGGACTTGGTCTTATCGGCTTTACCCTTGGCTTGACTGATCTTTGTCACAATTTTCGAAAGCTTTTCTAGTTCCTTCGCCATGAATTTCTTACCGACCTTTTTCAAGATATTCACACCACCTTTCTTCTTTTTGCTTTCGTTTTTCTCGTTGATCTTCGTCTTACGATCCTTCTTCTGCGTCATTTGCAAGCTCTGCTGTATCACCTTATCGATCGTCTCCATGATCGAAGTGTCGCTAGCCGGAGATTTCGAGCTACTCGTCGCACCGTTGTTCATCGTCTGCTTCGACGTTAACTTGGATTTCTTCGACGAGAGTTCCAAGCTGGTATTCTGAGTCTCGGCTTTGCGTTTCTGACCTTGGACTTCCTTCTTGGCTTGTTTCTTTTTCGGGACGCAAGCCTCATTCACGTTTTCCACTTTGTCGAGCAGAGGCTCGATCGGTGCTATCGCTTTGCTCGGCTGATCGTTGCCGTTGAAATCGTGACTCGAACCAACCGACAGCGTTCTCTTGCTAACTTTCCTCTTCTTTTTACTATCCGATAAACTGTCGAGCGACAGTTTTCGTTTCGTCACTTTCTGGCACTTTGGTTGTTCTCCCTCCTCCTCCTCAATTTCCTCAACTACCTTCTTCTCGATTATCGCTTCCTCTTCTTCCTTATCCTCGACTGTTTCCTGAACGGTCGGTTCATAATCCGGCTTCTTCCAACTCTCGTTACCAATTACTACGACATCGTTCAATTCCTCCTTCACATCGGGATCAGCATCGAGCTTGTCATCGATCATCAGAATACCCGAATCCTTATCGATCTCCAATATGGTCATTCTACTCTCTTTCATGCACTGTTCGCACTTCATGATATCGCACTTGTAGTCCGACTCGCATTTAACGTTACAATTAGCCGCGCAACCAAGATTGTCGCCAATCTCAACGCTGCAGGACTCGCACTTCACGTTATTGTTCTCGAGCTTGAAGTCAGGGAACTTGCTGCTAGGACAGTTCCCGACGGTGAGCTTCTCGCTCGGCGAGAGAGTCTCCATCTTGACCTCGCAGGTCGACGTGCAGGCGTGCTTCTGACAGGCACACTTTCTCAACTTATCCTCTGCGCGATTCTTCTCGTCCTGTTAAAATAAAAAAGTCTTTGGTTGAGTTTGGGCAAAATCTAACAAAAAAGTAATACATTTTCTCCCTTACTGGGGAAAAACAGTGGATCGTGGATACGTCTTATAACTTCGAAGGAGGCATAATGTTTCTTTGGACTTGTGAAGATACTAAACAAATTTGTTGCCGGTCCCTAGCCATAAAACATATTCACGCTAATAAAATTGTAAATAAAACGAAAACAAGTACCTTGCTCCTGCAGTCAGCGTTCTGAGAACGATTGTGCCCACCAACGAGATTATGAGTCGGTGGGACAGCCGGTTGGTTCTGATTGAGGTTGCGTAGAGTGTTGAGTTGGACACGATCCGTATCCCAGGCATTGGCACCATGAGGTGGCGCTAGCCCGGCTAGGCCCCTCGCTGGCGAGGGCGGACCTACCAAAGCACTGGGCGGCAATGACAGACCGGGCCCCGATACCACTGGCGCTCCCTTACCATTACCAATAAGGGGCCCAGTATCCACGTTTTTTGGACATGACTGCATCGGGCACGGACAACCCTGAAAGGCTGCGTCTACAAGAAAATAACAAATTTTCTATAATCATCCTCGTTACTTTAATTAACTATTTTTCTGAGACAATTAACCCTTAATGGATGAAATATTGTAACACGTTAAAAGTTAACGAGCATAGTTAAACGTTCATGATGAGTTAACTCGTTTTCTCCAGTTAACGTGCCACATCGGTTAGCAGTTACTGGCACTAGATTATTTATGAGCATTGTTTATTAATATTTCTGAGAAAAAAAAATGTGATAACGGTAATTATTTTTTTAATTTATATAGGTATTTACAAAATGTTTGCTTTTATATTATCACGAAGAAACCCTCTTTATTTTACTGTAGTTTCCGATAGGTTGCAGAAGAATGACTGTGAAACCTTTATAAACCTACTAATTGATTAATGTTCTCAAATTCTCTTCTTAAATTACCGAACAGTTCGGTTGAACGTTTTTCTTATCCATTCAGAAAGGGTTAAAATTGCTAAAATATAAAAAAATACTTACGGTCTACGAAAGGTCTTCCCTGAGAATGAAGATATGCTGGATTAGCTGGAGGTGGTGGTGGAGGGTAGCCCCCGTAATACGGTGGCAAGGGATACTCTCCGGGTGGCGGTGGCGGTGGTTGATAGTCGACGACTCCAGGACCACCAGCCGTGCCTCCACCTCCCGGTCCTCCTCCTCCACCGGATTCTTGATACCCATAGTACTGCCTGCAAAGAAATCTTCTTACAGAATGCAAGAAGAGTGCACTCGGTAGAACGGCCCTATACCTAACTTGGCAAGGTCTCGCGAGGAAAACTGACGAGGATCTTCGAAATCAAAGTATCCAGACTATCGTTCTTACCTTCTGTATGTTGGGGCGTACTTGTAGTACGGTGGAGGATGAGCATGAGGGTGAGTGTACGTTGGTGGATAACAGAGATCTTGATACTGAGGTGGCGTACCGTAATAGGAAGGGCAATATGTCCTATAAAAGCCTCCTCCACCTGGAAGACACATATAAGAACATATTGTAGAATCTTTTCAATTTAAAGAATAAAATATATCCGTAGAAATTCTTCAGAAAAATTGGTAGATAGTCGAGATAAGTATAGAGAGAAATCGGATTTAAAAGAGAAAAATGAAAACGGACCTGGATCGTCCATCGCAGGAATATCATAGGAATATCTGAATGCACCTGTACTACTCGTGCCACCGGAAGCAGTCGATGTCGTGACCAGGTCGTCCGAACCCTCCGAGTTTTGTGGAGGCGTGGGTGTTGGTTCCGGTGGTGGGCCCTTCACCGGAGGCAAAGTTGGCGGGTGCTGTATCAGTGGTCCAGCCGGCTGATAATACCCTGTAACAAAAGACAAATCGTGTCTTCTTAAAAACGATCCTTTCTACAGTTTTCTTACTGTACTACAAAAGGACATTTCATCGTTAAAGAACGATAACGACGTCGTTAAGATTGCCGTAGAAACGGTAATAAGGGTAGGGGGTAGAATCGAACGGGGTAGCTTCGATTGTTCGATCGAATTCTAGACAGCTTGGAAACGTCGCCCCGATTTTCTCCGAGAGCTTCAAACTCGACTTCGAAGTTACGAGCTAAGCGAAACCCGGCTTTCTCCACACGAAGTAGTAGGACCGTCGTCGTTACGGTGACGTGCATATCGATTATCCGAAAGATCGTCCGCCATTTACTTCGCCCAATCGCGATTCCACTTATGTAGGTTAAACGCGCGCATATACACACACGGCTTGGACACATACGCGTGGAAAGGCGCGTGCTTCGTCACACATATCGCATCTGTGTATGTTGGCACGCTGGCACGTACTCGAGAAACGGTGTGCGCGAGACGGAGATACGTGTCCCTACATGAGAGACACACAAAAGGCAAAGGCAAATACAAGTATCGGAATGTACAGGGTGTCCGGTTTAATCGATCCGAGCAAACGTTATCGAAGTCGACAATATTTAAAGATAAATCACCGAAGATGAGAATAAGGAACTCGATTCTTTAATCTTTATTGTTAAATGCTGTGGTCGGTATGAGCAGGACTAGGTTAACCGATAGACAAATAAGACAACATTTATTTTTTAAATTTGTTATCAAAATGTCAGAATTATGTTGTCTCACTAGGCACTATGGCATTTTTCATATTTCATTTTCATTCATGACATCGTACAAAAATCTGATTACTTGATAACAAACACTCTCCTGGTTCATGACCGGAGTTGCCGGGACCCAACAAAAAATTAAATAAATGGGGCCCCGTTTTATGGAGCTCGCTGGAAGCTTAATCCGATTCTGGGTATAAAATATGGATACAATGTAGGTAATATTAGAAATAATATTGTTAACAGAAATGTTTTTAATAAATTCGGTAAACGACCCCGAAACGTGTTTCTAACACTTTTACTATCGCTAGAACTACCGAAACAATCAAACTGACCGGTTTGGTGTTTCTTATTTCATTATATTTCGATTAATAAAACAATTTTGGTAGGGATTTGTTATCCATTTTATTCACTAATAATAGGAAATAAAATGTTTCTATTTGTTAATACTTATAAAAATAGCTAAAAGTTAACCAAATTTGTGATCAACACGTGGAAACGTACCGAAAAATGTTAGTAACAATCTTTGCCAATCAAACGATTGTTAATAATGTTACATTTTTGTTGCATAGGCATTCTTAACGATAATGATTCGAATTGCTTCTAAAAACAATTTCTATAGGATTTATTTTTAAAAATGCACGCGAGTTTCGATAATTATTAAAAAAAAGCTTTCAGGGGGACGAAATTTGGAACCGTCTCGCCTCATAATCGCTAATGATCAAAAAATAAAATCCCTAAAGAACGTGAAACGTTTCAAAATACTTATCAACGATAATTTCAACAATATTCGTACGCATCAATTAAAACAGGGACACCCTATATGCATCACGGACAAACGAAGGTCGCGACAAGTAGACTGAGAGAGAGATAGATAAGCTGTGGAAAGGAGAGACGTAAGAAAGAGAAAGAGATACGTCGACTCGATGGGCGCAGCATCCAGTCGCACAGAAATCTGTTTCTCTCGATGGCCCTCGCGCGCCAAGTAATGAAGTTTCGCGACGAGGCCGAAGTGAATGAAGCGTGAGCTGGCTTTCTCGAGAGTATCCTTACCCAGGTAAACCCATGAACACGTGGACGTGACCTCATAAAGAACATTTGGACCAACAATGACGATTCATCTCGTTCCCTCCTACCGTTTTAAGCTCATGCCGATCGATTCTACTCTTTCGTTCGATCGCAAGACCAAAAGATAACCCATATTCGTAGAAAAACACAGAAAAAGCTCATAAATCCCACGCTTGGTTCACCTTTCGCGCGGACGGTCCGATCCAAAGTGGAACGTCGCGAAGCGAGAAGATATTTTAAGGTCGACGTATTGGGAAGCCTCAGGGACACGCAACCGAGGACGTTGTCATCGTTGTCTTCGTCGTGGTTACTCGCTAATATATTAAGGTCGAGTCGAGGTTCTCGAAAATATTTTCAACGTAGAGCCGTACACCATAGGTGGAGACTCGTGGAGGAAGACAAGGACGATGGACAGGGAAGAGATACGTCCGTTTAAATATCTCGCTCGATGTTTCGCCAACTCGAGCGTTGCAAACGTGAGAACGTAATCTTTCGTGCGAGCAAAGGTCACGTAAAGCTTTTCAGGACTCTCTCGGTGGAAAGTTCAGCGACGGCTGGAACGCGACGAACAATGCCGGAAAGTCTTCCACATACACGCGTATGTCTTCGCTTCGTTGGTCTCTCCATGTGTATATGCACACAGTGATACTTAGTTGTCGGTAGGTATTGGTGGAAACCATGGACACGACAAATGGGTCACTGTCCGGCACCGTTCGAGAGAGAGAGACGCGACCCATCGATCTAATGGCACGGAACGTGGAAGATGATGATAAACGCGAGACTGCTCCGCTTCGCGTGCTATCTTTCTCCTCTCTTCTTTTCGGGGTAAAAGCTAACGCGACCGACACGTTCCACGAGCTTCCTCCCTTACAATTCTTTCAGAAATTCTCCCCTTTTAACTACTGATGAATTTTACAATAACAACGAGTCAAAGTTTGTTTAAATTTGTGAGTTCGTTGTACTACCAAGAGTACCGTCCTTGGATAGGTATGTACCAGAGAACGTGTTAATTGCGAAACGTTTAAGAGAGTAGCACGATAACGAGCTTATCTTGATAGGATATTTCGTATATCGAATCGATAAAGAGAGGCTAAGGAAAAGGTAGTATTTCTTTCTTTTTCTCTCTCGGATATGAAACGGAACGAGAGAGAGAGAGAAGTGGGTGCCGACTCTATTCCTATCTGTGGCCTATGCTGGTACGCTACGGTACTACGACTCGTTTTATCTTCGTATATCGCAGGCAAAAGTCTCGGAACGAGCGGCGCTCGTAGCCTAGAGAAGTCAAGGACCCGAGCACGAAGGTGCCTTGCCGCAACGTGCCAGTGTCGTTGACTCAGAATAGAATCGAGAGAGTCTGACACTCTCAATGGCGCGTTTCGCCTTCTCTATCTCTTTCTCGTTCGTAGGAAACATCGAAAATCGCGATAAACGGAGACCGATCACGAATCGTCCTCGAGAAATCGTCTTAGAATCGTTCTAGCGTGTCCGTGATAGTAAAAGATTGTCGATCCTACTTTCGAACGTGATGGACCCTGGACCACCGTTGTACTTTTTTTTTTTTTTACATGTAGATACCGAGAGTAGGTTGGAAATTTTGTTAAAACGACTCTTGCTTCCTGGATAAAAGAAAGAAACGGATAGAGAGGAAGAGAGTACGGGCAGAAATTGAACTGGCTTGGATGTTTGCCCAACGACGAGGAAGGGCGAACAGTTGTTACGTTCTTCTCTACGGGAGAGAGAGAGAGAAAAAGAGAGAGTCCACGGAGAATTATTCGTAAACTTTTCGAAGCTTCTTGACATTTTGCAAATCCTTTTAAGGTAATTGCCTCGCATAACGTAACCATCTTCTTTTCATCGAAAGCACTCGAAAGAGGGAGAAAAACGATTAATCGAATACGATCGTGCTCGATAAATAAATCAATCTATCTCTCTCTGTGTGTAAGAACCTACCGTGAAAGAATAATAAATATCCTCGAGAATCGGAGAGTATTCTAGCGATCGGTTGGACAACGAGGGCGACCTTATCCAACGAGTAACCCCCAGTGTTTCTGGCTTCGACCATCCCCCTCCCCTTTTACAGAAAAAAAAAGAAGGACAGAGAAACGGAAAGAGACGAGTGGTATCGATCGGATCGAAATTAATAAATTATTATCGGTCGGGAAGGACGCAACGAGAAGCCGGCTTCGAGTCCTTCAGCCTTCTTATTTTTTCGTATCACGATAATTCATTCTATTACAGGACGAAGAAGGAAGAGAGAAAGAAAAGAAGTTGTGGACCGATAATATCGCCCAGGACACAAGCCCAAAGTGATTTACATTATTTATATCGGCGTTCTTCCTTCCCTCACCCACTCTTTCTCTCTCTATCTCCAGTCATGCTAGTCCTCGGTTTAATCACGCTGGCACAAACGGCCGTCGGTAATTGATTCTTATACGGTATCGTGCGATACGGGGTGGCTTGGAATGCGAGATCGGCGCCATAGTATAACATCGCCTAGTATTATCGTTCCGACAGCTTTGCTCCGATGTTTACTCGCGCGTCTCTTTGTAACCTATCATCGATATACTCTTCTATGTAACCCACTTCGTTTCCTCTATAATGCGATATACAAAAAATGTGTAATATAGTGTGTCACCAAAAAGAATGATACGATCTGCTAGGTAGTGAATAATATGATGGAAACAGTATCATTTTTTTATTTAACACGTTGACTGCCAAGGGAATTTTGAACAAATTTTGTTCCAAGTAATCATATCGAAGCTTTTATTATTATAAGTATATGATCATAAATTAATAATGCATTTATATTACATGTGGTCGTTCGTGTTTACAGTTCCAATGTGACAATAAATGGTGGTCACTGGTGATCGACGTGTCAGTCAACGTTGGGTAAATTTTCGAAACAAATTTATTTGGAAAATTTATGTATTTTCAACTGTGAATTTCGGAATATAAAGCTTCTCTTTCTGCTCGTATTAAACATATGCAATCCCACAATTTACCTTCCGTTATTGCTGTTATCGTATTTCCGCGATATCGGTCTACTCTATTATTTTCTTTTATTCTGCATTTAATTTTAATGGTTTCATAAATAACGATGAGAGAAGTACTTCTTGCCGTTAAATCCAGGAATCGTAACGTTTGCCAACGTTAATTAATAAAAATACGTTTTATAAAACAAGAAGTTTTATACTTCGAAACGCGCAAGTATCTGACGAATTTCCAAGCACGTTTCATTCATGAAAAAAAGGAGCTTTAAATGAAAAATGATTCTTTTTTTGATCCTGATTAAATTATATCAAGATTTTAGTGATATCCTGTATAATTAACTACAGTAATAATTGACTCTACTCGATGCGGTACAAAGAGCTATGCTCTATTTCAAGCAGGAGATAGAAAGAGATAGAAATTCTCGATGATATATAAATACACTTTGTTCTTTACGAGAATAATAGTAGTAGTGGTGATGGTGGTAAGTATAAAGTCGACGTTTAGAGCCGTTTAACGAGCGGCATAGGCTAGAGCGTATCGAAGGCAGGCAAGCAAGCAAGTAAGCAGGCTAAAGCAAGCAGGCAAGCATCCTCTCCGAAGGCGAGGGTGTGCACGAGCCTTTTTTTAACGTACGGTATGCGCGAGCCAACACCGATACGCTCGGCGGCACGCAACTTTGTTAATCCATAACGCGCGCGCGATCTCCTCTCTCTCTCTCTCTCTCTCTTTCTCTCTATATAGGCTCGTCGTCCACTCGGCCGTCGTCCCTGTGCTAAATACGAAAGCGTTCGACTACTATGAAAGAGCGATGAAAATTTGCGAAACGTTTAACGGTTGATCCACGGGGATTTATTTCGGAGATCTATCGAGTGAAATCGATGAGTTTAAATGTGATTCGAAACAGACACGACAAGTTTAGAGTAAAAAAAACTGTTACAAAATTTGTTTATATTCTTTGAGCAGACAAATATGTTGCTTTTTTTTAGGTATTAACACGTTTGCGGCTGGTTTTTCTTTCACGAGCGTATTAGCTTGACACGTTGAGTGTGGAACAAATTTCGGATAAATTTGTTGGTCTGTATAATTTTATTAATAATTTTGTTCAGAGTATTTAAATAAATAGAAGAATTTACTATCATATCTTTTGTATTAAACCTCACACTTTTATGATTAATATCATAAATATTGATAATCGACACTAATAAACATTTTAAATGCAATATGAACAATCGAGTACCTGTTACCGGTGACTTCCATGGCATTCAACATTTGTTGGTTTAAAAAATATGTTGGTAAAAGTTCGATTAAAATTGTCAAACATGTAAATATTGCAAGTGCAAATTGAACAAATTACAAACCTGCGGTAGAAATATTGCAATAAACAAACCTTTTTTTAAATAAACAAAATATGGTATAAAAAAAATCTATCGCGTGTAACACATGTTTAAACAACGTAAAACTGGCTGTACTCGCTAATACGTTAACAAGAATTTATTAAAGAAATGAAGCGCGTGATATTCACGCTCGGCGCTAATACGATTTTCGCGAGTGCACTCGTTCTGTATCGTTATCTCGCTCCTCGTTTCACTTTAAACCAGTACGCGTCTATCTCCGTAGGCGAGCAAAGTCGAGGAAATCGGCTTTTCCGGTAAAGGAAGGGAATCTCTGTTTTCGGCACCGAAGCGTGACTATACTCCCCCTGTTTCTCTCTCTCTCTTTCTTTGATGCACACGTTGAGAATGTTGCATGCAATACCGCGCGATCCCTTTTCCTTCTACTTATCTGAAAACACAAGAAACGCGTCTCCTTGCACGCGATACCAACAATTCGAGTACAAAGGATTTGTTATTTTATAAGTTTGTAATCGTTTTGTTTTCTTTTTTATCTACAATTGTGATACACAGATCAATATGTGTTATTACTTTTAATAAAACAAACGCAAATCATTGGGTCACTATTTTCATTATTGTATTTGTAACTAACATTGAATAAGATTTATAAAGTAATAATTTGAATTGTCATGAATGTTCACCTGAATATAATTGCTTTTACTAAGGGATCCCAGCAATTATTGTGGGTCTTCAGGAAAAAAAGGTAAAAAACAAAAGGCTTGATTTCTGAAATATTATCTTGCATTTCTGAAGTATAATCAACCCATTGCGGTTAGTTTACAGCGGGGAAATTAAAAACTACGCGCTATTACATTTTGTTGGCTTCGATTGAGTATAACAAGAGTGCAATAACATAAGCTGTTTGTTCCAAGTTCATTTTGATGGTATTGGTAAGAAGTGAACATCGATAAAAAGTACAACTTTTTGGAAAAATGATAAATAAGTTGTTTCAATTTAGTATCCAACTTACAAATTGTTTTCGATCACTGATATAATTACTATTACACTAGAGAAAAGTGGGTATTTATATTAATGATACTGAACATTTCTTTTTCTTATATAAATTTTTTGGAAACAAAAAGTTTACGTTATTTAGTAAATACCTACGATAAGTTTACCATCACAACATAAATTTTTCAAATAATTAGATTTAATGGAATAGAAAACCCAGCAAAAATGATTTTTGCCCAGAATAGCAGAAGAACTTGATCGACCCCTTATACGAAAGAACGGAAAATAAATTCGCAAAAAAAAAGCCTTGTACTCGTTTTAGTTCATTTCCATTTCTCCTTTGTATTTATCGTCGAAGAGAGAAACAATTCGATCTTTCGTGAGACGAATCGGATCGAGAAATCTCACCGACTCGATCGTTAACGTGCTGTTTACCAACGAAGCAGAGAAGATAAGACGAGAGTAGACGCAAACAACACGTGGTCGTGTCTTGTTTTTTTCCTGTTTCTTTTTTTAAGAGACTAGAAGAGAACCTCGCTAAGACGTTGACCTTTCTTCGAAGCATCACCTTCCCCGTGGCTACTTTGAATGTCGAATGACTCGGATGAGATGCGAAAAATAAAAAGACAAAAAAAAAAAGGATTTCAGGTTTGGCGATTCACGTTTCGCTTCCCTCATTCCTTTTAATTACCTATCAAATTTTCATAGGATTAGAAAAAGAGAAGCAACGATTAGTCTTACCCAATTTAACGATCAACTCGCCTTCGACGCGTGCTCGCTCGCACTGCGTTCGTTTAATCGTAACGTATCGCTCGTCAAGGCTTCACCGCGACCTCGACCGAGTATCGTCCGTCTCGTCGTCGATTTTCTCGATATAAAATCCACCTTTCGCTCTGGGAACCCATGCATCTCGCGAGTGCACGTGCGATACGTCCGCGTTACGAGCTATCAAACGATCTAAGAAGCTTTCATCCAGATGTCGTCGAAATGACGACACCGATGACGATTATGAAAAGAGACGTTCGAAGAAACGGAGTAAACGGGCTATTGTATGCTTTTCGATGACTTCAAACTTGTCCACGCGCATTAATATTAATTATTAACTTCAATTGATACAAGATGAGGCAAAATTTACAGAGATATATACATCTAATCGTCCTGTTACGCTGTGAGGTCATCTCTGACGTGACAATTTGATTTTTTCTTATAGCTAAATGAATCATCGTGTGACGCGAGACCTTATTTCGTTAATAAAACCAATCAGGGAATATATTTATTGAAAGATTGTTTTGAAAGTAAGCGATTACTTTGATCTCGAGATGTGATATCAAAATCAGAGAAAAATCGAATCGAAGTTCGGTGAGAGTAATCGTAAAATAATTAATTAAAGCACAGAGAATTACTTTTATTGCTTGTTTTAATATTATTTGGATAATTCTCCGACATAATTTAATGATTTATCCAAAAAATGGAATACCTAAAAAAGTTCACAACTCGGTATAATATTTTAGGCAATATGTACTCATAAAAAAATATTATTCAAAAACAGAAATTTACTTTCTACTTTTACATTGAAATGACACATCAAAGAGTAGAACGGCCCAAATTAAACAAAAAGCAGTTCCGCGTAATCGCCTTTTCGAGGATCGAAAAACATAAAAATTCCACGGAACATTAATCTCTTCGTGGTCCGATAAAAGAATCCTCGGTATTTCGTTTCACAGAAACAGGATTTCAAGAAAATCAAATTTACATTAAGGATGACGTTCGCGTGTCTGAATTTTTCCGTACCGAATATCTCACGATACTTTACGCCGGTCCTTCCCTGTAACAATCACTGTCGTCGCGCGAAACGTGTAACGCGTACAACGCCTTCCATATAAAACATTTCTATTCGAATTCACTCGAAGACAAACCAATCGTGAAATCCATTATTTTTATATTCCATTACAAACTTGTTATATAAACCCTTTGCACTCGGATATTCTCTCGAAAAGAATGTATTTCCAGCATTGTACGATTCACTTTGAAATGATACATATATTACTAACTACGTTATTAAAAAAAAATATAGATCCTGGTAGATGAATCAAAGAACAATCTACCAATACAAAAAAGAATAAATGTGGAGTGCCACTCGACATCCTATTGTCATAAAAATTGTTCTTGTCGACTCACACTCGATACCCAATGCAAAAGGGTTAACTAATCTATTTTGCGAACGAAAAAATATATTTCTAGATCTTATTATCGTGTTAGAGATATTTATAGAGAGAAACGGGGAGTCCTTCGGGAAAAACATGGGTCGAAGGTAACACATTGGTAAAGAGAAATAGAGAGTATACGCTTCGCACCACGTTATTTGCTCTTTCACGCACCACACGTCGCGTAACGCTTATTCATAGTACGTATTCATTCGTCGGTGAATATCGTGTCGGTTAAATCCCACCTCTACCTCTCTCTCTCTCTCTTTTCGTAACAAAAAGAGATAAAAAAAAATGAAGAAGAAGTAGAAAAATAGCGAATAATATAGAGCGACGGGTTGCTACACGTTGTTGCATGTTGTTGTTCCGACACACGCGCTCGTGCACGGATGAAAATCGACGTACGGGATGCGCGCTTTGTGGCTTCGCCGAAAAAAAGAAGGGTAAGAGAAAAGAAAGGAAAAGAGAAAACGAGAAGGGAGAGGAGGAAAATGGAAAAATCTACCGCGAAAATTGCTCGAGCGTAACGCGGTACATACGTAAAGCGAGAACCGAGCTGCTCCGTGATATGTGTGCGCACCTTTAACGCCGTGCAACGATGCGTAAAATTCGAAATAATGAGTTACGCGAGGCTCGAGTTAATCCGTCCTGCCAACTCGTCGTTTCTCTTCCTAATCCGAACGAAAAAAAGAGTAGACAAAAAAAGGAGGAAGAGGGAGGGAGGAAAGCGACGCGGGCTCGTCGAAAAATTTCGAAAAGCGGACTTGAAAATCTATGTATACGCGTGGGTATACGTACCTACGAGGATTCAATTTCATTAAAATATTTAACGATCGATATTTGCAAACACTTGATTAAAATTGGACACCCGGTATATAAAGCACACGGATAGACTCATACACTTAACGGGCACGGCGGACAAAGTTCAACTTGAAATTTCTCGCGAAGCCCTCTTTCTCTCTGCCATGCTTCACCCTCTCTCGCGGACGACGGCGCCGTCGTTGTAGGACGTCGCTCGATCCGAAGCAACCGTGAGCTCGTTCCAAACTTCTATAATGATCGTTTCGCCAAGTGGTGAACGTAAAAGGCTAACGCCAACGAGTTGGACTACGAAAAAGGACGTTAATAACGTTACCGGAGTTTAAGTACGGTTCCCGCATCGTCCCGTTAATCTTCTCTCTTTCTCTTTTCCTCTTATTCAAAGACACAATGAAACGGATCGATCGAAGACAAGGGTGAAAGAGGGAAAAAGGAGAGAACAACAATCGTTTCGAGTTAATCAAATATACGTAACACTGAAACCAGTGATATATGGACGAGTATAAGTACACGTATGCGTGTTTATGTGTGCAAATGTTTGCGCGTGTGTGGGTGTATATAAAAGGACCACTTTGTCGTGGCTCGGCTGCCGCGTACCACCGTCGTTAACACCTGCTTTCGTGGCTTTCCGCCGTGCGATCGCACGAGAAAGACAGGCTACACCGGCGCCGGATTAAGTGCCGTACGTCGAGACACGGGTGACAGCGTGACACCGCCATTGCTAGGACTCGTACTTCGTTACTAGGCCAACCTCGCATACGACTAGCTAGCAGACCCCTTCCCTTTTTCGATCCTTTCTTATTAATCCTAGTCGAGAGACTCAAGGATCTATGATATCTAAATCGTTCGTGGATTTTATGTTGTCTTTTGTGATTTTGGGAATCTTTAATGGGTTTTTACAAAGAATAGGAAGACGTTGTCATTGTTGGGATATGTATTTCAACTGTCGATCGAGCTTGCAGAGGACCAACTAACTAGCTCTTTCCCTTTTCCGATCCTTTCTTAATAATCCTAGTCAAGGGACTCCAAGATGTGATATCTAAATCATTCGTGGATTCTGTGTTGTCTTTTGTGATTTTGGAAATCCTTAATAGGTTTTTATAATGGAAAAGAAAACATTGCCATTGTTAAGATATGTATTTCAATTGTCAATCGAGCTTGTAGGGGATCAACTAGTTAGCTTCTTCCTTTTTTCGATCCTTCTCTTATTAATTCTAGTCAAGAGTCTCAAGGATCTATAATATCTAAATCGTTCTTAGATTTGATGTTGTTTTTAGAAATCTTGAATGGATTTTTACAATGGAAAGGAAGACATTGTCATTGTTAGGATATGCATTTCATTTATTGAACAAGTTTGTAGATGATCAACTAGTCAGCTTCTTCCCTTTTTCGATCCTTTTCTTATTAATTCTAGTCAAAAGATTCAAGGATCTATGATATCTAAATCGTTCGTAGATCCTGTGTTATCTTTTGTAATTTTAGACATCTTTAATCGGTTGTCATAACAGAAATAAAGATACTGATAGAAGTCATACTTCGTTACTACGCTAATCCGGTACCAACACTTTAATTAGCAAGCTTTTACCTTATACAAATTTTTTATTTCTACGTTGACTGTTAGTAGACTGAAGAATCTACGTTCCGAGTAAACCTCATAACTTCGTTACGGTGTATTAAACCAGGAAAGCTCTAAAAGAAAATATAACTTCACAACATTCTATGACGAAAAGGGAAGATTTGTCATCTGAAAACTTTGTCGTTTTTGAGCTACGAAGCTTGCTAATTAGAATGACGATTAGCTGGCCAGTCCTTTCCCTTTTCGATCCTTTCTAATTCATTCTAGCCAAGAAGTCAAAAGACCTGTAATATCCTATTATTTACTTGTGATTCATAAAATCCTTATTTCTTCGTTACAATAGAAACAAAAAGTCGGAGATGTTCCAGTCTAGTTGCCCCTAGTATCGAAAGGTTCTCAAATGATTCCTCTAGCTACGATTAGCGGGTTCTTTTGATCAGCAGGCACGAACGGTTAACGCGAAGAGGAAGTATCGTTCGGAAAGGTACCACAGAAGGAGAAGATGGAGGTGGAGGATTAGAAGCGCGGTCACGTTGGCCGAGCGCTGATGATACGTTGACACCACCGTAGGATTTGTGCCGTTACTAGGCCAACTCCTCTCTGCACGCTCTATTTTCACCGTTGAGCGCACGTTTAATGCCCGTCGTTGCTGCTTCTCCTCTCTAGCTAGCTCGTTCGTCCGTTCACCACCGGAGGAATACGCGAACCACGCCTCTTTCACGAGCTACTCTCGCTCACGCCCAACCCAGAAGAGAAAGAGAGAAAAGGTTTTCGATGCTTCTCCGAGTTTCCTTCTTCCTTCCTCGAAGAACCACCTTGGATCCACGCTTCGCGGAGCTCGGACGTTTTTCGACCGGAACAGGGTACGTCCTACGCGTCTACGGAATCGAAACCGGGTTATTCTTGCCTTCCTCTTCATCTTCCTCACCTCGTAATTTCCTCTTTTCTTATTCCTCCCAATACCCAGCTATTTTTATTCTAATTTCATGCTATATAGGTACAACTTTATTTTTACAGACTCCTCATTTCTTTCCTTATTATGACCCGTTAACTTCGCCAAGACGACGATCGGGGAATCCCGCGTTGCGGGGAAAGGCAATAAGCGAAACAAAGATTTCTCATTACCCTTATCAAGCCGGATGATCTTCGCTGAACAGAAGTTGAATTTTCGGATTGGGAAGAGGTCACGATTGAAACGAGGCTCCCGATCGTATGGAATAATCGATGGCCTGACCGTTCCTCCGACAAGCTTTTGCACTCAGATTCGCCGGTCCGGATTCGCTACTTTTTTATCCACCGCCTTTTCGATGTCTCATGTAAATCCACGAATTCTTTCATTCCGACTACTTCAACGAGTATCCTTGTTCTCGTTGAATTCACCGAAAAGTCTTGACAGTCTCTATGTAATGACTCGACTCGAATTTAAAGCTCCATAACGTACATTTATCTTTTTTATTTATGATAAAACACGTGTTTACGTAAAGAGTCTTTGGTAAAAAGCGGTCAGGCATTAATTTTGTATTAAATTTCTTTGGCACGTCTCCAACCAGCGGCCACCGGGACGGAATCAAAAATCGGTAAAAAGCGAATATATAAAAAACGGTAGAGTGGATGCTCGACCTATAATATAGTATAATATTAATTTATATATTGGACCTTAATGGAATTGGATTCGGGCTAGCTTCACCGCACTCTCTCACACAGACACACGCACTCGAACGAGAGAAGATGCACGATTAAATTATTGGCTCGATCGGAAAGTTCGAAAGAATTTTTAATGGAAATTCATTTTTATTTTAAACGACCAAAAATTGTAACCTCAACCGTAAGCTCGACCTAAAATCGATTCCTAATTAAAATCGAACGTTAGATAAGGAACACGAAGGAGACAAATTTTTGTAGGGTGTCCCGCAAGACGAAACTCTCGAGCGATTAAGGTTACTCGGTTGTCGGTCGACGCCAATGCCTGAAAGCGGGTCGAGTTGCATTATTCTCACAGCTCGTTACTATCACGTACCGACTCGAAATCGTAGCCTCGCCGGCACGCCGACTCGCTACGAGGGGAAACTTATTCGACAAAATTATTCGATGAACCTACCAAGTTAGCGAGCCAAACGCTAACCTTCTTTCGATCACGAGCAAACTTCAAAAAAAAAAGAATGAATAATAGTAAAACTAGCGATTCAGTTGATAAACTTGACAACGATCTCGCCATCGATCGTTCTATAAATAAACAATTTTTAATCTTTGACCAGCTATAAAAAAGATTGCTTATCATCAGTCCCATGTAATCACGATGATTCAACCAACTGATCTTGTGCAATCTCTCCTTTGGAACGATCATTCCTAAGATTTCAAGCGTAAGGGAGAATTTCGTAGCAGTAACCAGAAATGGCTAGAACTAGAGAATACTAGAGGTAAGATTAAGAGGCACGGAGTGGGAAGAGGAGCCATGCAAATGAATTTTCCAATGTCCTCGGAAAGTCTGCGGTGTGCAGCCCTATGTACTCGCCTAGACCAAGAGTAGTAGTAGGCGAGTAAGCTCGCGTACAGCTCGTAGAACGAACGAACGAAGGCAAGAGCAAATCTCCTCCGATTAAGGTTACTCGAGTTGCTGGCTGACGCCAATGGCGCAAAGCGGGTCGCTACATTATTCTTACTGCTCATTTCTACCATGTTGCGGGCTCCGTAACACAACGACGAGAAGACTATACGGTACCTCTCGCACCAACGCGGCTCGCACACCGATACGGTACATAGGTACACGTCTTCGTTCGATATAGGACTACCAACTTCTCGTGCACGAGAATTCACGAAACTTTTCGAGGACAACTCTCCACCTCGTCATTGCGTTTAACCTTTCTACCTTTGCGGAGGTGGTAGCCGAACGCTCGAGCGCACGTGGCCGATCCCAAACTCCTTAATTGGCTCAAGAGACACGTTCGGGAGATTCCTCTCTGATCTCCTCCTTGTTGTTCGCTAAAATTCGAACGTGCGTCATCTCGAGAGGTGAAAGTCACCGATTCGCTGATACCGCCTATGGTTTTCGGGACAAAAGTATGAGGTAAGTTGATATCACGGTAAAGATAAGCAGTTAATCAAACAGGACTCTTTCGACATTCTGAGATAAAGCAATACTGGTGTCTTATAAGTTTGTGCTGATATTGAATTAACCCTACAACGCTACTCTGGAAAATAAGATTACTTAAAAAAAACAATGTTTTGGTAATATTAAAATCACATTCTCCCAAAACTTGTTGGGTTATCCGCGAATAATTATCTAAACCTCGAAACAAACTGATCAAATAGGTATATATCAATAAAAGAATATTATTGTATCTTTCTTTTATCAAACTTTGAATAAAATCGAGACAATCGATTAAAAAGCGAGGTAATCGCAAGATGGCGTCTCCACTCGATGAAAGTGTAATGTAAAAATCGATATATACCGAAAGGTTCGACTCGTTCCATCGAGGAAAACGGATTAACGTCAACGCTACCGCGATATGCCATGCGAATCGAAGACGAGCCATCGAATATAACCTAATTGCTTCAAAGCCACGAGTTCGCAGGACGAAACGAGCGAGTACGAGAGCACCGGTACACGCACACGTATACCACTAGTGAAAGATTAAATCGCGAGCGAGCGCGCGCGGAAAGCGCGAGGCTAAATTTACGACGCGAACTAAGCGAGACCGCGGTGAGAAAGAGAAGAAGAAGGAACGTGGACCACGCGGGATGCTGCTCGAGGGAAAAAAGATTTATCGGTGCTATGAATTATCAAAGCGATGTACCTACATCGCCATGGATTCCAAGGAACGTGAGCGGTGCTCCTTTCGAGCTGCAAGTGTAGAGAATATTCGAAGGTACCGCGAAAGGAAGATTCGATCGGATGCTGGAAACGATCTCATCATTCTTCTACGTGTTCGATTCCCATCGTTATTTAGCTTTAATTAGCCAAGGTATTTTATTTAGAAAATCTACACTTTTTGTATACTAAGTTTAGCTCTTTAACAGAGTATTAGGTATATCATGATCGTGTTGTTAAGATGATTGATTGACAAGATAATTGGAGTACACCGTGCATACGTATTACGTTCATTTTCTTCATGCAATTTAAAGGTTTGTCAGGATCATGGTTGCTATTAGATTTTACAAGTTTCTTTGGAAACTGTACAATGTAATGTTCGCAAGAGCATGATTTCTATCAGATTATCGGCAACTTTACCTTGTAATCATAAGGACGGCCAGCATTGGAAGAGGATGAGGAAAGTACGACGAAGAAATTGGTTCGCAGGATCGGAGTCCCCGATGAAAAAAAAAAAAAAAGTCCGCGTTAATTAATGTCGGTGGGGTGCGGAAGACGACGAGAGGGTAAAAGTGTAAGGAAGGCGTCCGGTCGCGCGCGAGAGAAGTGTCCTGGAGGAGGGGTTTCGAAAGAAGAGGGCGGTGCGTGTTCAAAAGCCGCGACTAAAAATACAAATTCTATTTCGAGCCCCAGGCGGAAGGTCAAGGCGTGCTAGAAACGGCCAGTAACGCTCGAGGAAATATGTGCCTCGGCATCGTCGGAGCCAACCTTCCTTCCCGCGAGTTCTTCGGAAAGTTCCGCAAGATTTTCGGCAGATGTCGGTATTAAAATATTCTTCGATAAACTTTTAAAGAAAAATTTCATGAAACTCCTCAATTTTCTGCGTTAATTTTCTGTTAGACAACGACAGCATTTTGTTGACGAGCTTCTGTTTTTATTATAAAACAAAATCAGCAATTTGATATAAAAACAAAATCTTGTTCAACCAGATAATAAAAGTGAAGTAAGATTATATCGAAAGAAGGTAATACCTCGTTTAAAGGTACGAAAGAGTATCATGAAAGACTTTTAACTGACTAGAGAGCTCGTACTCGAGGAAACACGTGTCCCGCCATGGCGAACGATAGAAAAGGTGCAAAACGATAGGCGAGGAAGCTCGTCGAGAGAACGTATATCCTTCTTTCTCCTTTTCTCCCTATCTCTGCCTCTCTATCTTTCTTTCGAGCAGAGATCTCTGCAGAGGCCTCTTAAACGGCCACTTCCTTAGACTAGTTTGCTTTGAGACCTTGAGAGCGTACTCGCCTAACCTTCCGCATCCTCTTCCCCACTCGCTTTGCCTACTGAATTATTCCACTAGGAAATACGAATCTATCGAAATTGGTATATACCAGCACGTTCCTTCGAACATTTTTCAAATACGGAAAGGAAACGTTTCCAGTGTAAATCCGATCGATGAAAAATCCTGTTTCCTCGAAAACGTGGCAAACGTTAGAATCTGTTGGAGCAACGAGGCAACCAACGGAAATTCGTACGCACCTGAACGACGAAAGAATATCGGCAGCGAGCTAACGCAAGCTTCGCTACTTTCTCCGGTGAAATGCCAACGAGTTAGGCAGTACGTGAGAGATTAACCGAGCATGTGCACCGAGTTATACTCTCTCTTTTTCTCTCGCTTACTCTAGCGAGCTAGGTTGCTAGCACGCTCCTGTTCCTGCCGGTGGTAATCAAACCGAGGTCTCTCTCTCTCTCATCCTTCTACGCTAAGTAAACCGTACCGGTTTCCCGTATAACGAGAAACTCCACAGCGAAGCCGGCTTCACCGAAACGACATGTCGACGGTGATACATACACCAACCACCTCCTCCTCTTTACTACTAATTTTAGCCGCCCCTCGTAATTGCCACGTAATAAAGACCCTTAAGCCAGTCGTACACACGCGCGTAATTCGCGCGCGATTATGATCGCTTGCCGCTTAACCCCTCGCTCTCCCCTTCTATCTTTCCAATGACTTTTATCGAATGACAAGCAAAAATCGATGAGGAAAAACCGGTACAACGATTGCCCTGGTCCCTAGCTATAAATGTATTTTATTTCACTTTCCTGACGATTGATTCCGGTGTCAAAGAGAGAAAAAAATGATCAACGAGGAAAAATATAGGCTGGAATATGAGCAACGAGCGTTCACCGATTGGAAGTTTATCGGTGAAACGGGACATCGTCAACGAAGCAATGACGACAATGCGGAGAAAAAAACAGGGAGAGTAATAAAACTAATAATCGAAGTCTTTCGAATGATTCCAAAAATGCGCAAGCTCTGCCCGATGAAGTTGAGCGGAAACAAGCAGTCGAGTTTATAGGAAAAAGCGGAAAATGTGGAAGGTGCGATTCGGGACTTTTCCAATCACTGAAGAGAGTGTGAGAGGGAGAGAGAGGTAGGACAAGAGATCGTCGACGTTCCAACGGTGGCACTAAATCACCGTTAAGTGTCAGCTCGTCCCCGAGGTTAATTGATGAGGGAGGGCTAATTACAGGCGATGCTTGACCGCTCGCACGCGAAATTACGGAGAATTTGTTAAGATGTTTTTACAAAAGGCTCGCATTCCGCTCCCGAGCGTTCTCGCATTAGGCGAGAAGCATCCAGCTGCCGGCTCTTGCGGTTTTCTTCCTTTTCTTCCTTTTACTTCATCTTCTTCGGCTTCTCCTTCTCTCTCGATCCTCGAGAGATCCTGAAGGATCCAGCTCTCGCGCCAACGAGAGAAACTCCGAACGTCAAACATTTTCTTCTCGCGTTCTTCTCGGAAATCCTTGACCCGAGATTCCTTATAACTTCTTCTTCCTCCTCTCCTCATTCTCCTCCATTACCATCGGTCCACACGAGGTTCCACCTTTTGCTTTTATCTCGAGCAGCTTATTTACCGGGAAATATGCGACACATATACTCTTCCAAGCTGGTCGTATCGTTCGTCACGTGAGGGTCTATCGCCATTAGCCATTCGGTGCCTGTCGAATCCAAAGAAATAGTAACGTACTCTATTTCTGTGTATCCGCGACATATATATGTATAAATATATATGTATGTCACGATACACCTCGACGACGAAGCCCGCCGCACACGGCTCAGCCTCTTTTCCATCGTCGATCTCCCCTTACTCGTGAAAGTCTCGAGAAACGGGAAACTTTCTTCTCCGGCGCGAATCGCGGTGATTTCAAAAGGAGAAAAGCCAATGCTAGCTAGTCAAACCAACTTAGTACGTTCTTATCGTGTCACGAATAAGCCCATGAAAATCCCCCAAATCATGGAATACTATTTGTAGTTATTTCACAAAAATTTCAGCTAGAAAATCAAAAGAGAAACGAGACCAGATTGTATCGAGACACCACTAGGACTCTACCAAACCAACATGTCGCAAATCATGGAATACCATTGGTGGTTATTTTCAAAAAATTTTGGCTAGGAAATCAAAAGAGAAACGAGACCAGATTTTATTAAGACACCGCTAGGACGCTACCAAACCGATGTTTCACAAATCATGGAATACCATTGGTTGTTATTTCCCAATAATTTCGACTAGAAAATCAAGAGAGAAACGAGACCAGATTTTTTTAAGACACCGCTAGACTCTACCAAACCATTGTGTCGCAAATCATGGAATACCATTGGTGGTTATTTCCCAAAAATTTCGGCTAGAAAATCAAGAGAGAAACGAGACCAGATTTTGTTAAGACACCGCTAGGACGCTACCAAACCGATTTCACGAAGCTTATCGCCACTCTCCGTATTGTCCATTAGCCGAAATCTAATATCCCAATTATGGAATTAGCCCGGCTGGGACAGCGGGAGGTGCACGTTGCACGAACGTTGCTGCGTTGCAAGGACGGGACAACGAAGAGGAGTAACAACCTCTGGCACTCTGCCATGTCCTTCCTACCAGCCGAAAGTCGACGGAGAGTATGGGGACCGCCTCTTAAACTCGCTTTCGTGCCTGATACCTTTACGTTTTGTCCCTCGTATGTTCAGCATATACCGTATGGTAAGAGAAGGAGATACGAACGTCACCTCACCCATCTTTTTTCATATATTATTACTCTTGACTCTACAACGTGAGGGGAATTCTTACGAAGGAGTTCAACGAAATTCTATCTCTCCTTTTCCTATTGATTTTCGTTCTTTCCTTTTCGCACCTCCGTCGCTATTAATCAAGAAACATCGAAAAATATGTGAAAGAAAAATAGGAAAGTAGATCGAGAAACGCGGCACGACGGAAAAGGAAAGAAAATGAAGAAAAAGAGGGAAGATATTAAACGCGAAGAGGAGGCGGAGGACTCGGTGCTTTCACGGATACCGCAGAGCGTAATGAAAAGGCTCGATGCGACGCACGTTGCGGTTGTCGCGCGCGCGGCGCAAACGTGCTCGACCAAAATGTACCTTAGGTAGAGTAGAAGGAGGGTAGGGGTAAATTCGTATATACGTACGTGAGAACGTTCTCTACAATGACGTTAGGGTCAGCTAAGGATCGTAAAGATCGTAAATCAAGGTCAAGCTGCTGAAAGCTCAACCTGGAGAACACGAAACTTCATTTTTTCGACAGTTTTAGGGCACGACAGATATGAACAAGATTTCTTCACTTATTTTGTTTCTTTTGTTCGTTATTCTGGTTACCTCTGAGCAAGTAGGCTGCGAGCATCATGTCCTTCAATTGCGGCAGATAGAGACCATTGAGCAGACCATGGTTCAAGTAGTTCATGTTCGGATTCGAACTGTTGTTCAGGCCGGCAGCAAGATGGTGGTTCAGCTGATGCAGATTCGTCAGATGACAGGGATGGCTCAGCCCGTGATTCGGTACTTGGCTTTCGCCTAACAGCTCGCAGATCTTGCACCGATTCTTCGTCATTGTTTCTTTTTTTTATCGTCAGTTCTTTGTATCACTCGTTTTCCAATTCTTACTTAAGTATGTATTTACACTCGTTCTTTTTTGGCTTCACGAGAAATTGACTCTTGATCTTCTCAGCGAACGCGTACGTAGTAAAATATATATATAGATATATATATATATATGTATGTATATGTATATTTATATATATATTATTTGTTTATGAAATTCTTACAGGATCTCTTCGGTCTTGCGTGGCTCCTAGTTCCTCTCTAAAATCAACAAACCAACACACACACATTTTTCGAACGGTCGAAACTTGGAAAATAGATGGAACACGGTCGTCACGAAGGTGGAACTACTACGTAGGTGATAGAGAAATTTCGAAGCGTGCCAAAAGCGCGCGGGAACTCGCTCGAGTATTAATTACAGCCAACGCAGCAACAATTTTCGCGATACCGTTAATAATCGGGGCTGGCGTACCGTCGTACGAGCCGGTGAACGATGATTTGTGGGAGAGTCGATGGATCGCGATACGACTTCGCTGCCGTCTGTTTCTCCCTCTCTCTATCTCTCTTTCATAGTGTCTATGTATGCGTGAAATCGAGTATACGTTCACGTACGACGCGCGAATCGCTCGTTATTGCGTTACGACTTATCAGCAAAATATCTGTCGGCCTGACCACTCTTTACCTAGTTCGTACAAAAACTCGTCCTTCGAATTCTGATTTCGATTCTCGAACATGTTCTGTCTATGTTTTATAGGATTACCGAAAGGACTACTTCTTTAATCCGGACGACGATGTGGAGTATTTTTAGTGATTTATAATTAACACGTTAAATGTTGTGAAACTGATCGGCACTCGATTTGTCAGATTACATTTGAAATGTTCGTAAATACGATTTATTACTATGTACGAGAATGAAAGCATGAGTTATAGGAAATGTATGGTCCGATATAAAATATGTGCTTGGGCATCCTTCCATATTTTTATTCTGAAAAATGGGCAAACGGAATTAGGTATGCTCGACGTATTAAAATCCTACGAATTATAATTATCTACATGTTGCAGCAGTGGAGAACAATTTTATTTGTCATGTTATTTAAACTTTTCACCTAACAGAATTAAGTTTACATATAGAGAGTAACCACGATTTTTCAAATTTAATTCGTAAAAAAATGCTGAAACATTTGAATAAAATCATAAAACAGTTGCCTTTTATCGCTGAAATGTTAAATAATTAATAATAAAAGACTTTATATTATACATCATAAAAAATTCTTTCTAAAACCTCTTACGCATTGAGTGTTAAACGTATCTAATTTTATTCAGAACAAAAATAGAAAAGAATTGATTATCACTTTTTTTACATTAAACATTTCGCTCATGATTACATTATCGAAAATATTGACATAATGCAATCTGAAAAACGGACCACCAGTATAAGAAACATCTAGAATTGTCTTCTTCTTATCAATCTTATTGATCCTCCTGGATAAAAATCCGTAATAATAACTTAAAAGACGTGAATCTCCCGTTTACCAACATATAGACCTAACAGATTCAACACAAACCACATTATTCTTTTACACGAGAGCCTTTTAACGAATCTCCTCGTTCCTTCTCGTGATCGGTAGTAATAAGATCAAAGCACCAGCGCAACCCGATGCAAATTTCCTCTCACGATTCCACGTTTCCCAGTTGGCAATTAGAAGTATCGCCCCGAACGCATCGCTTTTAGCAGATAGAATCACCGAGCACCGTTAAAAGTAAGGATACTTTCCCGCTTATTGTTATTTTCTTTCCCTCGATGAAAATTCAACGACTGTACCACGATCTACTTCCCTTCTTTTCTCTACCCTACCTTCGTTACTTCTCCAACTCATCATCGAAGAAATTCGTTAAGCCGTGAAACGATTCGGCCGATCGCTTCGGCACGATTTACTTCGGCCAGTAAAACGTTCTTATTTGTTCGAGCACGTCGCGAACGCGAGAAAGGAAAGAAGGAGAGAGAGAGAATGAAACGAGAAGACGAGTACGATCGACCGAAAAATATTTGTCGAGTGTACGCGACCGGCTTATCGAACAAAAAATACATCGAAAATGAATGGCGCGTGACAGTGAAGAAATCGAGAAAAAAAACAACAAAGAATCCAATTACGCGATCGTGACCCCTTCGAAGACACTAAGCACGCGCGGTACCAGACTCTCTTCGTCGATAAAAAAAAAAAGCTACGATGTTATTTGCATAATTAGACGCGTGTTATCGGCGTTAAGGCAAACCTCGTCTACCGTTACAGTTTTACAATGAATCGAGCAGGCACGTGTCGAGCTTGTCGGTGAGATTACACTAAATCCTTGGGATAAAGTGAAATAGTACCGATAATAATAATACTAATCTTGGTATTAAAAAGAGGGAGAAGATCCCGAGTGTGCCTACGGAAAATCCGTTCTGCCTTTCTCCACGCACGCGTCTATACATAAGCTCGGACCCTACAAATTAGACCTTCGTTCCTTATCGGCCAGCGTTCCGCTCGATTCTGTGTAAACAAAGAAGACGACGACTACTACGTCGAGGATAAAGAGAAGGAGGAGGACGAGGCAAAAGAGTGGCAGCGAGAAGCTGGGAGCACGTGAAACGGTTAACTCAGCAAGCGAGATAAGCAGCCTCTTATCCACCCTCTTTCCGACCGTCTCTACCTTTACTTCCTTCCTCTCCTTCGTCCCTTCTCTCTCTCTCTCTCTCTCGGAAATAAGAAGAGGAGAAAGAAAAATCACGTACGAGTTTCTTTACTCCACGAATCACACGAGTATAGAACTCTAACTTTTGACGAACGAGTTCTATTACGATCGATACCGTTATTCCCACAAATACTGATATAAAAGTCTTTATCGTAATTTTTCATGAACGATCGATTTCCTTACTACCACAAACTACTGACGCAAGACTGTTGCAAATAAATGTTCATGAATCTTCTAAAATCAATGTCAAAGTGTACATTGTAATTTTGTATGAACGATCTCTCGAGATCGACGTTATTCTCAGAAATTCTGATACAAAAGTATTGACCTAGCGACGAGAAAATCTGGCTAAATACTACATACTAAATGAGTCCATGAATCGACGAGAAGCTGAGAACGAACTTTGAAGCGTTTGTGTTAGATGTAAAACGAGGTATATACAGGGTGGTCCAGTTAAATATCTATTTTATTTGTGATGGCATAACAAATATTTTTAATAGAATATAAACGGTATCACAAGGTGAATACTTTGTCAATGTTATTCTTTTCTCAAAACATTTGTTATGTCATCACAAATAAAATAGATATTTAGATGAACCACCCTGTATGTATATATTTACGTATACTGGTGTATGTATAGGAAGGCGAAATACGCGCGAGAGCGAAGCAAGAGGCTGAGCTAGAAGAGAAATTAACTTCATAAACTTTCCACGCTCGACTTCTCTCTCTCTCCCTCCACAAGGCCGATATACTCTGGCAAGCTGAAACACTAACGCCAGAGCAAAAAGAGAGAGAAAGAGATCTTCGGCGCGTTAACCGTAAAGGAGTAGACTCGAGTAATAAGGGTTTTCTCTCCGATCGGTGTACCCACACTAGCTCGTGAGAAAATAATTCCTCGTTTCTCGAACAATGCGACTACGGTGAGTTAATGAAGAAAAAGAGAGAGAGAGAGAGAGTGAAGTACGCCGACTGACACACGTCGGTCGATCAATTAACGTGAAACGAACGAATAAAGCTCGACTGAATTATCGAGTAGTCTTCCTTGCAAGCAAAAGGCGATTGATCTCGCACGGTGAACTTAATAAATAGTTCTCGAGGAGAGCACGTCGCATAAAGTGAAATCGAGTTACATCGACATCATCTCACTCTCTTATTCGATCCAATCGATAAACTTCCAAGTACGAAGTTACTCGTCGAAACGAATTTATATATTGAAATATTAACGTCGATCATTTCGAGCTGTGCTCGACCGGTAAAAAGATTCAGGACCCTTTGGCACACCCTTGGCCAGTTTGGTTTATCACAAGAAAAAGGAACGTACTCGCGGAAGCACTTCCTCTTCGCGTCGTGGCATTTTGCCACCCCGTGTCACCCTCTCGTTTATACGGACGGCAGTGCGGAAACTTTTTATCGTAGAAGGAGCCGATAAGCATGTTGGAGCCACACGTGAGTCATGCTTCCGGTCTGGACTATCGAGGTACGCGTTGCTTCTCCAACCGCTTTCGTTCCTATTAATCGTCCTGATGTTCGAACGAAAGTGCGAGAGAGATGGACAAATAGATTGATAGAGAGAGAGTTTGTCGTTATTATTAGAATCGAGAGTCGATCGACTGCTAGAAGTTATCTTTCGTATTATTTTTGTCAAAATCATTTTGAATTCGTTGTGAAAACTATGAAAATTATTCTCTTACGTACACAGCTGTGCCGGTGGATACAAGAAGGATCTAAGAAAGATTAGGCCCTTGGTGAGTGAAACGACTAATTAGATTCTACAGCTTTTTCTACGCGTGCTCTGTAAATTTTAATTAATTGAGTTCTACTTTTTTAAAAATATTTGATAAGATGGTGTAGTTTAGCTACTTTAACTAGTCAGCTATTGTGTTCATTTTAATTTGTTGGGGTTAAATAGTTACTCAATAAACTTTGCACCACTGATTTAAAGTGCCAATAAACAGCACGAAAGCAGGAAAACTGTGAGATGTTAAAAGTCTGTACAGTTACTTTAAAAAAGCAAGAAATAGATAATACGGAAAATTTTGTAGAGTCTGAAGAACGAAAGAGATTAGAACACTTTCATCGACTTTTATTAGTACCTACTAGGTATATTGTTTTAATACTATATAATTTCTTCAAATATTATGCAAATATTAAATGAATAATACAGAATAACGTTAAAAAACAATACTATTTCCCGTACACCACCAGTTTACATAATGAGGGTCTCAAAGGGCTATAATTAAAATTCATTTCATTCATTAGCATTTACATAACTCGAATCGGTGTAATAAAACTACAAAGAGGAAATATCCAATTTTTCAACATTATAGATATTTTTGCAATAACTTTACTACATACGAGCACACCATTTACCGAAATGATTTACTCCAGAAAGTAACGAATATTGATAAAGTTACGTACATTCTATACAAGTACCTACATTTATGATTAACTGGCCACCAAAAAATTTCTGCCATTTAATGGTATTCAGCCCAATTGCAAAAAGTTAACCATCGATCGTATACTACGAGGTACCGAACACTTTAAACAATTCTAAAAGTTACTCGTTTAAAAACGTTTTTCTCGAAACCGAATTTGACTACAGAGTCTTCTTCCTCACACCCAACAACACAATTCCGAAGTTTCTATAATCGATCGGATTCATAATAATCGTTCGGACAGCGGTAGCACGAAGAGCTTAACTCGATGTCGTAACGTATGTAACTTATGTAAAACGGAGCAGGCAGCCCGGTGAAGGAACGTCGTCAACAAGTTACATCATTTTGCCGACACCAAGATGGTCGGGAGTTAATCGGCCGTTCGATGCGTGCACGTAACTAGGTATCTATCTCCCCGCTTCTACGTCGACAAAACCTTTGACTTTGCGAAACACCTCCTATTTCTTCCTATCGAGTCCGACATAATGAAAGATACGAGGACGGATCGTCTGGGACGGAGTTATATTTAAAGCGGAGCGATAAAGCGACGAGTCTGCTTGCTAATGTTCCTTCTTCAAAGTTTAAGAATGAAATTCGTATTAAAATTATCCCTCGTTGTTGGTTATCTTCTGCTAAGCTTTGATTAGAAAAATCATTTAGATTTAACACGTTGACTACCGAGGATTACTTAACCCTTAGAGGGCCGAGATTTAAAAAAAATTTGAAATTCATTATTTCTATTGAAAAATGATCCGAGATTTCGAAGTTTGAATCAAACAAAGGTTAAATTTTCCTTGACGCCATATGGCGTCATGCCGGCCCTCTAAGGGTTAACTAGTTTACATATGTTAGTCCTGCACTCCAAGACTAGTATAGAAGTCATATTTTCAACGCCAAGTAAACTAGTTCCTGGAGTATTGCAATTTAATGAAACTGTTGTACTCCAATAACAAGTTTACAGACTTTTCCCTATCTAAAAATGATATTATAAATAATAATAACTTGGGGTATCTACTGAGACAAACTTTCGTATTTTCTATCGGTAGTCGACGTGCTAATGATCGAGTAGTGCAAAGAAAAGGAGATGCGCAGAAAAAGTAAGGGACAAAAAGCACGAGGAACGAAGTTACAGTTTAGTACGGTTGTCCACGCGATCCTAATCCGATTGTACCGGTTAAAGAACCACGCAAGACAATCCGGTAGGTTCGAGCAAGGTTGGACCGTTACTTTTGAGAAACGATTGAAAGAGAGATCGTTCGAAGATGGACAAAAAAAAAGGATCGACAATTTTCATTCTTCTCGTTCACGGTAGGCGAAGAGTTCCGCGAAAGCCCGTAGAAAACGGGCACCCTTCTCCCACTGGCGCCATTTCTAATTTTCATTTTATCGTGAGCGACTGCTTTCGCGCGAATCATCGGGAGCGGTTCCACGTATCTCTCACGGTCACTCGTGGGACTCGTGGAACTCGCTCGAGTCGACGATAAATAAGTCAAAGTATCTTTCTCTCTCTCTTTCTCTATTTCTCGTTTCCCTCCGAAGGATGTAATCGTGAGAATCACGCGAGAGTTTCGCACGCACGTCGCGTCGCCCGATCAGCTTTTCGGCCCACGCGACTTCTCTCAACTTCTTCCCTAATACACCAACAACGAAAAAAAACGGCAACAATAAAAAGAAACTTTGCTCGAATTCACAATTACCTAATCTGAAAAAAGCCGACCATGTAAAAGGATACCCTGGTCGAAGCTGTACCGAAGAAACAAAATCTTACTAATATCGGAAGAGGGTGCGAGTAACCCCAGAAAATAAACGAGTATAATAACCTTCCCCTCGACGAATAGAGGATCGAATGAGTCGATGATCAAGACGAAGGGCTTTTCGGATATTTCCGGGCGGCATCGGTGAATTCCGGAGGCCGATCGCGGGCTGCTCTTGGTGGAGGGAGATGAAAGGATAAAGAAAGAGAGTGAGACAGAGTGATATATAGAAGAAGACCAGACGGAGAAAGAGAGAGGGAAGTTCTGGAGGATGCAACGCGGTCGAGTGCCGACGAGAAAGAGGACGGGAGGAAGGAAACGCTGAAGAGGAAGGGGGGGGGGAGCAGGGTGAAAAGAGGAAGATAAAGAGAGATAGAAAGAGATAGAGAGAAGGAGAGGCACGCGCGCGGCAGCTCGTCGTACGAAGCTCGCGACTCGACTGATCTGTGCGTTCGCAAAGTCGAGTAGCTCTAGCGAGTCCTGCCGCAACGGGTCACGTACGAATCTGCTGCTGCTGTTACTGTTGCCACATCCCACCATGTCTATCGGTCTCCTCCTTCCTTCTCCCTACTCTGCAACCTCTTTCTCTCTCACACTATAGCAAACCGTACATACATTCAAACTTCCAGAACGCCCGCAACCACCACTACCACCAATATCATCAAAGCATGTCTCTACCACAGGCACGTGTATTACCATCACCAATACCAGCCAAAGGATACGAGCGAGGCCGCGGCAACGTGTTAAAGAGAACGCGCGCGATGCTAAGGGCCCAGGGTGACCGCTACGCCGCACCTCGCCGCACTTGCTCGCACCGCAGAGACTATCTCTCTCTCTCTCTTAGGTTTGCGAGAACACCTCGACCCCCCTCCAACCTCTTTCACAGCCGGCCATTTTTTCCTTCGGCGATTTTGCTTCTCCGCAATTCGTCCACGGTGAATAAAATCGTACTTCGCGCGAGAGTTATCGTTATATGAAAAAAATTTTGTACGAGGTGTTAACCCTTTGCTATTCGTGTTACTTTAGATTTTTCGTTTGAAGTAATATACAATTAATTCGTTGTTTTTTTATCGTTATCATAGAGTTTCTGCATATTTTTAATTAAATAGCAAAGTTTTATGTTATTTTATATACGTTATTGATGATTTTTTTATATTTTTTACGCAACAAACTCCAGTCATACTGTTCATGCATTCTTTTAAACAGAACAATCATCGACTTTTCTGGTAGTACGGTTAAGAGTGCATCACCCTATGTATAATTATTGAAATAATAAAACAAAAAGTGTTAAGTGTGACAAAAGATGAGACGAAGGGTACGAAAGTTCGCGTTTCGATTCTCGATGTTATAATTCGCGCAAGTAGATAAATATTAAACGTCGGTACTTAGTTACCGTAAAATAACAATAATTTATCTGAAAACCGGTTGCTCGATCCTCCTATCCCTCCTTTCTCGACTCGACCAAGACACACCTCATCGTTTTCTTTGCTCAAAAGTAGGGATGTACGAATCTTCTCGTTTTTGCACGGCTTAATTATTCATTATACCATATACTATGTTGTTCTCCCTCTCTCTATCTCTCTCCGTTCTCTCTTCCAATGAGAAAGAGGGAGAGAGGCAGAGGGAAGCGTAATTTTAAATCCGCACGCATGATCGTTCCCGTGGATCCGACGTCTGCACGGTAGGAAATGCGGTAAAATGATACAGTATGGAGTCACGCACGGGAATAATACGACCGTGAGCACACGACGGACGCTTAAATGGAGAGAAGAGGACATAACTGAACGAACGCTGCTCGCGCAAGGATATAATCCACTTCGTCGATTGATTTCCGATTATTCTGTGTCATTTTCTCTCTTCTTTTTTTACCTACCTCGTTCTAAAGTTTTTTTACATTTTTCATAATTCAAAACGAGTGTAAAATTTGTCGAAAAAATTTATAACAATTTCAAAGTTTCGATAGAAAAAAACAAAACAGAATCGGTCAGCGTTTAGATTGGAAAATCCGTGAGGGTCGATAGTAAAACCCTAGACGTCATCATCGCGGTCGAATCCCGTGGGAGTGAACGTCGAAAAGCTATCTCCCTCTTGCTCTATTCCCTAATCGATCGATGATTATCCAATTCCAGAAAGCGGACAACGATTAGGAGCCCGTCGTAAATATCGTTCTCCCTCTCTTCTTCTTCCTTCTTAATTTAATATAATTCCCAAAGGTGTAATTTATTCTCGCGCTGGGTGACGTGGCTCGCTTCTTTCTCTCTTTTCTCGGTTAGCAAGCTGGCATCACGTTTTAGTTAGCTGGCCGGCCAGAAGCTCGAACCTGTCAGTCGTTGGATGACGTTTAACGATACTATGAATAATTCATCGTAATTAACTGGCGGTACAGATGCGACGAATCTTCTTCTCCGATCTCTCTCACTCTCTCTCTTTATCCTAACTAGATCCTTTTTTTTTTACTTTTCTTTCAAGCTGAGTCTTCACGACGATCGATGCGATCACGATCTATTTAAAACGGCACGGCTAATCTCGCTGCAAGGAGAAGACAAAGCGAAGCGAGCGCGATTAAATTCGAGAACGAAGTGGCAGTCTACTCGAACTTCGCGAGAGAGGGGGTCGAATCTTTATCGGCCAATTTCTCCCCTCCGCCATTTATTTCTCTTCCACCCAACTCTTATCGATATTCACTCGTTACGTAGGATCGGAACCGATAGCACGAATCGTTTAAAAGCGTACGCTTTCCTTTCGTCGGCCATCTTTACGCTCGTCTCTTCAATCGGAAATTTAATTCGTGTACGTGGAAATATGTAGCGTCGATAATCCTCTTAGTTTTTTACAATTTTTCTCTGGACCATTTAGATATGAGTACATTGGAAAATACGTATCTATTATTTTCAAGATATTTTTGTTCTCACATGTTTTTATTTTTGAGATATTGTTGTTTAAAGTTTTGAACATCTACTTTTTATCGTTCGTTAGCGAAGCATAACATTATTATTGTGAAAAAACAGTCTTTTGACTGGCTTCAATGGAGGCATGAATCGAAATTGTTTTCAAAATATGACTTCTGTAATTTTAATGAAATGGACGATATGATGTAAATCTTGCAGATTTCTCTAATATTTGCAAATTCGCAAATTTTCGATGTGATTCGGGACTGGCGTACATATGACTAGAAAAGCATATATGTTTATTGGAATTGCCACAAAATTTCTTTAGGGAATATGGGAATAAACAAAAAAGAAATAGCTAGGTACCCATAAACAGAAATGCAGAGAACAATGAATTCAATCCCGGGAAATTCTAACGAGAATTCTAATAAACAAAAATTCTACCAAATTGTAGTGTGCAAAAAAAGGAGGATGAACTCTGGTTGCACAAAAATATTATATTAATAGTTTTCAAAAAAAGGGCTCTAAGTATACTAAATTAAGCATACACGCAAGATCGGTCGCTATAGGGTTCAAATTGACATATTTTTTATTAGTAGTACATTTTTATTACGATAAAAACCTCATTTACATAAGCTCATCTACATAAGCGAACCAAAAGTATAATTATTCGGTTTTCTCCTTAAAAAAGGGATAAAAACCACAAAATAAAATTGGAACATCTGTACAAAGATCCACAAACGATTTCTCGATTCGCGCAATTCGAAGAAATACAAAAACCGACAAGGGGAAAAAGGGAAGAAGAGTTCTTTCGTTCTAGATCGCGATGCTATTCTCGATCGGCTAATTTTCCACGCTTTCACGGTCGCCGGCGTTTCCGTCACGATTCGCTCGTTCCGCGTGAAACCTCGCGAATCGCACGAAGGGACTTTACAATCCTCTTTCGAAGTGATCTTCCACGTGGACTCGAAGCGACACGCGTAGTTTTCCACTTCTTCATTCTCGTTTCTCTTTTTTCCTGTGGACCGATATACCGGGAGGCTTTGTAATTAAACGCATCAAGGGCGGCGCTAACTCGAAAATGCAATTCCGTGTCGGTTCTGTGAAACTCGTTCGTAAACGAGAGAGAGAAAGATGAATAGATAGAGATAGATAGAAAGAAAGAAGAGAGAGAGTAGAAGAACGAACAAGAAGAGCGACGGTCGATATGTAGGACCGATCAAATAAGTGCAAAAGGGAGAGAGACCGAGTGATGGACAGATACACGCTACACGCGTGTAATTGATATCGAAAGCGTGAATTAATCTAGCCTTTGCTTCTCTTTCGTCCATTCCATCGATCCATCTCGATAGTCATCATCGAATCCCAAGAAAGTCAAGGAAAAGCACGAAGACTTATCCGACAAAGGAAAATCAATATACACGATCGGTTAGACGACGAACGTGCCGCGAGATAGAGCGAGAGAGAAGTGTATAAATTAGTCGGGATAATATCGTAGCAGCGAACGCGTCTCGCTCTCCTTCTCGGACTCGTCTGCGATTGGCAGGTCCAATTTATGTCGCATATAGATATTTACTTAAGCGGCAGGTTACAGGAGCCCTTTCGCTCGCTCGCTGCTTTCAAATCATCCGGAACCCACCCAACGAGTTATGACACATACGAGCCGATCGATCGGAGGGTTAAAGCGATTATGAGACCGGCTCTTAGACTCTCCAGTGGAAATTCCCTCTGCTGCTTCGGACAAGTACGCGTACACACACCAGTGATATCTATGTATACCTGTAGATGCGTTGCGCATAAGCGAGTGTATTCGCGCTAGCGTATAAAGACACTCGTTGTCGGCTTTGACGTTATCGAAAATCATCGTCGTTTGTCGAAGGATGAAGTAAAAAAGAGAGAGAAATAGAGATATAGAGAAAAGAGGGAAGTAAAACTCATGGAAGATCGTTCGAAGATTCTCGAATCGGAGCGCAAAAAGCGGTGTCTAATCGCTGGGAATGTGACCGTTAAGAGAAGAGAGTCTCGTTTCGAAAATGTAAAGAGCGCATCGAAGCGATCTCCTCGTGTTCCGTGCCCGGAAACGCGCACAGAAGAAGACACTCCCTTTGTGTGTGAGTGTATATACGCGTGTGTGTGTGTATTTATGTGTGTACGTGGTACACGCTAGAGTAGAAGAGCTAACGCCGTTTCCCTCGACGATCCTTTACCCACGGACACAAAGCACGCAAAAATAGAATTCTACCTTCGCGTTAGCCAAGAGAACTCTCTTTTCTCTCTGGGAAACACGGACGGCGATATCGAGCCACGAATTACGGAGGATAACCACGTAGAGAGGAAGCCAACGTGAACTTTCGCGAGAAACTCACCCGAAACTTTTCTTTTTTTTTTTTTTTCGAGAATCGGCTGAGAACAAAAAAAAAAGATGCCTTGGGGTGGAGAGATTCTTGATTAGCACGATCGCTACAAAAGTGGGATGATTGGATAGATAGATAGACAAGTATACGGGCTGTCCCGAATACTAAAATTTGTAATAATACTTTGAACTTTGGATCGGTAACGTTTTAGTTTTTTACAGCAATTTTCATTCAAATAGCAATTAGTTTACTAATCGAATCGGTCGAATCGGTACAAGTCCAAATATCTGAATTTTAGAATTACTCTCAATTCTGCACGGTAAGCTCCGACAAACGACTTAACAAGACGATTTTAGTCTACTGCTTCTGTACTTATTCGATGCAGCTTCGCATTTAAAACAAACTGGCTATGACGAATGAAAATGTCAAGTTTTGGACTTGCGGTGTTCTTAGTCTCACCGATTTACTTAATTATATGCTTTGTAACACAAATAAATCCTTATATCATCCCTAGTTGAATTACTCATACTAATAACAAATCAAATAAAACAAATCAAAATTATATAAATTCATCCCCGACTACCTTGGGTGTCATAATTGCTTTTCCACGAAACCTTCGAGCTATCCGTTCGTAAACAAGGTCGACTCGTTTGTTCCACGAACAACGAGATGGACAAACGCGTTTGTAATGGTGCTCGTAACTCTCGCGTTTAGAGAAAGAAAGAGAGAGAAACTCGTCTCTCTCTATTCTAGCGACACGCACGAGCGATCCGTCGTCCGTGGATCGATCGATCCATCGATCGGTCGCGCACCGGAGCAAAAGAAGAACGAAGGCCGGTTCTTCACAATGTAAGGTACTCTCTCGTTGCTAGACGCTCGCGATTGCGCAACTCCCTTGCGAAACGTTCGGCACTTTTTTAATATTCACGATGGAAAGTGATGGAGGTGTTGTTATAGGTGGAAATAGTATATGGATGGATGGTGACGACGATTTCACCGTGAAGAAAAGCAAAAAAAGAAAGACAAAACGAGCAAGCCTTTGTCACCCTGGTGTTTCCGTCCTCGCGAAATGTAGAAATCGGATCTACGCGATGATTTCTGCTTTCGTTCGAATTTCATTCGTCGCTGTGCCCCGATAAAAATCGTCCGTTTGATATCAAGCTCTCTTCCTTCTTTTTTTCCCCTCGTCTCTTTTTTTCCGCGAGAAAACACGCATTTCGTTCGCGCTAGGCGTAGTCTCGCAAACATGAGAGAATATGAAGGGAGGGAGTGGATGAGCATAGAGTGCATTGATTCGCGCAAATATCTATGTTTCTGTTTTCGTGCACGAACACGTGAACGTAACGCTCGTAGCCAGTCTCGACGGTGGATCGACGAGAAAATAAAAACTCGATTTTCCGGCGTTTGCCTTGATTGCACTTCCGACCGTTCGATCTTTTCACACGCCATTGGGATCCACGATATGACCGGTTAATACCAAATGAGCTATCTCCAGGGATACACGCTATTCAGTCGATGATATTTAACCCAGAAGAGAGGTTTTGGATTTGAGAACGGTGCCGGATTAGATTCTAATCGACCGCGGGTATATACATAGATACGTATACGTAGTCGATGTTACTTCGTAAATATGTTCTGTAATAGTAATGAATTCGTCCTGGCCGTTGGCGTGGTGCAGCACGCGAAACTTTTGCACGTTATTTGCGCCACGTCGGGCTACTTTAGACGTTCCTAATAATTCCTAAATGAAATTGTCGAATTCGTTAGAAATGTAAAATACTTTTGAAGTACGGGAATTCGACTTACTCGCGTGACAAATGGGTCATTGTTGGGAAGTGAGAAATAAAATTTTGGAAATTAACTTTTATTATTGTTTTCAACTCTTAATGTGGAACAAAAGATGGACATTTTGAAGAGATCGTTGTTATTAGATATTTGCTCATATATAGCAGAAATGCGTGACATGTAAAACAGAAATGATTCTAGCCGTGTTTCATCGAAATAATTACATGAAAATTACTTAAAAATATTTAATGCAATTTTAGAAAAAAAAGCAGACATATGTGACGATTTATATCCATAAGTATCATACAATCTATTCCGAATGTATTTTTTGCTCTACGGGAGAATGACCCAAGCAACTATGCTCGTAATCTAATTGCGAAATGCTTGATTCTCGGTGCTAGCTAAATAAAAACTTCTTTAAACAGCACCGAAGGTACTGACAAACTTCCCATCAAACGTTTCATAAAATTCAACACTGTCCCAAAACTTCGTCCGCGATCGGTGCCACGTGCGAAATTTTTCGTTAAAAATACCCTCGCGGTGACGATGCGAAGCGCTTTATCGAAATAACCCGCGAAAATTCATCGAGAAAATCGATACCTCGCGCGAAATAAAGAGAAAGAGGGTTTGTCAAATTATAAAATCTTCCCGTGACAATATTAAATTTTATAAAAGGACGATAATATCGATCCTCGTGAATTTCGTTCCTTCGATCTCCCTCTCTCTTTCTACGTCACGGCTCCCGTATGCCGGCAGGACGATAAGAAATATTTATGACCCTCTCGACATGGTATATCTATACCGGGAGTAAAACGATCAAAATTTTATTCCGTTCAAAAGTACCCGGTTTCGTCGAGAGTCTTCGTATTTCGCTGGGTTTAGACTCGATAGGAATATACCGAACAAAGTCTAAGAAGATATTCTCGCGTCCGATATTATCTGAAACGTTCACGCATTCTCCTTATATCTCTGATAACGCTATTAAAAAAAAAAGCAAACATTGTAGCTCGCGAAGAAACATCCCGATCAATTTTACAACTTTCGTCTCCTCGCTAAAATCTCCTAAACACGCGATGTATATCTATATTTCTACGCCAACCTACTCGAATATGAAAACCGGAATCAACTAAAAACGTCGAAGAGGGCTCGAAGAGATACAGAAGACAGCATAAGTTCGAGTTGGCGTTGTACCGAACGAAACGCGACCCGCTCGAAAACGAGCACGGATCATTGAATTGCAGATGGCATATGTATTACCGGCAACGACGACCGAACTAACGTCATCGCGTCATCGTTAGTCGTTGTGTCGGTTGTCCACGCGATGTTTCGACGTCCAACGAATCAGAGATTTACACGAATATATAGGGGAAAGGGTAAACGAGATAATAAGATAATGACCGAGGGTATCCGGAATTAAACCGCTACCGTGTGGTAAACCTTAACTCTCTGTATCTCCCTATCTCTTGCTCTCTCATTCTCATACGCATACCGTATACGCGAAGGAGGAAAATGTCAAGCGAAGAAATATGAAAAATTTCGCTCTCTTGGTAGTCGCTGTACATGTAGCATATTTTCCCTCTCTCTCTCTTTTTCGTTCCTTCATGCCAGGTTGATTTACGACGTTGATCATCGGTGAAAGGCTTCCGATAAGACGCTAAATATACTCGTTAAGCAGGCGCGACAAAACGTTCCGCGATCGTTCCCCGATTAAATCCGTTTCCTCCTTCTCCTCCATCACGTTTTCACGTGTGTGGCGAAACGTTGGCCTTCTCGAGCAGGTCTAAATTCTACGAACCGATCGTACTCCGAATCACGATGACCCAAAAGTCATCGAACGCTTCGAGAAGATCGAAGGCTTGCCTGTTCAATAAACTCGAACGATAGACATTTGGTAGGACTATTAGGAGCGTTGCTACCGGGTGCCAGTGGTATCTCGGCTTAATAAAATTATCGCACCGCGAACGATCCTCCCCTAAGGGCCGCAAATCGTACGTTAAATTCCCGGGAGATTAGCCTCGAGAGTTTCGGCCGATCTTCTTGGGCGGGATACTAGAGAATCGATGGAAGCTACGCCAGTCTAGGAATTAGGACCGTCGGAAACCGTCAAGCCTGTAACTAATCAGGCCAGCTATTGCTCCATTTCCACGAAGCCCACCGCCAACCGTACATAAGCGTAGTCGCGCGCGCGCGCGTGCATGCTTCCACGTAGCTACATTATGTGTATTATGTGTACTATGCCTGTCTATCTATCTATCTATCTGTCTATCTATCTATCTATCTGGATATACGTATATGTACACGTGCAAACGTACGGTATGCATGTATACATACGTATACATAGATATATACGTATACATATATGTAGGTTATCCACTGGATCTCAGCAATTCCGTGAGGAGGAGGCGGAGGTATGCCAGTGCGACATCAAACGCGACCTCCGAGGAGGTCCACGAAACTACTACCTCGTCGGATGTCCGAAGCTAAATCCGTATTATTAGAAAGTCGATGAATACCCGGTCGTACCCGTGTCTACCATGGATTCTCGCTAAGCTGGAAACCTTCTTGTTTGCTCGTCAAATTTTACACGTTTCTCTCTGCGTCGATGAGAAAGGAAAAAAAGATGAGGAGAGGGGAGATAGATGTAGAGGGAAGATAGATAGATAGATAGATAGAAGGGTAACGTAACACCATGCTTATCTCAGGAAGCCGCGTCGTATCGATGAACGAACCCTTCGTCTTTTTTTATAGGCCCTTCTCGCTTTCTTTATCATCGATAATCTTCAACGTTGCTTATCGTGGGTTAATAAAAAAAATTCGTTCACAGTTGTAACTATGATCGAGATATGTCTTGATGATTTAAATCGCGATAACCAGATTCGTTCATTAAGCTATTAGGAAACGGTAAATTGTATTTGACTTCCATTGACATGTACGAATTATGACCGTTACGTTGCATCGATTAATATTTCAATCGAAACTGTGAACCGTTATGCATTATTTAGTAATCCTTTTTCTTTGACTTCAATCTTTTCTTCGTCTATTTCTTGATCTTTTATTAATAAATCCCGAGTCTTTTTTTTTTAATCGTCATTGATCGTCTTTTTGATTTATTTTAATTTTCCTTTCTGCTTAATTTTGATATTGTTGAATCGAATCGATGGAATTAAAAATTGTACAAGTCCAAATCTGTTTTTCGTGAATATATAAAAAGTACTTGAACCGGCAAAAATTTATTTTTACTATATACTGAACCTGTAAAAAGCATACAAAAACACAACAAACAGTTTTGTTATGTTCCCAAAATTCAGACATTTGATCGTCTTGTATTGTTTTTAATCTCACCGATCCAATTAATTTCGATATTTGTGGATGTTGTATTCCCATGGCGCTTGACGCGTTAAAAAGTAATGAAAGGGATGGAAAGATTGAAGGTGATTCGTCAGGACGTCGAAAAAGTCGTCTCGTCGAGAATAACGAGAGGTAAAGAGAGAAAGGAGAAAACGAGAGAGGCTTACAAATCGCGACTCGTCTGCGCTCACGACGCGCGTCATTTTTTTTCGCCGAGGAAATTACGAGCGGCCGAGTTTAATGAAAATTTAAACAGGTGCGCGTCCTCGAAGGACCCGTGTTCCACGTCGTTCCTGCGTGAGTAACTACGTGGACGAATCATGAGTGAGTGAGTGCGTGCGTGCGTGCGAAGCATCTCTCTCTCTCTCTCTTTCCTTCAATATATACGTACCCGCGTATAACGTTCCCGCTGACGTCACCCGAAGAAGAGGGAGAGCTCCCTCCTTTCGCCCTTACTTCTCTTCTAACCCCATGAAAAAGATACCGGATGATTTCACGAGGCAACGACGACTCTCAGGACTTCCTATGACGTATACATCGTACCATATACGTATTTCCTTTTCTAATATACGATAGAACTCAAGTTACCATAGGCATATAGGGTGTCCAAAGCTTTTTTTTTTCTAAGAACGATCAACGTACGAAACGAGGATAAAAGAAAAAAAAAAATTCTACATGAAATGAATATAGAAGAACACGTTGCTAATAAAGATCTCATTGTTATGCGTTACGCTACCACGAGGCCCTGTACATCAGCCCTTCTTATTCTTCCTTTCCAGGGAGACGGGTGTCACGCACGAGCGTCTAATCTGAAACGTAGATGGTGATTCACGCGCAACAATAGTCTTCTTCGATCTATACCGTATAAGAAGACTTTATAGAGTCTTCGTTTCCTGCGACCTTTTAACCGTTCACGAAGATAATGTTCTGGGAATTTGGTTGCCTCTATTCCCATTCATCGACACCAAGATAAAGCCTCTCTCCCCCCTTTTTTTCCCTCGCTACGATCCGATCGAAGTCTGATAACGTGGAAGGATAGAAGGCGAGTAGTATTTAACAGGAGTTGAAATTTATTAACGCTTAGAGATAGAAAGAGGATACACGAGAGAAGAAGCACCTATGCTCGTCGTCGCGTATACACACGAGCGAGCCATTTTATTGATCGGTCGAACAAGTGCGGAGAAAAAAAAAATTGGCTCGCATTACGTAACGCGGTTGTCGATATCCCCAGTGCCTTTTTTTCTCCTTCGATATCTCCCTCTCTCTCTCTGGACGAAAGAACGGATCCATTCCGAACGAAAACCATCGCTTATATCGAACTCGACCAAAGAACTCTCTCGTTCAACAGTATCATCATCATCATCTTGGAAGAGAGACGATGATACTGGTAATACAACGTACAAGCTCGCTTCACGGAGTAAGGTGTCCCTTCTCGTTACAATCCCATGGGAAAAAGGTATCGTACGTGTCTCAACCCCTCTATCTTCCCCTCTCCAAGCTGGTTAAACGTGCGAGAGGATGAGGAACCGCCGCGAAGAACCTGGAAGGCCGGCTGCTAGTAGCAAAAGACGCGACGATGAGGAGGACGAGAACTACTACGAGGACGAAGGAAGGAAGAGGAGGACGAGGACGTTTTCACCGTAGCATCTGCCAGTAGTTGCTTATGCCGCTCTCTGCTACACAGCTGCCAAATAACACGACCGACGAACTTTCTTTCTTCTTCTACTCTATCTATCTTTCTCTGGTTGCTCGACTCACCCCTCTCTCTCGGTCCTTCTTCATTATTTCCACGGCTCGGCCCTATCCTTTATACTCGAAGGCCCCGATTCCTCCCCTCCTTTGTGTTCGAATCGACAAGCTGCCAAGAGAAAGAGAGAGAGAAGGCTCGCGTATTTTCTTTTTAAACGATATGCACGTCCGTGCATAGTTCGAGTAAGAGAGAAAGAGTATGTTCCCTATCCGAGAGACCGTGTGAGTTTTACCATGTATGTAGTAGGTATATATGTATGCTACACGTTGGAGAGACGTTGGTTACACACGGTGGCGGCAAAAGGAGAGACTCTCTCACCCAGTCAGCGCTCGTGCCCCGGGATAACAAAAGAGAGACTTCGGAGGTCCGCTTTTATGAGATCGCTTCGGTCTATCTCGCTCGCTCTTACGAAGGTACTACCTCGACGAGGCGACTCCTTATTCCACGTCTGTAGGACGGTAGATATCATAGTGGTCGCTTTTTATTCCATGATTCAGCTACCTCTTTCTCCACCCCCGCCACCTTCTACTCCATTTTGAAAGGCGCCACTTCCGGCGTTCCTCCTCTCGCTTAGTATATCCCTGCTTGGCTGGCTTTATCCGCTCTAACCCCGCCTGCTGCAGGCTGGCCGCTGTTGGGATATTGCACGCGAGCCAAGGAGAGTTATCCTTGCTAATCGGCCGTGCGTGTTATATGCGCCCTCGGTATCAACCGTTTAATCGGATAACACGCGCGAGCATCTCTCTCGTGCGAACTCTCTTGGGTCCGTGAATAAACGTGGCTCGAACCACCGGCACCGTTAGAGTAAATACTTCAAGTATCTCGATTGTCTGTTTAACGATTAATAAGAAATGGTTCGTTTTGTAATTGAGAATCGAACGTTCAGATACCTTTTAAATTGTAACGATTACGATTTAATTACATTCCGTGGTAAGTTAACAGGATCGATTAATTAAATGAAATTAGTAGAATCGATTTAATTAAATTTCGAACGAGTAAGCATCGACCATTTTCCGTTCGTTTTCACGCTTTGCAAGGAAGCGAATACTGATATCTTCTCGCGAATGCACGTGGGAAAGACGAGGATGGTAGGCACGAGCAGCAACGGCTGGTCTAACGGAGTCGGCTCGAGTCGCGAGGTACTGGGGAAAGAGGAAGGAAAAAGAAGTGTATGTGAGAGAGAGAGAGAAAGGGATAGAGATAGATCGATAGTCGTACGGTGCTCTAGGCATCGAGACGACGACACGAGGAAGACATTTTCGATGGCACACCGTTCGCGAGAAAACGACGGAAACGTTAAGCGCGCATCGCGAGCTGCTTTCTCGTCTTCCGAGCGCCATTGTTGTCGGCCAGAGGACCGTCCGACAGCTGTGCACACACACATACACATATATATAGAGATTAATACAACACTCGAGAACTACCGGCACGCGCTCTTTACCATCTCTATCTCTAACAAGCGTGAAAATCCTCTTCTCGATCTCTTACAGGGAATTTCAAATTCAATTGATGACAAAATTGCACAAATTTTTGTATATGGTTCGAAAGTATACGTCACGAAGGTCATGAAAAGGGTAAATTAAAAATGGTACTGGAGGCAGGTCTGATGTTTGTGAACCAACAAAGGCAGAGGGAGGAAAGAAACGGTTAGAGGAAGAATGACAGAACCGTTAGTTTAACACGTTGACTACCGATGACTAATTAACTAGTCCACGTGTGTTAATTCTGTACCCCAAAAGTATATTTTTACTAGTTTACGAGTAAACTAGTTCTTGGAGTCGTTGGGGTGCGGTCAAGTTTTCATATTTTGTACCGTTAGTCAATGTAGGTATTAAAATTATTTAATCAGTTATATAGGCAGTTGGTGTTTAAATCGAAGACGATGGAGCCGTTAGCAGCTTTACCTGTACGATGTATATGTTTGTGCCCCTCCTCCCGTGCCGTACCGCGTAACGACTAAATTTTACAGGCACGGTAAGATGAAGCAGTCTATTGGCGACAGTGATACCAATTCCTGACAATTTTTATATAGTTCAACAGAAGAGTAATTTAATCTAATTTTTAACCCTTTGCACTCCGCTGTCCCCTCTGAGGCACCATATTTCCAACATCATATCATTTCATTTCAAGTGATATATTATCTATATTGTAAAAAAAAAATTGTTCGAGTTGTTGATAGGTGAATTGGAGTAAAATCTGTAAGTATAAAAAAAAATTGAGCGTCGAGGACCACTCGACATCGTATTATACTCAAAATCGGTCTTGTCGAGTCAGACTCGACGCGGAGTGCAAAGGGTTAATTGATTAAATAATTTTAAACTGATGCTTCTGTCATTCTCTTCCTGTCGCCTTAGTTGATTTACCAAAATCAGACCAGCTACAGTTAATCCATTTACATCATGATTCTACTTAAGTTACTGTGTCTTTTATTTATTATTTTCGTTAACTTCTACAATACTTACACAGTAAACTTCAAGAAAGAAAAAAAGAAAGTCGCGGCCACGGAATAGTCCGCGCTCGGTGATAGGAGTCGATCGTCATGTGCGGAATATTCCCCTTACTGATGCAAATGGGTTAAGAATTTTTTGATTTACATTTTCATGATCTTTTCGAACTATAAACAAAAATCTGTACAATTTTATTATCAATTGAATAGCCACGAAATCTATCGAATCGAATCGACGTAATTAGTCGACTGCATCTCGATTGATCAACCAAGCTCGATAATATTCCAAGCTTCGAAAGATAAATGAATCTCCAAACGAGGAACGACCCATCGATCTTCTTTCTCTTTCCCTCCGGTTTGGACCCTTTCAATGAACATCCTCGACGCGCAGTCACTGTTGCGAGAAAGCGCGCACGCGACACCCGCGCCATTTCCGCGCGACAAACGGATGATAAATGACACCCTCGAAAGCCGCTCGCGGACGTGTACGCACAACATTTTGCAACGGCGTCCATCCGGCCGTTCGGCAACCTGTTGCTGAATCTCGCGAAGTTGAACGCGTGCTTGAACGATCGACGAATTCTTGATTTAAAAAAAAAAGAAACCGCAAGAATTTTAACCCTTTTCCAGGCCCTATGTCCAGTCACAGCCGATATTTTAGTTCGTGTATAGGATAGAAGATGATTTTATGTCTTGGTGGCATAAGAAATAAAAAACTTGTCTAATAAGATATTACTCGAAATATTTACAATATAAATTGTGAACAAATTCTACAGTAAAAATAGTTTTATTCCATCTCAAAGAGTTATCGAGATAAACAAGGCTGTAAACTACAAAAGTTTGTTATTCAATTGGAAATATACAAAATCTTGTCATAATACAAAAATAATTAATGTATATCATCTGAAATTAAATGCCATAAGCGAAGGATTAAAGGGTGTGCCACATGACTTACGGTGTTTCGGTTCTCGATAAGACCGCGCAAATTCAAATACCGAAAAGAACGGATCGATCGATTTGAAGATAAATGAACTTTGATGTGTAAAAGAGCGTGAAAATTGAAGTCACGAGAAAGATAGCAAGCAGTGACTTTCCAAGGATCAACGAGGTTCTATACTTGGAAGGAACAACGAACGAAGCTGGCGGAGAACGCGTCGCCGCCGTCTCAAAGTGGAAACCTTACTGGACGGGTATATATCGCTTCTCTACCGTCGAACCGGACTATTTTTTTGACGGTGTGCGAGAGCGTGCGAAGCGTGCGCGCGTTCGCACACGGGGAATTCTCTCTCTCTTTCCACGGTAGCCAAGCGAGCTACCATCAGATCGTGAGAGAGAAAGAGAGAGGGAACAGACTGTGAACCTCCTTCGGCTTTTTTAAACGACGGCATCGTGCCCGTTGGACCAGAACGTGCTATATCAGAAGGCCGGATCGCCTTCTGAAAGAGAGAGAGAGAGAGGAAGAGAGAAAGAAGGAGAGAGAGTACACCCGGCTTTTCCAACGTCTCCTCTCTGCGAGAGGGATCTCCCGAGATTCTCGCCGATCGCGGCTGTATTACGTTACTCCGAGCATAAATTTTCAACTCCGATTGGTCCTCCTTTCTCCCCTCCTTCCTCTGCACAGACATGTAAAGCAAAGAACGAAGAAAGAACGCGTTCTCATTACAAAGTCCATATAAGAGAATCGTGTGATCGGCATCTGATACAAAACTAACAAAAAAGTAAAGTGAAAACGAAAGAACCGAGGAACCTAAAAGGAAATAATGAAAATTTGAAAAAAAAAAAAAGAGAACGGAATAAGGGTTGCAAAGGAATGAAATGTTTAACGCTCCAGAAAATTGGGAACGTCCCCGTGAAATAAAAGAAGCTGCGGATCTGGCAAGGACTGGAGCACCTTTCTTCCTTCCGTTTCTACTACTTCAGGATGTAGGTTTAAATGGGACGAAGGAAAAGGGCAGGCAAACAGGCAGGGGTGAAAGCGGGTGGGAACGGCAGACAGGCGGCACACACCGTAGGCTCGCTCGCTCACATTCGTGTTTGGCTCTCCACGATCGCGGTAGACATCTGCTCGGATTATTTCTTCGTTTTTCCCTAACATCCTTCGCGTTCCCTTCCGGTGCACACCCGTCGTCGTTTCTTTAACCAAAGTGGATCTTCCTCTAGCGGCCTAATTTCGAGGGACGAAGTGCACTCTCCCCTTTTCTCTCCATTACTGGCTTATTTCTAGCATCGATACATACCGCAGCATGCAAACCCAACCGCATCACTTTCATACGCCAATGCGGATTCGGTTCTATCGATGAACGCTTCGTTTATCTTTAAAGAATACGAGGAGATACACGGACCGTAAATTTACGAATAGGTTCATAGAGTAACTTAAATATAGAAGATATATACCTATTGTTTATTCATAGAACGTGAACTTTGAAATCATTGACTGTAATCATCACGGAATAATTATTCTTTCTCATCTCTAAATAAGCTCCTATTATCTTTACAGAACCAGACACCGTTCTCGTTTATCGATCCAACGACCTTCCTTCCTTCCTTCCTTTCTTTCTTTTCCCAGACACTATTCCCTATAAACGATATCTCCAGTTTTATACTCGATTCGAAATCCATATTCACGTTTGTTCGCGTGTCCCGATCGGAATTTTTCGCGAGAATAACTAGAGATAAGATCGACGATCCTCTCCGAAGAAAAAGTGCATATCATTGATCGGTCGAGAGCTCGTAAGTACGACAGATGCGATATCGAGCAAGAGAGAGAGAGAGAGAACGATACTCAGCGAAAGGTCAGACGGCCCGGTTTCGTCGCAGCCGGCAACAAAAGTCACGCCATTTCCTCGATGACGTACGAGCGGCAGCAGCACGAGAGACGAACGATGCGTCTGCGTGCACACGAGCAAGAGACTCGAACACGCCTACGTAAAACCACGAGGAGTTAGACGAAAAAGGACGACGAGAAAGACACCCACGCGTCTCACCCAACACAACGACGTGCGTGCGTATAAACGCGTCTACGAGTCGAAAGAGATCCTAAACGCCCACTTGGGGCCATCGTCGTTGACTCCCTTCGTCCAAACGAAACTGCGTCGTCGTTCGCACCGATGTAAACGACGTAACCCCATGGATATTGGATTCAAGAGGTTGCCGGAGGGTGAGAGTAGTCTCTTTCGTGCGTCATGAAATTTTTATGATTTCGAATCGGTTCTGCGAAGAAAAGTTGTCTCTCGTTCCTACGAATTTTCGAATTTCCCCACATACACTCATCGCGTCCCACACGGCGAATCCAAGTGAGAAGGGACCCAGACGAACACCTAAGACGATACTACTTTCGAGATTTATAGTTGCTCCGGGGTTTCTTCTATCGACGCGTTCCGGTGAGCCGAAGCGATCCGTGTAGAAAGTGTCTTTCACCGCGAAGTGGACCTCGTAACCTCGGATATTGAATCCTCGAACGACGACGAGGCCGACGGCGATTGGACGTTACTGTCTGTTCACGAGGAGTTCGCCAGCAAATTTGAACGATCGATCCGATCGCAAGCTGTTAGAAAGAGAGAGATAGAAAGGGCGACGCGTAGTACGTGTAATACCGTTCTTCTCGTCTAACACGGCAACGTCTTTTTCGAGGATACTTCGAGATCCCACCGTTGCTTTCTTCTCTTTTATTTTTTATATCTACTTCACCCTCCCAAGCCCCTTTTTTTCCATCGGGCCTAAGAAGCAGAGAAACGTGCGCGGAGATGCTTTCTCAGCTAGATCGCGTGGAAAAGGTCTCGTTGCTAACTTTTTTATAGCTATTTTTAATCACCCCTCGCCCTCCTATCTCTTTACTCTTCTCTACCATCTTTGGAACTTTAATCCTTAAGTTTTTTAATTCCAAACTTCGTGTGTGGCCGCGTTACCGACTACGCGCGCACGCGCGAAACTGGGGAAATGGTAAACGTTCGGGAGCTACGCTAGATCGTGACACGAAGCTAGATATACAAGTTGAAAGATTTATCTGGACGAAGGGGGGGGGAGGCGAAAATCACGGCTCGTTACCGTATACGCGAGTGATCGTCACGAATTCAGCCGCGGTAACACTTATTTATAGTGTCCGATGAGTAACACGTGTGTACCGTCGTCTTTTCAATAGCGCGCAATACGTTTTCAGAATTGCGGAGGCTCGAGAGAGTGCACAAACTCTCTCTCTCTCTCTCTACTATTTTACTCTAAACGCGGAAAGCACGTTCTCGGAGGTCGTAAAAAAAATTGAAATACTTTACCCCGACGCCGACGTGCCGATAAGAGTACAATGGATTTCGTCGACTTATCGCGAAATGACTCCGACCGTATGTGTACCTATTTTGGGAATCGTACGCGGTGTGTATGTGGTACAGGAAAAAAAGAATGTTATTTTTTACGTATTATGCCACGCGGGTAACACGTCATCAATTGCATCATGTGTTTCCGGGAAGTCAGATGTTTTTTATTTAATAACTATGTCGGCGTTTTCGTGGAAATGGTGCAACTGGAATTTGCGTATTATCTCGTCGGATAGAAGAGTAATGTTATCTTTCGTAATAAATATATCGACGTTGGAAAACTATTTTGTTGTAATCGACTAAACTACGACTTTCTGGTATAGATAAAAATAATAAAGCACATTGTATAGTCGAAGGGTGGGATTTCATAGATTACCTTTGCAAGTCTCTTATAATTAGACTGCGGATCTTTATGCAAATTCATATGAATTATAATTCATGATTCGTCAAATATTGTAAGTAGAGCTGATAACTGAATAAAAATATATAAAATACAAAGGATACATGTAACATATTCAATGGTTTGTCTTACATGTAAAATTTGAAAAACATACGCAATAAGAAAAATATTTATTTGCATAAAGATCCGCAGTCTACTTATAATAATTTGGACTTGATAACGATCTATGCATTGGAGTAAATATAACTACAAAAGTATTTTCATTTTAATTGGTAGCGAATATAAGAACACACAATAAAGAAACAACTACTCATCGACAGGAATGCAGAGAACAAATTACATCGCAGGAAATTTGAACAAAAATTCTATTAAACGGAAATCGTACCAAATTGGATTGGGCAATAAAAGTAGAAAGAACTTTGACGGTAATAAAAGATGTGTTTGCGAAAAGTGCATACTAAATGTAATATCGGTTTTCAAAAAATGTGCTCCACGATAATATTTCTACAAAATGTTTGTTAATTCTCTACATGTCAATGAAAATTGTTCATCTTTATTCTTTAATTGAAAACAAATGAATTATCGAATTAAATATTATTTTTATTCGATCATAACTTTTATATCGAATAACCAAAGCTCGTAAACCATCTTTTTCGAATATCCATCAAACGAACGCATGTGATAAGATCAGTAGTTTTAACGTCACCAAATGTCTACGTCCCAGCTTGTTTAGGATACCCGAACGACAAAGTAATTTTTCTAAATCTATTTCAACGTAAAGGCATTGTCGAAGAATATCGAGGATCGAGAGGAAAGAAAAAGATCGTTCCTCTCGATCTTCGGTGGTGTGTCGCGCGAGAGCGCCTCACCTCGTTCCTCCTTGGCCATTCTCCGTTCCGGCGATTCCGTAACGGGCCTCTGCCGGTCGTAAAGCACGCCAAGTGCGTCGATAATTCCGTTGCCGTGCGAAAGAGAGGACGAGACTCGTTCCGTTCCGACATAGTCCTCCTCTTTTCCCTCTTTTTCCCCTCCACCAGTCACACGCTCTCTCTCTCTTTCTCTCTCTTTCTTTCTCTAGCAGTCTTTCAGGACGCGATAATGGCGGCACGTGAATGAAGCCTGGCCGAACTCGAACGCTTTCGCCGCTAACGAGCGCTTTTACGCTTCTCGATAATCGATCTCTCTGGAGTTGTTGCTTTTCTCGATCGAATCCTCCGTTCGATCATTCCACGAAATTTATCTCGTTGGAAGATTATTAAAAAAAGACACACGAATCCTCGAATCGATAAGGGATCATCGATCGACGAGATGATCAATCCATCTCTCCCAAGCTCGGTTATCGAAAGAAGCACGGCATACTCGATATCTCGCGTTGCAAGAAAATAAGAGAACGACCAAAGACAAAATCGACTAGCTCGAAAGGTAATCGAACTAAAACATCTAGCAAAAAAAAAAAAGAATAACGACTCTTGAGAGCTGAAAAATGGCGAGTCTGGCTAAAGTCCTCCGATGGATCGTAAATTTTGGCAAAGCCGTTTTAATAAGAACTCGATGAGAAAAACGAGCGAGGTTTGCGCTAGGGTAAAAGAGATGAGGAAAAAAAAGAAGGAGAGGAAAAGGAATGGTAAGAAAAGATACGGTTTTCGCGAACCCGCCGCCGGTGGTAATAATTTAGTCGCGAACGGCACGTGAACGGCCGCCGCGGAGTACGTGCGCACTTTCACGCAGCCGAGCCGGTTGAGAACCACTGGGGCACCGCTCTGTTGCGTCGCAGCTCGCCGGCCTGGCTCCGTGTCGACGTCACTAACACACACACACGAAAGCATATTCGTGTACATGTAGTAGCCATATACATACAAGACCAATATTACTACTCTCTGAACCCCCGAGCGCGCATGTACGACGTTTGCACGAGTCTCTCTACCGACTCTTCGCGACTTACGACTGTGTTTCGTACGTGTAGCTCCGTGTATTTATATTTGTATGGGATTGACGTGTACGTATAGATGTGAGTTAAGAGAGTGTTCGTGCGACACGCTCGTACGACGTGCAGCGTCGGCGTCGTCGCGATAGGAGGAAGAGCAAGCGGAAAGCAACGTCGTCGTATCGTTTCGTTCTCTCTGCTTGCTCGTGGATTATACACACGTACATACACGCCCTTGAATGGAATTATACTCCAAACGGGAGAGAAAGACGGCCTCGGGGAAAAGACGAATTGTAGGGGTAAAGGGTGGGCATAGGGGAGGTGGAACGATTAATACCCTTTCATTAGAGTGTAATTTAGCGTGAGATTTTTGGAAAAACGATCACGATCATTGCGAGTCATTTATTTTTTAGGTGAGAAAGGAAAATTTGAATGGATGAGTTAATTTTTAATTGGACACTTTATCTTTAGCGTACGATAGAAAAAAGGTCTTGTGTTTTTATTGAATGAATCTTAAAGATTTGATGTGGGTGGTATATTAACGTTGGAAAGTTTAGTATTATATTTCAAATATGTAAAAACTTCTAATAACGGTAATAAATTAAAGGGTTAACCTCTTGGGTTTATTTAACGAGTCAGACTCGTTATGGATTATTTGTGACAAACGTCATTCGAAAGATTATATCAGATCCATGTGGAAAGTTTCTCCACAAACTAAGTCGAAATTGAAAGGAGGGGTATTGAAGGGGTTAAGGAAAACTAACCGTTGGAGGAATTGCCGTTCTTGTACACTAAATGGAATAAAATCGATTTGCGATATTACCGTGGATGGTACCGATCATCGACTTCGACCGTTCAATCATACACAATTATCTACAATGTTTCAAATGTCTACTTATTACGATCTTTTTTGTCCTTCAAGATTCGAAAGAAGTCATTTACTTAATTGCCGAGATGAATTAAAAATTCACATCTATCCTGATAAATTTTAGAAGGAAATACATGTAACCCCCGTATAACACAGCACGCGATGAAAATGTTAAAGTGCAAGCCCCGTCATTCTATATTTCTTTTTTATTTTTCATTCAAACAAGCACGCGTGTTTTATCAGTTGTACCGTTCGATGATGAGGTTATTTCATCGGAAAGAAAAAGCCTTCTTTTAATAATGTTTATCAGAGATGAAGAAAACATTATGTAATATTTTTTTATCAATTATTGATTGTTATAATCAATAAGCTGTCAATCGCAACTATACCTACTCTTATACCGATGTATACATGCGTATCCCCGTGATTGGCAACGGATTCATAACTATTTAATATTTGCAAACTGTTTGCCCGAACGATTTCCCTTGTCGTCAATCAACTTTCGTTAATCGTTCAAAACCTAACCCGAATTTTCCATTAATTTTCCATTTCCTATAACACGATATTTTTTAAGAACCAAATGACCATGCCACACACCTGTCAAGACAAATAACTCGTACAAATATTATACGCGAACGAAATGCATGAACTTTTAATTCACGTGCGAATCATCGAACAGTTGCGGTCGCGGCATGCATCGTAAGGATGAATATTAAAAATGGAATTTTACAGCGTCCGCGAACACTTTTCGCGGCATTGTATTACGTAACAACACGCCGAGAGTGTATGAGAGAGAGAGAGAAACCATTTTGAGATGACTCGCGCGCGAAGAACAAAATACAACGCACGGTCTTTTCACGGTACGATAATCTCGAATTATCGCGAGGAGAAGGGCTTCTTCTTCGAGATATCACCCGCCACTTTCGAATCGGACGAATTCGAGGCACGCCGATCGGTCCCGAAGCTCTTTGCGCGTGCACGCGCATCTTATGTAATATTCGATAAAGTAAAATTGTTTCGCGCGAAATTTCACGTTTGCGAATATTTAACATCTTTTATAATAAAATCGTTTAACACGTTGAATGCCACGGGAGTCACCTGTGACCGGCACTCCATTTGTCATATCGCGTTTGAAATGTTTATTAGTTTGTTATTGATTATCAATATTTATGAGAATATAACCATCGGTCATCACAAGTGTGAGGTTTGATATAAGAGATATGATAGTAAATTTGTCCCTATATTTATTCTGAAGAAAATTATTAATAAAATTATATAGACACTCGATTGCTTAGTGTCAACGTGTTAATATAACAATAATTTCTTATACCTACTTATAAATTTTCGTACGAGTTAAATTATGTTAATCTCTCTTTCTCTCTCTTCATAAAATACAATCTAGTTTTATTATCGCACGAGCGAATACCTCAACGTTCATCGACGATTTTGCACTCTACGACTAACGACACGATGTTTCGTGCGCGTATGTAAGCGCTCGCGAGCGTACACACACGTATATATATACTTGCACAAATCGACCTACCACCAACTACCTTCTTCTCTCTCTCTCTTTCCCGTGACGTTTCGACGAGCTTACTACGCGTTACACGAACGGTAAAGGAGTCCGTTCGCGATCGATAATACCGGGTGACCACTTCGAGCACGTGTCAAGCTCGCGAGCCGGTTGAAAGAACCGAGGAGAATGGTATTTTCTTTTTCTGTACAGGAATGTATATCTACGTGTGTATGTGTGTGTGCAAGGACCGATCTAGCTCGTCCAACGTTTAGGGTGAACATGATTTTTATCACCGATTTTTATGTCACCGAATTTTAATTCTTTTTATTTAATTTTATATCGGACCTTATACTTTTTACGACTGATACTTGGATTCTCGTAAAGACACGATTAACTTGTGAACGTTTCAAATACAATCCGACAAAACGAGTGGCGGTCACTCTCACGGCATTCAACGTGTTAATTATGCGTGATTATTTGAAAATATAAGTTTTAATAGCGAGTGTAAACTTTTTCTAAGAATTTGTTGAGGAACATGAACGTTTTGTTTTATAAACAATTGTAGAAGTTGTATACTGAATCCAAACACGTATTATCTACATTTTTACCGGGTTTTCAAAAAATTTTATGTACTTTTTGATTGGTTCTTATTAATTTTAATTTTATTTATCTACTTATCACCCCTTTTTAAATCGGGTGTGTATAGTATGATTACTTAAAAAACTAGTTTTTCAAAATGATACTAATTAAGAATTGATTTCGATGGGACTGACCGAAAGATGAATTCCGCGCGATCTGACTCGTGTTATCTGGTGTACACGTTTATCTTTTCTTGAAAACGATAGAGGAAGAGATAACGAGAGCTTCGCGGTGCTACTCGATTCCGCGAATCTCCTCTATCGGTGCTACTCTCCTTGGTCGTTTCCGTTTTGCACGATACAGGGTGTCGCTAAAATTGTGATACCGGCGACAAGGTACTGATTCTACGTGCAGAAATAAAACAAAAGAAGTGACATACGTGTACGATAAAAAATGTGTTTGAAAATCCGTCAGGTTGTCGTGTACTATGAACTACAAGTTTCAAGGTACGCGAAACTTTTGTCTCTACTCATATTTGTATTATTAAACTAGTTAGTCGCATCGCGATGTCGGTGACACCCTGTACTTCGAGCATGTTTGCAAAAAAAAATCACTGAAACGAAGCCCGAAAGCGATGTATGTCGAGTCGCTTAAATTTAGTGAATTTCTCGTGAACCGATCCACGATTTTCTCGTTACAGAAGCTCATTCGAAATCTCTCTAGAAAATTCAGTACCCAACGATATATTTTCTCCTGGGTAACCCTAAGAAAGATCCATCGATTCTAAAGGCTTCCTGCTTCTTCTTCGTAGCCGAAAAATACAGCAACGCGGTAGTACCTACCTACTACGCATTCGATCGTTGTATTCGCAGGTAGCGGAGAAAGAGAGAGAAGCTTAGGGATCCCAACACAGACACAACCCTTCTCCGTTCACCCCTTTTCTACCCTTAACGAAAAAGCCGATAGGTGAGCGAGCGCCGTTCGTTTTATTGCACCGCCTCTATTTGGAGCCGTTCGTGTATAACCGTCGAATAAACTCGATAAACTCGAGTTGAAACCAGTCGACTGGTAGCATCGGAGTCGCGTACACGGAAATCTAGGCCGCATTATGGATCTACGTGCGGATGGCTCGCATGCGAAACTTCCCGTACTCTCATCCCCCATACATTTCGCCCACGTGAAAAATTACATTTTATACGAATTACAGAAACGATCTGCGAAAACTCGTAGGATACTGAGCCCAAATTTCGATCCCTAATGTTATCCCTTGATCAATCTTTACTGTTAAATGCTGTAGCCTGTTAGCGATCATTGGAATTTATAATAATAAAAACATAAAAGAATTCAGCTTTTTATAACGCTTTCTTTGGTAACTAAAGTATGTAATTGTATAATTTATTTTTGTTGATGCATAGTATATTGCTTCTATTTTCGCGTTCCAAAGTGGCGATGTGATTATATCGCTTGTCAAATAGAACTGGTAATTATATCCAACAATTGTCTTTGTCTAATTTCGTCCTGGCAAGAATATTAGGTACATATTATTCATTTGTGTTTGCGAACGCTGTAAAAGCACAAGTTTATTTAGACGCATTTCAGATTGAAACAAAACATAAACCATGTAATTCTGAGACGATGATTAAGGTTGTGAATACCGTAAGAAAGAAGAAAATGGGATAAAAGGCAGTCTTACAAATCTTTTAGGTACCAAGTACCACGTTAGACGGTAGGTATGAAATTTGTTTCAACCTTTCTCCCAATAAAACTAAGTGGACGAAATTGTAAACACTCTTTTTTAACAGCTGAAAAACAAATCCTTTTACGTAGTAATTTTTTTTTTACTTTTTAATAACTTTGTTAAAACGTTTATTACAGATTTTCGTTACTAGGCTTTTAAGGTAATTATACCAATTTTTTAAGATTAAAGTATTTATTTAGTATACCGTACTAAATAAATGTGTATACTAAATAAATACTGTATACTGTATTTAGTTTTGGATGAGTGCTGAAAAAGCTTTCGATGGGGACGAAATTTGGACCCGTTACCCTAAGTTCTGAGGATTCATTCAAGAAAATGACAACCGAGTTTTGCCGTGTATACATATATGTAAATGATAATCGAGAAATTGAAGAAAATTATTGCTGCCTTGACCGTAACCGTACCTCGAGAATACACAATTGGAAATCTCTTATACCTTTCAAAGGGTTTAAAAATGTCGGGAGCTGAAAAACATGATCGATATGGAAATTTTATATAAAAATCGTACTCACCCGCTAGAATCATGTCGCGTTTTCGTCTTAACAGGCAATCCAAAAATATATCGAACATGTATATAACGTATATCCGCGTGTGTGTATATATCGTATATAAAATGTACGTTCTTATTATGCGTATGCAATAATCAACATGTATATACACAGGTGACACACTTGGTGATATCGAGAGATCGACAATCGTCTCTTTTTTATCTTCTTTTACACTTTCTTCTTCCTTTAAACTCTGTCTTCGGGGCACTTTTCAGTTTCTAGGAGCACCCTCTCTTTCTTTCTTTTCCCTTTGGTCCCGAAAACGGCGTATAAACTTTAATCACAGCCGTTACCCTATTCATAATCTCTCACATTTCGAACTTTCCTCCTTTTCTTCTTCGTTTTCGGGAATCTTCGCGATCACTCGGTGATTCCTAGATCGTGATAGATCAGAAAAATGAGGATAGGTACAGGAATCGAAAATTACGACGGAACAAATATCCTCCGTTCTCCAAATCTTTTCACGTTCTTTATCGCGATTTAAGAGCGTACTTCTTCGTGTCCGATGCGACGAGACCGATTACAACTTGTGTCACGCTTTTACCAACGATTATCGACAACTTGACACCCCTTGACATACGAATTAAGTACGATGAAACTATAAATTACTTATTTTTTATTGTAATATTCATGTAAAGTTAGCAAAAAAACATATTTATACAAAACGGGAAAAGGATCTCCTTCAGCTTTGTTTCTCGCGTAGAAACGAGCCGAAGGGGGATCGTCTTTCTTCGGCTATCGTTTCTGCGGTCTTCGATCTTTGTAAATTAATAACTCATTAACTAAGCCGAATTTCAAACAAATTATTAGACTTTTCAATTCAATCCATACTTATGGGCATGCAGTTTTTGGCTTCGTAAGTTCAAACATCATAAAAAAACATTATTCGATATCTATGAATAACCAAAATGAATAACGTACATCTCAAAGACGTCAAAGTATACAATACCACAAGAAATATATGACGTATCATAGATATATAGATATGTCAAGGGGTTAACACGTTGACTGCCACGATTTTCACCCCTGACCACAAGTTTCTCAATGAGGTTACGGACGATTGTCACGGCTGATCCACCAGTGATATAAATGTAGCATTCAGAAGAACATCTAATCCTATTTAGTTACATTAAATATCATTTCTAATTATATACCTACTTATAATAATAAACATTCTATAACGATTACTCAGGATAAAATTAATCAAAAAATTCGCATGCCAGTCTACGTGTTAAGCGTATCGGAAAAAAGGTCTTTAAAAAGAGCAATTATACCGCGAGGGATCGCGCCAAACGATAGGAAACAATACAGCCAAAGATAACTAATCTGCTAATTAAGAGAAACGCGCTTGCAAGTCGATCGGCTTAATCCCGCTTCGTCGTGCTCTTCGGGCTAACTTATCTCTCATTTCCAAGAACTTATTACGACGACTCTCTCTCTCCTTGAAAAATACCAAACGAACGAGCGACGTTCGGCATAACTTAAAATAAAAATGATAAACTCGTGAAACTTGGACATTTTCGAATGGAATCAAAAAATGTATCGTCGACGTCAACCACGGAGGATTAACATTTAAACGAGGAGTGATAAATACAAGGGAAGGTTGGAAGGAAGAAGAGAAGGACGAGAAAATTCATACTGCGAGTAGACTCGCCGCCGTTCACCCCCTCACAGCACGGTACCGCGCGACATGGCGCGAGCCCTTCTATCTCGAAATCCCAAAGAGGCGAGGGAGAACGTTTGTAAAAGCAAAGAACGAGTGAAAAAGAGAGAGAAGGAGAGAGAGAGGACTACGCGCTTTTGTACGAGGATACTCAAAAGTTACGCGGGTCTTAAAAGCGACGCTAGAGGGTTCGATCGTTTCAAGGGATATACATATATATATGTATATGTATATATATATATATATATATATACAAAGTATGGGAAAGAGACAGAGAGACAAAGTTGAAAGAAGAAAAACAGAGTAACACGGTGCTTCGAAGCTTTACGACCGTTTGGCAAGCCGTGAAAGCGCGAGGAGTCTGCCTATGTGTGTACGAAAAAAGGGTAGAAGGATGTAGGATCATAGAATTTAAAAAGATACGATAAAAGAAATCCACTACGAGCGTGTCGTAGATTAAACGATTAGTCAATCGGTTGGTGGGAAGAAACGTGGGTTTCGATTTGCACGACATCCCTTTTTTCGATCGAGAGCATTCGAGATATGCGATAAAGATAAAAAAAATAAAAGAGGAAGACGATAAAAGTTATCGCGCGTAACGACGTTCGCGAAAGGGACAGCGATCGAGTTCGTCGAGGGCAATATCCTCTCGGCATTGTCGTTCCTATTCGAGTGCGTTTCTCGTTCGGCTTCGTGCACGTGCCTACGAGAGAGAGAGAGAACGAGACGATTGGTTGAAAAGAGATAGAGAAGAAGAAGGAAGGAAAAGAGTAGACGATACCCCTTTTTTCCCCCGGTCGGGTGTTACCCACCGGCCGTGCTATTCGGTCGTGTATCAGTCAGGAGCGTGGAGATTACTAGCTTCCGCTTCGTTCGCTGGAATCTGGCGAATCGCCAAGCACCGTTCGCTCGTGTCACGAGTCTATTTTCAAATTCGACCAACTATCGCATCACCCTGTCCTGTTCGATAACCGACGGCTTTTAGCGTCGTTGGTACCGAGGGTTGCGCGATTCCGACACCCCCAACCCTCGAGATAAAAAGAGAATTTCGTTGGACGGGATTTTTGTTTTCTCTCTCTCTCTTTTACCTACCCTCTTAAATTTCGAACAGATTTATAAGTCTTCGAAAAGATTCCAGGAACGTTCGGGAGGGATCACACGAGACAAGAAGATGGGAGTTTCGAAGCCAAGGCCGTCCGATTATTCGCGAGAGCATGGCTAACGCGAGGTACGATTCGAGACGTCGATAGAGATATCGATCTCCTCGCGATGTTCTCGACGGACGAAACCGATCGACCCTATCTACTCCCTTCCCTCACCCTTTTCGTCTCTCCCTACTATTCCGTTCGTTCGATTACCACCGTGCAAAATGCATCGCGATACGTTCCTCGTGAATCTCACCGGTGCTATCTCTCATCTTCCAGACGCGAGAGAATATGTTTTTTTTTTTTTGCCGGGAAAAGAGTGATAAATAAATAAAAATTCGAATTAAAACAGGTAGTCGCACGAATCGTTTTAAAATCAAATTGAAAAGCTCGGAGCTACGGGAGGAAGGGACGATGTAAACCGTGATCGGTGAACGACGAACGGATGAGGTGAAAGAGGATAAAAGAAGAGAAGAGGGAGAGAAAGAGAGTAGGGGTAGAACACGCTAGACTTTTCCGGGCTTCATCGAGCACGGATGGCTCGTGGACCGCCGTCGCGACGCTCGTCGAGAGGGGTGGGGAGTCGGGGGGGGGGGGAGGCCGCCACGACGACAACGACGACGACGCGTTTGCCAACGAAGAGCGAAGCTCTTCTCCCGAGAGCCACCCGTCGTCTATCGATACTCCTCCTCCTCCTTCTCTTCCGCCCCTTTTTCTCGTCTACTCCTTCGTCTTTGTTTGAGAAAGTCGCGACGACGATCCGCTAATCGCTCGGTGATCCATCCTCGAATATGATTTTCTTTCCGTCACTGTGACTTTATTCATTCAAGTTAAACGACGAACGAAACAAGGATGAAATCGATCTTTTTTATATGTCGGCCATGTTTGTTTTCGATCCTATGTTGCCAAAATTTGTAGTATTTGAAATTAGAATTTTGATTTTAGTCATAAGAATGAAGGGAACGAAATGAGGTTGAGATTAATCGTTATATTGGTCGGTCATGTTAGTTATCGATACTATAGCGCCAAAATGTTAAATATTCGCAATTAAAACCGTGATTTTATTCATAAAAATTAGATGAACGAAATGAGGTTAAATATTTGTTCGGTCATCCAACTTAACCCACGATGCTATGACGCCAAAATTTTAAATATTCAAAATAAGAATTGTGATTTTACTTCTAGAAGTTAAATGAACGAAATGACGATGAAATCAATCGCTTTATCGGTCGGCCATATTAGTTTTTTCGCACAAATTGCAAATATTGATAATAAGAACCCACGAGTATCGCGATTGTACGATACTTTCATTCTAAAAGTTAATACGATAATGGAGAAACGAAAAACAATCGTGGTAACTTTTCAAAAGTTCTAGAACGTTCCCTTCATGAACTTTGAACAAAACACACTCGATACTACCACAAAGCGCGGGACTGAAAGCGACGAGAAAAACGGACGATCGAGCATGGATCGAAACGTTATCGATTATCGAAATCGTAGAGGACGGCTACGCGCGGTTTGGAGAAACGGAAGAAGGGACATTTGGTCGACGAGCGAAAAAGAGTGACAGCTGCACGTGTCACTGCTACTCGACGTATACCATTGTTCTCGTAGCGATGCTTCCCGAATTTTTCCGTGTCAACGACGAGGACGTGCTCCTTTTTCTGGGACTGTGAACTTTATCGGTCGATGTATTACCGCTATAAGGGGGGAGGGAAAGGGAAAAAAGAAGAAGGAGGAAATAATAGACCGGTCGAGTGGACGCGAATCTTTCCTATCGAAGCTACGTGCCGTTCGGAACTGACCACGTGATCACGTCGTCCGCTACTACGTCCGCCATGACAATAAGAAGTTTACGCGCTTCTTCGCGCGCCACGCTCCCCTTTCCGCGCTCCCTATCCAAACCGCGAATATTCCCGCGATAACCTTCGTGGGTTACGAGATTCTCGTTTCTCACAAAATCTTCCTTATTTCTTGAAAAAAGAACCCTCGTAAAGAGGATCCGTCGGATCTTTCCGTAACGGAACTTTTTCCTTCTCCGTCTTTCTTGATCGAGCGAAAAAGAAAGAGAAGTAAAAAGAGCGTGACGCAAGAGAGCGCGGCTCGTCGTTCTTCGGAAGCACGAAGAAGTCGCCCTCGTCGCACTTCGACGATCATCATCATCGCCTATTATTCCATTCTTTTTTTTACATACCCGACTCAAACGATGTATAGACAGATAGTGGTAGAGTCGATGACAAGAAAAAGAAACGACAACGACGACGACGACGAAGAGAAAAGGGAAGAACACTCCGAAAGTAGACTATCGCGTAGCGTCGTCGTCGTGCCGCAAATCTTTCGGTCGTTCTTGTTTATAACCTCCTCGGAATAATAACAATAATAACGCCGGAGGATAGGACGAGGAGGAGGCGAAGCACGAAGTGCACCGACGACACCGCCAACGCCGCCACCACCACCACCGCTGTCGCGACAAATGAAAACGAGACACCGCTTGGCGATGCATGTACGCGCGTATGCACCGGACCACGGCCACCACCACCACCACCACCATCGACGACACGACGGCGATGACGATACCACACACGCGTGCACGTACGCACGCACTACTCGCCGCCGCCTCCAAAATCCGTAAGAGAGACCGAGTGGAACGAAAAAGAGAACGGAGGAGAGACACACACTCGATAAATATATATATATTTCTTTTTTAAGAAGTCACGCGTTACATACGTTCTCCCCGGCTACCGCTCGAGTACTGTCAGGTGTGCGTCGTCCTCTTCTCGACGAAGCGTGCACACCACGACGATCCCCCACTCCGTCTCTTCCGCTACCCCTACTCTTGCGCGACGCGACAACGCTAGCTTTATCTCACTCGCACGCGCACGCTATCTACTATCCCCACCACTCCAGTCGCCGTCACTACCACCACTACCATTACTACTACCACCACCGTCTCTACTTTCGTCGCCGTCTCGCCTGCTTTTACACGACACATATAGATATATACCAACGAACGACCGTTCTTCTTTTTCTCACTCTACTTCTCTCTCTCTCTTTCTACTCTTCCCCGCGCCATCCGCGAAGTACGGACACTCGCTGCGTAGTTGGAGGCGGCAGCGGCACACAGTTTACATAAGATGGGAGCGGCGCGAGGAGAACCGAGGGGGTATGCTCGCCGCAACGCGTACGTGTGTCTCTTCTCTTTCTCTCTTTTACGTACGTATACTATTCGTGTGTATGTGTGTGTGTGTGTACGTGATCCCGAGTGCAAGTAAGACGCGCGCCGGCAGCGACGTAAAGAGCGTACGACGGCGAAGTTAACCACTGACACCCCATCCTTTCACGGCACGGCTTTAGATGAGATCTCTTATTTTCGCGAGGGTAGATTGATCTTCTCGATATTTTCCTCCATATCCTCCCACCTCCTCGTGAGGTTTGAGATACTTTCGTTGTCATTGAAACGAAGTGCGGGAGAACGTACCCGGAATCGAGATAATTTCCTTGGAATCCTTTCAAATTTCTCTCAACGGACAGATAAGCGATTTAAAGTTCCCGCCGTATGAATTGAGATTTTGAAATTCCGATCGTCCATTTTGATAGAACATCGGCGAAAGTAGGACGCCCGATTTTGATACAAGATAGGAAAGTAGGTGAAACTATCGGGGGTACTATTAGCGAACGGCATCGTGCATGACGATCCAACGATCTAACGATTTATAATCATTCGATCGTTTGAGATATATCGAAGACGTGGTTTACCAGTAGTATCTCCGTTTGTTCGAAGAGACGTACGAGTAGAATGACTTACCATGTAGGAAAATCAACAATTTTTTTTTTATCCTTATTGATAAATAAATGATTATTAGCAGTCTACTTGGATCGTAGGTTGGAATAGAAAAGAATTTAGCGCAGAAAAGTTACGAGTCACGTTGAACGATCGACGATTCTAGCGAACGTCGGACCATATTTTTATTCGTATCACTTGTCGTAAAGAGCGCGCGCGCCTTGCCGCGTTTCGATTTTAATTTTTCCATTCCACGCGTCTAAATCGTTCGTGAAATTTCTGTATAAAAACTTGCTGGTTGTTCGGTATGCACTCGTTTATACTTTGTACGAAATTACAATAAAGTTTTAGAACGGTGCAGCGCGCCGTACAAAAGTAACCGAACGTAAACTGGCGGAACTCCCGCGAGTTCGTAACCTAGGCAGACGGAATTTGTTTTAACGGCGTAATAGCTTTTGCATATATAAAAAATTGAATCTACATAAAAAAACTTTGGAAAAGAAGGATTCTTCGAGTATATGCGTTAATGGAATGCGTGAAAATTTTATTCTTGCGTTCCGCTTTGACGTATATCGACGAATATATAGTATTATGTTTCTTTCGTAAAACATGCAAAAATATGCACGCATAATCGTCGAGCTTAAATCGAGCTCTAAAGTTTGAGATTGCGCTGAAAGGTTTAAAGAAAGAAAAAAAAGGTCTGCTTCACTCACCGTGCTGATGCGGTGCCGAAAACGCCGAATGCCTTCGCGGTGATATGTTGGGATGATTTACTTGGCTACCTGGTGGTTGCATCGACGATAGTGCACCCAACGGCGTGTAAGATTTACACGGTTGCTCTGGCTTTTGCTGCTAAAGAAACGTTCGTCCTTAGGTAACATTCGTTTCGACGAATTCTTACAGAACCGAGCGTCCAACTTCAAAAGATATGTGTCGATAATCACCTGGTCATGAAGTTCGGTAGCTACAGCCGTAGCTGCTGTTTGCGTGTGACTGGTCGAACTGATTCTGTATTGCATACCAGCGATACTGCAGAAACCTTCGTGATGGGTCGAACGTGTCTGATTAACGTAAACACCTACAGCAGTTAATAGTTGTAATATTGTAAAAACAAGAGTATATTTAAATATGAGTGACCAATAAGAAATTACCCGTGATGGTTACATCCGTGTCTTGATTAACGATAACAACTTTTTTCGATGGCTTTAAAACGTCATCCGGATCCGAACCTTGTCTTCCTTTCTTTTTATCAGCATCAGAATCATTTTGTCTGCGTCTTTTAATGATTTCAACTTCTGATTCGCTGGAAGAGTCACTGCTGGATCCACAACGATTCTTTTCATCCGAGTAGGATGCAGCTAGAATTGCTGTTGCGTTAAGACTGGCCATTCTTTTGCATACTACCATATCCTTCAAATCCATTACCTCTTCATTTTTCTTTCGTCTCTTGGTTACTTTCTTTTTAGAGCGTTCAGTATTTTTCTCAGGTTCGCAGTCTTCGTCGGAGGAAGGAGAAGACGATGAACTTTCCAACATATCCCAGTGCTTCCCTCTTAATCCTGGTACGTTCCTCAACTTCCTTTTTGGTGTAGTTTCTTCCGACTTCTTTTCAACCTTCTTTTCTTTTTCTTTACGTGGCTGCTGTTCGTCCTTTTCTTCTTTATTTTTCTTTTGCTTCTCCTTTTCTGGCTTCGGCTTACAAAAGCCACCGAGATATACTCCACCAGTTTCATTCTCGTATAAACAATGTACCTTAGCTAAGGCATTCAGCGATGCCACTCTGTGCCGCTTTGGTCCACTCCAGAATCCAAAAAGTCTCATTCTTCTAGCACGTTCGTCGGATGGTGAATTTGATCTTTCTTTCTTCTTCGCATCTCTTTGCTTAGTTTTCTTATTATCCTCGTCGTAATCCTCGTCCGATTCGGATGCCGACGTTACTCCACTTGTACTACCTCCGTTAACCGCCTCCACTTTTAAATCTATTTCTATTACATTTTCACTAGCAACTTCTTCCTTTTTCGAAGCAGCCCCAGGCTTAGAACCATCCTCGCATTCCTTAGACTGTTTAGAGGCTTCTTCCGTAGAAGTCTCCTCGGGGGAAGAAGATCTTTGATTGTTGCTCTCCGTTTGTAACCTTCCTTTTGGAATTTTTTTTGGAACTTTCTTGCTCACTTTTGAACTACTTTTCACAGGCTTCTTTTCGTCCGGCGATTTTGGACGAGGACTTTCCTCTTTAGCTTTTTCTGGTTCTTTCTCCTCTAAAACTTCATTTTTGATATCAGGTGTGACTACGCCGTCCGTTGTCTCTTCGCCGCTAGAGGTTTTTTTCGATTCGTTCAATGTTTTCTCTATGGCTTTTAACTCAATTTTCTTTTTCAAAATCATTTTTTCAGCCAGTGTTTTCAATTTCTCTTCCCCCTTAATAGTCGTACAAATCTTGGAATTTTTTTGCGGTAGCTTTGCTTTCATATGTTTAGCTAATTTTGGCTTCTTTTCTTGAGCACTTTTACTCTTCGACGCGCACGTATTCTTTTTCTTTGTCTTCTTAGCTTCGTCCTCCTCGTCGTTAGACGCTCCTTCTACCTTTACAGATTTGACTAGCTTAATCTTTTTATCTACAAACTTGTTAACTACAGACAAGTGAGGTTTTTTCGCTAAGACCGTTTTCCTTGAAATACTTTTCTTTTGAGGCGATTTGGCCTTGGCATTCTTCTTTGTTCTAGTCGGAGAATTTTTCCGACTGGCTGTATCTTTGTCAGACACTTTTTTACGATCACATTTTTTATCCTTTGCCGCAGCATTCTTGGTTACTTCCTTTGTATCCATTTTAGTTAATTTTGTATCCTTCTTCTTTTCGTCTTTACCTCTCTTCTTTAAGTTAAGGACATCCATTTTCTCTTCAAGCGCATCTTTATCCTCCGTGGTGCTTAAAGATTTCACTTGATCCTCCACGTTTTCTTCATCCACTTTTCCACATTTCTTCTTATCATCCGATTTCTCAACTTTTTTCTTATTATCCGCAGACTGCTTTTCAACCTTACTCCTATCCTCTGACTTTTGTCCTTTCTTTTTATCCTGATTGTCGCACGGTGACTCTTCGATATCCTCTTTTTCCTCCCCTTTATCTGTCTTCTCTTCTTCAATTATTCTATCAGTTTTCTTCTCATTATCTTTATTACTCTTTTTATCCGTTTTCTCTGATTTGTCTTTCTTTCTTTCTTCAGCTTTTTTCTTTTCTTCCACCTTCTTCTTATCATCCATTTTTTCTGATTTCTTTTTCTCGCCGTCTGCCTTTCGTTTCAGATCTTCAGATTTATCTTGTTTCTTGGATTTCTTCTCCTTCCTTACTTCGGATATGGTCTTTTCCAAGAGAGCGCGACGTTTTTTAGCAACTGTCGGCATTTTAGTTGCCTTTCGGGCAACGATAGCCTTCTTCTGTGGCTTCATCATGTGCGTTCTCTTCACATCTTCAATATGATAAAAATACGCTTGAAGTTCTTGAATGCCCTTAGTCAATTATTACAACTACCTAACTGCCATTGTAGATAATAATAGCGATAGTCCAAATTAGTACTGGATCTATCTGCAAGAAAAATAATAAATCCAAACTGAAACTACATTTATTGGACACAAATGTAAAATTGCAAAAAAAAAGCTTTGATTATTGAATAAAATTTGAATTATTTGTACCGCATAATTATCGCGTGATGCATTAAACGACGACTTTGGTGAAAAGTAAAATGCATGAGAAAGCTACAGAAATGATCCTAGCAACTCATTAACGAAACGACGTTAAAGTTCGTCGAAGCATGGAGACGACGATTTTTCCATGGCTTTTTCGTGCTCGAAAGGAGCGCGAAAAGTGACATGAGCAAGAACGTCGATGAAACGCAGAGCGACGACGGGGTGAACGTTTCGATCATAAAGAGAGAGAGAAAAAAAAAAAAGTGATCCAGACCGTGAACTGCGCGCACTCTCATCGACTTGTTGACAAATCGATCCCTTTAAATCTCCACTACTCCCGTCATTCAGCACGCGTTAAACGCGTTCGAACGACGGAGGAGGAGGTACCGCGGTCACGTCCGCCACCGAAAGGCGAAATCGACGTTGTGTACGCGTACGTAAAAATCCTCGCGAGGGCAAGGAGAAACATAGAGAGAGAGAAAAATCCACGGAAGGTATCACGAATACAATTGGCGACTGAAAATGGGCCACCCTTTAGAAAAGCGTCCGTAGATGGCCACAAGTGGCAGACGTGAACCCAACCTGCTGCTGATCGATGAGCTTCGCTCATCGCGCAGGAAATCTCCTTTTGAAATCTCACCACCGATCGTTCCAAAAGACGATTACCCGAGAACGATTAATTTTCTATTACTCGAAAGAAATAAAGAACGAACGAAGTTAAAGGAGACATCGATTCGAAATACGAGAAAACGCAAGTAGATAGGTCGTCGTGCATATACAAAGCCGTGTCGTGTTTACCTCTCTGGCGAGCCCTTCTCTCTATGTGTGTTGCCTACGATCGGCCCGCGAACGCTTTTTTTTAAACGATCCAATTCGCACGGCTAACGTCTCGTCGCTCGGATGACCCTACCGGCACCGCACGACGGCCCGTTTACCACCGCGATTCTTCCTGCACGCTCCTTTTCGCGCGATTCACTGCGATGCGCGCATCTTTCCTTCCCCAAACGCGTACCTCGCACGACGTCCCTGCCCTTTTACCGTAGCCTTGTCGGCCATTTTCTTCCTCGCGCCGCTCTCCCACTCCTACCGCGAAAGCCCTCTACCGACCGATTTTTTAACTAATCTTCTACTCGATTCTCGATATTCTTCGATAAACTCTAACGATTGGTTGCCGGTGGTCACGTGGGACTACCTCCGATCGAACCGCGCGAAAGTGCGAGATACGAAAAATTCAGATTAGAGGAAGAGCTTTCATTGTTATCGGGAAGTCATTTGATGGGTTAATTATCAATTTCTTTGACGAATATATATGTATATATATATATATGTGTATACCTGGTTGAAAAAATAATTTTTCTTATTAACATGTTAACTTGATTTTCTAACACCCTTATAAACCATGTAAACCGTATAAAACGATAGGAAGGTATGGAATGATATTTGAGGAACAGGTAGATTTTTCAGTATTACAACGTACATCTGTAACCAAGAAGCATCGCCTGTACGTTATCACCCGCGTTCGATGTTGACCGTGCCTGTGTTTTTCCTGGTAATATTAACAAAGCATTAGCATTTTTGCAACTAAGCAATTTACTACTGATCTGATTTCCAGTGCTATAGGCTTTCGGATAATCTTTTCCATCTTGCCATTTTAATATCGCTCTTGCATACTCCGGACGAGGATCTAATTTATAGGACGTTGTTAGCTGCAACGTAAAAATAGATATTTTATATAAAGATCAATCATTTTTTCTATGTTTGCACAAAGTGGACATACCTCTGCTTTGACAATGACGGGTTTCGAAAAGTCGCCTTGTAATCGATTGAGTAAAGGTAAAACGAATAAGATTGAAGTTACGGTAGCCGAGACTGGGTTGCCTGGTAGGCACATGAAATACTTCTTTTTTCCATTATACGTGCAAGTAGCAAAGGTTGTTGGTTTACCGGGCTTCATGTTTACACGTCCTGTAAAGAAACGTGGGTTTAACTTTCGAATTAGTTTCTAAATAAAATAATCTTATAAATAGTAATTACCAAAATGTATTGTTGCATTAAAATGTTGTTGCAATACTGGTTTCAACATATCTCTATCACCCATTGATACGGAACCAGACGTTACGAGTACGTCGACTCTTTCCAAGGCACTTTTAATTGCATTTACCATGCTAGTTTCGCTGCAACGGAAATTTGCAGTATGATTTATTTTTATACAATTCTTTTTTAGTTATCCATACACTTACTCATCCTTCGCAATGCCCAAATTCTTTGGATCAAAGCCATTTTCACGGAACAGGGATATTAATGTTATTGTATTACTGTCATAAACATGTCCTGGCATTAAATCATCGCCTGGTTGTTGTAATTCGTCTCCGGTCGATAGAACACCTATATCGGGAGCTTTAAATACTTTCACTTTCTTGCAACCGCAAGCAGCTAAAAGGCCAACTTCCGCTGCTCCGATTTTTGAGTGCGACATCAGTACCAAACTTCCTTTTTGCAAGTCACAGCCGATGGGTCTTATAAGAAAAAACAAAATATATGTATATATTAGATAATAGAGATAACTGAAACTAGAAAAACATATGTAAAAAATTAAATACCTAATATCCTGTCCCTCCTGTGGTAGAGTCGTAATTTCAATTTCTTTCTCCTCGGTATTATCGCTATTCTTTAATATGAGCTTCGTGTCTTCCACTTGGACGACCGCAGTCGCATCTGTATGCGAACATTACAAAATTTACATTTGTTTTTATTAATTATTTACAATGAACACTTACCATCTGGTATTGGTGCACCGGTATTTACTCTAGCACAAGTGCCAGATTCCAAAGTAATAGATGTTGCCTATATGTTTTCAGCAAAATCTTAATTATCATATTGATTTACATTGAATTCTAAAAAAAAATTACCTACAATAGTTCCTGCTTTCAAACCTCCCAACACTTTTCTCCTGCCTTTTCCATCTTTTGCCAAAACTGCATAACCATCTTTGATAGATGCTCTAAATGGTGGTAAATCGCAAAGGGCATATACATCTTCGGCCAAAATTCTATTATGAGCATTCCAAATAGTCACTGTCTCAGTTTTTTGCAGGACCGTATTTTTATATATTAAGTCCGTTGCCTCTTCGACAGAAAGCATAGGATACGGGGACTCTCTGAGACGTTTAGCAACATTTTCTAAATGCAACTAGAAAAAAAAGATACTTGTGAGTTAAAAAATAAAATCTGAATAACATATTTCTTACCAATGGAGTAACGGATGAACTATGAGAGCAACTATGCGCAGTCTCCTTATGCTCATACATTTCATGTATTCTTGCTACCTCCGTGTGCCTATTTGAAAGTAAATCAACCGCGTGTGGTATCACAGATGCAATAGAAGTTAAGCATTCCTTTACAGCTTTTGGTGATCCTGGTAGATTAATAATTAAAGTTTTCTCACGAATTCCACAGACGGCTCTAGAATTTGAATGTCACATAAAAATACAGAGACATAATCGGTAACTAAACTTTGAGAGCACTCTACCTTGAAAGCATAGCCATAGGAGTTACTTTTAAACTGGACATAAGCATAGCAATGGTTATTCCAGGAGCTTCCTTGTTGATAACTTTTTTGGTTGCTTCGGGTGTAACATCTCTTTCAGAAAACCCAGTACCACCAGACGTCAAAATGACATCCAACTGTTTTATATCGCTCCATCGTACCAAATATTCCTTAAAATAAGAAATAACATTCGGCTAATATTATTGTATCCTATAATTAATTTTTATACCATTATCACAGCTTCGTTATCTGGTACAACACCAAACTGGAGAACTTCCCCTTTAAGTATTTTCCCTGTATCTGTTCCTACATCGCTGACAAGACGTTTTAATTCGGGACCACTACCATCTTTCTGAGAGCCTTCAGAGCGACTGTCACTAACTAAATAGAAAATACCATAAATATATAATGTATATACGCATAATCATTTTATAATAATATAAAACGATAACATACCAATTAAAATACCAAACGTAATTGCAGCCATGTTTTCTTTCTCATTCACTAACGGTACCGTGAGTTACTTTTCGTAATTGCGATCTGCTATAGCTTAAAACAAACCGGTAAAAATCATGTGATAACATTAAGGTCATATATTTATTCGGAATGATAACGAAAACTCTCGCAAATGAGTTAGATTTCAACCATTCTGATAAAAAAAAAATCTGTATTCCCGTGATTCCTGATTACTACATATTATCATTTATATAACGTCTTATATCATGTAGTTTATCTTTTAGCATATGACAGATCGGATTGATTTGTTAGTGAATGAACTGCTTTCTTACAATTCTTACCGTCCCTATCTCGTGTATGACCTTATCGACAGAGTTTGAGAAGTAGATTACAGCGTCAACTGAGCTTTCGTCAAAATTACGTATCGTCACAATCGCCATGTTTAATTATAATTTCTACCGTTTCGATAGCGCTGATGCTTTATTCTGTTCTGAACCGATAGTGTCGCATGCGACATTAAAATGGTAAGGGTACTTCGAAGCCCTCGGACAATAGAACAAAAATTTACATTACATGTCCGGTCTATCTTATACCTCGTCTGTGCCTCAGTTTTCTCGCACGACCACTACTTCAGTACATGGCAGGGTGTGGAAACTCCTTACCCCCACCACCTTGGCAATTTAACGTAGTCCCCGTCGTTTACGCATGCGCATTGTGGAAAATAATCAACTGGAGGGCAGCACTAACGAACGCAAAGCTGCCAACCGTGTTTATTGCTTCTGTTCGTATAGTAACTAGCCTGCCGAGGTCGAGATCCCCGAGTAGAAGTGTAATCCCCGAGAACGAGTGCAGTCCCCGCTAGCCCCTTAAACCTGTTAACCCGTTAGCCTTCTAAACCCGCCAGCCGGCTAATTAGAAGGGGCACATGAGATACATACATGTTAAAAAAGCCGCTTGTTTAATAAATAGTGAGATAGATTCATTCTTCGAAATTATTATTTTTTTATTTTACTTTTAATTATATTTGGGTATCCTATAACCAGATAAATTCGTCAATGGATATTAACTTGCTGAACAGAAGAATGGTTCGTGAGGAAAATGGTTTACATAAAAGAACGGGTTCATTTTAACTACAGCGCGCTACTGCTCGTGCACTATTACGCGATAACTGTTGTCTACTAGTATGTTTAGGTGAATAAATGACAATAATTTGATTATTATTTACCATCCTATAAATATAGAAAGAAAAAATTAACAAAAAAAGTCTCTTCTTTACGAATATGCAAGTCGCGTTTCGATAGTAAGACCAGTTCGGAAGTTACAACAGTTTAAATCTTAAGATTCATCTCAGCATAAAGTGCAATATAACAATATGTTATTATTTATTTTATGTGTATTTGAATAATATTTAAGTATCGTATTTATTTACAATAAGAATTATTATACATTATAACAAAAGTGCGTCCGATGTATTAAAAGTTATAATTATTCTATGATTTATATTACTTTCCGACTATTTGTAAAAATGTACATATATAAAATTGATATAAATAAACAAAAATAAGATACATTGCAAAAAATACTGGAATTTTTAATTGAAACCATGAATTAACCATCCAATTCCCTTATTTGTTCAACTTCTCGAGTTATTGCCTTTTGACGAAAACTCCATCAATGGAGAAAGTATCAGGAGAACATGAGCTACAAGGAGGAATTCGGATTTCAAGACCCACCTCTTCAAATAGTATGCTTTCCTGGTAGAAATCCCAGTTTACGGGAAATTTGCCGAATCGCTGAGAATCGAGAAAGTATCATGAGAACGTGAGCAGCAAGGAGAAATTCGGATTTCACGTGCCACTTCTTCAAATAGTATGCTTTCTTGGTAGAAATCCCAGTTTACGGGGAATTTGCCGAATCGCTGAGAATCGAGAAAGTATCATGAGAACGTGAGCAGCAACGAGGTATTCGGATTTCACGTGCCACCTCTTCACATATTATGGTATCCTGTTAGAAATCCCAGTTTACGGGAAAATGTTCCGAAAGCGTTCGTGAGAACATTGGCAGCGCCATCTAGCGGTGGAGAGAAGAGGCGAAATTTCATGCGTTGGCAAGGTGTTCCTTTAAAACACTCTCCTGGTTGCAACAATTAACCGATTCTTATGAACGATACCTTGTTGGAAAGCTAAAAGAACGGGCTACAAAATGGCTATTATAGAATTTTTACAATACCTCACTTTCAGTCTCTAAATCGCACTTAAACTTTTCAAATGTAATTTCTATGATGATACTAACGTTAATAATAAAATTTGTTATAGCTATCTTATAACTTGTTCTTCTAGCTTTCCAACAAGGTATCGTTCATAAGAATCGGTTAATTGTTGCGACCAGGAGAGTGTTTTAAAGGAACACCTTGCCAACGCATGAAATTTCGCCTCTTCTCTCCACCGCTAGATGGCGCTGCCAATGTTCTCACGAACGCTTTCGGAACATTTTCCCGTAAACTGGGATTTCTAACAGGATACCATAATATGTGAAGAGGTGGCACGTGAAATCCGAATACCTCGTTGCTGCTCACGTTCTCATGATACTTTCTCGATTCTCAGCGATTCGGCAAATTCCCCGTAAACTGGGATTTCTACCAAGAAAGCATACTATTTGAAGAAGTGGCACGTGAAATCCGAATTTCTCCTTGCTGCTCACGTTCTCATGATACTTTCTCGATTCTCAGCGATTCGGCAAATTTCCCGTAAACTGGGATTTCTACCAGGAAAGCATACTATTTGAAGAGGTGGGTCTTGAAATCCGAATTCCTCCTTGTAGCTCATGTTCTCCTGATACTTTCTCCATTGATGGAGTTTTCGTCAAAAGGCAATAACTCGAGAAGTTGAACAAATAAGGGAATTGGATGGTTAATTCATGGTTTCAATTAAAAATTCCAGTATTTTTTGCAATGTATCTTATTTTTGTTTATTTATATCAATTTTATATATGTACATTTTTACAAATAGTCGGAAAGTAATATAAATCATAGAATAATTATAACTTTTAATACATCGGACGCACTTTTGTTATAATGTATAATAATTCTTATTGTAAATAAATACGATACTTAAATATTATTCAAATACACATAAAATAAATAATAACATATTGTTATATTGCACTTTATGCTGAGATGAATCTTAAGATTTAAACTGTTGTAACTTCCGAACTGGTCTTACTATCGAAACGCGACTTGCATATTCGTAAAGAAGAGACTTTTTTTGTTAATTTTTTCTTTCTATATTTATAGGATGGTAAATAATAATCAAATTATTGTCATTTATTCACCTAAACATACTAGTAGACAACAGTTATCGCGTAATAGTGCACGAGCAGTAGCGCGCTGTAGTTAAAATGAACCCGTTCTTTTATGTAAACCATTTTCCTCACGAACCATTCTTCTGTTCAGCAAGTTAATATCCATTGACGAATTTATCTGGTTATAGGATACCCAAATATAATTAAAAGTAAAATAAAAAAATAATAATTTCGAAGAATGAATCTATCTCACTATTTATTAAACAAGCGGCTTTTTTAACATGTATGTATCTCATGTGCCCCTTCTAATTAGCCGGCTGGCGGGTTTAGAAGGCTAACGGGTTAACAGGTTTAAGGGGCTAGCGGGGACTGCACTCGTTCTCGGGGATTACACTTCTACTCGGGGATCTCGACCTCGGCAGGCTAGTTACTATACGAACAGAAGCAATAAACACGGTTGGCAGCTTTGCGTTCGTTAGTGCTGCCCTCCAGTTGATTATTTTCCACAATGCGCATGCGTAAACGACGGGGACTACGTTAAATAAGGCTCCTATGCTTATGCATTGAGTTACAACACCCTGCATGGGACACGAAGTCCCATAAGATGCCAGGTCTCTTCTTACACTTCGTCTACGTCGTTACATTAAACACTTTACTAATTACGTAAGCGATAATAAATACACTCTATTATGACAATGCATTGTTTTATAAACAAATGTTTTTTATTTGAATTAATTGTCGCAAGTTCTAACATAGAGCGAATGAAATAATATAACTTCTTAGCAATTTCCAATTAATTTACAATAGCTTGAATGATACATGTCAAGTACCATTTTCTTCTTCGTGTAATCCAAAACTGAAGCAGCACTTCTAGGAAGGAATGCAATAAACAGGAAGTTCTTCGTAAATTATGCAAAATAATTGGATGTAACAAATTAGGCATGCTTTTAGCTCGCTTTAATAGTCTACCAAACCTCTGTAAAGTAAAAGGAAAAACGTAAAAGATTAATCATTTAGAAAATAGTTATGTGAAACAAGTTTTTGTTGAAAAATTCATTCGATGACATTACCGACTACTTCTCGGGCTCAAAGAGCGAAGCGGAGAATCTCTGTACCTCCTTCGTGATTCTTGCCTGCTTCTTTCTCGATCATCACGCCTGTCTCTTTCTCTATCCCTTTCCCTATCTCTATCCCGTTCTCGATCAATTTCTATATCTCTTTCTCTTTCTCTTCTATCACGACGTACGTGATGCCTTGGACTACGTCCAGGACTTGGAGTGCGAGACATCGAAGATCGTGAATCGGAACTGTGACCTTCGTAGCGATGTCTTCGTTCTCTTTGCCTATACACAGAGTACATGTTAATGTATCGTGCATTGTTATAAAAAGGACAATTTTACATACTTTCGGCGTAATTTTAACGACATTTCTCTAATCTCATCTTCTCGATCTTGTCTCTGTTGTTCCATTTTTTCTATTCTCAATTGTTCTGCCTTCTTGTCTGCTTTATCTACGATATAAAATACCAAGGATATTGTCTGTGAAATAAAGATTATTGTTTTGTTCGTTTTTTTGGTATTACTCACATTGCCTGTTCAATAAAGCCTGCATCTTTTTCTTAAGCCGCTCTTGGGGTGTTATTTTTGTAGACTGAAAAATATAACTCTTAATGGTCTGTATTTTGAGGCCATTTTTTTGTTACTGTGACAAAACTACTTTGAATATTGCCCTACTATCAATAGAACACAATTGAACGGTACCGCAAAGAATTTGAAGATAGTTCAAGAACAATCGTTTATGTTTTAAACAAAGAATTAAATAAATATTTATATACATATATATACGATCGAAAATCTATGAACTTTCCTATGAATGATTCAAATTCTTTGTGGTTTTTAAAAATGGAACTCGTTAGCAAATCGATAAGAATTAAAATTAAAAAAAATTAGACAACTGAGTAAATAAGAAAACGTCAACGCCTCGTCGACGCGTGGTCCAACGGAATTAACACGAGCAGAACTCGCTAAAGCTCCTCGTTGAGAGATTTATATAGGAACAAGTATGTTCTGTCTTTATTCTCTGTGCGTTATAAGTGACTAAGAAAGCGTTATGGTTCTTACTGACTTTGTGTCCGCCACCAGAATTTGTACTTAACCCTGCCTTTGACTTGTTTCTGCAATCGTTAATGTAAGATGAGTACATTCAATATTTTTCCATTTCAATATTTTTCTATCTTTTATATTCTTTTTGAATAGGCTTACATGCTTGGGGTAGTTACTGTTGGCTTTGGCGTTGATGTTGTTGATTTTTCTTCTTTGTCGGACAACTCTAACTCAAGACTGGAGGATTTACCGCGGCGGCCATAATATCTATAAAATCACAATCGATTGAAAATGAATAAAATATAATTACACAAGAAATTGGATAATTTTAATTAAAATTTGAAGAAGATTATACCTTGGCAGTGCTTGTGCTTTATTTTCAGTACTCCGTGATCGTTTACTATTATTGCTTTTAGACCTGGATCTAGATCTTGTTTGAGACTTAGATCTTGATCGTGATTTTGATCTTGATTTTGATGGAGAATAACGTCTTCTCCGATAACTGTCTCTGGAACGACTTCTGTGATGCGATTTTGATCTTGACCTTGATTTTGATCTTGATATGCTACTCGATGAGGAACTTCTGGATCTCTTTTGGCGTTGACGCGAAGTCGACCTTGATCGAGACCGTGAAAGCGAACGGGACCTTGATCTAGTCGTACTTCTGCATCGAGATCGAGATTTACTGCGTGTTCTTGATCGTCGAGAACGGCTTCTTGTTCTTGATCTTGGAATTTTCCTATGTTTCGATCGTGTTCTTCTGGACCTAATAAGAAAGTATTATCAGACAACGTGGATAGCGTTCTAAACATTTGAAGGAAGGTATATTTACCTCATTCTTGATGGACTACGCCTCCTATCACGCGTTCTGTAAGACTTGCTTCTACTAACGGAACGGGAGCAACTTCTTGATCTAGACTTTGATAATTTTCTATTAACTGTTCGTTCATTTACAACAGGACTTTCGGATCTTCTTCTTCTAAGGTGCGAGTAATTGACTTTTTTCGAATTCGAAGATGCAACGTGAGAAGAACTACCGTGTGCCTCTTCTTCACCTCCAAAACTTGTAATATAAGTAATCTGTCCGGTATTTACAGGCGAAGCGGATCGTGAGCGAGATTTGGAAGAAGATTTTCTATAAGGGTTGTATTCGGGACTTTCACGTGCCGCATAACTGGAAAAATACGAATATTAAAAATATATATACGTTTAACGGAACGGAGCAAAATGTCAATTACCTTGGTGGACTCATAACACGGCCGATCATCTTCTTTTCTCTAAACGCTCGTCTTTCTCTACGCGATCTTCGACCCTATTTAATAGATAGAAGTAGATATATTCGAACAGCAAAGGCAAATTTCTTAAAAATATTCTAGATGCGATGCATACAGAATACATAGCTTTTTCTTCTTCCTGCTTGCGGGCTTGTCTTAATGTTTCTGCTTCTTCAAAATCCTGGGTTAAAAAACTAAAATAATCGGCTCCTAATAATCCATACTTTTGAGCTACTAAATTCATTTCGTGTGCTTGGGAAGGTTCGATCTGAGATACGTCTACGCAAATATCTGTATAAAAGATAAGACAATAAATATATGAGAGACAGTTTATGCATGTATAAGCATATTGCTCGATAACTTTAAAAACATCACAAACCTAAATCAATATCACTATCTTCATCATCTGCCTTTTCATCCGGTATAACAGCATCTAATGCTTTTGCTGCATCAGGAATTGGCTCTTCTGTTTCGTAATTGTAACCGATAGCAGCATTATTAGAAGATTTTTTCTTATCTTTAGAGGCATCTACTTTCGTGGACGAACCAAATTGTTCTTCCAAATGTATTTGATGTAAAAATTTTTCTTCGGCAACTACATAGAAAATCATTATTGATAATTTTGCAAAATATATTGTACGTTGTAAAGGACAGATTCCAACCTCCTAAAAATTCATTCTGAACAATTATACGATAGCGTTCGTAATTGATATGTCTGTCTTCGCTGGTAAGAGCGATGTCAACGTCAATAGTATCGGGTGCTTCCGGTATCCAGTCTAGATGAGCGCGTACATCAAAGCGATCTATAAGATTGTCTTCGTTTCCTTGCCATGGCATCCTATAGATAAGCGGTGTTAGAAGTCTCTCGCAATGAAAGTATCGCATTCCATTTACTTAGCCTCTTACATATTTGCTGGACTGTCACCAGCAGCTGCTATAGCCGGATCCAAATGTATTTTACATGGCCTACCATGAAGTTGAAGAAACTGGGTGGGATCTGACTTCTAACAGACAATATATAGGATGTAAACAAGATAAAAAATAAAGTATGTTTTAAAGGTTAAACAGAATAACAGAGATTGGGAGTTTAGGGCGAGGTTCGCACAATGTCGGTATAAAATTTTTCAATGCCCGTAATCGAAATTACATGGCTTGCAAATAAATATCCTTACAATTTTTTCATAATAATCTCTACGACGTTCGGCACGTCGACGATAATCAACCAACATCCCACGTATCTTTTTCTCTTGCTTTCGAGCTTCGTGCCACATTCTTCCGCCGGTTTTTTTTACGGAAAAACTCATTATCTATAAAAGATTACTTCCGGGGCACTAAAGTAATAATAGAACTTCCATCTATTCGGTGGAATAGGGTAAAACAAAAACTGAAGAATATCTAATCCACACGGTTCCGTTCTTCACGGGGCAGACATGTTTCTTTGCAACGACTTCCATTGGATGACATATTTCGGGGAGTGCAGCAGCCCCTACTTTTGGACGTTTTTTTGAAACAACGTTCAGCGACATCTGACGGCAATTGGAAATACGATTTTCGCAATGTCACGATTGAGTCGACTTTATTGAAAATTGATCGTTGACTGGGATAAATAAAATAAATGGAGAAAAAAAAATTGATAAAAAAATTAACCTATATGTTTCTTTCGCATATATCCCGTATATGCGTATATAACAGGTTATCGATTGAAAAATGAAAAGAAATCATATACAACATTCTTCTACTTTTCTAGACTCTAAAAAACGTTATCAACCCTAATGTACTTATATCATTTATCGATATATAATTATTATAATTATTGGAAAGAAATGTTTCTTTACACAAACCTCATGTAAATGGATCAGGCACGGCATGAGGGGCGTGTAAAAGAAAACGTAACAGCAAAGGTGAAGATGCGTTTGTTTATTATTAACCTTATGTAATATCGTTTCAAATTCTCAATTACATTATTATATATAATAATAATTATAATAATCATCATAATAATAATATGACAATGTATACAGGTTAGATACAACTTTTTCTTCATCTTGCATGGTTTTGTTAATTTTTTTCTTTATCTTAATAAATCGGTTTTTTGTTTTCATAATTCAGTTTCTTTTTTTTCTGTATTCATCCTTTATATTTTTTTAACCCAATTGGTACATGCCATCGCCGAAGGAGACATCAAGACATCGTTTTACATGCTCAATTCTCAAAGGACGCTCGCATGCCGCCGCTCAGGCATTATCAGTCGTATTATAGCATATTTTCTGAACACAATGTTTTTACACATGACGTTAGGAAACTTATGTTATTTTACTCCGGCCGCAACATGTTCCAAAGATTCAGAAATTAAGTGTTTTCGTCTTTTATACAAATTAAGTAAGTCTTTCTCATCGACGTCGTTCATAATCATAATTGTACGTGTCGAGCAAAATGCCCGTTTTTTCGTTTCGTATTCTAAAAACATTATGTAAAATACAAGCAATGCACACGGAAGAAAGATTTTAATGGCTATAAGAGGCACAAGAGGTGTACTGATCTCCTCACTGTGATTTTGCGAAATTAAAAAAGTTTATGGTAGTGAAAAGGTCTTTTGGTGGGAAGATTTGATTTTTGCTTTTAATGCTTCGAATGCTGCGAATTCTCTATATTTTTTTTTTTTTTCATATGAATAGTTTACGTGTAGTATGCCTTTCGATGCGACAAGGAGGGACTATAAAAAACAGTCTACACACCTTTTTTTTAAAATTCTTTTCGGTAAATGCCTACGTCATGAACCAATAATAAATATCGACTACTAATTCTCTCTCTTTCTCTCTCCCTTTCTCTCTCTCTTTCTCTCTCTCTTTCTCTCTCTCACTTTCTTTCCCTTTCTCTCTCGGTTAATTTGTGGCAAGCATTTTGAAGTACAAAAACAAATCATTTGGAACATGAATTACGGCTAGCTCTTACTCTATGTAAGTGTATACATCTCTGTTGTTTGCTAATTGGCTTAAATACTCTGCATTTTGCGACAATTGTTGAGTGGACAAATTTTTCCAGGGTAATTAATAACTGTCAATAAATAATTCGCACGTCAAGGATACAATGAAGTATGAAGCAATTTTAAAATCAATCTCGATAAGATGCTTTTCCACAGGAAAGAAAAATTAATATATATATATATGTACATACATATATATATATATATATAAATATATACATATATATATATATATACATACATATATATACACATATATACATATATATGTATATATTATATGCATCACAATATGATATCGTCTGTGATTAGGAATTTTGTCCCACCATTAAAAATTTGTGTTCGTGTAGCCACCCGGCACGCTCGCTAAACGTTCCCTCGAATTTCCATTCTTTCTTTCTTTCTTTCTTTCTCTCTTTCTTTCTCTCCCTCTCTCTCTCTCACTCTCTTTCACTCTCGTTTGTTATAAACCCATACTCGTAAAATCGCGTCGAGATACTTCTCCAGTACAAGAATCGTTCGAACTGCGCTCCCTTGCCCCCCCGAAAAAATTGTCTCTAAATTTAAATCTCGACGACGGTCGCTTTCTTTTTTTAACTATCAGTTTCTTAAATTCACTAAAAGTTATATTATATAACCAATCACTTTGATACAGGTAAACAATAATAATTATTCAGTTAAAATCAACAATCGTCAAAAAAGAAAATGCTTCGATGCATTGCCAAAGATCACACTGTGCCCAAAAGTCGCTTAGAAATTAGACCATATCTCTTTCTCTTCTATCTCTCTGTTAATCCAGTACTGTACAGTGCGCGTTATACTTTTAGTAAATTTCCATGTCTAAAATTACGTACTTAATTTACTATACAAAGTTCGGCAAGTCCGTAAATCATATAAATAATTGCCTACGAATCCTTACACGGTGCAAAATTATCTGGAAACACGAAACTTCTTCGGTCGTTCCTTCGAGACTAAGATAAAAGAAGGTCCCTGATGGATTCTGTACGTGAAATGATAAAAAAAAAAACAAGTATTGCAGAATTGATAATTTCATTGTCATCGTCATCGTCGGACTAATGAGCACAGTGATTAACAACATGGATTCGGAAGAGGGCACGTGTGAAATCACACATTATCTATATTTATAGAGTGTACTGATTTTTGCCGTTTTATGAGATCGGGAGAGCGTTAGAATTTATCACAGAAAATCCTGAACGCCTCGCGAGTAATCTCTTTACTTCTGATTGATCAAACACCGTACAGCTTGTACTGCTGAAGTTTACTAAAAAGTTTATCGATGGTCAAATACGATACACTTTGTCATGTCCTGCATGTATTGTGCGAGAATAACTGCTTTTCCATCTTCGATACGCGTTGTGCTACGATGAATCTCAGTGTCATCGAATCGTTTTCTCTTTGTTTTTTTTTTTTGTTGCCTTTATTTCTTTTCATTCTTTCTTTTCAAATCACCTAATCACGACATGAATCGAATCATTTGACTTTCGTATTTAATATGCCTCAAGTAATCGTAGAAATTCAAGAATTACAAGCAGGACTTAAATACGTACGTGTCTATCGTTAAAAATGTTTTTTTTCTTTCTTATTTTTCCCCTTTTAATAACTAAGAAAAGTCGATGCGGGTACGATGAATGTGAATTTTCAAGTTTTACTTGAAAATGCTAATGTGCTTATGTCAAAAATGTAGTTTTCTGAGAATTTCTGATTGCAGCTGTATAAAAATATACAAATCATTTCAAAGTCTGCACGATTAAAATAATTCGCAGCAGACAGAATAGCTGATAAAATATATCATTTCTATCAACTACTGAAGACTGTATTATGTTTCATATACATTAACAACTAATACAAAATGAATTTGGATTCAAACTTGGCTATGAGATATATGTCTTTTTCAAATGCAGTGCTAGGAATTCCAGTTATCTATCATCTTTTATGTCAAGCTCTTTTGTCAACAGTCACAATCATACAGTGGAAATATTATTTAAGACTACATTTGATATTACAGATTTTGTACAAAAAGAAAAAAAAGAACACCGCAACGAAACTTTTTGTTGTTGTAAAATAACGACTAATCAATGAATTATACACGTGGCTTTCGTTTCGTACTTACGTAACGCGATATCTTCGAGAGAAATGATTTTGTATAATTTACATTTTGCGTACGATCGAGAGCAAAACGAAGATGGCATACAAAATAACGTGTATAAAATTCAATATTTTTATTCCTATTCAATGTCGATAGAAAATGGAAGAGAGACTAATTGTCACCTTTATCTACCATAATGCATCCGAAATTTAAAGATTATGGAGAGATATCGATACAATTGAACCGTTTCCATATAAAAATATTTTCACGACTTGCTACTCAACAGGAAGATGACAACAAGCAACGTGTATAATTCACTTGGACTCCTTCATTTGTAAAGATACATTAGTGGTCACTATTAAAATTTATATTGTTGCCGGTCACATCTGCGCTGTATAAAGACTCACTACTTCAATTGCATTTAGTCTGCCTTCAGGTACTATACTACACCTACAAATGGTAGCGTATTTAGAAAATACACTCGGCAATTGAAATTTAGTAGACTCACAAATATTGAACGTTCCTTATAGCATAAATATTTTGAACACTTGTAGTCTTCGTAAGGAAATTAAAATACGATGAAGTAATCGATTCGAAGGAATCCCGTTTTAAAATGAAGAAAACATCCCCTAAGCGAACTTCAAAAGAAGTCAAAACCTATATCGTGCGAAGAAATAAATGATCATCAGAGCAAACGGCAAAAATCAATGACGATTAGCATTGGAAACATGTGTATGTGAATACGCGCGTATTGTTTATTATAAAGTACCTAGGTTTTTCGTATGATTATACCATTCTTGATCGATCTTACGTGTATACTGCTTTTTTAAACTTTCTTATTACTGTTTTTATGTATAAATATGTATTGTTGTTAAGCTGCGCAAACCTCGTTCGTTTAAAGTCCTTCTTTAGCAACAAACCGACGTTTGCAACATCCTCATTTTTCATCAAAGTAAATAAAAGAATCGTGTTTACAGTGTCTGTGTTTCCTCCTCACACTTATAAGCTAAACCCTAAAGCTGCACTCTTATCATTCACCTAAGTGTATTGTACAAATAACTAGCATTCGACACAACTGTTTGCTCGCAATTATTTCCTAACCGTTTACATTCGTGACATCGTGTATAAAACTCTATTGGAGTACATGCTTACATTGGTAATTCTTACTTTTTTCCTTTTTTTTACGCGGTAATAATAGTAATTATCACTTTTTCGCTCTCTAGGCCACACAGCTTTGGGTGCCGAAAGTTTTTTTTTTTTTTTATTCCCCCTTAATGTTGTATCGACTAAACTGTTCTGAGTGTCTACAGAATCGGGCAGGACCCACGAGGCCAGCTGGGTTCATCCTCACTAGACCATAACTGTCTGTCCATGCTCGAAAGTTTCATAAATCTTCTGTGCTAGTTATATATCCATGCCCAACATAGGGCCAGTCAGCTTGTAAAAAAGTAACAGAAAAAGAGGTTTCCCTCATTTTTTTGCTTTTCTTAGCTTTTTTCCTACTTATCAGTATCTTCACGGCGTCATTTATGTTTATCACGCTTAAAGTACGTCTCCATTCCGGAACTCTCTTGGTTCAGAGACGAAGGCTTCTCTCTCCTTTGTGATTCGCCCTGGACTACCTTTTTTTCCATGTAATTTCTTATAATTCTCTTTTTGTCTTATTTCTTCTTCTCTATATCGATCAGTCAAACCAATTCCGAAAAGCTATAGGGTTCACTGTCATAGTGATCAATAATATTACACTACTCGTCTTGGTACGTGATGAACTAATGTTTTGGGGACGACTTCAAGCTGCACTTTTCCTTTCCTAGTTCCTCTTCCTTTCTTCGTTGACGCCACGACAATACTCTAAACATGCCACGAGCTCGATTCGTGACCGTCTAATATCTTTCTACGGTCTCACGATCGCAACATCTGTATTGTCCTCCGTTATTTCCTTTCCTAATTCAGTGGATAGCGACTGGACTTTGTTGGACGCACACCCCAACCATAGGGCTATCTTCCCTTTCCGGATCTCTCTGTTTACCGGTCGAGACCGTCGACGGCTGTCTAACCATCCCATGTGTATCGGTCGTCGAATAACCGTAGTTATAGAAGTTTTGCTGCTGTATCATCGGTGAGGTCATCATCGCAGGCAGATGGGGTATACCAGGTAGAATTAGGCTATTGTACGATCCAAGAGAGCTTGGTATCAGCGAATTGTCCATGGACTGCATGGACATCGAAGTGGACGCAGACACCCCAGTGGCTGATGTTGATGGATAGCCCGTTGTTATGCCGCGCCGACTACTTGAATGACGAGGTGAAGCCTCACATTCCATGGGTTGATAGCTACCAGGGAGGCTTGACACTTGCATCAGACTACCGCTGCTGCTGCTGCCCTGTCCTGACATGGTTACCAGTCCTATGACATCAGGAAAAAGAAAGTTATATCCGTGCGAATGATATCTTTATCTACACTAATAAATGCAATCATTATTCACGAAAACCGCTAGCTTTTACAATCTCACTATAGGAGTTAAGAGAAATAAAAGTTTAAATATCTACAGGGATTTTGCAGGCATCGAACTTCACCGCTACTGTTCTTGTCTTTCGACGATATGTTCATTCCTACGAATACCTAAACTTTCAAAACTTAGTGCCCAAAGATAAGTGCCACAATACGCCATGGATACCATGTCCTTTTGAGAAAGTCACGATTAAGCTGCAGTATATCAAATGTGTTGTTGGTAATACTGACACGATACTTGTAATTAATTGAAAAGATATTCGTTACAGGAATCAATTGTGTGGTACTGCGACGTACAAACACCTGCATAAGTATTCTATTGATCAAAAAAGTGTCTTACTTGGTTCTTGCATTGTTTAGTAATATCGCTATTACTATTTAATGCTACTTTATTAACTTTCTTTTCTTTCGACCATAATCGTAATAATAATTTATGAAACTTAATATCTAAATAGTTATCTCGTATATAGTATTGATGCACTTTTGCAAAGTGTACGATGCAAGCAGACTAAAGCATGCATGAAAGTATAAAAGAAATCAATGAAATGACTTATCTACAAAACAGATTCTATTAGTACGGTAATACGTCATGTCGGTTGGAATATGTTTAAAACTTGGTGGCTATTACTTAACTCACGGACCACACGCATTGCTTTTGACAGTGTGCATACGTTATATCGTTACATACCAACATGCAAATTGTATGTAACTTAAAATTAAATATAATAAAACAGAAAAAAGTTATAGCGAAAACATATTCCAATAATAAATATATATATTGTACTAATTAATATTCTTGAACTCTATGAGAAGGTCACTGATAAGAACAGATATTTTACCACGATATGAAGTGTCCCTGTAATAAACATTGCGACGGACACAACATACGTACTAAGGAAAGATTGAGGCATGGGCTAGCAAAGTCCATCCATGTCTCAAGAAAGGGTGTTTTCAAGCAAGCAAGGCTTCGCGCAATACATCCGAGGCCAGGATAAAATTATCAGGGGCATCGTTAGTTTTTTAGCTTGTAGGATTGTTTGTTAGACAGAACTTACTTATGTTAGTAAGTAAGATTAAGGTTGGGGCCTAGGACAGGTCGTCGCCGCCCCGCGGATACGACAGTCATCGAGCCACGTACTGTCCCCCCATCATATCTACGGGCAACAACAAGTATTGTTTAGTTTGTGCAGAAAGTAAAATACATATAATAATGAAGATATATAGCAAAATGACGCTCTTGTTAATTGATTATGAAATGTCGAATATAAATTGCTATTATCATCATGTATACATATATTAACTTATAATTATGCAAAAGCGGCCTTTTATTTTCTGCACAAATTAAAACTTTCCTGAATTTTCAGTACAGCGGAACTCTCCATTTTATCGATATCTCTATGATTCATGTTGTCGCTGCTCTTCTTTATTGTAGAAAATTTAGATACGTAAATGAATACTGTAACTTCGGCAGCCATACCAACATTGCGACAATATGAGAGACAATTTCTCATGCATCAAATGTGAGAATTCTACTGTCTCGAATGCTGCACTTATTAATTGTTCAATATCTTGTTAAGAGTCTTTACGAAACTGTTTATTTTGCAGAATCACTATGTTCCGAGAATATTGAAGATTTCGATAATGAAACACAACTGTTAAAATGATTAAATTAAGGGACATTATGGACGTAATATTTCGTATGGGTGAGACGTGATAGAAAGTAAATATGAAACGAATAATGAGCAGTGAATGAAATCAAGCAACACAGATGTAATATCTTTGTAAAGTTACATTTGTCATTGCAATTAATGAATTAAACGTAGCTGTATTATCATAACAACAGGAGCATGTGCATATTTCCCTTTAGATGAAATTTTCTGAAAGCTCTTTAGATGTTAATGCTTTCGAAGAAAATTCTAGTGTATAAGGTACTCAAATAAGGAAGCGTATGGATAACCGTTTAGTGCTGTGTGCACCGTGCAATGATATATCTCTTTTCAAAAGCTTTTGTCACTCTAAGCAAACGGAATCTAATAAAACCTTTATGAAATTGAAAAGTACTATTCTAATCAAATATGTCTTCGACTATGATGTAAGTGCATTTCTGAGAGTGCTTTTACAAAACCCAACCATTATATCAAATTATATGAAACGACCCAGAAACCTCTTATTTGCACTTAATTAAGAATCGAGACTAAAGACCTGTAAGTTGAAATAATCTAAAAACCAAGCGAGTCGTACTCTTTTATATTACAGACTGTGTTCCAACAAACTTTGTTTTGTGCTCGCGCAGAGAGTCGAACAAAGTAACCTACCATGATCCTGGCTCATCGACACCACTGCCGGACTTGTATTTGCACTATTCGCAGCAGCGATATTCGTGTTGGTCCCCTCATCGGCTGTTCTCTTAAAGAAATTGTGCTGAAGCGCGTAGTATGGCGTAACTCTCGTCTTTGGATCAAAATCCAACATTCGTAGAATTAGGTCCTTAAATTTGAGGTAGTCAGAGATCGAGTGACCGGGTTCACCTATCCTTCTGCCACCAGGACCGCCACTTTCAACGCCCAAAATTTCGTGTAACCGCCTCGTACCAGGTGGTTTATACTTTTTACCGTCTTTGGACTTTTTCAGCACGTACGAGCCATCCGTGGGGACTTTGTCAAAGTATTTCCGCGCTTTATGCGCTTGGTCCAATATGTGTTTTGGTGGCATGCCTAGTACTTCGACAATTTTGTTCATTTGATCGACCTACGGGAAGATCGGATTAAGACGGTACGGTAATACGAATCATAATAGGAGTCGGGTGTGCATGCGGATACGATGCGACAGGGAAGAAATGGCATCTCGTGCTATCGAACATTATCGAGTGCCGTGGCATACGTTTACGTTTATTTGCATAATCTCTATTTTTACCTCATTGGCCCCACTAAACAAAGGTTCTCCTGTATGCATTTCTACTAAAATACATCCCAGACTCCACATGTCTATCGCGAGGTCATATGGTATTCCTAACAGGACTTCGGGAGATCTGTAAAACCTGGACTGAATATACTGATATATCTGAAAATAAAAAGTAGTATAGTAAGTGAATGAAAGAATTAATGAACGAAGGAAGAGTCGTATATTCTTCTAATTCTTTACTAAAGACATACCCTTTGACCAAGTTGACACGAGCTACCAAAGTCGACTATCTTTATCGCGCTTCGTTTGGGATTGCACAAAAGAATGTTTTCGGGTTTTAGATCACAGTGAATGATGTTCAATTCCGGCGTAGACAGGAACAAGAGGGCAGTACACAGTTGCTGTGCAAATTTTCTTGTTAAGTTTAACGACACTCCCCGAAAATTTGTATTCCTAAGTAGATCATAGAGATTATACGATAGCAATTCGAATACCAAACATAAGTGATTTCGCCACATAAAATGCCTCTTTAGTTTAACTGAAATCAGATAAAAACGATCGATTAATATCATATTCAATTCGTCGGATAGAAATTATGTTTTTTGTTATTCTAGTCAAAATAACTTTACCTATATAATACTTGTTGTCTGTATCCGCCCTGTTCATCATTTCCAATAACCTAACTTCGATTTGCGCTTGATTTAGAAAAGGTTTTTTATTCTTGATGATTTTTATTGCCACTTGCGTCTGCTCTTCGTGGTCAAATGCTTTTACTACTTGGCCAAAACTGCCTTTACCTATGGAACAAAGAAAAAACATATTATTCGAATGATTATCAAATAATAGTCATTGTTATTGCAAACCCTTTTCAGTCCGCATCGCTTTCGAAATTTAATGTCAAGTAATATACATAAATTCATTAAATTTTATTACCATTATCATACAATTTTCCATATTTTAATTAAATATCAAAATCTCGTGCGATTTTATATACAAACTAGACGAACTTTACTATTTCTCATGACACAAAGTAATAAAACAAATTGTCGAGTTTGACTCGACGTAAGACGGGAAAGGATTAAACGCTCTTTTAATTACCTATTAATGAATCGATCTCGTATCGATCGAGGAACTTTTCCCCATTCTTGATAATGTAATCGTGGTTGTCGTCGTCCCAACCGTCATTGTAAAGCTTTCTTTCCTTTTTATGCGAGCCATCCTCTCCCTGCATCTGCTGTGCTCTTCTCTTCTTCTTCGCATAATAAACCTGTAAAAAAAAAAAAGTATGAGGGTAAAAAAAAAAGAAAAACTGGCAAAAGAGATATGAATCGAAATCGTAGAAATTCTCCCATTTATCTGCATAATTGCGAAGACGACAGAAAAGTTTTCCTCTTCGCACCTTAACCATCTGCTTTCACTTATACCATCCACCACCAAAGTACCACCCTTTACCATACCGAAGTTATAACATGCATTCATGATCCGCTCACATTTATCACTCGCGTCTCTCGAACACACACGTATGCACATACATGCGATAATATCGCGTAGGAGTGAACACGCGGTCTCATATTCGTGCATACATACATACACACACACACACATACTCATTCATACCTACAATCGAATGACTCTAGGATAGACCTATATAAGCGACGATATCACGTTTAAGACAATTATTTGCTCTACCAACCTACCCATAAGTGTAAAAGATATATAAATTCACAAGGGGTCTTAATAAAGATGGCGACAGAAATTTGAGAAAAGCTCCAACTTTCCTCCATAATTCATTTCCTTCGCAATCTAATTCTAATATACTCGCGGTTTGCAATTTGGAACGCATCGAATTACAATCTCTCCCTCCCCACCCCTCATATAATTGACATTGTAAGCACGACATAATGATAATAATAATAATAATTAATGCAAACGACAACTCGTGTTACCCTAGTAAATAAAATAAAAAAGAAAAATATAAGAGAAACCGCGGATCCTCGCGAAAAGTAGTTGGAAGCGTCGCGTTTTCTCAACAAAAATGCCATGTAATTCGGTAAACGATCTGTCTGCGAGAGGAAAGGACGAGGTCTCGGGGAGAGGAGGCGCAAGGAGAGAGGAGCAAAAGGGGAAGAGGGCGCAGAATCCGATCTGCCGCCTCTCCAGCAATCGATATGCCTGCGACCACGTGAAAACCACGCCGTTCGACGGACGACGCCAAAAACTCTCCCGACACCTACTCTCTCTCTCTCTCTCTTCCTATTACAACATTTTCCACGTTATACCAAATCGTCATGATTCAATACAAAGAGAAAGAGGAAACAAAAGAAATAATTATAAAGAAACGAGTAGTTTGAATCTTTTCGCGCTAAAAACTAGCCGATGACGTTTTATTACTAACCAGAATTTCCATTCCAACATCTGTAAAAAAAATTGCTATAAAGTTTTTCGTACGGTCGAATAAAATAAACGAAGACCATTCTCTTTGAAAGATAAGGATAACCCCGAGTTCCTTCCCCTTCTTACTTGTCGGCCAACGCGGGAGTACGAAAAATCGTAAGATCGGAGAAGAGCTCTTTGAAACTCCGCGTAGGTAGAAACCGGTATCGTCCCGAAGGATATAAGCGAATTCGTAGATACATGATTTCATTGTCGTCGTCTCTCTCTCTCTCTTTCTTTCGTCCTGTCGGAGGCAACGTCGCCGCCCGATCGTCACCGGGTGGTGTCCACCCTCCCACTCTACTTCGTCGACCCTCCCTTTCTCTTTTGTCCCCTCTTCGTCTATCAATTCCCTTTCTCTCTCTCTCGCTCCTCTTTCGAACCTAACCTTCCGCCTAACGCACACACTATCGTGTCAGTAGTCTACACGCGTTAAGAGTGAGCGTCTCCTTGGTAGTATCGGTGCATGAGAGAGAGAGAGAGGGGACGAGAACGTGCGAGAGAGGACGGTGACGCCGCTAGCCTGTTTTCCTCTCTCTCGTTTCTGTTGCTATGCGCGAGTGCATGAGACCGGCCCCATATGGTGCGTTCACCACCATCCTCGCCAAAAGCAGCCCAGGGCCACTACGAACAGCGAGCGATGAGAAGAGAGGAGAGAAGGGAGACGGAAAGCACAGAAGCACGCGCGCGTCTCCCTTAGAGAGAACAAGACGAACGGATCAGAGAGAGAGAGAGAGAGTGGGTGGAAACATATATAGGATGCATAGGCATCTCTCTCGGAGTCTTCTTGCGATTCCGAAACGTCATACGCGAGACGTTACTAAGATGCCGATCTTACGAAAGATTTCTTATGTTTCTTCTCTTCTTTTTCTACTTCTTTCATGTCTCTTTATAAGCACGCGATAAACGGTGTTAACTTTTGAGGTATTAATTAGAGAAATCAGATGCGAAGAGTTGTGATTGGTTTTTTGTAGTATGGAATGTTAAATAATTAAGAAGGATCATGTTACATGGATATTTTTCAATGTTTCATGTAGGCTGAGTGTCTTTAACTTTTTTAGGGACGTTTGTTTCATTTTTAATCCATAGTGATTGAACAATTGAAAATATGTTGAAATAAATTAAGAATATTAAAAATAATAATAATAATCGGTTATTTGTCTAGTCGTCGTTATTGTAAATTAAAACTAAACGTATCCACGTTGCCTTTTTGTAGAGGTGGTACAGCAAATATCCAACCATTCAAATTTTTGTATTAAAAGGGCAAGACACCTTTCCTTTCATGCTCTAAAGCAGTGGTTTAACTGGTGTTTCGCGGAACACTGGTTCTCTGTTAACCTATAGAAAGTGTTCCGTAAAAATTGGAAAATTAGTGAAAAATTAAAATAGTTATTAAAACAAAACAAAAATAAAAAAGCATAAATCATTGTTTTTAATATATACAAAAATAAACACTATTTTATTTTACTACAGTGTTGCACAAAAATTTTGTAAAATTATAACTGTTCCGTGAGTTTAAAAAGGTTAAGAACCACTGCTCTAAAGAGTAAATAAAACTGCATCCTAATTGCTGAGCAATAATTTTCGAGAGAGCGAAAGAATTTCTTTGAAAAACAATCGTGTTGACGATGCGAAAACATGAGAGATAGCTTTTACATTCGAATCAATTTATCGGTCAATTATTACGAAATATTTGAGATATACTTCTGCGAGCAAATAATCGTGGGGCTCGATCAAACAATCCGTGCTCTTTTGTCGTCATCTTCTTCCGTTTCCTGTCACATTCGAACACCATAATTCCTAGTCTCAAAAAATACCGTACACGTCTGTATGTCATTAAATGATTTTTAATTTCTATTCTCGTGGTTAAAGAGTACAAGTTGCATGATCGCGTACGACCGTGAATCTTGCTTAAAACGGAAATACCAGAAAGTTATACGCGTTCGGTAACGGAGAGGTAAACGACGATACGGGGAGTCTCTCGCGTTTATGCGACAAACGAAATAAAGTAGCGCTCGTCGTAGAGCCCGGATAGGGGCGTCCCACTTTCGAAACCCGGTTTGTTAAGTCTTAATAGAACGAAATTATAATGCCCGGGAGTAGAGTCGCGAAATCGTCAACGTAGGAAATTACTCGAGCGAGTCCTAGCACCGTTGTTACCGCCGCCTTCTTTCCTACGATTTTCCAATGGTTTACAAAGCGAGACTAACTCCCTCGTATAACACGGTATTTTTCTATAATTTCCTCGAGAATTGAAAAAATCTTTGTACAACGTGTGACATGTCAGGAAAATTTTCAAGTGCAAGCACCATCATGCTATATTTTTTTATTTTTTATTCGAACAATCGTTGTTATCGGTTGTACTATTGACATTTTTGTAAGAGTTTCAGATGATTACAATGAATGAAGTAGATGTCATAGGAAGTCATATTTTTAATTGTTTTGCAATTAGGATCGACGTTAGTCGTCTATCGATCTTTGCACTCAAATTGTATTAACCGTGTGTACTTTGTATTATTGCAGATAATTAATCTTAAGTAATATACATTGATTCGTTATTAATCCTCTGCAATTTAAGGTCGCCTCCGACGTGACGATACTATTTTTCTTTGAAATTCTCTAGTCCCCTCTGGAGTGACATAAAATGCAGATGTAAATAAAGTCAGAGTTTGGCAGAAAACAAACTAGAATAATAATTATAATGTAAAGGTTTAATTTATTATCATTAGATTTTGTATATTTTAAACTGATTAGCAAACTTTCCTACTTTTATGTACAGGGTGACACCGTAATAGGTGGCCAAACTTTGGTACTATATTCTACTATTCCTGAGGATGAAAAAGGTCGTACGAACGTAGGTGAAAAAACTCTTCCTTTCCGAGATATAAACACTTTTCTGTTACGATGGAGTATTAAAGGAATGTTTAAAACTTACTTCAAAAAAGATTGCTGAAAATGATTCCCTTCTGCAACAATGCATGTCTCGCATCAACGTTTCGAGACTGTCGAAGACATTCAACGATTTTTGCTGTAATTCAGAATTTTTTTTCACATGCGGCAATAATTTTAGCAAAGTAAATGATGACGGTGCTCGAAATTCTACGCGCCGCAGCTATTTTAGAGAATTTTCGATGTAAACAAAGTGTTCGCTTCTCGAAAAGGAAGAGTTTTCGAAGCAACGTTTAAATGACATTTTTTATAATCAGAAACAGTAGAACGCGGTATTAAAATTTGATAACCTATTTCGGTGTCGTTCCATACATTCATTAATTCGCTATTAATTTGTTACCGTCGTCGCAGGATTTTGCATATTTTAAATTAATATATACAGGGTGACCCAGAAATGGCTGATCAAACAAAATGAGATGACGATGAAAGTCATTTCCAATAAAAATAATCACATATGTGGTTGTGCAATTGTGCAAAAGTTATTTCAAAATCATTTATCTATTTATTCGTCTACTTCTGGTCTACTGCCTTGAATTTGTACGCAGCGAAGATACAAAAGTGTTATCTATCATATAATTAAAACAAATTGTCAATTCCGAGTCGATATAGGACTTGAAAAAATTAACACATTTTTCTCTGAATCATCATAAAAAAATCTTTATTATTATAAATATACGATATTATAAATAAGAATACATTTCTACCCCTGACGTCATTCACAAGAAACCACCGTGACAGTCAACGTATTAAAAACCCTCCATTTATTTAAATAGAAATCTACTAAATCTTTAAATTGACATCAGCAGTGCCCGCAAAAGAAAAAGATCCTAATTACCCTAACGAACCGGTCCTATCGATCCTTCAGAGAATCATCCCATCCAATCATCGATGCACCTTCGATCGGTATCACAAAATTCCCCCTCGATCCTTGGAAAAAATAAGATTATTAAAATACAAGAGACATACTCCGTTCTAGCCCAAAGTACGGCAGTCGAGGAGGGCGTCTCACGAGGAACAAGAATAACATTTTTTTTCGTACGGTCCTCGTTGAAGAGGCGGAGGAGGAGGTGGTAGATGAGAAGAACGCGAGGAAGATTACGAAGGAGAAAGAAGAAGACGACTAACGCCATCGGATGGTCGTGGAGCCGTTATGAATCTCTGCTTCGACGAACGTATAAGAAGAAGTCGGATAGAAAGAGGGAGAAAGAAAGAGAGAGAGGAAAAGAAGACGAAAAAAGAGAAAGATAGAGAAACGGCTGGATGCTGGTAGTAGTACCGCTGGTGGTAGTGGTGGTTGTCGGAGAGGAGACTAGGTAGGCAGCACGGATGAAGGGTGGGAGTAGACTGGCTGGAATTGGAAGGGGAATATGGCGGAAAGAGAGAAAGAGGGAGTGCAAGAGAGACTGCAAGAGAATAAGAGAGAAGAGATAGGAAAGGTAAAGGGTAGGGAGAGAGATAGTGAGAGATGGAAGGGGCGTGATCAGGACTACCGGCCCGAGTCATGAATGAAGTGACAGACGAAACGAACGAGAGAGCCGCCGCCTCCGCCGCCACCGCCGTCGGCCCAGGCCGTTCCACGACCTTCCGGAACGTCTGCGTTCCACTTCTTCCACCTCCTCTCCATTTTCCTTCTGCTCTTGCGCGTCCTCGCGCTTTCGCGGATCCAACAACCGCGCGATCTTCGGAACGAGATCTTTGCTTTACGTTCTTTCCCTTTTAGATTCGAGATTTATGCATTTTCGCCGTTCCCCGCACCATTCGTGACCTCTTCTTCCGCCATTTTGTCGGGAAACGATCGTCCGAAGATTTGGAGCCTTCTTTTTCCTAATGATCTTTTAGTCGATCAAATTTGAAAGATTTTACATTGACGTAACACTCAATAATATTGGATAATTTGGACACGGTGTGTCTTCTCAAAAAAGAACCGTCGCTATTGCAACTTTATTCGCGTCTAACCAACTTTCCAGTCTTTTTTTAGCTCTCTCAAGGCAACTCAAGAACGATGAAGTTTCTTTCGTAATTTCCTTATTTGACAAAGCCAACGCAAGGTATGCAAATCCTCGAAACGAGAAGAGAGAAAGAGAGAGAATAAAGAAATTCTCGAGGCAAGCATTCGTCACGGCCATTTTTAAAATCCCACAGTACGAAACCGTGAAAGAACGAAGACCTGTCACTTTGAAACGTCAAGAGAATATTTTTTTGTCGAGAGAAAAGAAGATGGAACGGGGCACCGACGACCAATAATCCGTAACTGCGGCTGGTGGAACCGTTTCTGAGTCACTGAGTTCGAGCAACGGTCAACGGAAAGTTTTGGCATGGCCAGCCAGAGAGACTCACATGCACGCTCACGCGCGACTCACAAACGTGTGTTTGTCCAAGAGAAAGAGTATGTAGTCATCATCGATTGGGAATGCACGTAATGAACTCCAAAAGCATCGAGAACGAAATCGAAGACGAATTTTCCGATTCGAATATATCATTGTAGCTTCTCGTCGAAATGGTGGCTGGAAAATGTCATAAACGTCTGATACCATGACAGAGAGAGTGCGAGAGAGCACGTGGGTAGGTAGGTAAGTAAAGAGAGCGAACAGCTGTTGGAAACTCGCGCTCGTTTCAAATTTATCCGGAGCATTGTCCGTCTCTCTAGAGGTGAACCTCGAGAAGGCGTCAGCGTAACCGGGCTATTTTTTTCACGGCTCCAACTTCTTTTTTTTTTTTTCTTTTACAGACTTCAAGGTCCCTTTGTAGAGTTTCTACGAAAAAAAATTTCTCTTCCCGTTCTTTTTCATTCTCATGCTTTCGTCCATCGATCGGTTCTAGGATTCACGAGGGATACCTACCGCGATCGAAGGTTTCAAGGACGCGAAGGCCCTTCGAAGGATCGAAAAGGGAGCACGGGTCGGAACGAAAGCCTTTCCACATCCTTTGTTCGCTTGGAAACCGTCGAAATTCTCTGGCCTCGAGTATACTATCTCGCTCTCTCTCCCTCCTTTCCTCGACTCTAGCCTACGAGTCTTTCGTCTAATCTTTATGACGTTAACGCTCGCTCTAAAAGATAAGGTATTGCGTCGAACTTGCTGAGAAAGAGGAAAAGAGAGATAGAGAGATCCGTTACTCCGATGTAACCATATACTTTACTTGTGCAACGTATCGCCACGTAATGACATCGTTTATTAGATACCACGAATTCGCGGCCGGTTTACAAAGCTACGATTTAATCCTACACTCCGCTCACGAATGGTAGAATTAACCGAAGGAAGAAAAGAGATAGATATAGTTCAAGTTCTAGGTACGTATTCCTAAGGTGAATTTCGATCAAGTTCGTACCAGTAATTTTCTTCTTTCGTTTTACAAAAGCTACGGACTTAAACGATCTTTCTAATAACGGTATTTCTCTCGTCGTGCTAAAGGATTTACTCGAGCGGGTATAGTCGTTGATCGGTTCCATTAGAACCAACGCTATCCTTTCGACTTTGCCTTTTATAATGCAATAAAAGAAGTTTAAAGATCTTCTCTCCCAAGTTCCATGAAGACCTTGAGGATCTCTCGGCCGGTTCCCGTGCCAGGGATATATATATTCAAGGACCCGCGACTGCTCGAGAACAAAACCGAGCGAAGCAACGAGATTAGAGACTCGATTCTATACGAGTTAAGTGGTCGAATTAGTCAAAAATAAGAGGAGGGAGGGGGGAATTATTTCGAAAGTCTTCGACACGATCAAATAAAACTTTGTATGATTTCAGTATCGTATCGAATGAATGGACGTGAAAAGATTCATTGATTACCTAAAAAAAAAGAGTGAGGTTATAAAAGAAGCTGGATGTGATCGATGGACCACGAGTTAAAAGAGTCGTGTACGTAAGCTCGTGAATTTACTCTCTTTATCTCTCGATGTACGTACACCCTTACGTACGTTGTACACGAAGGGACGAGCAAAAGCGAGTAGTTGGCATCTGGGTCGTCTTTAATTATTCGCAAAGCTATTCTGACTTGTGACGAGTGCCTCGGGCAATGGGATTCGATTCCTCGTTTGCCTTCTCCCGTCCCTTTACTCCTCGAACCTTTCGTTTTCTCCCTTTTCGCTGTCTAGCATGTCCTTCGTTCGATTTCGTGACAATTTGTTTTATCTTTCTTTTCTTCTGTTTCTTAAACACGTTTGACCGATCACAAAAGTTCGATTCGGGACACGGTATTTGTGGTGAACGTCTTTAAGGGCATTCTTGGAAGGTGGTTCTCCCTTGGGATGGAAAGGTTTCGACCGCGTACACGTAGATTCTTGGCTTTGAGTAAAGGCTTCGCGGACCGTACCATTTCTTCTTTCTCTCTTGCACTCGTTTTCCTATTCTTTTAAAATTTTCTCTCTCTCTCCCCCCCTTCTGGGTCTTACAAACTCGAAGAGATAGGGAACGTCAGGACTACGGAGTAGCAACGGCGGAGCGCGAGACAGTTTTCTCTCGTATATATGCTAAGTGTTTCGCGCTCTTGTCCATTGTTTTCGCGTCGGGACTTTGCGATTGATTTTATTGCTTCTCTCCTGGCGCGTCTTTCGAACTCTCTCTTTCGCGTTTCTACTAGGAAAGTCTTCTACATACGTATATCTGCATCGTATAAAAGCGAGTGTCCGTTACAAAATTTACAAAAGATTTTATTATTAATACTATCAAAACGACTGGTTGTAAATTGGACTCTCACGATTTATTAAATAATAAAAGCATGTTTCTAAAAATTTATTATAAATTAAATTTATTTGATATCCTATCTTAATGATAATGAATAAAGATTCGGAAAACTACTAAGGCAGTCTAGACGATTGATTATCTATTCCATGCCTTACGATTTTTGGAATAATAAAGATACTTTATAAGTTTACTCAATATTGCTGATTAATTATAAATAAACAAGCATTATTTCCTAAATATTTCTCGAAAAAATATACGTGATTAAAATAAGTGTAGGTTAACGCGTCAATTTGTTATAATGCATTGGAAATAATTATTAATACTACCTATCGATATTTACGAGATTACAACCATCAGTTATCAAAATTGTAAGGTCTGATATAACAGATGTTTATTCTGAAAAGGATTATTAATAAAATTATATAGATCCACGCGTTCATTTATTTAAAATTGGCTCAGCATTCAACGCGTTAAAAGCTGGTAGTTCTAGTATCGAGAACCGGACGGCTAAAAAAAGTACTCACCGCGTGCCTCCTTGGAGTATCAAAAAAGTTGAATAAAAAAAATGAAAGAATCTATTAGGGAGATAGCTCGCGAACGAATCTCAAACTCTACTCGCACGAGCGGAGAAACCCGAGGCGGTGTAAGACGATGATTACAAAAACAACACGCAATGCCGTTCCAAGGAGTCTCCTCTTCTCTATCTCTCTTTCTCTCTCCTCGATGCACTTCCGTTAGCCGATCAGGTTTTCTTTCCCTTCTTCGTCCGGCGCGCACTAATCACGGATACATTCGCGTTATTTATATCGCCGTCCGTTTTATCGATATCCTTGCTTTTGTGCCGTCGCGGTAACGGCACCGGAGCGGAACGCGAGACAGCTGGAGAATACGATCGAACTTCCCTCTCTCTCTCTCACTCATTTTACCCCCCTTTCTTTTCGAAAGCACGCGATCCCTATTTAACGCGGCTCTGCCACGATCACCCTTCGAACGTATGATTTATGTAAATCGCAGCTAATTAATCGTAAACCAAAAAGAGAGGGGACAGAGAGAGAGAGAAGAAAGCAAAAGAGGACGAGAAGAGTAGAGAGAGAATTCTTCGGAAGTTGCAAATCCCGGAAAACTCCGTGGGAGGGTAAAGCGAAACTTTTCTTAACCCATTTACGCTCACTGGGTCGTAAACGACCTTCCTATCCTTTCCTACCATCTCTCTTCCCACTCACGATCTTTCTCTCTCTCCCTTTACCCCTTCTTCTTTATGATTAATTGTCTTCCGGAAACGTGTCATTAATATCGAGCGTAAGAAACGCAATCCCTGCTACTCCGAAATGTCCTCCATTTTTCTTCGCTCGTTTAATTTCCTAAGATCATTCCTTCGAAAGGGAATAATATCCTCTCTGTCCCTTCTTCTTCATTCTCGTGGAACATAAAAATGTTACAATTCCTATATATCGTCGAATGGACACACCATGGTAGGCTATAGATACAGCTCAGCAGTCGACCTCGAGGAGCACGGTTGGCACCTAAGCGCATAGTTAGTCGAGCTGCATCTCAACGGATATGCAGGATTCCCGGTACCTCCTCCCGTTGCATGGGAATGCATCGAAGGAGCTACGAGCTTCTGCACCCTTCCCCCACTATCCTGACTTCTCCTTGTCCCTTCTCTCCCCCCCGCCACGGAAGATCTCCTCCCTTCTTCTTATACTCTCCGTCGTCCTCCTTTCTTCTTCCTTCTCCTCTTCTCTCTCTCGGCACTGGTTACCGGTGGCTCGAGAGAGTTAACGCCACCTCGAACGTGCTTCGGCTTCTTCGGTTGCCAAGCGAATCCGCTGTCACCGGGATTTCGAAAGGAGCGTTACACTTGCGTGCCTCTTAAACGTCCGCGAGCCTTTCTTCGTGGTACTCGAGAGGATCTTCGAGGATCCATAAAGAGATCGAGGAGGAATTTCTGTTCTATCTTTAGGTTTCTTTTTTTTTCTTCATAATAAAAAGTCTCCTCGACACGATCTATTCTTTAGAAAGATCAATGGTCCATCGGAGTCTGGCAGTAAATCGTTGAAAGATTATTTATCTCGCGCGTAGATCCATCGAACGAAACGAATATTACTATTTTTTTCTTACGAAACCTCGTTATAGTTCCTCACTTTAGGAAATCAAAAAAAAATTTCTGTCAAGAGGTAACGATAAATCATCGATCGAAGAAAGGTAGATAAAACTTTCGGATGGATTTACGAGTCGGCGTGCCTGGGCTATGAGCTCAACAGCTGTTTATATACTATATGGCAATATACCTCTTTCTCTCTCCCACGTGTTTCGTGGGAGGAGTACACGAACGCTGCTCTCTTCGCGAACCATTTCGTTTCTGACGGAGCACCCCTTCTCTCCATGAACCATCTCTTCTCTCTCTCTCTCTTTTTAACGTGGGCCGAGATCTTCCCGCCAACTAGTTATCCTCCCTCCTACTCTTCGCCCCCGTTTCGTTTGATTACGCGTTATCGCCCCTATCGTGTTTCGACGTGTGTTGGCGATGCATCGACGACGTCACGCATGACGTCACGAGAATGCAACCGACGTGGGGACGATAGGTTGACCGAAAGTTTGTTCTTTCAAATTTCTAACTCATTTTCCCGTCGTCTTTTTAATCCTACGTCAACACGGTATATCCGCGTTGGCAATGTCAAGGCGTTCGATGCATCTCGTATCACTATCGTTCTCCGTAAGACCGATGTTTCTTTAATGGCCGTAATACTCTCTCCCAAGATATTATGAAGGAATGAAAGAGAAAAAAAATGGAGGGGGAAGAAATAAATGCCGTTTTCAGACGTATTCATAAGCGTAACGAAACTTGCTCCAACCGTATTAAAAGAAAATTTTCCTCGGCGTGGCTGCTAATAATCCTGAGTATACATAAAAAAAAAATGAAAGGAAGAAGAAGTGGAAAAAAGGTCTGGAGATCGACTGGCAAATAAGCTCGTTGCTCGTCGATACTCCTCCATCGCGTTATTAATAATTCAACTCGGACCTTCTTACTACTACGTTCGCCGGCGTGACTCTTTCTTCCACTCGCATCCCCAAACCCTTGCTCTCTTTCTCCCTCCCCTTCTCTTCCTTTTTGTTATGAATGGGCCGTAACGAGTCGTCCACCTTCGAGCAATTTTTCGCGAGCTTCCCCCTCTTTCTCTAACGAGCCCCGCTCGGTGAGCCTTTTCCAATTTTTATCGAAGGGAAAAGCCTCAGGAATCGTCTTTCGCGGAAGACGAGCGTAATCTCCTTCGGGCTGACTCATCCTATCGACTTTCTCGTATCGAATTCGACGAAAAGACTGAGAGTAAGAGAGAGAAGCGACTCGACGATTATCGAACGATTAGCTTCTTTATCTCTCGCACAGGTGACCGGATACGCGTTGTCCTGTCGGTACGTGCGTTCGGATTTAATCGTTTCGCGTAAAACAGGAAAAAAGAAGGAACGTTCCACGAATGGAGGTGACTTCCTTCTTTCGATATACACCTAATCTTGTTTTTACGCGATTTGATTTAACGCGATTAAAAAAATACGTTTTTTGATATATTTTGCCAGTTTTTATTTTATTAAAATGAATTGTTAATTTTTAGGTATACGAATTTTCTTTTAGTTAAATTATTACTTTTTATCGCATTTTTTTCATTTTTCCTATGTAATATTCTATTTATAAACATATCTCATAAAGCATTTAAATAATTAATTTTAAACTAGTAAACACTTTAAATAGTTAATTTTTCAAATATAGAACCAATCCTCTATTTTTATACGGATACTATATCTTTTTTTACACAATTTTTTTACGCGAGTTTTTAGAGAACGTATTTATCGCGTAAAAACAGATATAGGTGTATTTCTTCTTTTACGCAAAGAAACGTCGGAGAGAACATTCTCATCGATTTTCAAAAAAGGATATCGTCCCGTTCGATCGCTGGTTCCAAAGACCTCGCGTTTCTCCCCATAATAATGCGAGCTTGCGCGATTCCTCGAGGAGACACAAGAAGCACGTCACATGGTATACTCCTACGCTATATACGCGAAAGAGGGACTTTCGAGACGATTACGAACGCGTAGGAGTCCCTCATGTGTCTGTATGTGCTTTCGCCTTTCACGTAGGTGGCCTTAAAACGTTCCTACGAGGGGCCTCGAAACGTTTCGCGGAGCAATACCCCATCATCGTGAAACGAAGAAAAGGATCCTCGTAATACAGTTTTTTTCGTCGAAAACTCACGACCCTTCGCTTGTCCTGAGAAAATGATACCTTCCGGTTATGAGCACGTGTCAGTGTATCGTTTCGGTGAAAAATAAAGAAACTTACAAATGTTCCATAATTTTTTTAAGAATCGAGTCGCTCATTTGCCAAATCGATTAATTTCATGAAAGAGAAAGTAAAGACAATTGATAAAGTTATATGAGATGTTTGTTTTGGAAATGGTGCAAGTTAATTTTTGTTAGATATTTATATATATACTAAATGTTTATTATACCTGTTAACCAGGGAGAACGAATTAACTCACGATGAGTAATTAATTACACTTATGAAAAAAAGATATACCACCCGTCTACCATTTCAACTACGAAAGTAATGCAATTAAAAATCTGTCTTTCACTTCATTTATTTCCCTACACATTCTTCACCATAACATCTACATTTCAAATGAATTACAGTCGTTCGCATATGCAGTTCGATATACACCCCCGTTATGTCTTGACAAGACATACACTTAACCGTAAACCGAGTAATTTGGCATTAAATTCCCAAGAATTAGTATTAATACCTTTAACACTTTGACTGCCACGCCGGTCACCGATGATAATCACCTATTTTTTCAGTGAGGCTGTGGTGATCACCATCGATAATCATGGATAACTACCGGTGATATAAAGACACTAGTGATAAGAATGTAGTCTTACTTAACCATATTACAAATAATTTATTATTATATACTTGAAATAATGGAAATTTCATTATGATTACTCGGGGTCAAATTCTTAAAAAATTCGGTTGCAGTCAAAGTGTTAACCTACCAACCTCGCAACCATAAACCTAAGAAATGTTCCAAATTCCTACGAAGTAAAGATCGAACCGCGGGAAACATCGAAGCACGTGGAAGAAGACGACATGATTCTTACCTCGTTGATGTGCTTATAGGTCTTGATGAGGTCGACGCTGAGCTTCCGTAGGGGTGCCGTGGCTGGATCGCGAAACCTGTGGGGTATCCTGGCTTGCATGGCGTGGATGTCCGCGGGGGTCTCCTGCGGAACCCCACCGGCACCCCCGCCACCACCGCCACCCCCACCGCCGCATACCGTTGGAGGCATGGGCTCCTCGGCGACCAGACGCCCATAAAGGGGCGCCCCTCCGGTACCCGTCCTCCCGCTCACTGAAATCACACATGTAACGAGATTAGACCACGGGTATAGATCGATAGATAGATTACTTCGATCCTATCCCTTCTAACGTAATAAGCAACGATCTTTTATCGCTTCTACCACTATCTCGTATCTATCAATATTTTCTCATTAGCTTTTCCGAAAACTTTTCTTTCTTTCCGCGAAATTCTATAACGGTGGATCGCCGCCATAGTAAAAATGAGGAACGTGCGTGGAACGGCGATAACGATAGTCGCTTCCATGAAAAGCAATCGAAAGAATCGAGCAGGGAAATGGCGACACGTTCGAAGAAGCCGCCTCATAAAGGGGAACCAATCGCGATTGCTTGCCGAGTCACGTGAACGAGCGCGGGTTTTATTGAATTTTTATGAATAACAGTGTTTTGTAGCTTTTCCTTTATAATTTTGGATAAGTATAGATTATGATGAGAGTAGTGACCGGTAATTATGAAACTGTTTTAATATAAATGTATAAATCAAGCTGGTAAGGCGAGAACGGTAGCGTACAGAGTCGTTAATTTTGACTCGTAGGACTCGTCCTCGGTTCCGGCCTGCCACTCATCGAAACATTATCGTTATTTTAACGACCCTGTTATGTACTTCGAACGAGCTTACGTCGTCCTCTTATCGCTTCGTAAAGCAAAACCCTCTCGCTCTCTTTCTCTCTCGTTCTACACTCGGTCGTTGATTTTTTTAAAAATTCTATCCTAAATTTTCACCGCAAGCCCTCGTATTTTTCACGCTGCTTTCAGGCTGCGAGTAGCTTTTTCGCGTAATTAAAAAATAAAGCTTTTCATGCGGGAGATCTCATTGAGAAAGACGAGCACTCTGGTATAGGACAAACAGCACAGTTGTTGGACCTTCAACGATAAGCCAAGTTATTGGCCATCTTATAAGAAAACATGAAAATTAGTAATAAAGTATGTAGATTTATACGACTTTCAAGTAAATTCATCGATTCAAAAAGTTTTTTTTTTCAATAATGACCACATAAGTCTACACAATTAGTAATTATCATGCCTTCCTATAAGATGATCACTAACTGTACCATTTACCCTACATGTATTACATCGTTGCTAAAAAGTATTTCCATTCATTCAAGAAACATTCCTCGTTGAATTTAAGAAATGTGTCGTGGTTTGCTAACGCGGCTCGCTATTTATCTCTCCCTCTATCCCCTTCCCGCAACAACGATAGACGCGTAATCGACGATAAAGGTAGAGAAGGGTAGGTACAACAAAGCAAGAATCAACTGGTTGTCGCGAACGTCCCTAATTTCCCCAACGCTCGACACTGCCTTCCTTCCGTCCCCGTCCTTATCATCCCTCCCGTTAAATGGTCCATGGAAGTGGCAATTGGCTAATCGCTCGACACGATTCGCCGTGTGTGTATATCCTCGTCGTGTGTCCTTGGGCCAAGTAAATCATCAGCATAAGAGAGAGAGAGAGAGAGCGAAGGGGGTGGGGGGAGAGAGACAGATAGAAAAGAGAGTCGGTGACCCGGCGATGCTCCGACGGTAGACTTTAACGAGAAAATTGTGGGTGGTTGAGTAAAATTTGCGGACTATCCAGCAGCACCCTCTCCTCCCTTTTCCAGTTTCTCTCTTCGGCTTTTATCCGAGCTCCTCCGTTGGCCCAGAAGCGAGCTCCGACGCCTCTACCAGCCCTCCCCCCTTCCTGCCCCCTTTCCTGTCGGTGGTGTGTTCCAGGCCGTTCCACCCCCGCCCCCTCAGCCATTTTTACGAGCCACTGCGTATCGGAAAGCGGAGGCGGCAGTAGCGCGTCGGAGCTCTGTTTGAAATGTAGGCCAGGGCGCGGTTGAATGAAAAAAATATCATTCATTAACACGCTCGAGCAAGGGTTCTCAATCCTGCTCTGCTCTCCTTTACTCTTCTTATCCTTCTCGAGCTACCTTGCACCGTATTTCTCTTTCTCGTACGTTCTCTCTCTCTTTCCGTCTCTCAGGAACGGCCCAGTGGCATAGAACGACGGCATCTCGTATCCCATTTGCATGTCTGCGAAACGAGCAAAGAGAGAGAGAGAGAGAGAGAGTATGTTGCACGAGAGGGAATCGATTGACTACGCGAAAGACAGAGAGAGTGGAAAGCAAGCCCTCGAAAGAACTGAAAGTACCCTGGCACCCTTAAATCGCGAGCCTCCAGACTATTGTCACCCCCTATCGAAGCGATTATCTTCTCCAACGAGCCACCACCAGTTGTCTAACCTACCGATTAACCCTCGGACGGCAGAAATATTTTCACTGTCGTACGAACGTACCAACGGCCGAACGAGCGGACGAACAACGACGGATCATACTTGACCTATTAATCAAACGAGCCTGTTAACGGGCTCCGTAGCTTTCGATCGGTGAAAATGCTGATCGAGCGACTTCTCCAATCTCGTGTCTCTTTTTTCCCTCTCTCTTTCTCGTTGATACACCTAAGTAGGTTCGATACGCGGGAAAATATTTTCCTCGTCTTTTTAACGAAGAAATTGAAAGAACGTGTTGGTGATATAGTTCGCGTTCGAGTTTAATTCCATTTTTCTTTTTTTTTTTTTTTTTTCCTCGTTGGCTTTATCGCGATAAATACATTAAACGGTAGCGAAGGGCGTCTCTGTGAATCCTATCGCCCTCTTCCTCTCTTACGAGACGTTCTCTAACGAGATTGAGTGCACTTCGCGCATCGACGACATTATAACGAACGACGACTCGAATTGACCTGGATTAAATGAATAAACTTTTTTAAATCGTGCCGGCGTTCGTTAAAGCACGCTTCTCTCTTTTTCTAACAACGTTCGAAGATCATTCAAACATAAGAGAAAAAAAAAAAATTCCTAAGCTTCTTCTTTCTTTTTGAAATACTTTACCAAACACCTCGCGACATTTTTGGACCCCTTCGGGACGGGCTATTAACTCTCTCGGCCGATGGCTCGTCGTCTCACGGCACGCGCCGAAAGTAAAAGCAAAGTTTCAGTCTCGAACCCTCTCTCTCGGGTTTGTTCCACCGAAAGTTTCCTCGAAGTATAGAGAAGAGAGAGAGAGTAGAGCGTTCGCCGTTGTCGCCACGACTCGTTTCAATCGGAAAGAAACCTATCGACGGTTCGAAGACGATCGATTCTAGCCACGAAAGAGCATCGCTCTGGTCTAGCCATCGGCGTCGTTTCGAAGGATACTCGATAGAGAGAAGGAGAGCGAAACAGATAGAAAAAGATAGATAGGTAAAAAAAAAAAGGATCACCGACGAGGATTTCTCGGCTTGCCATCGAATCGGTCAACACGCGTGCTCACGTTTTTATGTGTGCATGTGTATATATATAATATATATACCTAGGTATATGTATATATATATATACACATCTATAAATCGAACGGCAGGCAAGCGTAAAAAATGCAGGATATCGATACGGACAGGGAGGATTATTCTTTCGTTCGATAGGCGTACCAATGGAATTGGAACGTTTTACGAGTCGCCGCGGTGATACGCGCGCACAACCATCGAATCGTTATCGTCTCTCTTTTCTACACGGGACGATCAACATTTTGTTTCTCTTTTTCTATTCTTTTTCTTGATAATGACGAGATACATTGTTAAAAAAAACAGTCAGAGCACGCACATTAAATTCGTGACGATGATACCGTACAGTCCCTTTTTGAAAAAAAAAAAGAGAGGAAAGATTAGGAAAAAGGAAGTCAGTCGACTGATAATGCGATCTTAATTTGAAACAGTAAATCGTGTGTGCGAGCAGCGAAGCCATTAATGACCACGTTCGTACAACGAATCCTAACCGCTTGCACCTGGCATCTACGATCGTACGCCGTCTGTCGCAGGCTGTCTTCTCTCTCCCCCACCTCTTTCTCTCCCGTTATTACCCCCAAAATTGCGGTCGAGAATCCTGATCGCCGATAGCGAAGCTCTCCGTACGAAGGAAGATGCGACGATAGCGATCGTAATTGAGTTTCCGTGAGGGCCGAATTATCGTCGCTGCCTTCGAAAAATTCACGAGAAAGAGAGAGAGAAAAGTACGGACTGCTCGATTCGAATTCATTCGATGTTATCTTCCGCAACATCGACGAAACGGTATCACGGAATGGAGTCACTGAACGATTAACGGAACGAATACCATTTTATATTAATTAAGCAAATGAATAATTAACGACATTATCGAATTTGCTAAAAGTTTTTTCCGATTTTTATGATCAAGAAAAGAAGTATTTTTTGTCTTTTTTGAATGTTTGTTTAATTCGATAGAGAGTGGAGTCACGGATCGAACGAGCAAGGCGAATTGAGAACCCTCGTCGCGAGGTCACGAAAGGCTGACATAGGCCATACGATAGCCAGCACGCATTCCGTTTCATTCATGCTTCTTGATCTACCCCCTCCTACCACATCTCCCTCCCTCCTAGTGCACCTACTGGCCATCCCCTCCTACTCCACCTCCACCTGGAACCGCCCCCGGGGTACTTGCGGATACGTAGCGCAGCGAGCCCTCGTGAACGACGAGCCGCATTTTTTCCCCTCTCGACAAATGACTCGAACCACGCGAGGAGACCGAAAGAGATCGCTTTTCCTCGTTTCTTCCTCTTTTCAGAGAGAGAGAGAGAGAGCAATGGATGGAAAGTGATCTTTACGAATTAGCCGACGACCGTGAGATTTTTTTTTTCTCCCTTCTCCATTGTACTCTCTCGTTTTCCTTTCATAGTTTCCTTATCGATAAGCTCGGAAAGTTACGAACGATGACGAATCGTTCTCTATTTCTCTCTCTCTCTCTCTAGCCGGACCGCAAAGTACACGGAAGGTGCAGGCATGTGAAACCGCAAAAACCACAGGATCCGTCGTTTGAACCGTTCTCGCGTGTTACACGATGTAATCCCGTCGGTTCCCTACATCTTTTCCAATCAATTTCCTTAATATTTTGGCAAAAAGATGAGCTAACGAATACCTGCATACGTATGTGCGAAGAAAAAGACTAAGATTGGAAGTAAAGAGGTTTTATAATAAAGTAGATTAAAAAAATATCTCAGTAGAAAGTATAGAAACTATCCGAGAAAGAGAGAGAGACTGAGATGATCCAATTAGACGTTAAAATCTGCTAGGAGAAGGCTATGGCTCGGCACGAATAAGATCGTCGATTTATTTCACCGGGGCTACTAGATACGTTGGGCACACCCGGTACACTCGACACGTAATACGTGTCACCGTACATAATAGCCGTGTGCCCCGTGTTCTCCCTCCCTTTTACCTCTCTTTATCACTCTACTCTCTCTCTCTCTTTCTCTAACTACTTCTCGGTGGGTCTCCTATTATATCAACCTACATCCGGAAATGCCAAAGCTTCCCACGACGCGAGCGTAGTTCGCGAGCACCGTGTACTACACGGACAGCGTACCGATGATAAACGTTTCTTCGATGGGTACTACCTGGAGGACACGAAGGGTGTCCTTTGCCGATCGATCGATCGATCGACAAAGTGGTAACACGAGTGAGTGAGAAAGAGAGACCAGCACTCTCGTTAGCTGCCTTTTTAGCCTAATTACTTTGAAGCAAAGACGATGACCTCTCTCTTGCTCGCTCCCACCCAACCTTACGAAAATGATCGAACGTAATACAAAGTAGAACACGTAGTTGTGATCTACGGTAGAAAAAAAAAAAAAGGACTTGGCTCCAAGAAAGAATTTTTCCCTACGTATTCGAGCTGCGAAATTTCAAAGAAATTCCGATCGTTCGCCGTCTCCAGAACCGTTTCGTTATGCCGCCTCGCAGACGCCTGTGCGACGAGGATGGAAAGAGAGCGCGAACGAGATAAAAAGAGAGAAAAAAAAGATGGAACGAGAGAGAGAGAGAAACACTTCGCAATCAGAAATTTCCGTATGTGTCGGCTGGTAGGACGTGCATCGTTGCAACGGCGAAGGGGTGAGGAGAAGGGTGTGGGAGAAAAGAGACGGAGGTGAAGGAGGATGTAAGGAGAAAAGGAGGACGTCGAGAGGACGACGAAGCAACGACGCGTTGTATAAACCTACGTACACAACAGTCGGAGTGTGACTTGAATATAAGATGATCTTTCTTTCTATCTCACTCGCTCGCTACTCAAATGCAACTTCTTGTCGTAGCCCTTCCGTGGCTAACTTTTTTCCTATACCCTTTTCTCACCATTTTTTTAGATTTAAAGTATTTGTCAAAACTGTCAAAGTATTATGGACCGAAAATCGAATTATGGGGTTTTTAAGCATTTTGGTGCTCACATATAACAAGGGTGGTTCAATAAGAATTATCACCTTGTTTGTTTGGAACTATCAAGATTCTTATTGAACCACCGATTAACCCTTTAACTGATAGAGGAAAAAAGTCTTACTATATTAATCAACATATTTATTGGAACAATCGAACATTACTTTTTTTGTTCAAAAAAATTATGGTTTGTTTTCATTGTTCCACAAAAACGTTCTATTACCGGATATTTTATTTTTGAAAGTAACGATAATATGATGGCAAGTATTCTGCCACTACCAGACAAAGGATTAAAAATACAATCAAACTAATAGTATTACTTTCACTTTATTAATATTTAAAATGTAAAAGTTTAGAGTTTAATAATTTTACATTTCATGGAACCTTATTCAGCTATTTCAGTTTCCCACTAAACTATCCATTGTAAATCAAATAATAAAAAGTTTCTATATTGACTCTCTCCCTCGGTTGATACCCTAAACACGTGTTTATTTTAATCCCTCTCCAACAAAGCGCAATGTCCATGAAAATTTTTCAAATCGATTTTCTCATTCTCGTAACAGTCTTTCGCAATAACAGTCTCGAACGCGACACCGCACAATTTCCTTCGCTTTTTCCCGAACGACATAATCCCACCGACGATTTTGAAATCTCACCTCGCTTCGCGTCTTTTCCTTCTCTCCATAATTACGGAGAGTCGTAAGAGGTCCGAAGAGATTAGTCGCGTGCAAAGGGAGAAAGTGTAGGTCGGTAGCTGGTTTAGAACAAGGAATAGGCGGGATAGGCGTAGATATGTATCTTCAAAAATGAATCGTAAGAGATCGAGGATGCATTTGGGAGGGAGAGACTACTTTGTTACGGCACCTATAAGGTAAACCTATACAGGGTGTCCAGTTTCATGTGTCGAAGAGAAAAACTACGTTTGCACTACGATGGATTTAGTCAAAAAGTCTAATAAACTTTTTCGAAAATTGTCTTAGTTAACGAGTTATTAATTAACAAAGATGGGCCAATTACGGCTAGGCAAGAGAGACGGAGCGGTAGGAGGAGGAGCTTTCCACAATAAACAACGTTACGTGTCGCTGCTCGTCTTCGTTGTTCGTGGACTTCTCCTCCTACCGCTTCGTCTCTTTTGCCTAGCTGCGAGGTCGAGTGAAGATGTCGAGAAGATCTTTGTTAGTTAATGACTCGTTAGCTAAGCTGAATATCGAACAAGTTTATTAGACTTTTTGACTCGATCCATGCACATGTAGTTTCCCGCTTCGACACTTGGAACCGAACACCCTGTATATATGGCTTCTTTTTTATTCTTGTCCTTCACTCACCCCAACTCGAATAAATGTAGAGTTTCGTTACAACCATCCCTCCCCCGTTCTACCAACGATATAACTTTGCCAGAGCATTTTTTTCAAGAAAGAAATATGACGTTTTTAGATGGAGTACGGTAAAGTATTAATAGGATAGGTCATTGCAAATATAAAAGTAGAATTAATCGTTACGAACATTCTCTCTCTTTCTCCTGAAATCTTCACTAACCCCGTTCCACGTTGAAACTCCGAGCTCGCGGGTTCTAATTAAAGGGACGAGTCGAATCGCGCGTTACGTCCCCCCGCGAAATTCGTCGTCGTCGTTCGTAATGACATAACGAATATGTAATAATGGCCGTTATCGATTTCGTATTAACCCTAACTACGTACTTATTACACCGTTTCACAATTTCATTTAATCACGAGAAAATTATACCGCTCGCCAACGACGACCGCAAACACACGCGAAGAGCCAGATATCCAACTTCGATTTTTATTCCTCTTTGCCTCATCAATTTACAACATCCTATGACCCAATAATTACCATCGCAAACTTTCTTTTACTCCTCGTGGACTTGTTTACTCAAAAAAAAAGACATAGCGAGAGAGAAAGAATTTAAATGTAACGAAACGCGTATCGGCGCAAGTATTCGTCGGTAATATCGATATAAAACGAAGAAATATCGACTTGAAACGTTAAGGGGAACGTAACTTTTGAAGGATACGTGAACGGAATTCCATCTCGAACGATCGTCGGTGCACCTTTATGCACTGACCTCGCGCAATCGCGCGGCTATTGTGGCGTGCATTGTCTCTGGTGCACTATTTCCATGATCGAACGTGCTCTGACGTAAGAATTGTGCGTTCGAATCATAATCGATGTATTACCGAGATCGTCTTTGAAAAACAGGTGGAAAAGGAATGGGTAGGGAATCCTTTTATTTTCAGGCAGGATCGAAGTACCGTTCCCAGGATAAGAAAAAAGCAAGCAATGAATCTAAGTGTAGGAGTAAATATCACGTAAGATATATATTACGTTTGGAGTAGTGGGCGCATCGATAGCCAAGAAGTTTTGCGTCAGATTTCTCTCTCGCTTTGTCTCTGTTCACCGGGCCGTCTCTAATCGTCCCATTTTACGGTGCAACGGATACAGGAAAAGCTTCACTTTCTTGCACAAGTATCAACGGCTTAGGTCGGCCAGTTTAGACGTCGGCTAAGAAGAACACCTGACCGTTATTTGAAACGCGAAGCGTACGTACGTAAGCTATGCAGACGTCCTGCTTGCTTGTTTGCTATACGGTCACGCGGGCTTCGTTAAATAATGAAACTCGCTTCCGAGTTCGCGGGAAGATAAAAGCCTGGGCACCAGTTGCATCCACGAGATTTATAAGAGATTCTGCGAGTATCTGCGAGTCTAGAAAGAAAGAAAGAAAAGAAAGACGAGGCAAAGAGAGAGAGAGAGATAATTCCTTATCCGCGTCAGAGACGATTCAAAAGCCGACTTTGTAATCGCTTCGCGGAAATAGAAGCGCGCGCGCGTAGTCCGTGTAAACGGTGCCTCGCGGAAAATATAGGAACGAACGCGCGATAAACGCGCGCGGTAAACACGATCGCGTTTGCGTTCGCCTTGACCCAGAAAACTCTGTAAAACTGGGTACACCGCGAAGATCTAAGTCTCGGCTCGCCTTTCCGATTGCACGCTTTATTACCACGAATACGACGGGCCAGCCTGTGCTCGAATAAACTGTACTTTCCTTCTCTCCCTCTTTATTCCTCTTACGCACAGAGTGGGAAGGTGGTCCATTTAAATCGAGACACCGACCGTCCTCCTCGAAATTTTCGCCCTTCGTATTACTACTTCGCTTTTCCAGCTTACTACTCTCGTACCGTCGAAAGTTAATCGGAAATAGGAAAAATTCGTCCAGGAATTCTGTCGTTCGTTGACCTCCGTTTCTCCTCTCTACTAACTCTCCCATATATCTCGCGAAGCTTATGCGTTTGATGCGGATATCTGTTTGGATTCGTGTCTCTCCTCTCGTACCATAACGCGTAGCAGCTGTTTTAGAAAGATAGATAACGAGAATGACTTCGAGTTAGATACCAAGATTTTTAGGTAGTACTCTGAAAAACTACGATTACGTAAAACATCGGTACGAACGTGTCTCTTCTACTTTCCAGTATTAATCGCTACTCGACGTGATTACTCTCTCCCTTTGAGCGATTGGCAAAAGAAGCCTAGTTTTCTCTCTCCTTCTCGTGACGTTGTTGCCCTTGAACGTAATAAATACTCATCCTTACTACCGCGTGCGTACACTTTTCTCCCCACCCTTTCGTTCTTTTTACCACTCTCTTTTTTCAAGACGATACAGCATCCATCGAAACGCTGTTGTATCATATAATAAAAACGTGCTGGAGTAGCAAGAAAAAATGGAGATAGACAGTGAGTAGAGGATATATTCAGGGATATTCGAGGAGCAGCAGGAACAGCAGCGGGACGCGTCAGGAGTTGCTATCCTGCAGGACGATGCTGGAGGAAGGCATGAGCGAGTGCGATAGAGAGAGGGAACGAGAGAGAGGGAGAGAGGATTCTACGGGGAGTAGTATGGTGGAGCGAAGGCGAGAGAAGAGAGGACGAGAGGGGGAAGTTGAACGATGGGGAGAGCGAGAGAGAGAGGAGACAGAAGTAGAAGAGGAGCAAGCAAGGGGAGCCGGCATAGCAACAGAAAGAACGCTTCGAAACGAACAGCCGTACGCTTCTGCTACTGCTGCTGTTGCTGCTACTGCTGCTGCTGACTACAGAGCCGATCTGCTCTGTACGGCGTACATGGAGAGAGAGAGAAAGAGAGAGAAATAGAGAGAGAGAGAGAGAAGGACAGAGACGAAGATTGAGAGAGAGAGAGAGAGAGGAGAGCCGCGTATTGATCGTGTCGCACGGGGGTGGAGCAACCGCCGTCCGACTGGCTGGTCTGCCTTCCATGCGAACCCAAGCCGTAGAGCGAGCGAGAGAGGAAACGAGAGTGAGAGAGAAAGAGGGAGAGATAGAGCAAACGGGACGAAGAGTAAAGGGAGGAGTAGCCCTTCGAGAAAAGGGTTTCTGCTTGCATCTCGACACCCTGGACCAGAAAGCGGCGACGATCACCGGGAAGGTACGCCACCTTGGAACAGGTGACTCTATCTCTCTTTCTTTTCCTTCTCTCTTACTCTCATCGCTTTGTGAAAACGTTCATACATTATTTAACGTGGCTTGGATCATCCTCTTTCTTCCGATCGATACTTTTTTTTTTTTTTTATATAGCCTCCTACTCGATACGAAAAGTGAAATTCGATGGACCGAACCATTGGGATTAGGAGAAGAGATGAAGGATGAGAGAAGGGGTGTGGATGAGAGGGGAGAGGAACCCCCGGAGTGAAAGGACTCGAAGAAAGAAGATCCTTAAGACCGTACGAGTGCGCCTTCGAGGATCCACAGCTTCTAATTTTCCTCTTCTTTTCGAGCGACTTCCGCGGCACTCGCCGAGGAAAGAACGATTCTTCTCGATGGACGCGCGGGATTCGAGGATCTTTCGTTTGAAAGAGGTTCTAGAGGAGAAGACGGGATAGAGACAGAGAGAGAGGGGAAAGGACGCGACGCCGGTGAACGACGGTCCACTGTTTGCAAAATCGCGCTCTCGACCGGCATCGAGCTCGTTTCGTTTCCTTCTTCTTCCTCTACTACGACTACTACTACTGCTATTACTATTACTAGGACTACTTCTTTCTCCTCTTTTTCTTTTTTTGTGCGGGTACCTGTAAGTCCCGCGTCCAATCTCTCTCTCTCTCGATTCGACATTCTCTCTAATTATAATGTGCAAGACGCTGCGACGAGCTTTTGACGATGGAAAAGCTACTAGGAGCGATCGTTCCCTCTTTATCATTTTATACCACTTATTCTATCTACGAGAACAAAAAAAAAAAATCAGCTTCAAACGAAATTCCTAGCAAAGAGTTGCATTCCGATCGTGACTCCAATAATCCCAGGAGATCCATTTACTTTTTTTGATTCTCTTTCACTTGCTTTCTTTCCTGTTGAAACGTCGATGATAATGGAACGCAAATGTGCAACGCCGAGGGCTCGTTTACCGTGACCAAAGTTCGCTATCGTATTATATGGTTTGACTTGGAGATGAGTGCCGTGCGATTCGCACCTACTCGAGAAGACAACCGCGAAAAGATTGGGCAGGTGATGACCGAGGGAGAAAGAAGACTTTGAGGAAGAAAGAGAGGCGCGTTCTACATAAATTAAGAATCTCCTCTTCATGGAATTACATGCAGCTGCTACTTTGTGGTCGATCGGAAGAAGCAGATTTCTCGGGGGTTCGGAAAGAGTAACGTTTCTTTTTGTTTCCTTTTTTCTTTATGAGATTTTCGAGATCGGAACACGCGGTATAAAGGGGAAACTCTTCCTCGATCTTGACCTCTTTTAGGTCACGGTATCCGAAGTCTTAGGTAACCATCACGAAAATAGTAAATTCCGGTGCCCGAAACTAGGACTGTTTAAACATAGTCCACAAGTTACATTCACGTGACATAATTACTCGAGCGAAATTATTGTACCGATAGCCGCACGTACGATGCATCGTAATTGGAGGGCGTTACGTAACTATAAAAAGGCAAGTTAGTCGAGCTAGCGAATAAACGCGCGAAGTCTATCGCGTTTTAATCGTATTCCATAAAACTACATTCGGTTAACTTGGAAAAAAGGCTAATTACGTCTCTCGATGAATATAGCGTCTTTGATCCGTTTTTTACAAATATTAACCCTTGATACTCGATGTCGAGTGGCACTCGACATTTATATATCGCTTTTTCTTCATAACATAACAAATAATATATCAACTGAAATAGTTGTATATTTATATGTATGTATACTTATAGTTTATAAATAGTAGTATAATGTCGTACCCAACTGCGATCTATATCGAACTTTTTTCACGTTACATCTGCTAGTTAAATGAAAATATGGCAAAAGAAAATGTTAGAAGATAGGTAAAAAAAGTCGTGAAAATACGTGCCACGCGAGTAGAGAAAGGGTGCAAAAGGTAGGAGGGAAAAGGAGACGGATTGGTAAAGAAGGAAAAAGACTTCCGTCATCCGGAACGCTCGCAACACGGCAGCGTCTCCCAATTAGTTGAGATAATCGAGGTCCCATTGTACTTTGGGGGGGTTTCTCCCATCTTTCGCGCACGCCCTCCAAAACATTCTGCTATCCGATTAAACGGGTACGTCAAATCTTGAATAATTTAGGCGATCCCAAGCGCGAATACTGCATCGAGCTGGGCAGACAGGCGACACGAGAGCGAGAGATGAGAAGAGAGAGAGAGAGAGAAAGAAAGACGAAGAGAGATAGAGAATGGTCCCTCGTCGTGTCAGCGAGCTTGCAACGGGAGCGACGTAATTTGAAAATTGGAGAGGTCAGTGTCGGAAATCGGAGAGGGTCCGCGAATGACGAAGAAGACGAGATAAAGAGAGAGGGTATGATCCAACGCGTGCTGCACCCAAGAGAACGACAGATAGATAGAGAGAGAGGCAGCGAGAGAGTGTACTGGCTTCCACACCACGTGGGAGACGCGTCGTGGCCCTATTTGCATGTCAATAAACACCTTCCACCGCGCGCGCGCACGTGCGACTAGCGCGTTAATAAACACCCTTCCCGTTTCCTGCGAAGCTTTCATAAGAACGCGAATTTATCTGTCGGCGATGGAACCTAAGGGGTTTCCTTGTTTGTTCGATCTTGGACGCTATGAGAAATACCTTGAGTTAAATCTTTGAAGCATGGGATTTGAGAAAATAATAAGGAACGGGTTGCATCGAAATGTTTTTTTATACAATTTTATCTTTAAGGATCCAGGAGTAGTGGGATATATGAACAGAAATTAACGTTTTCCGTTTGTATAATTGTAAATATCATTATTATCATGAAAAAGGTGTAAAGATTAAGATGTATGACAAAACAAATATAAATTTTGATTTTAAATAAATTATTATCATAGTTTAAATAAAAGAAAGGAAAGATTTGATTGAATTTAAATGAAACTTGTTATTTCGAATATTTATAATATTAATATTCCTGCTATGGATTCCTTGTCCTTTAGTTAAAATGTATAGAGATATTTATAAACAATTTCATGAAAATGCGATATTTAATAGGAAAAATATTAATTGACTTGATCGGAGAGTTCATCGTGGGTCGTATACATCTCACTTGTCAAGGATAGTGCCAATGCGTTAAATAAGAATATAACAACAATAATAATGATGAAAATAAGAAAATAATTTTCAAGTTAAAGGTCAAATAGTAACCATGCTGCAAGTAATTGTCATTTTTCGAGCAAGTAAACAAAATATCCCCTCGTGCATATTTAACTACCAAAAAAATCGTGACAATTTTCATTCAATCATAATCAAAAGAATTAATGATAACTAAATACCCGGGAATAACACGAACGATAATGTAAAGCACGGAACATTTATTTCGACGATATGGTAATAATGTTGAAGGTCGATCGAAGAAAGGGAAAAAAAAATCGGTGTACTTTCGGGGTCCAGCGAATAGGAGGAGGACGACGACGAGGACGAGTTTATTACCGTCGAAAACGATTTACGCCGAGAGAAGTGCTTTCCCCGAACACCCGGAAAACTATGCCGTGGTTATTGCTTATTCGATAATCGTAGAGCTATCCTCTCATCCACCTCCTCTCCTTCGATCCAGTCGCAACTTTCTCGTATTTTGCCAGTCAATAAATGGTGGCTGCGTAAAAAAGTTTCGACACTGGTGACCGGTAATCGGGAATGCAATAGTTTTTTTTTTTTTGTCTTCTACTAATATCAACGCATAGATTTCAAAGAAGGAAACAAAAAAAAAAGGGGTGAGATAATAGTACGGATTGTTTTTTCCTCGCGTATTTGAAAATGCCACGGTAAAATCACCGATGGCTTTAAAACAAACATCGATTCTCTTTTCCTCTGTAAAACCTCGTAATTCTTTCACAAGGTTGCTACACTTTTAACCAAACTGTGAATGCCTGAAGCGGCCCGCTGAAAGTCGAATGAAATTTTTCGTTGACTCTTTAAATCATTCGATTAATAATCCCTTCAAAGCGACGAGAGCCCTACTACAAACCGTACGCTCAACTCCATCCAAGAGGATTTCAAGAGTTCCTCTTCTAGTCGAAAGGAAAGTCAATCATTTTTTTCTCTTTTTCTTCTCTTCCCTTTTCTCTCTCTCTCTCTTTCTCCTGTCGCGGGGTCAACGTCTGTCGATATCGGCCCTCCGGAATCGAGGAGGTAAGAGGACAAGAGAGAGAGAGAAAGAAAGATAGATAGATAGAGATAGAAAGAGAGAAAGACGGAAGGTGCCAGGTCGAAAATACACGTCAGTCGGGTGAACGGTCGGCCAGAGTCTTCGAATTGTCCGAGAGTCGCCGATCAGGCATCGGTCCAAAACCGGCCCCGTCGAGTTCGTTTGAGACGACTACGACGATGACGCCGACGCTGACGCCAACGCCGGCATCCGACGAGCGAACGAAGAAGGGGGTGGGTGCTACCGGTGGTAGGGGAAAAGTGCATCCGTCGAATGCACTCGCAACGATGAATCTTCTTTCTACTTCCTCTCCACTCTTCTACCACCGATCGTGAGCCGCCATCTTCGATCTACCGCCTTCTCACGATCCTGCAATTATCGCGTATTTTTAGATCGACATGTATTTCTGATCCCCACGTTTCCAGACCAATTCGTAGGATGAATTTTGAGTTTAACAACGGAGCAACGACTCCGTTTGATTCTTCATCTTTTCGAAGCAACGATAATACAGGAGGCAATGGCTGAACTGGTTTCTTTGCTCCGTGACCTTTCGAAACGTACGTACGTACGTTCGATTCGGATTTTTCCTTTCCTTTTTCCCTTCTTTCCAGCTAAAAGTTCTATTTCTAAACCCGAGTCGCGCGGGGGCTAATGCGTTTGATCTTTGGGAAGGTCAGTGACGCTAGGTGTTCTTTTTTCGTTGCGAGGAGGATGGATGGAAAGAGATAGAGGAGGGAATGAGAAAGAAAAGGAGAAAAAGAGAAGTCGATCTTACCGACCAGCCACCGATTGTCTTTCTATGCCCGGCGAAAGAAACAGAACGTGACCATGCTATTCTCGTCGACGTTACAAGACAACTCGAGCCTAAGTATAGGAGATCGGGTAACTCTTCTGTCTGTTAAAAATTTTTGCCTTTCTTTACCAAACTCTCTTTCTTTTCCTTCTCTCCTTTTATCACTACCGAATCTCTCGAACGATCGAAGGAGATTTCGATCGTTGTAAGAGAAAACAAAGGTGGAAGAAAAAATTCCTGCGATCAAATTTCACCGCTACGGGTATATATAAATCGTATATCGGAGAAAAAAAAAAAGGGCAGCAACCCTTTTACCACGAGTCGGACGTTCCACCTTGCGATCGGCCGTCCCATTATTTTCAGCCACGCGTCGTCGACACACGCGCATCCGAGTCAAGAGCACCGATAGACGATCACCGCGAAATATTGCGAAACGATGTTCCTTCTTCTCGCTACGTCCAATTTTAACGAATAACATTTATTTACCATACATTAGCATTCGTTAAAAATGATAATATTTATGTTCGATGAGAGTGATCGACGAATTCGCGATAAGACGAAATAAAGAAGAAATAATCCGATTAAAAGTGAACGGATTAAAATGGAACACCCTGTACGATTAAGAGAGATAGCGAGAGAAAAGTCCATCTTACTATCGCGATAATTAACAATTTCCCGAGTCATTGGACCGCGAACGCAGCAGTTGCTTTTTCTGTTCGCATCGAAGGTACGCGGCAGCGTATCGACCCCTCGGCGACGCGCCGATACTCTTCCACCGACCCCCTCGCCGCGACCCTTCAACCCCTCCTTTCCTGCTTCTCTCCATCGTCTCTACCGCTACCACTACTAACTCTTCTCCTTTTACTCTCCTGCTACGTCTTTGCTCTCTTCCGTTTGTCAGAGATAATGGACGATCGAGTCCGAAAATCGGTTTCTAATTCGACGTGAAAACAAGTTCAAGCTCGTGAAAGAGAACGACTCGCGATTTCGACATTTTTTTCTTCTTTCTCTTTTCCTATGATCTCCGTTCGTAATTGAAAGCGGTTCCTTTTTCTTTGACTTTTTTTCATGTTCACCACGAACGATTTTTCTCTCGTTAAATTCGTGCAAAGGTCAGGAATTACACCACCCTCCTTTTTCTTTCATCTCGTTCTTAACCCTACCTCCAACCCCCCTATCTCTGCTATACCGCTTATTTTGATGGATCGGACGGAATATTACAAGGAAATTGCTCGGTTGCATACGAAGGTGAAAGGGAAGAAGACGAGAAAGAAAAAGAATTACAACGAAAGAGAGGATCGTTGATCCTTTTGGGCTGATACCGAGAAACGAGTCTAGTCCGATCCAATATCGTGCACCTGCTAATACGCGGACTCTTACGTTCGCGTGCAAAAAAGAAAGAAAAGGATTACCGCTAAGCGATGCACCTGCATCACCGCAGATGTATCGCATAGTTCTATCTTTTGACTTTTCGACCGAGTCCTCGAGCATCCTCGCGAATAATATAACGACGACAGAAATATTGGCTCGACATATTCTTAAAAGTAGCTTCATTTTCAAGATAAAATATGTATAACTCGTGTTCATCAAAACTTGACAAATCCTTGACCAAAACCAACCCAAGTTTTAACATTACATGCTAAATCTTGCTAAAACATTTGTGAACCTTTAGCAACCATTTCTGCCAACAACATTTCAACGTATCACGTCCATATAAATACAGGTATCTAAAGATGTGAACATAAATGTACTCACATTGTTGCTTATGCCTGGACTCCATGAGGATCATTTGTTCGTGTTTGTGCCACGCAGCGTCGATAGTGTCGGTGCCTGCGATGCCCCTCGCACCTGCGGAGGGAGGTTGGACACCCCCACGTCCCACACCGCCCCCGCCTCCATACTCCATGCCCGCGGCACCCTTCCCACCCTTTCACTTCTGCCCCCGGCAGTCCTCAGACGCTCACAACATGGGGCACGGCTGCCCTCTCGATACCGCTCGACTGCTCCCACCTTCCCCCCTTCTTCCTCCTCCTGCTCACCCACCTCCTCCTTCTCTTCTCTCCGTCTCTTTTGCTCTCACCAGACACGACCACCACAACAACAACCACCACCACCACGAACACTACAACAACCAACTCCACTAACACCACCAGCACCGGTCTACTCTTCGTCTTCTTCCTTTTTTCTCTCCTATCTACGCGCAAGAAGGGAAGAGTCTCGCGAAAAATCGCTACGTCCGATCTTTCCTTCTCTCTATTTCGTCTCTTTTCTTCCTTTTCTTCGTGCTTACTTCGTCTTCTAAGAGAAGAAAAGATTCCTGGTCTCTAGGAAGAAGCAACGCGAAGAAGGACCGTTACTACTATTATTCCGATCGGAGAGCATCGAAACGAAGGATATTCGAAAGGATTCGCGAAAATTCGTGTATGTGTGTGTCCCTTTTTTTTCGCAGAACCTCCCCCACCTCTCGATGGGTTCTCCTCGGATCACTAGTCGGTTCGGAGGATCATCGAACGTGACCTCTTCCTCTTTGGCTTTCTCCTCTCTTCCTTCTCTTTCTTGTTCGTTCTTCCACGCGCTCGAAACGACGGGCCCTGTCCTCCTCCTTCTTCTCCTCCTTTTTCTTCTCTATCATACGAAAAAATAGCTCTTATTTACACGCACCCACGATCACCTTCTTCCTTTCCTTCTTCCCGTTATGTTTTTTTGCCTCTTGTTGTTTCACCCTTATGCTCGTCGCTCGTTATCTCTTTTCTGTTGTTGTTGTTGTTGTTATTCTGCTTTTTTGTCTTTTGTTTTCTTATTAGTTACACACACTCTCTCTTTCTTTCTAATACATACACAGACACACTCTTTTTCTCTTTTTATTATTAACACTCTTTCTCTGATTCTCACTTTGTAGCACGCTACCACGAATTGTATATATTTATCTTAAATTTCTTGTATGTGTTTACTGCCGCTGCTTTTACTGCTTTTTACTAATTCTACTAGCTTTTTGGCGGTGATCCGTTGCGTTCCTCCTTGGTTCCTTATTTTTTGTTCCTATACCTTAGAGGATCATCAGCCTTTACTCCGGTTTCGTCAATTGGACGATGCGTTTGTTTTTTCGAGAATTCCAAGGGAAGAGAGAGCTCGTTCGTGATTATTTTACCTCTTCTCCTTCACTCGACGTCACTGTCTGCCTTCATGCTGTACCGTCGATAGAGAATTGATATCTGAAATAAAAAGAAAAAGAAGTTGCGTTAGGTTAACATCCAATTTAATTGCTCTAGAATTTGTTATTTCTTTGTTTTTTCGATCGAATACGAAGGCATTAAGAGACGCTCGGAATTTTTTCTTCTCTCACTTGATAGAAATAATATAGTAATTGGTGGTAATCGTGGCTATCGGCAAACGGTCTACAACGATAAAGCTTTGATATCGTACGAATTCGACGATTTCGAGTGATTCGTGGTTCGTCGGTGTGAATACCACGTGGATCGCTATTTTCTATATAATCGGTAATTAGAAAATGAACTGAGGGGAATTCGATGGATGCTGCAGGAAATCACGTGGCATTTAGCAAATGGAAAGACAAAGTGAAAGAGAGAAAGGGTAAGAGAGCTGGATAGAGCTTTTTAAAAGCGCTCTTTCAAGGAAACGATATCCATATTAAAACGAAAGTTCGTTCCACTCCGTTGAAAAGGGACACGCTATGGCTCGAAGATGAATCGCGATCAGGGAAACTCGTAAAAACGTGAAAACGTCCAAATGTAAGAGCGTTTCTTATACATGGGAGACAAATCGTTTCACGCATCGTGTATCACGATAGATATATGTTTTTATTTATACGTTTAACGATTCGCTTCCATTAAAGGATACGAGAATAAAATTTCACATCGTAGTAAAATCTGGGATATGCCTTTAAATAGCGGATCGGGTCAGCTCTACGCGATGCACACCGATCGAAAGAGTACGCCGTGTGTTCTAAGACCTCCAGAGTCCTCTCGCGAACTTCGATCTATATTTAACATATGAACCAGAAATGGCGTGGAGAACCAACAAAAAAAATGCATGGGTGAAAAGGTCGTCCGTCGTTCTCAATACGATTTTTCGTGCGTAGTCTTCATTCATAAAAATTTGTATTATTCGTATAGTATAGAGGGTGAGCTAATTAAAATTACAATCTTGAATGTATCTTTGGAAACAGGAAAACAATTTTTTAAATAAATATTGTTTTCTATCAAAGGAATCATCATGGTCATATCGATTTTTTGGCAGTAGCGCCGCTTAGAAGAAACGAAGGTCATCCCGGTATTAAGTTCGCAGTTCCAAAGATATTAAAGGTGGTAATTCTTATTGGGCCACTCTTTATAGACAGGCTGTCTTAAAAGTGGACGATTAAACTAAGTAAAACGATGGTGGAAGTCATTTTCAATAAAAATAACCATATGTGTGGTTATCCAAATATGATGGTTCAAAATTATTAAACTTACATACTTGAAATAACGGTTCAGCAATTTTATAACAACATATGGCTTTTTTAATTAGAAATAAGCTGCCCCATCACCTAACTTATTTAAAGAACATCCTGTATAGCGTGTGTAGATAAATATTTTCTTTCCACATAAATTCAAAACATTTACAAGCACATTGCGTTCTCAAAAATCATCGAACTTGTACGCAGCGCGCGACGAATTTTTGTTGTTGCGCTGATCCCTTGTCTATTATTCCTCCTCTCTGTCTATATTCCCAACGTTCGAGACACAAAGCTCCAAAGAGAGATCGTGGAAGCTGATCGATCTTAGAATCTCCCGAGAGAGAGAAGCCGAGGGCAGAAAAAAAGCGTGAAATTTCTGGCTCTACCTTCGCACGGAACGTTCCCTTTGTCGCGTGCAAAACTGCTAGGCCCTTTAATATCAACGAAACGAGATCCTCCGGTTAGATTTTAAATTTGGCGCGTCCGCGGCTCGCGGTTTAAAACAAGAATAAAGAGAGAAAGAGAATAATTGCGAGTGCTTTTTATAAAATATGTTTTCTCTCGATCTATCTCGATCTATCTCGATAGACGAAAAAAGATATCGAAACAAATAGAAGAAAAGAAAAAAAAAGAAAAACAGAAAAGAGGATAAAAGAGAAAAGAAACGAAACGAAAGTTTCTTTCGTCAGGTAAGTTCGAGTTCGCGGTCCATTTCGTGCGAGATGAAAGGAGGATGAGGATCGAGGAAAAGAAGGGAGGACACGTTCGGAGCAGATGGTCTTCGTTCGCTCCCTCCCCTTCGTCACCCCACCATCACCTTATCCACCTCTGTGGGACGCCACGAGGAAACATAAAAAGCGAAATAGTAGATCCCACGCATTTCAATGGCTGTATCGCATTTTCAAGGCCCTCTCTCTTTCTCCAAACGAAGACGCATAATCGCTTATCCGCAAGACGTGCGCGCATAGTAGCGTAGAAAACGAGTTCGAAAAAGCACGGGATTCTTCTTTGTCAGCCTCCGGACTGGTGTTCCGACAATTTCACGTTACTAGAGAGAGAAAGTTGCAACGATGTTCGAAAAAGATGCGTCTCGCAACAAGTGCCTCGCGTCTGTCTCTATTTGTAACTCTGTAGCAAATCCAGTGAAATATGTGTGCATGTTTTTTTTAAGTCTATCATACTATCTCTTTAATTTGTTCTTTAAGCTAAAGTCAGCGCCCCTTTTGTATAAGTTTATTCTTATTCTTATAACATATACTCGATTTTCTTCGCGTTATTCCACACGACCAATTTCTTGGACCTTTCGCTTTTCCAATTTTCGCGCCATCTCCCAATTAATGTCTATTATTGATCCAACGAGTACAAGCCGCTCTTGATCAGGGTATCTATTTTCGTAAAGTTCCCTTCTCTTTCTTAGATCGGGCCAATGACGATATTTTGGAAATATTTTCTTTGTAACCTGCCAAAAAAAGTTTCGGTCTGTTTTATTAAGCTCATCAATAACAAAAGAAAAGGAACAAATATCTTTCCGATTTATAAAGCTACTTGCGTACGTGGTCTAGCCAATCTACACTTATCTGTCTTATATTCGAAACAAGTAATCGATAAATAATAATCTTTTATTTTAAACATCCAACCATAATAAAACCATCTTTATAGAAACGTACACCATCATTTGTGACAAAGAGAGAGTATATAACATTTCACATCGAATTGGCAACTTTCCCCTATACATATAGAAAAGAAAATAACAAATTCATTTCTTTATTTTCCTATTCACACGGGTCCCTTTTACATACGACTAGGAAAAGACTCTTTAATCGTTAACGATAACGACGTTAAAGGGACAAAGAAAGGGTCCAGTAATGGGATGAAATCCATGAGATTAAATCTACGTTCTCTATCTCTCTCTCTCACGAACGATATAGGCCGTCTCGCGAGCGAAGCGATACGCGTGCCGCTTCCGCTTTGTTTCCACGGCGCGTTTGTCCCGACAAAGGAAGAAGATACCCCTTCGGCATCGTCGTAGGCACATAAACTATCTCTCTCTCTTATTCGTTGCACCTTTCTATTCTACGTCTATCGACATCTGCTGCCGACCTCGCGACTTCTCTCTCTCTCTCTCTTTTTATCTATCTATTTCACACTTTTTCATACTCTATCCGTCTCGGTTGCTCCTCAAGAAACGTGCAACGGAACGGCGACGATATTGAAAACGTTGACTAATGATTATTGGCTCAGCGGCCACGTGACTTTCCTTGACAATAGGATAAACAAGAAGAGTGCGAACGAGTGAAAGAGAGAGAGAAGGATAGAAGTTTGCGTTGAACGTGTGTTTGTGCTTCGCGTTAATTACGCCTTTCGTTACTTCCATTATTCGTCCGACAGAGAGAGAGAGAGAACCACGGCGATTAACTTACGAGTCGGGTATCGAATGAGAATAAATTACGAACGAAATGGATTCCTCTTCTCGTTCAAGGATCGACGTCGAACGAACGGAGAGGTGGAGATATAGTCGCGACAATGCGCTCTCTCGGCGCGATTGATCGACGTTGGTAAACAATACCACGTGACTGGAAGCTCGAACAAAAAAAAGAAAATGTTTGTCTATCTCTTTCTCTCTTTCTTTGTCAGGGATCAAATGTCAGGGTGTATACTATATCTATATAACGAGCTAGAGAAGAAAAAAAAAAAGTAAGAGATATCGTATGTATAACACGATATTCTTCTTTTTCCTTCATCTCGAGTTTCGATCATCGAAATTGTGAGACAATTCGCGAGCAAATGGGTTAACTTTTGAGTACGATGGGATAACGACTTTCCTGTACGTATATTTGTATCACTTCGAAAAATGGAAATTACTTGAAGCACGGCTACTATTATTTGAAACTATTTTGTTAAATTTTGTGAGAATTAAAAAGTGTGTGTAACGTCAGTCATTTTATTTTTTGAAATTCTGTAGAGTTAAAACGAAATTTGGAACGACCTGGGTCAATGAAATAACTTCGGGCAGACAAAAAAAAAGGAAGGAGTTCGTTCGTGCCTCTTTTTTCCTCGATCGACGACGGGGCACGTGACTTTGAATCATGCGTCCACAGCTGTGCACAGTTTTTCCATTCGTTCCCCGGTATGCTCGCAGAGACGCAGTCGTTACCACGTATATACAGGGTGTCCTGTTTTTAATACGGATGTCCTAGTTCTTAGAAAGTAACGATTCTTGCGATAACTGGGACACCCTCTGTACTCGTACATAATTTCTAATCAACGGAAGAATCTTTCTAACGCTCTGGAACGACGTTAAACGTATACTTATTATTATTACGTTTATCCCATATTCTAAAGAAATTAATATTGTTTACCGTCATTAAAAATATCATGTGTAGTAGACGAAATTTCGTTTTATCGAGTATTAGTCACAAGAAGAGAAGTCTGACACAATTTTACCGACTAACAATGTATTATCAACCCTTTATGGTCCACACTTCTTTAAGCATTTTGGTATATTTTAAATTGAATATCAAAATTCCCTGCGGTTTTTAATTTATATGCTACAAAAGATACTAAAGCGTATCGAATCCGACTCGTCATATGATCGGCAAGACTAAATAAATAAAATATATATATAATATAATACCGTTATATCAACAAATTGCGAAACAAGGAACAAACGACATATCGCTACAACCGTGCTTCTAAGTAGTTAAAAACCTCGATCGATGGAACAACGAAATAATAACTACAAGATACCGCGTGTAATTGGAAATAACGGTGGTTAGTAACGCCGACAAGAAAAACGCGGAGTCCACGACGATGACACGACGAAGGTATTGTTTTCGAAGAAAGTGCTCGCACGGAGAAAGAAAAAGTGCTTTCTCGGTGCAATACCCAGAAGAAGACTCGAGACATCACCACCACCATCATCGTCATCAACGCCGTCATCATAATCATCACGGAGTAACAACAAAAGCAGCAGCAGCGGTAGCAGCTGGCTCGCGCACGCGACTCCACAAAAGCGCCACACCGTTTACACGCGAAACGTACACGCGACATGTGTGTCACTCTCTCTCTCTCTCTCTTTCTCTTGAGAACTAAGCCGGCCAATAAGTGACGTCGCGGAACGTGTCGTCTATTATTAGAACCGCCGTGTTTCCGCGTACGGCCACGCGCATTCCGTATGTACGTATAAATATGTCTCTCCGTGTATATCGACGATGCACAAGGAAGCGAGCCCTTTAAAAATGTCCAAGCCTAATCGACGATCAAACCTAACCGACTAGCCCTTTAACCTTTAGACCGACGACGTTTAAAGAAACAACAACAAAAAATTGGATTTCTTTGATAATCAGTTATAACGTTTCCCATTTATATTACATAACTAAATACATTTATGTCGAAATCGGAAAGTCGTGCTATATGACGTCAGCTTGACAGTCTAAGGGTTAAACTAGACGATAGGATAGATGTTCCATGTTAAAAGAGAAGAAGAAGAAGAAAAAGGCAATTTTTTGTTCGATCTCAAACGACGACAAAGCTCGGCATCTATATTTAATCGCGACCTTGAACATTGTTCGCTTAAAAAAAAAAGGCGCGCAGTTCGCGGTCGAATCTCTCCGATAAAGCATGAAACGAAAGGGAGGTGTAGTGAAAGGGGGGAGAGAGAAGCAAAGGAGGGTAAAGGGGGAGACAGGGACGACGGATGGATCACGCGGAAGCTGGGGCATGTAAATCTCGTACGTAACTGACCTATCGTCGTTCTCTCTTAATCGATCCACCTCGGCACGCTTTGCGGGTCAAATGCGAGCCGAAATTACCAGGAACGCGAGGCACGGCTCTCCTTCGATAGCTACGAAGATAATCCTTCCGGATAAACGATTTTCAAAAGTCGCGGGTACGTGTGCTACGATTGGTTGCTCGTTAGGGATAACCGTATGTCTTTAAATCATTGACGTTCTCGTTTCGTTCGACGATATTACTTTTGCTCTTGTGAATTCTTTTCGATAGGAATACGTTTTTCTCGGTAAATATTTAGCGAAACGTAAAAAGAAACAATCGTTATCTCGTGCGTAGAACGGAAAGTTGCTCGTATATGCCTGATGGGAATAAACTTTATAAATCGACCAACGAAAAGAAACTTTCTTTAACACTGGAACTACCGAATATTTTCGAATTATAAAACAACTTTTGTAGAAATTTATTGTCTCTTTTCTTTATTTATTAACGATGGGAAATAATATGTTACTTTTTAATTATTTATCAAATCGTTACATGCGATAAAAATAAATGTAGGTTTATCGTCGGTAGTTTCAGCGTTAACGTTGTTCGCTAAATTATCACGAGTTATCCAAATGGTATGACTTTTACGATCGATCGTTCTCTTTTGTTTTTCTTTTTTCGCGGTCAATGCTCGACGGGCGTTTGAAAATTCGCGCGCTTCGACCGACCGCGCGCGTCGTATCGCGATTTGCGGTAAATTCAAACGGACAAGGATTAATCCGATTAAGTTCCGGTCGTTCTCGCTTACGAAAGCGCGTGGCTATTAGGAAAGCGGCTTCTTTGCTCGTCGACGAAGGTGTCGAATAACCGAGAAAGGAATTCGCGCGTTAAGCATCGTTCGAGCGGAATTACTTTCTTCCTTTAAGTCGAAAGTACGTTTTTCTTTTCGCGAATTCTTCGAGTGTACCGCCGAACTAGTCAACGAATAACGGCACAATTTAGTAACTTTCTCACGTGGTATACGAAATGTTTCGACAGTAAACAAATAAAATGTCACATCAAACGATTACTTATTTTATATTCGTCAACGATGATCTTGAAAGTTCGAACGCTTAAAAAAATATCGAAATATCCTACATAGTTTAAAAAGTGCATGACGTTTTTCCTAAAATGCTAAGGAATCCAATTCGAACAGCGGCGCGACACGCGGTACACGTCGTACTCCATTTTTCTTTCCTCTAATGGCGCCACGTGCATGACTCATCCACGTCGAAGAATATTCTCGTTATCGTTACGACGAAAACCATCGTTATCGAAAGGGGGATCGATGCTCGAAAAGTAACGCCGCGTATCAACGATGTCGAACGACGAGGACGAAGCTCGTCCAAAGATTTCAAACGAGACGCGCAAAACCGAACAAAAAAAAAAAACAAAAGAAGGCACAAACGGAACATTTTTAAAAATCGAAGAAAATATCGTCGTATCGATAACAAGATCCATCGACGCGACAACGACTGTGAACTTTTAACGTTCTCGCTGGGTGCAAGTTTACCAAGAACGCGGGCGATTGCGCGATAATGCGAAAGAACCGTACCGTTCTTTAAACTTTTCCACCTGATTTTTGGTAACAACTAGAAAGAAGTTACAGCATTTAAACAAATATACAAATAAAAAACAAAGAACGTTCTAAAATATAGAAACGATGCAATTATCACGTAAACGTAACCGAGAACAGCGAGAACGCGAAAAGACACGTCGTTCGTGCGATCGTTTTTGAGGTTAGGTTCTGACGGACAGTGACCTAACCTCTGAAGGTAGCAGCACGGCACAGCAGCAAAGCAGCGGCAGACACAGCAGCAGCGACGACAACGGCGCACACTCTCGAACTTTCACCCAAAACTCGCGAACGTGCCCGTTCGAGATTTCGTTCGGTTGGATATGGCACTTTTCACCGTCGAGTGGTACGAGGAGGACGAGTAAAGAAGAAGAAGCAAAAGGATTGAAGAAAAGTCCATGCTTGGTAGAAAAGGACACATATATACATATATATGTATATATATACAAAGATAGGAATGTATAAAGACAAGAGAGAACGGAAGTTTACCGTAGGAAACGATCGCGCATAGGAGCGGAGTCGCACGCGCTTCTCCGCTCTTCGTTCGATCGTCCACTTCGATACGTACGCCTCGAAATACGCAGCGCGATAGCGATTCGTCCGTTGGTAGACCTAACCTCAACTCGACGACGGCGACGACGACGACAACGGCGGTGGCGGCAGTGGCGCGCGCGCGAGAACTCATTCGTTCGTCGTTCGCTCACATATATATATATATATATATATATATACATATATAAGTACGTAAAGAGAGACACGCGGTCGCGTGCGTGTACGCGTCCCTCGTTACGCTCGCACGCACGGGGAGAAAGAAAGAAAGATATAGGAAGAATTAAAAAAAAAGGAAGAGAGAGAGAGAGAGAAGAAAGATACCTCGGTGGTGCTCGACGAAGAAGAAGATTCAAGAGGCGTCGTCCACCAGCACCTTGCTTCTTTTTCTTCTTCTTCTTCTTCTCCACTTTCTCCTCCACCACCACTTCCTCCAGCTCCCCTTCGTTCTCTCCTCTCCTCTTTCTTCCTTCGTCGTCTTCTTCTTTTCTTACACTAAAACACGCTGACTCTCGAGGCCACGCGCGCGCGTCTGTCTCCTCACCGAAATACAATAATAATACGGGCACACGTATACGTGTTTATGTGTGTGTGCGTGTCTGTATATCTTTCTTTCTTTCTCCCTCTCTTTGACTCACTCCCTCTCTTTCTTTCTTTACGAAGCACTTCACCGACGACGACAGCGACGGCACATTAGCTCGCTGGCAGTGCTAGCAATAGGAACGCGAGAAGGGAAGAAAGAATAATAAAAAAAAAAAAAAAAAAAGGAAATATTAAAAACGATATAAAAGCGATAGATCCAACGTGCACGCACGACACAACACGCTACCCACGCAAAAAGAGAGACGACGCGGAAGTCGAAAAACACACGGCGGTGCGGATCGAACGAAGCGCGACACACCGAGCGCGGAAGAGTCAGCACGGAAGGCGAACTGTCACACACGCTCGGCCTTCGGACGGTGCTTTCCTCTCCTCTCCCTCGCTCGATGCTTCTTCCTTTACCACCACCTCCTTCTTCTTTGTCGCACGCTCGGTCACCGAAAGTCCCGATTTCTTCGCTCTCCCTTCCTCCGAACGCGACGGACGACAACACCGTTGCACGTACCGTGCTTACTCCCTCCCTCTCCTTTCGCGGCTCTCCGGTTGCCTGCTCGCTCGCTCGCCTTTCCTTTCGTCCGATCGTGACGCTCGGCGAAGGAATAATCAGGTCGTAGCCATGAAATCGAATATCCGTCGTTAGAAACTGCTCCTCGGTTTCCCTCCCACGGCACTGTCGCTGCGTTTTAAGTAAAAAAAAAAAACGATCTATCCTTCTCTCGCAAACACGTTTAACCGCACACACGACGCGCACAGCACGTGGACACCTGTATCTCCCTCGCGTTAAAATGTCGGACTTCCGTCCCCCTTTTTCCTCCACGACGAAGACGACGCACTACTAACCACGGCGTGCCACTGACAGATGATCGAGGGACTATATGACGAAGCACTGGTAACACGAGTAGCACGCGCGCACGTGGAAACTCGCGGGCCGCGGTGTTAACGACAACGACGATGTTGAGAACGACGTTGAGAAGGAGATGCTGCCCGCGAGGAGGGGGGAGGAGGTACGCGACGCGGGGCCGTTAATTCCGTCCTTCCTGTATGCCTGACTGCCTGTCTAGCGCTCGCGCGCGCGCGAGAGAGAGAGAGAGCGAGCGAGAGCGGCTCTCTCGCTCCTTTCCTTCTTCCTTGTCCCCCTCTCCCTCTCTCTCTCTCTCCCTTTCTTCGCCGATCACGAGGCGGACACTCCCGAAGCGTCTCGCGCCTTCCCTCGCTTCTGTTACCACCGCTGCTCCTACTCTTATCCTTCTTCTTGCTGACGTCCCACTGTTTACCTTTTACCAAAGCACACGTTATCGTCGAAACTCTTTGTTTTCGTTCGTGCGATACACCGGGGTGGGGAATCAGGTTATGAACGATTTAAGTCGTCTTGTTTATCTTGACCGGTTTTTTTTCCTATTTTCGAGGTTAACCTTGCTACTTTTTTTTTTTTTTTACGACGACGACGGTAAAGATGACTACTATAACGACGACGACGACGACGACGACGAGGTGGAGGATAACAATAATAACGAAAACAAAGATGAGAGGTGTTGTATCGTATCACGTGGTACTCCGCAACGCACCTTTCTCGGTACGGTGCTCGCGTCGTCTCGAGGGAGGAGCGGAGAGAGAGAGAAAGGGAGAAGAAGATAGAAAGACGGTTTCTCTTCTTCTACTCTCAGGGAGGCGCTCTCTCGCTCGTCCTTTACCCGATAGGTTATCGGCCACGAGGAGGCGATAGAAGAAGAGGCAAAAGGAGCTCGAGCGCGAGCGGACGCGCTCGCGCGACGTCCTCCTCTGGCGCCACTGCCGCCGCCGTCGTCGCTGCCACTGCCACCACCGCTACTACCGCCGCCGCCGCCGCCGCCGTCGCCGCTGCTGCCGAGTGGTGCGCTAGACGTCGGGCAAACACCCCCGCGACACCACCGCAATGAACTCGCCCGGTTCGAAGGGTCAAAAGCACCGCGGCAAAATAATAACAGAACGCAGCCGCCGCCGCCGGCGTCGCCGCCGTCGTGCGCTGACGCCGCCGCTGCTGCTACTACTACTGTCGCTGCCGTTAGCGATGATACTACTCCTCGTAGCACCACCGTTCTTGTTCCGATAATTTTGTAAAGAAGATTCGCGTTGTCGAAAACGTCGAACGTCTCAATGCTATAAGACGATGACGATGCTTCTTTCCTACCAAATTTTTTTTTCCTTCCTGTCTCCCACGCTTCGTCCTCCTGTCCACCTCGCTGCTGTTGCTTCTTTGATAGTCTTCTTCTCCTTACACTTGTCTTCTTCACCAACACTAACAAACACGACGATGACAGTCCCACTGTCGTACACGCTCTAACCCTGGTGGTACTCCCTGTTCGCGGCCGCGGCTTTTGGCGGGTTTCCACGAGCGACGAAGACACGAGCGCAGCACACCACTGACACACACACCGCGGCCGCCGTGCATTCACCTCGTCCTCGCGCCACGCGCCGCCGCGGCCAGCGTCACCGTCGACCAAGACACCGACGACGAAGAGTACCAACGACACCGGCTTCCCGACAACGCGCGACGACGACGTACCCTTCGTACGACGATCTGCCCGACGAACGAGCTCGCGGCACTGCGCACCGCCGTGATGACGAACGATCCTCGAGTACGACGTCCAAACTTTTTCTTCTTTCGTCTCTACGTTTTTCTTCTCCTTCTACTTTTAAATGACCACCACTGCTACCGATATCGCTACTGATGCTTCCTCCACCTCCTTCGTCTTCGTCTTCTTCTTCTTCCTCTCGCCGTACTCCTCTCCACGAGTCTCTCGAGTCGCTCCGCCACGCCGCTCTTCCTCGACGCGCGCACACCCACCACCACCGTCGTGCACCACGATACGAATTACGTGCGATAACGCGCCCTTTCCCGTCGACCGATTCGACGGACAACGACGCGTGCGAATCGCAGGACGTTCTCGCAACAGACACGAGAATCGTACGCCCTAACCGCGGGGACACCGCATCGCTTTCACGGCCGAACATGGAGCTGGATCCATGCCGAATGTTTCCGAGATCCTCCGTCGCGCGGACCGGGGGCGTTCCAGTTCCTCGCTCTCTCCTTTCTTTCTTTATTTCTACTTCACGATCGCGCCGCTATTCAGCAGCGAGAGTTGGCCAATCTTTGCTTGCCTTTAGCCGTTCTCTCTCACGTTCTTTCGGCCAATCGTCGAATTCCACCAATCGCTGAGCTTCGCGGGACGAAAAGCGTCTTTCTATTGGCTCTCTCGATCGAGCGTACAGCTATGGCGTTCGTTTTGTCCACGAATGCGGTGCAACCTGATTCGTCCACCGCGTCTACGCTCGTTCGCTACTTCCCGTAGAATTTGTCCTGGACGCACGATCGATTCAAACTATCGAGAGCGTTATGAAAAATAAATCGCTCTTTCTCTGTACGAATATGTCCAATTTTCTTCGACTCGGCTTGGAGAGTTTTCATCGTAGACGCATCTATTTTGTAAAATCAAATGAAAGAAAACAATCGTATCGGGGATCGTAATGATTCGTGGAATGCGAAAAAAATCATCGATATATGTATATTTTTGAAAAAAAAAAAAAAAACAAAAGAAACAATCGTTCCATTGGTGGAAAGCGTTCGCTTTTCCTGTCTTTCGCATGATTTAGAGACGTCGGCATTGCCCGCCTTTTTGCAATAATTACTACGCAGACGATCTTCATTATTATTATTATTATTATTATTATTATAAAAGTACTTTGTTCGATATCTCGTTAAAGTAATAAAAAAAAAAAAAAAAGAATGTAAAAATAGTCGTAACAAAAAGGGTGGTCGCGTCGATACTTCACGATCATCGTGTTACAGTACTCGTGCGAAACAATTAAAACATCTGTTCTTTCTACGTTCGCATTTTCGGAAACTCGTGGGAGCGAACTTGGCGCGAGTTCGCTGTTTCCGCGAGTAGAAAGGAATTGTGACGCGTGACGACAACGTACAATTTGTATTTTTACGTTATAAACTCGTGTCATAAATCGGACATCGTGTAGACACGACGATCAGGATTATCTTATCATATATCGTAGTATATTTCATTATTTCCAGTATATTTATTTTCTACATACATGTTAATCAGCATCGTTAGAACTTGTGAAAAGAGCCGCGTCCGCGATAGGGCCTACCGGTCGAATGTTTCCCTCTCATCGTGTGCATCTTCCCTCGGAAAGACTTTCCTCTTCCGTGCCAACCCGACGATCCTCTTTGGAATGTAAACGCTTCGTCCAAGTCTTCCTCGGAGTCCTCCAATTCCATCGGACTTTCGCCACGACTACGGTCGCTCCTGTTCTCACGGAAATCGTCCTGGTCCATCGAACGTCTATAATTCGGTGAATATCTGTCGCGAACGTAATGATCGCGAATGGGTCCCCCCCTATGACCGGAGTAGCCGTCTCTACTTCTCATAGGGGAGTCTAGCTTTAAATTTCTCGGTGGAGGTTCCGGCGAGGGTACCGTTTCCAAATGATGCTGCTCGTGCTCTTCCGATCTCCTAGGCGGAGACATTCCTCTTCTCCACGGACGCTTTTGAGACGAATTGCTCAAGCTCCACCTCAAATCGTCCTCCTCGCGATATTTCGGCGCGTAATCGTACGTCTCGCGTACGTTCCAATCGAGTCTATCCATGATCGGTCTCTTTTCGTCTTTGTTCTCTTCCTGAATGTCGTAAGGATCGACTTGTACCCCGAAATCAACCATGTCGACGATAGCTTCCACGTACTTCGAGTCCGTTTCGGGTTCGTCCGTTTGGCAGATCTTTTGATGCGTTTGCACCGGCGTTTGCTTTGCCACGGGCAAATTGCTGCTGCTCTGTTGCGCGTCATCCTCCTCCCAATATATTTTATTCTTGCCTTTCTGCAAGAGGATAGAGTTTGACGGATACTCCTCGCATTTGTTCTTAATTTCTTCCTTCTTTGGATTAAAGAAGAATCTGCCCTTCATATTTAAACGTGGATCTTCGATTGGAAGTTCACGTAGAGCGTGCTCGCAATGTCGTAGTATTTCAGGCTTGAATCCTACGATGGAAAACAGAAAGTCCGCGTACGATTAATACGAGAATATATTTTTCGTCTTTTGTATACTGTATCTGTCATGCTTCGTGAGTGTTTCACACACACAAAATCAACGATCACGCGTGACAATGTGTTGTTACACTTCTCACACTTCTCTCCTCCTCCTCCATCTGCTTTTTGGGCTCTGGGGCCCTTTTGCATATACCATTAACGTATAAGCAACCGTAACCGTATACTTATCACTTAGAACACATAACGCGATTGAAAGCACTTTAATATCGTTAACGTTAAAATTCTCACCTGGATATAAGACCGGCGGACTAGACGAATCTAAAGGATATAAAAAAGAATGCAACGATATTAATACATCATGTTATATCGTACGGATGGAGAGTAAGACTGATATGCGATTTTTGACTACGTAAAAAATAAAAAAAGTATCATACTCGCACCTTTAGCGGAAACAGACGCTTCCAGTAGACTGGACAAGCTGGTCTTTTCAAATTGCTGCAAGTTTAAATTCAAATTGGCATATTAATAGCTTTTTCGCGGATTCGATAAGAGAAATGGACTTTAGTAAAACGTATGTGTATCTTTTAAAGATAAGTACATCGAGAGTCCTCGCTATGTTATTAACACCAAGAGACATTTCCAACTGCGCTGACAATCGAACGTAAAGTATTATCTCTATGATACATAAGATGTTTACTTTGTTATCCGAGATGACGGGTGGCTCGGGAGTCTTCAAGCGTTCTTCGCGAGGAGGCTGGAATCCGTTGTGCGAGGATAACGTCCTGTGATCTTTGTAGCTTTGAGAAGGCGGTGAGGCGGTCGGGTTCGCAGATTTGTTCGATGAGTCTAGGTGTGGAACTACCGATTGTAATCCGTGCTGCGGAGGGTATCCCATCACTGGATGATCGACCGGTCCGGGTGCTGGTACAGGCTGTGGTACGGGTTGCGGTGTGGGAAGCAACGTTGGACGAAGTCCTGGTTGCGACCCCATGGGACTCGGTTGATTGTACATTACGGGTCCGGAGGAATAATGAGCTGGTGGCATTGGATGCAACGGACCAGCTTCGAAAACCATAGGAGGTGGTGCGGGAATTTCAAAATTCATAAAAGGTGGTACTCCGGACGGCATAGGCGGCAACACTGACGATGGTGTTGGTGGCGGTGGTGGTTGCGGTGGTTGCGGTCCGCCTTGATGCATGTAAGGTTGCGACAAGGGTGGTCGAACCTCTGGGTCTTGTTGATAAACTGGTGGATTCATGATCGGTGATATTCCTTCCATTGCCGGAGGGGGGATGTATCCTGTGTTCACGTGAGGAGGCATCATCGCTACGTTTCGCAACTGCCTCGCGAGTTCGTTTATAAACGGTGATCTTTTCCTGGTACGTCGCTCCACGGATCTGCTACGCGTACGACTCCGGCGTCTTGGACTGTATCTTCTGGCGACGGGTGAGCGGCTGGTCCTTCTTCTAAAACGTTCTATGCTGCGGCTTCGTTGCCGATCACGAGATCGACTTCTTCGTCTTGAGAATTTAAAATTACCATTTAATTACTCGATTCTTTTCTATTTTAATTAAATCGATAAGCAGACTCATTCGAGGCGCTAACAATATCTTATATTAATGACACACAATTACAACAATGTCTCTAAGGTGTATCTCTAGTATAATTAGAAAAAAAATATGTTCTTACCGTTCGTGTATTTCCGGCCTTCTTCTATGTCTTTCCGCACTCCATCTTCTGTCGGCACTTAATTTTCGTTCCCAACTTAATCTCCTGTATGGACTTCTTCTTCTCTCCGGCGATAGTATCAGAGGACTTCTACGATCGCAGTTCAACCTGGGTGAACTTCTTCTCTTGTCCGGACTTATTCTGAAGGGACTTCTGCGACGAATCGGACTCAAAACCCTTCTGTGCGGACTTCCTCTGAATCGATCGTGACTTCTTTTACGTACGGGACTCAACTTCGGTCGATCCGGACTTCTGCGACGTTCTCTGCTTCTTCGATTACGCAATTGTGCTCGTTCCTCGTTTTGTTTTTCCGTAATGCTTTGAATAGCTTCGGTTTCGGTACCTGGTGGTACTACGTTGTCGGAATCCAATAAGTGTTTTATAGCTTTTTCTTTTTCCGCCAACAATTTACTCTCGTTGTCTCTCTTGGTTCGCATTTTGTCTCTTTCGATGTCCTTCGTGCTCTTTGATGGATCACGACGAGTCTCTTCACGTTTCTTCTCCTCGCGTTTCGGTTTTTCACGACTGTGAGATTGCTTGGGTTCTCTGCGATTGCGCTCCCTATAATTATGCTTGCTATGACTTTGTTGAATATTGCCGACATACGATAAATGAAATCAAAGTTTTTTTTTAAATCTAACGGAAGGTACAACAAGTAAAAATCACAAGCAACGATTACCTACTTAATTGTTGGAACATTTTCTTAATAAGAATTACTTTCTTAATAAAATAAGAATTTCTACCTAGTTGATTGTACTTGTTCTTTCTCTTTAACTCGAGGTTTTTGTTCCTCTCGAATTCTGTCTTCCTCTCCCTCCCATGCATCAACGACATTGAGTCCTTCCATAAAGTCATCGTCAAGGAATTCTTGGAGCTCTTCGTCCGGTATTTCCTTGAGCCCTTCTATAGCACGTTGCACGTCTTCGTTAGTACTTTTGATTACGGGTTCATTTTGTTCGATTATAGATTGATTTTGAAACAGATCCTCCGGTTCATCCTTGATTTCCTTTTTGATGGTCGATTCATCAAATACTTCCATTGTGGTAACATCACTCATTTCGCTTAAAAACTGTAATTAATCTATATGCTTTCAGCTTGTTAAATGTAGGAGAATATAGATGGACGATATCTTTTGACTTTTTATGTTTATTAAAATTTTACTGTATTTAAGACAAAGACAGGCAAAGCATAAGTATTATAAATAGTACGTACTTATTTACAAACTGTACAAAGTAGGTGTAGCTATATGAAAAGATATCTACAATGTTCGGTAAGCTTTGTGAGAAAAAGAAAAGACAAGATTCATAGCCATGAGATAAATCAAGTGGAAAATATTTAAATTTCGATTTATTTTGACACATTTCTATTTTCTCTCTTTCTCTCGTTCGTATCATTATTTAAACGTAGAATCCATCAGTGCCTTATTGTCGCTGCTGCGCTATATTTGTGATCGCCCGATCTGTTTAACACTATTCGTGCATTCACATTGTCAAACATACGTATATTTTTAAGCAGAATAGGAATTTAATGCGATCTAGCAAACATGCTTTTCACTGCTAAATAAAAAAACGAGCTTAATCGTAGTGAACTTACAGCTGAATATCTGTCTTTACTTTGTTTCTGGTGGATGAACTGATATTGTTCTTGTATATATACCTATCTTTATTCCAACGACGGTATTACGTAAAAAGAGGATGTAATAATACATTTGAGCAAACAATCGATGATCTACTCTCCTGTAAGTTTTAGAATACGCCTATGATACTTGAAATACGAGGAATTAAAAACACGACGAATGCTCGACACATTGCTATACCGCCATGTTGATTACCAATAGAAGAAATGAAACTAACCTAATCTTTGCTTTGGTTAAAACTAGTGTTTTATGTAATCAGCACCAATTTCTGTGTTCTTTCGACTCCGTACTGTTTTTATTTTCATTATTTTGTATCATAAACTCTTTATAACAATTTAACGATGAGGACACGCATGTAACATATTTACAGAAAGAAAAACAATGAGAGCAAAATACACTTGTTTATCGCGCTAATAACATGAAAAATATTTATTTGATTCTGCTTACTTTTACTAATGTACTGATAGTACAAAAACTAATACAATTTGTATGGACTATTAGTGATTCATAATGAAATAAATGTTAATGACTGAGTTTTAATAAGGATATATTTGGATCTATAACTACATACAAAATAACTTACACAGAAATTATCTTTACTATATTAAAAAATGATATTTTTAAGACAAATATTAAGGCTGTTCACCACCTTTTGCTTGAAAATGTTATGTATGTTAATCGGTAGTTGGCTAGTGGGGCACAAGCTTCGCCGGTTTTACCACAAATTTCGAAGGGTATCCCTGTACGATATCTATTTTTTGACGAAAAATGGTTAAAACAACGTTTACGCGTTCGAAGATACCGGCAGTAATTGTTAACCAATTTTGATGATCAAGGTCTCATTTGAAAGAAGACGATTTAATCTAATACCCCATCTTTTCAAAATTTTCTTAGAGTGTCTCAGTCTTCCATGAAGTATGTTTCAAAAACCGTTTTTTTTACACGATTTTTGTTAAAGATAGTAAAGTTTTTTCGAATTTCGGAAAGAAAGGTACTAGATTAAACCTTCGTCTTTCAAATGAAACTATGATCATCAAAATCGGTTGACAATTACGCCTGGTATATTCGACCGCGTAATCCATTAAAAAACTAGGGGTGGTGAACAGCTTTAAGAGAATAAACTGTATTCTTATTAGGCTACATGTACACGATGCTTTTTTCTCGTCCCAAGTAGACAGCATGATGCATATATCATATGCAGTTTACTATTTACACGTTGCTGTGTAGTAGCACATGGGTAGATAGCATGCTTTCCTTTAGTCAATGAATAGACCGATGCTTGTTTGTTTGTTAGCGTGAGAATCCAGGGGGGCTGTAACTTCCATATAGTCTGGGCAATAGTCAGCTTATAAAAAAATATGTGTTTCCACAGATATTTGAGAGCTAAATTGGCTTTGGATTATTGTTATGATCCCTGCAATGATCTCAAGCTATTTCTAAACTCCCAAACTCGCATGCTTTTTTATGTATATGTTACCAGCAAAGTGTATAATCCGACATTTTATGCAATACCGCCGAACGTACAGCCGGTAATGTATGTAATAGATATTATTCGTCATTTATGCTGCATTGTTGGTTGTACGTTCGGTATTCGGTATCATTTTATACTTTGCCTGATGCTCTAACGGCATTCTATGGAATAACTGAACTATATACTTTACCGGTAACATATACACTATGATTTTCTTTTACTATTTATAGTATGCTGTCTACTAGCACTTGTAATAAGGAACTCCCTGCGGTCGTGCCTAAAAAGCATTGTGCATATACAGCTTTATGATCTATTAATATATACATTAGCTTGCAACATTTGATTGTATCCTAGGTATTTGTAAAATTTACACTTTTTCCACAGGTCAATGTTCTTATTATCAAATGAAATAAGTGAATGCTGTCCAAACTGTTTGGTCCTTTCTTATACATTTATCCAATTGACACTTGTTTTATATTATTGAACATAACACAAGACATTTAGTAATGTTTTTTAAATTGTAACATATGCATCAAAGTTTTGGTAGTAATAGTTGGTATTTTGCACGAAGCAATGTGCTTAAAGTTAATGAAAACATTCTTTTTTGTACTTACGTTGAAAAATGTTAACTGAATTTCTACTGGATTTTCTTTTTTTTCAAATTTACATGTGAAGCTGAGGTTCATATTGTCTGTACTTGTGTTTTTAATATTGTTTGTTGAAGCTTCACTCGATATTGCTGCTTCTCTATCTAAAGCACTCATGGATGGATCTAAAATAGTCATATTACTTTCTCTATTGAACCATATATTGTTGTTTCCACTACAGCGTAATAAAAGCTCCTTGTGCTTCCTTGTATGTACATCCGATAAAACTTTAATTTTCTGTTGCTTAGTTCCATTGTCAGCAAAAAGTATTACCACTTGTAGTTTAAACACTTTAGTAAAAATATCTTTTACGATATTAAATACCGTGAAGAATAAACTGTCTCTTTTATACTGATCTTTATCTGTAATGTCCTCACGTTCCTCAAAGTTATCTGGCAAGCCAACATTTAGATAGGGTTCTACATTTATTGTAATCACTAACTGTCTACTATGCTCTGCATTGTGTACAGGATGTAGTAAAGATGTTAAAAGATTTTTGTAATCATCTGTACGAGATGATAAACAAAGATCTGCACCCACCATACAAAAGGCTTGAAATGTATCTATTAATTGCTTAGACATGTAGGCTGCAACATTACGACTAAGTTCAATTGGATCCTGAATGTGAACATTAACATTTTCACGCATTACCATTTCTTTATACATTATCATATGGTTCGGTAGACTTGCCGTTTCGTTAAATTCTTGCTTTTTATGTATTATACCATCTAAAGGACAGATGATGTTTGTTTTAAAGTCAAAATTAATATAAAACTGGAAAAAACCTTGCAAGAGTTCTGGAATATTGCTATTGTTGCTACTTTTTAGCAATGGAACATTTTCATTAGAATTCACTTGCATATTAATAATAAATCCTGGTTTACACGTTTTTTTAATTTCCATTAAAGGTGGTAGTATGCCTGGGTCAGGTTGTTGTAAATAAAAAATTATTATTAATATTAATGAATAATTAGATATTCTTCCACAATTTGTTAGTTCACGTTGTCTTGCCCAGTATTTTATAAGCATTATTAATGGTTTTATTCTGATATCATGTGATAGACAGTGTATTATGAGCAGACTGTTATATACACCAAAGCCATTTTTGAAAGAAATATCACAAGAAATATTTGTCGGGATGTAACGAAATTTTATAATTGGAGTTGTTGTGTTTAGAATCGGCCTTATGTTAGCAAACACATCCCTCCTTCTGTACATGATACTTTTCACTTTACTAAATATTCCGTTCATTGTCCACAAATTATTATCTGTCTGCTTTTCATCACCTGTAGTATGTATAGGCTCACCTACACAAAGTACAATAAATGATAATAATTTGTTGTTTCAATAATTACATTAAGTCTAATGTTTTAGTCTTACCAATATCCATATAAATATCCAAATCACATTCTTTAAATCCTAGTCCAGTTAAAGTAGATCCAAATCTATAAGTCCGACAATTTGGAAATAAGCATGAAAATATTTTATCTAAGCATAGACAGATGGAGCTATATCGAGTTGCGACTTCAGTATCGCTAAGTTGTATTGCATTCAAGAATGTAGTAAACTGGCTATTAAATGTAGTTTCATTTTCAAACTTATTTCTTATAATGTTAATATGTATAGGATCTTCTTCCTCCACTGAATTATTGTCATTTGGTTTCTTAGGAACTTTAAATAAATATGTAAAACCATGTTAGCCAGAACTACAGCACATATAAGATAATGGTGCATATAAGATATACTTACTATTAAATAGAGTCCTTCTCTTAATGTTCAATTCATAATTGTTTATGGAAACTGGATTGTTTAATAAGTAGTCCGCAGGCTCTCTTATAACAAAAAATGGAAGAAAAAGTTTACAAATATCCAAGTACGTAATTTATATGACTAGTAACAGTAACTTTTCAATACCTGCAATCATACTCGATAATGCAGTAATGACTATTAATTATATATTTTTTAATATGTCCATATTGTTGAAAAAATGAAATTAACACATTTGGAGGTATTGACCTAGGTATAGATGAAACAAATATAGAGTGTTCCAGAATTCTTTTTTGAAAATTTTTATGTTCAACATTTTTTAAATGTCTTTTGCCTATGATATGTTGATTATAGTCAACATCATTTTGTAGTTTTATATTACAAATTTCACAATGTTTCTCCATTGTTTAATAGCCTTATAATATTATAGTTTATATATTTGAATATAGTATTTATTTTGTATAAGTATGAAGCTATACAAGTACAAATTGTTTCATGAAATTTATCTTCTTTTACTTTCTATGTTAATTAAGAATTTGATCATCTCTCGAGTGTATTTTTAAAAAATATTTCCTTTCAATGACACCTTTGTCATTACCAGCACAAAGGACAACACCATTCTCAGATTCATAAAATACTAAACCATCTCTTTTTGCTTTTTCATAATCAATATAGATAAAAATCTCTGCGCTTTGGCGCAACCCACATATGAAATTTAATCCTTTAGCAAAATGGATATGATTTCTTCTCATGCGGGATAAACCTTCCGATTTTATTTTTTCCCAATTTCTATAGTATGTACCATGTATTATGTCAAAATCAACCTGATCTAACACTTTTAAGTTTAAATTATTGATTTTATTTATAGAATGGCCTTGACTTGCTTTGATTGCCCAAGTACCATTGTTCTGGCAAAGGATAAATCTTTGCTTATCATTGATTTCTACCACGTGCTTGATATCTTCAAAAGTAAATCCATGCAACTGTTTTTTTAAAAGTTCATCTACTGAGACAAAACCATCTTCCTGTATCGATAATCTTTCTTTCACAGCACCATGGCGCAAAAGGTACGATAGTTTTTTACTTAGATGAACGTAATCTTTATTATGTGCCTGTAAATATAAAAATGTAAGAATAAATATAATAATTCAAATACAATAAAAATAATAAAATACCAACAGCATCAAGCATATACACATACATCTATGCAATTATGTATACGTTTACATGTGCATGGTTATGGTACATATGTAAACATAAGAAAAGATTACAGTACAATGTCAAAATTAAATGTCTTTGCACTATCGTTTAATATAAAATGAATGAAAATTTAATTAGACTTAAATGTAGTCAAACTCAAAAGACAATACAAAGATTACATACTAAGTATAAATCGTAATAGCCATTAATTAACCTTATAAATGCCGTCTCTATTACATTGTATATTTTCAAAAGCAAGATTTATGACATTTCATTTTTAATAAGCATCGTAATTTAATATACTTAAATATTCATATAAAAGTTAAATTAATCACCATATTTATGTGTTACGCCGTAACTAAAAACTAGTATAAAGCAGCAATGCTATTACCAAAGTGATCAAGGAGTTATATGTTTTTTCCAAACAATCTTGTCTGTTATCTGCTGTTATCTATTTGGACGTATGCTGTTGTTTATTCCTCTTCTATCGTTTCGCCTTGAAACTCAATGCCTAAATATAAGAGGCTTATTTGTTTGCCGGACTTTTCAATATCAACCTATAAAAATGATTTTCCTCTGAACCAGGGTGTTTTAACCAGGGGTTTTAACTCAATGCATAAGCATAGGAGCCTTATTTAACGCAGTCCCCGGCGTTCACGCATGCGCATTGTGGAAAATAATCAACTGGAGGGCAGCACTAACGAACGCAAAGCTGCCAACCGTGTTTATTGCTTCTGTTCGTATAGTAACTAGCCCGCCGAGGTCTAGATCCCAGAGTACAAGTGTAGTCCCCGAGTAGGAGTGCAGTCCCCGCTAGCCCCTTAAACCTGTTAACCCGCCAGCCGGCTAATTAGAAGGGGCACATGAGATACATACATGTTAAAAAAGCCGTCTGTTTAATAAATAGTGAGATAGATTCATTCTTCGAAATTATTATTTTTTTATTTTACTTTTAATTATATTTGGGTATCCTATAACCAGATAAATTCGTCAATGGATATTAACTTGCTGAACAGAAGAATGGTTCGTGAGGAAAATGGTTTACATAAAAGAACGGGTTCATTTTAACTACAGCGCGCTACTGCTCGTGCACTATTACGCGATAACTGTTGTCTACTAGTATGTTTAGGTGAATAAATAACAATAATTTGATTATTAATTACCATCCTATAATTATAGAAAGAAAAAATTAACAAAAAAAGTCTCTTCTTTACGAATATGCAAGTCGCGTTTCGATAGTAAGACCAGTTCGGAAGTTACAACAGTTTAAATCTTAAGATTCATCTCAACATAAAGTGCAATATAATAATATGTTATTATTTATTTTATGTGTATTTGAATAATATTTAAGTATCGTATTTATTTACAATAAGAATTATTATACATTATAACAAAAGTGCGTCCGATGTATTAAAAGTTATAATTATTCTATACTTTATATTACTTTCCGACTATTTGTAAAAATGTACATATATAAAATTGATATAAATAAACAAAAATAAGATACATTGCAAAAAATACTGGAATTTTTAATTGAAACCATGAATTAACCATCCAATTCCCTTATTTGTTCAACTTCTCGAGTTATTGCCTTTTGACGAAAACTCCATCAATGGAAAAAGTATCAGGAGAACATGAGCTACAAGGAGGAATTCGGATTTCAAGACCCACCTCTTGAAATAGTATTGTTTCCTGGTAGAAATCCCAGTTTACGGGGAATTTGCCGAATCGCTGAGAATCGAGAAAGTATCATGAGAACGTGAGCAGCAAGAAGAAATTCGGATTTCACGTGCCACTTCTTCAAATAGTATGCTTTCCTGGTAGAAATCCCAGTTTACGGAGAATTTGCCGAATCGCTGAGAATCGAGAAAGTATCATGAGAACGGGAGCAGCAACGAGGTATTCGGATTTCACGTGCCACCTCTTCACATATTATGGTATCCTGTTAGAAATCCCAGTTTACGGGAAAATGTTCCGAAAGCGTTCGTGAGAACATTGGCAGCGCCATCTAGCGGTGGAGAGAAGAGGCAAAATTTGATGATTTTTCAGGGGGGTCTTTAATAAATTCTCCTGGTCGCTATAATTAACCGATTCTTATGAACGATACCTTGTTGGAAAGCTAAAAGAACGGGCTACAAAATGGCTATTATAGAATTTTTATAATACCTCACTTTCAGTCTCTAAATCGTGCTTAAACTTTTCAAATGTAATTTCTATGATGATGCTAACGTTAATAATAAAATTCGTTATAGCTATCTTATAGCTTGTTCTTTTATCTTTCCGACGAGCTATTGATCGTAGAAATCGATCAAGAATTGTGATCAGAATTAATTTTTAAAGAAAATCTTTCGAAAGTCGATAAAACAGGGTCTCAATTGCACGCTGGCGCCATCTAGCGGTGGCGAAAAGAGGCAAAATTCGATGATTTTTCAGGGGGGTCTTTAACAAATTCTCCTGGTCGCTATAATTAACCGATTCTTATGAACGATACCTTGTTGAAAAGCTAAAAGAACGGGCTATAAAATGGCTATTATAGAATTTTTATAATACCTCACTTTCAGTCTCTAAATCGCACTTAAACTTTTCAAATGTAATTTCTATGATGATGCTAACGTTAATAATAAAATTTTTATAGCTATCTCATAGCTTGTTCTTTTAGCTTTCCAACAAGGTATCGTTCATAAGAATCGATTAATTATTACGACCAGAAAAGTGTTTTAAAGGAACCCCTTGCAAATGCATGAAATTTTGCCTCTTCTCGCCACCGCTAGATGGCGCCAGCGTGCAATTGAGACCCTGTTTTATCGACTTTCGAGAGATTTTCTTTAAAAATTAATTCTGATCACGATTCTTGATCGATTTCTACGATCAATAGCTCGCCGGAAAGATAAAAGAACAAGCTATAAGATAGCTATAACAAATTTTATTATTAACGTTAGCATCATCATAGAAATTACATTTGAAAAGTTTAAGTGCGATTTAGAGACGGAAAGTGAGGTATTATAAAAATTCTATAATAGCCATTTTGTAGCCCGTTCTTTTAGCTTTCCAACAAGGTATCGTTCATAAGAATCGGTTAATTATAGCGACCAGGAGAATTTATTAAAGACCCCCCTGAAAAATCATCAAATTTTGCCTCTTCTCTCCACCGCTAGATGGCGCTGCCAATGTTCTCACGAACGCTTTCGGAACATTTTCCCGTAAACTGGGATTTCTAACAGGATACCATAATATGTGAAGAGGTGGCACGTGAAATCCGAATACCTCGTTGCTGCTCCCGTTCTCATGATACTTTCTCGATTCTCAGCGATTCGGCAAATTCTCCGTAAACTGGGATTTCTACCAGGAAAGCATACTATTTGAAGAAGTGGCACGTGAAATCCGAATTTCTTCTTGCTGCTCACGTTCTCATGATACTTTCTCGATTCTCAGCGATTCGGCAAATTCCCCGTAAACTGGGATTTCTACCAGGAAACAATACTATTTCAAGAGGTGGGTCTTGAAATCCGAATTCCTCCTTGTAGCTCATGTTCTCCTGATACTTTTTCCATTGATGGAGTTTTCGTCAAAAGGCAATAACTCGAGAAGTTGAACAAATAAGGGAATTGGATGGTTAATTCATGGTTTCAATTAAAAATTCCAGTATTTTTTGCAATGTATCTTATTTTTGTTTATTTATATCAATTTTATATATGTACATTTTTACAAATAGTCGGAAAGTAATATAAAGTATAGAATAATTATAACTTTTAATACGTCGGACACACTTTTGTTATAATGTATAATAATTCTTATTGTAAATAAATACGATACTTAAATATTATTCAAATACACATAAAATAAATAATAACATATTATTATATTGCACTTTATGTTGAGATGAATCTTAAGATTTAAACTGTTGTAACTTCCGAACTGGTCTTACTATCGAAACGCGACTTGCATATTCGTAAAGAAGAGACTTTTTTTGTTAATTTTTTCTTTCTATAATTATAGGATGGTAATTAATAATCAAATTATTGTCATTTATTCACCTAAACATACTAGTAGACAACAGTTATCGCGTAATAGTGCACGAGCAGTAGCGCGCTGTAGTTAAAATGAACCCGTTCTTTTATGTAAACCATTTTCCTCACGAACCATTTATCTGTTCAGCAAGTTAATATCCATTGACGAATTTATCTGGTTATAGGATACCCAAATATAATTAAAAGTAAAATAAAAAAATAATAATTTCGAAGAATGAATCTATCTCACTATTTATTAAACAGACGGCTTTTCAAACATGTATGTATCTTATGTGCCCCTTCCAATTAGCCGGATCGCGGGCTTAGAAGGCTAACGGGTCAACAGGTTTAAGGGGCTAGCGGGGACTGCACTCTGGGATCTAGACCTCGGCGGGTTAGTTACTATACGACCAGAAGCAATAAACACGGTTGGCAGCTTTGCGTTCGTTAGTGCTACCCTCCAGTTGATTATTTTCCACAATGCGCAGGCGCAAACGGCGGGGACTACGTTAAATAAGGCTCCTATGCTTATGCATTGAGTTACAACACCCTGCCCTGCAGTGCCCTGCAGTACGCTACCAGTTTCCAATCAATTAAAATATACTTCGCAGTTCATTCTTATAGATTGGTATTGAAAAGTCCGTCAAACAAATAACAGCATGGTGGGGGTAAGCAGCGTCCAAACTCTGAAGGCGACTGCGCGTGATTTATTTACATCTAATCTTATGTAAAAAATGATAAAAGTATTTATATCGATTACGTTCAAAGGACATCGATTAATCGATTGTTCTAATTTATCGACATTCAGAAATTGCTTACTACTGTTAAATGGAGACTTATTTTGAAGACTAGACGAAGAGCAACAGAAAAATGTCAACTATTGCCAAACTTACTTTCGCAACGTGCTGCGTAGTATCTATCAGTATAATAGGATATGTGCACTACAAACAACAATACGACAGGTAATACGAGTTTGTATGGATATTCACGTTGAAAGGTTATATGTATCGTTCCATTTTCAGGGAACAACTTCATCTAGGTGTATTGCGAGATATCGAACGACAACAGCGCCGAAAAATAGAGAATCTATATAACCTTCAACAACAACTTGATTTGACTAAAGAGCTCCGACAATACTCTGAAAAACGAAACGAATCGTGAACTATGTTTAGCTATTTTTTAAAAAATCATTGATTTGTATTTTATGCGAGGTAGGATTGTCTTCGTAGGAACAAAGTATAAGTCAAAAACGTATATATGTTTTTTTAAACGTGTGTTTCCCTCCAATTTCATTATGTTTTTCAATAATCACGTTTGTACGATGTGTACTGAATTTGTGTAAAAGTTTGAATTACAATTAATACAATATGGCGACGGATGAGCCTGTTGAACAAACAGGTATACCTTTCATGCACTATGTCTACTATTATAATATACAATAATGTATAGAAATGTTGAATTACATTTATGTCTATAAATAATACTATATGTATAAAAATTGATAAAACAGTCCATGTAAATTATATTTATTCCCAATTTATTCTATGGGCAGATTTGACTTGCGTAGAAGAAAGTCTCATGAGCTTAGAAAAACTTGATAGAGCATCACCAGATCTATGGCCAGAGCGAAGTAAGTTAGTTTTTCACAATTATTAATTTTAAATATTATGAATTGTTTATTCAATTTAAAAGCATAAAATATCATATATATTAGCGAACGATGAAGTTCCAGGTGTCAACGAGTTTGTTGCTCAAAATGTACCTCATCTAGAACCGGCACCTTGGGCAGCTGGGTTAACGGTGGAGGATTTAAATCAATTACATCGTGAGTAGGATATAATTGGGTCAAAAATTTAGATTATACGTCAGCAGATACTAAAATAAATTTTATTACAGAATTGGGAAATCTATCTATGACAGGCCTTATATCGGAAGTAAAAAAATTACATGATTTAGCTTATCAACTTGGTCAGGAAGAAGCTAAAGAAATGACTCGTGGAAAGTATTTGAATATATTTAAACATAAATGATGTAATATGTATATATAAATATATATATATATTTTTCTTAGTTAGGTTAGGTAAATCAAATTGTAAGTACTCTTGTATAAAGCATTTAAGAGTTTTCTAAAAGCCATCTTGCATATTTTTGTATGTCTACGAAAACTAGTGGTAAATTTGCTTTAGCATTACAATCGGAGCCATAGGACAAAATTCCTACCTGAAAGCATGAAATAGATTAAGAGTATAGTTATATATATGTGTATGTTTATGCATGTAAAAAATGTTAAAAATGATCGGTATACCAAAAAATAAGTATCTCTATATTTATACAATAGGGGACTTCCATTGTAACCCGAACAAGGTTCAACCTGTCCCATGGCGCACAATTCTACCGAAAATCCTTGGTTTAAGAAATCCAGGCAGTTTTGCTTAGGTAATAGTGTCATTTTTAATTCTTGCTGCATAGTTAAAAAATCTAAAACAAATTTGCAACATAGAGACTGTTATCGCTGCTTTGCACTTGTTTCAAGTACCTTTTTGGTTCGATAACCTGCCCCAGCCAATTAGTACAGCATTTGAACCTCTTTCAATGTAAACTTCTCTGGGAAAGAGACAAACGGGTTGTGCCGTACCTTTAAAATTAATACGCTTTTCTAAACGAATTAATGCTATGTTATTTGCAAAGCTGTCTGCACGGTAGTTTGGATGTTTCACTATGTAGGATATATTATGATATTCAACCTTATGACCACAAAATAAGGGATTACAGTCTGGGTCTGTTTTGCCGTCAAACTCGCCGATTGCTACGACATACCTATTAAAAAATAATCATTACAGACTTAATACTATTTACTATTAGGTAAAAAAGGTATAATATATTTTGAGGGTACAATTTATATGTTTGAGAATTAGCAAGTGCACAGGAAGCTGTTGTTACCACAGCTCTCTCATTTATAATTGTACCGCTACAAGGATATTTTAGGCGGCCCGTTTGCGGATCTGTAATAAAATCAAGTACGATTAAGGCTGTAATTAGAAATAACAACTTATTCGTATAAGTATACTTACTTATAAAACCTATTCTAGCTAGAAAAGGATAAGATCCAAAAATGTCCATGTTATTTTTAATAAGGCTTTGCCCACATTTACAGTTTGATTCTGACTCCATAAGGGTTCTTATATTTTGTTCAGGTAATGTTGGTCCGGTCGAATAACTCGGTACGTCACAACATACTTTTAGCTTCAATTCGGAATAGCCGCAGATCGACTGACGAAATCTGTAAAAAAAAATTACAAGATTATTAAAAGATTGTAAAAATTGTACGAAGACGTACTGGATGTACCTTTGTATCGGAAACTCATTCCTTTTCACGAGAATCGATATATCCGGACAGTGTTCAAGAAAAATACACTGTTTGCCTTGCGGACAGGAAAGTGCATTGCTGTTACTGGTAATACCTATTTGAACTGGGAGTAACGAAGCCACAACTGGGACGTAGATGATCATCAGCCATAACATCTTGTTTTTCTACTTGTAATCGAACTAAGAAATCGATACTAACAAAAAAGTTGAATTTTTGTACCGTCACAGACCACCATCATTGTCTGTGACAACTGTTGAACTGATGATTCGAACAAACAAGCTCATCGCTACTTAGTATTTCTATAGGTCTCCTTGACGGTATTATTATACTTTTTTCCGCCGGAAATCTCTTTGTCACGCAAAAAGTATGGCTATTATACGACTCTGTTTATCGAATAAAAGGAGAGACAGAGACAACAAGGACGATATGGAATCTCTGTTAAATCGATTTAGTTATCTAAAACACAGTTCCCAGGAGCCAACATTTTTGCCTATTTATATTGGCACTTTAGGAAAGAAAAAATGCTTGAAATCTGACCAAATTGACATTGTAGACATTTTAAGTAATCACAAAAAGATAATTACGAACCTGGCGTCTAATCAGTCTCGCATGGATTAAATTATAATTTTTAAAGAAAAGTTAGGTATGAGATCGGACGGGTTCAAAAAAAGAGAAATTAAAGTTGGAACATATGTTTAATCTATCCTTCAACAATTCGAGGTTCGTCGATCATTCCACTCGATAGCAGTCTCGACGATGCCGGAACCCCTTACAAAGTCTACCGCAACGATATTGGCTGTACGTTGCCATTTAGTAGCATACCAAGTCGTAACATTTGTATTGACCCTATCAGCCATTTGTCGAAGACCTCCTAATCTATTCAAGATTACGTCCCACGTATTAGGCGTTAGTTCAGCCATCGCAGACCTTGGCGTTACTTTGTTATCCCTGAAAACGAAAAACAAAATAAACACGAAATTATATGCCATATTCGGGTTAGTCAAAAATCTTGATTAATAAACGATCATTACCAGAGGCTAGTTGTTTCAACGCGATTAAGATATCGATATAGATCCTCGATGGTCCTGACGTTACCCCATTGATGAGTAACGCAAGGCCAAAGGCTTTCGTAAAAATTGAGAACCCGTTTCTCATCGTAGCCAATGATCAACCTCCTTTTCGTAGACCAGATCGTGTCCAAAGTGGTATGCCAGCCGATTCCGTATGGTAAATAATAATCCGCGAATTGTTTCTCCAAATATTTGACGAACTGCCGGTGTATGGACAAGTTTTTTTGAAATCCTGTTCCAATTTGAGACTTGGTCATGTTAGCACGAGTAATCGTCACATTTTCTATTATCATATTCTTATTTAAAAGCCAATGACATAATTACCGACTGGAAATTCTTGCACGTCGAATATGACGATCTCCTCGGTATTATCAAGGAACGTTTTCACTTGTTCGATGACACTTCGCAATGGTATCAGTTGAATGATTCCATGATTAGCCCACCAGATTTCCGTCGTACCAGGATAGTGTCCCACTCTGATGTCAAGATATCTTATGCCGTATATCAATTGTGCGAGCACGTCTATGTCCTGAAAGCTGTGAGAAATCTCGAACGTTGTTCGAATCCGAGTATCGGATATCAATAAGTCAATAGGAGTACTTCTTCACCTGCGTTATCACGTATTTCTCAAGAATGTCCTCCCGATTGGCAAGTTTGTGAATCGCGTAGGATGCCGAGTCGTGAGTACCAGGTAAGAAAACTTTATTCATTTTGAGAGGACCTAAGCTGCTTTTTCTTTCAGCCATCCAATTGGGACGAGTTTCAAGGCAATTTACTTTCCGCAGGATACCGTCTCTCAACCAGGCAACGTGATACTCTGACGAACGAGGAGGGAGAGACATGGTTAAGATCGATCGAGATGTTAAATTTATCGATAAAAATAATCTCTATTACGCACTGAGACATTGCCTGTGGTAGGTCAGATTCGCGGTAGGCAGGTATTCGGCTTGAATACCAGTACTCTTGATACCGCTCGACGACCTTGGCTCTACAATGAGAATCGGACTGACCCCGCTCGTTGGATCATCAGCGTAAACTGCGATTTTGTCGCTACCTGATCGATACTTCGGATGATTCCAGTAGACCTCGAGTTCCCGAATTATCGACTCCGACATCATTGGTGATATGATTAGTCCTACGTGCGAACCATGGAAATCTGACAAAATCATTGCAATGTGATCAAACTTATCTTTAGTACTTTTTACGAGATTAGGATTACCATCATCGTTGTTTGGCTTGCACGTGTCCATAGTCCAGACTCCCAGGACCATCAGAAATGATAGCCAAACCTGTAAGATCGTTCGCCACATGTCTCTTCGCTGTTCTAGAACCAAACTCCACCGTCTCCGTTCGTTTCGCGATTGCTTTTGTCTTGAATATCGCTCGACTAGCCGCAAAGAGACCGTTCCAGGTCGGGTCTTCGCTCGATTTCGTTACGGATTATGTCTAAGGTCTAACGACGACAGCCGGAGGAAGACGCTAATTTCGTTCTTCTCGAGTTCAAGTTCGTTCGCGAGGAAAGACGATCCCACCTTGCTCTTATCACCGTTTGATTTCTTTTTCTAGATCTTATTTTTCGTTCACCGCTCGAGCGAACACGTATCAACGACGGTGACTCTGCTCGCGTGATTCCTCGAGAAGACTAACGGCTTGAGACCTACTTATTAGCGTGGTTACGACAGACGGAATGAAGTGTCTTGCGTTTCCTATTTGAAAATGGTAGTTGTGGTATTATCAGGGACAAAGTGCTGACCAAAGTTGGCAAGTTTTACCGAGTGTCAGAGAGAAAGAGAGGGAGAGAGAGAGAGAGATTATTGGAAGACGTTATCCGGTTATCCTCCAAATTTCATCACTGATCTTTTACATTATTACCAATAACGAAGTTGATCATACTCTTGATCGATCCCTCAAACGTGATGCTTTTTTAACCGAAACCAAGTCTCTCCTTTCCATTTTCCTCAATGTAAAGAATTTTACGGAACGTTGACTCCAAAGATCACCAGAAAAGTTAGCAACACGTGTTGCCAAAGGTCTCTTTTATAGTATCAATCGAATCTTCATCGATGTCGAAAAATTAGTTGTTGGGATTCACGGCACGATCCTCTTCCGGACTGGACGCTGTTCGCGACTGCCACCGCGCTCAAGCGATCGCGTCGAAAGAGAAAGGAAAAAGGGGGATAAAGGAAGTGATCGTCGTCGTCGTCGTTTTCAGAGGCCGTTACGAAGTCTCTGGTGAAACTATGCTAACGTTGTATATCGTAACGAACGCTTGCTAGACTGATAAAAAGTAATGAAAACAACATTGATATTCGCACCTTTGGACATCTTTCTTAAGCGCATGCCTCTCGTTAGCTATTCGTTCGAGAACGATTCGATTATCGTTCGGTTCATTTGACCGTGACCGTTTCCTGAATCACACGCATGATGATTGTGCGATAATTAGACGACGTTGAACATATACGTATAGCATACATGCGGAAGTAGTATACTATAGCCTTCGTTTTTTCTTTTCTTTGTAAAATCATGATCAAATCACGCCATTTTCTTCGTTGAGAAATCATTAGGTATCCTAAGAAGGAGAATGGATGAGACATAGACTGCTGGGTTTTTAAACCTTCTTTATTTATAAAACTGGAAAAAAAGAAAACTTTTACGAGAGTAACAAACTTTTGGCTTATGTGACTAGTTGTAATACTCAGCGGCAATACTAAATTAGTGCAATGTAGGTATGTACAATAGTGTTTGTGTTATTCCTTTCGTCATGTGTGTGTGTGTGTGTGTGTGTAAGTGTAAGTGTAAGTGTATTTATACACATCGAACGCGAGGAAATTTGTCTAATTCTACTCCCCTTGTCCATTTTTTACTTCTTCTTTTTTTCTTACGTTGGATCTCGTTATGTAAGCTAATTTACAAAACATCGTTCGAAATCGTTCGAAAGAACTTTTCCTTGCCGATCGAAATCAGAGGATAAATCTCTAGTCACTAACAGATTATTTATGGTATATCTTAGAGAATGTTCGATAAGTTCAGTTAAAACGCGCACAGTGGAGTCAAATCGAACGAGAACGTACGAATTTTATTCTAACTCTTATTATTGTTATTATTATTAATCATTATATTAACTTCTCTCTTTCTTCACACACACATTCACGCATACTCGCACGTCGGACTTTCTTCGTTGCTTAACTATTTAATATTAATTAGTGGTAGGTATACAATAACTTACGGGTCTCGGAAGTATATAAATAATTTTTATCTAGTTTACAATAATAGTGTTCATAGTCTCTGTCCTTGGAAGACACGGTATGGCAGGATTTTTTGATTAGGAATATAATATATGTATATATTAATTATATGTTTATCTTCTTCTCTGCTGCAGGTCTCGATTGTGGCTTTCTAAGATGTTTTTTTCCTTATTTTTCTGTCTCGAGATGATGATCATAAAAGATGAGATTGAGAACATTATTTGCTACAATGATTTAATGATTCGTTCGGTGCACGTATACATATAGAATGCGTGGTAAATGCTTTGTCATATCTCATGAGAAAAGATCAAAGTGTTTGTTGCACTACCGTGGAAACTAACGAATTTCAATAATTTTTCCTCCAAAGTGAAAAATCAAAATTACCCGTTTAGAACTACAATTAGATGATAGTACGAAAAAGATGCAAGTTCGAAAAGAGTTCTGTGGAAAGAAGTATAAGGAGGATGCTAGAGAATAAATTGTCATTGAGAAAGAAAATATTTGGAGGGCGATAGACTACCTTACTATCTGCACATACGCTCACGCAATCAAAAAAAAAGATTAACGAGCAATACGAGAAATGTTAAAATCAAAATTCTGAAAAAAAAATTAAAAAAACTACATGGATTAAGAATAGAACTTGAAACGTCTAGTCAAATTTCTAGTCTAGTCAAATTTCTTCGCATATAAGCTACTAAGGAAAATTTGGAGCGTTTTATTTCGGAATTGGTTGGATATTGCGCGTTACTATTTTAGTATATTACTACCTTAAAGGTACACTACCACCACACGAAGTCCCATTCAAAACTTCATTTCCAAGACCAGACCCTCTCCTAGTTAATGCTAAAAACAAAACGCAGTCGATTCGACGAACATTAATGTCCTAGAGTCAACGAAGATTGAGAAACAATTAGATCGTTTCTCGACTTCAAGAAACGAGGTTACTGCTTTGTATCGCGATTCGAAAACAATTGTTACGTACTTAATCATCTCGAGTGGGCTTAATAACTAATTTTACGTTATAAATAATCATTAATTGATCGATCGAAACTTAAAAGCTAATTCTTCAGTCATCGGTACGTCGTTCTAACGATCACGATCGTTTTTTGTCTTCCCTAAACTTACACAAGAAAATTCGAAATAAGAATTACGGATCGAATTTTTCGAAAATAAAGCGTGCGAAAATGCTTTTCGCGTTATTATAAATATTTTGTTAATAAAAGTAAGGATTCATGGCTTTGTTTTATCATACACTCGTTAAATTAATCGCGTGCTGTACAAAGAAAAAATAAAAAGAAACAGGACGTAAGTAATTCCGATCCACTTAACGCGTTTCTCGCGGCTGCAGTGCAATAAATAGTCGTTAAAAATTAACTTGCGACGACGATAATAACAATAATAATGATAATAATAAAAACTAACAAAATAATAGACAGTAAATTAAACTCTCGTTTTCTCTTAGAAACTATAAGCTTACGTAAAATCGCTTAAGTGCTTAAGTATTAGAGCTACGTAAGTATTTTATATATAGGATGGACGCGTTTCTTTATTCTGACTCGATTTAAAATCGTTTGAAATTCTTACTTTGTATGTACGTGTGTGTGCGTTGATGTATGTACATGTATATACAGACGATCGATTCATAAACGATGATCGTGATCGTTCTTTTTTTTTTTAACTGCTTCGGAAATTGCAGAATGTAAATCTAAACGTTGGCTGCGCCCAGGAATGCCAGCTAATCGTTAAAATCGTTCTTCGGGCAAACGATTCGTTCGATTTTATTATTCTCCCTTCCTTTTCTCGCGTATCCGAAAAAAGAATGACACGATGTAATTCGCGAGGTACTGGCCGCTTATTATTATTATTACTAAATATCGGTCGTTAATCCTACTGACGTATACTTTGTTGGAAATGAACGAGAAAGAAATAAAATAAAGGGCGAATGGACGAGAAAGAGAGAATTGTTTGAATTTCTTGCCGAACGGTAGGTCAATATACTATGTACATATTTGAGAAGAGCGCGATTTCAAATACCCTATCGCGACTGCATTTTCTGTACATTTTTTTTTCGATTTCTCTCTCACGTTCGTTTGCTCTGTCATTTTTTTTATCTATATTAATGCAATCTAAAGTTGCAAAACGATTATTTATGATATCCTAAACGATTTATCTCTCTTTTCTTTTTGCTTTCCGGCATACTTTGCCTAAGCTCGTGATCAGCGAACGAACGACTAAGGAAAACGAAGGAGCGACGACTGCTCGATCATATATACCTGTATATGATCTTTGGAAAATCTTATCGTTGTGATTCACGAGGCTAAATCATCCCTTCTTTTTGTTTCTTTACCTTCTTCCAATGTTGCTAATTAGCATCGAAGCGGATGACTGGTATTAAGTGGATCTAGATCCCACGGATCCTATCAGGATGCTCGAAGAAATTCTTTTTTTTAAAACTACCTGCAAGAGAGAAACTCGATCCGCGATAAATTTTCTCCGTTTCTTATTTTGCTTTTTTCAACGTTGCATGACTAGCTGTGTATATGATTTTAACCGTTCAATCGATCCCGCTAAAATGGCTTCTTTGGTCGAGTATGCGCGACTCATTAATTCGGTTTCGTTGGCTCGATATGTTAACGAGGAAAATTATATGTATTTTTCGAGTATATATAAATATGTATATATGTACGATAAGTGTATACCGACGGAAGAAAACAGAAAAAACGAACACAAATAGAGAGGAGAGTCTGCAGGTGGCGCTATGAGATTCTAAAAAACGAATTTTTGATTAAAAACAAATTCTTAATTTACTTTTTTCGAATTTTCTAAACCACTGAAAATCGAACAAAAGGCAAGAACGTGACACGATTGTTAATTTCATACATATATAGCTTAAGCTCCGGTTAATCGGCAAGACGCGTACTTTCACAAACGTATATATATTGTATATAATTTATACATAAAATGGACTGCAAATTAACGCGATATTTTTTCTCTTCCTTTTCTTACTATCATTTTTTTTTTGTTTCAAGTATGCACATGGAACACGCGAAAAAAAATGGTCAGCTACGTTCGCGATCACGCGAGTCGCCTATCGGGAACACGCGTGGGCGTTTCTAAGATTAAATAAACCGGCCGTATATTTCCTGGAAAGTGCGATAGGAAAGCGGTACCAGACAAACAATTGTAATTTTACGAGGATCTTGCTTTAAAAAGCACCAACTTGCCGTAACACGTGCCTGTTGTTTTAGGAACGTGCGATTTATCCTGTATGTAATATTATCGCGATACTAGTTAAATAGAGTGATAACTATACGTAAGAAACACGGTGGTCTGGAATCTCGCTCTTTATGGTTAAAAGTTAATTTTTCACGTGTAATATTTTGAACAAACTTTTTTTTATTATAAAGTAACATCTTGTTATATCTTCAAAAATCTAAAATATTATTCATTTCAGATAAGTTTATTGTCAGGTATAGAGTTCCGAGGAACATAATCGTGAAGCTCAAAGTGAATAGTTTAAATGACGTTTTTATAAGCGACAGTCGGTGTATTTTAAAGTAGTTATCGTGCGAATACACTTTTTTCCGATTTTATGAAATTTATACAGCAAATTGGGAATAGTAATATTATTTGCAATGATATTTCCTATCAAAGTGCACACTTTTTACAGGCATTTCCTATACGAAGCAATGAAAAATGTCATATTTTTTACTAAAAATTAAAAACGATTTTTATCATTTTATTAGAAAAACTATTCAATACTAGAGAGACATATGACGAAGATTTGTATCGAAAATGAAAGCGGTTGACCGTTTAGTTTAAAATATGCAGGTATAGAAAGTATGATGTTACCGTAGTAAGTCGTGTATGACAGCGAAACACTTTACGACTTGAAGATGCGACGTTGTTGTCACAATACCATTTTCGACAGAATATATACAAAAATTCGCACGAAACGAAATATAGGACATCTACTTTAAGCATTTTTTTCAGTCATATTTTTGTGGAAAAAAAATTGGTATGAGAATGTTTAAACAAAAAGATGTTTTCCAGACCACCGTGTTATAAAAGTATTAAAAACTATGACCCCGTTTTAACAAAACGCGATCCTGGATTGTAGTTTCGATTATTCCTCGCGATTGCGTATTTGGAAGTTATTGCTATCGATATAAATATTTTGATCGTGGGGATACCCAAGTCTTTTTTTTTATGATTTGAATTAAAACGAAATTGCTCTCGTATTGCTTTATGATATATTTCAATTTGGTTGATCGAAGCGTGGAGTGGACTATTACTTTCGTTTGTTAAACTCTTTTTCCCGCATTTTCACTCACTCACATACGCGCGTAAAACATTTGCTCTTCCTCATTCAATCAATTATTGTTGAGAGCGATCGATAGGGCGATGTAAAAAAATATGTAAAAACGATATAGGACTCATATTATACGCGTATGTAAGGTGAAATACGATCGTGAATGATTTTTGATTCGATCGCTGGCTTCGTACCAACTTCATTAATATTTATACTTATATTACGAGCTATGAATTTATCATCGTCGAATGGATCTACTGTAAAGCTTATTTAGACGACGAGTCACTTTTTGTGCGCGTACACTTCTCTCCCGTTAAAAATGTTATCTATTCCATTATTACGTCTGTGATTATTGCGATGGTGCTTATTGCGGTACTGTATGAGTGTAGTACAACTTGCTATAACAATGAGTATGCATTATATGTACGTATGTATATATATATAGACGTATGGAAGAATTGTCTTTTTATAATCCGAACGAATGATCTATGGATCGCTCATTGCATTTAGCTTAAACCGTTAGTAGCTACGTTTACTATGTATGTATGTATATGTACAATCTCGAAACTATGCATTTGTGTGCCTCATGCAGGAAGGTATGTATGCGAGAAGGAACTCTGGTGCGTAAGACGATCGTACTTCGATCGAAATACTTTGCTTTCTATCTATCTATCTCTCTGTCTTTCTCTCTCTGGATGTTTCAACTACGATCTACCTACTTAACATTTGCCTGAGACTCCATATATATATCTATATATATATGTCAGTATACCTGTTTTTCAACGAAGAAGAATGATCGACGACGAAGTACGATCCTTTCGAGAACATTTGGGTATCTTCGCTGTAGGAAGTAGGTACGCAGGTCGCGAAGAAAACGAACAAAATCGCTAATAACTACGCTCCCCTTTCTTTCTAGGAATGAACAATCGACTTACATATGGCAGAAAGGCTCTGAGCTTTTGGTTGTGCTTGAGGAAAGTAAAACGCGAAGGTGGATCGATTCTAAAGACGCAGTTAGAATTTGGGTCCATAAACCGTGACTTCCATAGATAGACGAGCACGCGATAATATCTAATAATTCGTAAGTTGTAAACTACTTGTCCTAACGGTCTCTTCGCGAGATGTAAGAAGAAAAGTATCGCGTCTGGTCCCTCCAAGGGGGAAGAGAGCCAGGATCCTTCCCAACGATCAACGATCGTGACCGACGCTCTATAACGTACTTTTTCACCCTTTTGTCAATCGTTTCACCATATTGCCCTGAGTGTATGTTTGTACGTTGGTATCCGCGTATTTATCATAGCCAACGCGAGACACCAAACGACAACGATCGATTTTCCAACAGCCTCGATGAGTCTAAAAGGAAGAACTTCACCGATCGAGAGGAATCTCCTCCATGTTGGTTACGTTACCGCCGAAGTGTTGGAAGCCATTCTTAAATATCCTCCCTCGACTGGTACCAGCTTTGGTTTGATCGAGTAACGTCACATTGTCCTCGAATTCGCGGACCCATCGCGCGGTCTCGTTGCCCCAATGGAAGCGTGTCAGTGCTACGTGATGATAAACCTTCTTGATGCCCAGACTACGTACCTCGACGCCTTCCTCCGAGTGATAAAACGATTTCTCACAAAAGTCTTGACCCAGGAAGGGTTCAAGCTCCGCAACAATCTCCATAAAAGTTGGACGATCGTTTGGCCGCCATTTAAAACACTTCTCCATGATCCTTTGGATATTTTCCGGACAATTTCTCGGAGTACTGAGGCTACCCTTGTGCAAGACGTAATTAAGCACCTCTTCGTTCGAGAATCCTTGATATGGTATCTCGGCTAGAGTGAGTATCTCGTAAAGAACGATACCGAAGGACCAAACGTCCGAGCCCGATGTGAAGACACCGTCCGAAAGATTTTCCGGTGCCATCCATCTTATCGGTAGAAGACCCTTTTTACCGATCTTGTAGTAATCGGTTTCGTAAATGTCCCTAGCCATACCGAAATCACCGATCTTACAAACCAAATCCCTGGAAACCATACAATTTCTAGCAGCCAAGTCACGGTGGACGAATTTCTTTGATTCCAAGTAAGCCATCCCATCCGCGATCTCAGCAGCCATTCTTATTATCCTCGAAGCATTCGGAACGAATTGAGTTTCTCGTATACGACGTAGATACGTTTTCAAATCTCCGTTCTCCATAAGTTCCATAATAACGAACGGGGGGTTCCCTATGGAAACGACTCCCAATAGTCTGATGATGTGGAAAGTGGAGAAGTTCTTCATGACCGAAGCTTCGTTCAAGAACTCGTTCTTCTCACGTTCGCTAGCCGTCTCGGAGATTGTTTTTATAGCGACGTCCGTGGTATTGTCCAAACGACCGCGATATACCATACCGAAATTACCGAGGCCGAGTTCTTCCAAAATTTCGACGTTCTCTCTAGGCACTTCCCACCCATCGATTATATACTTTGTCTCGATGTAATCAGGATTTACACTGGCTATTAACCTCTCTTGCTTCTTTTTCTTTTGACGACTTCTTAGGCATATGTAACCGATTATAAGGAATGCGACAGAGCCAAAGATCGGTAAGGTCATGAACATCATAAGATTGTCGTCGGAAAGTCCAACGGCGAAGTAAATCGTCTCGGTAAATGCACCGTCTCCAGCTAACGACGTGGAACGTACTCGGAGACTGTAATGTCCTGGACTTAGATTCCTGATATCGTGAACCTTGCGTTCCCCACCACGACCTACGTACGATATACATTCCGTGCTCTTTTTGGCATCCTTTACATCCAAATTCGTATACTCGATCGTGTAGCTCACGGTAAGTCCGTTTGGGTCTCTGACGGGATCCCAGGAAACCTCGACGATAGAATTATTCGTGATACGAGTTTTAACATTGCGAATGTCGTCGGCACTTTCGCGTCTTTTCGTTCTGGTGTTGGTATATTCTACCGACGAGCACATTTGTTCGTCATCCCGAAGTTTCACGCCGCAAGCGGCTACGGAAATGGTGTAGAGACTATAATGTCGTAGGTTTTTGAAATGAAGACTGTTGTTTTTCGAGCTAACGTTATAGACGAACGCTCTTCCGTTGATACCCGATAGATTGTTCTCTAAACTGTATCTAGATTCTTTCTGCGAGTTGTACCTGTCGGAAATGCAATAACTTTTCCGGTTGTTTGATATGTAATTGACCTCCGGATTTTGATCGCAAGTTATCTCGAACTTCTTCGAGATAGGTGGCTTGATCGACTCGTCTTTGGAACAGCAAGGTGGGGGAGCTACGATGGGTGCTTTTACCGTGACTTCCTGCACTTCTTCGATCTCGGGTTCACTGACCAGTCCGTATTTACAGTAATCTCGATGGGAAAGGAATTCCGCGTCGTCTGGCCTCAGTAAACTGGATACCAAGTAATAATCTATAGGACCGTTTGGCCTTATCGGTGGATTCCATTGTACCATAATCTCCGTATCGCTTAGAGGGGTAGAAACAACATCGGTGGGTTTAGATGGTATGTCGCCTTTTGTACGGAAAAATATAATCTCCGATTGCCCAACCGGATTGCTGAAATCATTCACGACACTTTCGTTTCTCGCTGTGAAAGTCTTCACGTAAACTGCGTACTTCGTGTACGGCTTCAGGCCCGAAATATGCTTGGATACCGCTCTCGGAATGAAGAAATTTCGATTGGGTATATCCACGTCTACGATCTGCCACGTGTTATTACCGCACGCGTTCGCTTCGTAAGTAATGTTTTCGTTCTCTGTTTCGATGTAGCTCAATAGATAGCTCAGCAATTGCTGATCCTTTGGTGGTTTGTAACTATCCCAAATCAGATTGACGTACCTGGAACCTTTTTCCCTGACAGTGATGTTTATGTTAACGATGTTACAAGCTACCTTCTCACCATTGGATTGCGGTTGCACTTCGAGATCCGTAAAGTTCGTGATCCCTACCATTTTACCAAGTTGAACGATCTTCGACATGCAGAGCTTTGGATTATAATGAAAGAACAATCTTCCGCGTTGTATGTCTATCTTCTGTGACGATGGGAAAAGGTTGGAAAGATTTGGATTATCCAATACGACCAAACTAGCGTTATTTATATCCAGTTTTTCGCCCTTTATCACTTTTAACTTTTTAAAGAAACCTAACGACGTGATCGGAAACGAATGAGTCACTTTCACGTACTCGGTTATCTCCTCGACTAAACCGAAAGCTTCGGTCAGTTCTTGCATGATGTTCGGGTAGCCGTTTCTAATCTGGAATTCCAACGCTCCGCTTACAACTGTCGTACCACGAAAGACTTGAGCATCCGAGATGTGTCTTATGATGGCGCTCTTGCCTATCTTGCGACATCGGTCCTTGCAAACTCGACAAGTGATCATCTACAAAAATGATTACAAATTTCGTAAATAAATGAAATACTATCCAGATATTAAAATGAGAAATTTCTAATACAAAACAGTCGTACCTTATTTTCATCGACATGATCCTCGTATCCCTCGGGACATTGCATGAGACAAGAACCATTGAATGGTCGCCATTTTTGTGAATCCTCCAACTTCGAGATCTTCCGCAAATGATTCAATTCTAGACACTGCACTTTCGTTATACATCGTCTCGAAATGTAAGCATATCTAAAAAAAAAATGTAAAACGGTATCGTTATAGCTTTGCAAGAAGCTGACGTAACGTAATTACGCATTTGCAAACTTCCATTGGGTTGTTACTCACAAATGACTCGGACACTTCTCCATGCATTTCTCTTCGTGCCGATAGTGTTTACAGACGTAACAATCTCTCTCGGTTGGACCGCAACATTCTCCAAGGCACTGATCGTGACACTTTGGTTTCTCCGTTATCTGACAATGTTGGGCGGTCCAACAGAAACCGCCAGAGCACTGAGAGCAACCTGGACAAAAAACGAGTATCGAAATTGTAAAAAAGTCATGTAAGATCTTTCAATGATGGGGACCGAGGATACGGTACCTGGACAGGAACTTTGATTGCTGTTGTCCTTTACATAATTATCCCCAGTCGTGACGATAGCGTTCCAATTCAAAGTGGTGGTGTAACATAAGGATGGATTCTTTTCGATCCTCACTCCACCCCTCGAGATCTTTATTAATTTTTTCAAGCCGATCTGCGGAGAAATCCGAATGGAATATTAAAATGAAATCGACAGTCAGAGGCCGAACTGTCGGTCAATTCAATTAACCGATTAACGTCACTTGACCCGTTGTGACATTTTACGCATCGACTTGCAGCGACGAACGACTCGACAGGTTTTATATGTTGGGTATTTATCAAGGTTTTAAGAAGGTCTCTTGCGGTAAATTATCCGCGAATATTATCAATCACGAATGAATCACGAGTTAACGGTTGACGTTAAAAGAACAAGAAAGAAAAAAAATTAGCGATCTCACCTCCTGCAGGTTTTGCATTTCGTATACCATGAACGCATAATCCGTGAGCAAGCTGTCCCCTCGGATAATCTCGAGATTTGGGAAAAGATTGCTGAGACTCTTCAGTCCGTAGACACGATAGAGTAAAAAATAGCCGGTGATCTCGCGTAGTCCAGGGAAGCTGAGATTTTGAAAGTCCGCTTCGGTACTACTCTCGATCAGGACGATTTGGAGAAAGCCCTCTATCACGTGGCAATGCTGGAGTACCCGGAAATTTTTCACGTCGTTCCTGATATCGATACTCTGACAAATACCGTCACCAATCGTGACGTTATTACATCTTTGAGGTTTATCGTTGATGTTTTCGTTAAATGTCGTTCGGGATGTCAGCGTGCGCAAGGAGCTTTGTTGGCTCTTGTTCGAATTAATGATGCCGATCGATCTGAAATAATTAATCAACATGAACGTACCAAATTGAGTACCAAGAGTTAAGTGAAATATGATTCTTGATATACCTGCTAGAATCGATAGCTCTTTTGTTTCCATAAGCAGCCAACTTGAATGCCTCATCGTTAAGATCGTCGCGCTTACTAATCTCCCTGTCGACGTAATCCGCCTCGTACTTGCCCTTGGCTGTCTTATCCCGGTGCTGCTTGGTCCAAGCATCAACCGGCTTGGACCAGCTCTTTTGTTGGCACATAGCCAGAGACACCAGGACGCAGAGTAGCACGAGCACAAGCTTCATCCTTCTCATCTTCTTGTCTCGCGGACACCGTGTGCTGCTGCGGCTACCGCTACTGCTCTTCTGTGATTCCCTCTATCTATCGTCAACACCGTTTCTCGCTTCTTCTCTCTCTCCCCTCCCCACTTTTAGCGCCGCTTTTCACCCCTTCCTCTTCTCGTCTCTCAAACGTCTTCTCCGAGCGACTAATCGTTCTCCTCTCTCAACGGCAAGGTGTCTCTACCACTACGATCTCGGTTCTTCCGCTTCGACACGATCGACAAGGACCACGATGATCTCGTCAGCAGCATCCAAGTTATGTCTTTTCAATTTGCAGTACCTCTTCTACTACTTGGCACCAGGATCGAGGTACAACTAATACGAATTTGTCTCTCACCACGATATTTTACGATTTTATTCGTATATATTCGACCTCCACCAACTTAGAAAAGCTTCTTATTGAAGATGAAGTACTTCTTCGACCCCATTATCGTTGCGGTTTTAGTCGTCTGAAAAGTAGAGAAACATCGCTAGATTTCCTTTCTACTTTTAGATTGCGCTTTTCCCCACTCGTGAAACTGGGGTGTCGGTTGTCTGGCATTTTAACGAACGTAAATAATCTGTTTAACGAGGATATCGGTGGTGGTTCAACGGTGGCTAACGCGACGTACTCGAATGGATTAACACCTGCGTATTAATCTTTCACGAGCGTTATATCGTCATTTATTATACATCGCTTCCCGGTAAAGTGCAGGATCGTTAATTGCTCCTACTCGACGAGAGCCCCTGGTGAAAGCTGTGCGCTATGCGAGCGAAGGTCGAACGACCCAGAATATGGACCGAATATGCGCATAATCTCTTTGGTCAATTTTCAGTTCGATGATATAATATAGTTAGCCACAAAGGATCGGTTAGGTTCGTTTTACCACAGTGATATTAGCGTAACGCGAATGTCAATGTTTCTGGGAATGAAAAATACATCGTATGGGTGACGTTAATGATAATTAGAACCGATCGAATCGATTTGTGCGATAATGAAGGGCTCCGGTTACTCGAAGGGCCACACACGTTGTTAATGGACAACTCGATAATAAGGCGATAACATCAATGGTCAAGAGTAAAACGAATCTATTATTGGGTTTTGTTTCAGTTCAAAATGAAATACCAAGTGTCTCGTCATACATTTTCACTTGATATCATTTTTATCATCGTACTCTTGGAATCCGGCTGAGTCGAGTTTCATAAATTCAACTAAATTCTACGTGCAAATGCGTCTTTAACGAAATAAGACACGCGTCTAGTCCATGCACGTAGTAGTGCCGAGAAGACGAGTAAAAATGGAGCAATGTTCTTTCTTCGAGATAAACGAGCGTTGCCACGGATCAGAGTTACGGTAGCGATATCATCCTACCTCCTGACATCTAACATCCTGGAAAACGATGACGTATATATCTTGTAATATAAAGCAGGACGTCAAAAGTACGTGACACTTAAATCCTAACTCGACGGATAGCCATAACGCGTCTAATGTGAATCTTTCGAAGCTGTTCTACGTGTTGTCGGGTGTTTCGTTGTATTATCGCGGCATCTTGGTATCACACTTATCCTTTTTACCATTTGCTTGCTTTTCTACATGAATGGGCTCTAAGAATTGTCAGGGAGAACACGTCACGATCGTTTTGATACGCGGTGAATCACTTCGATTAAGAAGGAAGAACTTGGAGAGTCGGTTACGATAAACGCGTGTTCAATGGGAGATTAGAAAACGAGTACTAGTCACGGGAGATTAGAATCATGTGTCCAATGAACCCTACAGTCTCTTCATGTACCTACAATACTTACAAGAAGTTTTGTATCTATGATACATGTCTAGCCAACATATGATATTTATCTTTAACCAATTCTCATTATTAGCGTATATGACGATCAGTCTAGATTGCCCAAATCGATATATTAAGTTTGTAAAATTTTGATTTTTTTTTCCAAATTTATGCAAATGGGATTTAACACCTAACAAAAATAGATCCGTCGCACCAATGGATAGTTCGATTAATCGCAGAACTATCGACCAGTGTCAGGTTACTCTATAGATAGCTAATGACACAAGTAAGACATTATGTTCCGAAAGAACTCGCGAAATGAACTCGTTTGGCGTTTATTATTAACCCGAACGGCAAACTGGAATTAGATTCGAGATACGTATATCCGTGGTACGACAACTTTCTTGTCGCGATTTCCAAAGGTGTTACAGGCACGAGCCTTCGCGAGAAGCAGTCATTTCGCTGGAGGGAAGCCATCGGGGAGGCACGTGCCTTTCGTTTCATCGGCACACGAGAGTGTCTTTTTGCTTGAAAGCCAAATTATGCGAACGTGCACGTGGACGAGAAAGAAAGATTATCATAATATTTAAATGATTTTATTGTCGATATTTAACGTATTCGATATTACCTGGGTAGATGGTCATTCGGTATATTATGGAACTATCTATAAATGAACTAATAAAGCGTTATCTTTTTTTTCCCTATTTCTCATTTATGTCAATAAAAAGAGCCAAGACGCGTGATCGATTTACGATCATTTCGTTTACGTCGTCCTCTCCCTACGTAGGGACTCGTAAGCACGAAATATAGACCGAGAGAGTAAGATAGAGAACTAAATGGTCGGCTGGTGGAACCCGCCCATTCATTACTGCATGGACGATAATGATAACGGACGATAAGTGCTCGATTCAAGCTCGTGCCTACGAGCGAGACCTTTCGTAACATTACCATCGAAGCTACGGTCATTGAGTATTAGCCATTAAAGAGCCCAAATAATACTACCCGTTTCATATGTATATATATAGCTTTCGTTTTCGTACGTATTATTAAAAAATTAATTAATAACGTACTTTGCGTCTTTTATTGGGTCCATCAAGGATGAGGATCGTAAAGACAATCTTCACGAAACGCTTTATCATTTGATAATTTTTTTAAGAACTTTAAACACAAATCTTATGTAGTATATAATAAAAATTTTATTGTACAATATAGTGACCGCTGCTTTTCACTATCTTTTATTATCTTCATTATTTTATCTTGCTTATTTTTGCATCTTTATCACTGTTTTTTCATTATTCGCCTAATTTTTGTGAATTATTAGAGGTCGTTGGATTTGACTTGACCTCGGCTATCATTTGACGGTGATAAAAAGATGTAGTACCGTTTAACAAAATGTCGTTGACCCTAAAATCTCGAAAGAAATGACCTTGAGAAAAATTCGATGTTTATCTTAAATATTTGCCCTCTACGAAAAAAAAAATATTTCGCTCCGATTTTTTTTCTGTCATAAACAATGAGCAAGACATTTAGAAAAATTAGAAAATATATATTTTTATTTGGAATAAGAAGATCCGTTTTTATTTCGATAAAAATAATTAAAATGAATCACCTCGTATAGAATAAATGTGTATTAGACCGATGATCGGATCGGATTACTTTACATTCACTTAATTCCATGCTTTTTATCAGAGCGCAAATGAACTAAGGTAATCCGCGATAGCGGACCGAGAAATAGAGTAGCCAAGTGTATCACGTGCGTAAATTCTTCGATTTAATCGCACGTCTCAAATTGTCGTATCCAGATAAGAGAGTGCATACCGGGATTTTATTTAAAAAAAAGCCAGGTGTGCGTAATCGAGGATCTTTTCATTTCTCGTTCGGGAAGCGTAAAGATGGCAATTCGATAGGCGACCTAATCGAGAATTTATTAGAAGATTCGACCAATTTCCGATTTGTCGCAGAACAAGACCCATTTAAATACTATGGAATACGTTTCTGAGAAAAACATGAGAAATATGCTAAAAATAATATCAATTTGAATAACTGGTAACGGATAGATGTGGTCAATGTTCTTTTAGTTGAAGTCGATGTTCCTTAGAAGGACGCAAGCAAAACAACAGTTCAAAGCGGCAAGATTTCCAAAATGAAAAAACTAAAATCAATAACAAAGTGAAACTCTGAAGAAAAGGTAAAAAAGTCGGTGATACATGTTTGATTTAGTATCAAGCTTATAAATTATTTAAAAAATCACCTATATAATTATTATTATACTAGGTAAAGTTGCAGATCTATTTTAAATATTTCAGATTTTTCTTCTATTTTTATTTGAATTTATTTTATTTTATTTAAATTTATAAAAATATGATGATGTAAGTTTCATTGCTTATTTAAAAGCAACTTACTTATTATTAAAAATAATATTGGACCTTGTAAATAAAAAAAATAGATCAAGATCATAACTACTATTCGTATTCATGAATACTTTGGCAAATTATGTGTATTCGTATTCGCACATACAGATTTTTTAGTATTCAGAACATCCTTACCTTGCGAAAGCTAGGTATACCTCTATCGAAGAGAACTAAAATTATTCGAGAGGAAATTGGTAAACAAGCTAACCTTCCTCATGGCCACGATTTGCATTCGAGTAGTGTATAACACGTTGACCGATCGCGGCAGGCTTTTGAATGAATATGACGTTTTGGTTAAAACGTGGGAGCTTGTCTTTCTCCCTCCCTTTCCGCGAATGCGTAAATGTTTGCTTTCTCGCTCGACTTCCTCGTTTTATTCTCGAAAAACAAATCGAACGAACGAATTCGTGTCACGTCGTTCGCACGTAGGTATGGGTGCACGTGTCGAGCTTTAACAGCACTCGTGGGTTATAAAATTGATGCCTGATCGAGGAACTTTACGAGACGATAAAAAGATCGATCGATTAATAAGATAAGGTTACGTGATCGATCGCGTGTCTGATACGTGTATTGGTATACAATAGAAATCATAAAAAAAACGTTCGATAAATACCAATAGTAACGTATCTCGTAAAAATGAAACTAATCAAAGACTGTGTACAAGATTATACATATATAATAAAATAGTGATTGAAATTTTTAATTCATTTTGCAATGACATACAGACTATTACGTTCGTATCTGATTCTTTAATATCTTCGTTACTTTTGCTTTAAATGTCCGTGACCTTGAAAATTTTATTAAAATGACCTTGAAATTAATTTATTTCTTTGAGATTTGTTTTTATTGGCCGTTCATTTTAAAGATTATTTTCTGGACATGGATCCAAGAAAGATTTCAAACGATCCTGTCCAAGATGAGTGACCTTGAGTGACATCTTAAGGTTAATGTGATACAGGTCAATGGATTCATCTTAAACGGAAAACGCATAGTCCCATTTAAAAACAAAGAAAAATAGTCGACTTAAAATAAATGATTACTGCCATATTATGGCCTCCTCGGTAGCGTGCAGTCTTTGATAAAAAAAAAGTTTCTGCATATCTGAAAAAATAACGAAGAAATTCAAGGTGATCAACGAATCTACTCCATCCTGTATACTCGAGCAATTTTCTTGGTCATTATCATCACGAAGCGTATATATACGCTCATTCATATCGTATGTGATCGCGGACTTTAAGAATAAGTGAATAAAATATTAAATTAGTAAGACTTTTTGAGATATTTGTATTCAGCTTATATAAAAAATAATTTCGCAATCAGAGTCTATTTTCCATTTTGTTTTTTAAATGATGTAAATGAGTCGAGGAATCCGAGATAGATAAAACACCCTGTATAAGCATAACGCCGAGCGTATCCTCAATGGCACGAGGTCAATGACGATGCGGCATAAAACTTTTTTCTCACGACTTTAAACTCACACTTCCGGTTTCGACCTCTTGAAAATTCAAAGTTGTAAAAAAATAAAAACGAAACACAACTTTTTACCGTAGTTTCTCCGGCTTTTTTTTTCTGTTCGCGTAAAGGAAGTCGAATATTCCGGAACACTTCGGTCGACAAGCTAAGTGTTAGAAACCAACTGGTACGTTAGAAAAACATTGGAGACACGTGGACTATAATAAAAAACATGTTATACCTGCGGATCGTACTTTAATCGTACCATAAATATCGATTTATCTCGTCGCACGGTTCCTAACTCTTTCGATACATTCGTTCCGTGTACAATAACTCATATATTGTGAAGCATGTTAAAAACACACAAAGGAAGTACCTTCAACCTCTTCAGGGACAAATTCTTTTTAAAATTGAAAGGAAATTATACAATTTCTTGCGTACCTACTTAGTTCTATTTTATTAATTTTCCATCGATAAGGAATACATAACGATACTGTGAAAAGGATTTAAGATATAAAAAAAAAAAAGATATTTACATATGCTGTATGAAGTTGTTGGTGGCCTTTCACTCACTGTGCTCTTTAACCACAGATTGACAATAAATATAAAATTTAAATAAAAAAGTATAAATTATGCCGTACCAACGTGGTAACGAGTGCTGTTGCATAAATTTATCCGTTGTAGAGTCGACGAAAAGAAAAAAAAAAACAACTTTTATGTTACTCGTACTTACATTCAATTCACGAATGTCACTCTGCGTATCGTCAAGCTCAATTTGCACGGCAGGCGTTCAACGAGTTAACGGGCCTACGCGCGAATTTATTATCGTTCTTCTAAACTCTGTCGCAACAATCTTGCGCGACAGCAAAACGTGCTGTCGCTCGTGCGTCTAAATTACCTATAATATTACATAGTATCCAATACATTCCACTACAACGTTATTTGCATCAAGTGCAACTTTTGTCGTGAACTCGAGTCGAGTTCACAGTTTTTTGCTTTGCCTTCTTTTTTTTTATATATATACGAAAGGAAATAAAAGAAACGGGGAAAGGCGATGCGAGGAGGTACGATCGTCACGTACAGGTTGTTCCCGAGTTATAAACGCGCCGGTGAGCAGCCGATCCTAGCGATGAAGATAGCCCGATTTGAGAGATAAGAGTCACGCTCGTTGTCCCTTTCGTTTCCTCTTATTCGAAAGAGTTATGTGGGATAAAGAATGTTAGAGCTTGTGTTCGAAACCGCGCGCACTTGGGTGAAGTGTTTTATACCTGTTCCGAATTTTAGGACAGGTTTATATGATCTATGTGAATATAAAAGAAAGACATTCCTTAATTTCGGAGAGGTTATTGACAAGATATCGCTTGTTGACCATTTTAAAGTATTCTCGTTAGTATCGTGAGAATAAGAAAACTGGTCTTTTTTGTCGTATAAGGTTTTAGTACGTGATTCTAACACGTTCATTGTCACACAAGCTATTTATACTCTACCCTGGAGGCCATAATATAATGTCTAGTGATCTACTTTAAAATTGTTACAATTTCGTAATTCTAGTCTTTGATAACTAAAGTTATAGTCAATATATTAAAAAGCTAAAGAATGGGATTGTTTTAGTTAAAGAAGTTAGACTTTAGGTAGCTACGACATAAAAACACTTTGACCTGTTGGTCGCTGTCCCTAGTTTTTAAATAATTTCTCTTTATGTTTCACTAAACGTTAAAAAAGAAAAGTCAAAGTAAAATCTTATCAATATTATACAATAGTCTTTGGTATCTTTTCTTCTAAAAAGAGTAAAAGTAAAATCTTGTCATTGTTGTACAAAGGCGTTCGATGTCGAACGAATGAGACTCCTATGAGATAAGAATATTTGATAAATCGTCAAACGATCAGATCGTCTAAATAAATTAGAATAATAGATAAATTAAACAATCGATCGCAATAGGCACACTTGCATAAACCTAAAAGAGGGGAGGGGTACATAAAAGAAAAACGCGTTCTCCTCCGAGCGTCTTTCTAGCACACGAAAATACGCTTCTCGACGCTTTCAATAACGCGTTCGCTCAGCTTTCACCTTCCCGTCGACACTTGCCTTTTTTCTTATTTTTCGTTAAACGATACGCGCGAACTTTCTATGCGCGGGATCATCTATACACACGTGCAAGTATATGTATACGTATACGTGTATGGGAAGCGACGATTTTTAATGTTATTTTTTTTTTGTTTCAAGGCGGAAAACCCAAGAATTTTATTTCAGGAACTCCCCGAACGTTTGGGATATCCGAGCAAAACCGTGAGAAAATACTTCCAGGAAGCCGAGACGTTTTTTCTCTCTCTCTCGAAGGAAAGAGAGAGAGAGAAAGACGCACCCGTCGTCCTCGCCCACGCGCTGTTTCACGTTTACGATCCTTCAAGCGCACATTCGCGAGCCGTTCAACGTCCTGCCGTTTCACGAGACACTTTATGAGATTTTTTTTTTCGATGAACGCGGACGAATTCTCCTCTTTGTGACCTAAAAGGAGAATGAAAGAGAAAAATTGAAATTTCATTGGACGACTTCCACGCGTTCTCATCATCGCGATACCTTTTTCCTCTTCGATGCGTTCGATCTCAATCGGTTTGACTTCTTCTCTCGAGAAAGTGGAAAGTGGATCAAACTTGAGAGATAGAGATGGAAATATAGTATACAAATCATCGAACATTTATGCAATTTTTGAAGCGTCGTGAAGATTAGATCGATCGAAATTAACTTTTTCTAGCCTAGTGATTCCAAATGGAATTATTAATTAAAAATTCCATTTTTATCGGTTCAAAATTTTTTCATAATAACAGTTAATAATATTTAAGAAAAATGCATTGTATTTTCTTGTTATCTTTGTTTATTTATACACAGTATGAATAATAAAAACTGAAGTAAAATATTTTTATATTAAAAGAAGTGCTTTTATAATATTTGCATAAAAAAATCTGTTTTTTTTTTTTAATCAAATAATTAAGACTGGAAAGGGGTTAAATGGAATCCACGAGATACGCGTAAAAAAGAATGACAAGAGGAAGTGACGAGACGCGAAAATTGCGCCGTCTTGAAAGAAACCACTGCGTCTTCTATCTCTCTCGTCGAAATGTTTAAGAGGATTGATATTGCAACGCGCATGCACCAAGATGAAAGGGAAATGCTGAGGCCGACGTTAACGAGAACGACAACAAGCGGCGTTCGTTCTTAAAATAAAACAGGTGCAAGGAACCAACCGAGTGCAATGAAGCCACGGAGAGTTTAGTATCGTCGGAGTTTTCGATGTCGACGACGATACCGTATTGCAAGAAGAATTATCGCCGAATTTACTTTGAAAAACTTCATAAAATCTTCGCCTTGAGTAGGAACGGAGAAGAGACCGCGCCATTTTAAAATAACGAGCGAGCGTTCGACCGGTAACCTGGCAATAAAACCAGCAAATCGCTCGATTTAATCGACTTGTTACGAGCCGGCTTACTCGATTATAGTAATAGTAATAATAATAAATAATAATTTAAGACCTTTTCGGCAATTACGTCATGCCATCAGTTTACTTACTTACAATTTACAGTTGCATAAATTGATCTAAAAAAAAAGAGGGCAGGCAGAATAATAAAACGATTTTTCCCGAGCTATATTTTTCTCTATCTCTCATGGGATCGCTTACCTTACAAATTTCGTAGATTCTCTTACCGTGTTTCTTCCTCCTACCTCGAAAGCACGATTATTACTGGCAGCAACACGGAAAAAGAGAAAAAGATCACGCGTCACACGTTCGTTTGTATTTGTCAACGTAGTAGATTCCTTCTCTTTCCCTTATCTCCGCTTGCGTAACGCAACCATATCTATTTTCTTATTGTTCCTCGTATATTTCCCTCGTTTTTGAAAAAGTGATTTCGGGCTTGACCAAAGGTCGACGTAATCGTTCGAAATTCTTGGAAAAGCGAAAAAAGTTCATTGCTACGTGTATTTTTATCGTAATGGCGGATGGTTTCCAGATAACGGTTAGGTTTTTGCCACAGGCTTTTCCAGTAAGAAATAGAGAACGGAAGAAAGAATAGGCTACGCCAATGAAGAAACTTTTCCGCGTAAACAACGGATATATATCGTGACTTTGCACGTGGCCTCGTTAAAACGTTGATTACGTCAGATTTTTGTTTTTCCGTTTCCCCTTCTTCCTCTACATCTCTTGCCACCTTTACGCCTCCACGCGTGGGTAACAAATCGCCGCTTGTTGCGTCTTGAAGATTCTTAAATACTCGCTATAAAAGTCGAACTGTAAACGCAGTTTAAATTATTTGCGCGTTACTCCTTGGCGATCTACTTTTCGAATCGTTTTAAAAATAAAAGTGAAAGATAAATTTAATAGAAATCTGTTTTAAAATGGTTCCATTTAAAAAATGGTGACTGATCGAGAAAGCGCTAAAAAAGTTAAACGTGACATAATCTATTCATTGGTCAATTTCCCGAGCTGTAAGCGTAAATACATGCAATTTATTCGAAATATAAATACAAGTAAATAAGGTAAACGGCACAGAATTTATAAGTGTATTACATTCTCACTGGGAATGAAAGAAACAAATATATTTGTTCACGAGTGTGTTCAAAATGTATAATGATATATTTTGTGTACAATTAACTTTCTTATAACACGTTACTCCGAAAAAACTGCTTTTACTTTACGTTCTTTAGTATACGATCACCACGCAATTTAACACAATCTCGTTTAATACGGTTATTTTTTACTATCCCATGGTTCGAAGGGAAAAAAAACGTTCAATTTCAAAACAACAGCGCAATTCGCTTTAGTACCAAGGCTCTGACGTTAAATCTACGTAATTAGTCTTTGTTTAACTATTCGAGTTACGTAGCAGTTACGTGAGAAGATTTCGTCGTACCGTTTTAACGGCGCGCGGCGTCACAGGGAAGGCCATCGATCGCGGACTACTTTTATCGAGTGGATTTCACGAAGGATGTGCGACGAACTTTTTACGCGAGCGCTTCCTGCGTACTAGTAGCAGCTAGATCGATCCTCCTTCGAGCGTACGAGGTTCGTTTGCATTTGAAATGAATGTTTAAAGGCCGGCGACCCGGCTGGCGGCACTCTCGATCGATTCATCGAACTCTAAACGACGATCGTAAATTTCCTTTTCCCCTCTTCTCTTATTTACGTCTTAGAATTCATCATTCTTCCACATAGAATGGTCAATTAGCACGATTATTTCGAATAATCGGGCTAACGGCTAACTCGGTAATATCGGTTAATCGCTAATGAAACTTTCTCTCCCGGGCGTTTTACGAGGAGAACTTTTACGAGTCGGGACCACCTACCGACACCGCGAAACGAAACCATGCACGGCGACGTGAAATGAAATAAGGAACGAAATGCGAAAGAGAGAGACGACCGAGCTGCAAATAACACGCAATATCTCTTCGAAGCGTTCCTTGGATTATTGGCTGTCTACGTTCTCGTCCTCCTCTAGTTCCGATGCTTGATCCAATAACCAAGGTGGGTCGTGGTTAATGAAAAATAAATGATCATTTATTTTGATCCTTAATCGAATCAATGAACGTATTTTTCAAGGATTGGTTCTAAATTTTTTAATTTGTGTAAATTTGATAAATTTTCGAAGGTCTTAGAAGTCAAAAAAATTACTTGTTTGAAACATTGTCAATACCATTACAATGGAAAGCGATTGCAAATTGTGATTTCTATTGGGTTTCAATTGGGAATTAAAATCAAAGGTGGTCAAATAGAGAGGTAGATATTTCTTAATATTTTTATGCCCAATTATACCTATGCACGAAGCACCTATTATAAAATTTTCGAAAATTCGGAACATTCTTGAGTTTTGAGAAACCCGACCCTAGTATTTTTATGTCCAATTATACTTCCACACTATGAGCAATAATAAAACAAGAATTAATTAACTCTTTGAAGTCCTATGTTGCACAGAAATTTGAATCCCATAAAATCCATCAAAGTAGGTCCCAGCGTAGAATTCAATAAAACCGCTGTGCTTAACAGCTTCAAAGATACTAACACGTGTGTCCATTTAATTTCAATTTACAATAACAACGACTGACCATGCAACTGAATATTATTCGTTTGTTACTATTCTTGATCCCTTTCAACATACGTTTAATTATTTAACCGCTATCGATTGAAAATGAAATATAACTACGCAAGAAATAGAATAATTTCCATCTAACTTTTAGAATTCGTCTCTGAAGAGAATAAAGTAATTATAAATTAGTAGAGATAGTACAGAAAAATATCCCACTGTAAATATTTAAATATTAAAAAGGCGAATCACTTTCCCCCACCTCCACCATGCCCCCATTAGAAGAGATCTTCGAAATAACGCACCTACTTTTACTCGGTTCATCTCAAACGACGTTGTGTATATACGTGATCCGCGTGCTGACGCGAGCGTCGATTTTCGGCTCCGAAAGAGGCGAGGAGGATGACGCATCGATAACACCGGTGTCCCACATAACTTTCGGCGTGCTAATAATCGAAATTGACGCGAAACCGACGACTAAAAAACGAGATAAAAGAATTCGAACGCGAAGGTTAAAACTAATCTCGTTATTACCGTGGCACGCGTGCTGCTTTACGAAAGAAGCACTCGATAAAACAACCTGCGTAAGAAAAAAAATCTATCATTCTTTCGATATCGATCTTCCGGATGAGCAACAACAAACAGAGCGATTCCAAGAAACAGATCGCGAGAAATTCTTTCGCAACATACCGTAACGCTCGTAACTAGTTCAAAGGTCACACGCATCAAGAAAGACCAAAAGAGATATATAAACCGTACACGAGTGTTAAATACGTTCGTACAAATGCGTGTTCGCGAGTACGAATGAGAAACGTCGCGACTGGTGACAAATAGAACGGTAAAGGGTACGGTGGTGGTGCTCGATTTACGTAACGTTCGTCCGTTAATTGAGTTGGACTACCGACGAATCTCCCCCTTCTCCTTACTCCACTATCGTGCTATGCACTTTCTTCGAAGATATAAATGTCTCGCGTGCATGTGCAAGAAGGAGAAAGAGAGATAGAATGAGACGCGTTCGATCGCGTGCCCGCACGATGAATAAGCCTCGTCCCAAGTTCGCGTCGTAGAAAAAGAGAGAGAGAAAATGGGAGTTCGCGGCGTAGAAAGGGAGCACTTTGCCGAAGGTTAAATCCTCGAGGGTATAGAGAAAGAGGGAGATGTATAGATAGTATCTTCTTTGTCTGTGTGTACGTCTCTGTGTGTGAGAGAGACAGAAACGGTCTACGAGAGAGGGACCACGCGTCGCTCGTTTACTTCGTTCCACCTTCGAACAGGTTGTCGTGCGCGCACTTCGCGATGGAATGCCAGTTATTTCGAGGAGAGAGATAGAGTGAGAGAGAAATAGGCACGCTCTCGCGCGCGCCTTAACCCGTTCCCGTCGCCCAAGATATCCGCGTGCGCGTACGTTCCGAGCGAACGATCGCCGAGATAGTCGCTGCTAGACTTATAAATATATATATATGTGTGTGTTCTAGAGACAAGCTTTACTAGAGTTGGAGAAGTTCAGGGAGAATAGAATTTATTTATTAGGAGCAAAAGATTGGTTCGAGAAGGGTGCCGAGTAAAGGAACGACGTGCGGTGTATATAAGCGGTCAAAGAAAATAAATTGCTATGGTGGTATAATATTGCGTGTAAGAACGTTTAAGGTAGTCTATCGATACTAGATTTCATTGGGAGAAAAAGTAGTATTAATAGAATGAATTGGTTGTAACGCAAAAAATATGCGTGGTATATATCAACACTTTATCAGCATTTTCTTACACCTTATGTAAGAACCTGTACGCGTTATACGTGTTGGTGAAAGAGAAGGAAGAAATAGAAGTTTGTTTCATATGAAAAATAAAGAAATTTTCTTTTAACGGGAAAAATAAAGGTACGATGATATTGACCTTTGGTAAACTTTTTTTTGTTGGAAAATTGTTTTCAATCAGAAAATTTCGTGGTCGACTCAACCCTTTTACTTCCAACCCCAAATATGTGGTAGATATGTGAAAAATGCTATGGTTGGTTTGGATGTAAACAAACAGGGTCGACGTATCGACCCGAGGCAATTTTCGAATAGCGCCAAGAGTCGACATATCGTTCGGTTGGCAGCAAAAAGGTTAAATTTATCAAGTTATCTAATACATTTAAAAAAGAATTTTAATTGACAAAAGTCATTAGTTTTTCATTTCCATTAATTTATTTCGAATAAATTACACGTATTTACGTTCGCAGCTCGGCAATTAACTCCGCAATTAAAAAATTAAAATACATTTTACCGTTACTAACGCGCAAATAAATGGTCGAGAGATCAATAAATAACAAAATATGTAAATGTAAAACATTTCTAAAACAAAAACAACAAGAATGATTTTGTTATTAGAAAAATTCCGAGGCACACCAGTTATTTCAACTAACTCGGTATTCCTAGTGTTAAAATACACCCTACCGTGAGTAGTACCACGCGAATAGATAGAAAGATTAGAGAACGTGGGTGAACTCACGCGCGCGCGCCATTCGAAAGCTTTCGACCCTTATCGAGAGAAAGAAAGCAAGAGACGGAAAGACAGATGTAGAGTGAAAGAAGAGAGGGGGAAGAAACGATGAATAGACGAGAGTGCGTGCGGCACCCTCCTCTCGAAAACACGAGCCGTGCGTCGATTCATGTTTCGACGGTGGCGCGTAGTAGACGAAGAAAGAACGAGGGCGCTGGAGGAAGGAAAATGAGAAAGAGAGAGACGGAGTAAAGTCCTTCCTGGAAGGAAAAGGGAAGCACGAATAGAGGATGAAAAGAAAAAGAGCCGTTGAAAACGCCGCTGGCAAAAACTTCTAACAATGAAAAAAAGTCTTCTGGACAGATAAATAAAATAAAATAATATAATAAATAATATAATATAATATAATAATATAAGAGAGATAGAAGATTGAAAAACGTTATCGCTCGAAATAGAAAGATACGTACGGCACAAATACGGTATACCTATATATAGATCGAAATGCAATAATAACGAGGGATTAGAAACAGACGAACGAACGAAGGACAGGGGAGATAGTAGACTAGTGGGCGGGGGTGGAGGACGAACGACCACGTTTCGTATTGCGTAGTAAGCTTGAATGGATTACGTCACGCGCGAAGAGCCAGAGGGTAAAAGCACACTCGGTGGACAAGGCGCGTAAACGCGTTCGATGGCGGCAAGCATGGTGGCAGCGCGGCAGCGGCGGCTTGTTTACAGAATGCTATGAGCCTGGCCGTTCTCTAAACGTCGAAAGGCTTTCCTGTAACGTGACCTCGCTAGAATCTCGGGACGTTAGTGGTATCTTCTCTCTATACGAGTCTCGCACCATATTTCCTCATATTTATTTTCTTAATTTACGTAAATTACGTGTTACGACGGTGTTAGGGATGCTCCGTATTTGATTAAGCAAATATTTGCACAACGTTGCGAATTTATATTTGCCGAATTATTGAAGCTATACAGAATTAATCGAATAAGGCAAAAAAATACAAAGACGAATATTAACCTCTTCGAGGATACCGACACACGTGTGTACGTTTAGTTTTTATTTATAATAACAATGACTAGTCGTATTTTTTGTTATTTAATAGCTGTCGATGGATAATAAAATTGAAGAAGTTAAGAAAAATGATTTCTTTCTTTCAAATTGAAAACAACATGAGATGAGCATAACTTTATCAAATTTAGTATCAATTTAAATGAACCAAGTTGTTTTTATGAATGCTAGAATGAAAAGAAACTATAATATGTGCATATAGCAAACGGAATTATTTAAAAAAACACTGTTTTAATTTGTAAATAAAAAAAAATAGGTCAAGGTAATAAGTACTCATATTCACGAATACCACGGCGAATTATGTATATTGTTTATATTAGTATCCGGAATATATCCCTAGATGGTATATAGGTTAGTTTCGTAAGGTCGACGATAATACCGATAATATTATCATCGCGTATACACGGTGTTGTAAAACGTTTCGGTCTCGGAATTTCCATCGAGTCGTTACGCTGGTCGAATGAACGACGATACAACTTTTGAATGGGACAAGAAGAAAAGGGGGGCTAGCACGTAAGACACGCAAGAGAAGCTAAGGTTGTATGCAACGCGTTGTGTATCGCATGGCACGCGTCCTTCCTCCTCCTTCGCGATCGTACTGCGAACGTAGCGCGGTGAGTTCGTACCGACGGGGGAAAACGCGATCGATCGCGTCCGGATGTCGTCGCACGTTCTAACGTGTTCTGCCCTGCTATTCTTACGACGCAAAATTCTCCAAGGGAGAGAACAGGTAGAGAAAGATAGAAATAATAAAAAGAATCTTTCTTTACCACGTGTATCTCATTCGCGTTCTCGTACGAAACAAATCACCATCTTTCTCTCCACCCTTTTCCCTCAAATTAATAAGACTTTTTCTCAAGATCGGCTATCGATTTACCTATCTCCATCTTCGTCGCTCTTCGCCGAAGCACGAACGTCGAAAGAAGCACGAGGACGCGTTGCGAGAGTTCCGAGGACGCCTCGGTCCACCGTAGTCTATCCTCTCGACGTGTTCCTGTCTTCTTCGGCTGCACAGTGTACGCCTCGAGCGGGAGCATCGTAAACCCACGTGGCCGAGGGAACGCGTCGTGTTGAACAACGAGTGCGAGAGATAGATATGTGTATATATATATATGTATATATATATTCGCGCGATACACAAACCGCACGTATACACTCACGTTCACATACGTCGTTCTTTCTTCGAAGAAGCAGAGTACGCGCGCTTAACACACACAACCACGCACTTACTCGATCGAACTGATTCTATCACGAGGTGAGACACACAACGGGACAATCATCAAGAAAATTTCCTTCTAATATCTCTCACGGTAAGCTGTAGGTTTCGTGCCACGCTCTAGACGCAGCACACGGCGATCGTAGAATGAGAGAGAGACGGTAGGAGCGCGCGCACGCGCACTCGTGCGCGACTAGCAAAGTTCCGAGGAGGAAGCGACGACGGTGGCGACGCGAGAAAACCTTATAGGACGATGGCCAACCGTTTTCTTTTATCCTTCTTTTCTTCCTCGCCTCTTTCTTGATAGTTCGAGTTGTTATTGTCGTTAAATGGTACGACGCATTGTCGACGCACGTTGCGTACCGACGAACGAGTCAGCTGGTACTGATCGGTCAACATGGTCGCATGTAGCACGGCCGAAAGATTGACGCGTTATATACGGGGATATCTATTTGTTTGTCTCTCTTATTTTCTTTTTTTCTTCGTGATCATTTCTTCGATAGAAATTTGGGTTTTTATTGGAATGGTCTTTTTCATCGAGAAGAGAGAGAGAGGGTAATTAAAAAGGATACGCGAAACCGTCGACCAAGAGCCCTCTCATGGCTTCTTCTTTCTCTCTCTATCTAAGTCTAGTTCTGTCTTTTTCTTACTTTCTCTTTATATAGGAATTCGACAGACGCGCCGCCGCTCGTCCGCAGCCCTTAACTAACTCAGTGGCGTATTTTAGTCAGTGCATCGCCCTTTTTTTTTTTTTATTTATAGATATTGTTTTTGTTATTTTAGATAGTAAATTAGAGAACAGAGTGAAAGTTTGTTTTGTTTATACTATACCTCGTTGCTTGGCTTTTTCTTCGCGACTTCTTCTATGGTTATGCGTAAATCATTATTGTTGGTGGAATATTAGGAGATCGTTAAGAATTTCTTTTATTACTTTAAAAATATATATATACATAATATAATTTGATTTAAATATAGCGTGTCACCCGAAGTAGGTACGATACTGTATCCGCAACGAATTTCTTACCCCGCCTCCCTCGCTTGTGCACAATCGTCTATACAGTGATTTTCAACCGGTGTGACGCGAAAGGATGTCTGCCGAGTAATTTTTTAAGATTATTAAATAATTTTCAAAAGTAATTTAAAGCATGCTAAGTGTACAAATAAAAATCCTATTTGAATTCATTTACACGAATATCGCAGTATTATAACGTACATATAATATAGTCGAAAATATATACACTTGAGCAAAAATATTTAAGTCGAGTGTATCGTGAGATAACGAAAAAAAAAAGGTTGAAAAACACTGGTCTACCATCTCGAGCTTCTCTTTTTTCACCGCAAAAGCAATCTCTCTCTCTCTTTCTCTCATCGGATAAAGTGTCAAAGCAACGCAATATCGGCCAGCTTAATACCACGACGCTAAGTTCTGCGTTTTCTCAATGCTACGGTTTCTCGAACGTTTTACAGTAGATTTCAAATCCTCGCGTAACATCGAAGCAACAACCTCGAGTTCATTTTTAACGTCGCCTGGAACCGGCTTCTCGACTAGATCGCGTATATACATACCTATGTACCGTTAATTCTTGCCGTACGCAATTTTTATGTTTACCATGACGGTGAATGCTGGTTATGACCGTTATTAATACTAAACGTAGTCGCATTCTTCGAAATCTTGAGATAATATAATACCGAAGGAACGAGAAACGTACGGAGAGCCTTTCGTAGTCTATTATCCGACACGCTACGCCGTCTCGTAGTAGTCCGCGATATAGCTCGACGCTTTATTTACCGACAGCCGTTCCAATGACTGGAATTTGATCCCTTCTTTACCGACAGTGTATTAAATCGATTCGTTTGAATATATTACAGACGTTCGACCTGCTTATTACTTTACTTTCAACTGCAAGAAAAACGTCGGACGATCGACCACCTACGAACGCACAATTTATTCGCTCTTACTCCCTTCTCTCTTTCTTTAAATACAATTACAAACGAGTATGACGAAACGTAGTTATAAGTAAGGCACTTAACACGTTCATGGACAACATCTACAATATTTTCGTAAAAACTATAGAAATATTTATAAGTCAGATATACGATTCTAATCAACATTGAAATTAACCCTCTATGGACCTCAGAAACTTAATGGATTTTCATTTGTAAAGTGTGGTACATTTATATGTAAATATATACACTATTGTAATTTCGAAATCCTGAATCGTTTTTCTTATAATAAATTATTTAAATAAATGTATATATCAGAAATTCAATTTTTCTTAATTTTGTGTTATCATATTTTTTTCTGACCACAAAAAATAAATTCGGCCTATAGAAGGTTAAGTTTATGTAGAGTGCCTATATCAACGCTACGAACATTTAAATCGTCCGTGAACGTGTTAAAGGGATAATAAATTAAAAAAAGAGTCAGATTTCGGATGACTTCGGTTCGAAATCAGTCTATCTTCTTCTTATACCGGTCCATCTTTTGTTTCCTTATCGCTTTCAAGCACAATCGTTTTAATCCGTAGATCAGTGCCAAGATGCTTGCGACGTAAAATGCCGCAACGTCTAGAGAATAATAACGGATCACGCCCATGCCCCTAGAAAACGAGAAAGTCGTGGCTATTAATCATCGAAAATATACGAGCTAGAACTATGGTGATGTACCGGCTACGGCCATTAATCTCCACTACTGTAATTTTTCTACCAGACCAGGCTGTTAACTTAACGACAAAGAGAAGTCCTCGTTGTAAATATTTTCTAAGATTACCTCGTCGTGCTCTTGAGGTGATCGGCTTCACCGTGTCTCGCAACGTGCTCCACCCACCAGGTTGCTAATTCTCTTGGACCTATCGGAAGGTCTCGTAATAAAATACTCCTTTTTTTGGCAGCATCTCGATACGTGTTGTTTCGTGGGGCAGCTACCTTAAGGATTCCCTCTCGAAGGTTTCCTATCGATAATTCGGCCAAGTCCATTACCAGAGCGTAGCCTAGTTTTTCTGGAAGAAGATAATGATTATTACGGAACGATGTCGTTCCTTAGACGATCCCAGTTCTAATGAGGTAGACTTAAAACTTGCTGGGAAATTGTCCAAGTTTCACGTGAGATTTAGTTGAGGATAATTATACGTTGTATTACGTTAGAAACGTGCCCGTTTGTTTATGTAACACGCGTCAACGTTCTGGGACAAAACGGTGTATGATTTATGTATTTCTAAACTCCTTCCCCCTCTCTCCCTTTTTGCTTTCTGTTCGTCCTACTTGACGTAATCTCCGATGCAGAAACTCTGCTTTCAATTTACGTTGCAGTTTAACGGGAACCACAGTCGAGAATAGATAAATAGAGAGAATAATCTCGAGTAGTTTTTCAAACTGTTTGCGTTCCATTAAAGCGAATGTATTGTCATTGTCAAGAATGACATCGAATGGAACGGGTTAAAAAAAAGGGATCGTTTATTCGCGTAATACGTTAATTCGTAGACCTCTGACACCATTGGTAATTTGGAAAATTCGAGTGTCTTCGTTTAGACGTTCTCCACTTACCAGCTTGTGCCGCGTTCCCGTCGTGATCGCAGAAAACAGGAAGCACGAGGGTCGGCGAGCCATGATAGGCCGCTTCGTGAAGAGACAAAAGACCACCGTGCGAAACGAAAGCTCGTAGTTTCGAATGTCCGAGAAGCTCTTGCTGAGGCCACCAAGCTGCCGTTCTGACGTTCACCGGAAGATCCTTTATCTTGCCCCCTTCCCACTTCCAGACGACGTTGTAAGGTAGAGTGGCGAAGACCGCCACGAAAATTTCACGCAACGCGCTTGGCATGCCGGAAGCTCGCACGGACGAACCCATCGAGACGAAGATGAAACCTGCTCGGATTTCGGGCTAAATTAGTTATTACCACTTGTCACTTTTATTAACAAATTGTTAATGCGTTGAATACCGATCCAATTTTTCATGAACCCTAATTTTCTTTACAATTTTTCATTTCGAATGTGACTCGACAAGACAGATTTTAATGACGGTACGATATCAAGTGGCAGTAAATGTTTATTTGTTTTTGTAGGGTCAGATCTTTTTTCAATTCGCTCGATCATATTTATTTGTGTGTAATATAACATTTGAAATGGTATAATTTCGAGTGAAAATGATTAAATACACGAAAGAATGTATTATCACATCGCTTATGTCAGATCTCGGAGCTAAATTCTTGTAAACGTTAGTAAACGAAAAATCTAGGCAGCAATCGTGTTAACGGATACACGAATACGCGTTAATTTACCTAATCGCGCGAAACGATCTCTCCGCGATAAGAAAGCACGCGGTATGCCGTTACCTTACGTAAGTAGGAATTTATTTGACAACTCGTATATTGACACTCGACGTAATATTCATTAACAATTATTAGATCGAAGAAAAATTTTCAATAACGGCAAGGTAATAATAAACAAAGTAGCAAGGCTACTTTCCTACGTTGGTCACGTGCGACGAAGTCCAATTAACTTTAATAACACGTGCGAGATTTGACCGTGTCCCAAACGCTACGCGTAGAGAGATATAATACATAAACTTTACGTAGAGTGCTAAGACTTCCGCTTGACCTTAATACCGGAACGAACTACCGAGTTAATCGTTTTTTGATGCGGTCTCACGTCGGCTAATCTCTGCCGGTCGATGTTTCAATTAGCGTTTCTACGAAGGAACGTTTATGATTCACAAACGTCATAATCCCGATGCAATCCGTAACGTACTTCACGTACCAGATATTAAACGAACCTTCAAAGTTTGTAAATACCATCTGGGTGTATATCTCGAATCTCGATTAGCGAGTTCATAGCGTCCGCATAGTTTCAGCATCAACCTGAATCATTACACAACCACGGTTACGTGTTATACCGGTCACGATGTTAAAGAAAGACTGATCGTCCATACGAAACGCTCGCGTCGGGATAAGATCGAGAGAAATTTTTAAGGACTAAACAACTTTACCTCGACGTAGAAAAGAATCTAAATCCGGACCAAGTTGCATTGCCGGTCTGCAATGTAGACAAGCAACATTTACCACGTTCGCCAAATACGGTACCGAGTCGGCCACGCTGTAATGACTATTTTGTAGAGTCAACGGTATCTCTGACGTTAAGTGTCTCACGTCTGGGGTCTGTTCGCCTGTAATAAGAAGCGTCATTGTCATTTCATGATTATCCATCGATGACGAGTCTGGTTGGGAAAGTTACCTAAGTACTTTCGAAGCGTGGGTTGCAAATAACCCGTGACCATGATCCAATACATAATCTCTAGCGTGATCAGGCAGGCAGCGTTGATCACTCTTTCGACGAAATTCATATCCTGCGTTAAAGCTTTTCCGAAATAGGGTGTTATAGACCAAGGAGATGGATTTCCTTGACGGGCTATCGAACCTCTGTAAAGAGCAACCTACGAGAGAGATCAAAAAGTAAAAAAAAACTGATCGTTCCACGTTTACCGAACATGATATTTTATAATGCTGGGTCGTCCGATAAGTTCGTGGAGATGTTGATACATTTATTCATGAAAAATCGAAGAAGGTTTGGGCGGATGGAATATTTTAAATTACAAAAACAATGGAAATGGGTGATTCAAGAAAACGGGACATGCTTGAAAATAAAGTTACTTTCGAAAACAGTGTTGTAGATTATTTCTAAATCGGCTTCTTAAATATTTCAAAATTTTACCGTGTTTAGCATTATCGTTGGCACGTTCTCTTTGTGTAGTATAGCCAGGAGACACTCCGGATACGTTCCGTCGAGCACAGCGACGTGCCATCGTTCTCGTGGGTTCCCATCCGGTTTCTTGAGAGCAGCGACCGAGACATCGTCCTGTAGGAGAGCCTCGCAAGCCTCCCAACCATATCTCATCGCGTTCCACGGCGAAAGTGGCAGTTCACCGCGAAATCTTGCACCCACTAGGTCCCACTCGAATGTGTAATTGTACACATAAGATTCGAGGTTGGTTGGAATCAATTCTTGGAGCCCATTGTTGGCACCTGGTCCAGAGAAGGCACTTAGGAGGGTCACGTTATGTCCTCGAGATTTTAAAGTACTACCAAGAGCAACGAACGGTACCGTGTGCGACTTGGTACCACCCATCGTAGCGAGTAAAATATTATAGCCCTTGGTCGCTTGGAAAACGCAGTACAGCGTCGTTAAAATTACAATGATTGTCCTCATCTTGAATTGTTTTTTTTTAAATTTATCACACGTTTTTTAGATCGTACACTTTAAGTTTGTTCGATTCAACATAATGTCTTCGGGTTCACTTTTCACATTCACTCACCCTCTCAAAGTTTTACCGATTTTAACCGATCACAGGAATTTGTTTCACACTAGCTTCATTTCACAACAACTCTCGATCTTTTCGCTAGAAGCATCGAACGTCGTTTGGTAGTCCGGTCCACCTGACCAGCTGCCCGAGCCCGTCTCGAAGAGCATGTCAAAGAAATCCTCTTGTTATTATAATGCTTACTTCGAAAGCATTCAAGTTGTATCACTGATAAAGGTACCGACCGGTGGCGGAACTAATGTTAATTCCCTCTCTGTTCTGTCTTTTTGTATGCCGAAAAAAAGATAGACCGAGGCCTGCTCGGATATTTGAATCTCTATGAGAACGATTTAGCATAGGAGAGGAAGAATCTGTTTCTTCTCTTCTCTCCTTCTCAGGCTTATTCCTTTCACCGAGGGAAAGAACGGGCCACTTCGGGTCGATCCAATGAGATTCCTCGCGTTCAAAGAGATCGCGTCCTTCCTTCCTTTCTTTTCCTCAATCTTGTGTAAAATTCGATCTTTCCTCCATCTCCCTGATTACCCTCGAAAATTTTCTTCTCTCTCATCGACTTCGTCGATGATCATCGGACAAAGTTTAAGCCACTCGTGTACTCTCCTTCTCTTCTTCCTTTCTCATCGACGAATGTCAGGCCGGCGTAGCACGTTTATCTCCCGCGCTCTTTACCCACGCTGACTTTCACTAATAACGTTCGTCCAACCTCAGGAACGGTTATTCTTCTTCTCGCTCACCGTGACAATCGGATGACTCGTGGGATCGTATCGAGGTGACATCGTTTCGTATCTTTAATGAACCTTTTTTTCATTCTACGCGCAGGAAATAGCTTACACGCGTTGGGATCGATAAAACTTTTTCGATTTTCTTCGTTAGACTGGCCGAATTTACTCGAACGTCCCTTCTTCAGCCGTTCGAGATATCATTCTTGGGTTGACACGGTTAAACGGAAGTTCAACGAAAGTTTTGCGAACGTCGCATCGATTTCACGAGTGGTCATGGCACGAGAAATTAGCGCGAGCGAATGAACGACCGACCGAGGACGTTCGAATATCGTGGAGCGTGAAAGTTTGACTGACCAACGGTTGCTTTAATGATCAGCTGAACTCAAAGAGGGAGAAAGAGTGAGTGAGAGAGAAAGAAAGAAAGAGAGAGAGAGAAAGAGAGCGTTTTGTCTCCCACCAAAGGTGCCTCACCTTACTCGCAATCTCGTTCCAAAGACGATGTGTTTTGCGTTCTCCGTAAAAAGTACCGATGTCTTTTCTACGGCCTTTTGTTTTTTTTTTTTGGCTAAATTTATAACGGGTTGGCTAAAGAATTTGGTTTGGAGAGAGAGAGAGAGAAAAAAGGAGAGCAAATCGTGCGACCTCCTATTGAATTTTAGGTTCAATAGAAATTCAATTTGTTTTTGCTTTGAAAGAAATTTAAGATGAAATCTTTGGACTCTCCTTGCAAATAAACAAGACCGTTAGGACAGGAAACGGTATATGTCATTATTACTAACAACGTTTATGGAATGAAGATTAGAAAAGTATAGTTGGGAGCTTCGTACTCGAGAAAATGACCAAGTTAACCGAGAGATCGCATCGTGGGGAGATTGGTACATAATAGGAGGGACGGCGAAATGGCCACATAAAGAATTAGGGCAGATTTCACTGGCTTCGATCGCTTCGTACCGTTATTTCTCGCACGATCGAATCCTTCCACGGAGATGTTCCCGATCGTATTGTCACCGAACGTTCTTTTACTTCGAAGGTCCTTGATGTTTTGGAGATAAGCCGATTCGATTCCGGCCAATATGAGGGATTTCATCGACGATCGGATTATACTCGATCAGGATCGATCGACTTTATGCTTGATAAAGTCGCAATCATTCCTGTCACGTAGTCCTTGAATTTCTTCCAAAGTACAGAAGATGCAAATATCAGAAGAATGTCGTCGATTTTGAATACCACTCTCGATTATAAAGTGCGAGACGACGCGTCGCGCGTGGAGATTAAAAGGATAGGTGAGAAAAGGGAAAATCCATAAAAACGTGATAGCTTTCATCGGTTTTCTCTCTAAACGACACTTTTCTAAGGAGTCCAAGAAGATTTTCGCTCAACTTCGTAATATACGTCCGAAGCACAGACGTTAGATTTTACGGCGGAGTATCCTTGGTCTTGACTTCTCGATCGCGTTTCTACTCGGCATCTGAAGTCTCTAATCGTGATTTTCTCCTCTCGAAATAATAGAGATGCTTCTTGGAACGTAGAATCGTTTTAGGCGTACGGGGGTTTTATCCCCGTCTACTTTCTAAAGGTCTATCCACCTTTCTACGCGAAAGATTATGAGCAAGAGAAAGAGGGGGAGAGAGAGTGAGATAAAGAGAAAAAGTGGGTGGATGCGATACGTTTAAGAAGTTTCCAGACTGATTCTTTAAATACTAGAACTACCAAAGAAATCAAATTGATTGCTTGTATGTTTTTTTTACATATTTACATATATTGCTTATTAAATCTTTTTTATGTTTACTTCAAAATTCTGAATAATGAATAATTGATAATCAACAAAACGATAAGTAAATCATTTACATAAAAAGACATTAGCAATTTTCGATCAATCAAGATAAGGCTTTTCTATAGAAGTTCTCTTGAGCCTATGACCAGTGGAGGGATTTATATCGAAAATTGTATAATCAAATTTTCAACATTAACATTATTACTTAGAATAAAATAGAATTTCAGAAGAACATTATCATTTATTAAGTTCACCTCAAACGCAACAGTTCTATTTTTCCATAGGTCTCTTGCAAAATTCCTAATATGACATTTCATTTATTAATGAAACAAATCAGTGAAAACATTCTTTTCAATGTGAGCAGATTCTTCGTACATAAGATCAAGGTCAGAAAAAATTAAAATTACCCACGAAAATAGTAAATCAATAATTTGAATGCAAATGTTGTGCAAGTGTATCGAAAGATCGACGCTACCGCGCGCATCGCGTGGGTGGTTTAAAAAGAAAGGTCGTAATTAGAGTTCGTTCTTGAACATCGATACGGATCGATGAATTTATGCGAGATGAACTCGATCACTACAATCGTTTGTAAATCGTTCGAGTATATAAAATCGCGTGTTGGCTATCGAAGATTTTACATTCGTCATTATCGTGAAAGTAGTTTTATCTTCGGTGTTTTCGAACGGAACGATCCTCGACGAAATATTCTCACCTCGCCTCTCCTTCCTTCCTTCCTGTATTTTCTTATTTCCTTCCTCGTTTTTGATATCATATTGTTTTACGATTCGCAATGCCAAGGAGAGTATTCGCCGTACCGAGAAACTCTTAACGAGAGAGCCACCGCGCCGTGGTATCGTTTTTCTCGGGCCGATCTCTCGATCGTAACGCGATCGAGATTGGCCGTTTTCTTCGGTTTAGACTCCAAATGGGTCTATCTTGCCTTTTTCTCGTTGTAACGAGGAAACGATTCGTTTTCACGCTCGCTTGCTTCGTTATTCGGTTATTTCTCACGGTTTCGAATAAAATCAAATATATTCGCTCGGTTCGTTCCGATTTCCGACGAATTCATGAAAAACCAAAAATGTTTTGGGTGAATGGAAAAGATCATTCAACGAAACGTCACGTACATTTTAGCTTGAAAATAAAGCTACTTTCTAGGATAGAGTCACATAGATTTCGAGATCGGTATGAGTTTCATCGAACGATTCGATATTTAAGCTGTGACTTTTCCTTGAAAATCGGTATAAACAAATTTCGCAAACGATTCCATATTTTTCTACCATTTTTACTTTCACTTATCGTAGTTACGCAGTATTACCACGAAACGTCGGTCAAATGCCTCGTGTATGTTGTTTCCGTAAGAAAAAAACGATTGGATGATCGAGAGAAATGAGATTATGCAATTCGCGTGACGTCTAACGAGAACGTTGACTCGAGATCTCGTGATAGAGATGAAGCGAATTCTAACCGGTTCTTTGCGGATTCGTCCCTTTTCAAATGTCACGGTTATGCGGGGAAATGAGCCGTGCCTCCCACCGATGTGTTTTTCGCGCTACCACCTGCGCATAGAGTTCAAGCGCATGTTTTCTCAGTGGGGAAAAAGAGTTAACGCTCGCTAAACTTCGTCCATTGCAAAATTATAAATTCCAATTCCTCGGTAGTTTCTTCTCGTCCGGTAAAAGGAAGATGCGTGGAAAGAGAAAGTGATTCGATTTACAGCCGCAATTTTCAGTGGATTTTCCATGAGGTTTCTCTAATTTGTTACGCGATAAAGAATGTTGCGGTTGGTTTGGATTGATAAACGTTGAGATATATTCAAGATTTATCATCTAACGTCATCACGTAAAATCTTTTCAATAAATTGCAAATTTCTACATAGGTATGGGGTAAGTTTATAGCAAAAATAATTTTATTCTGCTGCAACAGGTTAAAAGACAAGATAATCAAGTTTGTTTCTTTTTAAATGGAATGCTGTAATTGATTTATTTACAAACGATAGTCATTTTATAGACAAAGTTAATGATTCGTAATACTAAACATTTTTACCATACCATATAAAAGTTCGTTAAAGTTTTGCAATGGAATCAAAGCTCTTTTGATTTTTATAAAACTATACAACTTGTGCAAAAAATCTTTTGTCGAAAATACTATGAACAAGAAAAATATTTAAGGTGATAAAATTAGCTTGTACATCCTGTATATTTGATATACTCGTAATATTACCTGTTGATTGGTGATATACTACATATATTGGAATTATTGGCTGCTTCAAAGAACGAGTTTCGCTTTCTCTCAAAAACTCGAAGATCGCGAACACCGATCGGTAGATATCTGGGTGACATCCGTTTTCGGGTTCCTGTGGTGTTTAACATCACGGATTTCGACGAGTCACGAGAAAGCGTAGCCTCGGGCCATTTGTTCTTCTCGTCCTACTACTCGTTCGTTGCTTTTGTATGAAACGAAAACGTGAGCACGAAACTGCCGCGACTACGAAAGTAAAATTTGTTCTTGCTTCTTTATCTGCATTCCTACCATACATATACCTACATATTACGTTTGTAGAACCTTGAGATTGATCGATGCAATGTTCAAAGGACAATCGATGTCAAGCTGTAATTACTAATGAACAAAATTTACGTAACAAAACACTAAAGGTAAATAGAAGAATACGTACAACTTATCCATTATAGTCAGTGATTGGTCACATTTTCCTATTATTCAGTCGGTATTGGCTTCAGTCATTCGTTTCACTTTGCGTTTACCTTTTGTAGAACTTCTTTAAGGCACGTAACATTTTACGATGTAAACATTATTATTAAAAATATTTTATAGCCTCGTTATACGTTTCGGTGCATTATCAATTCAGTTTCGTGAGATATCATCGGTGTTATAATATCGTTTCATTGAATTTAAATGGGTGCAATTACACTAATCTGACTCAGTGCCGTGCATTTCATTTCAGTGTTCGTACCGTGCATTCATATATTGTTTTCAATGAAATTTTGGTTATTTCATGGCCTATCGAAAAATACTGAAACTGATATTACTGACACCGAACCGATTCTGAAATGATGCGACACTGACACGCGTAAGACCATAATTGTTTGCAATACTCGTTTCTTCATCAATAACATATACATGGACATAATAATTTCGTGCATGCTGTACGAAAATAAGACATAAACAGGTCCAAGACTTTCGTAACTCGTAATTTCGCTCGTTTCCATTTCGCTATCGTCGCGGTCGCGAAAAAAGATAGCGAACGCAACGCACGTTGCTCGCATTACGAGAATATCTTGCGCCCTGCTGCTCGATGAAGAATTACGGTCACGATTTGGGATTGTGGCAATCGTAGCAACGACGGTAACTCCGGTAGAACTTTTCGATAATCCTTCATCATGGTCATCGGAAAGGGGAGAAAAAAAAGAATTCTTCGAAAATATCGAAGACTCACTTCCTATCTCTTTCGCTTTCATTTCCGGAATAATTTTCCTCGGTAAATCTATCGCGATCGCATCTCCTCGAGAAATTTTTCTCTCTTTCAACCAACGTAACTACGACGAGTCGACGATCGTAAAATTTTCTCGCGATTTCACTCTCCTACGGTGGTGCGTGGCATAATCGCGCGTGTTTCGCATCGCAATCATCGATTTCGTACGGTTGCAGCTAGCACGAACGAGCTGGGTGGAAAAATAGTCGAGAATTATATTGCAATGGAACGAAAATGGCAAGGCAATGATGGTCTACCTCATCGAAATTGTTTTCGTCCATCGTTCGTGATTCTGCGTATCGGGAATATTGCCAAAAATCACATAAACACGCACAACTATTTACACCAGCGATCGTACGATCTTTGAAACTGTGAGACTTTATTTAGAACGAGTCGTGAATAGGTCTATTCACGATTTCAAGACGTTCGACGGCTCGTAAAAGGAAATAACACGCTTTTGAAAGATCGTACGATCTTGGGTGTGTATACGAAAAAGTGGTCAAAAGTCTGTAAGCGAACATTCGTCAAAGACGAAGAAAACGGTTTCGGATAGCGAGTAATTGATCGTGTTCGACGTTTTCCGTACGAATGAACGATAACGAAAGTTCGATTTTCCGGATGAACGATAATGCAGCCAACGAGAATTACAGTCGTTCGGGAAACCATGCAAGAACCGTACCAGTTAGAGGATTCCTCTTTTCAATTACTGTCTCTGTGCGTGGATCACGTTTTTCCGCCGATTACCTACGCGTCCCTCGAAGAAAACTCTTTAGTTGTATACTATCGTGTGCGTCACTAGAGGATCATTCTATATGAAAAAATAAGTCGAAAATATGAAATACTATTTGTTTATTTGTAATTTCGTTTTCGAGAAAATTCACTTTGAATATCTTTTCCGTAAAAGCGCATTCGACAAAATCTCGACGAATTTCACCGCAGACTGTCTTTACTAACGTTTCTAATATTTTTATAGCATTTTAGATGTAGTGGAATTTTAATAAAAGAGAGTGCTTACTTTTCAACAATTTTATTAACTCAGAAATCTTCAGAAACGACGCCCACGATTTTGCATGCATAATTGTGCTCTTCTGATTTAATTTCTAAATATGTTTTTTAAGGCTTTTTATTTTTTAAAGGCTGTAGTAATTTTTTTAATTAATATAGCAGAGGTTTTCAAGAATAAAGACAGCATACAGGAATATCCTAAATTAAAACTTGGATTTTCTCGAAAACTGAGTCTCAAATATTGCAAATTGTTTTCTGTAATTTCAATTTATTTTTTCATACAAAATAAGCTCTAATCGAATCGATATATACGCGATTACTCATCGATCGAATAGCTAAAAATATTCGACAAAGAAATGTAACAATGGAGAAAAACATAGAATAATAATAAAATTTTATATCTAAACGATAGCTGCGCAATTTTCCTTGGCGAAAGTCGCAAACAACGCTTTATCGTCTCGTACGACTCGTCTTCTGATCTCTCGTTCATTCGATGTTTGACGATGTAAGACGGTTACGCTAGGTTCACGAGCGTTATTACGAAAACGTTTCACGCCTCTCTCGAGAATCTTCGGGTGAACGCGCCGTCGTCTCTGTGCTTAATCCTTTTTACGTGTTTCTCATATTCATGACTCTTGTATTTAGGATGAAAGGCTTTGAACGAAAAGCCTACCTTGAAACTTCTGCCCCTTTCCCTCTCTTTTCGGTTACTAGAACGAAAATAAAGGAAAATTGACGCGTTCGTTAGCACCGTGAGATTTACGTGCATAGTATATCAAATTATATGTCGTTCATTTGCCAAATCGTTTAACTAGACAAAACAACAAAATAGTGCAGATATTTCAATATAAACAGTTAACTAACTTATTCGAGTCTGACTTGACAAGACGGATGTTGATGACAACACGATGTCGAGTGGCACTCGACATTCATTTGATCGTTACACTCACAGTACTTTCCTCTTTCATTATATTTTTTCTTACTGTGTCTTACTGTAATTTGAAATAAAATGGTGCAGCGTTGTAAATATCCCTTTGGAAGAGAAAGTCGAGTGTAAAGAACTAATAAGCATAGGAACGAGTACATTGAAGAATCAAATAGACTAAGTAACGTTAAATAAAATAATATACTTATGTTTGTATACAAGTATAATGAAATTTTGAGCAACTTTCTCAAGAACAAGTAAAGTTATATCTAATACGTATCGTTTATTAATGTTAGTTGATCCACGAGTGAAGGATCCAACGAAATCCAGTATCTGGATTCCGTTTGGCTTTTTTCAGTGCTTCTGCTTGTTGATTATAGTCAGAGCCGTGTGCTGACTGCAACTGGTGCCCGATGCTACATCACGTATGCCAAGGATTTTCTTTAAGGAGCGTGGAAACTGTGCGTTCAAGCCGGCGTAAATGATAGGGTTGTAGCAAATGGAGGATTTCGCAAGAAGAGCCGGCAAAACAGCGACAGAGGGTGATGGCTTCGCCTGCGAAAAGATATGCCTTTGTTCTGGTGATGTCCTTTATGACTTTACTATAAGTAACCCTTATAGTATAACGCGGGTATTCCGTTCCATAGACGTACTGTCTTATAGAGAGTGAAGGAAATTCGATATCACTTTAAATATCTTATTTATTTATGATCTTAAAAAAAACTATCTCTGTCAAAGAAACAGTATTTTAAAAGGTCTACGTTATAGTAGAAATGGTATTTTTTGATCATTTTTTAGGTCAATGTTATTTTTTTAATTGGATTATTTTTTTTATTACGATAGTATGAGAACAATTAAATTCGGGGTACACTTTTCATTGACCTTTGTATGACCTTGAGTGAAGATAATCACGTTGAAACAAAAAAAATGCAGAAGTTATTAATCTTACGCGTAAGAACTCTTTGTGCTCTCAAAAGAGAAATCTAGAAAAGTTATATTCGAGGGTAGTCTGTACTTTATTTTCTCTCCTACTCACGTTGAAATATTGAGCCGCTAAAGCTAGAGCCGCGTAGGGCGACCAGGCGATAAGAAAGGCGCTTATCATCAGGGCTACCATTCTCGTTACTTTCGCTTCTCGATTTCCACGAGCACCTGTATAAAAAACTAGTGAATATGCTATGAATCCTTAACCAAGGTCATTTGCCTTAGAAAATTTAATCAAAATCATACACAAGAAATCGAAGCATATGTTTTCTTCAAAGCAAAACAACAAATAGTAATAATAACAGTTATCTCGTTTTGATCAATAGGTTTTTTAACAATAAAAAATAAGCAAATTTTCCAGGACTGGTTTAAAACTGTTTAAAACTCAAGATCTCCCAAAAATTGTGGTGCAACCAATTCTGATTCTGTGTGCAAAATTATGTGATTTAAGGTGCATGATAACTTATTTCAATAGCAACTAAAGAAATCGAAAACATTTGTTTACAGTTGCAATTCAATTATTCAAAATTTGTTGCTTTGTCAAGGATTAAAATAACTCTCCAGAACGAAATATAATAGTAACAGAGAGAAAGAAACAAAAGAGACTTTGATCTTTCTCGTTAATCTTGTTTAACCAAGCTAAAACTTTTGCTACATTCATTGTCATTCCCAACCCTTCCCTTTACCGGCTCTTTTTTTGACTCTTCTAGTGGTTGTCACAATGGCAAAATAGCTGGCCACTATGATGATGACCGGCAAGACGAGTCCCAAAGTAAACAGGAATCCTATGTAGCTGTCGCTCTTCGTTGCCGCGTCGTGAACTTCCCAGGAAACGCTGCAGGATACGTTGCCAGCTTCTGGACCGTAGCTACCCCAACCGAATAGCGGTGGTAGTGATAAGGAAAGCGCGTATATCCACACTGCTATTGCGAGGAACATGGCGTGCCTGTATCAATCGATTGCATTTTTAACATCTTGTAAATGATTTGTAACGTTACACGTGTTTACGGAAAGAGTGTTTGAATTGGTGTCAAGATTTTGGTCATGTTTTGTAATTGTTAACGATGTCCAACAAATTTTCTAATTTGATTACACGTATAGATACTTTGAGGATGATTAGAAACAGTGTTAGGATTCTAGGAGGGTACACATTTATAGATAACATTTTATTGAGATTATGAAAAATCTTAGTGATGTTTTAGGATTTTTAATGATTGCTGGTCTCTTCATGTAGACATTTCGGGGATTACTATGGAAGTGTTGGAATAGTCCTCGAGTACTAGGAGAGTCCAAATTTTTTGATGATTTTCTTTGAGTTTTGGACAATGTCTAAGTGATAAAATGATCTTTAGAAGTTAAGAAGTTCTTACTACCCACAGCAAGAGATCTACCAAATACAAAAGTCGTTAAAAGGGTGAATAATTTCGTAGAGAAAACAAAGGTTTTATCTCGTTGCTCGCTTTACCACACGATTAACTTCTACTGTGCGGAATAACGAGCTACTCGCGACATGAATAATCGTATGACATTATGCTGTGGATAAAGAACGATTAAAAGAATTTTAACAACGATTGCTCTTTATTCTTTCTTTTTCTCTAGACCGTTCATCCAATACTAATTTCTCTAAACGGAAGTTAAATTCGATTCGAATTAAATTCCTGTCTGGCATGTGGTTAATTAAAACTTCCTTGAGGAACTTCGGTGTATGACTTTAGCAAGGTCATTCGTAGGTTAGTATCTTAGGAAAGAAAAAAATGTGTAATTATGAGCCCGATTGTGGGATAACTCGAATAATCGTCAAACCAAACGGGATTCCACCAGTGACAAATATAGATTATAATTATCTTTTGATCAAAGAAAATTATATTCCCTCGCGTTGCCCATTCTTCGTTCCGCTCCTTTTGTTTCCTTTAATACCAGTGATCCTTTGACGAGGCATACAAAGCGAGAAGCGCTTCGTTAATCCATAATTAATTACAAATTATGAAAATCTTAGAGTGGGATCGAATTATCAACGATCTCGTTGGTTACAAAGCGACGTTTTTTCATTGTTCCGTTCGTTAAATGGGTGACTCGTGATTACACTAAAGTACCTAGGATAAATTTTTATTATAAGGAAATCTTTACTAAAACTTTAACCGAACAACGTTTAAAAGGAACATTTTCGAGCTATCAAAAAATCGCAGATGTTTCTCTATCAATTTTTCATCATTTACACGCATCGTCGGACAAACACACACGCGTTAGGTTAACAAGCAATTAATGTAGTCACGATTATTCACGAGAGCGGCCATCCGTAAGAAATCGTCGACCAATTGTGTCGAATAATCGACTCGTAAATTTAACGCTCAATTCAATCATATCTACCGTCGTCAATGTAATACCGCTTTAGCGGTCTTTACAAGCACGGGAGTAATTCTTGTTATTGATTTTCCTCTTCTTAACGCGGTGGATATAAAATTAAGCTGCTGGAAAACCTGCCAACGAATTATTTCCCCACGGTGGGATATCCGTGTTAATTCCGCATGACTTTAAAGGTATCACGTTTTCTTTATTTCCTTTTTGCGAGATCAAAAGTGAAGTTAAAAGAGAAACGAACGGGCGAAGCGGAAAATAAATTTTCGCGATCAGACGAATGGTAATATTCTTGCTCGATCGCATAAGAGAACGGGTTTGTAATTTTGGGAATGGTATTTTAAATATAATTACAAGGCGCTTACCGTATCGACAAAGCTTTCATCGGTCGGGTAACCAGAAGCCATCTTTCGACCGCCATCGCGGTTAGATTACCGATACTGGCGAATCCCAGTGTGGACATGAACCAGGCATACCTTTGGAAAGAGAATATTATTGGCGAAATGAAAATACAAGTATCACATCACTCGCATGCAAGTTAGTCTCTTCAGGGATGAATTCTTCTTAAAAAGAAATTATCCAATTTTTATACAGATTAAAGAAGTAAAATAAAGAAGTAAAAATACTTGGAAAAGGATTAAAGATGTTAACAAAAAACATGTAATATCCACACATATGGTTATTCGTCGTTATTCTAAATTAAAACAAAATGGACACATAGTATGTGTCAGTATCCTTGTAGATGTTAAACTTTTATATTCTAATTAGATACGCTTAGACGTCGTTGTAGCTCGTTAACTCGGACATACTCGGTAACAATTATACGTTTTCCCTTGTTATTCAGCTTCCCACTTTTTTTTTCTTCGTCCGGAAAGAAACGTGACTTTTTCTTTTTTGAGAAAACCCGGCAACGTGACCACCGGCTTAAGCGTATCAAATTTTCTAGAGTCCTTTTTTAGATTCACGAGACGTAGGTGTCCTTCGCAAAAGTTTGCGACATCGGTGATGCACTCGTGTGGACTTTTCTGTCTGAAACCTCGTTATCCATGAAAACGCGATCCATCCGAAATGTGACGAACCATTGTCGACGAGACACATAGTAGGTGAAAGCTAGAACGACGTTGCGAAGTTACGAATACACTTTTTTTTTAAACAAAACGACGTGTTGCTTTTTTAAATAACGACTCTGTAGTGATACACAGCGTTTATTTTTTTGGACATTGGTCCAAATTCAGCGAACTGTGACTTCATTGAATCTTTGTTAATTGACAGAAGTATAGAAAAACATAAAAGAATTATTTTTATTATATGAGCCATTCACAGGCTGAAGCGATTATCTCAACTTTTAGAATTTTAATACCAAAGCACTTGATCGATGCTTAATTCTTTATAGTTAAAATTAGTTTCTATAATAGGCTTCGCTTCAGCAAATGGCTTTTAAAAACTCTTTTAATGATGTTTAACACTTACGAAGAAGATAACATTATGTAATATTTATCGATTATTTAAAAAAAACAAAACATAGTTGTCATAGTTATAAAGAGAAAATAATTTGTTTGAACCTTCACCCTGATTTTCTATTAGTTCGTTGTCTAGGATAAAATGACATTTTTTAGGAACGTAACGATCGTGTTATACGTGTACATGCATTACACTTGTAATTTTTCCTTATCCTCTCGGCTCAACTATTTACAAGGTATTTTTGTAGTTATCGAAAAACCTTGTCTGTCTGACTAGCTGTAAACAAAGGTGTAGGGTTGCGAGACGTGCATTGGTTCAGTCGGGTGTGGAGGTATATAAAGGAAGGTGAAGCTGTTGGGAATGCGTTCCACCCACTTTTGTCAAGATGTTACATTTGAAGCGAGCGAGTCGACAGCACGACGTTCGACAAGAATTTCTTTTCTTCTATTTCGAGTTTCGCCTAGATAAGATAACGGAAGGATTGGAAACAGAATTGATTTCAAAGCATCAATGACAAAGGGAAGACAATGTGTATTCCCTAAGAGAATTTCTCAGACAGCACTCAAGTTCTAATGATGTCTAAGGGATGACTTTTTCAAGTCGTTCTTTGGGAAAAGTAAAAAGTTGTCAATATGATTAGTCAGTTAAATAAAAGATGTCCTTACTTTGACAAAACGAAAAGATATATAAAAGATTGAAAGTTTTTGGAACCTACGTCCTATTCCATAAATAAATATTATTAAATGAGTCATGTCTTGTTTTACGACAAATCCAGCAATATTATCGTTATACTAGCTCATCTTAAATGAATGTGAAAGTTCGAAAGATGATATGATCTTCATTAAAGGTAAATACATTTATATAGAGAAACTAATTATTTAATCAACAGATTAATTTTCTGATAAGCAAGGCAAATCTGCTAAATAAATATTTGACCAGGTTTATACATTTTCACCATCAATTTAATCATTTTAAATGTGACCTGCAAAATATTACTATTTGCTTGGTATAAATAAAAACACATTGCGTCGGCGTAAAGGTATTCATATCAACCAAACTGCTGATCGCTTTCACGTTGGTGTGCTTTACTCTTGTATAATAATTCTAATTTTTTTCAAAGAAGACATCGAAACAAATGTATACAATTCATTAAAACACAAAAAAACAAGAACAAGGCTTTTAAAACGTTTTCTGGATTGTTTATACTCACCTTACACTCCGTGTTACAATTTTTTGCTTTATTTGCGTCTAGTTAAGATACCCTCTATTCTTCCTTCTCGTTTCAATTTTACTTCATAAGTTCGCCGACAAAATTTTCTATCGACCTTTTGAAAATGAGAATAAAAGAAGGAAAGTAGGGTAAATGTGTATTCGTTTCGAAGGAGAAAAAGTCTCACGAGAAAACACGTTGTCTCCCCCTTCGAGCCAACCCGTTCTGAGTATCACCTTTTAAACAACGTTTGTTTATTAACGTTCGGGTAGACTGGACGTAGGCTGTACGACCATCGAGCATTTCCTTAATTATAGTCTCGATAATTGCGTGCAACGAGGTGCAAACTATTATATATACTCAAATAATTACTCGACATAATTATCGACGATGAACCACAATGACAAAACGTCCTAATCCTTCGGACTTGAATCGATCGAAATTCGTTACTGCATTGTTTCATTTCAATTAAAATGTGATAACTAAATCAACTAGTTATATCTTATCATAAAAATATTCTTAGTAGTTAAAATAAAACAAAAAATATGGATGATAACAACAGTGGCCAAAACTTGTAAAGTGTGCTCTCTATTTAAATTTAAAGTCGTCGAATCTATTCAACGGTATTTACTCTTGTGTGACAAATAGGTTAATTGTTTTCATTACCAGAGACACCCGTGGTAGCCCCAATACCATCCACCTGTGATTGCTGATGCCATTGCAAGAGGATTTCCCAAAGCAGCCACCAAAAAATCTCCGATCTTAGAAAGAGAAATTATTCTTATTGTTTAAAGTCTTCTGTTTAATTAATATACGTGTATGAGTAACTACAGGGTGAGTCGATAAAAATTATTACCTAAAATAATTTGTTACCTACTGATTGTATCAAGAAACGTTTTAACCGGTTAAATGTTTATGACGATCGTACTTGTTACGAAGAAATAGCAATATTTTGAGAAAAAGAAAACGTGAGGTAAATTCGTTCGTTCGTCTTCATAGAAAATGTACATGTATTGCCCGTTCCATTCGATCGACGATCATGCTGTTTCTTGGTGCACGTCGACTGGTTCATTGTGAATTCCATCACCGAGGGACACGAAATACAATATTGAGAGATTAAAGTAGACAATAATATCGATCATAGAACGTTATTCCCCTGGCTATAATTCGTTATGTATGGTGCGACCGATGCCATACGGTTTTCGCGTTCGGTTCAATTTTTAAAGCTGGGATTCTGGTCGAACCAAGCTCAACGAGTTCTGTGCTCCTTTTGTTCGATAATACGGGATTATGGTGAACTATAAAAAAAAACGAAGCGAGGAAAAATTCTTTTTATAAAAGAGAAAAGAGTTCACGATAAAGTAAAGGAAGCATCCTCGATACTCTGTATATTCTTTATTGAGATCTCGACTCTTATCTCTCGCGAGGATACAATACGTTGCTCTTAATTTTTCCTCAAGTACCATCCTGGAGCAAGCTGCAAGAACTACTTGATATCGACTTTAAAGAAAGGATATAATTCTTATACTTTCACACTTTGCCGACAACGTGAAGTCGTGCTTGTCTTTTGAAAATTAAATACACTCGTGCAAACGTAGTAAAGTACGGTCAAGTATAACGTGCATATACAATAGAGCCCCGATTATTCGAACTAATCGGGGACATGGGTGTTCAGATAAATGATTTTCGGATAATAGTATAGTTACTTTCCTGATCTACATCTTTATACATGTATTTTTAAAAAAAGCATAAATAATAATAGCAATCATAAATAAAGAAATTAATTGCCATATAGATATTTATAAGTAATTCGAAAAGTTTAAGTATATACCGATACATACGTGGACTAAAAATGTACGAGGTGCAATTTTCATTAACGAACATTTCTTATTTTTTTCGTTGCGACCGCTGATTGCGAAATATGTAAATATTGACGCACCGTTCCTCGGTCACTTAATTAAAACGTTAAATACCATTGGCAATTATAACGTTTACGCTGTTTCCACTAATGCAAACATATCCGATGCAAAATAATACTAATTCGTAGTATCTAACGCCGGCCTACCAAAAGTGCGCTTATTAAAATTGGTCAAGTGCGAGAAGATTAAAGAAAATATTAAACGTTTGCCGGGTACTTCGGCAGCCTGAAAGTTACTGTTACGTGTTGGTCTTTAGAAAATGATCGCTTTTGATCATTCATGCGCAAATCTTAAAAAAAAAAAGCAGCTCGTGTCGAAAAAAAAGATTTCAGCCTTTAGATTTTAATATTCTTCCGAGCTATGGCGGGCTTGTATATAAAAAAAGTAAAGAAAACATCGAATTTGTTAAAGGGTTTGGCTGTCAATCACATGCCGGTAAACATGACTATTGTCTTCTTTTATACAACTGAAAGCATTCGTGGCTTTTTCTATGATTTTTTAACAATCACGAGTAAATAAAACGAACTGGTGTACTTACAACTAGATTGAGGAGAATGACGTTGACAGGTGTCCAGAGTAATTGAGTGTCCTTAATGATGATTATCGCGACGATCAAGTTCATGGTGAAACCCAGGAAACCGATGATACCAAGTGCTACCGATGCACCGATGTAAATACCCGGACTCATTTCTTCGTCGACGCTGACGTGCGTGAGATTCGTGTCACGACTAAAGGACATCTTCGTGATTTTCTTTCGTTCTTTTTTTTTTCGTATGAAACACAATGACACTTATAGAGTGAACAGGAAGAACCGGTAGTCTGACACGTGACACAATATTTTACGGTGTCTGTTTGTTTAAATTACGAGGGTGCTTCCGTGAGAGGACCGCGGGAAAACCGGCCAGCGGGTATTAATCAAAGTAGTGACGACGTGCCGAAGTCATCCTACCCTTATATGAAGTTCGCTTGAAGCCCACCCACCCCCTTATTCCTCCCACCACAGTGACATTCGCTCTTTCTCTCTCGCAACCTTGCTACGAGCAACCCTCACGTGAAAAAGCAGCATGCGCGAAGAGGCGCACCGCTGTCTCGTGGACCATCTCCCCCTCTATCTGTCTCGATACACGTATAATCCTTCTGTGGTAGAAAGCGAGCGAATTTTTAAATACTTGGATATATCAACCATCTATAGACCGAATTTTTGTCTGTGGCTAGAAACAAATGAGATAACGCGAAATTAAACTTCTGATGTAAAGAAACGATTAATTAATCATTTGTTTTTTAATTTTTTCTTATAAGAAAATGGATCAGAAGTTATAATAGTGTATATATATTTACACTTACATGTATCAGATTTTACAAATAGAAGTTCATTAAATTTTGGTGATAAAAACAAATGAAATTTGGAAAATATAGATGCGTGGGTATGTGACTTTAAAGTTATACGGGGATATAGAGGGCTAATATTACTGGCTATGGTATACATAAAACGACAGCACGTGTCGTTAGATAAGGTTCTACTTTGTTAAATGCGATCATCTTCCAGCGTCTAATTCTGTAATCGTATTTTCTCTATGATTTCACAGAGACAGGAAAAATTAAAATGTGAACGTTCGGCGAAACGTCGACTGCAATGACGCAGTTACCTCTTTACGATGTTTTATCGCATCATTTATACACCGTTATATACTTTACAGGATATACCCGTATATCAAACGCTTCATCGTTAGCCGAAAACAAAAAAGTTTTAATCTCACTAATGACACAAAGAGATCGTAGTCGTTAATCGTGGATTATTGTTGGCGATGATCGATAAAACGTCAGCGTAGCTTTTAATAATTGGTACGACCTAACAAGGTGCAATTATTTTTTTTTTTTTTTATATAAATATATATATGTGCGTGTATGCATAACAAAAAATATTTCTATTTAATCATTAAAGGTAGAACGTGCTATTTAAAAACAGGGCGGTGCTTTTATTTTGCTCTTTCATTAACAATGATGATTTAATCGAGCTTGTACTTAGAAGTTTAAATTATGACTTACAATATAAAACGTTCATAGGATACTATTATTTTAAATTTACATATCTTCTGTGTCACTATCGGAATCTTCAACCATTGCCTGTCTTGCTTTTGCCTCCGCTTCTGCTTTGATGTCTGCTGGGACACGCTCGTGCTTTCCGTTAGTATGCGCACCCACCCAACTCATCTCTAATTCAAATTGCTTATCTTTTAATTCATCGTGTACCAGATAAATTATACGCGCTGCCTCTTTTACTAAATCTTTGCAGGTCATATCGGATAACTTCAATTTTTCAATTTCTGTTTTCGCAGACTGCTTTGCTTTACCTGATTTATGAGAAACATGACAATTATACGACTAATTCATAGAACTTAGAAATTTAGGTTATATGTTTTACTTACCAACTGCGCAGCCATAATATCCATACGATACACCGGAAGGATCTATCATGTACATTACCGGACCATCTGCCTCGTAAGCTCCAAGAATTACAGAGCAACCGTACGGCCTCACCGCGGAATATAACGTATATGCATGCATATACATAGAGACTCTTTCGTTTAAGTACTTCAGAGGAATGTTAATTCCATATTGGTTACGATAACTCGAAGCCTCAGATCTTGCGGTCTCTGCGATCTGTCTTGCGTCAGAAATAAGTCCAGAAACTACCATACCGACGTGCTTATCTATGTTAAATATTCTCTTGTTTGCGCCTGGTTCATAAAGCTTGGATGTTATTAACTTCTCTATGGCAAATACAACGCCGTCTTTTCCACGTAAACCAATGACGGTACTGTAAATGACAGAGGTTAGGAATATGCCTATATATAATTATATTTGTTGTTATCTAAACGAAAACAATTTACCTTCCATTTTCTACAGCCTTTTGCGCGTATTCCACTTGAAAGACGCGTCCGTCCGGCGAAAATTGAGACGCAGACAAGTCATACTAGAATTGTTAAAGAGGTTAGGTTACATTTTTCGTTACTGCGTCAACAGTATTCTGATTTTAATAAAACAATATTAATATATAATTACCCCGGTACCGATGGAACTCATTTCTTACAGAATTCTACAAAGTTTGCCGTTTCTTCGGAAATAATGAAAAATTGTTTATTCGCAGGTACAAGCGTGAATAGGCGAATTATCAAAACCAACTCGTCAGCGCCACAAGTAGACAGGAATGGAACAGATGTGACATCTACAGACAATTTCGAAAACTTTTAGTTTCATTTGAACTAATAGTCACGTGATCTTCGCGGTAAAGTAAATTTCCCCCTCCCTTCAAATTTACGATTTTGCTGTAAATATACCACCGGCGTTAGTCCTATTTTTTTGCGACGGACAGGCCTAACTGCCGTTAAGCGGCGGCTACACGCAGCGTTTTACTCGCACGGTACAGTTTGCACACACAAAAAGACGGAGTACCGTACTGCGTCCACACGATGCAAGTAAGCTCTTGCAAACCTCAGTAGAAGCTTCGTCTTCGGAACAAGAATAATCGAACATCGTACATCGGATATTTTGATTTGAATTTTTTTGGCTCTCTACGACAAGAGGCAAGTGCGGCCTGAACTCCGTCCACACGTACAAACTGTACCGTGCAAACTCGGTTTGCTCGAGTAAAATCTTCAGCAATGCGACGATTACGCAAGCCGCGCTTTTTGGTTTGCGCAAGCAACAGTTTTGCCGTCCACACGCACATACTTACTTGTACAAACTAGTTTGTACGAGTAAACCCGTGGTAAAGCGTGAGCGTGTAGCCGGGGCTTTAGTCTGTAATAGCCAATTAAATTGAAGTCTCTATCACAGACGAGGTATAAGATAGGCCGAACTGCAATGCAAATTTTTGTCCCACGGTGCGGGGGCTTCGAAGCCCTATTACCATTTTAGTGACGGATGTCACTAGTGAAATCACAGTAGTCGTACCATATTTATCATACTATATTTATAAATTAATAACTTTTTTGCTATAAATGTTACGGTAAAATTCCGAATTCGCGATAGTGTGTAGATTTCCCGGTAAATGTATACTCTTACCTCCCCATTTGTCGAATGTACATTGGGGGAAGATTCAATGCACATTTCTTTTTTTAAACTAAATACATTGTATAGAAAATGAATAATTATATGACGTAATTATATGACCTAAACGTAATCCAAAAAGAAGTTTTGAATTTTCAGACCTGCCCGCCGTGGGCAAAGTAACGTACCGCGCATACGTGGCGCTGTCGTCAACCGTCTTGGTGGTACATGTCGACACCATGTTGTTCGGCGGGTGCTATCAAGTTGCGACAGGTTTCGCGGTCTCCTCGTTAATTACAGGTAATTAGCATATTTTTTCTAACGTACACCTTTCTATAGTAGATCAAACGATTGCTGAAGACTCGATCTCCATATGAGAGTGTAGCCGAGACGAGATATCGCCTCGTTTCAAAAATATTCAGGAAAATAAAATCGGCATCTTAGCGTTCCTTCCACGAGCTTCTGCGTCTTAGCTTCCCCCCCTAACCCTCACTTTCGATTTTTATTTTCGCGATATCGATAGTTTTTTCATACTTCGGTGTTATAAAACTAATAATTCATTAATTTTTGTAGATAATATATCGCGTGTATATTATATTCCGACTTTGTATATATGGCATATGTATGCACACACACACGTACATACATATACATACGTATATATGGTCCCTACTAATCTATTTGGAATTTTTTAGCTTTCACAGTTCACATGAATTGCCTGAATTGGATACGGAAAAGGTTAGGCATCGTTTTCTATTCGAAGCTGGTCTACATAATATGTAAAGGTAAGTCTCTGATAAAAAAAGTTAAAGCATTGCTTGATACAGATAGGTGCAAAAAAGTCGGTAGTTGAATGAACGGTGAGCAGTGTTGTTTCGGTTTCAGTTCCGAGAAATTCGTTGTCGCGCGATGATGTAAACAAAACACGGCCGAACGTTCCACTTCGAGGCCGTGGAGGACGGACGCCCCTTCTCATTGTAATGCGATACTTCGGTGAATACAGAAGCATTAAGTAAGTTTCCCCTATAATAAACATTTTATCCTTTAATTTTTTACTCTAATATACTTAATTTTTATTACTAATGGTTTATCATATAAACTAATGATAATTTTGCTGTTACAGCAAAGTATAAGTACTTTTGGTGGAGTCACAGGCTACAAACGCGGCACTCGGAGCATCTCGCATCGCGAAATTGGAATCTGTGCATCATCCTCTAGACGTCGAATCATGCAAATATCTACAAGGAATGAAGTAGGTATATTTCTATACTTTGTATTAATAATGTCTAAACTTTTAATTATAACAGAAGCAATAACGAGCTCGATTTTTGTTTTGTTTCAGATCATCATTGAATCGATTTTTATACCGCAGTGAGAGAAGAATTGCGATGTAAAATCACTGATAGTAGACTCACCCGTCGAGGGACTGGTCAGATCAGTTATCAACCCACAGCGTTTTCAACCTACTTCGATGTTGAGCTACCTCATTTTCAACCTCCTACGGATCAACCTCCCTCAATTTCGACCTACAGCGAGGACGAGTGTTTTGGAGCCATCGCAGAACTTCTTAAATAGTAAGCGACAAAATTTAAGTCCCTCTGGTACCTAGTTATGCCGAGGACGAAAGGTCCGAATCGGCATGGGTTACTGGTTGTAATTTTTTAAGTAGCTAGCTGACGAGCACGACCACGAGTAAATCCTTTCGAGGGTTTATTCGTGAGTAGAATTGTTCTCTTTATATGGTTTTTACTTGTGCATGCTTATTTATATTAGATTAGGATAGAGCTTTCTTGCTTCAATGCGGTAATGTTCATAATTAATAGCACACAATTGCAATGTGTACTTTATTACTCGTTTCGTTTTACGCGAGATTTGAGAAATATACATGTTAAATTTAACATGCTTTGCATCGTGATTAATAATTACAAATGCGATCAATTTCGATATATCGATATCCTTATAAAAAAGCGAGAAGGCATTCGCGACAGATAGATTCTGGACTACAAGTTACAATGTATCATTTTTCTAAAGATTAGAACAGTCACTTGTAAGAAGGAGTCGTCTGAGGATTTTTTGATAACATATAATAAAAATAATACTTTTTACTTTACAAGAAATATTAAAGTTCCCCTTTTTCAAAATAAAGTCATTTTTTAAGTAGAGTCTTTCTGCATAAATGAAATGAAAATTTAATTGTTTCAAGAAAAGAAAATTAGAGTCATTACCTCGCAGGCCTTGTTTATAAGTTAACCTTTTTTAGTTCAGGATTTTCAGCATTTAATCAACTAATTCCCGTTTCTCCCCCCTGTATTTTTCGTGTTTTCATTTATGCGAGAGCTCAGGTGCTATTCGCACGAGTGAAGACCGACTAGTACAGGTTTAATTTTACGATATTCCTTCTATAAGCGACTGTCAATGTGTTAGCGATTTTGCACGATGTACCTTGCACCTTGTGTGTGCGTATTAGGTGGTGGATTGTACATCGTTTCGCGAGATTTCGAGTCATATTAATTAGTATGCGATAACGTGCATAGAAAATAATATTTGGATCGTTTAAATGTTAGAATTATCATATTGTAATTAATAAAAAACGTACTCGTATATTACTAGTATGTAGGGGAACATGGGGCAAGACGGGGTAGCGAGGTAAGACGGGGTACCCCCTTTATCTCATGATCCGAATGAAATAATTAAAAACTCAAATAGGTATTAGATGTGTCTCTATTAGCGTCAACGATGAGCCAAAAGACAGCGTTGTAGGAGGACGCGTGTAGGAGTTAAATCAAAATTTATACTTTTTGGCATGCTTTGGCATGCTTCATATTATTTTTGTACTTTCTTTCACGTGCGATATTTGCATAAAAATCTGTACTATTCAAAGTGCACGTACGTTTTTTCGATACAGAATTTAACCAGCTATAAGATACGTATCTTAATTTTTACTTTCGTACATTACATCGAGGTTTTATATTGATATGATTGCGATATGACGAGAAGGGGCAAGATGGGGTAATGAAAAATAATAAGGTAATTCTGTCTCGAGAAAACTTCTATGCACTAACAAAGAGTACACGTGAAAGGAAGCATAAAAATAATACGAGAAATGTCAAAAAGTCTAAATTTTTATCTAACTCCTACACGCGGCCACCTACTACGTTGTCTTGTATCTCGTCGTTGGCGATAGTAACGACACACCTTATACCTACTTTCGTTTTAATTATATTGTTTGTTTATCAATTTTGCTGGTTGATTGGAATCCCAGCATGTCCACGGGGGTACCCTGTCTTACCCCGCCGGTGGGGCAAGATGGGGAAAAATGACTTTTTTTATATTTTTGTTTATATAGTTCATAAGACTTTGAACAATTGGTTGATTGGTAGTTCAAATGAAAGACCGATTACCAAAGAGTAATTAGAAAGTAAAACGGATTCGTTAAATGCAAAAACCATTGTTTTATTCGTTGTCAAACCTTAAGTACCCCGTCTTGCCCAACCTTCCCCTATATATGCTAGTATATACTAGTATTTATATCGACAGTAGTTAATTACGCAATAGTCGCTAACCTTGTCAGTCGATTTCAGCAATTGGTACGTACCCTCTTAGTATATAAATTAAATCGGACGCGATTGAGCTGGGGTGTCGGAGGTGCCCCGGGGCATGCTCTCTAGTGCAGGTTTTTGCACCCTGGCGGTATGCGAGAGAATCGTGGAGTGTGTGTGTTGGTGTGCTTGCTTTTTCAATTTTTAAATATAGCTCCATAGATAGAGTAGTATAAGTAGAGTCCCTTCTGTATGTATGAGTAAATAATTTTAAGTAGGTAGGGCCAGGTAAGGCGCTGGGTTCTGTAATTTTCACTTAGGAGTGTAAAGTCCCGCCCCTGAGTATTCGTAGAATGGTTGCAAATTTAGTAATTTTAAGTATGCTTATTTTAGATATTTTGCAACCATTCTACAGTCTTATAATGAGTATCAAACGCTTCAAAAGACTTTGCCAATTTTTATAAATAAAATTCGGAAAGATTTTGAATGTGTTGGATACGTAGTATTAAGTATATTGACACTTTGCACATACGCGACTTTTATAATATATAAAATTATCATTCATATATTTATTTAATTAAAATTGCAGTGTCCTGCGAAACAGAAACTATTTCGAACTTACAAAGATTTAAGTGCAAAGGGTTAATTTTAGTTCGTAATAGGTTCATCGATCAGAAAAAAATATCTGCTGGGGCATTCGACTAAATGTGCCTGTGTTGTTGTGTACGATCGTTGGGCCTTTTGAGTTCTCTGACCGTCCACATAACAGGCTAGGATAGTTGGCGCGGTATAAAATAGTCTTTTATTTTACTTTGTTTATTATCGCATAGTTTTCGGTATCGACTTTTATTTAAGACGTTAATTTATCATGCAACGTACGTAGGGAATGCCCTTAAAAGCAGCATGGAGCAAAGAAGAGGCTATATGCCGAAGAGGCCCCCACAAACTGTGGTTCAAGAGGGCAACTATCAATGTCGGGTCAACTATAACGTCAATTTTGACGTTATAACTAATTCTGTTTTCTTTTTGTTTCAGTTGATCATCGAGAGTCGCCGACAACTCGTCTTATTTTCGCGTTTTTTAATAGCGCCTATATTGGCTGCTTTATATACTTTTAAATTTATTATTTGCACTTTAAATGCAGAGGCTATTTTATTAGTAGCTATATTAGCTTCTTGATAAACATGATTAGATAAATTTTTGAGAATGTACCGAATATTTATTCAAATTTATTATAACTTGTACAGTGAAGGCAAGAGATACGCGTCGTTTGCGACAGATCTTTTTCTATCAACATATAGATAATACCGACTTCGATTGTTCGATTGAATATGATTACCAAAATCACCGTTTAATTTTGTAGAGGGCGTATAAAAACCACCGTTTTTTCGTACGATCGGTATTTCAGTACATGGGATACAAAGTCCCATAAGATGACAGGTCTATTCTTATACCTCGTGTATGCCTCTATCTACTTTTTGGCATTTACACTTTTGTTATACTTTAGAAACGATAAGGTTAAGATAAATGTAATAGAAAAAAAAGTAGCTACAACATTTAGGGTTATTCCGTGCACTATGTAAGTCCCACAACTCCCGTATTTCATTCCTGAGAGAGATTGTAAGATATTATAGGATAAACCGATACGATTTTAAGACGAAGTGCAGTTTACAAAGAATGACTTTAATTTTTTTTTCGTGCATGTGCAAACATTAATTAACACTTATTTTCAGTGTAACATTCTTAAATATAACTTAATTATATATCTCATTCACACTTTTGTTAAATCTTAGAAACGGTACGAATAGGATAAATGTAATAGAAAAAAAGTAGCTACAACATTTAAGGTTATTCCGTGTACAATGTGAATCCCATAACTCCCTTATTTTATTTTTGAGAAGGGTTTTACGATACAATAGGACAATTCGATACGATTTTAAGACGAAGTGCAGTTTACAAACAGCGAATCTAATTTTCTTTTCGTGCATGTGTGAACATTTTTTAACACTTATTTTCAGTATGACATTCTTAAATATAACTTAATTATATATCTCATTCACACTTTTGTTAAATCTTAGAAACGGTACGAATAGGATAAATGTAATAGAAAAAAAGTGGCTACAACATTTAGGGTTATTCTGTGTACAATGTGAATCCCATAACTCCCTTATTTTATTTTTGAGAAGGTTTTTACGATACAATAGGACAATTCGATACGATTTTAAGACGAAGTGCAGTTTACAAACAGCGAATCTAATTTTCTTTTCGTGCATGTGTGAACATTTAATAACACTTATTTTCAGTATGACATTCGTAAACATAACTTAATTATGTATGCCATTCACACTTTTGTTAAATCTTAGAAACGATACGAATAGGATAAATGTAATAGAAAAAAAGTGGCTATAACATTTAGGGTTATTCTGTGTACAATGTGAATCCCATAACTCCCTTAGAAACGGTACGAATAGGATAAATGTAATAGAAAAAAAGTGGCTACAACATTTAGGGTTATTCGGTGTACAATGTGAATCCCATACCTCCCTTATTTCATTTTTGAGAAGGGTTTTACGATACAATAGGACAATTCGATACGATTTTAAGACGAAGTGCAGTTTACAAACAGCGAATCTAATTTTTTTTTCGTGCATGTGTGAACATTTATTAACACTTATTTCAGTATGACATTCGTAAACATAACTTAATTATGTATGCCATTCTCACTTTTGTTAAATCTTAGAAACGGTACGAATAGGATAAATGTAATAGATAAAAAGTGGCTACAACATGTAGGGTTATTCTGTGTACAATGTGAATCCCATACCTCCCTTATTTTATTTTTGAGAAGGGTTTTACGATACAATAGGACAATTCGATACGATTTTAAGACGAAGTGCAGTTTACAAACAGTGAATCTAATTTATTTTTCGTGCATGTGTGAACATTTAATAACACTTATTTTCAGTATGACATTATTAAATATAACTTAATTATGTATGCCATTCACACTTTTTTTAAATCTTAGAAACGGTACGAATATGATAAATGTAATAGAAAAAAAGTGGCTATAACATTTAGGGTTATTCTGTGTACAATGTGAATCCCATACCTCCCTTATTTTATTTTTGAGAAGGGTTTTACGATACAATAGGACAATTCGATACGATTTTAAGACGAAGGGCAGTTTACAAACAGCGAATCTAATTTTTTTTTCGTGCATGTGTGAACATTTATTAACACTTATTTTCAGTATGACATTCGTAAACATAACTTAATTATGTATGCCATTCACACTTTTGTTAAATCTTAGAAACGATACGAATAGGATAAATGTAATAGAAAAAAAGTGGCTACAACATTTAGGGTTATTCTGTGTACAATGTGAATCCCATAACTCCCTTATTTTATTTTTGAGAAGATTTTTACGATACAATAGGACAATTCGATACGATTTTAAGACGAAGTGCAGTTTACAAACAGCGAATCTAATTTTCTTTTCGTGCATGTGTGAACATTTTTTAACACTTATTTTCAGTATGACATTCTTAAATATAACTTAATTATATATCTCATTCACACTTTTGTTAAATCTTAGAAACGGTACGAATAGGATAAATGTAATAGAAAAAAAGTGGCTACAACATTTAGGGTTATTCGGTGTACAATGTGGATCCCATACCTCCCTTATTTCATTTTTGAGAGAGATTGTAAGATACTATAGGACAATTCGATACGATTTTACGACGAAGTGCAGTTTACAACCAGCGAATCTAATTTTCTTTTCGTGCATGTGTGAACATTTATTAACACTTATTTTCAGTATGACATTATTAAATATAACTTAATTATATATCTCATTCACACTTTTGTTAAATCTTAGAAACGGTACGAATAGGATAAATGTAATAGAAAAAAAGTGGCTACAACATTTAGGGTTATTCTGTGTACAATGTGAATCCCATAACTCCCTTATTTTATTTTTGAGAAGGTTTTTACGATACAATAGGACAATTCGATACGATTTTAAGACGAAGTGCAGTTTACAAACAGCGAATCTAATTTTCTTTTCGTGCATGTGTGAACATTTAATAACACTTATTTTCAGTATGACATTCGTAAACATAACTTAATTATGTATGCCATTCACACTTTTGTTAAATCTTAGAAACGATACGAATAGGATAAATGTAATAGAAAAAAAGTGGCTATAACATTTAGGGTTATTCTGTGTACAATGTGAATCCCATAACTCCCTTAGAAACGGTACGAATAGGATAAATGTAATAGAAAAAAAGTGGCTACAACATTTAGGGTTATTCGGTGTACAATGTGAATCCCATACCTCCCTTATTTCATTTTTGAGAAGGGTTTTACGATACAATAGGACAATTCGATACGATTTTAAGACGAAGTGCAGTTTACAAACAGCGAATCTAATTTTTTTTTCGTGCATGTGTGAACATTTATTAACACTTATTTCAGTATGACATTCGTAAACATAACTTAATTATGTATGCCATTCTCACTTTTGTTAAATCTTAGAAACGGTACGAATAGGATAAATGTAATAGATAAAAAGTGGCTACAACATGTAGGGTTATTCTGTGTACAATGTGAATCCCATACCTCCCTTATTTTATTTTTGAGAAGGGTTTTACGATACAATAGGACAATTCGATACGATTTTAAGACGAAGTGCAGTTTACAAACAGTGAATCTAATTTATTTTTCGTGCATGTGTGAACATTTAATAACACTTATTTTCAGTATGACATTATTAAATATAACTTAATTATGTATGCCATTCACACTTTTTTTAAATCTTAGAAACGGTACGAATATGATAAATGTAATAGAAAAAAAGTGGCTATAACATTTAGGGTTATTCTGTGTACAATGTGAATCCCATACCTCCCTTATTTTATTTTTGAGAAGGGTTTTACGATACAATAGGACAATTCGATACGATTTTAAGACGAAGGGCAGTTTACAAACAGCGAATCTAATTTTTTTTTCGTGCATGTGTGAACATTTATTAACACTTATTTTCAGTATGACATTCGTAAACATAACTTAATTATGTATGCCATTCACACTTTTGTTAAATCTTAGAAACGATACGAATAGGATAAATGTAATAGAAAAAAAGTGGCTACAACATTTAGGGTTATTCTGTGTACAATGTGAATCCCATAACTCCCTTATTTTATTTTTGAGAAGATTTTTACGATACAATAGGACAATTCGATACGATTTTAAGACGAAGTGCAGTTTACAAACAGCGAATCTAATTTTCTTTTCGTGCATGTGTGAACATTTTTTAACACTTATTTTCAGTATGACATTCTTAAATATAACTTAATTATATATCTCATTCACACTTTTGTTAAATCTTAGAAACGGTACGAATAGGATAAATGTAATAGAAAAAAAGTGGCTACAACATTTAGGGTTATTCGGTGTACAATGTGGATCCCATACCTCCCTTATTTCATTTTTGAGAGAGATTGTAAGATACTATAGGACAATTCGATACGATTTTACGACGAAGTGCAGTTTACAACCAGCGAATCTAATTTTCTTTTCGTGCATGTGTGAACATTTATTAACACTTATTTTCAGTATGACATTATTAAATATAACTTAATTATGTATGCCATTCACACTTTTTTTAAATCTTAGAAACGGTACGAATAGGATAAATGTAATAGAAAAAAAGTGGCTATAACATTTAGGGTTATTCTGTGTACAATGTGAATCCCATACCTCCCTTATTTTATTTTTGAGAAGGTTTTTACGATAAAATAGGACAATTCGATACGATTTTACGACGAAGTGCAGTTTACAACCAGCGAATCTAATTTTCTTTTCGTGCATGTGTGAACATTTATCAACACTTATTTTCAGTATGACATTATTAAATATAACTTAATTATGTATGCCATTCACACTTTTGTTAAATCTTAGAAACGGTAGGATAAATGTAATAGAAAAAAAGTGGCTATAACATTTAGTATTCTTCTGCGTACTATGTAAGTCCCATAATTCCCTTATTCTATTCTTGAAATTGTTCTTACTAAATTATAAGAAAATCTGATGTGATTATAAGACGAAGTGCAGTTTACAAATAATGAATTTAATTTTCATTCGTGTGTGTGTGTGCACATTTATTAATAATTATCTTAATTAACTAATAATAAGAAGCAAACATAAATATTGGTTCTCTCGTGCCTTGACAGACATTTAAAACATTTTATATTACTATACATTTAATTTATATAACACAAATTCTTACTCTTACTTCTTCTTCTCCGTCGTTAAGAAAGTTTTTATATTTTCCTTCTTACAATTATATTCCGGCGGACATTTTTCCGTTATTCCATACTCGATGGCTTTTCGAAGTTCAGCGACCGTTTTCTCGTATTTACGTTCAGCAGGCGCAGTCCTACAAATTTAGGGAACTTAGAAATTAATTTTAAGGTAATCAAATGACGTTAAATCATTAATACATACTGTGGCATTAGTTTCATCGTATTTAAAAGCATTTCAGCAGCACCAAGATATTCTTTAGCTACGTATGGTTCCTCGCAAGCTGCTCGATACAAACACGTATCACCGATTAGAAATCCTAATGCCAAAGCTACTTCTCCTTCGGATATTACGTTCTCTATGACAACAAAATATAATTATTTTGTATTTTATATTCTATAGACAATAGATATTGTGCAAACTAACCTTCGTTTAAATCTCGGCCCTTGTATCCGTGACTTCCAATATAACCTGCACCAAAAACGACGGCTTTTAGTACCAGAAGAAGCAGCAGATTAGATAAATTTAGATTTAGTACCTGCAGAAAAACATAGTTTCGTTATAAACAGTAATATTATTATTAGTTTACTATTTATACTATTTAAAATACGTATTTGAAAATTGAATTTTTGTTTGCTTTACAGAAACAAAAACTGTGCGAGTGAAGTGAAGTAAATTGATCGTCACAGGTATTTATCGTTACAGATATTTTTAGTTTATAACTTTAGCATTGCTTTTTTTTTTTTTAAATCTATAACTTATAAACCACATAAATATTCTTACTACATAAGTAATACAAATGTAACAACTATTAGCTTACCTGGCTGGTAGTCGTAGATCGCTGCATAAATTCTTTCGCGATCTCAGCTAACATCGAACCACCCTTCTTATTATTAACTTCTTTGCGAAAATCTTGGCCATCGGTATTACGTGCAAGTACACCATAAATAAGGACAACAATTATCGCGAACGCTTTCTTATCGACAAACATTTTTTTTTCAAAAAATAAACCTTTCCAAAGTAAAACGTCAATAATATTAAATCCACGCAAACACTCGTGTTTAATTACAACAACACCGAAATTACGACAGCCGATGTCATGTTTAAAAAAAGAAAAAACAAAAATAGAAAAAAATTAAAGAATATTTCCTAAGTTGATTCGTCGCGTCTAGTCAAAAGCAAAGTGACAGCAATCGCAATAAGAACGAGCATTTTTATACGGTCGTGTTTTTGCTTTCTCGTTAAACCGTGAAGACGTGCAGTTTACCTGTGTAAGTAAGTCCATGGTAAGGATCAGCAACGACTGTCCCTTGTTTTCTCCATTGTGACGGGTACGTCACGCAATTTATCGTTAATAACGCTTATTAGTCTCCAACTCCTACCACCAGAATCTCGTTACCTTAGGTACTTACATGCATACACACGCAGGTGAACTTTCTTCGTTGACGGAAATAAATGGTGAAAGCTCGATGAGTGAAAACTTTTACTCGATAGGTGCACACCACATGTTCCACTACACATTTCGTTCTTTCTTCATTCTCGCGTTAGAATCCCTATATTCTCTCGTTCGGGATTAAGTTAAAAAAAAAAAAAGAAAAAGGTAAAGTTACTGCTCGGAGAGAAAAGAAGAAAAGACGAGCGACTATCGTCGCGTTAAAAACGTAACAAGACGAGGAAGTTTCAAACGCAGTATAAAAAACTCCCGTGAATAGTTGAAAGGACGCGTCCCGTAGTGTCCTTCTCGAAGAAGAGGAACTTAGTACCTACGCGCACGCGCCTACTCGAGAGCCCGCTCAAGTACGCGAGACGTGTATTTCTCACGATAAATTATTACCGACTTGAAAAGTTCCTTTTTTTTTTCGAATTAAAATTCCCTCTGAAGAAAGATGCGTCGTGGAAGCAGGATTCGTAAAGTGCGCATGCGTAGAAACATCGAAGTCCTAACATCTTTGAGATTCCATCGTATCCGTACATATAGTATGCAAGAGCTCTAACTACGTCCTTAGAATATTCGACGACTCTATAGCCCGACGGATTGCCATAATTGATGGTTCATACGCTATCCTTCGTTAAATATGCATGGATCAAGTAGTATTGCGTGCGCTTACGCGCCGAGCATTCGTCACGAATGATCATCGCTCCCCCAATGCCTGTTAAAAAATGCATTCGCGAGATACCGAGAAAAATGCAGTCTCTGCGTTTCGAGTGAGGAAAAAATGCTAGAAATAAAAAGGAACTGGAGGGTGGGGAGGTGAGGAGGCTACCGCGAAAAACGTTATCTTCAAGTTTATGTCGCATATTCGATGAGCTCGCGAGCAACCTGCACTTTCAAAGCTCTCGTTAATATTTATGCGACTTCCAAAGCCTCCCTCTCTCTTTCTTTCATGATCTTTTAGACCTCGTACGAGGAGAGTATGCGCGCGTTTCTTTTCTTTTTTTTTATTCTCTGACGTGGAACTTCGATCGAATATTAAATGAGGCTTGTAAATGTAGCTTTTATGACGACCGTATGATCCTAATAATGAGATCTTGATATGTCTTTGATCATTTTTCAGCCCGTTAGGAGATTGAGATTTGTCCATCTTTCGCGAAAGTATGCATTTTTAGGTGGAGTCGAACCTACCTTGATGGAACGTTAATCTTTTTGATGTTGTAGGATGAGTCGGGCTCGGTAGAGTTTTTCTTGAGATATGTTCCTTTGTCGAACGTGATTCGATATTTTTTATAGTTATTGTTACTAGAAATATTAATGTCTATACGACGCATATTTTTTGTTAACTAATATTTGAACACGAGAGAGTGTTTAATGAAAAGAAAGGATCGCAAAGAGCTTAAAGAACAGAGAATAATTCGAGTCACAAAGGTTTAGATAGAATTTTAAATAATAAACAATTTGTAAAGAAATATATGTTTCATTAATCAAAGTTTGAGACCCAGCGCTTAATTCATAATATTGGACCTCCATATCTCGAAACAATCCGAATTGTAGAGCTGAACTAACTCGCTTGACTTGTAGAGTTTTTTTTTTTTGATAAATTAATACAAATTCGTATTGTTTTCGAGTTAACGAGGTTCGATTGTATTGGGAAAGTGAAAATGATGCCTTCCTGATAAAGGATTTTATTTTCAGTAATACATTTCACAGATCTCCTCACTCGACATGATCGCTTACGAACATATGATTCTGTTCGATTTGGGATAGAAATGTTGGATGGGTGTCATTAAAAAGTACTATTGAGTTTTGATGGTAATGCAATATGTATTAACTAGTTTAGGATAGTGCTAGTATTTCATTTTCATTCTTCGGTCTTCACCGCGTACAAGACGGATACATAACCCATGGACGTTTTGACGACCTGAAACACAGATTTTTACCGATATTTCGAGACATAAGTATTACAAAGGTAAATAAAATATTTTTAGGGTTCCAGAAATACATTTAAAGAATAAGAGGATCGGCAAGTATTTTATATTTTCGTCCTTACATCGGCGAACATTTCATGATTGAAAGAACAGAACTTTCCAGCCGTAATGCGCAGGGGCGATCTTGAACGACGCATGATCAGTATGAGACACTTCGCTTCGTTCGGTGATAGGTTGAACCACTCGCATTCGTATGCGGCATTCGCTAGTTCTGTACTCTAAAGTACAAAATTTCTAGATTTTCACTGAATAAATTATTACTGACATTTTTAATTATGATATTTCCTAAAATATTTAAGAGTTAGATAATCGTCTAAACTTTAACGAAATACTTAACCCTAGGAAAACAAGTCATTTTTACGTCACTTTACGTAAGATACAAGACGGGGCCCTAGAGGGCCTCACTAGTTTATGACATTTTACCCATTTTTTTTGCTTTTTTCACCGGCTAAAAATTGGTGATGAGGAACCAGCTATCAATTATTATTAGAATTAGTATATTTTATATAAGGCCCAAAAAAATCTGTTGTCTTCAAATATGGTCCAAAGAAGTCCAAAAGTTGAACACCCTCGTTCCAAGGTTAATGAATCGATCTCGAAGTAAATTCACCTCGAAAAGAAGTCGCTCGCCGACGTAGCAGTAGAGATAAAGTTGAACTAGGATATAACAAACGTAGAATATGACGCATCCGACTTCGAGATAAAAGAATTTATCTTTCTCTCCTGATATCGACTACAAGAAATTAAATAGTTGATAGAAAAATTATCCTACGGGATTCGAGCCTTTTACTTCTCGTACCTCAAGCGTTTGGAAACTTTCCAAGCACAACGTGAGGGTGCATCCCAGCATCTGGATTAGGAGCATCGCGTTGAAGCAATTCTCGATCGTTTCTGTAAATCTTGAAAATAAAAGACCCAAAAAGTAACCTTACTCGTTCATATCGCGAAACGACAGAAAAATTATTTGGTTTTCGCACCTGTTAAGGTAATCGTGTTTCTTTACTATGCGACCAAGCCTTAGTTGAAACTCTCGCTTCGTTCCGCTTTGAAGATTAATTAGCTCGTGCCTGAGGTTAGAAAACTGTCCGCAAACATGTAATACCAGCGTAGCAACGAAAGTGTCGACTACCGAGTAAGTCGCGCAAGCATAGAACGAGCCCATCAGCTGACCGAAAAAGGTTAACTCATAATTGGGGCTGGGTCGAGTGTCCCAAGGGAAATAGGCTGGGAAGAAGAGACCACGGCTGCTGGTGTAATTCGTTGCCAAGTGCATTATGGCATAGGCGACCACGAGACTGTTGCACATTATGTTCGCGACTATTGATATTTTTCGTGAGATTTCAGCGACGTCCATCATTCTTTTTATATCATCATTCTTTGTTGCCTCTTTACGATCTTCTTCCATGAAGTTCAACAGGTCTTTTATAGCTTGTGGAAGAGAAGAAATTTGTTTTTAGGAGTATGCGAAAAAAAATGAAGAGCGAGAAATTTTGTTTACCCGAGTTGAAATTTTTATCAACCATGTTTATACATTTTAATATCACCCTTTAAACTCTATAACTAATTCTGTTCGCACTGTCCCAACTTTTTAAAAGGTAAAGTCTGAGTTTAAATTACTCATAAAAATTCAATTCGAACCTTCTAACAAGGGAACATTCCCAACCCGGAAATTCAGATTTTAATGAAACTTTGTGGATAAGTAGAGCTCATCGTGTTGTTTAAGAAACAATTTTTTTTTTCGGCGGAAATTCACTTAGGGGGTGTAATCACCTCTCAAAGTTTTGCGAATTTTTCGTTTTTTTTTTATATAACTATGTAACTGTGTACGCAGTCTGATAGATCTTGAAATATCATGCAAGTTTTACATTAAAATTTTTTTTCTATCTCTCACAGTTACATAGTTATATCAAATAAACGAAAAATTCGCAAAACTTTGAGGGGTGGTTACACCTCCTTAAAGTGAATTTCCGGCGAAAAAAAAATTTTTCCCTAAACAACTCAATGAACTCTACTTACCCACAAAGTTTCATTAAAATCGGAATTTCCGGGTTGGGAATGTTCCCTTGTAAGTCTAACACAAAAATTTGGAGAGTGAACAAGTGTCTTAATTTCAAGTAACAAATTTCATAGAAATTAGATTTTCGAGAACCAAACCGAGATAAAAATTTTAACTCGGGCAATTACATCGTCCACTGAACCAAAAAGCGAGCGTCTTCAAGATCGCGATCGAAACCGTCATGTTATCCATTGACAGATTCTCCACGACCAGGTCAAAATCACCCCAGATGAAGAAGAGATTTATCGTCTGGGGTAAAGTGACGAAACAGAACATGAAGAAAACAGCGGAGAACACTTTCAAATTCTCGATCGGGTTGATCATTTTTTCATCCGGCCAAATACCCATGAACTTCATGCTGTAGACGTTCCAACCACAAGCGAAGTCTACGTGCGTGATTGGTTGTCTCTTCTCTGCTAATATATTATAGGTTTAATATCCATACTAACGAATTTACACATTTTTTACCAAATTTTCTACCTTGATTATTATCCATCTAGGCACTTACGACAACGACGTATCATGAACTGTCTCTGACCGGTTCCTCTCTTATTTCGTGGAGCATAACTCTGGTATCATTCTATGGCGCATGCCCTGGCCAAAGCCACAACGTAATGCCATAGTCATCATTTATTAAATGTATGTCGGAAATGTTCGGTTTCGTGTAGTGCGTTCGTGGACGTTGAGCTTGTACATCAAGTATATTAATTTCTCTAAGTAAAAGCTGGTAATACGACATCTAACATTTGGGAAGTGATTGGAAGAGAATATACAATTTAGTAGGATCATCATTTAATTTACTGTCGAATAGTATTACAAGGAAAATATAACGTGAATATGTTTCTGCAAACAACAATTAAGGTAGTAAGATGTTTTCTAATCGTTTAACTTATCAGTCCTTCATTATTGTTGCACGCAGGACGGATAAGTAACTCATCGAAGTTTTTAGAACCTAGAAAACAAGTAACATTGTTTTATTTTTCGAAAGATATCATAGATCGGTAGAAAACTAGTTACGTTACTTACGCTGCTGTAAAGTTCGTGATTGAAAGTACCAATTTTTCCTGCTGTGAGACACATAGGCGATCGTGCGCGTCTTATTATTAACACCAATGGTCTTGCTTCCTCCGGCAACAAATCGTACCATTTACATTCGTAAGCTGCTTGGGCTACTTCCGAGCTCTGAAACGATCTACTTTTATTTGTCGTGACTATCTTTCAAGTGGTACCAAGATACGGTACTTTTTAAAACATTATTTCAAACCTCGAACCAAAGTTTTTCTCCGACGTAACAATAGAGGTATAGTTGAAGTAAAACGTAGATGATGTACATGCCAAAGAAACAGAGCTCTAACAAGGGCATGGCTTCATTTTCATCAGCCACTGCCTAGAATCAGATTAGAAGATTAGATTTATGGATAAATGCATGGATCATTATCTTTTTTAGGGGGATATTACCAAGAGCCCTTGGAAACATTCGATACACAACTGCAAGGTACAGCCCAACATTTGAATTAACAACATGATGTTGAATCGATCATCTATCATATCAACGAATCTTTAACAAATTAATATAATTGATCAGATTAGTCGAATCTCTTGGTATCACGACGATATGGAAGTCAGCATTACCTGTTCAAATGATCGTGCCTTCTAACGATGTAACTTAACTTGATCTGAAATTCTTGCTTCGTCGCGGAATTTAAATTGATCAGTTCGTTTCTCAGCCTGAGAAGTTGTCCGCAGGTATGAAGGATCAACATGGCAACAAAAGTGTCCACTGTCGTATACGCAATTGTGTAATAAATGCTACCTATCAGTTGACAGATACACGTCAACTCGTAGTTTGGAGTGGTCGTTATATCGTATGGAAACCAGCCGGAAAGGAATAAAAGCCTGCTACCCTCGGCACGCATCGTTGAACATAGATTCATCACATAAAGTGCGATTAATAAGAGGCAGATAGTCGTTGTGCTGGATGCTAAGGTCCTGCTCAATTTTGCGAGTTTTATCATTTCTTTTTCTTCTTCTTTGGTGGTTACTTCTTTCCAGTCCTGTTCCATCGCAGTTAAGAGACCCTTCATTTCTTTCATTTAAATGAATAAAAGATTAAGAGCCATAAAATATAGATTTTATATTACATCGTATAGCTACGTGAAATATGATATGGGGAAGAGCTCGTTTTCGAAAGTGACAATTTGAATTTGGTCTATGATTACGCAAAGATGTATTTAAAATAATTTGTCATCATATATAAAAAAATTTGCGATAATGGCCATAATAAATATTTAATTACTTACGATGTTACTTTTGACACCAGTTTCCCCAGACAAAGATACAGAACCTTAGTAATCTTAAAATATATCACGAGGCTGAAGTTAAGGACTCGATATACAAATGGTAATCCTCGTATAAGCAATGAAAGACTTTCGATCACGAAGGAAAAATGATACTTTAGTTAATACCGTCTTATTCAAAGAAATGATATGTATTTACGTCGTCCGTTAGCCCAGAAGAAGATCATCTTGACGAACGAGAAAGCGCCGTTCATGTTGTCCACCGATAGAGTTTCCATGACTAAGTCGAAATCACCACGTATTAAATAGAGGTGTATCGATTGTGGTATCGTACAAAATAGGAGGATGAAGGTCGTTCCTATCAACACTTTGTAGCTCGAGATTCGATCGAACCTTCTCTCTTCTGGCCAAATTCCTATGAACTTCATCGTGTGTAAGTTCCATCCGCAAGCATGGTCCACTTGCCAAACTTTTATTAACATAATACACGTTAATGCGATCATTCGTTGTGTTTTTTTTTTTTTGTGTACAGAAACATGAAATAATTTTCGAAAGAGTAGGAATGACTCATGTAGCATTCATGATCGCGTGACCCTAACTGATACCGAGGCGAAAGTATAGATCAATGTAATATATAATTCAGATATGGTAAAAGATTTCCCATGTCTTTTTTCTTTATGCAAGAATTCAGCATGAAACTTTCGAGAAGACAAGGAAGAACAAGTAATATTTTTATTTGCGGTATACACTTGAGAGAGAACGTTCTTGAAAATCGTTTTTTTTATTTTATTTATTTATAATTATCGCGTTATTATTGCTAAAGATGAACATCGAAGAGTAAGAATTAAATAGAATGAAAAATTTGATCGATTTCTACCTCGGTTAACGCTCATGATGATTCTTGTCACGACGCGACGTATCAAGAACTGATTCTTTTGTTCGTTTCTTTGGTATTTCGCATGACATGTTTGGCGAATCATGCGTGGCGCATGCTCTATGAAAGCAATGAACATAACGACGAGTATAAATATTCGCGTTAGCATGTTGCGAATAAAATGTCCTTGAAAATATAAACAATAGTTCTATGAACGTCGAGTATTTTTATTTTATAAAACATACTTATCCTTTCTAATAAATTATTGATACCTTCGCTTACAGATATAATATAGACTGCTCTACAGACATATCCCGGATAGATCCCTCTATCGTAGGATAGGCCAAGCAATTCGCTATATCGTAACTCTCGTGGTTACTCTATCATTGTCTAGGTTTTGCTAGAGTACGTTACATTACCGACGTACTCTCGATGTTAATACTTTTTAAGGGCTCATCAAAAAGAGTAAAAAATGTTTAATAAACGTAGGTTATACAATGAACCCTTTTGACGTAATCAACTTTTATTATTTATGAGCTTTCGAAATCGTGAGCCTTTTGGTAATACATATCGAATGTACACAGAGGAATTTGTTTAAACAAGATTATTATCAATATCAACAGAAATGATTGTTAATATCCATGAAGATTAACTCGTTCAAATCATCGGTATTAATACAGCACAGTAAACGTTTTGTTGTTTTGGTCAACAAACAAATATTTGTCGATATTAACAGGGTTGTTTTAGGACCTATGTTTATTAGACATTTTGAGTACTATGAGCACTTGAAAAATCGGAACTTTTTTTAACATTCTATGTACGCGAAATATGATGTGAGTAATTTTAACACGATCACCGAATCAGCTCTTGCTGTTAAAACGTCGTCATTTATTTTTATCTATCAATTACTTCATACAGTATACCCAATTTCGTTGGTTTGGTATAAAATGTTCATTCCTCATCTTTGGTTCTCATCGCATAGAGGACAGACAAATAGCCCATCGAAGTTTTCAAGATCTGTAGCATTAAAAAAAAATTACAAATATAATTTAGGTGTGATCAAATATATTATTTCTATTACTTACGTTGCTAAAAAGTTCATGATTAAAAGAACAAAATTTTCCAGCAGTAATGCATAAGGGTGATTGTGCTCTACACATGATTAAAATTAAACATCTAGCTTCCGTAGGAGATAGATCGTACCAATCACATTCGTAAGCAGCATACGCCACTTCTGTACTCTGTAATATTAAATTTCATGATTTTAAATTTCTCTTTTTTTTTTTATAGTGTGTGGCTAGAAATATAATTCACCTCTGAAAGTAATCTCTCGCCGATATAACAATATAGATAAATTTGAAGTAGGACGTACAATATGTAAAGTCCTAAGAAACATATTTGGACGAAAAAGAAACCATTTTTTTCTGCGTCGAGGGACTGCAATAGTAGCACAAGTACATTACCATTTAGAAAAAACTTGTTAAGAATTAATTCATCAGTATTATATTCGAGTTTATGATCAGGTAGTATTAGCTGTTAATTTTTTTTAATCGAAATCACACATCACATTTTGTTATTAAAATTACATTAATGGTAGAAAAATATCAAGCTGCGCATAAATTTATTTAACTGATTTATCTTGCTTATTAAAAAAAAAATTATTAATTGCCGTTTTTTGTGACCTCACCAAAATAGCTTGAAAACATTGCACACATAGTTGTATAGTGCAACCAATCATCTGCATCAGCAGCATCTGATTAAATCGTTCTTCGATCGTATCGGCGAATCTAGGATGCAAAAACTTCAAATTGTCACATTTAAAAAACATTGACGTCTTCCTTTTTTTACTATACCTATTTAGAGTATCGTGTTTCTTCACGATTCGTGCAAGTTCAGCTTGCAAATCTCTATTAGAATGTAACCGTAATTTCTGCAGTTGGCATTTGAGATTAGAAAATTGTCCACAAAGATGAAGCACCAACATGGCGACGAAAGTGTCTACCGCGGTATAAGTCCCGGCTGCATAAAAAGCCGCAACAATTTGTCCGAATGTCGTTATTTCGAAATTCGGCCATATCGTCGTGTCGTATGGGAAATAAGCGCGATAAAAGATAACTCGGCCGGTGTAACGAAGTAACAGAAGTCTTAAGGTAACGTATATAATGACGAGAATATGACACATCACGGTACTCCCCGCTGATATTATTCTCGAAACGTCCGCAATTTTCGTCATCCTTTTCGCTCCTTCTTCGGTATCGACGTCTTTTCGATCTTGCGTCATATTGGACAAAAGGATCTTCATAGCTTGGAAATGATAGTAAAAGTAATAAAAAAATCGAATCAAATATTCTCTACCGATTGGCATATAATTACATCGTCCATGGAACCAGAAGGCTGCTGTTTTCAGCATCGCGATCCCGATAGTCATGTTTGCCACCGATAAGTTCTCCACGATCAAGTCATAGTCTCCCCATATAAAGTACAGATTTATTGTTTGAGGTATGTTAATGAAGAAAAGCATAAAACCAATTGGTATTAATACTACGTAGCTTGTTATTTTATTAAATCGTCTTTCCTCGGGCCAAATTCCCATCCATTTCATGCTATACTGATTCCACCCACAAGCGTAATCCACGTACGACACTTTGAAACATCAACCGATTGGAAAGAACGTTGATTATTTATTATTTAGAATGGAATACTTAATCGTTTTATTTTGAAATAATTATTAACGAGTCATTTATTCTCGATAATTTTTATATTCCATTATAAAAATGTTATGCTAATAACTTTTGATCTTAGTAACCGTATACCTCGATCAACATCCATGTGAGCTTCTATGTCAATAACGTATCAGGAACTGATTCACCTAAGCTGCTGACAGTTTTAAAGTTGCAGTTCCTTTCTGACGCATGCTCCGTGGTACGAGTTTTATATACCTACTTCTTGTGTTATCATATTTAAAGTTCATCAAAGCTGGAATTATTTTTTTTTGTTCAATTGGATTAGTAAATGGAATGTTTGTTGTCTAAATTTGAGAAAATTCATTAGGAGAGAATAATTTCCGAAATTTTTCTGCGTTTAGGTACTATAGCTATGTTTAGGATCACTTTGAACAGGTCCCTCTAGGGTAGGAAATTCTAAGCGAGTTGATATATTTTATATGTCGTAACTCTTGAGGTTAGTCTATACTGCTTATGATTTATTGGAATACGTTACTTTACCGACACGAGCTTTAACAGCAGCGGATCATGTACATATTTTCTCTACGATATCTTACTATAAACTATGGAATTAAAAAAGCGATCTGTAAAATAAAGCTTTGATATCTACTTAGCGGACTATTAATTTTCATAATATTTTCTAAGTAACCGTATTTCACTCGTTGACTCGTTTAGATTCAATCGAATATTTTATCCAGCATCATTGATCTTCATCGCGTAGAGTACCGATAAGTAACTCATCGATGTCTTTAAAATCTGTGAGATACACATATCCAGAAAGAATAATATTTTTAAGTACAATTAAACGTCTGACATGGTTACTCACGCTACTAAAAAGTTCATGATTCAATGAACAAAATTTGCCAGCTGTCAGACATAGTGGCGTACGGGCTCGAACCATTATTATTATGAGAGCTCTAGCTTCGTTAGGTGATAAATCATACCACTTGGATTGGTAAGCAGCGTCGATCATCGACATACTCTGTAATATTAACGCTCGTAATCTCATTAAGCCGTGTTTTGTTAATGCATAAAAACGAATTACCTCAGAATGGAGTTTCTCGCTAATGAAACAATACAAAAAAAGTTGAAGCAAAATGTAGGATATGTAGGTCACGAAAAAAACCATTTGAGGCAAAATCATTTCAATGCTCTGTCCGGTAATGATCTGTAAATAATCACAGAGATTTTATATTAATAAATAACTTAGAATGACATTTCGAATCTCACCACAACTGCCTGGAATGACTGAACGCAAAGTAGAATAGTGCAGCCGAGCATCTGAATCAGTAGCATGTAAGTGAACAAGTTTTCGACTGTTTCGACGAATCTAATCACAAAATTATTGATAATCATACCATTGATTCACATTAAATAAGATGGACATAAGAAACGTACTCGCAAAGAGAGTGGTGCTTCTTAACAATCTCGGCTACCACAGCCATGGATCCATACTTGCTTTTGGAATACAAATTGTGAAACTTTTCCTTGAGAGTTTCAAACTGACCGCACGTGTGAAACATCAATGTTGCCAAAAAGAGATCTACCACCGTGTAAGTTGTACAGCTGTAAACGCCAGCCAATAGCTGAGAAGCTATTGTTAGTTCGTAGTACGGTGATGTTAGGTAATCGTACGGAGAGTAGATGGTCAGAATCAGCATACGGCCAGTAAAGCGGTTCATCCATATTCGCACGCACAAAGCTGACCCAAGGAGAAGGATAATAAGAAAAATACCAGCAACAGATAGTATTCTACAAATTTTAGCAATTTTCATCATTCTTTTCACTTCTTCTGGAGTTTTGGCTTCTCTTCGATCTTCTTCGATGTACGATAAGAGGATCTTCAAGTCTTCGGTTATGCAATTGTTGGGAAGAAAACAATGATATAACAACTGAATCATTTTAGATCGACAAAGGATAGAATAAATAAATGAATAAAAAAGTTTTGTTCCATAATTAGATCTGTAATTACTTCTTCCATTCCACCAAAAGGCAGTTAGTTTAAATAAGGCTATCGCCACAGTCATATTAGATAGCGTCAAGTTTTCCACAACCATGCTTAAATCGCCCCATATGATGAAAAGATTTATTGTTTGCGGTATAGTGATGAACAGTGCCATTATGCTGGACGATATCAGTATAACGTAGCTCGAAATTTTATTGATTTTTCTTTCTTCTGGCCAAATTCCTAACATCTTCATAACGTATTGATTGCAGCCACAAATGTAATCCACGTATGACACTTTTGAAGTATAAATTCATGGAAATAATGTCAGAAATCGTATATATATTCACGAAAAATACCTCGTTAACACATTGACTGCCATGCCGGTTTTCGAGTAAAATATGACAGCTTAACACGTTCAGTACAGTAAATAAGTTTTTACGTGAATTCGTGTAAGCCGTACTCAATGTGTTTAGGAATGGACAAGAGATAAGAGTAGGGAATGAAAAGGAGGGAAGCATAACACCATATTACTCCAGGGGGAACATTGCTTCCTTGTCTATTGGATCTATAGAGCAGTTTAACGTTCGATATATATTATTCACAACATTGGCAGTCAACATGTTAAGGATCATTTTTATACATGCACGTTTTAATGTTACCATTTTTATTTCGAAAAACCTATGTACCTTGATTAATATCCATCTGGCCTGCTGTCATCACAACGGCGTACCAGTAACTGAAACTTCTGAATTCATTTCTAATTGAAACGTTTCCTTCGAGCGCATGCTCTGTAAGGACATCTAATACTGGATCATCGTTCCCAAGATTTAGCAAGATATATCAACTAATTTCAATCTAAATGAATTATGATGACGAGTTTCGTGCCTACTGCACATAATTTGCAAAATTTGTCTTTTATAAAAATGTGTAATTTTCTATTCGTATATATCTCAACAATCTTTGGGATCTCTTTGAACAAGTCCCTCTATCGTAAGGGGGGGCAAGTAGTTTGCTACAGTTCATAAGTTGCAACTTGCAACCCGAATGGTTATACTGTCCTACATGTGCGTTCACATATTTACTGAAGTATGTTACGTTACCGACATTATGCGCAGCAGGTAAAGATTGAAGAAAAGTATTATATTGTTTCTATAACTGTCGATATAAACATTTACTCCAACATAATAATTTCTGCAAAATGAAGCCATAGCCTTACTATACAAAATATAAAGTTATTGTTTAAGATATGGTAATAAACATAGTCATTGCTTTATCTTTATTGTGTTTAGAATCTCTCTGAATGCGTCTTTCAAAAGTAGGAATGTCATGAGTTAATTTTACATATTTTATATTTCATCAATCGCATTTTATATATATTGCTTATAACTTTGTGGAACATGTCGATTCACGGCAACACTCTTTTAGAGCTGCGGATCCTGTACATACTTTCTCTACTATATTTTACTATAAACTATAGAATTATTAAAGCGATCTATAAAATAAAACTTTGATATCTACTTAGCAGACTATTAAAGTTTCTAACATTTTCTAAGTAACCGTAGCGTGCTTACTGCGACGTTTGGATTCAATGGAATATTTTATCCAGCATCATTGGTTTTCATCGCGTAGAGTACCGATAAGTAACTCATCGATGTTTTCAAGATCTGTGAGGTATGCATATCGAGAAAGAATAATATCTTTAATTATGAATAAACATCTGACATGGTTACTTACGCTACTAAAAAGTTCATGATTCAATGAACAAATTTTGCCAGCTGTCAGACATAATGGCGTACGTGCTCGAATCATTATTATTATGAGAGATCTAGCTTCGCTAGGTGATAAATCATACCATTTGCAGTCGTAAGCTGCTTCGATCATCGACATACTCTGTAATGATAAACCTCATAATCTGTGATTAGTTTGCGTACAAAAATGATTTACCTCCGAATGAAGCTTCTCGCTAATGTAACAATACAAATAAAGTTGAAGCATAATGTAGACTATATAGGATACGAAGAAAATCATTTGAGGTACCATCATCTCGAGGCTTTCTCCGGTAATGATCTAAAAATAATCACAAAAATGTTGTATTAATGAATACCTTAGAAATATATTTCGAATCTCACCACAATTATCTGGAACGACTGAATACAAAGTAGAATAGTGCAGCCGACCATCTGCATCAGTAGCATGTAAGTGAATAATTGATCGATTGTTTTGACGAATCTAATCACAAAATGATTGATAAAAGTACCATTGATACGTATTAAATAAAATGGTTAAAAGAAACGTACTCGCAAAGAGAATGGTGCTTCTTAACAATCTCGGCCACCACAGACAAGGATCCATAGTCGCTCTTGGAATACAAGCTTTGAAACTTTTCCTTCAAATTTCCAAATTGACCGCACGTATGAAATAACAATGTTGCCAGAAAAAGGTCTACCATCGTATAATTGGCCACGCTGTAACATCCGGCGGTTATCTGACAAACCATTGTTACCTCGAAGTTCGGTGTTTTTAGATGATCGTAAGGAGAGTAGCTGGTCACGATCAGCGCACGGCCGGTGTAGTGGTTCGTCCACATTCGCATGCAAACAGCTGATATGAGGAGGAGGACACTAAAGATAATACTAGCAACAGATAGCGTTCTACAGATTTTTGCGATGTCCATCATTCTTTTCACTTCTCCTGGAGTTTTGGCTTCTCTTCGGTTTTTTTCCATGCACGATAGCAAGATCTTCAAGTCTTTGATGATGCAATTGTTGGGATAAAAACACAGATATAACAGTTAAATTCTTTTCGATTGACACAGGATAGAATAAATTAATTAATTGAAAAGAAGTTTTTTTCCATAATTAGATCTGTAATTACTTTCTCCATTCCACCAGAAGGCAGTTGTCTTAAATAACGCTATCGTCGCGATCACGTTCGACAGCGTCAAGTTTTCTACGACCATGCTCAAGTCGCCCCATATGATGAAAAGATTTATCGTTTGCGGTATAGCGATGAACAGTGCCATGAAACTGATTGATATTAGTACGATGTAACTAGAAATTTTATTGACTTTTCTTTCCTCCGGCCAAATTCCTAGCATCTTCATTACATATTGATTCCAGCCACAAATGTAATCCACGTACGACACTTTTGAAGTATAAAGTCATGGAAATAATGTCAGCAATCGTATATATATTCAAGGAAAATACCTCGTTAACATATTGACTGCCATGCCGGTTTTCCAGTAAAATATGAGAGCTTAACACATTCAGTACGGTAAACAAGTTTTTAAAGGCCAATCCGATACGAATTCGTGTTAGTCGTACTCAATGTGTTAAGGAATGGACAGGAGATAAGAGTAGGGAATAGAAAGGGGGGAAGCGTAACACCACATTATTCCAGGGGGGAACATTACTTCTTTTTCCTATTGGATCTATAAAACAGTTTAACGTTCGATATATTTTATTCAGAACATGGGCAGTCGACATGTCAAGGGTAATTTTTTTATACTCGCGCGTTTAAATGCTATCATTCTTATTTCGACAAACTGATGTACCTTGATGAAAATCCATCTGGCTTGCTGTCATCGCGATGACGTACCGGTAACTGAAACTTCTGAACTCATTTCTAATTGAAGCGTTCCCTTTGAGCGCATGCTCTGTAAAGTCGTCTAAGACTGGATTATCCTTCCGAAGGTTTATCAAATTTACATATCACATAATATTAGTTTTTTTCGTTCAGTTTACATAAATATTGATAGCAAGTACACTCTCTATTGTTCATAATTTGCCTAAACTGTCCTCTATAAAAATGGGTAACTAGTTTTTCGTATTATATCTCAACAATCTTTGCGAACTCTTTGAGCAAGTCCCTCTACAGTAAGGGTGAGCAAGTAGTTTGCCACAGTTTATAAGTTGCAACTCTTGTGGTTATACTGTGCTACATGTACGTTTGCGGATTTACTGAAGTATGTTACGTTACCGACATTATGCACAGCAGGTAAAGATTGAAAAAAAGCGTTATATTTGTTCGATGACTATGAACTCCGATATTTACACCGTGTAAATTCTAATTTTATACGACATAATTATTAACTATACCTACTATAACTAATCTAGAAACACTTGAACGTTCTACTCTTTATCTTTGATTTATATCATGTTACGTACCGACGATTCACCGACGTTTCCATGATCTGTAAAATACAGGAAGATCAATAGTTTTAATCTCTTTTTTAAAAGCAGAAGATCATGTACCCCTTTTATCTAGGATTTCTTTCTATAAATTAAAGAATTACTTAGCAGATTTATAACACGTTTTAACTGACTTACAGTGCTTGCTAATTTAGCTAGATTCATTGAAATATTTTATTCTGCATCGTTGGTCTTCATCGCGTAGAGTACCGACAAATAACTCATGGATGTCTTCAAGATCTATAGAGAAGAGATAATATTTATAATTATGAATAAACATTCGACGTCGTTACTTACAATTTTAAAAAGTTCATGATTCAAAAAACAAAATTTTCCGGCTGTCAGACGTAATGGCGTATTTGCTCGAACCATTATAAGTATGATATATCTAGCTTCGCTGGGGGATAAATCATACCACTTGCATTCGTAAGCAGCTTCGATCATTGACATACTCTGTAATGATAAACTTCATAATCTGTGATTAGTTTGCGTATAAAAATGATTTACCTCTGAATGAAGTTTCTCGCCAATATAGCAATATAAATATAGTTGAAGCAAAATGTAGCCAATATAGGTTCCGAAAAAAAGTATTTGGACCACCAAGACTTCAAGGTTTTGCCCGGTAAGGGTCTAACAATAATAACAGAGATTGTGTACCCATGTTTTTTTTTTTACTATGATCTTTTAGAAATCTCACCACAATTGCCTGGAACGACTGCATACAAAGTAGAATCGTACAACCGAGCATTTGAATCAGCAGCATGTAATTGAACAAGTCCTCGATTGTTTTGACGAATCTAACCACGGAATAATTAATACAAAAATTATTGACTCGCGTTAGCAAAGGTTAATAAAAGTAACATACTTGTAAAGAGCATTGTGTTTTGCAATTATATCAGCTAGTTCAGCCTTAGATCCATTTGTGCCTTTGGAGTGCAAAGTGTGAAACCTTGCCTTGAGATTTGTCAATTGACCGCACGTATGAAACACACATGTTGCCAAAAAAATGTCTACCATCGTGTAACTTCCGCCACTGTAACAGCCAGCCACTAACTGGCTAGCTAGCGTCAGTTCGTAGTTCGGCGTTATTAGATGATCGTAAGGAGAATAAATGGAAATAATTAGCATTCGACCGGTGTAGCGGTTCATCCAAATTCGTACGCTACAAGCAGTCGTGAGAAGAATAATAACACAGATAATACCACCAGTGGATATCGTTCTGCAAAGTTTAGCCGTCTCCATCATTCTCGTCACTTCTTCCCGAGTCTTGGCTTCTCTTCGATTTTCTTCCATTCGCAATAACAGGTTCTTCAAAGCTTCGGCGATGAATTAATTGAAAGAAAAAAAAAATCTATCGATCGAATTCTTTCAACTTTTAAGACAATAGATTAGAAAAATTAATCAAAGAGATTTTTTCGTAATTAATTATGTAATTACTTCTTCCATTCCACCAGAAGGCAATCGTCTTAATGATCGCTATTATGACGGTGATGTTCCCCATAGATAAGTTTTCCACGACCAAGCCTAAGTCACCCCATACGTTGAAGAGGTGTATCGTTTGTGGTATGGTAACGATCAGTACCATAATGCTGATCGATGTTAGCACGACGTAGCTCGAAACTTTATTGAATTTTCTTTCCTCTGGCCAGATTCCCAATAGCTTCATGAGGTATTGACTCGAGCCACAAATGTAATCCACATACGGAACTTTTGAAGATCAACCGATTGAGATAATGATAACAATCGCGTATTTTAAGGAAATTGTTAACATGTTGACTGTCATGCCGGTAAATTGATGTATAACAGCTTATAAATGGACAAAGGAAGATCATAAGGAATATGAAAGAGAGGAAAACTGTCTTTTTTTTATCTAACTAGCGAATCTGTTTAATAGTGTAATGCTTATAAATGGACAAAGGAAGATCATAAGGAATATGAAAGAGAGGAAAACAGTCTTTTTTTTATCGAACCAGTGAATCTGTTTAATAATGTAATGTTCGTTATAATTTTTTTTTTTAACTATGGCCAATCAACATGTTAAGGATAATTTGTATAGTTGCTCGTTCTAATGTTACGTTTATTATCTCGATAAAACCTATCTACCTTGATTAATATCTATCTGGCCTGCTGTCATCACAACGACGTATCAGTAACTGAAACTTCTCAACTCATTTCTAATTGAAGCGTTCCCTTCAAGCGCATGCTCTGTAAAGCCGTCTAAGACTAGATTATCCTTCCGAAGGTTATAAAATGTACATACCTATCACATAATATCATTTCACATTACTAGTAATAACAAATATACTTTCCACTTTTTTTAATCTGTAAAATCTATCCTGTACAAAGATAGGTACAAAGATAGGATTGCTTTGCGGGTATATCTAAACAATTTTTTTTGAAGTTATTGAATAACTCCCTCTATAGTGAAAGGAAGAAAGTAGTTTGCCACAATTTATGCATTGCAACTCTTGCGGTTATACTGTACTACATGTGCGTTTTGAGATTTACTGAAGTATGTTACGTTACCGACATTATGCACACAGGGTAAAAGCTAAAAATCAGTGTTATATTTTCTCGATTACTACTAACACTGATATTTACATGGTGTAAATTGTAATTTCATAGGAAATAATTGTTAACCATTCTATAAGTCATCTAGAAATATTTGAACCTGATGATTTGTTAAGTACCGAGAACTCATCGACGTTACCAAGACCTGTAAAATACACAGGAAAAACAATACAACTTTTTTCCTAGAATATCGTTCTATAAACTACATCACTACTAACGATATCGATAAAATAAAACTTTGTTATTTACTTTGCACATTGTTCATTTGTATAACACGTTCTAACATTCTTACAGCGCATGTTAGTTTATTTGGAACTGGAATATTTTATTCTCCACGGTTGGTTTTCATCGCGTAAAGTACCGACAGGTAACTCATCGATGTCTTCAAGATCTGTGAGATACACGTATGAGCAACAAATAATATTTATAATTATGAATAAGCATTGGAAATGGTTACTTGCATCTTTAAAAAGCTCATGATTCAAAGAATAAAATTTGCCAGCTGTCAGGCATAATGGCTTGCTTGCTCGAACCATTATCAGCATTACAGATCTAGCTTCGCTAGGCGATAGGTCGTACCAATTGCATTTGTACGCAGCTTCGATCATTGAAATACTCTGTAATATAAAACTTCTTATACTCTTCGACAGTGATTAATCGAGGCATAAAAATCATTTACCTCCGAATGGAGTTTCTCGCCAGTGTAACAATACAAGTAAAGTTGAAGTAAAACGTAGCTTATGTAGAATCCAAAGAAAATCAATTGGGGTAAAATGATTTCGAAGCTTTGTCCACTCATATTCTAACAACAATAACAAAGATTTTGTACCCGTGTTTTTTTTTTTATAGTGATTTTTTTGAAATCTCACCGCCATTGCCTGGAACGACTGAATGCAAAGTAAAATTGTGCAACCGAGCACCTGCATTAGCAGCATGTAATTGAACAAGTTTTCGATTGTTTCGACGAATCTAATCACAAAATAATTGATAAATAAATTATTGGCTCACGTTAATAAAAGTTAGTAAAAGCGACGTACATGAACAGAGCATTATGCTTCTTAATTATGTCAGCTAGTTCAGCGTGTGATTCACATCTGCCTTTGGAGTGCAGGCTGTGAACCCTAGATTTGAGATTTGCAAATTGGGCACACGTATGAAACACCAATGTCGCCAAAAAAAGATCGACCATCACGTAAGTTGCGATGCCGTACCAGCCAGCTGCTGTCTGACCAACCATTGTTAGTTCATAGTTCGGCGTTGTTAAATGGTCGTAAGGAGAGTAGATGGTTACGATTAACGCACGACTGGTGTAGCGGTTCATCCAAATTCGCGCGACCACAGTTGCCGAAATGTAAACGATAGTAAAAATAATACTACCAGTAGACAGCGTTCTGCAGAGTTTAGCTGACTTCATCATTACTTTCACTTCCTCCCGATTCTTTGCTTCTCTTCTATGTTCTTCCATGCGTAATAGCAGCTTTTTTAAGGCTTCGGTGAAACAATTAATTACACAATATAAAGATTTAACTAATTGAAAATATTTATATTATTAAAAAAAGGTTTCTTCCACAATTAATTTTGTGATTACTTTTTCCATATGACCAGAAGGCAATTGTCTTGATAATCGAAATCCAGACTTTGAGGTTTCCTACTGACAAGTTTTCCACGACCAAGTCGAAGTCGCCCCATATTATGAAGAGATTTATAGTTTGTGGGATGGTAATGAACAGTGCCATAACGCTGATCGATATCAGTACGACGTAGCTCGAAATTTTATTGATTTTTCTCTCCTCAGGCCAGATCCCCAGTATTTTCATCACGTGTTGATTCCAGCCACAAATGTAATCCACATACGGAACTTTTAAAGTATCAATCGATCCAGATAATGTTAGCAAGCGCGTACTTTATGGAAATTGTTAACACGTTGACTGTCATGCCGATAAATTGATGTATAACAGCTTAATGAATGGTCCAGTGAAAGGAATAAGGAATGTGAGGGAGAGAGAAGTTTATGTTCACGTTACTTTGAGGGGATTATTACTCTTTTATCTATCTATTGAATCTATATAAGAATTTTACGTTCGTTATAATTTTTTAAAAACATGGACAATCAACATGTTAAGGATAACTTTCATAGTCACTTGTATTAATTTTATTATTTTTATCCCAAAATATCTATATACCTTGATTAATTTCTATCTGGCCTGCTGTCATCACGACGTCGCCGACGTACCAGTAACTGAAAGTTCTGAACTCATTTCTAATTGAAGCGTTCCCTTCGAGCGCATGCTCTGTGAAACTGTCTAACACTGGATTATCCTTTCGAAGGTTTATCAAATTGATGTATCACATCATATTAGTTTACATTACTAGTGATAACAAGTCTATTGTCCACTGTTCATAATTTACAAAATTTATCCTGTATAAAAATGGGTAACTTGTTTTGCGCGTATATCTCAACAATCTTTTGGAAGTTATAGAACGAGTCCCTCTATAGTGAAAGGCAGAAAGTAGTATACTACAATTTATATGTTGCAACTCTTGTGGTTATACTGTGCTATATGTGCACTTACGGATTTATTGAAGTATGTTACATTACCGACATTATGCACAGCAGGTAAAGATCGAAATGTGTTATCAATATTTACTCAGTATAATAATTTCTCCATGATAGTCACAACCTCGCTCTACACAATTCAAATTTATTCTTTTAAGTATGGTAAAGAAGATAATTAGAAAACCAGCTGACATTGTAGTGTTGTCTTTATTGCATTTAGGAACTGTTTTAACGCGTCTCTGACGGGTAGGAATGTCTGATTTAATTTATATATTTTATGTCATAAATATTGCATTTAATCTATATCGTTTATTATTTATTGGAACGTGTTATTTTATCTCCACGTGCTTCAACAGTAATGGACCATTTACATCTTTCTTTTACGATATTGTTATGTAGACTATAAGATTAATAACCGAATTTATAAAATAAAACTTCGATATCTATTTAGCAAATTATTAAATTCGATTTCAATGTCTAAGTAACCCTATAGTGCTTACTAGTACTTTTAGATTCATTAAAATATTTTATTTTACATCACTGATTTTCATCGCGTATAGCACCGATAAGTAACTCATCGATGTCTTCAAGATCTACAAGGTAGACATAGTGAGAAAATATAATATTTTTTATTACGAATAAATGTAGGACATGGTTACTTACACTTTTAAAAAGTTCATGATTCAACAAAACAAATTTACCGGCTGTCAGGCGTAACGGTGTATGTGCACGAACCATTACTAGTATGAGTGATTTGGCTTCTTTCGGTGATAGATCATACCACTTGGATTCGTACGCAGCGTTGATTATTGACATACTCTGAAACATTTTACTTCATAATCGTATTCAGCTGTGTTTTGGTAATGCATGTCAATTATTTACGTCCGAATGAAGCTTCTCGCCAATGTAACAATACAAATAAAGTTGAAACAAAATGTAGGATAGGTAGAATCCAAAGAAAAACATTTGTGGTAGAATTATCTCAAGGCTTTCTCCGGCAATGGTCTAATAATAATAAAAGATATTTTTTTATCTATGTTTTTTTAATAATGGCATTTCAAATCTCACCACAATTGCCTGGAACGACTGAATGCAAAGTAGAACAGTACAGCCGAACATCTGGATTAGTAGCATATAATTGAATAAGTTCTCAATTGTTTCGACGAATCTAATTACAAAATAATCGTTAAGAAAATCATCCATTCACACTAAATACGATAATGAAAAGAAACATACTCGCATAGAGAATTATGCTTCTTAATAATATCGGCTAACTCATCATGAGATCTGTATTTGCTTTTGGAATGCAAATTGTGGAACCTTGCCTTAAGAATTTCAACTTGACCGCACGTATGGAACACCAAAGTTGCCAGAAAAAGATCAACCATCGTGTAAGTTATACAGCTGCAACCGCCAGCAAATATCTGGCTTGCTAATGTTAGCTCGTAATTTGGCGATGTTAGATAATCGTAAGGAGAGTAGATGGTCACGAGTAACATACGACCGGTGTAGCGGTTCATCCAAACTCGCCCGCTTAAAGATACAGCGAGAATAATTAAAATAAAGACAATACTACCAGTTGATAGCGTTCTGCAGAAGTTTGCGGTCCTCATCATTCTTTTCACTTCTTCCCGACTCTTGGCTTCTCTTCGATTTTCTTCCATGAGCAAAAGCAGATTTTTTAAAGCTTCGGTGACACAATTAGTTTACCAAAAACAAAAAGTAACAATAGAGTTGTTTCCAATGGACACCTTCTAAATTAGGTTAATGAATAAAAGGAAAAATTTTTGTATTATTCGATCTGTAATTACTTCTTCCATTTGACCAGAAAGCTGCTGTCTTAATGACGGCTATCATGACGGTGATGTTTCCTATTGACAAATTTTCCACGACCATGCTGAAGTCGCCCCATACGATGAAGAGTTGTATCGTTAGCGGTATGGTAATGATCAGTACCATAACGCTGATCGATATCAATACAATGTAGCTCGAAACTTTATTGATTTTTCTCTCCTCCGGCCAGATCCCCAGTATTTTCATTAGATGTTGATTCCAGCCACAAATGTAATCCACATATGGAACTTTTAAAGTATCAGTCGATCAAGATAATGTTAACAACCGCGTAGTTATGGAAATATCTGTTTAACATGTTGATTCTCATGCCTGTTTTCACGTAAATCTATGTAATAGCTTAATATTTGTTCTTATTGTGTCAAAACATAGGCAATCATCATGTTAAGGATAATTTTTGTAAGTCACTTGTAGTAAAGGTTTGCTTTTTATCCTGAAAAATCTATCTACCTTGATTAATATCTTTCTGGCCTGCTGTCATCACGACGTCGCCGACGTACCAGTAACTGAAAGTTCTGAACTCATTTCTAATTGAAGCGTTCCCTTCGAGCGCATGCTCTGTGAAACTGTCTAACACTGGATTATCCTTTCGAAGGTTTATCAAATTGATATATCACATCATATCAGTTTACATTACTAGTGATAACAAGTATATTGTCCACTGTTCATAATTTACAAAATTTATCCTGTATAAAAATGGGTAACTTGTTTTGCGCGTATATCTCAACAATCTTTTGGAAGTTATAGAACGAGTCCCTCTATAGTGAAAGGCAGAAAGTAGTATACTACAATTTATATGTTGCAACTCTTGTGGTTATACTGTGCTACATGTGCGGTTACGGATTTATTGAGGTATGTTACGTTACCGACATTATGCACAGCAGGTAAAAATCAACATGTGTTATATTTTTTCTATAATTATGTATCATTATAATCAATATTTACTCAGTATAATAATTTCTTCGTGATAGTCACACCTTCGCTCTATACAATTATTGTTTGAAGTATGGTAAGGAAGATAATAAGAAAACCAACTAACATTATTGTGTTGTCTTTATTGCATTTATGATATCTTTGAATGCGACTATGAAGGGTAGAAATGTCTGAGTTAATTTTATATTTTTTATATGTCATAAATCTTACTTTTCAATCTATATTGCTTATAATTAATTGGAATATATCAGTTTACCATCACGTGCTTTAGCAGCAGCGGAACATTTACTTCTTTCCTCTACGATATTGTTATGTGGACTAAGAAATCAATAAACCGATCCATAAACTTAAACTTCGATATATACTTAGCAGATTCACCAATTTTATAACCATTTCTAAGTAACCGTATAGTGCTTGCTAGATTGTTTGGATTCACTGAAATATTTTATTCTTAATCGTTGGTTTGAATAGCGTAAAGTACCGATAGATAACTCATTGATGTCTTTAAGATCTGTAGGATACACATATAGAGAACAAATATTTTATTTTATTACAAATAAACATCGGTTTGGTTACTTACATTTTTAAAAAGTTCATGATTCAAGAAACAAAATTTGCCGGCTGTCAAACGTAATGGCGTATTTGCTCGAACCATTATAAGTATGATATATCTGGCTTCGCTGGGGGATAAATCATACCATTTGCATTCGTAAGCAGCTTCGATCATTGACATACTCTGGAACATTTAACTTCATAATCTTATTTTGCTACGATTAATTAGGGTATAAAAATCAATAACCTCCAAATGGAGTTTTTCGCCAATGTAGCAATACAAATATAGTTGAAGCAGAATGTAGCCAATGTAGGTTCCAAAGAAAAGTATTTGTACTACCAGGACCTCGAGGTTCTGTCCCGTAATGGTCTAACAGTAATAACAGACATTGTGTACTCATGTTTGCTCTGTAATAATCTTTGTTAAATCTCACCTCAATTGCCTGGAACAACTGAATGCAAAGCAGAATCGTGCAACCGAGCATCTGAATCAGCAGCATGTAATTGAACAAGTTCTCAATTGTTTCGACGAATCTAACCACGGAATTACTAATAAAAAAATTATTGTCTCGCGTTAGCAAAACTTAACAAAAACTACGTACTTGTAAAGAGCATCATGCTTATTAATTATGTCAGCCAGTTCAATCTGAGATCCATATCTGCTTTTTGAATGCAGGCTTTGAAACCTAGCCTTGAGATTTGTCAATTGACCACACGTATGAAATACACATGTTGCCATAAAAATATCTACCATCGTGTAAGCTCCGGTGGTGTACAATCCAGCTATAAGCTGGCTAACTATGGTTATCTCATAGTTCGGCGTCGTTAGCAGCTCGTAAGGAGTGTAGACTGTTGCGAGTAGCATACGACCGGTGTAGCGGTTCATCCAAACTCGCACGCAAAAAGCTGTCAGCGGAATAAGTAAAATACAGATAATACCTCCAGTGGACAGTGTTCTGACGAGTTTAGCGGTCTCCATCATTCTTCTCACTTCCTGCCGACTTCTGGCTTGTCTTAAATTTTCTTCCATGAGTAACAGCAGGTTCTTCAAGGCTTTAGTGATGCAATTAATTGACAAAAAACCAAGATATAACCATGAGCTTCCTCTCGATTAACGAAGAACAAAAATGTTTTCTCATAATCAGGTATGAAATTACTTGTTCCATTCGACCAGAAGGCAGTGGTCTTAATTACCGCTATTAAGACAGTGATGTTTCCTATTGACAAGATTTCCACCATCATGTCGAAGTCGCCCCATATGATGCAGAGTTTTATCGTTTGTGGTATGCTAAAGATCAACACCATAATGCTGATCGTTATTAGTACGACGTAGCTCGAGAATTTATTGATCCTTCTCTCCTCCGGCCAGATTCCGAGAAACTTCATGAGATGTTGATTCCAGCCACAAATGTAATCCACATAGGAAACTTTAGAAGTATCAATCAATCAAGATAATGTTACCAATCACATATTTTTGGGAAATATGTGGTTAACATGTTGACTCCCATGCCGGTTTTCACGTAAATCCAGATAAGAGTTAAATCTTTCTTATAATTATGTCGGAACATGGGCAATCATCATGTTAAGGACAATTGTTATATTCACTTTTGTTAAAATTATGCTTTATATCCTGAGGAATCCATGTTCCTTGATGAATACCTATCTGGTTTGCTGTCATCACAACGACTTACCAGTGGTAACTGAAACTTCTGAACCAATATCTAATTGAAGCGTTTCCTTAGAGCGCATGCTCTGCAAAGCCGTCTAACACTGCATTATCCTTCCGAAAGATCATGAAATTTGTATATCATATAATGTCAAATCACATTTATATTACTAGCAAGTATAAAGTCTACTGTTCAAATCTGCAAAATCTGTCCTATATAAAATTGGGTAACCTGCTTTAAGTCGCAACAATCTTTGTGAACTCTTTGAACAAGTCCCTCTACAGTAAGGGAGAGCAAGTAGTTTACCACAGTTTATAAGTTGCAACTCTTATGGTTATACTGTGTTGCATGTGCGTTTGCGAAGTTACTGAAGTATGTTACATTATCGACATTATGCACAGCGGGTAATGGTGGAAAAAAAAGTTATATTTTTTCTTAAAGTTGCTCTAGGGATGGAGATCCATCCTTTTGATAACTATCAACATCGATATTTACACAATGTAAATTATAATTTCATATTAAGTTATTGTTAAACATTCTATACATTTTCTAGAAACATTAGATTTACTCTTCATCTTTGGTTTTTAATGCGTAAAGTACCGACAAGTAGCTCATCGATGTTTTCAAGATCTGTAACAACATGGCTGAACAAATTTCAAAGATTTGCGAATAACTATAAACGTTTCATGACATTACTTACGGTACTAAAAAGCTCATGGTTCAACGAACAAAATTTGCCGGCTGTTAAGCGTAGCGGCGAACGTGCTCGGACCATGATTAGTATGATTGATTTAGCTGCATTAGGGGAGAGATTATACCATTCGGCTTCGTATGCTGCTTCTATTATTTCCGTACTCTGTAATATAAAATTTCATTATGCTATTTATTTGCATTTCATCGATGATTTTACCGAACAATTGATTTACCTCCGAATGGAGTTTCTCACCAATGTAACAATATAAATAAAGTTGACACAAAATGTAGATTATATAGATAATAAAAAAACTCAGTTGAGGCAGGAGAATTTCGAACTTTTGTCCGGTTATGATCTAGGAATAAATACAGAGATTTTTTTATCAATGAAATATTAGAACTATTTTTATCGGATTGTAACAAAAATAAGTTTGCTTGTTGAAAGTGTTATGGGTCTAAGAATTCAATTGCTTATTTCAATGTCCTGGAACATATCTGAACTTATTTATGTTACAACTGGATAGAACCTCACCACAATTGCCTGAAATGATTGAACACAAATAAGGATCGTGCAGCCAAGTATCTGGATAAGAAGCATATCGTTGAATAGGTTTTCGATTGTTTGAACGAAGCTGAAGAAAAATATTTGATGAAAAAGTGAATACTATTTTTTAGTTTACGTAAAAAAAAAAAAAAACAATACCTGTAAAGAGAATTATGCTTTTTAACAATTTCCGCTACGTCAGCCCCAAGTCCTTTGTCACTTTTGCTGCGCAAATTATGTAACTGTTCCTTGAGATTAGCGAACTGACCGCACGCGTGAAACACTAATATCGCCACGAAAGTGTCCACTACTGTATAAGTACCACCAATGAAACAGCCGGCAACTATTTGGCCAGCCATAGTTAACTCGTAATTCGGTGTGATTAGGGTATCGTAAGGATAGTAAGAGAGAACAATCAGCATACGACCGGTGTAACGATTTATCCAAAATCGTAAGAAAATAGCAAAGAAGACAACCGACGTGATGAGGATAATACTTCCGATGGATATCGTTCTGCAGAGTTTAGCAATTTTCATCATTCTTCTCACTTCTGTCTCAGATGTTGCTTCTCTTCGATCTTTCTCCATGTGGGATAGCAGGGCCCTCAGTGCTTCGGTGATACGATTAGATAAAAGAAAAAAATAAACCTATGGATTGAATCTTTAAAAAATAACTATTTGTGTTTTTGTATAGTTAGATCTGTTAATTACTTCTTCCATGCCACCAGAAAGCGGTTGTTTTAAAGACAGCTATCGTCACGGTTATGTTAGCTAGCGACAAGTTTTCCACGATCATGCCGAAGTCATCCTTCATTAAGTAGAGATTTATCGTTTGCGGTATGGCAATGAACAATACCATGAAACTAATTGTTATTAGCACGATGTAACTCGAAAGACGATTGTAGTTTCTTTCCTCCGGCCAAATTCCTAACATCTTCATCGCGTATCGATTCCAGCCATAAATGTAATCCACATAGGTAACTTTTGAAGTGCCAACAGATCGAGATTGATGTTAGTTTATAAAAACTTCGTTAACATGTTGACTGCCGTAACGGTTTTGCTATGTAAACTTTTTTTTTTGTAATTTCACAAGAATAAGGGCAGTCAACATGTTAATGATAATTTTTGTAGTCATTCGTTTTGGTATCATTTCTTTTATCTTGAGAAATTTATGTACCTCGATTAACATCCATGTGGGTTGCTGTCATCACAGCGACGTATCGGTAACTGATATTCTGCAACTCGATTCTAATTGAAGCGTTCTTTCAAAGCGCATGCTCTGTAATGATATCTAATTCCGGATCATCGCTTTTAAGATTTGTTTAATTTCTATAGTTAATAATTTCAGTTGGCATTAATCGCATTAACAAATGTGAAGCCCACAATGTGTTGAAGTAAATATTGTACTCGTGTATGTGTAGCAACAATTTTTTGGATTTCTCGGAATGACTCCCTCTTTAGTAGATAAGTGCAAGTAGTCGATTTCCATATATCCCTTGCAACTCTTGTGGCAACTCTTGTGGTTATACTGTGCTACATGTGCGTTTGCGGATTTACTGAAGTATGTTACATTATCGACATTACGCGCAGCAGGTAATGATTGAAAAAAAAGTTACATTTTTAAAACAAAAATTGCTCTATGGATGAAGATCCAATTTTTTTTATAACTCTCAACATCGATATTTACACAATGTAAATTAAAAATTCAGTTTAAGTAATTGTTAAACATTCTATAAATTTTCTGGAAACATTGGAATGTTTCATTCTTCTTCTTTTGTTTTCAACGCGTAAAGTACCGACAAGTAACTCATGGATGTTTTCAAGATCTGTAAAAAACATGGCTGAACATATATAAAGATTTGCGAATCTTGGCATTACTTACGATACTAAAAAGCCTATGATTCAACGAACAAAATTTGCCGGCGGTTAGGCGTAGCGGCGTACGTGCTCGAACCATGATTAGTATGATTGATTTAGCTGTATTAGGGGAGAGATCATACCATTCAGCTTCATATGCTGCTTCTATTATTTCCGTACTCTGTAATATAAAATTTCATTATGCTATTTATTTGCATTTCATCGATGATTTTACCGAACAATTGATTTACCTCCGAATGGAGTTTCTCACCAATGTAACAATATAAATAAAGTTGACACAAAATATAGGATATGTAGAGAACGAAAAAACTCATTTGCGGCAGGAGGATTCCGAGGTTATTTCCGGTAATAGTCTAGCAATAATCACAGAGATTTTTTCATCAATAAAGTCTTTAGAACTATTTTTATTGGGTTGAAACAAAAACAAGTTTGTTTGTAGCAAGTGTAATGGGTCTAAGACTTCAGTTGCTTATTTCACTGTCCCGGGTCATAACTGACAAAAAATTGTGAGATAAAAATGAAACTTTCATAAGAAAACTTTTTCAATCACGAAATACGAAACTGTCATAAATAATAATGGGATTATGTAATCGTTCGGTGATCTATACTTGAGTAAATAAAAGCGACATTTGCAATGATTATAACCGAACGTATTTATGTCACAATTCTATAGGACCTCACCGCAATTGCCTGAAAAAATTGAAGACAAATAAGGATCGTGCAGCCAGATGTCTGGACCAAAAGCATATCGTTGAATATATTCTCGATTGTTTGAACGAAGCTGAAAAACAATATATGATAAAAAAGTGAATACTATTTTTTTATTTACGTAAAAAGATCAGCAGTACCTATAGAGAGAAGTATGCTTTTTAACAATTTCGGCTACTTCAGCTTCCGGTCCATTGGCACTTTTTTTGCGTAAATTATGTAACTGTTCTTTAAGATTATCAAACTGACCGCACGCGTGAAACACTAATATCGCCACGAAAGTGTCCACCACTGTATAAGTACCACCACTGAAACAGCCGGCTACTATTTGGCCAGCCATCGTTAGCTCGTAATTCGGTGTGATTAGCGTATCGTAAGGATAGTAAGAGAGAAGAATCAGCATACGGCCGGTGTAACGATTCATCCAAAATCGTAGAAAAATAGCAAAGACGATTACCGTCGTCATGAGGATAATACTTCCGATGGATATCGTTCTGCAGAGTTTAGCAATTTTCATCATTCTTTTCACTTCTGTCTCAGATGTTGCTTCTCTTCGATCTTTCTCCATGTGGGATAGCAGGGCTCTCAGTGCTTCGGTGATACGATTAGATGAAAGAAAAAAATAAACCTATGGATTGAATCTTTAAAAAATAACTATTTGTGTTTTTGTATAATTAGATCTGTTAATTACTTCTTCCATGCCACCAAAAAGCGGTTGTTTTAAAGATAGCTATCGTTACGGTTATGTTAGCTATTGACAAATTCTCCACGATCATGCTGAAGTCGTCCCTTATTATGTAGAGATTTATCGTCTGCGGTATCGTAATAAACAATACCATGAAACTAATTGTTATTAGCACGATGTAACTCGAAAGACGATTGTAGTTTCTTTCCTCCGGCCAAATTCCTAACATCTTCATCGCGTATCGATTCCAGCCATAAATGTAATCCACATAGGTAACTTTTGAAGTGCCAACAGATCGAGATTGACGTTAGTTTATAAAAACTTCGTTAACATGTTGACTGCCGTAACGGTTTTGCTATGTAAACTTTTTTTTTGTAATTTCACAAGAATAAGGGCAGTCAACATATTAATGATAATTTTTGTAGTCATTCGTTTTGTTGTTATTTTTTTTATCTTGAGAAATCTATGTACCTCGATTAATATCCATGTGGGTTGCTGTCATCACAGCGACGTATCGGTAACTGATATTCTGCAACTCGTTTCTAATTGAAGCGTTCCTTCAAAGCGCATGCTCTGTAAAGACGTCTAATTCTGGATCATCGCTTTTAAGATTTGTTTAATTCGTATAGTTAATTTTAATTAGCATTAATCGTATTAACGTATTTGAGGCTCACTATTCGTAATCTGCTGAAATAAATATTGTACTGGCGTATGTGTAACAACAATCTTTGGATTTCTTTGAACGAGTCCCTCTATAGTGGATAAGTGCAAGTAGTCGATTTCCATATATCAACTGCAACTCTTGTGGTCATATTGTGCTACATATACATTTATCTATTTACTGAAGTATGTTACGTTACCGACATTATGCACAGCAGGTAAAGATCGAAAAAAAAGTAGAGAACGGATTATCTATGATTTATTATTTTTAGCTTTTGTAATGAAAGAGGTTGCTTTTTTCCTCGATAACTACCAATAACGATATGTACATTAAATCAATTGAAATTTCATATTAAATTATTTATCAAATATTCCGTGAATTGTTGAGATATATTTGAATGTTTTAGTCATCGTTGGTCTTCATCGCGTAGAGTACCGATAAGTAGCTCATCGATGTCTTCAAGATCTGGAAAATATATAGCAGAGAAAATAAATATTTTGTGAGGCCGTATAAACGTTCTGTTGTTACGTACGCTACTAAAAAGTTCAAGATTCAACGAGCAAAACTTTCCAGCACTAATTCGCAGTGGTAATTGTGCTCGTCGCATGATTATTACAAAGCACCGGGCTTCGTTCGACGATAATTCGTACCAGTTGCATTCATAAGCGGCTTGCGCCATTCCCATGCTCTGCAACAAGTTTATAAATTGATTTTCTTTTGTAGTAACTCTTAGTTTACTTAAATATTTTCATTCCTCTTATTTTACTTTATTGCTAGTGGAATCAAAGGTGACTACAAGTTATTTGTTGTATTAATTCGGAAAATTGAATTGTTTATATCGAAACTGACACTGAAATCTACTTTATTTAATTGTATAAAAATCAAATTTTAGTGCAACGTAGGCTTGAAATTCCTTACTTAAAAAAGTTTGTTGAACAATACTTTCTAGAAAATTAGTTACCTCTGAGAGAAGCCGTTCACCGATGTAACAATACAAATAAATCTGTACCATAATATACAATGTATAAAAAGCCAAAAACGTCATTTGCATTAAGAAAACTCCATGCTTATCTCCTGTAAGGGACTACAAGAATTATACATTAGTTCTCAGATGTATCTTCTTAAAAAATAGAATTGGAAATCTTACCAAGATTGCTTGAAAACACTGAACACAAAGTTGCACCGTACATCCCACCATCTGGCATAACAGCATGCCATTAAACTGTTCTTCGATTGTGTCGACGAATCTAAACCATATTAATTCTTATTATCAAAAACATGAACGCACGATAATTCATTGTACCTTCTAAGAGATTCGTGTTTGTTAATAATCCGAGCAAGTTTTATTCGAAATTCTCTACCAGGACGTAAATTTCGTAACTTATCTCTAAGATTTGTAAATTGTCCGCACGCATGTAGCACCGTCATCGTCAAAAAAGTATCAACCGTGGCATAACTTCCAGCCGCACATATGGCGCTCATTATTTGACAGATCACAGTTATCTCGTAATTCGGTGTGGCTAGAGCATCATACGGGAAGTAAGATTGCACTATGAGAACACGGCCGGTGCTACGGATTAATAGTAATCGTCTTGAAACCTCGAGTAAGACGATAGTTTGAGACGATAAAATACTTCCCATTGATAACATTCTGCAAATTCTCGCGATTCGTGTCATTCTTCTCACTTCTTGCTCGATAATTGCTTCTTTTCGATCTTTTGCTATGCGGGTTAACAGAATCCTCAGGGCTTTGGTAATACAATTAATTGAAAGAAAGTAGATTACAAATATTAATAATAAAAAAAAAAAAACGAAAATCTTCATTTATTACATTTTCCACTCAACCAGAAGATAAATATCTTCAACGTCGCTATGGTCACTGTTATATTCCCCACTGAAAGATTTTCCACGATCAAGTCGAAATCGCCCCATACGAAGTAGAGATTTACCGTTTGTGGTAGGACCATGAATAGTACCATGAGGCTGATCGGCAATATTACGAGATAGGTTGAAGTTCGATTGACTTTTCTTTCCTGGGGCCAGATTCCCATCAACTTCATGGCCTGACGATTCCAGCCACAAATATAATCCGCGTACGAAACTTCAGTGAGTCGATCGATCGAAAGAAGATTCATGATTATTCATTCATAAAAATTAAATTTCTAAAGATGCTATTTCGACCTTCTCCTAGTTATTTTTGCTTTTCATAATTGTCTACCTTTGTCAACATCCATGCGAGCTTCTGTAGCAATGACGTATCGCGAACTGATTGACCTAAGGTGCTTCTTGTTTAGAGCGCTTCAATCTAGCGCATGCTCCATAGAATTCACTGGTCACTGTATTATCGCAGGTAGAATCCCTTGGGTTTAAGGTTCCAGATAATTTCTATTATTAGGGTAGATTAATAAATGGGCTCTTAGCTAATGATGTTGAACTAGGTCCATTTGTCGAAAATATTAGAATTGTTTTGATACAGATACATTGTGATTATCTTTAGAATCACTCTAAACAGGTCCCTCTATTGTAGACAATTCTAAGCAGTTAGCTGAATCGAACATATTCTGACTCCCGAGATTAGATTCAAGAAGTTTTACTACGATATGTTACATTACCGACATGACGTTGTGTTACCGGCGTTAAGTACTGCGAAGCGTAGGTAGCAAGAATGAAATACATAGTTGATAACACGACAAAAGGATATGATACATATAATCATAATATTATTTTAAAAAATGAGTGAAACAGGTATTATTATTTCACATGGACACGACAGTTTCTTTACATTAATATAAATATTTCATTCCACATTTTTGGTTTTCATCGCATATAGAACAGATAAGTATCCCATCGACTTTTTCAAAATCTGTTGGACATTACAAAAAGTTAAGTTTTGTTATCAATAAATAAAACGTTAATATCTATTCGTTACTTACGTCGCTAAAAAGTTCATGATTAAAGGAACAAAATTTTCCAGCGGTGATACGCGATGGTTTTCGCGTTCGACACATGATTAATATTAGAGATCTAGCTTGATTCGGTGACAAATTGTACCATTCACATTCGTACACAGCGTAGGCTATTTCTGTCGTCTGCAATACGAAGTTTTTTAATATCACCATTTATTTTGAAAACTAATTATTGGATCAACAAATTGTTTTACTAAATAAATTTGTGATAAGTTTACCACATTTTTACCATCAATTTAATTGTTTTAAATATGACGTAAACGATAAAATATATACCTCTGCGAAAAGTTTCTGGCCGATGTAGCAATACAAGTAAATGTGCAGCATAACGTAGGACGTGTATACCGCCAAGAATAATAATTGCACCAACAAAAATCCCTGCTCTTCATCAACCATAGCCTATAATAATCGCATTATAGTATTGAAAGTTCAACCAGTACCTTTTAATTATCTTAAATCATACCGAAATTGCTTGAAACGACTGAACGCAAAGTTGCACCGTACAACCAACCATTTGTACCAGCAACATTCCGTTAAACCGATCTTCTATCGTATTAGCGTATCTAAAAAAAAAAAAAAAATAAAAATTCTGTCTATGTCAAATAAAAATGTGTTTAAAATTGTTAACTCCGTACCTGGTAAGTTCATCGTACTTTTCGGCAAGCTGTGCGAGCTTCGCTTGAAAATCACTACTGCCTGCGGCACACAATTTGCTCAATTGTTGCCTCAAATCCGAAAATTGTCCGCACACGTGAAGCACCAACATTGCCATGAACGTGTCCACAGCCGTGTAACTATTAGCTGCGCAAAAGGCGCCTGCAACTTGGCCAAGCACGGTTAACTCGAAATTGGGAAAGGATTCGGTGTCATAAGGGAAGTAAGCTGGGTAATACACGACGCGTCCTGTGTACGGTAACAACAAGGTTCGTAGCGTGACGTAGAGTATTACAACGGAGTTACACATCAAGGTACTTCCCACTGTTAATTTTCTGGTGATGTCAGCGATTTTTGACATTCTCGAAACGTTTTCTTCGGTATCTGCTTTTTTTCGATCGTCTTCCATATATGTTAGGAGCATCTTCATAGCTTGACAATAGAATTAATAAAAAAAAAACAACAATTAATTTGGAGATGAAGTCTTTCCTTATAGGTACAGTACAAGTATTTTTTTTTTTTTTTAGAAACACCACGAACGCGAAAATTCTTTGCACGATTCTAATAATGTGCCCTGATAAGCAGGTGTATTTGGTAATTACATCTCCCGTTGTACCAGAAAGCGGCCGTCTTCAACATAGCGATCGTGATAGTCATGTTTGCCACCGAAAGGTTCTCGACGATTAAATCGAAATCACCCCATATAAAGTAGAGGTTCGTTGTTTGGGGTACGGTAATGAATAAGAACATGAGACCGATTGGCATTAACACTCTGTAGCTCGACGCCCGGTTGAATTTCTTTTCCTCCGGCCAAATTCCCATGAACTTCATAACCTGTCGATTCCAGCCGCAAGCGTAATCCACGTACGAAACTTTGGCATGACGATTGATCGAGACATCGTTAATAATACATTCGTTAAAACTATTTTTATCATAATTGCATTTATTCGAATAACACACGGAATTATTTAAACGCGATTATTTCTATCTTTTTCTATTTTTATTGAATTATTATTATTTATATTACTGATAATCGAATACCTCGATCAACATCCATGTAGGCTTTCGTTGCAACGACTCATCAAGAACTAATCCTCCGAAGGTTTTCTTCGTTTAAAGCGCTCTTTCTTGGCGCATGCTCCCTAACGAGTCACTTGAACTTGCACTATCGTAACTTACTATTTTGTCAAATGGTATTAATAATAATTGTTAGTGTTTGAAGAATGTATCTGTTTATCCAAATGTAGGTAAAAAAAATTACTGGCGAATATTATAGAACTTTTTTTTTTTTAACGATTATAGTAATCATTAGCAATTGTGTTCCATATGTCCCTCTATGGTAAGAAACCATAAACCATTTGTCCTGTGTTAAAGGCAGAAACTCTCGTGGTTACCCTGTTGCTGACTGTAGTATACATAGGTACTTGTACATGTTACCTTACCGACATTGTGATGGTGCTGAAGTCTTCAATTCTTACTCAAATCATACAACTTTACTTCTCTTGTAGGCAGGGTGTAAGATAAGATCTTAGAAATTAGGCAATACCGCGTCGTTATTTTGTTAAAAAAATAAAAAATCATTAGTAAGCGTTCATAAAGTCTTATTAATACAATTTAACTCTAAATAGATACACTAAATATCTGATAACTTTTTTTATTAATCTAAACAATTTTTAGTCAACATCTTTGGTTTTCATATTGTAGAGGACCGATAAGTAACCCATGGACGTTTTTATAATCTGTGACAAAATTTTTCAACACTGATTTCATTTTTATTAGATATAAAAATATGCGATCTTGAAGACTTACGTCGCTAAAAAGTTCATGATTAAACGAGCAAAATTGACCAGCCGTGATACACAATGGCGAATCTGCGCGTCTCATGATTAATATGAGATACTTGACTTCTTTGGCAGGCATATTATACCATTCACAATTATAAGCAGCGTAAGCAATTTCTGTGCTCTGTAAAATGAAAGTTTATCATATTATTCCGGATTTTTTATTGAGACAAAATGAATACACACCTCTGTAAGAAGTCTCTCGCCAATGTAACAATAGAGATAAATCTGAATTAGAAAGCCTAATAAATCCGTTGCCAAAAATATAATTTCAACCAAGTAAAAATTCTCGTTCTCACCGGTAAAAGCCTTCAATAATTGCAAAAACAATTCATTCTTAGCGGAAATGAAACCACGAGTTATCAATGATTAATAAAATCTCACCAAAAGCGCTTGAAAAGATTGAACGCAAAGTTGTATGGTACAGCCGATCATCTGCACCAACAGCATATAGTTGAAGTTATTTTCTATTGTATCAGCAAACCTACAAAAATAAAATTACTGACAAATAGAAACGATCGAATGAGTCATTTATTTTGAAAGTGATCTACTCCATTTTTTATGATACACTTTTATGAAAAAATAAGATGATCGGATAAATGTATAACTATAATTATTATTAAAACTTGTTTTCCAAATTCGTATTTAAACCACAATCAAATTAAGCGGCTCGATTATCCCCATATATAGTTCAATTGACTTACCTATTGAGAGAATTGTGCTTCCTCACGATTTGAGCAAGCCTTATGCGGAACAGCGCCCGACCTTCCGAGCACATGTTACTCAATTGTTGTCTCAAATTCGAAATTTGACCGCACACATGAAGTACCAACATCACAACGAAGCTGTCAACTGCCATATAAGCATTAACAGCGTAAACAGCGGCTATCGACTGTCCGATTGTGGTCAATTCGTAATTCGGTGTGATCATGGCGTCGTATGGAAAGTAAGCCGGGAAGAATTGACCACGGCCTGTTTGACGTAATAACAAAATTCGAAAGGAAAGGAACATGATGGCAACGAATTGAGCCATCACAGTACATCCATTAGATATTGTCCTAGAAAATTGGGCGATCCTAGACATCGTTTTAGCTTCGTCTTCCGTTTCGGCTTGCAAACGATTTTGCTCCATGTGAGATAAGAGCATTCTCATAGCTTTAAATACACGTGTAATATAAATAAAGTAGGATGAAGTGATAAATTAAACGAAATTACGCGTAGTTAATTACATTTTCCATTGAACCAGAAAGTCGTTGCCTTCATTGCCGCGATTGTCACGGATATGTTCGCTACTGAAAGATTTTCCACGATTGAATCAAAGTCACCCCATAGGTAGTAGAGATTGATCGTTTGCGGTAAGCTAATGAATAGTAACATGAAGCCGACTGGCACGAGGGCAACGTAGCTCGATGGTAGACTGAACCTTCTTTCTTCCGGCCAAATTCCCATGAACTTCATTATCTGCCGATTCCAGCCGCAAGCGTGGCTCACGTACGAAACTTTGGCATGACGATTGATCGAGAAATCGTTAATAATAAATTTTTAAGAATTATTTTTATCATAATTGCATTGAGGCGATTATTACAAGGAGTTATTTATTCGCGACTATTTCTATCCTCCATTATTTTAATTGAATTATTATTATTTATATTATTTAGAATCGAATACCTCGATCAACATCCATGTAGGCTCTCGTGGCAACGACGCATCAAGAACTAATTCTCCTAAGGTTCTTTTCTAAAGAGCTCCTTTCTGGCGCATGCTCCCTGTCGAGTAACTTGAACTTGTTTTTTCGTCCCATGTCGTTCTAATAAATAGTATCGATGATAATTGTTGTTTCCAGATCGTGTCTGATTTTCGAGACGTATCAAAAAAAAAAAAATTACTGGCGAATATCCCAGAATTTTCTTATATCTATGGATTATAGTTATCATTAGAAATTGTGTTGCATAGGTCCCTCTATGGTAAGAAACCATAAGCGTTTGGTCCTGTGATGGACATGGAAACCCTTGCGGTTACCCTGTGCTGCTTGCATTATACTTGTGCATGTTACCTTACCGACCTTGTGATGGTGCTGAACTCTTCAATGTTCACTGAAATCATTGCATTTTAGTCTTTTTATCGGTAGACTGTAGGATAATATCTTAGAAAGTGGATAACACCGGATCGTTATTTTGTTAATAAAATGAAAAAAACATTTATGAGCGTTCGTAAAGTCTTATTAATACAAATTAAATTTATATAAAAACATTGAATCTTTGATAATTGTTTTTTATTAATCTAAACAATTTTTAATTAACATTCTTGGTTTTCATATTGTAGAGGACCGACAGGTAACCCATCGACGTTTTTAAAATCTGTGACAAAATTTATCAACACTGATTTCATTTTGATTGGATATACAAATATGTGACTAGAAGACTTACGTCGCAAAAAAGTTCGTGATTGAACGAGCAGAATTGACCAGCCGTCAGACGCAACGGTGAATGCGCTCGTTTCATGATTAATATGAGGTACTTGACTTCTTCGGCAGGCTTGTTATACCATTCACAATTATAAGCAGCAGAAGCAATTTTTGTGCTCTACAAAACGAAAGTTTATCATTTCATTTCTAATTTGATATTAGAAAATACTTGATAGGTAACTCTACCTCTGTAAGAAGTTTCTCTCCAATGTAACAATAAAGATAAATTTGAAGTAGAATGAGTAAGATGTACGATATCAAAAATACAATTTGAAACAAGTACAACCCATCATTCTCCCCGGTAAGAGTCTTCAATAATTATATCAATAATTAATCATTACAAAAATGAAACCACGATTTATCTATAATCAATAAATACTCACCAAAATCGTTTGAAAAAATTGAACGCATAGTTGTAAGGTGCAGCCAATCATCTGCATCAATAGCATACGGTTGAATCTATCTTCAATAACGCAAGCAAAACTAAACAAAAAAATTACTGTAAAATAAAAAAGATTTATTGAGCCGTTTATTTGAAAGTGGTATAAGATCATTTTTTATGATAAAATAGAATCATCAGTTCAAATTTTAACCATAAAATTGTTATTCAAATTTGAACTAATACAATATTCAAATGAAACGGCTCAATTATTCTAACTCATAATTTAACTGACCTACCTATTGAGAGAATCGTGTTTCCTGACAACTTGAGCAAGCCTGACGCGGAAAAGCGTCCCACCATCCGAACACATGTTAGTCAACTTATGTCTCAAATTTGAAAGTTGGCCACACACGTGAAGCACCAGCATCGCGACGAAGGCGTCAACTGCTGTGTAAGATGTAACCGCGTAAAGACAGGCTATTGATTGTCCGATTGTGGTCAATTCGAAATAAGGTGTGATCATTGCGTCGTATGGAAAGTAACCGGGATAGAATTGGGTACGGCCTGTGTGACGTAATAACAACATCCGAAAGGCAAGGAACATGAAGCCAACAACTTGACACATCACGGTACATCCAATGGATATTGTCCTCGTAATTCTGGCGATCCTCGTCATCGTCCCAACTTCTTCCTCCGTTTCGGCTTGCCAACGATTATTTTCCATGCAAGATAGGAGTAATCTTATAGCTTTAATAACACGTCTAATTGAAATATAGTTGGATTAATTTGTAAATTAAACGGATTAAGAGAAGTTAATTACATTTTCCATTCGACCAGAAAGTAATTGTTTTGAATAGGGCGATCGACACGGCTATGTTACCCATCGAAAGATTTTCTACGATCAAATCATAGTCACCCCATATATAGTAGAGATTAATAGTTTGTGGTATGCTAACGAGCAGCGACATGAAGCCGATCGGTAAAAGAACGATGTAACTCGATGCTAAGCCGAACCCTCTTTCCTCCGGCCAAATTCCCATTAACTTCATCGTGTAGCGATTCCATCCACAGGCATAATCCACGTACGAAACTTTGGCACGTCCATTGATCGAGATATCGTTAATAATTCCGTTAAAATTTTTCTCTAATAATTACATTGAAGATATTATCACAAAGATTTGTTTATTCGCGTATTTTTTTATCTTCATTTATTTTCATTGATGTATTATTATTATTGATAATCGAATACCTCGACCAACATCCATGTAGGCTCTCGTGGCAAAGACTCATCAAGAACTAATCCTCCCGAGGTATTCTTCGTTTAAAAGCGCTCTTTCCTGGCGCATGCTCCCTAACGAGTCAATTGAACTCGCACTATCGTAACTTACTATTTTGTCAAATATATAGTATTAATAATAATAAATTATTGTTTTTACGTCGTAGTTGTTTACTCAGATGTTGCTAAAAAAAATTTCTGACGGATATTATAGAATTTTCTTATCTCTAATGATTATAGTAATCATTATAAATTGTGCTGCATAGGTCCCTCTATTGTAAGAAGCCATAAGCGATTTGTCTTGTGCTACAAGTCAAAACTCTCGTGGTTAACCTGTTGCTGTCTGCATTGTACTTGTGCATGTTACTTTACCGACATAAGGATGGTGCTGAACCCTTCACAGTTTATAAGTTTTTTCTTTTCGTAGGCAGGCTGTAAGGTAAAATCTTAGAAATTAGGATATAACACGTCATTAATTTGCTAAAAAAATTAGAAAATCATTAGTAAGCTTAAAAGCCAGTTAAAAGTCTTATTAATACAATTTAATTTTAAATAGATACACTAAATCATTAGACGTAATAAGATGAATATCTCAAAACTTTTTTTATTAATTTAAACGATTTTTAGTTAACGTCCTTCGTTTTCATATTGTAGAGGACCGACAAGTAACCCATGGACGTTTTTATAATCTATGACAAAATTTATTAATACCGATTTCAATTATTTCTATTAGATATAAAAACATCCGATCTTGAAGACTTACGTCGCTAAAAAGTTCATGATTGAACGAACAAAAATGTCCAGCCGTAATACGCAGTGGCGAGCGTGCTCGTCTAATGATTAATAAAAGATACTTAACTTCTTTTTCGGGCATGTTATGCCATTCACAATCATAAGCAGCAGAAGCAATTTTTGTGCTCTGCAAAATTAACTTTTATCATTTCATTTCTAATTTCTTATTGGAAAATAAGGAAAGTCGACTATATTGTACCGGCAACTAAATTGTACCACCTCTAATTTTCCCTGTTAACGATATTTTTATTTAGCAATGTGAACATCCACACATGCGCCTGTAGCGCCATTTACCTATTACTATTTTTATTTGATGTAAGACCTTCATTGATTTAAGGAGATCATAACTTAGATTTTCGTACAGTTCCAAGTAATTTTCTGAAGTGATTCTTAAGATCATAATTCATCAGAATGTAAGTCAATATTTATGTTAATATCAAATAATTCTTTCAAATATATTTAGGTTTCATCCAATATTATTTCAAAAGTCAAATGTCTAAAAGTATTGGTTATATTATCTCATTTTCTATAATCGGCATAGTTCACTTAATTGTACCACTTGAAGTTCTTTATATTGTACCGGTACAATTTAAATACCTTTACAATTTTTCATCTAGCAGCGAAGAATCTTCTAAAATAATTAAAATAGATGACACAATTTATGATGAAAATGAGTGTCCGTTATGCGGGGGAAATTATTTTGACAAGAAGGGTCCAAACGTGGACTGGATCCAATGCGTGCGGTGTCATAGATGGCTGCACGAAACATGCACTAATATGCCAGATATGTGTGATAATTGTTTAAATTGATTTGATATTTTATAATTTGTTACTTGTTATGCAATCATTTTTACTACAGTTAAATAAATCAAAGTTTGGTTAGGTTATAATCTATTTCGTATTTAATTTACGAGTTTAAGTTACTTTCTGTAATTATTATTCGCTAAAACACTACACTACTATCTGTCAATTTCAAAAAAAGCATCGCGTGAAGATGACATATAGTCTATCTAACTTATTTTTCATCAGTACAATTTAAATACCAGTGATACAATTTAACCTACCAGTCTTCTATATTGTACCGAATGCAGACCGTCGGGAAATTGATACTTTCACATGGATTCGTAAGAGATAAGTCAATGATATCATAATATATTATAGATAAAATATCAAGCTATCAAACTAAACAAAAATTGTGCGAATCTAATCGGTAGAAATAAAGATATCGGTGGTTTTGTTCAAAGTGGTCCAATATAGTCGACTTTCCCTAAATAGGCAACTATCTACCTCTGTAAGAAGTTTCTCGCCAATGTAACAATAGAGATAAATTTGAAGTAAGGTGGATAATATATACGATGACAAAAATAATATTTGAGACCAGTACAACCCATTGTTCTCCCCCGTAAGAGTCTTCGATAATTACATAAATATTCAATCTTAGCGGAAATAGAACGACGAGTAATCGATGATTAATAAAATCTCACCAATATCGCTTGAAAAGATTGAACGCACAGTAGTACGGTGCAGCCGATCATTTGCACCAATAACATATAGTTAAACTTATTTTCTATTATACCAGCAAACCTAAAAAAAAATACTGCCAAATAAAAGAGATCCGTTATTCCTACCCATAATTGACATACCTGTTGACAGAATCATGTTTATCTACAATTTGAGCAAGCCTGACGCGGAAAAGCGTCCCACCTTCCGAACAAATGTTAATCAACTTATGTCTCAAATTTGAAAGTTGCCCGCACACGTGAAGTACTAGCATCGCGACGAAGGCGTCAACTGCGGTATAAGAAGTGGCCGCGTAAATTGCGGCTATCGATTGCCCGATTATGGTCAATTCGAAATTCGGCGTGATCATGGTGTCATATGGAAAGTAAGCCGTAAGGATTAGCCCATGGCCTGTGTAACGTAAGAACAAAATTCGAAAGGCAAAGAACAGTGTAGTTGCGATTTGGCACATCACGGTAGATGCAATGGATATCCTACTGGTAATTTTGCCGATCTTCATTACCGTCCTCGCCTCTTTTGCCGTCTCCACTTGCCAACGATCGTTCTCCATGTAGGATAAGAGTAATTTTATAGCTTTAAACACGTATAATTTAAATAGAGTAAGAATGATTTATAAATTAAACGGGTTACGTAGTGTTAATTACATTTTCTATTGAGCCAGAAAGTCGTTGTCTTGAATGCTGCGATCGTCACAGCTATATTCGCTAGTGTAAGATTTTCCACGATCGAATCAAAGTCACCCCATATGTAGTAGAGATTGATCGTTTGCGGTATGCTAACGAACAGCGACATGAAGCCGATCGGTAAAAGAACGACGTAACTCGATGCTAAGCCGAACCCTCTTTCCTCTGGCCAAATTCCCATTAACTTCATCGTGTAGCGATTCCATCCACTGGCGTAATCCACGTACGAAACTTTGGCACGTCCATTGATCGAGATATCGTTAATAATTTCGTTAAAATTTTTTCTCTAATAGTTACATTGGAGATATTATCACAAAGAATTGTTCGATCGCGATTTTTTCTATCCGTCTTTATTTGCATTGAAGTATTAATATTTATATTACTGACAATCGAATACCTCGACTAACATCCATGTAGGCTCTCGTTGCAACGACGCATCAAGAACTAATCCTACCGAGGTTGTCTTCGTTTTAAGCGCTCCTTATTGGCGCATGCTCCCTAACGAGTTACTTGAACTTGCGGTATCGTAACTCGCTACTTTGTTAAATGGTATTAATAATAATTGTTATTGTTTGTAGGTCGTATCTGTTTATCCAGATGTCGATAAATGAAAATTATTGACGAATATTATAGAATTTTCTTCTATCTAAAGATTATAGTAATCATTAGCAATTATGTTGCATAGGTCCCTCTATGGTACGGAGCCATAAACGATTTATCCCTTGTGACACGTGGACTACTCTCGTGGCTACTTTCATGCCTTCTACATTATAACTGTGCATGTTACCTTACCGACATTGCGATTGTGCTGCACTTTTCAGTTCCTTCTCAAATCACCAAATTTTCCTTTCTTTACAAGCAGGTTGAACGATAAGATCTTAGAGATTGAAAAATACCGGATCGTTATTCTGTTAAAATATAATTTATACGCGTTCGTAGATTCTAATTAATACAAAGTAAATCCATAATGATACACTACTGAATGTCTGATAACTCTGTTTACTGATCTAAACAATTTTATTCAACGTTCTTGGTTTTCATTTTGTAGAGGACCGACAAGTAACCCATGGACGTTTTTAGAATCTGTGAAACAATGTACCATGACTGATCTAATTTTTATCAGGTATAAAAATAGATGATTTCGAACACTTACGTTGCTAAAAAGTTCATGATTGAACGAACAAAATTGTCCAGCCGTAATACGTAGTGGCAAACGTGTTCGTGTCATGATTAATACAAGATACTTGACTTCCTTCGCAGGCAGGTTATACCATTCACAATCATAAGCAGCGTAAGCAATTTTTGTGCTCTGCAAAATGAAAAATTAGCATATTATTCCGGACTTTTTATTGGGAAAAAATTAATACACACCTCTGAAAATAGTTTTTCGCCAATGTAACAATAGAGATAAATTTGAAGTAGGACGTAAAATATATACGATCCCAGAAATACCATTTTAAACAAGTATAACCCCTCATTCTCTCCGGTTAGGATCTTCAATAATTAGATAAATATCCAATCTTTGTGGAAATGAAACGAAGAATTATCAATAGTTAATAAAACCTCACCAAAATCGCTTGAAAACATTGAACGCAAAGTTGTAGCGTGCAGCCGACCATCTGCATCAATAGCATATGGTTGAATCTATGTTCAACTATATCAACAAACCTAAAAGAAAAATTACTCTGAAATAAAATAGATCAATTGTGTCGTACGTTTTGAAAATCATATAAATCGATTTTTTATAATTTTAATTTTTATGAAAAATAAGATGATCAGATCAGATTGTAACTATAAATATTATAGAAACTTTTGTCTAAATTTGGATTTAAACAACTTTCAAATAAAACGGTTCAATTATTTCCACGTATAATTTAATTGACCTACCTATTGAGAGAATCGTGTTTCCTTACAAGTTGAGCAAGCCTGATACGAAACATCGTTCCACCTTCCGAACAAATATTATTTAGCTGATGTCTCAAATTCGAAATTTGGCCGCACACATGAAGTACCAGCATTGCAACAAAAGTGTCAACTGCTGTATAAGAAGTAGCAGCATAAATAGTGGCTATTGATTGTCCGACTATCGTTATTTCGAAATTCGGTGTTATCATGCTGTCGTATGGAAAGTAAGCTGGAAGTAATTGAGCACGGCCCGTGTAACGTAACAATAAAATTCGTAAAGCAAAGAATAGCATGGCTACTGTTTGACACATCACGGTAGATCCAATGGATATCGTTCTACTAATTTTGGCGGTCCTCGTCATCGTTCTCACTTCTTGCTCCGTTTTGGCTTGCCAACGATTTTTTTCCATGTAGGATAAAAGTAATCTTATAGCTTTAATAACACAAGTAATGTAAAGAAAGTATGATTAATTATTATATTAAATGAGTTACGTGTCTTTAATTACATTTTCCACTGAACCAGAAAGTTGTTGTCTTCAATACCGCGATCGACACGGTCACGTTTGCCACTGAAAGATTTTCTACGATTGAATCAAAGTTACCCCATATGTAATAGAGATTAATAGTTTGTGGTACGCTAATAAACATTGACATGAAGCCGATCGGTAAGAAAACTACGTAGCTCGATGCTAAGCTGAACCTTCTTTCTTCCGGCCAAATTCCCATGAACTTCATAAGCTGCCGATTCCAACCGCAAGCGTAATCCACGTACGAAACTTTAGCATGTGGATTGTTCAAGATATCTTTAAGAATGAATTCATTCAAATTGTTTTTATCTTAATTGCATTGAGGCGATGATCACAGGAAATTACATATTTCTGTTCTTCTTTATTTTTATTGAATTATTATTATTTGTATTATTAATAATCGAATACCTCGACGAACATCCATGTAGGCTCTCGTGGCAAAGACTCGTCCAGAACTAATCCTCCCGAGGTTGTCTTCGTTTAAAAGCGCTTCTTCTTGGCGCATGCTCCCTAACGAGTCATTTGAACTTGCACTATCGTTATTCATCATTTTGTTAAATAGTATTAATTATTATTGTTTCTACGTTGTATCTGTTTATGCAGACGCAGCTGAAAAAGATAACTGGCAGGTATTATAGAATTTTCTTATGTAAATATAAAGATTTTAGTAGTCATTAGAAATTGTTGCATAGGTCCCTCTATGGTAAGAAACCATAAGTAACTTGTCCTGTTTTGCAGGTGGAAACTCTCGTGGTTACTTTGTTGCTGTCTACATTATACTTATGCATGTTACCTTACCGACATTGCGCGTCAATTCTTACTCAAATCATTAAAGTTTCTTTTTACGTGCAGGCTGCGAGATAAGATCTTAGAGATTGAACAATACCGGATCGTTATTTTGTTAAAATATAATTTATAGTCTTATTAATACAATTGAAGTCTTTATAAATATACTACTTCATATCTTATAACTTTTTTCTATTAATCTAAACGATTTTTAATCTTCATCCTTTGTTTTCATATTGTAGAGGACAGACAGGTAACCCATCGAAGTTTTTAAAATCTGCGATAAAATTTACCAACATTGATTTCATCTCTGTTAGATAGAAAAATTATAGACTCTCGTAGACTTACATCACAAAAAAGTTCATGATTGAACGAGCAAAATTGACCAGCCGTAATACGCAGTGGCGAACGTGCTCGTCTCATAATTAATATGAGATACTTGACTTCCTTGGCAGGCATGTTATACCATTCGCAATCATAAGCGGCGTAAGCAATTTCTGTACTCTGCAAAATTAAATTTTATCATTTTATTCCGGTTTTTTTATTGGAAGAAAATAAATACAAACCTCTGCAAGTAGTTTCTCGCCAATGTAACAATAGAGATAAATTTGAAGTAAGATATAAACTATGAACGTAGCCATAAATACCATTTCAAACAAGTACATCCTATCGTCGTCTCTAATAAGAGTCTTCAATAATTATATAAATATCCAATCTTAGCGAAAATGTAACCACGAGTTATCGATGATTATTAAAATCTCACCAAAATCGCTTGAAAAAATTGAACGCACATGTGTACGGTGCAACCGACCATCTGCATCAATAGCATGTAGTTGAATCTATGTTCTATTATATCAGTAAACCTAAAAAAAATATTATTTGAAAGTAGAAACGAACAAATGAGCCGTTTAATTTGAAAGTGATATAAGTTCATTTTTTATGATACTGATTTTTATGATAAAATATGATGGGATCATATTATAACTATAAATGTCATTAAAACCTTTCTTTCACGAATTTTTTTTTGAAGGTGGTTCTTTTTTCTCAGAATAAAGGTCTGATTGTATAAATATCTATAGGATAGTAGCATACCTATGTCGACAAAATTTTTTTTTTTATACTAATTTTTATGAAAAAAGATGGTCAGATTATAACTATAAATATTATTGAAAAATTTTTCCAAATTTTTACTTAAATCACTTTTAAATAAAACGGTTCAGTTATCCCCACGCATAATTTAATTGACATACCTATTGAGAGAATCGTGTTTCCTTATAATTTGAGCAAGCCTGATACGAAACATCTTTCCACCTTCCGAGCAAATATTATTTAGCTGATGTCTCAAATTCGAAAGTTGGCCACACACGTGCAGCACCAGCATCGCAACGAAGGTGTCAACTGCAGTATATGAAGTGGCCGCGTAAATAGCGGCTAAGGATTGTCCGATTGCGGTCAATTCGAAATTCGGTGTGATCATGTCGTCGTATGGAAAGTAAGCAGGAATAAATTGAGAGCGGCCTATGTAATGTAACAACACAATTTGTAAGGCAATGAACAGTATAGCTACGGTTTCACACAGCACTGTACATCCAATGGATATTGTCCTAGAAATTTGGGCGATCCTAGTCATCGTTCTCACTTCTATTTCTGTATCGGCTTGCCAACGATTCTTTTCCATATAGGATAAGAGTGATTTTAAAGCTTGAAAAACATGTGTAATTTTAATACAGCAGGTTTTTATTTATAAATTAAGTGGATTACGAAACGTTAATTACTTTTCCCATTTAACCAGAAAATAATTGTCTTGAATGCTGCGATCGTCACAGATATATTTGCTGTTGAAAGATTTTCCACGATCAAATCAAAGTCACCCCATATGTAATAGAGATTGATCGTTTGCGGTATGCTAATAAAGAGTAACATGAAACTGATCGGTATTAAAACGACGTAGCTCGATGCTAAGCCGAACCCTCTTTCCTCAGGCCACATTCCCATAAACTTCATCGTATAGCGATTCCAGCCACTGGCGTAATCGACGTACGAAATTTTGGCATGTCGATTGATCGAGAATTCATTCATAATAACTTCGTTGCAATCTTTTTTAGAATAATTGCATGGAGACGATGATCGTAAGGAATGACTTATTCGCGATTATTTTTATTTTATTTTCATTGAATTATTATTATTTATATTATTGATAATCGAATACCTCGACCAACATTCGTCTACGCTCTCGTGGCGACGACGCATCAAGAACTAATACTTCCGAGGTATACTTCGTTTAAATCGCTCGTTCTTCGCGCATGCTCCATACCGAGTTAGTGTTGGGTAGGGCATACAAGAGGCACCTCAAATTTCATATACAAACTGAGTGAATGTTTTATTACCTCAAAAAAATATTCATTTGTCGCAAGTTGTTTACTTAATTTAAGACATAAATTTTATTCTTTGTACTTAAAAGCTCAACTCAAATGTGTTCATTGTAGTCATGTCTCAATAAATGGATTATGATGTTATCTCATATTATCCCTCATACCTCTAAGCTCAGCTCAAAGCCTCGAATGTGTTTTGTGTTATGAGTTCAAATAAGGTCACATTAATGTGACATTATCCCACGTCATTTGAAGTTGTACAATGTCCCACCTAGCCAAGCAGAATGAGTTATTCATGCAAACTTATCGAAATTGCTCGTCCTATCCAACACAATACCGAGTCACTCGAACTTGCACTATTGTAATTTGTAATTTTGTTAAATAGCATTAATAACAGTTGTTCCTAGGTCGTATCTGTTTTTTTTGACGTAGCTATAAGAAGATTATTGGTGGATATTATAAAATGTTCACGCATCAAAAGAATATTCCCGTAAATTGAATAACTTAAATTAAAATATTGTAATCATTAGAAATTGTGCTCCATGGGTCCCTCTATGGTGAGAAAGCATAAGCGGTTTTCCCGTGAAGAATGTAGAAACACTTGCGGTTACCCTGTGCTGTTTGCATTATACTTGTGCATGTTACCTTACCGACATTGTAATGATGCTGAACTCTTCAAGTCTTACTTAAATCATTAAATTTTTCTCTTTTTATAGGCAGGCTGTAGAATAAGATCTTAGAAATTGGGTAATACCGAATCGTACTTTCGTTAAAATATAATTTATAAGCGTTACTAAAGTCTTATTAAAACAATTTAAATCTTTATAGATACACTACTCAATATCTGATAACTTTTTCTATTAATCTAAACAAATTTTATTCTTCATCCTTTGTTTTCATATTGTAGAGGACAGACAGGTAACCCATCGAAGTTTTTAAAATCTGTGACAAGATGTACCAACACTGACTTCATCTCTGTCAGATAGAAAAATGATTTAACCTTGTAGACTTACGTCGCTAAAAAGTTCATGATTGAACGAGCAGAATTGACCAGCCGTCAAACGCAACGGTGAATGCGCTCGTCTCATGATTAATACAAGATACTTGACTTCCTTCGCAGGCAGGTTATACCATTCACAAGCATAAGCAGCGTAAGCAATTTTTGTGCTCTGCAAAATGAAATTTTTTTAGTATATTATTTCGAAGTTTTTATTGAGAGAAGATGAATACACACCTCTGAAAGTAGTTTCTCGCCAATGTAACAATAGAGATAAATTTGAAGCAGGACGTAAAATATAAACGTTGCCATAAAAATAATTTGAAAGAGGTATACCCCCTCGTCATCTCCGATAAGGATCTTCAATAATTACATAAATATATATTTTTAGTGTAAATGAAACGACGAATTATCAATGATTATTAAAACCTCACCAGGAGCGCTTGAAAAAATTGAACGCACATGTGGACGGTGCAGCCGAGCATCTGAATCAGTAGCATATGATTGAATCTACTTTCTATTGTATCAGCAAATCTACAAAAAGAAATTACTGTTAAATAGGAGAGATGTTCCGACTACTGGTCGACTATTCGGCCAATTTTATAGTCGGCGATTAGTTTGCGACTAGTCGGCAAACAAGCCGATTATTCGGCTTCAAATTTTAGTGTTATTGATGGACGTAATATAACGTTATTAATTAATAATAAGGACATAACAGATATTGTTTTATTATTAATCGCAATTATTCATTTGGTACTGAATCAAACGAAATAAATATTAAGCACCAATGAAGGAAACATTTAAGAAATAATGATATTACTTATCTTGGTACACGTAATAACCGGTTGATCGAACGAAAACGAACAAAGTGTTTTGGTAAACGAATTGGTACTTGAAAACAATTGACAGAGCCGACTAGTCGGCCGATTAGTCGACTTTTTATCGACCGATTAGTCGGCTAGTCGGCCACAAGTGTAGTCGGTACATTACTATTAAATAGACAAGATCAATTGAGCTGCTTATTTTGAAATTCGTATAAGTTAATTTTTTAAACCGACTTCAAAAAAACTAAATAAGAGCTTGTGAAAAAGGCGGTTCTCTCTTTCAATTGTATGTATTTAGGTAGGTATATTTGCGATTATATTGAGAACTGTTGGACATATTTCGATGCTGTTTTGATTACTCCGATGAGCTTTTCCCAAGGAAGGTTCGTACCTGAAAAATTTGGATAATTAATAAATTATAAAAAAGAAACATTCAAATCATTCATCTAAGATTCGATGAAAATGATGTCACACAGTACATTGCATAGGTCCTCCCTAATCGCGTAAAAAAAAAATACTGAGTGTATTTAATAATCGAATTCCGTTGTTCTCAATCTTTCAATTTTGGCCAATGTTCTGGAATCTGAGAAGTACCACGGCTATAATAAGATTAAACGGCGTGCGCAGTTAATCCTAAAAACCCATGTAGTGCAAAAGTAGATATTATGTAAGAGTCAAGTTGATAAGTACTTACAACTTAATGTGAATAGAAACTAACAAAAGTATGAAATAAAGTACCAGTAAATAGGTGCCTAACTAGCTCCCTAATGAAATCACTAAAAAGTAAAATAAAAACGTGTGAAAAAAAGGTTTAGTAAAAGTAGGTATACTCTTACCCAATAGATATTTACACAATCAGATATTTTATTCCAAGGAAAAAGAACCACTTTAAAAAAATGTTTATGCATTGTAGTACGAGCCAAATTATTGCTTTGAAATCTAGAAATTAGACAATTAGCAGTATAGAAATCTGAAATTAACAAAATTTAATTCTCAATTTTTATTAGTTCGTTTTTTGAAGGCGGTTCTTTTTTTCAAAATAAAAGGTTTGATTGTATAAATATATATAAAGGATAGTAGCATACCTATTTTTACTAAACTTTTTTGATATACATTATTATAAAAAAATAAGATGGATTATTATATAAAAATAAGACTAGCCGACTAGCCAGCTGCTAATCAGTCGATAAAAAGCCGACTCATCGGCCGTAATCGGCTCTGTCAATTATTTTCAAGTAATAATAAAAAATGCGACAAAACACTTTATTCGTTTTCGTAGTCGTCGATCACCTAGTTATAATTAGAGATGTACCGACTGTCAGCCGACTATTTGGCCACTTTTATAGTCGGCGATTATTCGGCAAAAAAGCTGATTATTCGGCTTCAAATTTTAGTATTGTAACATGTAAAGTGTTTTGTCGCAGTTTTTATTGGTACTTGAAAACAATTGACAGAGCCGACTAGTCGGCCGATTAGTCGCCTTTTTCTCGATCGATTAGTCGGCTAGTTGGCCAAAAGTGTAGTCGGTACAACTCTAGTTATAACTTGTACCAATATAAGTAATATCATTATTTCTCAAATTGTTCTTTCATTGGTACTGATTATTTATTTAGTTTGATTCAGTTCAAAATGAATAATTGTGATTAACCCTTTGCACTCCGCTGTCCCCTCTGAGGCACCATATTTCCAACATCATATCATTTCATTTCAAGTGATATATCGTTACTTATATTGCAAAAAAAAAAAATTTAGCCTATTAGTAATAGAGGTTTATCTACGAAATTCAAATATAACTCTTATTTCGGGTCTCTGGTCAGACTCGACGCGGAGTGCAATGGGTTAATAATAGAACAATATTTTTTATGTCCTTATAACTAATTAATTACGTCGAACGATGCTACTAAAATTTGAAGCCGAATAATCAGCTTATTTGCCGCCTAGCCGCCGACTATAACAGTGGCCGAATAGTCGGCTTGACCAACTAGTTGGCCAGTAGTTGGTACATCTCTAATAAATATTATTAAAATTTTATGTTTTCGTATTTGGAATTATACCACTTTCAAATTAAACGGCTCAATTATCCCTACGCATAATTAAATTGACCTACCTATTGAGAGAATCGTGTTTCTCTACAATTTGAGCAAGCTTGATACGAAACATTGTCCCACCTTCCGAGCAAATATTAGTCAACTGATATCTCAAATTTGAAAGTTGGCCACACACGTGAAGCACCAGCATCGCAACGAAGGTGTCAACTGCCGTATATAAAGTAGTCGCGTAAATAGCGGCTATCGATTGTCCGATTGCTGTCAATTCGAAATTCGGTGTGATCATGTCGTCGTATGGAAAGTAACCGGGAAAAAATTGAGCACGGCCTATGTAACGTATCAACACAACTCGTAAGGCAATGAACAGCACAGATAAGATTTCACCCAGCACATAAGATCCAATGGATATTGTCCTGGTAAGTTTGGCGATCCTAGTCATCGTCCTCACTTCTACATCCGTTTCAGCTTCCCAACGATTTTTTTCCATGTAGGATAAGAGCGATCTCATAGCTTTAATAACACGTGTAATGTAAATAAAGTAAGATTAATTTATAAACTACATGGATTACGAACATGAATTAATTACATTTTCCATTTATCCAGAAAGTGAGTGTCTTCACTGTCGTGACCGTTACGGATATGTTCGCTACTGAAAGATTTTCCACGATCAAATCATAGTCACCCCATATAAAGTAGAGATTGATCGTTTGCGGTAAGGTAATGAACAGTAACATGAAACCGATCGGTATGAGAATGACGTAGCTCGATGCTAGGTTGAACCTCCTCTCTTCCGGCCAAATTCCCATGAACTTCATCGCGTAGCGATTCCAGCCACAGACGTAATCCACGTAAGACACTTTAGCATGTTAATCGATAGCAATTATTTCTTTGTATAGGATTAAATTCATACTTAATTTTAATTAGATTATTGCATCATGTGAATAATCTTAATGATTTTCTGATGATCGTATACCTCGGTTAACGTCCTCCATGTAAGCTCCCGTTGCAAGAACTGATCACCATGGGTTTCCTTTTAACGCGCGCCTTTCCTGCGCATGCTCTATAGGCATCAATCATTCATTGTATTCTTATAACTTCGGTTTTGAAAATTGACAGTAGGTGTAACTATTTTCTTCTGTATTGTGCTTGAAAGTTCAATGTTAATTTATGACATATTTTACACAGTCACGGCTAAATTACCTAATTTTTTGAAGTACCTATAAATACATTATCATAGGACTCGTTAACGATCGATGTGAACAGGTCCCTCTATTGCGAACAGGTCTAAGCTTGTTAAGTGGTGTACTTTGGGTCTTGTAGTTACCCTATTCCTATCAGCGTTATGCTAAAGCGTGTTACCTTACCGACGCCGACGCGACTCATTAGGAATGTTTGTAGTTGCACTGTTTTTATCCTTCATTGTCTCCATAATTATCAAGTAAAGAATTTAAAAAATGAACACATCGCGTGTTTTGTATTGCATTCATTTTAATTATAAAAAATTAGACTTAGGCCACTTTTATTATCACCGTCACAGTTATATTTATTATCTTCATAGCCAGTCAGCCAGCCAATATAATAATTTTGTTAGTATAAACGACAGTATTACGAAGCGTTGTAAGCTGGTAATTTAACAGGGGCAGGTTTAACGAATGTTTTCTTCATTCTTTGTTTATATAGTTAAAACAATTCTAGTGGAATTTTATGCAGTACTATAGATCATACTGATAAATCATATAATTATATTGATATTAGATAGTAACTTTATATTTTTACTTGGCATCTTTGGTATTTGTTGTATAAAGAACGGATAAGTATCCCATCGATGTTTTTAAGATCTGAAACATATAAAATGAGAAAAATGAATTCTTTTTTTAATTGCAAATAAATTAATATTTCCTACTCACTTTGCTGAAAAGTTCAAGGTTAAACGAACAAAATTGACCCGCAGTGATTTGCAATGGTAATCTTGCCCGGCATATGATCAGAACGATACATTTTGTTTCCTCTGCTGGCATCTTGTACCACTGACATTCGTAGGCAGCATTAGCTACTTTGGTGCTCTACAAAGATTTTTTTCCAGTCATGTATCCACTGATGAGCAATGTTTCGAAAACGTACATGTTTTTAGTACATTTAGAAACATCTATGTGATATTTATAGAAATAATGTTTAAGAAATTACAGAAAACGTAAAAAACAAAACTGTATGTTTCAGTTTACTCTTGGCTTCTGATAGAGAGTTTCGAAACTTACTGCAAAACATAAATTGTTCTTCGTAACTATCTGAGACATATATTTTTAATTTTTCAAAAAAACGTAAATTCTTGTTTTTATATTAGTGTAATTAAACAAATGTTTACCAGCGAATACACGAATTTGTAATTCTAAAAACGTGAATATAACTATGACTCACTTCCGAGAGTAGTCTCTCTCCGATGTAGCAATACAGATAAATCTGTAGTAGAATGTAGGATATGTAGAGCGTTAGAAAGCATATTTGAAACACGAACAATTCTTGATTTCCTTCAGAAAGTACCTAAAACAATCGTATAGATAAATTATATTATCCGGTCCAGATTAGCACTTTTCAAATCTCACCAAAAGTGCCTGGAAGAATAGAACACACAATTCGATCGTGCAACCCAGCATCTGTAGTAACAGCATAATGTTGAATCTTTCCTCAATCGTATTAGCAAATCTAAAAATAAATGAACAAACGTAAACTAATAACTCTCATAAATCACTCTGTTATCCCACCTGATAAGGTCATTATGCTTTTTCACGATCTTGCCAAGATTCGATCGAAACTCATTCTCGTTTTCACTGGAGGAAAGATTCTCCAATTGATGTTTAAGACACGAAAATTCGCCGCATACGTGAAACACTAACATCGCCACAAACGTGTCCACCGCTGTGTAGGTTGTGGCCGTGATAAATGCTGATACGATTTGTCCAACCGATGTTAATTCAAAGTTTGGAGTGGTTAATGTCTCGTAGGGAAAATAAGATCGTAGGAAGAGTGCTCGACCAGTACGACGCATTATCAGAAATCTCGATAATGCCCAGAGAACGACAACTGAGTTACTGATCACGGTACTTCCAATCGATATCTTTCTAGACATATTAGCGATCCCCATCATTTTCTTCACATTTTCATCAGTCTCGGCTTTCATTCGATCTCTCTCCATAGTAGATAGAAGAACCTTGATGGCTTAATGATTAAATTCAATCGAATACTACTAGAACATGGAATTCTGATACTGACCAATTAATTGTAGAAAATAATTACATTTACCACTGAACCAGAAAGTAATCATCTTCATCAACGCGATAGTCACGGTCATGTTCGCCACAGACAGATTATCCACGATCAAGTCGAAGTCATCCCATATGAAGAAGAGATTTATTGTTTGCGGCGCGGCCATAAAGAAGAACATAAGACTAGCCGGTAGTAGCACTCTGTAGCTCGAAGCCCGATTAAATTTTCTTTCATCCGGCCAAATCCCCATGAACTTCATCGTATAGCGATTCCAGCCAGAAGCATAATCCACGTAAGAAGCTTTGGCACGTCAATCGATTGGGATATATCGTTAATAATTGTGTATTTTTAAGAATGCGGAGCACGAGTAATGTATGTAGATACATTTTTAATTTGATTAACCGTATACCTCCACGATCATCCATGTAGACTCCCGTCACAACGATGTATCGAGAACTGATCCTCTTGAGTTCCTTGCTATTGAAAGTACTCTTTTGTGGCGCATGCTCTATGAAAACGCTTGTATCTCATAGAAATATATAAGCTTATTTATTTAGTGTTATTAAATCGATAATGAACAATTTTTATTCAATTTATCAGCAACCAATGTTAAATCTGTTTCGTCTTGGAAAACTTTTTAACATCTATACAATTAAGCATATATTTATATGCTAATATTGGAATTATATTACCTGTCTTTTTAAATAGGTCCCTCTATGACAAGAAAGTCGAAGTATAGACTGTGCTCTATGCATCTCGACTCTCGTGGTTACATTAGCCTGTTATTAGATCCTCGAATGCATTACCTTACCGACGTACGATGTGGCGCAATCTCATAACTCTTGATTATCGTTGTAATATCCTTTGAGTCTATCTTTAGATTAGGGTGCGATATAAATAACTATTATTCACGGTATGTTGGCAAAATATGATTAGTTTCTATACCTACCAATACATCATTTTAAATGATTGACAATTTAGATTGGATTTTTAACTTTTATTTCGTGATACGGTAGCTCGAAAGGGTCGAACCCCACGCATGCTACCAAGGGTAGAAATAATCGAAGGGACATTTTTAATGACTACCTCAAACTTTAGAGCATAGGTATATTATTTGTAAGAACGGATCACTATTACCTATCATTATCGACCGTCTCCCAGCGGGTACGAATAATTGCAGGCTAGCCTTTTATGGAGTTTTTCGTGTACCTCGAGAAACTTGGAAGGGACACGCATGAGTGAGCGTTAATACCAAATGAGGAAAGCTCTGCGCGGCTAAAAGTTTGGACAATTTTTTACATTGACACAATCTCTGTGCAGGGTCATCGCTCCGTCTTTGAATTTTTAACAATTTTAGGAAGAGAAACGTACTTTTTCCCGTGGGAACGAGTGCATATTCGTATCGAACGTTGGTGCGTGACGAACGTACAAAAACGGTAAAAGAAAATTCACTTCATTTTTATTACATTTTAAACACAACTGTTTTTGTATTATTTTATATACACTCGTCGAAGGATCTTTAAAGTACTAACTTTTTTAATCCGTAATTTGACAACTACATATTTTAAGCATCGTTATCGCACTTCCATTTCCCAACGTTAATCCTTTTTATCTGACACTGTCAGTAAAACCGATAGATAACCTATCGAGGTTTTTACGATCTAAAAAATAAAGAATTTGTCAATACTAGGCATGTTTTATATACAGGCTACATTTAACAGGCAAACTTTATCTTTGGTATTTCTTAACTCACGTCGCTAAACGTTTTCATCGAAAACGTGCTGAATTTCCCAGCGGTTAAACGAAGTGGGATCGTCGATCGGTACATCACGAAGAGGAGATTTCTGGCATCCTTGGGGGGCAAGTCACACCATTCTGATTCATAGGCCGATTCTCCCATGCCAGAACTCTGATTTGTAATACAAATCGTTAAATATCGCCCTGACATTATAGTTATATCAAGAGACACCACTGTGTGTCTTAACGCGAGTCGGTGAGTTGAGCTCCGAATTGTACTAACAAGGGAACATTCCCAACCCGGAAATTCTGATTTTAATAAAACTTTGTGGATAAGTAGAGCTCATCGAGTTGTTTAAGAAACAATTTTTTTTTTCGACGGAAATTCACTTTAAGGGGGTGTAATCACCCCTCAAAGTTTTGCGAATTTTTCGTTTTGTTCATATAACTATGTAACTGTGAGAGATGTTTAATGTAAAACTTGCATGATATTTAAAGATCTATGAGACTGCGTACCCAGTTACATAGTTATATAAAAAAAATTAAAAATTCGCTAAACTTTGAGGAGTGACTTCACCTCCTTAAAGTGAATTTCCGCCGAAAAAAAATTGTTCTCTAAACAACTTGATGAACTCTACTTACCCGCAAAGTTCAGAATTTCCGGGTTGGGAATGTTCCCTTGTAAGTGTTAAGGAATGGAATTATAATCATTGTTATTAACCTAATTGAAACATTCCATTCCTTTTTTTAAAACAATTTTATCAAAATAAAAAGATAGACTGCGCGAAGAGTTGGAGTTTTTTTGTACCTTTTTTAAAAAGGTAATTTTTTACAGATTTCTTTTACCTGAACAATTAGCATTTCACCGACGTAACAGTAAATGTAGAGATGTACCAGGGTAACCATCACGAACAGGATCAAGAAGCATAATTGGACGGTTGGAAATTCTTTTCCTTCTACTCCTAATAACTGTCAGAAAAATACATAATAATAATAATAAATAACAAACGACACTGAAATTTGTCCATAAAAACTCACTGCTAAAACTTGATAACTTTGAAAGCACACTTGCATTGTGCATGTTAGTATTTGAATGAGCATCAACACGTTAAATGAGTCCTCGATCGATCGAGCAAACCTTGAACAGACGTATCAAGTTTTAGACTACACCATAAGTAAATGAAAATATATAGTTTAAATCACCAACCAATTGAGATGTTCGTGTCTTTTCACGATAATTGCCAATTCTTGAACAAAGTTCTGGTCAAATTCAGTCCTCTTCACATCCTTACATCTTTCGTCCGCCAGATTCTTAAGAGCGAGCCTAAGATTTGTCATCTGAGCACAGACATGAAGGACCAACATCGAGATAAAACTGTCAACACCCGTGTAAGACACTATTGAGCTGTATGACGCTAGGATTTGACCAAGACACGTTAAATGAAATACCGGAGTTCCCTTAACGTCGTACGGAAAGTAAGCGGGGCAGATGAGCGTTCGATCCGGATTCATTTGATCTCTTTGCATTTGTGCGATCATCACTATCCGAAGAAGCATGTAAGTCGTTGTCATGGTCTGTATCATCACCGTGCACAGCATCGATATCGTTCTGGCCGTTTTAGCATTACGCAGCATATTCGATCTTTCTTTATCGCTTTTTGGTCTATTCCAATCTTCGATGAAAGCACTGAGAAGCGGTTTCAGTGCTGCGAAAGTAAATTAATCGATCATTAAAGAAAATGGGTCATTTTGTTTATGAAAACTGAATTAAAAAAGAAACTCTAGGTACGTCGTAAGATTTAATTCACATTTACAACACTGTCATTCTCGTTGTTGCTTACTTTCCAAGTGGTACCAAGTGACTAACATTTTCATGCAGGCCATGATAACCGGCACGTCCGCCGTCGCTAAAGCCTCCGTCATCAGATCGAGGTCACCCCAGATTATTAACAGGTATGCAGACTGCGGTAAGATGATAAATCCCAGCATGAAAAACGCGTGTGCGAAGCAACGATATCTCGAAAGTCCAGTATTTTTTCGGTTGTATCCCGAGCTTGGCCAAATACCAAGGAGCTGAAGATTGAATCGATTCCACCCGATCGCGTAATCCAAATCTGCGAAACGATCGAATTGAAGAACGAAGAAGACAATTGTTAATTTTGACAATGATGTTCTTGCTAGAAGTGAGCGAGAACACGATTTTCGGACCTCTAGTACTTCCGGTAGATTCCATAGCTGTTATAAGACGATCGTTCAACGACTGCGCTTTCCTTCCTATTTCGTTATAGGTTTCTTTCTCTTCATACAGTACGCATGCTCGTCAAAGTCAAATGAAGTACCACCACCACCTATTAAAAAATGTATTCACTTAGGGTCCTGTCAATCGGTTCTCCCCTTCTGAGCGAAGGCATTCAAGCACGCAGTCTTCGCATAGTTTCAACAACTACCTATTTCCCTTCTTCATTCTTTCACTTATTCCTTCACCGTGTTTCACTTCGTTCTTCCGTGCGGATAAAACTAGCTCGGCTCGCGGATTGTCTTCGAGTGATGTCTAAGACTTAAAAATTCTTCGCACACGTGAAAAATTGACATTGTTACAAACGTCTCCACCGCAAGTGTAAATTATGGCCGTGAAAAATAATGATACGATCTGCCTAATCGATGTTAGTTCAAAGTTTATAAAAATAAAATAAAATAAAAATCATGATATTGCGGTTCCAGCCAAATGTGTAATTCACGTAGGAAGCTTTGGCACGTCAATCGATTAGGATATATCGTTAATAATTGTGCATTTTTAAGGGTACGGTACAGAAGCAATGTATGTAAAAACATTTTTAATTGAATTAATTGTATACCTCCACGATCATTCATGTAGACTACCGTGACAACGATGTTTCGAGAACTGATCCTCTTGAGTTCCTTGCTATTCAAAGTATACTTTTGTAGCGCATGCTCTGTAAAAACTCTTATATCTGATAGAAATATCTAATCTTATTTATTTGATGTTGTCAAATCGATACTGAAGAATTTCTATTCAATTTATTAGCAACCAATGTTAAACCTGTTTCGTCTTGGAAAACTTTTTCAATATCTATTCGATTAGGAATACATTTATATGCTAATATTTGAATTACATGGTCTGTCTTTTTAAACAGGTCCCTCTATGACAAGAAAGTCGAAGTATAGACTGTGTTCTGCGCAGTTCGACTCTCGTGGTTACATTAGCCTGTTATTAGATCCTCGAATGCATTACCTTACCGACGTACGATGAGGTGCAACCTCAAAAATCTTGATCTATGTTGGAACATCGTTTAAGTCTATTCTTAGATTAGGTTGCGATAAAAATATCTTCTGTTTAGGGTATGTTCAAAAAATATTATTAATTTCTATGCCTACCAATACATCATTCTACAATGATTGACAATTTAGATCGGATTTTTTACTTTCATTGCGTAGAGAACAGATAGATAACTTGCGGATGTCTTCAGAACCTAGAAAAAGTGTAGCCGCGTTTTCCAAACTTTTTTTTAAATGATTGATTTTTTTAAATTAGTATATGTGCTCACATTACTGTAGAGTTCCTGCGTGAAGGAACAGAATCGACCAGCCGTAATGCTCGGTGGCGATCGTGCGCGATGCATGATCATCAAAAGTGACTTAGCCTCCTTTGTTGTTAAATTATACCATTCGCAGAAATATGTGGCACAGACTATGTCTGTACTCTACACGAAATTTCAAAGTACCAATGCTTCATTAAATACACTTATTCTTATTTGATAGAATCTCACCTCTGAATGAAGTTTCTCGCCAACGTAGCAATAAAGATAAAGATGAATCATGACGTAGCATATGTACAGCGCCAAGAACGATACCTCCAACATGAAGAGTTCATCTGGTTCACCGATTATCGACTGAAACAACAAATTTTATCAACATTGTAATATTTACATGACCATTTTCTCATAAATCTCAAATCCGACCAAAAGTGCTTGGAAACATTGAAAACATAGTTGAACGGTGCAACCGAGCATTTGGATCAGCAGCATGACGTTGAATCGACTGTCAATTGTATCGGCAAATCTACAAAATGAAAAAACATTGAGATTTCAACGATATATTTGATTTATTACACAATCGTAATTACCTGTTAAGATAATCATGTTTCTCAACAATATATGCAAGCTTGGTTTTGAACTCGTCGCTAGTCCTAGGCCGCAAATTAACTAATTCTCGTTTTAAATTAGAAAGTTGTCCACAAACATGTAGCACTAGCATAGCGATGAAAGTATCAACAGTTGTGTAAGATGTCGCGGCACAAAATGCTGCGGCTAGTTGGGCAAAGAACGTTAACTCGTAGTTTGGGCTGATTCGCGTGTCGTATGGAAAGTATGCACGAAATAGAAGATTTCGTCCAGTTTGGAGTATAGTGATGTAGCGAAGTAACGCGTATACCACGACAACGCTGATACACATGATGGTACTTCTCATTGACATCTTTCTGGACGTTGTCATAATATCCATCATGGTTTCTGTTTCCTCTTTAGACGTTGCAGCCTTTCGGTCCTCCTCCATTAACATCAGAAGCTTCTTCAGAGCTTGCGTGTGGAATGAATGGCTATAATGATCACTCGTGACGTCTAAATTTCCACGTCTCTGATTTTGCTTCATTTTTTATTTAAATATATAACGATATTTACATCGTCCGTTCAGCCAGAAAGCGATCGTCTTAACAAAAGACACCGTGATGGTTATGTTACCCATCGAAAGATTTTCCACGACCAAGTCGAAGTCATCCCAGATGTAGAGAAGGTTGATCGTTTGGGGTAGACAAACGAAGCAAAACATTAGACCAGTTGGTATCAGAATTTTGTAACTGGAGATTCGATCCAATTTTCTTTCGTCGGGCCATATCCCTATGAAGTCCATGGTGCAGCGGTTCCATCCACATGCGTAATCGATAAACGGCACTTTTTGCGTTTCCATTAAGACTCGAATGAGCTAAACATTCATGAAATTTTTGATTTTTTTATCTTAAGGATGGTTTTAAAAATATTTAGCGTTTAATTTTGACTCGATTGTTGATTGTTAATAAGCTTGAGCGCAAAAGTGACTGCTTCTGTGGCCGAGACGCGTCAAGAACTGATTCGTTCCTTTTCATATTTCACGGGGTATCCGTCTCCGATCGTTTTTCGCGCATGCTCTATGAAGTGAACGATGGAGATGTTAACTTAGGGGTTTAAGGATCTAATCGAACTAAGATAATTTTCATTGAAAATTTGTTAAAGAATTAGGTAAAGAATTTATGATATCTCATCGACCGTGATAGCATTTTTGAAAAAAGTTTCTCAACACTTCTGTGCGTTAATAAGATAACAATCTTAAAGGATGCATCACACAGATCCCTCTATCGTAAAACAGTCTAAGCAATTGACAGTGACTAACTCTGACTGCAGTGGTTACTTCGTATCTTCGACTGCGTTACCTTATCGACATCTTCCCGAGTTATTAATAATTTAACAGGTCATATCTTCAGGCATTACAATTTATTGGTAGTCATCAGTAAATTGTAGTAACATTACACAAAATACGAGATGGGGGATGATATTTAATGACTGTAAGGTTTGTTCGTTAATTGTCCATATATATTTTACAATAAGAAATTCCATTGATATTATTATTCCTCAACGAGACGATCTTTCATGGCTAATAATACCGATAAATATCCCGCAGATGTTTTCATAATCTAAAACAAAAATAAATCACGATATTTTTTGAAATATATTTAAGAAAAACTATAAAGCACTTACAGCACCAAATAACTCTAACGAGAAGGGACTAAATTTTCCGGCGGTTATATTAAAGGGCACTCTTGCACGATAAATGACAATCATCAGACACAAGGCTTTCTTCGGTGGCATATCGTACCATTCGCAGTCATAGGTTGAGAAGGCCATTCCAGTACTCTAAAAGATACAACTTTAAAATCTTGTGTGCTTCAACGGGCTAACTACCGTTTTATCTCACCTCGACAAGAAGAGTTTCACCGACGTAACAATAAATGTACAGATGCAGCATAGTGTATACCACGTGAATGACGAAAAATATTAATCCGACTATCGGCAAATCCTGTTCCGATGAGTCCACCGACTACGAGGAAACAAAATACATCTGATAAAGTTTGAACCTCGCGAATTTATTATCGAATAACTTCAATTTACTCTACCGTGATCATACGATATCCTGTCAAGCAAAACATGGCCGTAGAAATCAACGTTTGCACTAGGAGAGTTAGATTGAAGCAATCCTCGACAATCACAGCGAATCTTAGAAGGAAACATAATTGATAAATCTCCCAAAAACATCGAAACAGATATTTTCATCTTCGTAAACAAAAGAAATGATTCTAACTTGTGAAGTTGCACGTGCCTGTCCACAATGAAACCGAGTCTGGTTTGAAACGATTTAATATCTTGTCGAGCAACCTGCCCTAATTCGGTTAAATTTGACTGCAAAACCGACAGTTGTCCGCACAGATGTAACACAAGTACCGCGAGAAATGTATCGAAGCAGGAATAACAGATTGCTGTGAGAACGGTGCCCATGAATTGTCCCATCCAAGTGATCTCGAAATATGGACTCTTCTTGGTATCGTAAGGGAAGGTTGCCGGATGCAGGAGTCCTCCTAAATCAACTTCCGAAGCGCTAGCCATGTTTGCGTACATTTGCAGCGATATGAAAGCCGTCAACATTAGATAAGTCAAAGTTGAACAAAAAAGTGAGATCGATCGACTTATTTTAGCATTCTTCAGCATAGTCTGGCGTTCTGATTCTGGTATATTCTGAGACCAATCGTGAAGAATCTCAGCAAGTAACGATCTCAAAGCTGTAATTTAAAAAAAAAGAAAGGCATAAATTTATATAAAATATAACAGTACACACGTGGATAATACACACTACCTTTTCCATGGTATCTCAAAACAATTTGTTTGACCACGGCGAACGCGATCGGTATGTTGATCGACAAGTTTTCGATCACTTCATCCAGGCTAGTCGAATTCAAAATTAAATCTGCTGTTTGAGGTGCACATATGAACAGAAAAGTGACACTGGTACTTGTCCAAAAGATGAAAGCCGATGTCATGCGCCAGAGTAACGTGGTCTTCGAAGGTTCCGGCCAAACACCTAGGACCGACAGGTTGAAACGATTCCATCCCATCGCAAAATCCATGTGTCTTGGTTGTACGAAAAATCAATAAGAACGAGTAGTCAAATCCGTCGAGATTAAGCACGATAGTCGAACTGAATCACGAGTGATTTGGTTGCTCGAAAGGGTTGAACATCACGCATGCTCCTGTAAAGATAAGAAAAAAACCAAAGGGATAGTTTTAATGACTACCTCGAACTTTAGGACATAGGTACTATATTATTTGTTAGGAAGAATCACTATTACCTATCATTATCGACCGTCTCCCAGCGAGTACGAATAATTGCAGGCTAGCCTTTTATAGAGTTTTCAGTGAACCTCGGGAAACTTGGAAGATATACACATGAGTGAACGTTAATACCAAATGAGGAAAGCTCTGCGCGGCTAAAAGTTTTGACAATTTTTTACATTGACACAATCTCGACGCAGGGTCGTCGCACCGTCTTTGATATTTTTACAATTTTAGGAAGAGAATCGTACTTTTCCCCGGGGGAACGAGTGCATATCATGTCGAACGTTGGTGCGAGACGAACGTAGAAAATCGGTAAAAGAAAATTAACTTCATTTTTATTACATTTTAAACACAACTGTTTTTGTATTATTTTATATACACTCGTCGAGGGATGTTTAAGGTACTAACTTTTTTTCATTCGTAATTTTACTACTATTTTATTCATCGTTAAAGCACTTCCATTTTCCAACGTTAATCCTTTTTGTCTGACACTGTCAGTAAAACAGAAAGATATCCCATCGAGGTTTTTACGATCTAAAAAAAAGAATTTGTCAATTCTAGGCCGTTTTGTAAACAGGTTATATTTTACAAACAAACTTTATCTTTGGTATTTCTTAACTCACGTCGCTAAACGTTTTCATCGAAAACGTACTGAATTTCCCAGCGGTCAAACGAAGTGGGATCGTTGATCGGCACATCACGAAGAGAAGATTTCTGGCATCCTTGGGAGGCAAGTCACACCATGCTGATTCATAGGCCGATTCTCCCAAGCCAGAACTCTGATTTATACTACAAATCGTTAAATATCGCCATGACATTATCGTGATATTTCTTTTACCTGAACAATTAGCATTTCACCGACGTAACAGTAAATGTAGAGATGTGCCAGAGTCACGATCACGAAGAGTACTAAGAAACATAATTGGACGGTTGGGAATTCTTCTCCTTCTTCACCTAATATCTTTCAGAAAAATACAAAATCGTAATAAATATCAGACGACAATGAAATTTTTTTAAAAAACTCACTGCTAAAACTTGGTAACTTTGAAAACACACTTGCATGGTGCACGTCAGTATTTGAACGAGCATCAACACGTTAAATGAATCCTCGATCGATCGAGCAAACCTTGAAAAGATGATTCGTATCAAGTTTTAGATCACACCATACGTAATTCAAAATATATGGTTTTCTTCACCAACCAATTAAGGTGTTCGTGTCTTTTCACGATAACTGCCAATTCCTGCACAAAATTATCAGTCTTCTTCACTTTCTTACTCCTTCCGTTCGCCAAATTCTTAAGAGCAATCCTAAGATTCGACATCTGAGCACAGGTATGAATGACCAACATCGAGATAAAACTGTCAACACCCGTGTAAGACACTGTCGCGCTGTAGGCCGCAAGGATTTGACCGAGACACGTTAAATGGAACACCGGAGTTCCTTTAATGTCGTATGGAAAGTAAGCGGGACAGATGAGTGTTCGATCTGGATTCATTTGATCCCTCTGCATTTGTGCGATCATCACTATCCGAAGGAGTATGTAAGTCGTTGTCATGATCTGTATCATCACCGTACACAACATCGATATCGTTCTGGCCTTTTTAGCATTGCGCAGCATATTCGATCTCTCCTCATCGCTCTTCGGTCTATTCCAATCTTCGATGAAAGCACTAAGAAGCGGTTTCAGTGCTGCGGAAGCATATTAATCGATCATTAAGGAAAATGGGTCACTTTGTTATGACAACTGAATTGAAAAAGAAACTCTAGGTACGTCGTAAGATTTAATTCACATTTGCAACACTGTCATTCTCGTTGTTGCTTACTTTCCAAATTGTACCAAGTGACGAACATTTTCATGCAGGCCATGATAACCGGCACATCGGCTGTCGCTAAAGCCTCCGTCATCAGATCGAGGTCACCCCAGATTATTAACAGATACGCAGACTGCGGTAAGATGATAAATCCCAACATGAAAAACGCGTGTGCGATGCAACGATATCTCGAGAAGATATTAACCTTTTGGTTGTGTTCCGAACTTGGCCAAATACCAAGCAACTGAAGATTGAATCGGTTCCAGCCGATCGCGTAATCCAAATCTGTGAATCGATCGTATTGAAGAAAAAAAAAAACAATTGGTAATTTTTACGACGTTGTACTTGCGGTAGATTCCATGGTTGTTGTAAGACGATCGTTCAACGACTGCGTTCTCCTTCGTATCTCGTTATAGGTTTCCTCTTCTTTATACAGTACGCATGCTCGTCAAAGGAAAATGAAGTACCACCACCACCTATTAAAAAATTTATCAACTTAGAATCCTACCTATCGGTTCTCCCCTTCTGAGCGAAGGCATCCAAGCACGCAGTCTTCGCATAGTTTCAACAACTACCTATTTCCCTTCTTCATTCTTTCTCTCATTCCTCCTCCGCGTTTCACTTTGTTCCTTCGTGCAAATAAAACTAGTTCAACCCGCGGCTTTTTATAAGGAAGTGCCGTTTAGTCGTCTACTGTTAATTACATTAATTTATACATTTTCTTTCCACACTTGGCAACGTTCCGCTAACGGCATAGAGCAAATATCGCAATGGGATTCGGGAATGGTTCGTACGAAAGGATGCCTGACGAATTTCCAAGGAAATCTGGACAAACTACTATTACTAGAAATTCTGGAGATTCCAGTGCACCTTCACTTTTTCGACACTTCGGAAAAATTTCCTCGTTGAATTCCTACACAGGGTTAGTCTATCTTCGAGAGAGTTCTAGTCGTATTTGAAATGTGGGACATAGAAGTTGGAGGATGAGAAGTTTGCGAGGAATTAATGAATCAGTGATATACATAAAAAATATCGTTTATTCATTGGCCTTTGCATATAATACGATCCATGTATTTCGTGAGAAACCACACGGTATATAATAAATATAATATACGTACATGTAAGACGAACAGGTAATTCTCTTTACAGTGTACCATTAACTTAAACACTTACGTTACTATCCCTTTTGATCTCGAGTGGATTATCCAAGAGTTCAGAAGGGATCTTTCAAGCTGTCGTGCGTTCGCAGAAAACCATTTAGGAAAGGTATGAGGCGAGGTTGTACTCGTCCTTTCGTCGAACTCACGAAATTGATCATACGATGCCCTCGATTTCTACCATTAAATTAAAATAAGATGTGCGTATAATTAAATAGAATCTTGCCTTGTGATGGCAACTATGTACAATTCTCGGTGGTGATCGGCTTTGATCAATCTGATCAAGCATCACTTTACTCGACTCGATCGTGTTGAAACGGTCGAATATTAGGACTATAGGACAAAGAAAAGAGTAGAAGCCGATAGTTGCCCTCTTATCGATCATCAGACGAAAACGTTTCCTGGTCTGGCTTGTGGGCAAAAGAAACTCGAGCAATCGTGCCTTCTGATAGCGCTCATTACTTCCTCGAAGTGACCCGATACTTGCATGGCTGCTTCAGGTTGGATACTATAAAGAAAACTGGAATTAGTAATAAATATTGGAGTATTAACAAAAAATACAGGGGGGTCTGGCCGATATTGAGAAAGCTATTAAATAATATAGCCTTATACAAAGTTAATATATGCTGTCACCGTTATCGAACCAGTGGGAAGTAATTGAACGGTGATGTAATATCGTTTTCGATCTAACGTTTATGGTAAGTCTATTACATATGTGATATATACATATTATCCCCGCAATAATTATTATACGCTAACATTAGTCATATCTACTCGTAACAGGAGAAAGGAATTTAAATGGAGTCTCTCCTAATCGAGTACGACATCACAGCGAGATATGTTTCTATCTATGGTTTTTCCTATCACGCCACGTGCTCAGTGGCCCGTTCGAAGCATACTGAAACTGTGCTAAGAGGTAAAAGTCGTATCAGTCAGTAGGACGTTGTCGGCGAAAGCTGGAAGAAAGTTATCCGTTTCTCGACATGACTACTGTCCATGGTGTCGGTACTTAACTCCTCGATATTCTTACTCGTTTCCTTAGACACCAAGTCCACGCGATGTAATTGCAGATATATCGAATGAAACGTGTGTAACTTCGCAAGGTTAGATCGAACTTCATTGACCATGTTTTAAACAGGCTTAGCCCAGGCTGTCTATTAACGTGTTCGTGCTTTCCATTCGCGAAATGATTCATTCTCTAATTGCGGCATACGTAGAATGCATACTATTATATAGAAACGATCACAAAAGTCCGCCGTAATTATTGACGGTTAGAAAGTGGATAAACTACAGCTTTCTCGTCACCGGTTAGCAGTGTAACTAGTAATGAGAGAACTGGTTGCAAAGAAAAACGAATTTTTGTTCCACCTAAGGCTTATTCGTATCACTTGAGAAATCTTTATTATTGTAAACTTTCTTCGGTTGATACTTACAGGTTCAAGAGCTTGGTCATCTTTTTTTCCATGAGCATCGAAGCATCCGTGTCCTTTTGTATCATGGCATCACAAAATATCCTTTTCGCACAGGGTGTGTTCGTCCAGTCGCCATCGATATGCGAGATTTCAGCGATTTCGGCATTTTCTAGATTCTGAAGGATATCGTCCAGTTCCTGTTCGCTCGCTGTACTTCTTTTCCTTCTTATCTTTTCCTCTTTTACGTTGGATTCTTTAACGATGGGCGCTTTGAATATTTTTCTAGTATCCTTGAATATGCCTGAAAAATCTAAAGCGTTATCATCGGATACCTCGGTACTGTGGTCCTTGTTAATAATTTCTTGTGGCATGGAGCCATCTCCTATAACAAAAATCGTTCCATCTTTTTTGGTTTCATCTTTCTTATTAGATTGCTTCCTTGGTATTAAAAATTCTGTCACATCGATGTTTCCCTTAGCCGCGGGTAAATCAATCTCCACAATTTCAGTGATCGAATCAGCTCCTTTTCTTCGTAATCTTTTGTTCCTGGCGAGATTTTTAACATCTTTCTCGGAATTAAAAATGTCCAGGTGTTCGAGACTCCTCCTAGTACGCTGATTGTTATCCGGGTTTTCTGTACTTTGGGTTTCTTGTTCCAACACAAAAACGACACCGTCGTCATTCCTTTCCTGGTTCTTCAAATTTGTATTTTGAACATTTTCTAGAACGTAAACCATGTCCGACGATTTTTGTGGAATTCGAGGATCAACATTTTCCCTATTTTGTTCCTGGAGAGATTCTAAAAAGGTAGGATCGATCTCCAAGGCTCTTTTGTGCTCCAGATTAACATCGTCATCGTTGGATCTCTTCAGAACGTCTACGTCCAAGTATCTTCCCACTGCTACAGCACCGATTCCAAGTGCAGCACCAGATGCCACGAGACCAAGAGCCGGTATGAGAATACTCGAGCCTGAAGCTACCGTACCAATCTTATCCTGTGCTTCTTTGCCTTTGGATAGACCCAAATTTTGCGAAATCTTGTGGGTAGCTTCGACCAATGGGTCGAACACTGGCTTGGTGAATTGTGAAACTTTTTCAACACCAGTGGAAAATTGATTCTTCAGGTTCTCAGAGATCTTCACCCAAAATGGTGCGTCACTGGGTCTCTTCAAACCGTAGAAGTATTGATTAGGATAAAAGTTTTTCGTCGTGTATGTGTCAACTATGTTCTTGTCATTTAATACATATTTCTTCTTCTGCCGTTGTTCCATGAACGGATATTGTCCAATCGAGTATTGATGACCCTCGTTATGACTCTCGGGTCGTCTCTTTTCGTTCTTCACGATCTTGGCAGGCTGAACACCCAATTCGGGATGAGCATATTGTAAAACTGGAGCCCTCACGCCAGGCGTCACCGATGAAACTTTCTGATTGTCCGGAGAGTAAAGTTGCGAGACTGGGTAAGTGATAACATTGTCTGGATGCAACATTCGTTTGTGAACGTTCGCACGATAATTATCGTTCCTGGTTTCGTAGACCTCAGCTTTGAGAGCTTCGTTCTTATAATTTTTGGGATCCCACTCGAAGAAAACATTTCTGTTACTGTCATCATAATTTCTACCATATCTGAGAACAATAGAAAAGAAATATTATAGTTCGATGATAACTTTCAATTTTATCAGAGACTATACCAGCTGATACATTACCTTCGATTAACGTCCTTGAAGAATCTCTCGAATCTCTGCCTCTCTGCTGAATGATCCGACGGGTAATAACCTGCAGAAGATTCAACAGGATCAGAATTGGTACTATCAGTTATTAATTTATTATTGATGACTCTAGCATTACGCCAGGTTTGTATCTTATCCATAGGTTCATCAGGGACTCGTTTCCCATGAATAACAGGCGTACCATCGCTATCCAAGGACATGGGAGATCTCTTTGGGTGAGACTTAACGTTGATCTCCGATCTGACGATCACTTCTGGCGGTACGTTCTTAGCATCTCTATTTTTCGACAAATTAGCACCGATATTCGTTCTGGTCAATTGCCTAGGCTGATGAGGTAAGAACGAATACTGCGTGGCCTGATTGCTCTTATCGTCAGGGAAGTCAAGATTTCTTTGAGCTCGATCTTGGAAGTTTCTTATGAAGATCAGACCATTGTGCGTATAAGTGGGATCACCGAATCGAACGAAACTCGATCTGCCTTCCTGGACAGCTGGTTTTGGATCAGCTGGTAGAGGTTTCCAACTGTGGTATTCTTCGGTAGTGGTTTCACCGAGTTTCAATGCTCTCCCATCTTCACCCAGTGGCGTCCAGTTTCCGTAATCTATATTCCCTTCGCTGATCGGTTGAATCGTGCGAGGTATCGCCGTGCTATCTTCGTTCTGATCAATTTTGAACAATTTTGTTGTATCTTGCGTGGTTTCCTCGGGATTGGCAAATCTTGCTCGGATTTGTTCAACTTGAGCCTCTTCTAGTTTTCTCACATTTTCTTTTCTCTTTGCCTCATCTTCGATAGAAGATTCATTCTTTTGCGTTAAAGGAACGGAATCATATTGGGTAACATTTCCTTTATCTCGATCAACATTAACATTTGATGTAATTCCACCGTCATCATTATTGATCGATGTCGTCTTTTCTCTTCTCTTCACAATCAAAGTCGCCAAATTACCTTCGCTCGTTCTGATCTTTAATTCCTCAGTCTCACCTGGTAGACTCCTGGATACTTTCAAAACTGTCCTAGCGTAGCCAGGTTTTGGTAGATCCGTCGCTAGATTACCAACGACCAGGCCTGTCAAGACTAGAATAAATGGTACCTAAAAATAATAAAAAAACATGGACGAATTGATAATCGATTGAGATAAAACCTGTAATAATTGCTTCTACTTTGACTGTCATCATCAACTATTTATTCAATCTACGCACGAAGCAAGACCTTAATCGAATCGTTTACTCTCCACTATTACATACACACACACGCATAATCAAAAATACGTAGGTAGCTATCGATCTTCCTCTCGTTAATACCTAACCACATTCACCAATGCGTTTTGTCGGCATCGTAGGACTCGGTTCGTGAGTTGGCTCGCATGTGAAATGAGTCTTAACAGATTTCGAAAGTCGGCCTTAGCTCGATCGTGCCCGCTCGATGTGCACGTCTCCGTGCAGCGTTCTTCTAGAAACTCGCCTTCGTTCGTGACGTGAGAATCCTAATCGTAACGTGCATCGATCGAGCCTCCCCTTCCCAACGTATGACCACGCTCGTTATTTTACCCCAGTTATCGTTTCTTTTTATCCGTAAAAGAGGGTTCAAAAAATATGGTTACGTATGCAATATTATATAAAACGTTTCTGGTAACACTTGTACAATTGTGTTCGTTAGGTTTAACGAGGGAGTTTAAAAAATAGGCTCGATATAATACCAATGGAACGATGTTACGTAATGCTTGCACGTTTGCATCATAAGCAGAGAGAACAAACGATAGTGTTATCTCGTAAAGAAATGTAAAATGTTTCGAATCATGCTGGTCTAATCGTAAAAAGTTTTACCATTTTTTCTCTAGTCAAAATTAAGGTCAACGTTGTTGGTATATACATATATATCAAAGGAGGCCACTCGATCCTTCATTACTCGTAATGCTATTCAACTATTGCATGGAATCAGGGTAGCTCGTTGCACGATAATCGCGAATCGTGAATACGAAAACATGCATTTTTGCATTATGCAGGCTCGACGCGTCTCACCTAAGCGTGATCTAAACATGCGTGGGATACGTTCACCAAGAGACAAAGCTGTAAGGAAATAGTGTTTTGCATGGAATAGAATTTCCCGACGGTCCTGTACTATAATCTAAGAGAAAAAAAAACGAACACCATGGTACGGTAGTACGAGAGAAATTTAATAGTTTTTGCTTGGTATTACAGCGTCCCGTTTTAGGAATAGAAAATTGCGATGCAGTAACCGAACGACGTTAGAATACTTTCTATCGCGTGATAGCGTAAGCACTTTTACAGTGGGGTATTACGATTGTGGGGTTGGCAGAAAATTGAATTTCGTTCGACAAGATTTCGTAACGGTACGAATATGAAGGGAACTTGGAAAATTTTAGTATTGAAACCAATTGCAAGAGATTAAAAAGTTTCGAAGATTAGTACATTTCCCAGTGACTCATTTTCCATTAATCGCGTTTCTAATCCGAGCTAATGCACGCGAAGTACAAGCAACGTGGTTTTAACTACGATCTTATTCTCCATGCGATTCACGATACTTTCACCTCCTTTAAATTATTCACCGTGATTTAAAATACATCGTGCGCATATATATACGTATATACACAAACATAGAGGAAATGAAATCACGTTCGAATCCGGGTTATTCGATATCGCTTGATGTTTTTCCTAATCGAATTCGGACGATTTTCGTAAAGGAATTTCTGAGAGAAAGGATGACGGAAAGAGAAAAGGAAAGGTAAAATGTAGTGATGAAAAAAAGCGAAAGATAAGTTGCGTGGACCGAGGTGAACTCTCGAGTGAAATGGAACGACGATGTGCTTTCGCTGGGCGAGTTTTGCACGTGCGTCGCGTTCCTTAATACCGGCGGCATGTCTTCGACGAAAACGATCATGCGAGGAACCATCGGTGTTAAACGTATACTTGAGTTCATGTCTATTTGACAAGTATGTAAATAAATAGTTTATTCGTTATTTATTATTCGATAATATCGAATAAACTTTTATGCAAGTAATTTTGTTATACTAAAAATAGGTAAATAAGAATACAATTGTCAATTGTTAAAAGTGTAGTACAAATTTGGTTATTCGATATCATAAAAATTAGACTAATATCGAATTATTGGATTATATGATGTAGAACAGTATCTAAATAAACTGTGGAAACATATCGAATTAAAGAGTAATAACTTACAAAAACTATTCAACTATAGAGTCTCCTTTTACAACGGTGGAATTTCGTTTTGGAAAACAAACGATGACTAGTATAATCCTTGAATGTAAAGCAAATGCACGTACCATAAATTTAAATTTAATTATAACAAATTGGTAAGTACTAAATTGTAGTTTTCTCGTGAGGAATACCGTTAAGGGGTTAATGTTGAATTTTAGTAGGTTTATTGCATTAGCAAAGATCCAACTATCGAGCTTGCACGGTATTTTAAATAGCCTAGTGTCGTGAAACGTTGCAATAATGTTTCTATCACGACGAATGACTGTCATAAACGTTACCGGTTTAATGGCCGTCGCGGTTGTCCGATAAATGAACGATCATCAATGAAAATCATTGTCCATTAGCGACAAGAAATTCATAGTAGCTATGGTTTCTTGTGGCACGGCCCCGATCCATGTCGCATCGGGGGTTTCCGCTCCAGAAAATCTACGGTCAGACGTTAATTGTTCCACAATTAAGCCGATCTAGTTCCTTTTTTTTCCAACTATATCAAGCGGGTGTCCGTTATTCCGACGTGTGTGTATGTGCAGCGAGAAGATCTTATCCGAGGAACGCGATCGCCGCGTTTGAAAAGTTCCATACTCGAGACGTAAGCCAAGTGGGTGAAGAAAACCAAAAAGAACAAACGTTTGTATAAAAAAAAAAAGAAACTTACCTTAGACATTTTGGAGCTTCTACGATCCACGTCAAACGATTCTTTCGATCTTTTTTTCCCGTTTGACGAAGAGAAAAAAGAAACTAATCAAAGGAGGAAAAATTAAATTTTCCTCTCAAGAACGACAACTTGGCATGACAACCGTAAAATGCCAATACTCTCAGCTGATCCACGAAGAAAACTCTCGTAACTCTGATCGAAGAAAAGAAATCGAAGGGAAGAGACGCAACAAAAAAAAAAGAAGAAAAGGATAAATAAAAAGAATGAAGGAGCGTAGCCGGCTCCCAGACACGGCACCTGTTGACTCCCGGGATATCTTGGCGAGACTGACGACGGCAGTCAGCCGGTGGCTCCTCGTGTCTCCACCGAGTAGCGAGAATTCTCTCCGACCTACTTCCTCCGTTCGCCTTCGTCTTCTTTCGTCGCTCGACGACGATCCTACCCTACTCGCTGGTGTCTACAACTCTTTTTTACACCTTTCTTCAAAGATAGGAAGAAATTAAAACGCAAAAAAGACGAAGAACCGATCTCGAGTCTCCGGTTAAAGGTAGCCTTGATCTTTCATTCGCGAAGATCGTCTGGGACCTCGTCCGTTATCTCTGTAAAAAAAATCCAGTTTACGAGCTGCATTTAAATAAGAAAAAAAGACAGACAGATGTCTCGGGCATCAGTTAGAAATGCACATTGATTAGAGATCCGACAATAGAGATACATAATTAGATATAACCACCTTCCGTTTACATTAACCACTCGGCTCGTAAAGCAGGCGTTCACGCTCGAAATAATCGTTCGACTTTTTATTGTCGACCTAATCCGTTTCGGTCCCTCAATTCGCATTTTCGAATCATCCTGGTCCGTGTAATTACGAGGCACGAGATAAGATCGTTCGTTGATTCTACGGATCGTCGAGCACAATGCTCTCTCTCTCCTCGATTTTCTAATCGAGTCGTCGATTCGATCGTACGGCTAGACTGTGTCGATCTGGAACACGTTGGAAAGTAAGTGTCGCGATCCTGCTTCGATTTTATCCTGTAAAGGGAGAATACATTTGACTTTTTCATAGAACAATGTTCTCCAGGTTGATATTCTCTTTTTTATCCAGACGCAACGTTTTCAAGTAGCTTCTTTCTCTTTTTTCTGCAAGCATTAAAGTCTCCATGCCACGATCATACAAATCTCGAACAATGTTTCTCGCGTCGAAACCATTAAAGATGCCACTTACATTTAATCCATCTTCATTTTCGATTCGTTCCACTTTAACGAGCTCTACTTGCTCTCCCTTGAACATCATCAACCTTGTTCGATGTTCTTTACCAACCGAGGGGATCGTTCATCGTACGGGGATCAAAGTCGAAACCGGTACGCGAAACTCGAGCAGGTAGTCCCCGGCTAACTTTTCAAGTTCACGAACGTATGAGCCGGAAGAAACATTCGATTCTGAGGGAGGGGGTCCGCTTTGGGTTCAGAGACCCGACAGTGAAAGTCCATCGTCCAGCAAGCACGACGATGCACACCTGTGTAACCTTCTCCACGTGTCCCTCGACCTCCTACCAAAGATTTCTCGGATCGTCTCGTTGGCCATAAACTGACACAATTCCTTTAATCGTCTATGGATTCCTATCGAGTCTGCTGATCTGCATCTCTCGTGAAAGAGAGGAAGAGAGAAAAGAATGAACGTACTACTTTCACTTTCCAAGGACACCGGAAGATGAAGGTATTATAGCAGACAAGTGGCCCACCTGTCTCGTTGGTAGTTATAACGTTTCATACGAGTGATAATAGGTGAAAGAAGATTGGTGATACTTCCGTTATCGAGTAAGAAAACTCACGTGAGTTTTTATCACTTTGCTACTTTCTTCTTTCTCGCAAACGTGGGTACCTACTTTGGTTCGTCTTTCGGAAGGTTCTAATTTCTCTTATAAATAAGTATGGTTAGCCCGGTGTTGTCTAACTATCTTCTCTTCAAATTCGGCATCTAGTTCGAGATGAGAATGTTCAGAGAGAAAGAAAGAGAAAAAGGCAGGTCGACTTTCACTTTTCGAAAGTCGCGCAGAACCGGAGAAGGAAGAGGAGGACACGGGAGAGATACGAAGAGGAAAGTGGCTCTATGAATTTTTCCGGGAAGCGAGGTACGGCCTTTCGATTTCTCATGCGATATCACGAGCACCGGAAATGCATGGAGGTAAATATGGATCAGTAGGTAAGTGTGGCCCATGGCAACGCGCGAGTCAGAGAGAGAGAGAGAGCTAATTTCCTCTCGAGACCCAGTCGTGATCTTCGAATTTCTAACTTTACGTTCGTTTTCTTTAAAAAGGTGTTATATAAAATAGGAAGACGTATACCTAAATAAAGATATTTTTACCAAGAAGATTAGCATAAATTCTTCAATAAGAATTTAAAAAGGAAGGAATGTCACGGGTCTCGTCCACGACCTTAACGAATTTCTCTTTTATCGGTGAGAAGGTCAACGACCAACTTTCGATGCGGATTACGAAAATCAATGCAAACCTGTCGAAAGTTTGGGTTGGTCCCGGTAGCCGTATCTAATCCTAACGGCTCATAAAAATTTCAATATTCCTCATGTTTATATAATACTTACTCCTACGGAGAAAAAAATTTGATGCGTGGCCCTGTCGAGGTCGTTTCATCGGCATCTCACTTGTACGTCGAACGTTAACGATTATGGGCACGTACGGTTGTCATTGTCAGTATCGAAGGCCTCGTCGCAACGTTTTCCAATATCGCTCGGCATCTTTTGCACACTCGCTTTCCTTGACACGTCTCGAAACCCACGCAACGTCATCGCTATGTCGAAAAATTGAAAAAAAAGGTACATAATACTCTTCAACGAGAGTTGCAACACGAGTTCTCTTGCCTTAATCAGAAGCCTTTCAGGAGATTTTTCATGCAATTATGTCTACCTAGCCCGTTTTTTAACCGAGTTCGAAAAAGGAGGAGGAGGTTACTCAATTCGACAGTGGGTGATGTTGCTCTTTTTTATTTTCAAATACTTTCAGCTTCTCATCGTCCTGGGGGTCTCGTTGACAAACGGCACACGTTGTTAACGAAGGGGGCACGCGCGAGACGTCCGTGACGTCGTCATCGTACAATGTCACCATAGCGGCAGGGTCTCAACACCGGTAAAAACGTGAAAGTTCACGCAGGGTCCATGCCGGGACCACGTTCGACTTTCGAACGCCGGCTGGCGTACCATATGCAAGCTGTTCCGTCGTACTTTACGCGCTCTCGACGATTTAATTACTCATAATAGCGCGATTTCTCCGATGAAAACTCGTCCAGCTTCTGGTGACGTTCCTTCGACGATGCGTTGTCTCTTTTTGGATAATTACGATAATTTTGAATATACCGTATTATAACACTAGATTTACGCATGTTGTTTATATACCTATTTTTACTTAAGGGGGGAAATACCTGTATGCGGCTGAAAATAAGTCAATTTTTATGAATTTTTTTAAAAAGGAACATTTTGTCTAACATTTTCGAAACTTTGGGTATTATTTATTAGTAATGTTTACTATTACAGTGTATTTTTTGTATTAAAAAATATTAAAAAATGGCGAAGTTATGGTACTATCTTCCGAGACGGTCGTGGTTTGAGTTGGAAATTGGCGTGGGCGATTACTCGACAAATATTTGACCGATCTCGTTGAAATTTTATATACATGTAAATAACAGTATTACCTATTGTCCAAACCTACAAGATTTAAAAAATTGTGGAAAAAAAGCATGTTTTTACTGAAAAATAACGAAAAGATTTGACGTAAAATTTAAACTTTTTCTTTAAAAACGTACTATTTCTTAAAATTTCGCTTTTATTCTACAATTTTTTAAATCTTGTAGGTTTGGGCAATAGGTCATACTGTTATTTACATGTATATAAAATTTCAACGAGATCGGTCAAATATTTGTTGAGTTATCGCCCACGCCAATTTTCAACTCAAACCACGACCCTCTCAGAAGATAGTACCATAACTTCGCCATTTTTTAATATTTTTTAATACAAAAAATACACTGTAGTAGTAAACATTATTAATAAATAATACCCAAAGTTTCGAAAATGTTAGACAAAATGTTCCTTTTTAAACAAATTCATAAAAATTGACTTATTTTCGGCCGCATAAAGGTATTTCCCCCCTTAAGTAAAAAAAGAAGAATATAAAGAGGAAAGAAAAAAAGAGGAATGAACATTTACATATATTTCATTACTTAACTAAAAAGCCACGTATGATTTTTTTTAAATAATTGTAGAGTTTCATATATATATAGTAATCAAATTTTTAATGAGTCAAATTGGCTCAGTCCGTAAATCTAGTGTTAATGTTTTATACTTTATTAAGATTATTAAGTTTCTAAATTTCATGAGTAGATAAAAAAGATCTTCCGTTCGGATGGATTAATCTTTTGGGTTCTCCGTTGGAAAAGAAACGCGCTGTCTCGAGAATATGGCACGCGACTTACTTCGCCTTCAAACACAAAACAAGATGAAACAGCCGGCAGGCATATAGTCAAACAGCTTAGAAACATCTGTCGCGAGGATCAGAAAATCGCCTGGTCGTAGTTTACGACTGATCTCATTGCTCTGCTGGAAGGAACAATCGGCGTGGTTACTCAAAAGTAGAACCCAAGTAAAAAGTGGCTCACTTTCGTTGCGCGCCCAACATATCGACGATTAGTTCCTAGTTAGCTGGGAAAGTATAGCGTGAGACAAAAAAGAGCAGATGATTCTACCAACGATCACCGTAGTTCGTTTTACGCTTGAACTGAGTATTCCACGAAAAGAAGGTGCAAAGAAACTAATCGATCTACCGATAGACGCTTTGTTCCTGGCCTTTCTTACGCATTCCTTAAGTGAAAATCAACGATCGACCCGAAATCCCATCCGGTATTCTTCTCTTCTTCCTTGGACGATCCTCCAGTCTTCCTTTTTCGAAAGTCGCATCTTCTCGTTTTTATCCGGCTAGCTTATGGACCCACCATTTTCTACACTCTCCTCGCAATTGTCGGACATAAATCATAAGGAATAAAAAGAAAAATGAAGAAAGAGAGAGAGAGACACACATACGCATTACGAGTTCGAGCAACGATCGACGAGTAGACGTTTATTATGAAGCGATCGTGACTGTACAAAAATCATATTCGATTTTCAACTTGATTAAGTATAAAATAGGTGCAATGGTAAGTGATGGAACGAGATCGGTTATTATCATTAGAGATCGTGAAACGGAAATCGAGTAATGTACATTTACATATCTTATGCTGTAAAAAAAAAAAAACGATAGAGTTCCGTATACGAGAACGATGGTCCGGTATGGACTAGCGTTAACCCACTTATACCCGGTGACTACTTTCACTTGCGAGGACGAGTGCATCAAACGAGACGAATTCTCGAACCAGATGCCGATGCCATTGACGCCGTGAACGCTGCTGGTACCCCCCCCCCCCCTCCCTCCCGTTTTTCTAACGATCTCTTGGTCCTTCTTTGCTGATTTTCTTTTCTTCGCTCTTTCAACTCTCTACGCACTTTCACGGCCGGACGAAAGCGCGACTCAATTATCTTTGGGTTGTTTCCGAAAAGACAATGCTCTCTGAATCCAGTGATTAGAAAATGACGAAGAAAAGAGAAACAATAACTCGAGTCATCCGGGGTCCATTCGTTTCCTTATTTCTCTCGTGATTCAGCATACGATTGTCCCGCAACTTTTCTTTTTCACCGCTTCGAATATTTCCTGGAGGCCGCTCTTTTTCGCTGTTTCCTCGCTAGATCTGAGAAAGATTGAGAGGATGTTATTGGAAGCTGGATGAAACACTTTAGAGGAGAGATATTTATAATGAAATTATTTTTGGTAAAATTTGTACTTTATATTTGTTGCGTGCCATGAGGTCAACAGCACTCGATTTATCATATTTTATTTGAAACGCTTACAAGTATCGTTTATCATGTGGTATCTTTATTGAGAAAAAACTTATAAACAAAACGGGATCTCAATTGGAATAAATTACCAATTGATTCTAAAAGATAATTTAACTCAACTTCAAGAATCCATTTTTTCATTGATCTCACCTAATAGCCAAGTTCCAAAGAACATTCTGCACTATATTCGATCTCGGCTTCCCACCACCCAGTATCAATTCACACAACGATCTTTCCTCGCAAATCTCGTTCTTCCTCTCATCAACGAATCTCGCTTGCTTGTGTTCAATTGGCAAATCAACGACCCTCAGCTTCGAGAGAACAATATTTGGTTGTCTGTAAAAATTTGTCTTTACTTAGGTTACGATCGATCGTGAAGCCAACTAAGCATTACGAACTCACGTAGTGTTTTCGATCTTGACCACGTTCGGGGCGAGAGTCGCTAGTAACAGACCCAAAGGTAGAAAGGCTCCTATCAAATGAACGATCTTCTTCCACGGAGAAATTCTATAAGATGGGGACACATTTGGCTGGTGTAATTATCGATTTATGGCTTGTAAGCAAGCTTTCCTTTCTCTTACCTGGCCTGTCCTTTCGGATAGAGCACAGCGGGTCTAGCCTCGCCTAAAAAGTCCATCTCGTGATAGCCTACGGGCTGATGGTAATAATAATGAGGTTGTTTGCGCATCCTGGTGTATTCTTGCTGTTGAGAAAGATAAACCACGGCGTTTTCTGGTTTCTGAACATTAGCGTAAGTAGCGTCTTGGGGTTCAACATGATAATTATTTTGGTCATTAGAAAGATGATATTCTGGCACCAAGTACAACGTGTTCTGATCACCTAAGTTAGCTGACCCAAGTGGCAAGTGTTCCTGAAACTCGTTTGGGAATCTCATAGGTTTGCCAAAGATCATCGACGTGTGTTCTTCGACGTAAACGGGCTTGTCAAGATTCTGCAGAAACGATTGATCATTAATCACTTTCTGCTCACCAAAATTATCCAAGTGCGACCTTGGACTTTGGGTGACCGCCACTCGAAATGGCTGGATTATCTCCTGATTTGGAAGCAATGTCTGATACTGTCTATTATGATAGGTATTGGTATCGTCATCAAATTTGACATGATCAGTAGCCTGATTAGATCTTACGTCGAAACTATTCTCGAATCTGACATGATGTATTTTGTTGAAGGGATTGTTCTTCGTCCTAGGCTCTTCTATCTCACCAAGATGAACGCTTGGCTTGAAATCATCCGTGGTGTTCGTTGAGTCAGGTTTAAGGACAATAGTCGAAGCCAAGTTTTGATGAGTTTCCTTACCAATTAAAAACGTTGCCTCGGTGGTAAAATCTTCGTCTTGGAAGAAACTCTCTGCGGTGCCTTCGTGAAATATTTTAGAGTTCTCATCTTCGGGTGATCTCGTTGTTTCTTCAGCCAGAACATTAGTAACGATCCAAATGAAAATAAAAATTTTCACGCGAAAAATCATGTTTCTGAACACTTGAAAAATGATCGAAATTATATAAATTCTTCCAAAGTATCGTGAAGAGCTATGGGGCTAGAGTTGTTCTCTTTAGACGGAGGACAGAGGACTAAACCGTAAGTTTCGAAGTTTCTCGCCTTTAACCGTGGCGTGAAGTTGGGAGTTTTCTAAAAAATCTCTCGTCTCTTAATAATCCTTCTCACTCCAATTGTCAACGACAAAGACGCATGTTTCCGTTTAGTTCCAGTAGCAGCTGGTAACTATCGGAAATGGTGCATCGTGATGCAGAGTGCATAGTGTGTCACATATTAACCGACAAGATCTCATCGATTTCTATCAGTTTCTTACATGGTTTGACACTTAAGTCAAACATTTTGCTCGGTCTTCCATGATAGGAATCAGGTAGGATGCTAATCTCTCTGTTTTCCACTCTGGTCCATCGTCATAGTAATGTACCTGGGGCGGGGATCTATCTACTTCTCGCGTGACCTCGGTACGAAATAGGGTCAGACTCTCGCCGCGCTCGCCGATAAAACGCAGCTTAGAAAGTCTTTCCGTCTCTCTTCCGCTCTTTCCACGTCTTCCGTGAAATTATTTAGTTAGGTGAGCGAACGGTTGAAAAATCCTTTACGATCTTAGATGTATTCGTACTCGAACGGAGAAGCCTATTTGCCGAGTTTCGAGAGCAATCGTCGGTTCCGTTAACTCATCCATATCTCAAACAAGGAAGATAATTTACGACTAAAATTTTATTTCATTCAACGGAAAATCTGGAATATTATTTCTTCTGAAAGGCGTTAACAGATACGTGAACCATTTGGAATCAGATCAAACATGCTACTCGTGAGATGAACGTGACTGGGATCCATGTAAATGAGTGGATCATAGCACGACGGTAAAACCATGCAATTATCTCGCGGAGTACTTTCCTTGGAAACTCGTTGTCGGTGCGTGAAGTTAGTGTGAGATTCAGGCTAGCTCAAATTATCATCTTTCTCTTTCTGTTACCTTCATATTAAACATTTCCTGCGAATCATTATATCCCAAAGATACCTAGTGACTAAACAATATTTTTACCTATACCCAATTATATTCTCTATATGACACAATAAGTTTTCTCATAGAACATAATCATCAATGAAAGTAGCATTCGTTGCAATATGGGAAGGCCACTTGTTTTTTCTTCCTTTTTTTCTGTTTACCTTCCCTTCTCCGTTGTCTTCGTTTTTGCGGTTATCGGCGCGACCAACCTAATTCCGGTTTCGAGTAGGCCACCCGACCGCACGGCGTTCGACCGGAATCGGAAGCTAGAAAAATCTCTGGGTTGATGGATCCTTCGCAAATTCGATAAATGTTCGTAAGAAAATCAAATACTTTCTTCAATCGCGTTGGCGTTATATTAATCAACGCGTGCTGGTAGATTTAAAATAGCTCGACGATAACGAAAAGTAAAAATTCGTGAAAATCGACGCGATTTCTTCGCTCGTAAAACGGAAGAAGTAGTTTGCGCGTTTCACTTATCTCTCTACTTAAATATCCCATAGTTTTGATTATACGAGCAAAAAAAGTTAAGTTCAGGTTACTGGGCCGAGAAAGCGCAAAAATCGTCATAAACGGCAAAAACGATTTTTCTTTGGATCCCAATCTCTTCCCTAAGACAACGACTAAGGCGACGATGATTCGACGTTGGTGCGTACGTACGTCGAAGGAGGTCAAATCGGCGATTTACCGAGCATGAAAATCGCCATCAACCTTCTTTGTCTTCAACTTCTTCTCTCACGACCTGTTCTAAATCTTTTTAGTAAAATCTCAAACTTTGAACAACGTCTTCGTCTCGAGTATCAAAGGTGATTCGTTCGTCTAGCGAAAGGAAAGAAAGGGAAAAAAAAAAAAGAAAACAGAGTGGTAAGGAATTCGTCGCACGGACCAGTTTTCGTATTAAAACGGTGAAAGTAGGATTTTGGAGAAAAGACAAAGAAATTTCGTGGCGATAACGAGTCGGGCGTGAGGGAGGGGTGTAAAGCGAGGACGTCTCGTGAATGTGCGTGATCGTCACCGGTGCCCACTGCAATTAGTGCGTGACGAATGTCTCTCTTCTTTCTCCGCGTGCTAGAGCCGCGGGGAGCCTTTGGTTCTTTTCAAGTTCACCAGTGGGGGGAAAAGACACGACGCCTACAAGGACTCTACATATATACGTACATAAGTTTATATAGAATATAGGGAAGAATATCAAAATGAGGAAAGACAGCTCCGGTCAGTCGAATTTCTCGGCTCATCGATCGTCCATTGTCTTGTTCTTCTATCGTTCAAACGATCACCGACGATGCGTAAGAAGGAGGAGTTGGAAAGGAGAAATGGGGAGTTAGAAGATGCGAAAAAACGGCGATCAAGATAGAGAGAGTACAACGACACGAGACCGTTCCCTCAATGACCAGGCTAGAGAAGGACGACCAAGAGCAACGAGCAGGTCGAGAAGGAGATGTAAAATGGACCAAGTACATTCGAAGTGGGGACCTGGATTAAAAGCAAAGGAGGCCAACCTCTCGGCAACAGAGCCATCACGGACCTTGAAGAGGCGAGGTCGTTCTTTGTTACTCTTCTTTCTATCTTCTATACTCCTGGCTCACGACTACTACCAGTGCTCACACGTTACCGTCGTCTCCAACGATAACGGGTTCTTACTTTGCCTCGGCCAACGATTCTCCTTGTTAATGTAATTAAACGTCCACTCGTCGTTGGAACGCATCGTGCAATTCGGACATCGTAACGACACGGTCAGTGACAGAGTGTTATTCAGGATTTATCGATAGAACAGTTTGTTTTTGGGTGAAAGTTTCTATTTTGTATCATTTTTTTCAGATGGCGAACACGAACGGAATGATATGTCTGCTCTGGCTGATTCTGATCCTAGAAGGATCTCACTGCAACACCAGGTTTTTCGTTAAAATGAGAACCAATGCCTCTGAGTTGTTCAAGACTAGGAGCGACAATCTCAGAGTAACTCAGGAGCCTATCGCTGTCACTCACAGCCCATTATTCGATGACACCAGGAGCGATCATAGGAATAGCGATGAAAGGATGATCAGAGACGCCTTGAATTCAGAGTACGATAAAAGAAATTCCTTCGAGACGTCTACGTTCAACCCAGACGTACTTAACAAGTTTCTTGAAGAGTATGCGAACAAGATCAAGAGCTCTACCGAGAAAGATTTCAAGATTCCATTCAGAATCTCGAAACCCACGACGGATCCACTCGTTCTTGAAGTCAACGAATCGACCACCGATGCCTTCACGACCTTAGTCGATGACGAGAAGTCGACTTTGGATCCTATCAATTCTACCGTGAACGAGGATAGGGTACGTGATTTTTATTTTTAAAAAACAAGTCGTAGAACATCGGTCTAAGAATATCTATTTGATTTTTTCTTCTGGTTTCAGCTGACAGAGGTTTTAAATGATACACTAAAACGAAATAAGTACTACGGTATGTCGACTCATGATGATAGGAATGGCTGGGTAACACTCGACGCGATTCCATGGTCCAAAAGCAAAATTTCAAAGTGGCAAGCAAATCCTAGCACTCAGCGTCCTTGGCCAGAGATAAAACCATGGGACAAGCCAAGCATAGCCAAACCATGGACATCGGATTATCCCTCCAGGCCAACTTACGAGAATAACAAACCATGGTAATTTTGCATTTTAATGATACCCATAATTTATCGCGGCTGCATATAAATTTGTTGCTTACCATAATCTGCCATTCAGGAACGAGAAGCCCAAACCTTACTGGCAAGAAAACAACAACGAAAAACCCTGGCAAAAACCGCCGTCCTCTTCTCGTCCTTCTTATTATTCGGACAAATACGATCAAGTTTCGAGCCAGGCTCAAAAGTGGCCACCGGAGAAACCGTCTTGGGACAAGTACCCTTCCGATGTCCATCGACCAAGCGACATCATTACCGATGACAGACCCACGAACTTCCCCAATTCATGGAACAGACCACAGTCGGCCAGACCTTATCCCTTCTTGGACAGATACCCGGACAACAATCATGCTGACGAAAGTAACAACGATTGGCACGATTTTCCACCGAGAACTGATTCCTCGGATAGGCTAAGACCAAACGATAGGCCACATTTTTCACATTATCAATACAGTAACACTCATCCACCTTCTCATCCAGCTAATGGGGATGGACAATGGGTTCTGCTATCGACAAACAGAGGATACTCCAAGACCCGTCAGAGATCCATCAAGATAGACACGTTGACTCCTGACATAACTAAAGTATCGAACGGAAGTAAAATAAGAACTCTCAAGCGAGAAGAAGCCGATCTAAGCATTCCTGTTATGACATCAAAACGACAGGTTAGGCTAGAAGTTTAAAGAGATACTTGCAATAGACTTAAGAATCAATTTTATTAAAAAGCTGACGAGTGAGATCACTCGATTGTGGACAGTTACTTTATGAAATATCGCTTACCTAGGTCAGGTTGACGGTGTTACCGTCGATCAACGGCACCAACACTACGACGTCGCACGGGGGTCTGCTGGAAGTCGAGAGGACCTTCAAGAGCGTCGACCAGAGTCGCAAGGAGTACGAGAGAGACAGAACGTCGACATTACCGAGTATACTGAGAAGAAGACCAATCAGGAACACACTGAACGGAGGACAGGCATCGAGCTCGGCGGTTCTCGCGGCAGTCGGAGCAGGTTCGTCAAAAATTTAATAGCGAGATTTGGAATCGAGCAATTAAGATGACCATCGATTAAACTTTCATTGAACAGGTATGCTGCCAGCAACTATGGCAATGATGATCCCAATGATGCTCGGCCGGAAGAAACGGGATCTGACATTGGAGAAGGGCAGTCTGCGAAAGTTTCATGATCGTGGAATAAATCTGCATAATCTTGGGAAGAAATACGACGAAAGATCAAAGGCAGGATATCTGTGACTGTATGTCTGACACTCGCGAAGACCACGGAAAGAAGGTTTACAAGTCTTTAAATACGATGCAGGTGCAATTAGGTAATATCTGTTGAATATGTGTGATAGTATAATAGTTTAGAGAGAGATTCTTTATCGTTCGATGACTATATAGTTTCTGCAAAACGAAGTTAATATTCGCGTACCGTATTGTCTTGTTGTGAGTTATGCACCCTATTGAACGAAGTCTCACGCAAGTTTGTCACGCAATTTTATTTGTACGCTCGAAGGGCATAGATAGACGTTGATATCGATGGATCGTGCGTTGGTTAAAGTCTATAGGCATAAAGACATGTAGGTAGGTTAGCGCGATTGATCGGAGTTAAAGCACCTGTTGCATTCTGAATGGAGTGGGTAACAGGAAGAACGATATGGTATTATATTAAACTAGGGTTACTGTGGCAGGGGATATTCAATATTTATCTTCCATTTAGCAACCATTTACCGAGTGACCGGTAGCCCTCAGCACGGTTCTCTTCGACAATATTGACCTACAGTGTCAGAGATCGTGCAGTCACGTATGAGTGAAATATCAGTTTTTATTTGATTGCCACGGTACGGTTATGTATGCATCATATTTATTTTATACGTTTATTTGTCGATCTAAAGCGACCGAGTGAATGTTTCACAGTCGTTTTATAATTTTTTTTTTATTTTTGTAAACATGTCATTTTTTTATTTACACGACACAGAACACCGCATTGCAATATTTATTTAACTTATTTATTTATTTATTTATAAATACGTAATAAACAGTCTAATACTCAGATTTTTTTTTATATATATTATCGATAGAGAAGAGAGAGAGAGAGAGACACACGCACACCAAAATAATAAACATGAAGTGATTCTCAATAAAACAAACGTGAATATTGTGACACAGTCTTTTTTAAAAACCCCACTACCTTTTGGAACGCGTTCGACTCTGGTTCCTCGACCTCTTTTCCTTTTATAAACATTACAATTTCAACGTACTTAGTACGTCTCGTTATATCCCCATTAACATCCAAGCACCATCGGTCATATATTTTCACAGTTATAGCATTAACATCGAATTGGGCTAGATCTACTTCCAATCGACTTCAATCGTATTTCTCCCGTCGTCGTTAGACTTTCTCGGTCATTAGACCGATATTAGAAGAGATTCCTGAAGCCTGATCTCGAGTCGACCGTGAAAATGATTTCGCGTTTTGTTTCGACGTCGTAAAATTAGTTTAACTCGAGTCGCGACCACGCGTAATCTCGGGCACATAAAGCTAATAGGAGACAACGCGTAAACTGGTTCTACGCCGTCGTAAAGTACACGCTGAGTTCGATATAATCACTACTTGTGGTTTCGAAAGGCATAATCGCATTCCTTCCTACTCTTCTCCATTGATCCTCTTCTGTACATGGCCCAGATATCTCGCGAAACCCTCGCTAGCGTGTTTTAAAATCGTCAAGCCTAATCGGAACTTTATTTCGGCTACTTTTTTCACGAAACTGAAGATATTAAAACCCTCCTCGGCTGGTTTCTTCGTCGTTGTCTCCTCTATCCATTCGACAGTAGTTTCATCATCTTTTGCCTGTTCCGTGATGTCCAAATCTTTGTTAGGCGATGACGTCGAGGTGAGAGGAGAGTCCTCTGTTTTGTCGGCTTCTTTTTCAGTCGTCAATTTTTCCACAACTTCTGCCACAACCTCGCTCACGTTTTTTGTCGAATTAGCAGTTTCGTTTTCGGAACTAGTTGTTGGGTCTGTATTTTTCAAACCTGCTTCCTTACGACGCTTGTGGGACTCCTCGTGGAGTTTTTTCTTATGCGATACGAAATCTTCGACTTCGTTATCTTTCACTTTTGTACCGTCAGCACCGGGCAAAGCCGAGTCGATGATATCCAAAATCTCGTTACTTATGTTTTCTTCCTTTTGTTCTTCCTCTAATTCGTGTTTCGATGGTATAACTTGGATAACGGAATCTCTTTTAGATCTGGAAGAACGACGAGCATCTACCTGATCAGCGATAGAACGTTTTATCTTTAAAGATCTAGGTCCATGTTCAACGGCAACTGCCGTGGGTGTGATCTCGATCTCCTCGTAGCCATCTTCGGGTCTCAAAGTTTGCGTTTCCGATTGATAGTTGTGTCCATTCGCAGAATTGGGTGGGAAGTTGAGACTCTGTGCAATGTCACGCTCGAATTGTGTCAGGCCACTTTCGGTTGGCTCTTGGAAAACGTTTGGACCTTTCTTGTTGGATGTCGATAAGGTAGATTGCTTGTCGGTAAAAGGTGGATACTCTTTAGGCACGTTACCGACGACGAATTGACGATTTCCTGGAATATCTTGACCGACTACAAAGTCAGAATGTTTTTGTGGATCGTAATAAGTCGGTGTCGTTTGTGCTTCGGAATATCTGTAATCCGTATTTCGATATTTTAACACCGTATTTTCAGTTGGTTTGTAAATGGGTGACGACGAGGATAAAGGATACCTTTGGTCGGTTCTTCTTACCGACTGATCGTAAGCACCGTCAAAATGTTGATACCGATAATAATTTTTATCCAAATCCTTCACCCCACCTGATGCACCAGCGAATCTATTCTCATGATTGGTCATGCCTTGCAAAACTTTTGAGAGAACTTCCTCCTCGTTTTGTCCATAGTTGCCACCATACTCGTCCAAGTTATATTTGTAATTGGGTTCCACCTCGTAGTTTCTTCGCGTGATGGTTCCACCGAAAGGATACAGGAAATATGAAGCTAACCCAAGACCTAGGCCAAGTAAAGACATCACCCCAAAACTGGGCATCACCTCTCTGCTAAGATAATTGTAGATCTGAGAACTGATGCCTTTTTGCGGTGGCTTTTTCTTGTTCTTCGTGTTACTGTTCGTGATCTTGGATTCAGGCTCGATCTTGGACTCTTGGATGTCATTATCCAGAATGATCGGTTCTGTTGATATTTCTTCTATTTTTTCAATAGCCGCGGTAGACATCGCGGTGGTGGTTGTAGTTGTACTTGTGGTCGATGGGTACAGTATCGTGCTCGATGGTTTGCGACGTCTAACCTTGTTCTTCTTCCTCTTATTCGAATTTCTGTGTCGTTTCGTCGTCGTGGACGGTGTAGTGGATGTTGCCGCTGTGCTGGAAGAATTTTCCATTTCCGTACTGATCTTCGTTAATTCTGGATTAAAATCAAATTTGAGATCTATGCTTGAGCTGTTCAGATTGCCTAATCCTATATCTATCATCTCATCGTCAGGTTTCTTCTCAACTTTCTGGATAGTTAGAATTGGTGCATTAACTTTGATGGGTTCAATCTCGATCTGGGTAGACTCATCGACTGGTTTCTTTAATTGCACTTTTAGCACGTTGTTTATACTCGCGCCGAGTGGTTTTGACTTGACCGGTATCTCAATTAAATCTGCATCAGAGAAATTAGGCTTTGACGTGGCAGAGACGTTAAGACTCGTAGAAGTGGCCATTGGTGTAGTCTTCTGAGTGTCCATCAGCATGGAAGCTTTGATTTTGGTAATGAACATTGGTTTTTCCGTCTCCTGGGTCTTTGTCTTTGGTGTGGTGATCATTTGCACCGGTTTAAAAGTAACCTTTTCAACTTTCGCCGTCGAGAAATTGTCGTTCTTCGATATTTCAGGTTTCACTGTTGTCCTTCGCGTGCCAGACGGTTTAGGCTTATTTTGTTGAGGTCTTTTACCTGTTCCAGTACCCGGCTTGCTTAGAACCGTAGGTCTAGGAGTCGTAGATTTTGGCTTTGCGGTAGACCTTATGATTTGCACCTTTTTCGTAGTCGCCGTGGAAGACATCGATGAAGCAGAGATTTTGTTCTCCGTGCTGGCGGCTACAGTCGTGCGTGATACCTTGGATGTCGTGCTTTCAATGGCTTCCAACTTCTCCATTGATTCTGTCGTTTCCTCCTGCTTGGTAGAACTGGCTACGGTTGTCTTCTTCGAGGCGTTACTCGTTGCTTTCTTCGTACTTGGTGAAACTTTCTCTATAGAAGCTGTCGATGCTAATTGTGGTGTCACCTTTTGCTCATTCTTCGTATTCTTCACTTCGATCTTACCATGGGTTACGATCGGCTTTAGGGTGTACCTTACTTCATTTGCAGGTTCTTTCGACGTTCCAAACGTACCGGTGCCAGTAATAGTCTTAATTGTCGTCGATGGTGGATTTAGAAGAATCCACGTCGAGATACCACCAGTGGTTGTCGGGTGATTTTTATAGGCTGTTATTAATCTAGTCGAACTCATCTCCTTTTCGAGTTCATCATCGGTCATCACCATAGCTTGTCCAGGATGGCCACTCTCGAAATATCCGAATTTCGAATTAATGGGTCTACCAAAACTCACCCCCATCGACTCGAGATTACTTATCTCTGAATTGATCTCTTTCACGAAGGTGGCCTCGTTCTTGTCAGCCACCTTCTCAACCTTCTTATCGACTTTTGTCTCTTTAACAGGTTCATCGGGACTCGTTACGTTTAACAACTGCGTAGCGACGGTTCTTAACGATTGGTTGATGTGCTGCAGATCTTTCAAGTGGCGTTGCGTTTCGTTCTGGTGCGCACTGAAACGAAAACCTAGTGTGAGATCGTAATGTCGTGTAAATTGGCATTTGTTAGTTGTATTTTTCCAGGAATCGTGTATTTAACTTTGGTTATTAGTTAATATTATCGTGTGATTATTACCTACTTGCCCAGACGTTAAACTTGTAATGGCCTTACCTTCTACAGAAAAGGATACTTAACATTAGGAATGCGTTTTTCTACCGCGTTCTTTAAGGAAATGAGGGCATGGGATATCGTTCTAAAAAACTATTTTAATTCGATATTGAGATCAAGTAAATGTCGGTTTAGCCGAAATAAAATAAATAATGACAAGATTTTTACTGGGAATGTTTTATTCAAGATACAAATTCACACTGCGTCTGGCGGTCACCGTCCTCTTACGATGTATTCCTTTAGAAAAGTTCCAATTATAAAGTAATTTCGAACGCTAAAGATTCTACGATCTCCAATTATGTTAGCGATTAACATTAAACTTACATCGTAAAGGAATCACTCTAATTACAATCTAATAAATACCCGCTAAAATACTTATCGATAAATAAATATCTACAATACCTAATCAAAATCTAATAATGATCTAAATTACGTTATTACGACTTTAAAGCTTCTTAAAACCAAAAGAATTCGATTAAAGTTCCGAGAATAAATATCGTCTCTTCCTTCTCTTACTTTTCCACTCGTTCAATCGTTTGTACTTCTGAAAACTCTGTCTAACGACTTCCTCGAGATTAGGCCTGAACCTGATCCTGACCGGTTCATTGGCTCGAGCAAAATCGAAGGCGCTTGGAAATGCCCAAGGAAATAAGAAAGCTGATATTCCTAAGACGCCTGCAGCTAAGGCAGCGAAAGGAGCTGCTGCTAAACTGACGAAATAGTGCAAGGGATTAATGAACGTAAGGTACGTGAAAGTAGAAGCTATGGCTTCCATGACACCACCTGGTGATAAATCGAAACCATCGTCGTCATCGTCATCTTCATCTTCATCGGCATCATCATCCGAAACAGACCCTGAAGCAACACCGCTCGTAGGACGACTACCTGCTAGCGAAGAACCTACATTAGATACACCAGGACGATTTTGAATTCCTGCTACCTGTAGACCACTAGCATCGCTATTTCCCTGTTCGACCCCAGGAGAATCGACAAACGTGGAAGCAGGCTGTTCTCCCGTAGGAACCACAGCATCACCAGCTGAACCAGGAGATTCGTCTTGACCCGGTGTTTCGATCAACGTTGAACCATCAACGTCGTTGAGCTGCTCGTTCGAATTTGTCACGCTTACTTGAGTATTCTGGACAACCTGGAGGGTGGGTACGTCTGACGAAACGTAGTTTGGTTCGGAGGAAACTTGGGGCTGGAGTATCTCATCTTTCTGAGGTATATAATCATTTTGATAGGAAGGAGGATTAGAAATTACCGTTGATGGGGATGCGTAATCGTTCGATGAAACAGGATAATGAGTATTCTCTACCGATCCTACGTACTTATCGCTTCCATTCGAATCCGAACTCAAGTTACTGGGATCATCGATGACCGTATCCAGGGGCTTGATCACGTTAGAATTTAAAATCTGTGAATTGATGATGATGTTTAAATCCGTACACCCTTCTTTACCCTGAATCGTGTTGTTTACTTTGGTAATCGAGCTTATCATGATGGTAGGGCAATTGTCATCTAATTTTATCCCGGATAAATCTACGTTTTCTTTGGGAGGCTTGGAAATACTTTGAGGATCTTTTATCTCAGTCTTGGTACTATTAGCCTTCTTTGAACCACTATTTAGGATGTGAACAACGGTATTTTGAGTTATGTGAGTTATAGGCTTGTATCCTTGCTTCTTTGAAGGAATGGACACCGAAGGAGGGATATCTAATGGTGGATTTAATCCATAATTTGACGATGTTTGCCAACTAGGTGTGGCATGCAGACCGTCATGATGTTCAAGATCATGAAAGAAAGTAGTTCCATTAGAGGGATCCAGACTGTTATCGTCCGAAGGTTTTAACGGGCTATTAGGTTCGAGATTTTCGTAAAGTGGTTTAAAAGTAACACTGATAGGACCACCATCGATCTCTAACATTTGACTTTGGTTCGAAGCAAATGCTGGAACCTTTAGCCACTGAACGATCTCCTGAATCCCTGCTTGCATCGCTGGTACTCGATGATGGACGGTCGAATTTTGTGAAATATCTGGATCCGGAAAGGTTGTATATTTTTCATAATTATAAAAATCTTCAGCATCTTTTGGAAAATCGTTTGGCCAATTTTTTAGAAAGGAATTGGGAGTGGTTTGTCTGTATCGCTGCGAGGCACTAGTCTCGTTCTTTGTTTTATTATCATCATCGTCACGTCTGATCGTTAAACCATTTGAAACGATTTTACGATTCGATGATTTCGACGTTTCGATCGTTTCCCGAAGATCATTGAAATTCAACCTGGAAGGACCTTCACCAATTTTGATCCTTCTTGTGAATGTCGGTCTCGTATCGTTGTTCTCGCGAGCCTTCAACAACATATTCGTGACATGCCTCACAGCGTCGACTTGATCAAACCGGTTAGTAGATTCCACGGGAGTAATGCCATGATGCCTGACCTTGACAGAGTTCCTATAAGTCGATGCTACCGCGTTTTTGCGATAGTCGCGATCCAATATCGCTTTTGCTTCTTCTTCTGAGTTTGGATTCTGGTTCAAGGTCGGTTCTCTCTTTCCTGAATTATTCAAACCATTGGAATCATCGAGTTTCGAATAACGAGAGTCATCGAGACCGTTCCCTTTCGTGTTTACCTTCTCGAGAACTCCTCCTTGTAATTTATTTGCCGCGAGATTGAGTCTAGCTAAGTTCAAACGACGAGATGCATAGACCAACCTATCGTTTCTACGAAAATCTGACGTATCATGAAGATGACTCGAATATTCCCTCGCACGATTGGTAGACCGATCGAACGAGCTTCTCCTAACGGAACTTACCTCGGTTCTACTACCACTACTACTTTCGATCGAGGGACCAGCATTAGTATCGCGATAATAGTTAATGTAAGACTTTCTACGACTTCCGGAGTTCTCCGTATACCTGCTACTATCACCTCGAACATTTTCGGTCGTCTTTTCCGTCGATCGAAGTGGTTTCCAATCGGCGTTGGTCGTTTGCGTTGAAGTTTCCGGGATTGTTTCCACATCTGTAACATCATCGAGTATATTTTGTAATGATTAGTCCGTATTTCGTATTATTAATATTTTGTAACGTATGATCGATTTAATAAAACGATAGACGCAACGCGTGTTGTCACGGTTCGATAAAAGCAAAAAAGAGAGAGAGAGAGAGGATTAAAGACTGCAAGATTTTCGAAATAAGGAAGCACGAATTTTGTAACGAGAATCTAATATTGCGCGAACGCGTGCCCGATAATCGGTCGTCTAGAAAAAATACGATAGACTTTCGTTCGACCAGCGAGTTTCTCGTACTAACAAGAGAATGATCGAAAGTGACAGGGTTTGTCGTAATTAGCGAGGAAATAGAGATGTTCTTTAAACGGACGCTGCGAACGTTCGCTGTTGAATATGGATGCTGCTTCGTATACCACATTAGTTTCGCATTTTTCATTTTTTCATTATAATTCGTTACTCAATTTTCAATAATAACACACCATTTATGTTAATTTTCAAAGAACTTGCATTTTTGTTTTAAATAAAATGTGATCGTATATAAAAAACATCATAAAAATGAATCTTCGATGTTTCTATCGCTAATCACAATTATCGCAATTTTAGACGAAAACAATTTTTCAAGCCTTAACACTAAACCTACCAACGTTAAAGGCATACTTATTTTCATTACATTTATCTATTTGACAAATACTTAAACAAAAACTTGCTTTTTGCTATCATTAAGAAATATTATTGATAATAAATTCCTATGAAAGTAGCTGTATTATTTAAAAAATCGAGAAACAAGAAACGTATAAAAGGTCATTTGACCCGTCGTGGTAGATTTAGTGTTAATATATAACAGTAATTACATTTACATATAGAACTTTCTTTTGGCGTCATCCAGAACTAACAACATAAATAGAGAAAGTTCAGTAACACTCTTTATCATGATTTCTTGTATTTCTCATTGGTTTTTACTATTTCTTGATCTTGAGATTCGTTATACAAGCTAACTCTTATTTATGCTCCTTATGTACACCAAACAAATAATACCTATGCACATATAATAGTTATCTACCTTGGGCTATTATTAAGGACATAGCCCTCGAAATATTAAAGTATCGTTATTACGTGTTGAAATACACTCAAAAGATCGATAATAGCGAAACGATCCCACGATCGATGATTAGACCACATGAAAAATCATTGCACGTAAGATGTTAGATGATTACAAACCGGAAATGAATTGTTAAGTAGGATTACGTAGAAATCAAGCACTTCCTCGAAGACTTTTCCCCATTCGTGAAAATTACTCGTGATTTATAATAGTCTGTTTCTCTCTCTCTCTCCCTAATTACTTTCACGCTTCGTAACAATAGCTTTTCACGCGATACTTTACAAAACTTACCAACTGTCTGTGGTCTGGCGCAGCTCGACCCGACCAATAAGAGAACCAGCGTGATCTTCAACAGCTCCATGATCTGAAAATGAAAAGTAAGAAGTCGTAATCAATATTTTCGTGAAATAATAACAACAAACAATATAATCGTGTTTATCGACGTCAAAAGGAAACGAATCGATCGGTCTGGCCACGATACGAATCCTTTATCGTTAATTTAACAGTCAAGGTCCCGATCGAGAGGGTCGTTCGTATGCGATTCTCGAGTTTCGATCGTTTGCCTCGACGATGTCACTCGCATGCAAACTGTGAATCAACGAAAATGAAGATGAACGTTTGGCACTGTGCGTCTTTCATCGATTTTACATATTACTCAAACCCATTTTAACCCTTAACACTAAACCTACCACAACGGGTCAAATGACCCTTTATGCGTTTCTTGTTTCTCGATTTTTTAAATAATAAAGTTACTTTCATAGAAATATATGATCAATAATATTGATTTAATAATATTTCTTAATGATAGTAAAAAGTATGTTTTTGTTTAAGTATTTGTTGAAGAGATAAATGTAATGAAAATAAGTATGCCTTTAACGTCGGTAAGTTTAGTGTTAAATGGGAAACCAATAATTCAGATTTTATACGCACATTTTGTTATATTTCTAAAAATGCAGTAAATTAAAATTTTTAAATAATGTATTACAAAAAATGTGATCATTTTTGTTCTAACAGTACCTACAGCGACATTCTGCTAAAAATTATAAAAAAAAAAACAAATTCAATTTGATATAAGCTGTAATAATATCTACGTTTGATCATCAAACGATTATGATCGACATAAACGATCGTTGATCGAGCGAGGCAAGAATATTATCGAGATTCCATCGAGTTGATGGAACGTTGATCGACTCGGCTTTTTTTACCGTTGTATTTTTCGTTCATATTTGTGTCCAGTAACGGTACCGGTCATCGTTCTTGTTGGACCTCACGCTTTGCATGATCTCCGTGCATCGCACGGTATTATACGTTCTACGATCGTGGGTGAATAAAAACAAAAAAAACAACAAATTATTCGTTGTACGAAAGCATCATGATCCTCTTTTTTTATTCTTAGTTCGATATACCGTTAATCGAGCGTGCTGGCCAAACGACGTGTCCGGATTCATTGTTAAATCGTATCTGTTCTACTTGAAACTGTCACGTCGTCGGTGTTTCTGATTTTTTTGCTAATAATTCGCAATATCGTGATATAGAAAAACAGTTCTACTTTCTATCTCGTCAAACAAGAAATCTGTATCGAAATATATCGAGAACTTCGATCGTGAAAGGAAGGATCCTTCTATTTCTATTATTTGCATTTCACTCGGACTTGGCAACGCCTTCATCGGAGTCCTGGACATTTTATACTATCACCAGACTCGTGCTAAACTTTAATCTAAATCTAATCCTAATTTAAAGGACCTTACCTGAAATTTAAAAATCGCTGTCAAAGGGAAACACACCAACGGACATCACCGACTCACTGTCTCGTCGTTCACGCGCGGCACTACTCGCGAGAGAGGAAACGAAGCGAGACGGAAGAAAGATTTTCCGCGCGAAATCCCACGCGATTTATCGCTTTTTTATCGGTCGGGAAAGTCACGAAAAAAAGGTAATAAAAAATAGAGCGAGAAGAGGTCAGAAGATATATATAAAAAAAAAAAAATGTTAAATAAATATTTAGCGATGTCTCGTTCGTTCGAATATCGAAGCACTCTATAAATCAGTGAAAACTGCACTCTCGTAGATCGTCGACGATCTTTCGACAATGGTGCACGGCTGACTGACTCGAAGTGGACGTCGAGGAGACGAGTCAACTCGATTCGGTACGTGTAAAGAAGGAGAAAGAGAGAGAGAAAGAGTGGTGAAAGAGAAGAAGAAGAGACTCGGGCGCCTCACACCGGTGCCCAGCACCGCTTCGAGCCGATGCGTAGAGGGTCCCCCGTTTAGCTCGCGCCAGTCTACCCAGACCCGTTACTCCGTTCCTACGAGATGTCGACGGGTTGAATAACCTTCGGCCAACCCACGACAGGTAGTCCTACCTTAGATACTCGCCGTATGCTAAGTATCCGTACGATACGCCAAGAATGACATCGAAATCCCGGTGGAGCGATCGAAAAGTGGGTGAAGATCTTTAAAGAAGCTACCGATGGATTAACATAAATGATGATCTTTTAAGTATTACTTTGTTCCATTGGGGCTATGAATTTGTTAGAATCGTGAGAAAAGTCATTTACTTTCACCTTTTAATCTTCAAGGATCAGAATATAGTCCAGTTTTCTATATCTGGGTTTAACATTTTTATAAGATCTTGAGTTCTTCCTGTCGTAATTTTGAAGAAGCCTACACTTTGTACACAATCTAACAACTTATGTAGGAAATAACTCATTTCTGTTTTTCTACTCACAATTACCGTGTTGTTTAAAAATCAATAAGTAGGTCTCTCGTTGCTCTCGCTAGATTTCTATGCGATCATCGATCGTGACAGGCTTCCATTAAAAAAAAAAAAAAGAAATGAATAACTGATAAATGATCGATCCTGAAAGTTCCACTTAATCAGAAATGGACATCAATCCCAGCACCCATACCTCAACGTGCAACAACTTTTTTCCCGTTGGCTCGCTTTCGATGAACGAACGGTGAACCTGCTCTACGAGCATTTCGTTCCAGAAGGACGAGAATGCTCTCGGCATTTGTTCTAAAAGTATACTCGTACCAGTGATCCACTTGTCCTACCTACTACCATTTCTCCTCCGTGGCACACTGACATTAGCTTCCGGTTTGCGAAGAAAATGAAAATAGTGGGAAGTTCTTGCGAGAACAATCAAAGTCCTTCCTGGACGTGATGTTGACGATGACGTCATTGAGATCATCACCTCGAAATCATCGGTGCGTAGGAATTGCAAGATAGGTTAATTGAGCATGAAGTTGCTCTCGAAAGTGGTAATCCTTGAAGGTGGAGCATCCGGTGAGCTTGGAGGAAGAGCCAAAAAAGTCTGAAGACTAACACCAGTATATATACATACGAACGTTGCCATTATTGCGAGTCCCGGAAGATACATAATAACTAAACGTACCGGACGTCCCAGAATCGTCCACCGTCGTGCATCTATGTGGGACATAGCGGCACTTCTTGTGGCCTTAGATACCTTTCGCGTTACTCGACTGATGGCTTCTGTCAAACAAGCTCGTAATATCTCGCACCTGTTTTTTTTTCGAAGAAGAAAAGAGGACCTCTTTTGATGCAGAACGACTAATTGAGTTTGTGGCAAATGATCAGAAGCTTTTCTTTTTTTTTTTTTTTGTCATCGAATAGAAAACGAGTTCCGGCTTGGGGATACGTGATCAATCGATGAATATTTCAACGAACTTATTGAAATTCACGTTGAAACGTTCAACGACTCCTAATTTATCTTGCGTAACGGTGGATCGGTGCGAAAGATCGAAGACATTGTAACCACGGTAGCGTTGCAAGAATTTTCCTTTTGAACGAGCAAGAATTCCTGTTTCTTGGGATTACGTTGAAGTATCTCGTCTTTGGCTAGAATCGAGGCCGAGTCATGGTCGAGGACGAATAGAAGATTCGTCGAACGATTTCGATTTCGTCCTGTTGCTTCGGTGTAATGAGAAAGCTGACTAGCTTCTGATCGACATCTAATTATGCTCTGTATATATAGGGTGATCTATTTATCTAAGGCTATCTAAATGGCTCTTCCAATTGTAGTGATAAAAAAAATATTTTAATTTTTGTTTATAATTTGTTAATCAAATTAAATTAATTTTTTTCGTGTAAGTTTAATGGGAACAAATATATAGTTATATGCCACCGAAATATTGAAAAACTTGAGAATTAAAGAATAAATATTCTTGTGAACGATAATATTTAAATTGCATATAAAATATTGATTGTACTATCACATTGTCACTATCACCGAGCCCATTCATTTCTCATCGTTAAACCTTTCACTTCTTTTAGTTGTTAATTATTATTGTTATAAATATAAAATAAAGTTGATAATTTACTGGCAGTCACAATCTACCCACTTTCCCGCGCATTATAGAGAAAAACATTATTTTCTCTCAATCTTTTAGCAAAATTAATTTCTATTGGCTCTAAACCAAAAAAAAAAGTCTAATCAATTTCACAAGACTGTTCTTGCACGTCTCTGTACTTCCTCGACTAGTTGGAAAATCGATTTGTCTCTTTCTCGAGGCAACGTAGCCATCACCTATCATTCTTTGGCCGAGTCATTAACGTTTTGTTCGATAACGGTGCTCGCTCGCTCGCGCCCAGGAAACGCTCCCGTTCAGATCGACCGATTCACGCGGCTTAATTATTTATGGCCGATCTAACGACGCGCGTCTCGTGGATGGACGCCCCGTGAAATTACGATTCGTCTCTTCGACCGATTTCTAACGCTGGAAGCATTCCTATGCAACGAGAGTTTGTTGCTCGTTTTACGATCGTCCTCGCTGTATCGATTACCATTCGTACGTATGCACCGTGAAGTGGGACAAAGTTTGTGAGAAAATAAAGTACGAACGTTAAATTAGTAGGTTTGCATAAAACAAGACGTGGATGATCGTATGGATCGTCCATCGCAAACAGTCTTGAACGATCGGTGAAATGGTTATTTTTACATTTTTATCGAGAAAGCGATGTTTTTTATAAAATTTCGAGAGAATGTTTTAAACAAACCCTGACATATGTATCCTTTATTACAAGGCATCTCACATTTTTACCAAATTTCAATTTAATTCAGGCCAGGAAGATATTTGTGTTTTCAGAAAAATGAAAATACATTAAAACAATTTTTTTATTTTAAAAATTAATGCTTTAAACGGCAATACTTCGAAAGAACGTTTGACTCATACCGTTTTGCCTTACAGCTAGAGATTTCACCCAGATACCGCCACATCGGATATGACTCACATATTGATACCCCTAAGGCATAAGATCGTAATTCAAGTTACGATCGTTTTGAGATACTTCGATTAAGTTTATAATGAACAAAAGATTTATCTTTTTTAATCATTTTTCAACAACCAAATAAATAACATTATTAATTTGTGTCTTGCACTGAATAAATCATTCTAAACTTTTAACATGGAAATGAATTCGATAATGCATAAATAATAACGAAAGATGTCATCATAAATTAAGAAACATCAGAATAAAAAGATACTATATCAACCGAAAAAAAATACAACAACCTTATTGCCAATTCAGTTTCCTGATATCATTGATAAAGTCACTCTAAAGTGTTTGCAAAAATATCGAAGTGAGTTAGTAGTAAAACAGGAGGAGAGGAAGGTGGGTCATCGATCCTCGAGAGATCGAAAGTCCGCGTGGCGAGCACCGAGCCGTGCACGGGCGACAGTGAACACGCTCGACGATGACATTGACATTCGTGAAAGGTGCCAACGATCTGAGCTAACGTAACCGAGCGTAGTGTTAACGAGGCGGTAAACGGACCGTTTTACCGTGTCTCTTCTCAATAAAATGAGGTCTATCCTATCGATGAAAATGGAAGTATACCCCTTTCGATACAGTACACGGTCACTTATCGCGTTATTTATCACTTTCTATCCTTGCACCGACGAGATCTCTTTTCTAATCGAATTTTAACACGAACTGAATTAGGTTAACGCGTTTCCTGCCACTATAAATTTTCCGTTTGGGCCTTACGACGTTAAAAAATTCCCTATTTATAGATCATGGCTCACATATAGCCCACTGGGCGTAGTTACATTGATTTCTATATTAAAATTGTGTTATAAAAGCAATTACGTTCTGCAGTGGCTTTCCGGACAAGCAGGATTTATGTCTAATAAAAAACATTGCAATATTAGAAACAATGATGTTAAAAGATGAAATAAATGATTTGATTTAAATTCAATCAAATACTTTCTTTAATTTTTTAACAATAATGCAGTTTGCAGACTTAGGAATATTTTAAATAAATAAAACTATTAGTCTTAATAACGTGGGAGTCATCGAAAATCGGTCAGGCAGAAAACATGTCGATAAACGTATCGTATCAATTTTTTAACGAATTTCTTCTCAATTGGCGTGCTTGATTAATGGTTAGAGATTAAAATCTTACGACATTGTAGACTCGTAAACGCGTCGTGAAATAGAAATTTACGTGGAGAAATTGCAACGATCGTGAAACATCCGGTAAAAACGGTGAAACGAGGTAAATCAAACCGTAGAATTTGAAAATAAAATTTGAATCTTACCAGCTCGTTCGTTCGAACGATTTGTCTAATCCCGTCCCATGCAATCTGGACCACTTTGGTGCACCTTCTTCTGTTCTTGTCTTCTTTTTGTTCACACGTAACAAGAAATCGTAGAGATCTTGTCTCTTCTTGCCCCGCTTCCTTTCGATGCGTCCTTCGATGGAATCGCTCTCGATCGTCTCCTCATGACCGTCCGATGCTATCGTAAATCGTCGCGTTTACGAGACGCTCGAGAGTTTTACGAGAGATCTGGACCGATATTGCGACGACGCGATTAGAAAGATCGTCTGAATAGAGCTGTAAGGAAAAGAAAAAAAAAATAGAAAAGGGTGAAGACGTAAATCGAAACGTCGCGTGCACGATTTATCGTTCCGCTGTTTTATCTTTTACCAAGATTCACGAGCGAGGCTAGGAGCACGCGTACCGTGTCATCGAGCTAAAGATGTACTACGAAAATCAATCGAGCATGAATGTGGAACGCGATTGATCGAGATTATTAAAATAGAATTTACGTGTTTTTATAGTCTTAACAAATAATCTTACTGTACAAATTTTTAAAATTAAAAAGTTATTTTTATATCTTGAGTTAGTTATATAATTTTTATATTATTTTGATATATTCACTGTTTTCCATTTTAATGTACATTTTATACATTGTAAATAATTTTAACTTAATTTTCCAGCTCTTTTTTAAGCCTTCGCACTTGACCTTCTCTATAACGATATATTTCTAATATTGTACCATTTTATTTTTAATTATATACTATTAGGTATATTTTGAAAAAAAAATGTTTAAGCTGTTGTTCTAATAGATGAATTAAGGCCAAATGTTCGATTACAAAAAATAAATGAACGTCGAGTGCTACTCGACATCGTTCTCCCATAAAAAGAAACAGCCTTGTCGAGTGTGCCTCGACATCGAGTATGAACGATACTACTCGTTAGATTCTTTGGAATATTCGTTTAATGAATGAATTTCATATCTGTTATAAGATTATGTTCATTTACCTGTTAGAAGAGTATCAGCTTCGCGTATTCTCCTATACCCGTTATAAGCCTTTCGAAACGTACAACGATAGACATATTTCCATCTAGGATCATGAACTTCCTGGATATTCGATCCTCGTTCTATCGAATTCTTCTGCAAAACTGAGAATGAGGAGTCCGAGTGGTTCGATGAGTCTGGCGTTACCGTTTTCTGCTCGATTCCGTGCACGAATTGAACGGGCATCGAAGCGATAAACGCGAATATATCGAGGAGATACAGGTGAAGAGGGGGAGGAGGGTCTGCAGAGGTGCTCTCGATGAAAGTTTCCCTTTGTCTCTCCCAAGATTTCCCCTTTATGTATTGTGAATTCCACGCTCAAAAGTCGAGCACCGTTAAACTCTCAGGTACCGGGGTCCGACTTTAATTTCTACCTTTATCAAATCGTCGAGTAATTTGATGAAAAGCAGCCACGACTAGGAATTATACCTTCCTTTCTCTTTGGTATATATTTAATTGCTTTTGCTTCCTGGTCGATCCTTTTGCCGAGTCTGGGTCGAGTCTAGATCCGTGGTAGACTACACCACAACTTGAAACACTTTACGTTCATTTCACATCGATGATAATAATAATCTTGTTGAAAACAGAAGAGAATACATTTCTCAATGAATCTTTATCGATGATCCATATAAACGATCTGGACGATCCAAGAACGTGTCGACGAGTGACGACAATTCACCTCGATGTTCTTGCTCTATCTGAAACAACTTCGTGAGTCGTTGCTTTTCGTGACTTTCTTTCGCTAGAGTGTGTCTATGACAAGGCGATCCGCCCCCAGTGTACCTTCTTCTTTTTCTGCACTACCATTGAATCCTCTAATGATGGGACTCGGTACCCTCTTCTTTTAGACTTCTCGACAACTTAAAACGGTACTTCGACTTTGTCAGAAGATTTTCTTCTTTTTCTTTACCTTTGACGGATTAGCCTTCTTCGCTAATTATCACTTCTTACAGCGTCTTCGATGGTAGGGCAGAAATGAAATGAGGGTTCTAGATCCATGACTCTTTCTTTCAGATGCTTTAGATCAACTTTCTTGATTAATAAACTCTTCTTACACCGTCCAGTGATATGACATCGAGAAATCAGGGTAACAGATCCGTGGTTAATCTTTTTTTAAAGATGCTCGATCCCTCTCGAAGGGACACACAGTCTCAATTATCCTCAATTTCGCAGTCTACCACGCGAATGTTGGAAATCTACTGAGAACTAAGAGAGTCTGACCGCCCCCGATGTAGCTTCTTCTTCTTCTTCTTCTCCTTACCTCGCTCCACCATCGAGCGATTTAATAGTGGGGACTCGTAGATCCCTTCTTTCTCTCTCTCCATCCCTCTCTCCTCTCATTCTCGTCCTTTCCGCTCGCGATCCCTAGATCCCTCTACTTTCCTATCTTCTCTTCCTCTCTTGTTTCCTTTCTTCGTGTTCCCACGAAGCTCCATTTCCGTGGCTTACCTTCTTCTAGCCGGAGTCACGTTCACGGAAAGTGGAGACTCGTGTCGACTCGAATCTTCATTGAACTCTTTCCTTCTTGGATTTTTACAGATCCCAAGAGTGCTCTCGTGTTTCCCTGGACACAGCTTGTCGTATGTTAATTCGTTTAATCGTTGTTTGACCTGAAATTGATCCCTCTGAGATCACATTTGTTTTTTGCCCCTACGAGACTCTTTCGATGTTTTTACATCATAATGTTTTTCTTACATCCTGCAAGACTTTCACGAAAGAGGAAACGAATTGTATGGAAATTAAGAGACACCGAAATTCGTTTGTCTTAATGGGATATAATACCTTAGCTTCGCTGTGTACTCATTCACGAAACTGGGTTGATCTTTCGGTTGATCTTTAACCCGATCTGGCTCGGGTTGATTCGACAAATTTTTTGTATAGAGTAAGTTTGGGTTATGTTGTCTGGTGATCAATATTGCACATTCAAGTCTTTTTCAATTGTATACACGTATTAGAATTTGTTTCTTGGTTAAAGTTTCAAGCATCTTAGGGTAACATGGCCTCATTGTACCATCTCACCACCCCTACCATGTATTTATTTCGTTAATCGTTTGTGAGTTAATGAAAAGAGTTATAATAAAGAGTTATAAATAAAAAGAGTTGAGTTAAATTTGCTAATTATAAATAATATAGTTGACGATAAATAAATAAATCGATGTATGTTGGATGCTGTTATATTTAACATTAGAACTACTAAAGCAGCCAAAATGATTGCTTGAACGAAATATAGAACCTATAAAAACCTGTACAAACATAAACAAAAATTTATTGTTATATCCTAATCTTACAACATAAAAAGAATTTTATTCACGTATCTTAACTTTCCAGTATGCCATAATACCCGAACTTACTCTAACGGTCTCCAAGCTTTTCAGAACTAACAACGAAGAAACCAAATAACTTCTCTACCTATTAGAAGCCCTCACGCATCTATTTCTGATGAAGATGAGTATCCTGTAACACGCGATCTCGCACGCTCAGCTGATCCTCTCGCGAGCGCGTAAAAGTAATTGACCGTGGGGCCCCTTATATACCCTATACGCGTACACGCGGGCTATTTCTGATTTTAATTAGAAGGCAAATCTTATTCCACGATTGATAACAAAGTATCTCGAAGGAATTCCTTGAAAAAGTAACGTTTCACCTCGTCAACGTTAATCTCTTACTTTATGACGACTTTACTTATTTTCATCACGTTTATCTATTTGACTAATACTTAAAGAAAAAAAAAAATTATTATTTATTATCATTAATAAATAAAATTGATAATAAATCTCTACAAAATTAAGTTTATTATTAAAAAAATCGAAAAACAAGAAACATATAACGTTAGTATTGATATTGGAAATTTAAAAAAAAAAAGAATGTAATCACAAGCAATACAGATCACAAGTTTTTCCGAATAGAAACTAACGAACACTGAAAAAAGCCGTAACAATAAAAAAAAAATTAATAACAATTTATTTATTTATTTATTAACGAGGAAGGATCTCTTTGATACATTAACGATAGAGGACAAAGAATACAGTATATGTGAAAAGAGTAGAAACAAAAAACTGTAACAAACAAAAAAGTGACAAAAAATGGAAGTACTTCTAATTAGTTATATTATTATAGTTTTATTGTAATAGTCCGACACGTGCTTTTCATGTTTGGCATAACATCCGTACTACGAGTCTCGCTCGATATTATAAGCCAAGGGGTTAACGCTTCGTTATCGAGCATCCTCAATTAAAAAGCAACGGTTTTTTCGTTGATCACGCGTTAATGATACGACGAGTGAACTTGTCCTCGTAATAACAGAGAAAATAAAAGAATAATCGTTTGATCTCGCGCTTAAAGCACTGATTTATCGCGAATCCTTTTCTAGAAGTAAAATGAGCTCGTACGCGTAGACACGCCGTCCGTAATTACGGATGGAATAATTATGATTACGGTACATTTGCACGTGCGTAGCCCGATTCTACGGTAGAACGACAATGTCTTACATGGAAGGAGGCGTAACGTCGGAGAGCATAACGATGTTATCGAAATTACATAGTGGGATGCTCGTTTCGACGGCCCGTACGACGAAACACGCGCCGAAAGTTGCGTCTTGCACGGTTCGCGGACTCTTGAAATTCGCGCGCTCGGCTAGAAAATGATAGTGTGATACTTTTATATTCTTTATGTAATAACGACGAAAGAATATAGTTTTTTTTTTATTGTAATTTAATGAAAAACTTTTCTTAAATTTGTTAGTTCGCCAAAGTATGACGATTAATTTTTTTCCGCGCATAAAACATTCTGCGCACAGCCACAGTCTCCGTGCGACTTCGACAAGGTAGCTTTTTGTGCGCTACTAAGTGTGTTTTTTATTAATTTAAATTAACAAATCAGATTAATTATTATTTGTTTTATTCTGATTTTAATAAGGATCTGTTAATTAGGTTCTGGAGTATTCTCTTATTGAATTGAATTTTTTTCTTTTTGCAGATAACCTATAAATCAATTGTTTTTGGAGGATTCATATTTTCGGGAAACATTAATAAATTCTTTGGTAGCAAGGATGACGACGCTCAGGCCTTTTACGTGCAACGATTTATTCAAGTTTAACAACGTGTATGTAAGTTTTACGAGATATTTAAAGCGATATAATGTTCTAACCTATAAATTATTTTCGTTATGCTATATTATGTTTGTATATATATATATATATATATGTTTTCGATTTTTCAGGAACCTGGATCCACTAACGGAGACCGTATCCTTTTTTTAACATCGCAACGAGTTCTCAATGTATATTTTTCTATTGTTCCTTAATTAATGTGCGTAGTATGGACTGTCTTTTTATATGCATTACCTGGCTCACTGGCCAGAATATTTCCAAGTAGCAGAATCACCGAGCGGTGAAATTATGGGTTACAGTAAGTACAAAGATTTAACCATTCAAAATGATATAGACTTTGGTATAAAATTATCATATTTGTTATGTAACAATGTTTAAGTAATGGGAAAGGCAGAAGGACTCGCAGAAAATTGGCATGGTCATGTAACGGCTCTTTCCGTATCCCCGGATTACAGAAGACTCGGTCTTGCTGCCATGTTGATCAAATTTCTGGAAGAAGTATCGGAAAAGTGAGTCCATGCGAGACTTATTGAAACGAATAAATATGAATTACCGAGTATATGTTTAATATCATTGCGACTTTTGCAGGAAGCAGGCATACTTTGTTGACTTGTTCGTAAGAGTTAGCAACAAAGTTGCAATTAAAATGTATCAGCAACTGGGCTACATTGTTTACAGGATAGTATTAGAATACTATAACGGAGACCCGGATGAAAATGCTTACGGTAATGTCTAGTCTATGCGATAAAGAAGCAATCTCGATACATAAACAATTATTTGTTTTTCTTTAATATTTTTTAGATATGAGAAAAGCACTTTCAAGAGACGTGAAAAAGAAATCACTGATACCTCTGCCTCATCCTGTGAGACCGGAGGAACTGGATTAAGCATCAATTGCAAATGTATCATTGATGAAAGGGAATAAAAGGAAGTGTATATTGTATTAACGAACATAAATTCATTTCAAAGATTATCTCTATTAAATTAAGGGTAAAGGTACAGGTTTCTCGTCCGCAGATTCAAGCAGTTTATTTGTTTGTTTTTTTCTGTACAATAGTACAATGCTTTCTGCTTGTCACCGCTCATGCCTTTACGCGCCACTTGATGCGAATAAATAATAAATAGAAATATAAGATGGTAGGCTTAGTAGAATACCGTAGACAGCCCAGTATACGCAGACGCTTCTATCACGATGATTAATCGTTACAGGCTGCCCGTTTTGATTCTACTACATTTAAAAACTTAAGCCTAATATGGTATTTACAGAATGAATGATTTCACTGCGCCATGATACAAAGGTGCTAAGCACCTACACAATAGTATTTAGTTTGCGTATTATAAAAATTAAGGACAAAATGTCGTTCTTGCATATCTTTGTACTGTTTCCAGTATTCTGAGGATCGAATAATTTATATAAATCTTTAAATGCGCCAAACGAAGCTGTGCATAGTTTCATTTGTCTACTCTGCTCAGGGAGGCACGATCATATTCAGCCTATCTCAGATAATATCAAATTATAGAAGTTTTGTACGTATTGCACGAAAGCCCTACTTCAACTTTATCCGCTTGTGTTTTACTAAAGAGAAGGAAGACATTAACTAGTTATGTAGGACAAATCAAGCCGAGTACAAAACTTCTATAAGAAGTCAAATAAAAATAAAAACCTTGCACGTGTACTATGCAGGAACGATGCTAAAACGTTAACTCAAATGTTCCCTTTTACATCTATTTGGTCATGTCTTTATATAAACAAAGATATTCGCTTACGTATTAAATAAATATAAACTATGAGACTAGCTATTACCAGAATTATATAATAATGTATAAGAACTCTGTCGTTACTTTGTGTAGAAAAAATCTTTCCCGAGATGGTGTTCAAAAAACATTAGCTTCATTCTAATATTCATTATCCTCGCCGTTCAATATCCGTACGCTTAACAGATTATACGATACGTGGAAGAAAAATTTCAAAAATCTCTCCAAATCAATATCATCTCAAAAACGTCTTCGCTCTCTGTGCCGACGATAGGAATATTTCAACTCGCACGATTTACTTTAATTCATACTTGAGTCGTACAAAAGCTGTATTACTGCACTTTGTTTGGCAAGAAGTAAATTTTTTTTTTTTTTATATTCTTCGACATGCTCTCACGTCCGAGAGAAGGGTATCGCGTATTATTATTAATTTTTTTTTTTGTTTGCGCTAAATCTCTAAACATTCAGTAGTTCTGATTAATATATACATAGTACGTGACACATCACATAAATTTAGTATTTTATACTAGAGATTCGTATTTGGTATATAAATACGGTAGCAAAACGTTTCCGCACGATGCTCAGCTTTGAAATGAAACTATTCGATGTAGTTAGACATACTAATTAGGCAGTGTTATAAATCGTTTCGAGTAATTTCAGTCATTCTGTTGCACCACATACATGGTACATGGTCTCTGTGCTATATATGTCGTTAAATATTTACATAAAAGTCATCTACAAGCTTCCATTCTAATGTACACAAAACACAACCAAAATAACTGCTGCCACTCACTGCTGCTCCGCGCTATCCGATATACCACTTGCACAAATAGTTCCTTTCTTTTTTTCTATAATACAGGTGATAATACCATCGTATATAAAGTTAGTGCCTTAACGAGGTCAAACTTTCATGAGTCGATAAACACATTCTTCCACACGTCATTCTCAAAAAATAAACCAACCAGTCTTTTTAAGGTCTTTGGTGATCTGGAGTCGATTTCAAAATATCCGGCTGTGTTGGAAGACAACTTGAACCTGCAACGAGTATTTCGGACAATGAACAAACTAATGATTAACAAATATAATTAAAGCAATACGATAATGTGTCTTTTACAAACCAGTAGCAGGTCTAAGAGTCGACTTTATAGATCTGTGTGAGCCATTACGCGTTAAAGTATTCATTTGTGGAGTACCAGGTAAAGCGTGACCGAGTGCGTTCATATAATCGGCTATTAGCAGCGTTATCTCTAAGATCTGCAAAGTTATTACAATGAATGTTATGTTATCACCAATGTAAATAATATACCACTCGTACCTTCGGTTTGGAAAGAGCGAAAAGTAATTTCTGTTCGGCAGCACCCTCATCAGGACAAGCAACCAGCATGAAATCATCTAAACAGCCTCCGAAAGTGACTATGTTTGCGTAGTTATAACGGCACATTACTGCCATTGTTTGAAGCTCGAGTAACGTTACGCTGTCTTCGTTAACGGCTATCCAAACGGTGACCGGGTCAGCTTGCTTCAACTGCGAAATATTTCTCATGAAATCTACCGTATTAAACATACATCATTGTTTCGTCAAATAAATCTTTTTAGCAATTACTTTCGCTTGATAAAGTGTAGCTCCGAAAAAAGGCCACTTTCTGGTACAGGTTAAATATATACGAACACAATCCAGTACGCTGCGTCCTCTTAACGCGATCCATTTTTCTTGAAGTTTCTCCTGCAATTCTCTGTACCAAGGTTTACAAAATTAGACAAATTTTCAAATGATAGAAAAATTGTTAGGACTTTATTCTTCTACGCATACCTCAACTGATCACCAGTAATGTTAGACCGATATCGTATCGGAAAAAATTTGTCTAAAGCTTGAAGCACCAGGTGATGGGGATTGCTTCCTGGACCGCTTCCACGCGCCCTGTCGTTATTATATTCTCCAAAATCGATCTAGGATATAAAATATGTCAGAATCAAGTGATCAGTTAAAAAGATCAATGTAATCTCGTACTTACTTGTGCCATTAGCGATGCAAGTTCAAAAGCGAGGTCTCGATTCAAAGGAAACTTCCCTTGGACTACTTGTTGATTCACTTGATAACACAACAACAATCTTTCCCTGTCTGTTTCCATTTTAGCCGCTTGTCGCCAATAGCATCGTGATTTGTAGGTCAATTGTATGACTCTTGTGTTTTCGAACTTCCCCGATCCTTTCTCGCGTAAGGCGGTCTCCCATTTAGAGATAATATCACAAAGCTAAAAAAACATTTGTTTAATTAGTTGTTTAGTAAAGTGTATAATATAAAGAATGGACACATTGTATAATCTACCTTCGCTTGAAGATCGATAAAATGTTCAAGATCCTTCTCAATAGGATCATCGCTGAATAAGGTGAACCCGGACTGATGCACGTCTCGACATCCGATCTCTTGGTTCAAAGTATTCAAAAATTCCTCTATCGTGGTACTTCCATCGAAGCTGACAACTTGATAAGTGCCATTTAAAAAGTGAACGGGTATGGCATGCGGCAAGGAATGATGATACGGATTTTTCATTAATATAGAAAGTACTTCCATACGCGAAGGCTTCACTTCTCTACCACCATTTTGCAGTGTCCTTTCCAACGCTCGTTCGCAGTAGGCCGCGTACTTGCCGCATTCGGTCCTACAAATGCCATTAAAAAGAAACGTTAAAATCAAGCCACGCAAACCTTTTTAATGTATGTATAATTTTATATGTATAATTTTAATGTAAAAGAGACCAAATATTATTTTTAATAATAAATCTTTTTTCTTATTTCTGAGCATGATCTAATTAATATTACACTACTCAAAATGTTTGGTACATCTCTAGTGAAGATATTGACAAAAAAAAGTAATAAAATTATTTACTTGCTATCAGCGTTCCTCTGAAGATGTAACTTCAAATACCACAAAAGCCGATTGTTCCTTGGTAGAAATAGCGAGACAGCCAATGCAAGGAGTTGCCACCCTTGGATAAGAACGTACTGGGCAGGATTAGTTTTGCAATCCAAGATAGTAGACGTCGAATGGCCCTGCGTGAGCGGAGGACTGTGAGAAGACGAGGCCGTCGATTGTGCGTCCGCATTTTCACCGCTGCCATTTGCCGCGGGACTTTGCGTATCGCAGGTGAAGAGCGATTGCGTGGCGCAGAGGAGGAGCTGCTGCAATGGTATGCTGGCATACTACTACATCCCTGTACTTCGAACCATATCTATTTTCTAACCGTTTTTTTCTTTATATTTTACCATTCACCGTCTCATCGATCCGAGACGTTCATTCTAGTTTATTTTATTTCATTATTAACTAACGAGTCTACCGCGAGTACCGAACCTCGATGATATTCATCTTGTAATTCATAAATTTCGGTACTAAGAACACAACACAGCGGTGGTATTCGATAGAAAGTTTAAAAGCGACAAATATATCTCGTACTCTGGAAAACGTAGAACTTTTTATCGTGAAATAGTTAGTATATAATATATGTATATATATTATATAAGTGTATGCGTATATAAGTGGATGGAACTCGAAACTATTCAAACGTAACTCTATATGTTAATCACAATAAAACGCATGGACCGTCAGATCGATGAATTAATTAAAATGTGGATGAGCGAAGCGCCTGAGGCCATGTGAGTCTAGTTTCTTTTTTTTTTCTATTCTTTTACTTCTTTTTTTACACAGCTTGAAAGCATCGCCTACTTGCTCATTTAAACAAGTAGGGTCAGGGGGGAAGGAACAAAAATGAACGTGACTATCTCTCGCTTTGCCAAGCTGTACTTTTGAGACTTTTTGTTTCTCGCATTCTACGATGAGCACCGTGTATATGTTTTCTAGCCTTAGTCTTAATTAATCTCTTTTTTGTTGTTGTTGTTGTTGTTGTACGAGCGATCAAGATCTAATTCTCTAAGCAGCATTCAAACAGAGAATATATCTTAATGAGCTATTGCAGAAAAAAACAAGATTTGAGTAAAAAAAAAAAAACAAAACAACAATCTAAAAAAAAGATGTTTTTCTGTGTGTGGTTCTTATGTACACCAACATACCATTCTGCAAGTGTGTGTGCCGCAGAACGTATTTTGACAACTGTCGCGATGATACCATAGAAAAATGGAGAGAGAGATAGAGAATGACAGAATCGTTTGCATGAAAAATTGTCGAAATATGTTCGGCTCACATGAAGGGCGTCAGGGTGAGGTGATTGGGTATGATGTATAAATATTAAAAAGTACATTGTAAAACAAGGAAACTTAACGTAATAATATCCAGAAGAAAAAACAAACGCATGCGGTTTAGATTATATTGTATATATATATATATATATAGATATAAGAGCCTAGGAGCAGCACACTCAAAGCGGCAAATGAAAATGAAATATGAATGAATGTTAAAACTAAAATTGTTTTTGTTAAACTTCGTCAAGTATTACGGCGATGAAAGAAAAAAACGCCGAGTAGTTACGTATTAATTAAAGTTAGTCCTTTCTAAGAAGAAAATAAGGTAACTAAATGTATCACCGCTATATCGCGCAAACTGAATGATTACGTATAATACTTGACTAAGCGTACCCAATGTACCATTTTTTTCCATATCACAGAAGCACAGAAATTTATAACGTTTCACGATGCATTTCTTTCGCTCTGCATATTTTTCATTCAACGGTACGGAAGCATCTCGTTCGAGCCGAGTCGTTCGATCCACTACGTGAAAAAATGGTACAGGGCAAAGAGTGTTTGTTAAACAATAAGCAGGACTTACAACGCGCGCAGTACCCAGCGACACAAGTCTGGCGGCCTTTTTTACCTGTACGCCCAAACGGTGTTGTGTGTGACGACTTGTCTGCTTTACCAGTGCGCATATAAATTCCGATTGAAGTTCTGGCTGATCCAGGCATTGCTGTAACGCGTTTTGTGCCAGTACCACGTGGTAATCAATGCCTGCTTGTTCTACCGCCACCGACATAAACAACTGACAAGCCTGTACAAAGAAAACAACTTGAACGTTGATCTCGATATTTGGAAATATTTTTTTTTCCAACGAATGACGAACCTTGAAAAGTTTAATAGCCTCTGTTTGCAAGGCTTCTGACGTCAGGCTGGTTAGCGGGCTGGTAATATTTTCCTTTGTATGAAGTAACAGTGGGTGTCTCCAGAGCACGCAGCTAGGATCACCGTCGGTCTCCATTAACCTCTGCACCAACTGTTCGTACTGAGTTCCCGCGCTTGGTCCACCACCAGACACTACCGTCAAGTGATACAACCAATTATCCTTATCCTGTTTTTGAGGCATCAGAAGATACGTAGGACCTTGATGCGTTGGAAAGATTCCGATCGTTCTCTCGTGAGGACACTCGGTGTCTCTTTCCTCGCTATCGCTATCCGACACGTGTTCCACTTCCTCCACTCTAGCGTCTCTCATGTTTATCTGACCGATAGGATTCTAATAAAGATGGGGAAAAGAAGAATCGTGATTAGAATTATGTATGCCATCGAAAATTCTAATTTATTATCAAGTGTTGTACTCACTGTATCGTTGGGGCACTTAAAATACAGGAACATTTTTCCAATGAGAACGCACCAGCACTTCTTAGCATGGCCGTTTTTCACCTTCGTCAACCAGCCCTGTATCGTAGGCTTGTTATCTTCCTTACTGAGAAGCAGCTTGGTAGCGTTCCGCCTTTGTACATTCTGTAGAACTCTTATCCAGTCTTCCATCGTCGCGATACAGTCCGCGGTAAGGTAGTAGGTCTTTTTACCGGTCGCTATCTCGAACGTTGCTGCACCTTCCGCCCTGTTTATCCTGTACAATAAATAAAATTATGAAATAATACAAACAATAAGGAAAAAGATTGCCAATCTTACCTGCAGACTTCGTCTAAAACGATTTGTCCCTGAGGTTTTCGATTCACGTCGTTCTGACTCTTCCAATAAGTCAATACACCGTTCTTCAAGACGAACCATCTCTTACGCCAGGTTTTCAACTTCCCACCAAGTTTAGCGAGGTGTCCAGTCTTTTCCAAAGATTCTTGCTTCTTGGGACTCTCGCCAGAAACTCGCATTAGAAGACTAGGCATGCTGGACTCGAGAGACGTCGAGCTGAGTGCGTCGGGAGGTATGGCATAATCTTCGGATAAGCCTGATTCGAGGGAAGTGTCTGTAATCGAAGAAATATCTAAGTTGCTGGGAGTGTGACACTTTTCGATTAATTAGTCACCTCTAACGGGACATGGTATCTACATTATACTATTCCATATCAAATAATACATTACTGGCTATGTATCGTCGTCGAAATCAGTTTTGTCGAGTCACACTCGACACCGAGTATAACGGGTTTAAAATAAAATATTAAAACAAATCAAATTACAATGTACTCACCACGTTTTACGCTTTTACTCGGAGACCCACTGGAACTTCTTTTCGCGGGACTCAAACTACTAGTCGTCTTGACGCTCTTCGAAGGACTACTCCCGCTACCAAGAGACGAGTCGGTATTATCCGACGAGCTATTAGTGATCCTGGTATTGGTCTCAGTTTGATTAGGATGTTCCTCACCGTCCGAACTGTCGTCCGAGCTGTCTCCAAATGGCATTGATCGAATTTGACTGGCTCGTCCTTAAAAAACGAATTAAACATTACATCGAGATTACACAAAAAATTCACCCCAAAAATATTGTATATACCAACCTTTAACTGTAGCATAAACTGGGACAGAAATATCACAATAGCCTTGAGAATTATGCGCCGTTAAGTTATGACCCGTTGCTTGGGAATGTTTCGACGAGCTCGTGGTGTTGGTCATCGTGGATGGTGCAGACTCCTCGTTCGTTGGTGGACCAATACCCAGACCACCATCAGCCACCTACGATTATAGTAAAGAGAAAGTCAAACAAAAAAATGAAAATCATTTTATTATATTAGTCATAGGATTCTCTCTACTTACCTGATATATCTTCGCTTCCCAGCTGGGAAATCTGTGCAGAGGCGGTGTCGGTGGCCTGGGACCCTGTCCACCAGTTTGTCCCCAATTCATTCCTTCTCTACTGGGCGTATAAATCTCCGCATAATCGTGCACTGCCTCGGAACTTCCGCTGTCTCTGCTGGTTTCAGAAACACCCGGTATATTCGGTAACATCACCAGATTCTCAACGGCAGCTGCTAACTCCTCGGAGAGTAAACTACAGGGAAGAAAGGAACGAGTAACAAGAATGGAACTTTTCGAGCGAGAACAGGATAACGAGATCGTTCGATCAAAGTTCTTAACCCTTATCGCTCCAAGAATATTGTGAAATAATTTTTAGTCAGTTTCAAACCAATTTTGTTAAATTCAAAATGTTGTATAAAATTCTGACAGTAATACTGCCGATTGGAGCGATAAGGGTTACAAGGGCAAGCGCGTGCATGGTTTAGCGGGGCCATCGGAAGAATTTCTTTGAAAACAAAAAAAGAAAGCAAGATTTCGAAAGTGACAAGTCGAGAGATCCCCGCAGGAAGTCCCAGGACGTTACAGGGTACCACGGTTCGCAAAATCGGGCGCCGCTATCACGTCGTGAGACCTCCCAAGGAGAATCGGGATACGTTTTATTGCGACGAATAGAGATTATAGTGGTAGCGAAACGGGATTACGAGCATGTGTAGGAAGGATGGAGAAAGAGACAGTCCTGGTGGCTAACTTATGACGAACTCTACCTCGACTCCATGTTGGTAGCGGGTATTCCACGTTGAATGGTTCCACAAGCTGATAGATGTCTTCTGTGCTTGGTGCCTGTCTGGGGTTCGGCCACGGAACTCTGAACGTTTTCTGGTACAGCTTGAGGAGTTCCTTCGAGACTTTCCGATCGTCTACGTAATGTTGGGTCTACTTCCAGAGACAATGATGCCCTCGTTGGTGCCTAAAAAAAACGGATCCATGATCGCACAAGAGTCTAACTAGATCATGCAACTAAAAGTACACGTTCGATGTCTTCGCTTACAGGTGGTTTCAGGCCGATATTGGTTATATGATTACGTAACAATTCCAGTTGTTGATTGCACTTATTGTTCTGCTCTCTCAAGTGTTGATTCTGCTGTTCCAATTCCCGAAGCTTATTGGTAACCCATTCTTTGATTCTCGCGGCTTTCGCCTCTACTTGTCTCGCATCTTGCAGTCGAAGCTGCCTCTGCGAACGATCGAACGATTATGACGACTCCGACGAGTTATCTTTACCAATTGATAAAGCAGCCAGTGATGATAAGAAAACGAACGTATGAGATAGATAACTCACCTGTTCCTCGACCTGAGTCTCTAATTTCGAGATGCACGCACAGTGTACGTCCTCGAGCTTGTCATTCTGCGTGCCGGACGTTGACGGCAACGAGTGCGGCGGAGAACCAACACCGGATGTGCTCAGGCAGTATTCACCCTTCACCAGCCGCTCCTCCATCATCCGTACCTTGAAAAAAAAACCCACAAAATTGTCTTCGTATATCGAAAAAAACCTCCACCACTCTTTTCTCTCATAAAAACCAATAAATTCACTAAACCAGAACATTGTGATCACGATCAACGGTCTCAATTTCTTTTAACAGACATCCTATCGATCCTTCGCATTCCTAATCACCCACGAAGATGGTGGTTCACCGTTAAGGATCAGAGAAAAAATCGATACTGTTCGAGAATAAGGGAACAAAAAACGTAAATAGTAGCGGTACGCACGGTCGTTACTATTCATCGAAGGATACGACACCGCGTGCGAGATACGTTGCGTGCTGGCCTCGTGCACCCCTTTATAAACGTGCTTTTCGGTTCGTAGCAGCTGTCAAAAATCGATATCGCCTTAACGCTCGACGTAAAGCGGCGCAGAGAGCGACGACGGAGCCGCGTCCACTACCGAAAGGGGAGTATATCGAGAAAATCAATACGCCAACGGTGAAATCCTCTGGCCGAATGTTTTCCTCTTGCTGCAGCATGTGCTCCTTGTACTCTATGTGTGTGTGTATATATATATATGTATATCGATCTCTTTTTCTCACTCACGTTCCTAACTTCCCCCCAATTCATCAGTCTCTCGAGATGACGGAAATTAGCTAAAGCAAATGAACAAAGATACACGTTTGATCGGTCGAACCCTTTGAAAAGGGTCGCACTTTCCTTTCTTTCAAGAGTACACTCGAATCCTGGATTAATGATAAAGAAAAAAAAAGAGGCAGAGTAACCGGAGCTCCGAGTTCTACCGTTTCCCACGAACGTTTCGCAGCCCCTCGCGCTGTCGAGAGAGAAAGACAGAGATAACCCCAAGCTCCGGACCTCTTTTCAAACATATACACCCCATCGTTGTCTTTCCCTTCGATTAATCGCTCGAGAAGGCATTAAAACGAATATTCCAACTGGTCCAGCCTTACCCAGATCACGAGGAGCCATGGTAACCGATCGATCCTGTACTTCTAGAGCTTCTTCAAAGGAATCTTCTTTAGAAAACAAACCTAGCTACCTAACTTTTCTTCAGTATCCTAAACACTTTGAAAACTATTTGAAATAAAAAAGAAATCACAAAAGACAAAGGAACGAACGAATAAAGGAAACCTCATCCGACCCGTGCCGCCTTCGAGATCGAAGCAAACTGAACGAACTCGAAGTACATAAACCGCGGGGGTTTCCTAGAGGCGGTGAGTCACGTTGGCTCCTGGCCAATGGGAGAATCGATGGTGGTACCGTAGCAGAGCGTATGCATACACGCGGCGCACACCATCCTGTCACGAGACGATGACCCTGAGAGAAAGAGAGAGGGAGATGGGGAGCCAAAGTCGTCTCTCTGACGACGGCCGGCGTCGGTGCTGACTCTCTTCGAAGATCGTAATTCGTTCGAACACGATGAAACGCGACGATGAAAGTCAGGGACGCTGATGGGATATGTCACTGACCTACTCGTTAAGAGAAACCTTAAAGGGAATCGTTTTCGAAGAATCTTTAGCTTGTGGAAGTCTTTTGATGGTATTTTTTAATTGATTTGGATAAATTCTTTTTGGGAATTGGTTTGGTCCAAGGATGAAGCGGCGGATGCTGTCTTGAGATTTATCGATCTGCTCTATCTAGGGAAGTGCGAGCTTGCGTGGGAGACCCTAGGATGATGATCACGATGAGAGGGAAGAGGTTAATGAGGAAGACGAGAGACGAATAGAATTTGTGTGCCTGTGTGTGTGGGTGATAAAATAACGCGTTAGAGTGATGCTGAAACGTTCGGGAAGTCGTAGAAACGAGTTACAACGAGAGGTACAAATGGAAAGAGCTTGGAAACGATGGGAGAGATACGCTCTTCGATCCGACATGCCGACAAATGTCATCCTTTCTCTGGCTCACGTGGCTACCGAAAATATCTTTGTTTTTATGTCAAAAAAAAATTTGTGCTGGGTGGTAAGATTGAAAAGGGGATGATTCTAAATAGAAAAATTAGTCGAAATGTAGAATCCAATTTATTTGTATGATACTTTGTTATGGAGAATATCGATTTTAAATACTTGTCGAGTGCACGAGTACTTGACTATGTCTCTCCCAGTAAGGATTTGTGTTTATTGTATCAGATAATAAAACGGAATATTCGCGATCAATTTTGTTATTATAAAAATGATTGGAAATGTTACCCACTCCGCTGTCTACACAATTGATCGAAATTTCGAATTTTTTCGAATTGAACAACTGAATCCATAAATAAATACATAATGAAATATCATTGGCGTGCAGTCGGCGTCAGATATGGCTCCCCAGTTTGAAGTTAGTAATTACAGAAGTACTATAGAAATTCCCATATAATTTAATTATCGCCAACTCCATACTGGGGAGCCATTAATGAAGCTTAGGGTATCCTGTCCATACAGGCTGGGCCCATCTAATTTGTTACGCTTAATGTAACCAATCGACGACCTTGAAAAAAAAAATAACATTTGCAAACCCTTCATCTTGTGACACCATTTACATAACATTAAAGACATTTATTATGTCATCACTAGACTGTGGATATTTATGCAAATGCATATTTTCCTTATTGCGTATGTTTTTCAAGTTTGACATATAAGACAAATCATTGAATATGTTACATATATCCTTAATATTTTACATATTTTTATTCAGTTATCAGTTCTCTTTGCAATATTTGATGAATCATGAATTATAATTTATATGCATCTGCATAAATATCCGCAGTCTAGTCATCACAAATAAAGATATTTAGATGAACCACCCTGTATATTTTTCTAAAAAGATTATTAAAACATTTCCAATCCTCGTCTCACATCATTGATTCGTAACAATAAAATTCTCGCATAAAAATTGAAAATGATCGATTTCTTTGATAGCGTGATCCAATGAGGGACCCTCCACGACGGGTCACCATCGTCGAAAGAAACGACACGAGGGAGAGCTCGATGCTACTCGCCTCGTACTAAAATATTTAAACGGGGCCTCGAACCTCCCGCTTTGACTACTACTAGCCGCTTGTAAAAAGAAAGCTAACGCGCTTTATATACCTTTATTTTGTTTGTTGCGCGGGTGCTCACGGGAAGTACTGGATTACTCATGACTTGGATCCTCGCCAATTCTCTAAAAGACGCGTCAAAGCGACTCGTCGTCGTCGTTAAAGTCCCAGACGCGTATCCGTAAATTGCACTTAAATGCTATTCTTTAAGTCTTTTCTTCCATTTTACACAGTACCCAGATGAAAGTGGGGTTGATGAGGGACCAAAGAAGTGTCTTTAGGTTGCTCACAGAAAAAAAGTATGTTTCCTTAACCCGATCTTTTCTCGAGTAGCGTACGTAGACATGGAGCGCGTGTCGGGTATCGATCAAAGGAGTAAAACGTCTTGAACGTATGTGGAAATAGAATGACAAAAATAAAGCTACCATGGTAGTGAAAAGGATGAAGAAAAAGGAAAAAAAAAAAAAGAAGAAACGTATTATTAATTTTAAAGACGCGTCATAACGACAAGAATACACCGAAGGCAATGTCCTCTAATTAAGATAGCCGATATCAGAAGAATCTCCGTGTTATCGCAATATAAAACGATGCCGCTTTAACCACGTTCGGAGTATTCTCGTGAATCACTCATGAATCACGAAACGCACGGGAAATTGGAGCTCTCGCGATATCCCAGCCGTGGATGAGTTAATAACGGATTCGATGAACAACTTCTAGTCGTTGGAAAAGAGTAGCGAGCACGAGGTGAAGCAATGTGGGAGCGATAAAGGTGGTCTTTTTAAGAAACAATCGTGATAACTCGACAGAGGGATTAAGCAATTTCACGATTGAAAAGATGTTCAAAATCTTGAAAGCTTCGATTTGGTTTACCTTTCATCGGTGTCACCTGCTGGTATCCATAATTCCCGAGCTGGTCACTCTTTTATCATCTCGGACCTTCTCTAGCTGGCTTCTCGGTGTCTCCTCGTGCGAGGAACGAACGATTCGAGATGATTGTAGGGGATGAGGAACGATCGTAAAGGAGCTTTCGAGACGCGATGAGTTTGGACGAACACGTGACTGTGCCTCGCGAGTCTTCGAGACGGAATTTCGAGGTCATAACAAAACGGCGGTCTCGTCGGCCGCTTCGTCGGCCATCTTTACTCTCTTACTCTCTCTCTTTCTCTCTCTCTCTTATACACATTTACACACACATACACGCGTTCTCTCTTGCTCGTCTTTCTCTCTTTCTTTCACCAGAGAAGAGAGACGGCAAGAGAGACAAAAATCAATGCCAGCCTAACATGCGCTCTGCCTGACACAGAATTTACTCGCGAAAGTACCGACCGATACTACTACGATACCTAGCCCAAGGAATGGCTCTTTTGCGCGCGAATTTCGTATGGGTTGTTAATTTAAATCTTGTTTTTTTTAAATGTTATTCTATTTTTTATTATTCCTTGTACAAATTGAAGATTTTTGGTAACTTTCACTTACCCATAAGTTATCTCGGACTTGGATAAAATATATTAAACAAATACGAAATATTTTATGAGAAACATTGTTGGTTAATCGTACGAGAAGTTACAACATTCTAATTGTAAGTTTGTAGGAAAATACGTTGAAAAATATCGATAGAAAGTATCGTCGGTAAACGAGCTCCCCTAAGTGCCTGGAGGAACAGCTGTCGGGGATAAGAGGTCCTGTTTGTACCCTCGGAAAAAATAGCAAGGCGAAACAACGATGTATCGAACGATTTTGGGTTGCCTCCCGTTGGTAAAGCTCGAGTTTCTCCAGCTAGGGTAATTTTGGAAGGGTGCTATACTCCTGTCCGTCGGTAAAAACGGTGGATGACTATACGGCGGTAATAACTCCTGCAAGCACGTAATCGATGCGAGAAACGGAGGGTGAAAAGCTCGCAAGCTCTCTATAGCGAGACGAGTCAGACGTTTTCGTCGGTAATACAGTTGTTCTACGATTACGGACTTGAGAAAATTCATGTTCACGAGTGGTCGAACGATATTTTACTCCACTTGTGACACTGCAGGGATCCTTTTTTTGCCTAGATCAGCGATTCCCAAACTTTATTTTTTTATTTTTTACTTGTATCACTTGGTAACTAATCTCTTTGCATTGTACTCCCTAATAATATTACGTATTTCAAAATTGTTGCAAGTGTGGATAAATGAGTAGCGGTTTAGATCATAATTTGGAAAAAAAATTAATTAACCCTTTGCCTTATAATGTCGTGTGAGACTCGTTGTACAAATTCCGAGACTAGGATAAAAAGTACGAGTCAAACTCATGGTTCAATTCTTTCAAGTTTATTTTTTTTATTTATTTGCTTTTTAGTGTTCATTAGTCTCTATTTGCACAAGCTTATGATTCATTTTTTCTAAATTTCTAGTATTAATTTGATTGATTGTCGAATTAAATCATAAGGCAAGGGGTTAATAATACTTATGGTTGTTATCTGATCGAATCTTTAAGTTTTTTCATAAAAATTCGAAATATAAAAAATGAGCTTACACCAGTGCTAAGATAAACGGTGCATATAGTAATTACATATATTTATAATTAAACTAGCTGTTAATAAATATCTTTGGTGCTTTTATATTATACGATTTTTTTCACGTACCCCTTAGGGTACCAAAGGTTGGGAACCGTTATTCTAGATGGGGTGCGTTCTTTGTACGGCATTGGTTGATGTCAGAGAAGCACGAAAAAGAAATATCAGGGAGAAACGATAAATCTATTTAGCTGCGACGCTTTCATAATGGACCGGAGTAAATCACCAAGAAAGCGCGTTTGAAACCAAGGAGGGTCAAGCGATTGTGCGATGAATCAGGACACGCATGCTGGAGACTATAAGGTGAATTCAAATATTTCATGACATGGAAATGCCATTAAAGTTATTTTTTTTTTTATAAACGGTATAATCAACATGATTATTATCAAGGAAAAAGTTGCAACATTTAAAAGCATTAAATTAAATCTATATAAAATTAATATAGTCCCTGCTATCTATTTTTGTCCTTAAGCTAATATATTTATTATTATAATAACAAATTGAAAGATTCTTTATTGAAACATATTACATTTAAATACGGCTTGTCTAGATGTTCATTACAGAATTGAATTATTTATATACTACAACTCTAATAAATATATTTTTAGTACAAAAAATACATTTTCATGGCCTAGAACATATTAAATCTTACTTCATAGACTATAAGGAAAATTCAAGTACCTATTTCATAACGCAAAAGTACCATTAAAGTTGCTTTCTAATTTTTAAGAAGAAGAATAATCAAGGGTAATCATCAATGAAACGCTGATGCTTTGGATGATGTCTTAACTTCACTACTAACGACTAGTTCGATTCCACAAGATAAATAATACATAGCTACGGGAATAATCTCGTATACCGAAGGAGGACATAAGAAAGGGAGAGAGAGGGAGAGAAACCAGCCGGCTGGTAACATCGTTACCGCTTCGTTGAATTAATTATTTATCCCCGAGCGTCCACCGGCTTAATCGAGAATCCCGTAATCGTTTCGAAGAAATCGCAAGGAGGCGAGAAGAGAATGGCGTTTGCAATTTTCCGAGATCGCTCGACGCGAAGCACGTTTGCAACGACGACGTTTACGTGCGAAGAGTGTGAGAGAAAGAAAGAAAGAAAGAGAAAGCAGACGGAGTACCGGTACTCGAACGTCTTTTTACACTCGATTGTTCTCGAGCACGAGAACCGTGAGCTCGTCGGCTGAGATTCATCGTGAGAAACACTCGAAAGAATTTGTGTACGCGCGATTAAATCCCATTCGCTTCTTCGCGAACGATGTTTACTCGCGTGCTCGTTCGACTCGAACGATTTCTCTAAGAGGATCTCTTGGTATCCTATGACTAAAGTCAAACAAATCCCACCCACCCCTAACCTTTTTTTTTTTTCCTCAACTCTCACTGTTTCTCACTTTTCTATTATTTATTCCCATTCTCCCAGATGGAATAATCGAGTACTCACCTTATCCTCCGCTTCATCGGCCCTGCCCTCAGCCTCCAAGACTCGTTGCTCGAGCTCCGAGAGCTGAAACAAGAAAGAATCTTTCATTAGTCAGATCACTTAGAGTACGATCTTATCGAGATCTCTCTCGTGGCGTAAAAGAGACCTCTGGAACGCAACCCTTCCCTTCATATATATATCTACTATATATCCCAGACGGTATTTTTCCTCGGGAAGAGTACGTCGACCCTCGACTGTCTCCCACTCACTTATTCTCTCGCTCGCTTCTTCTCCTGACGCGTCATTCACCTTTCCTTCCACGAGGCGGAAAAGTTTCATCAAACTTGCTTAAGACCCACCGGCGTGTCACGTACTACCTAGGCGCCTCCTGACGAGAGTTTAATGGATACGGTGGACTTAAGCAGCTCCAGAGCCTGGGCTTAATCCAGCCGAGATTGATATATGTATGGCGTCGCGAATATCCCCGTATTATCCTGACCGAACCACTACTACCATCACCATCCCTTACGACTCCCCATGTTGTTGTTGTTAGGGAGAAAGAGAGAGAGAGAGAGAGGTAAGAAGATTGAGAGGCGTCACGACGTTTCGCGTATGTGCACCAAGCGTGCCAGCGATTTCGTTGCCTTCCTCGAGAGTACGTCTGTGACACTTGGCCCTTCCTTGTATGTATATACAGGGTGGTCCAGCTAAATTTAGCTACTTAAATATCTTTGGTCATCTATATCTCGATGACCTTGAAAACTTCGGGAGAAATGGGCTTAAGAAAAAAAATTAGACATTTGCAAAGCATTGAACTTGCGATACTATTTACATTGCATTAGAAATATTTATTATGTAATAACAAATATAGATAACGTTAAGGTGGCTATATTTAGATAGGATACCCTGTATACAAGGTGGTCCACTTATAGATAGTCAATTAAATTTTCTTGGTCGTAATCACAGGACGAATATTTTATTTTACCTATGTAATTTCAACCAAAAGGTTTTTTTTTTAAAAAAGACAAAATAATCGTGATGATATTATTTAGATTGTATAGGACAAAGTATTTATTACATCGTCACGACCCAAGGAGATATTTAGGTAAACCACCCTGTATACATGCACGTTCGTACTGATGTGTAACGGGGAGAGTCATCCTCGCAAACGTTTATGCGACGCATACTAAACTGTGCTGGCAATAACGTTCCATCTCTAGAGTGAGAGAAGACAAGGAGAGACTAACGGCGAGTTGTAAAACTGTATGTTGCTTCCTTCTGATATTTTTTCTTATCATAAAAAATAAGTGAAAATATTTACGATACTCGAGTTTGGTAGGACATTCTGTATACAGTGTGGTTCACTTAAATATCTTCTTTATTTGTGATATTTGTTTCTCAAGGTAATTATTTTCTTTTCAAAACATTTGTCAAGTCATCACAAATAAAACAGATATTTAGGTAACTACATTTCGATAGATCATCCTTTATAAGTAAAAGCAATGGATACAATTTTTTGATATATTCTATATTTTTTAAATATAATATTCTAAGAAAAAACTTTCGTCTCGAATAAGCCCAATATCGCATTTTATCGAAGGGAATAAAAGGTTGAACAAAAAACATAAGCCAGCTCAATTCGAAACGTAAGTCACATTAAGAGTAATATCCGCTGACGGGCAATTAACTCATTAGCTTAAACGATAAAGAGCTACTTCTGTAGTTGGAAGCCATCGTGGGCGTTCCGTGCGAACGTAACATATGTACACGAGGAGTATTGTTTTGTGAAAGTCAACATATCGACGAGACCAACAAAAATTTGTATTTTGTACGAGTACTTAGAGCTTACGGATTTGTCGATCGTTCGGTGAAACAAGCATGAGAGCATAGGGGTGGGAGAGAGAAAAGGAGAGAGAGAGATTAAATACCGAGTATGGATCGCATTCCGTCGTTACACCGGGTGATTAATTGAAACGGAGGTTAATTTATGGGTCGAGGCCCTCCTTTAAGTGCAATTCATAACGTCCCAAGGGTTAACCACGAAATACTTTTAACCTGCTGCTCCGTTGCCGTGCGTAAGCCGAAAGAGTCAACGAGATGTGGCAAAGAAGCCGAGGTTCTCTCTCTCTTTTGCACTCTCGTGTAGACGTAATGCGATATCGCTGTTGTTTCCGAGAGCGTGCCACGATCTTTAAATACCATGAGATCGGTATACAAGCAAGTATTTCGTGATTTTCTTCTCTTGGATTTATTTGCCAGCCTGATCTCGAAATAATTACCTGCTTTAATGCTCGAACTACCGAAGCAGTTGATACTAGTCGTATTTTAAATTTATTTTATCGTTAATGATAATGAATAAAATATTATCTTTTCTAAGAACTTGTCAAACGGTTTAACCGTTTGTACTAGAACAAGGAACAAGAAAAAGGAAAATCAATGCGGTATACACCACAGAAGTATAATTAACGTGTTACGAACTCGATAATTGCTGTATAGCAAAATTTCAGGAAAGTTTATCATAATTTAGGATAGAATTAAATTGTTCATTACTCTCCAAACTAAACAGTGATCATTAAATATCTCCAATAAACAAAAAAACGAGAAATTAAGAAAATTATTTCTGTTGCTAAAACGTCATCGAGCCGTGAATCCTCGCGAATAATTAATAACAAAGTTTAACGAGGAGTAATAACGAAAGTAGCGAGCATAGAAAAAAAAAGGAACGAAAAAGAATAGAGAAAATCTGGGTCAACGTAATTTCGCGCGCAGCGTCGACGCAATTTCCTTTCGGCATGTCGTTCTTTCTCTCCCGAGGGTAAGTCCCGGTGGAACCACCAAGTAAGGCGGGAACCAACCGATGGTGACGGTGGCAGCACCCTGCTACCCTTTTCCGTCTGAAATAATTAATATACAAGGCACGAGAGAGCGATACGCGAGCTGGAGAAGATGGAGTAGAAGGAGAGAGAGAGATTCCAAGGGTCGTCCTCGGCTTGCGTGGAACGTATGCACGTGTGTATATATGTATAAGAGAGAGAGAGAGAAAGTGAGAGAGAGAGTATGGCGGTATCCTGAAAGGGCTTTGCCGAGGTTAACCGTAACTCACGAGGTGCTAATGGTTCGCGCGAGCGAACTGCTAACCACCGTAAATGGACAGAAGGGAGAGCTTCGTGCGAGCGCGAACGACTCACGTAGTAGACGAGTAGCTAGCTTGCTGCGAGTTCGAGCTTACCGGACGCAGTCTAATGGAATTCTATCCAAAATATGACGTGTCCTGTCTGTTCCTTGCGGTAACCTTCATGATCAATTGGAATAAATCAAGTTTATCTAGTCTTTTCTAAAGTATTCACTAAAGAACCACTTTTTGATGGGTCCAAATATGAGCTAGCAGGCTCTATCCTCCTACCTTTACTAAACTTTTTCTCTACTTTCGTTAACAGTTCACCGATCATCTCTATTTTTATAACACGACCGGTCGCTTGAGGTAAATTTTACAGAATGCCGACTTGGATCACTATTCCTGTCGAATTCCAACTGATAAGCGCTAGAAATGAAAAAAAAGGATGCAATGATCACCGGGAGGAAGGAGAGGGTGGCCTGGGGAGAATACAAAAAGTGCAAAAGAATGTGGGTCAATCGGGTAAAGAAGTAACACAAATAAGAGACAAGTGGTGTAATTTTGACTCCGAGGAGACCGATAGACTGTTAAATAACTCGTCCAAGAAGGAAGACTTCTATCACCGAAGAAGAAACGAACCAAGCACGGCCAATGCTCCTATTATCATGAACAGTTCACGTGATACAACGAGTAAGTAGCTAATAGGATACAGTATAATGGAATTCTATCCAAAATATGATCGTATCTTTCACGATCAATTGGAATAAATCAAGTTTATCTAACCTTTCCTAAAAAAATTCATCAAGAAATCGTTTTTTTGATGGACCCAAACACGAGATAGACCCACCTAAACTTTTTCTCTACTTTCGTTAAATAACTCGTCCAAGAAGGAAGATCGTTGTCATTGATGAGGAAACGAAACGAGCACGACCAATGCTCGTATTATCGCGAGACTCTTTCCCCTTCGCTCGAACTCGCGCGTGCGACAGGATCGCAAAGTAACATAAATTCCCGGGCGCACAAAGGGAACGAAATTCAAGAAGGTACGATGCTTTATGTTCCACATCACGCGAGCCACCGATAACATTAACGAACCAATCCCTGCTGCCGGGTTATCCGGGCACGCTTTTCCACTCCTTCTCTCTGTCTTTCTCTCTCTCTCGTACATATTCGCCCCTGGAGGAACTTTACCGAGTGGAGGAAGGGTTCGTTATCGTTTCACGACTCCCACTCTCTTACTGTATTCTTATACCTAGAACTTTTTTCTTCTCTCTCTTACTACTCAGAGGCCTTACTTTCGTGCTATCCACGAGGTTGAAGTATGCGCTTCCCTCTCGTAACGAACGTGTTTCAGGCAGTACGCACGCGATACCGCGGTAACGATATCGAGTCTTTACATTGTTAAAAACGAGCTCGAGATTCGTATCGTCTCTTTCTGTCTTTCTCTTTCTACTGGAACGAGAACGGTACTTAGATCGAGTCTTCGCGATTAGCCAGTGCTCGCTTAACACGCGTCGTTCGTTGTTCCTTTCTCGTCCTGAAAACTTCTCTATGTCATATACTTATTAAGACTTAATCTCGAACGAATAAAATTTATTTCGATCCGTTTCTTTTTTTTTTTTTCTACGTACATTTTCACGGTACTCTTTATCTTTTGTTTTATTTGGAGAAGGGTAGGAACAGAGAATACCAAAAGAGAGGGAAGGACGACTGGAAACGTATCGCAAATATCGCAATAACGTTGCCGAGGTCCTTCGACATGCCTGTCGTCCCACGTCAACACGCTGCAGATCGAATGCAAATACGTTATAACGAGATACGTCGGTTTAGGGGTGGCGTTTCGACTGCAGAATCCAATATGTCGATACTCTTGCTCAAATTATATTACCCGTCCTATCTCCCTTTTCGTTCTCCAACGTTCGCGTTACAAGACGAATTATATTCTCGTCCGACACGCGAAGTCTCGTCTCTGCTGTCCTTTTTGCACCCTTCACCATCCCCCCCACCACTATGGTCTTCAACAACCTGTCGTCCGAGAATCGACGTTAACGATCTCTGGACGTAATATTCCATCGAGAGGATATATATACGGGGTGTTCCATTTAAATTATGCCTTATAAATATTTTTTTTTTTTCAATTGCGATCGTATAAAAAATAGTTTATATATAATTCCAAGGGTATCAAAGAAATGTATATACTTTGTTTATATTATTTTCTTTACCCTATTAACCCTCTAACGTGATACGTACTTTGTACAAGGTTTTTTACAGAAATTGTTATTTTAGTAAAATTTTTTGAAGGAGAATGTGTAATTTGTGAAGTCAACAATGTTTAACATGGTCTAAAGAACCAATATGGAAATTAAAATTATAGATATTTGATAAAAAGTTATTAATAAAGATGCGACGCATCGTTGATTTAATATCTTTATGTTACAGAAGAAAACGCGATTGTTTTTTACATTAACTACAGCGACGGCCCACTTTACATTTTTAATGTTATTTAATGTATTTACATTGTAAAAACAACAAAAAATTGAAATCATATTCCATATTTCACTTGTAGGTACACAAGCTTTATCGTGATACAACAGCGGGTCTGATGGAACCTTCTGGTCGTTTGAGGGTTAAATGGACCACCCTATATACGTACACACAACATAGAAATATATTCTTCTATATATTTCTTCTTCCGGCAAGCTGGCAAAATTTTCCGTGTCGAGCGAAAGAATAACGAGGGCGTGGCTGTGTTCTCGAGCATTTGTCTTCCGAAACGTATAGGTACGCGTTCGCACGCGATACGTCGGAGTAACGATCGAGGGCCTCGCTAGTATCGAAGGAGAACGCCATAGAACGATCTCGTCCTACACCATGGAATAATATATACAAAGAAAGAGATAAAAAAAAGATATTCACCAGGAGTCGGTAGAAATATCTCGCGCCCTCACGGATTTCCCTCCGATATTGCCGCCTTCTGCCGCTCGCACATTCCGGATTGCAGAAAAAGCAAACTTAAGTCCTGACGACAGTTTGAGAGATCCTCCTGGCATCCCCTTTGCGGCTAATGTACCACCACACCCCTGTCTTTCTCTTTCTATCTCGAGCCACCCCTTTTTTTTTCGTCCCTCTTTCGTAGCAAAGCCATCGTTCCTCTTTCTCCAAAGAGAGAGACGCGAAACGCGACTACGGAAACCGCACGCGAGAGGACCGTCCGCATTAGCAAGGACGTTTCTACTTCTCCTTTCTCTCTTATAAGCGAAAGGTCCTCTTCTTCCTCTTTCACCTCCCATCTTTCGCTCCCTCTCAACGCCAGATGTTGCTAACTGCACCCTCCGCGTGATGAGATCGAACCCTCTCTCTCTCTTACGCGTCCTTATCCGTCTCTTTCTCAAAAGGTCTACAGAGTAGTTCCAGGAGCTTTTCTTTTATTCGCCACGATGAGTTCGCAGCCCCGAAAAATGGATATCCCGCTTCGGTAATGGTCCTCGTCTATGTTCAAGAGGAAAAAAAGAGAAAGGCGAGATGATCGAGGTTATCCCTCCTTTTCTAACCTGTCCGCTTTGATACGTCGGATTTATCGTCGACTCGTACTACTTAACGGGATACGCATCCCTTTTCTCGTGTGTTGGAAAGAAATTTTTTTCCATGATTATGTTCCGTTACTTGATTCATCGAGGTAAGTTTGTTTGCGGTTCTTTATTAAGAAATATCTATATCCTTTGCTATATAACTGTTTATTAAATATTCTTTCGTTTTGTTAATTTTATTTGATATTCAATCTCTTGTTGTACTTACGAGTATATTTGGAACCCTCTGTTTGCGTTTTAGATGTAGTAGATGAGGATAACTCGAGTTAACGGTAAGGGATTAATGAAAATGATATAATTGATCGAATAAATCAGTTTTTGTCAAAACAATTCATCAGAATATCGTAGACTGAAAACTCAAACTTTCCCTTCAACCCGATACATCAACCACAATAAAGTTTCTTGCAAACGTATGCACTTTGTACTATTACTACCGATCATAGCATTTACTTTCCCATACTTGGCTGCTGTCAGTAGCTACAACTATCACCCAGTGTTATTATTATTATAACTAATATTATTATTATCCTAACCGTAACAACTCGAGATCAGCGGGTAGTTACAAACGGGAGAAACTCGAGGCTCCAAAAAGGGGGAGTTTGTAGCGAGTGCAACGGCAGAGAAGCAGCTTCTCGCAAGGGCGTTTACAAACACGCGGAAACCAGCATCGAAATCCCTTCGCACTCTGGAGACTTGTATGTATTAATTATTCGGTTAAGAACGAAGGAAGAGAGGGTGGGGTTGGAATCACTCGGGGGAGAAAGCAAGAGAGAGAGTCCATGCAACCAAACGAGATATCCAGATTTTCTCGAGACCTTACCACTACCAGCAAGACCGATACTAGTTCTAGCATTGCGCTGAAAGTTTTGAAATTACTGTGCAGGGAGAAAGAGACGGTTTCCATCGGATCGTCCCAAAAACCGCGTTTCCGTCGTTCCCATTACTTCGAGACCTATCCCAAGAACTTTCTACCCTATTTCGAACTTGGGAAATATTTTTCCTTCTTCCTTTCCTATAGTACGTCGGTATAACGTTCTACCAGTTCTCCTACCATACGGTAGCGTAGAATCGATAGGTTTTAAGTAGATGAGGTCGGCGATAAGTCAGACAGGGGCAAAGGAAGCGACTTCTCGGAACTTCTTTGAGTTTTTTTTACATCCAAGTAACGTATAGTCGATTTAGACGATCGTTTTAAGAGAGTAATATCGTTTTCGTGGTCGTGGATTCATTTTCTCTTTCTCTCTCTGTCGACGATGTAATACCAAATTAATGGTAACTTAAATTCTACGTTTTACGGCGGTCGCAGATTGCGGAGTTAGTTCTCGGCTCGCTTTGATGCTTATGGCCATTTAGAAAGCCGTAATCGTAAGATTGCCGTACTAGACAGAGAGAGAGAGGAGAAATTTATCGCGCATGACGACTAGCAAACGTATCGCATTTCCCGGCTAGCTATTATCCTTAGACCGGTGAATCTCGTAAAATAAACGGAGCCGAATGGATGCCGAGCCATCGAATGTAGATACCTCGATTACCTAACGTTTATGCTAACTATTTATCTAAATGACAATTCCAAATGGCGAATTAATCGGTTTCGAAGGACACTTACGATACGATCGGCCGATTTTATACGCGTAACTCTACTCGTCGGGTCACGTATCACGAAAATCTTTCTACTCTCCCCTGTCGTCTTTTTGGATCTCCCGTCACGGAAGAAGAAATTCGCCTGGAGAATTCCCAGGTTGGAGGGTGCGTCTACCGAAAAATTCGCCCTCGGGAGCGACTCGCATTAATTATTCGTGGTAGGAGCCACAAATGGGAAAGAAAAGGATGGGAATGCCGCGAAAAGGAGTAAGTCAAGACTAGGGTATATTCCGTGATTTCTCGAAAAAATATTATCCCTCCATTTCTCTCACCCCAAACTCAAATATTTTACCCTGGAAGGATTAATATTCACTTTCGATCGCGGCGTTTGGCTAACGTTCGATCTTCCGCATTAATACGTCCCTAATTATTCCGGAAAACGGAATGCGTAATTGGCAAATACTGGTAGTACCCAATGGTCCTTTCTCTCTCCTACAGGACAGAAGCCCAAGGGGACGATATCCGAATTTAATGATGTTTCAACTAATTGCCAAACGAGACCCGATCAACCGATTGCGTCTCCCCCGCGTATGCAGATTCGAGATTCGATAATTAATTGCTCGAAATCGTGCTTGGTTTCTACTCATTATGATAATATTCCTCGCTGCTAGGGACATTATCCGATTGATATCGAATGTTTTTGTCGTTAAAGTCGTCGTCGTCGTCGTTGATCGTATGGTGTTAGGAGAAACGATAGGTATAATGTAAAATGGGGGATACGAATTCGATATGAACGATTTTCACGTGAACGTGCACACGTTTATATTCTCCATTCCGAAGGATCGCTATCCGTATCCACGATAATATCCACGTTTCTCTATCGGCTTTGCAGAGAGCATCTGGAATTTCCTTCGATAAATGGAGGAAAGCCCGAAAGCGTAACGATAAACGTCGATTCCTCTATCTTCGTCATCCTTTCTCGAGATGACTTTACGTCGTGGTTAAATTCGTGAAGAAGTATTGCAGCGATATGAAAACGATAACGTTTAGACTCAAATGACTATTTATGTTTATTTCATTGTTTAAAAAATATATGTATTAAATGAATTTAGAAACGTTTTTCAATTTTAAGCAAATTCTTAGCAATACATATGTGATAATGTTTTTAAATTTATAAATTTCGTAGAAAAAAATCTATTACTCAAAAATATTTAACACTAGATTTACGGACTGAGCCAATTTGACTCATTAAAAATTTGATTACTATATATATGAAACTTTACAATTATTTAAAAAAAATCATACGTGGCTTTTTAGTTAAGTAATGAAATATATGTAAATGTTGATTCCTCTTCTTTTCTTTCCTCTTTATATTCTTCTTTTTTTACTTAAGTAAAAATAGGTATATAAACAACATCCGTAAATCTAGTGTTAATGATGACTTTAAGTAATTTTTAATTTTTAGTAATAGAGATTTTTCTACGAAATGTAATTATAACTCTTATTTCGGGTCTCTGGTGATACTTGACATCCAGTATAAATAGACAACACTCCCTAATTCAAAGAAAAAATTTTTTTTCAGGATCGTACAAGCACGTAGAGGAGCATTATCGATGTCGTAACACCGTCATCATCCTCGTCCGGCCGTGATTGTCGCAGTACCATCGACATTATTGTTATTGCATTCGCGGTGCATCCGTGGTGCATCCGGTAGGGCGTGGACCTCAATTCCCAGACGCAATTCGCCTAACGGTGGATGGCCACTCGACGTTTTCCTCCGAGAACGTTTATATTTATGCGTCGATTGTGTAGGCACGCGAGAGTGAGATGGAAACAAGAAAGTTGGCTATGAACAGCTAGGGAAAGTAGTTTTTTTTTCGGAAGATGATCGTTTCTAAAAAAATTGGATGCTTTTCGAAAGCAACCATAAGCAGCTATAGAAGACCGTGATCATAACTGGCTATAAAAAAAAATTGGACGGTACTCAAAAACAACAATAACCATGCACGATCGAGAATCTTTCTCTCTCTCTCTTTTATCGTCGTCCCTCCATTTAAGAAGGCATCCTAGCGTGGTTCGAGAAGCCTTCGGGAAGCACTCGTTTAAAATTGACGTTCCCAGAATTCAAAGCTTCTTTTTCACAAGAAATAGAAGAAGAAATCCCGATAAAAAGAGAAGCGACACGCTCCTTCCCGGGATTTATGAAAGATCTCGCGACAATACACGTCGAAATCTCCAGGCAGTCGCCTGGAAGAAGAAGAAGAGAAACGAAACGGCGAACGGGAGTAAGAGTTGTCACGAGGGTGCTATTTGTAAAGGAATTTAAACTGGAGTGAGACGCGTTTAATAAGACTTTCGAGGTGGAAGGGGGCTGGAAGTACTCGCATCTCGAACAAAGGTCTTCTCTATCCGTCTCTTCCTCTCATTGGCTCGCTCCGGGAAGTTTGTGAAGTCATATACAACGTAACTACATATATATACAAATATATATTATATATGTATGTAATAGACCGTATTCGAGAATCTTCTAGCAGCCCTTCAGGGTAATTGTACGGATTGAAATATGCAAAGGAGACCGTCTATAACCGCGAGGAAACTTCCTTCAGGAAATTTCCGGCTCGAGATGAACGAGAAGAGGACAATGACATACTCGATGCTCTCCTCTCATGGAAACTCTACATTGAAGAGATGGAAGGAGAAAGACGAGGTGAACGAAGTAATTAGGTCTCACGGGTGGTATAAAAGCGATCGACGCCCATCGGTTCCTCAGACGCGACGTATCGTTCGTTGTCTCTTCGTTTACGAGACTCCAAAGTCTTCGAAGTTCGACCCACCAGCTTGAAACGAAACTTTGCCCGCGCGTTTCCAGAGACGAACTTCGATCGATCCCGTTCGTTTTGCACGAACAGCTCCAAGTTATCGAGTGGATTCCTTCCTTCGAAGTTTATACAAAGTTTCGTTCGTACGAAACCAAGATAGGATTGAAAATACCATTCTCGAGAGTATGGTTTACCACGGTAGGGAAAAATTATCATGAGAATGTGAATTTTTTTATTCGAGACTCGCTAACGAGGAACGACGGGGAAATTAATGTTACGATAGATGTGTTTGTACGTGTGAATATGCTCTTGCACACACGCGTTCTTCAGAATTAAAGGTCCAACGATGCGCCGGGCGCGCATTTTAATTTCGGGCTCGCTCGTGCCGCGAGGAATGCGTTTAATTAATAGAGCGAGCACGACGTGGATAGAGAGAGAGGGGAAGAGATAGGTAGCACAGTCATGCCTAAACTTCGCGATTTATCCAAGTGGATATTGGATGGCACGATCCCTGCGGCTTCCACAGAGTTTTGGCAAGTATTTAACGATAAAAGTTTGATACAAATATTTTTATTATCGGTCGGTATTCACATTTTCTCACCATTTTCCAAACATAGATACAATTTTTATAGGGGAAGGGTGGATCATCGTTTTTTTTTTATAATGAGCAACTTATGATTTTCAACCGTATTTGCAATTATACTTCCCTCTACGATTATTCAAAGGCAAATGTGTGCTGACGTACAGAGCTACATAGACCCGTTTTGTTTTATTTCAAGACTTTAATTAAGAAGAATATGTTTCTATTTAAATTTTTCAAAAAATAGTTTCACCTTAATTCGAAGCTCTATTATAACGCTTTGCACTCGAGAAGTGACTCTCGGTCATTAGCTTCGACGTAAATAGTCAAACTACTAAAATATGTATAATGCATATAAAATCACTTTAAGTTAGCTCTAAAAAATACACCAAATATCTGCTGGTAAATCGTCACGAGTTATTGGTAGATCCCACAGAATATGGCTTCAAGCCCATAGTTAATATTCGACAATCGATACCCTTTTTTACGAGACACAGATGTAATTATCGAGTTTCATAGATCCCAACAATGATAATAAATTTTTCTCCCAAACACACACGGTAAATATCCGCCCATTAACGAGTCTACGTAACTCCACTGACCGTTTTCACGAGATATCATACCGTATCCAACCCCCAGGTACCGTTGATACTCTTTTACAAGAGCAATTTTCATCGTCGACGAAATTAGTTTCCATTTTTAATTACCCAGCACGCTCGCACGGGCACGCTCGGGATATACGACGACGTCGTCGTCCTGGTTGGATGACGAGAGCGTGCTGTAGCAGGAGAATCGTTGGACAGGAACGCACGAACACATCGCTGGAAATAATTCGTAAAAGCGTACTCGATAGTCCGCCGGAGTGCCATAAAAGCGACATAAAGCTTTACGTGTCCTCGACGTCTAGACACCAAGCGTTAATTACGGGCAACCGTAATTAACGACGTATTAGTTATCGCAACGATTCATCGTCGTCCGAAACTTGCCAGAAGGAAAAATTTATTTTCCGTAAGACGATTATAATCGAAGCAGGGGGAAGCTTGACATCTAAATAAGTGAAAAGAAGATGGAAAGAAAAAAAAAAGAGAGTAAAGCCACGAAACGACGAACGTCCGTCGTAATGAATCTTCTTCAAAAGACAATTAAACTAAATCCCGCGAAGCCTTTATACGCGTATTTTGGTCGACGAGCTCTTGGGGCACGTCGCTTGGCTTTTCTCCGTGTAAAATAAATTCGAGCGAAGAAAGAGAGAGAGAGAGAGATGGTGAACGCGAGTGCTTGAAATAAATCGTGGTGCGAGGGAAAAAAGGGAGACCGAGGAGAAAAGAGAGAGAGGTGTAGGAAGGGTGTAAGAAAAAGAAAGCTATAACGCAACATGTAAATCTAAACGAACGTCCTGAAAAGAAACGAATGGCTTGACCGCTTACCGTGAACTTTCTAGTGGAAACTGGAGAAAGAGGCTACCGTTCTAGGACCATGGGGTTACTAGCAAAGAGAGGGTTGTGCGGGATACGATTCGGTTTAGGAGTGGTTGCTACACTACCAGCATCGCTAGAGGGTTTTCGAAATCGTGTCGCGCGATAAATGTCCCGTGTAAACGCGGCTTTGCGACCCGATCGTATTTCGGGATTTCTCCTTCTTAAAGGTAACATTAATATAACGTTGTTCCTAGTCCGAGGTGGGCGGGTAGCTAAGCGTGCTTTACGTCGTCTCGTATCGTTTTCTCTTTTTTCTTTTCGAAAGTGGTTGCTTGGAACATACGCTCGGTGGAGGCTCGCAGATGCTAGAGTGGGTAAAGCGAAGTAAAATGAACGGGACTTCTTTCTAACTACGAACTACGATAATTTTGAATTTGCATTATTACACGAATTATAAGTTACTCTTTTTACGAGAACATGGGTATACCATTATTTATTTATTCGTAAGAAAAACCCATTAATATCTTGAAATGAACAGATAAGAGCATGGAGGGATAAAGTTACAAATTAAATATTTATTAATTGTAGTTACTTTATTTAGTAAGCACGCAAAGCAACAAACTGTTCGTAGAGATGTCGTCGTCTTGTCGTAAGCTTGGTGTGTAAGTAGAATATATAGCAGGAGAGCACTACCACAATTTAAGAAGAAAAAGAAAATACTGACACTCAAAAAGTACCAACTAGTTCTACTAACTAACCATTTCTTCGATAAAAAGCAGTTAAAAAATTACTATAATAAAAAAAAAAAATGAAGAAATTTAAGAAAAAGGCATAAACACGTTATGAAAATATATTATAATAACGAGTAGTTCACGAGAATCAATCCATCGTATTTACGGTCAAGAATATTTTTCATTTTCCTATAGGTGAATCCGAGAAGCTACCGTTATCGTTCACCAGTATCAACCAGAGAAGATTGAATATCTCCCATGTCGTTTTATCGACGCTCTACCCTACGTTGAAATAAAACCTGTAGTACGCGTATCGCGCAGGCCTGACACGGAAGCCCGCGAAATTACCGAGAATAAAAATACTCGCGCGCGAGAAGGTCGTACGCTAGTCTTTTTGATCGTTCACGCGCCATGAAAGATCCTCTCGCAGCCATTTTATAAGAAGAACGGGGAGGGATAGCGTTCGTTCGATCCTAAACTTTATCTTGACCACCCCCTGCGCGTCCTGACGTTTACAACCTCGTGGAATTACACCGTAGCACCGTCTTCGATCCTCTGTACTATATAGGTATATATCTACCCTAAGAACTTTCACGAGACTTTTTATACGATCGTTACTGAAAAATCTCAGGGCACGATCCGATGGATCGTGGTAAACGAGCTAGTAACCTTCGAATTTTCTTCTATCGTCTCGCGATTCATTCCTCCTTGGAGCCGAAACGTCGCTTCCGGTTTGACGACGGCCAAGGTGGAATGACTTTGAAGATATCAAGCAGGAGAGAAGAAAGAGAAACGGGAGAGGAAGATAGACGTTCGAGAAATCGCTTAGGAGTCGAGCGATGGCCCAGGCACGAGATAAAGAAAGGAGCTAGTGCCTTGTAAAGCTCGTAACCCAGATGCGTCCCGTGTGTTTTATTGCCCTTTTACGTTTCGCCGCTAAGGGCTGGAACGAGAGACCTTATACCTACACAGTGAGAAACAATGAAAGCCACGCGCATCGGGGGTGTTGTTACGTGTGCGTATATATATAGAGGGATGTATGTACACCTTTATGTACGCTACTGGAAAAAAGTATAGAAACACCCTTTAAAATAGAATAACTTTTTTATAATCAAATTAAACGACTTGAATTTTGGCGAGAACGTAAAAGGATTAGTTTACTATACATCGTAGTTTATGTGTTTTGAAAAAATTAGTCTTCAAAATTACAAAAATTATCAAAAATGGAATTTTTGCAATTTTTGTTATCCGATAAAGGTTATAATGAGGATTTAAAAAATGCCTTTTGTAGACTCAAGTAAGATATATGCATACTGCAAATTTCATTCAAATCGGTTAGTGTTGTTTCGAGTGCTGTATAAGATCGAAGTCACTGATCTTCGACCTTATACAATAAGCTTTAACCACTTGTAACTCGGAACAACGTTAACCAATTTGGATGAAATTTACAATAGACATATCCTACCTGAATTTGCAAACGGCAATTTTTATCTCACATAAAAAAGTTGAAAGAATGACTTTTTTTATATTTTCTCTGTAATTTAGAATCCTTCTATGTTTTTACCAAAATCCAGGTCGTTTACTTCAATTATAAAGGTTCATTTATATGCTTCAATTATACTCTATTTTAAAGGTTGTTTCTACCCTTTTGCCCAGTACCGTATATACATGGACACAATAAGGGCGAGTTTACAAGACCATGGGTAAACCGTCGTTGAAAATCACGAACGAGATTCGTACGCCAAAAAGTCTATCGAATTCGTTATCCCCTTTATTGAATAATTTCTAGCCCCAGCATGGAATGTAAACCACGCTCGGAGAAGATTGCGAGCAGCCAGCCAGCCAATGCATGCCAGTGCGCAGCCACTAATATCAAAAGTTCGAAACTGTTGGTTTAACGTGGCAGGCAGCGGGTCGCGCTCCGCACGTTTGCTCTCTCTGTAGTTCCTGTACCTGTTTACAGCAGCAAGTGGAATGGGTTTGCTCGTAACTGCGTGTATGTTTATGCATACTTATCGCCACGCAACGTCATCATGCCGATATGCCGTTAGTGGGATGCAATCGTATGCCGCGAACGTGCGATTGCCGGTATGTGCTATGAATTTTAATAAAAACCTGTGTATTCTCCTATACATTTATATAATTGAAGAGCTTATTTGAATGAACATGTTGAGTAACAATTTAGTGAATTCAAGAAAATTAGCTTTATAGTTATTGAAATGCCACGCTATGCCTTGTTATTATATTGATTCCTTCTACTGAAAACCGCCTTATTAGAAGACTTGGCAGAACCAATAAACTGTTCGAATTAACATTTAAGTATTTTAGTTATAATATGCTTTTATATGTGTGAAATGTACTTCGCCCGGTACAGTGTGCTACATTAACCGCGTGTAATAGTTAATCTTTTGTTTGCTTTTGAGCGAGACGCGTTGGCTCGAACAATCGCATTCGTCAGTGTTTCAGGTGTCTTCTAGTAGCGTCTACAAGCATACGTGGTCCTTCAAATTAAACGTAATATTAAACATTTCAACTCAAGAGCCTATTATTTCCAAAAAAACTAATCATATGATGTAATTCCACCAGGAAATCTCTATTTTTTAAAAAATGTCACTTAACAGGTTCATCCACTAAGCTCTTCGATCGTGCGAATTTAAGAAAATACGTTCCCATATTTAAAGCAGACCATAAAATGTTCTTTCACTCGGGAATCTCAATTTTTTCAGAAATGTCATGTTCATCCTCTTCAATTGTCGCTTTGTTGGAGATTAATCAAGCTATATTGAATTTGGGAACGATGGTTCGAGTTTAATTTCGGTGAGAAAGGGTCCGGAGACACTCGTTCGTTTCGGTGTCGGACCACCTACGAGCCGTTTACTACTTTGACGTCCGTACCATCTTCATTTAGCGGGAAAGTGTTCCCCCTACGGCGTTCAACGCTATCGGTAAATGCATTAAAGGGCACACGGTACTCTCTCTTTCTCTCTCTGGGTAGACTTTCGAGCGACGGAATAAGCCGTCGAAACGAGCCGTCTTAACTCCATCGTGCCGGCGGCTCTCGCGAGGAAATTGCGGGAGTTCGTTAACGCTTCGAGTAGGTGGAAGATTAATCTCCGAGAAACACTCGACGCGTTACGTACCGCAATCCTTTCTCGGTAATTGCGCTAACCGTACGAATCCTCTTGTTCTTATCTTCTCGTCTCTTTTTTCTTTTCTTCCTTTCTCTACCTACATCTTCTTTCATTCTTCTCACGAAATTTGTGAATTCCAGCGAATAATCGGTCGAACGTTTGCACGCTGGACGTGGTGGTAGTCGATTAAATCGTCCGAGGAAAACGGAAGAAAGGGCTAGTTTTTGCTCTCGTTCGAGAGCGACGAGCTCAATTAGGAGTAGAAACCACTTGAATTCCTCTCGGCTTCGTCGAACTCGCACCCTCGTACGACACTCAACCCTTTTACCCAAAATCAACCCTTCCATCCTTCCTTCCTGGTCCTGCTTTTCTTCCTTCTGTACAGGATTAGGGATTAATTTTTGTTAACGAGTACCCACGTGTAAAAACACACGTGGAAGAGACTTGGACGAGAGAGTAAGATAGGGTGAGAAGCAACGGCTCGATAATATGCGTTTCACCCTCCCGCAAAAAGCCGCTTACGTTGGGAACGCGGCCAAAAAAGGTTCCATCGTGTTGCAATGCGTCTATGTGGACCCTTCGACCACGAGTGTTTCCATCCACGAGAAAACTCGCGGATTTCCCTGAAGGGATAAACAGGGAAAGTCGAAAGACGTGTTCTTGCCGATTTGCCGTCTAGGCCAGTCGGTGTTAGACGTCGCGTCTGATCCTTTCGAACGAGAACTTTGATGGAAGGAGGTACGAAACCTCCAAGCACTTTCGAGTATGAAAAGAATATAAAAAAGGATTCCATAAAATATAAGGTAGAATCTTGATCGTTCGAACTCTTGGTAATGTGGACGACTTGCTATCATTGGTCGAAATGGAAGTCAGTACATTGGTACAAAGGGATAATCAATTTCTTTTAATAATTTATACCATAAAAATATTCTACACTATAATTAATTCGAATTGTGGAGATTCTACTGTAGTAAGGGACGCAGAAATTGCGAAATACAGGGAATACACTATTGTAGAAATACAGGGTGTCTTTGAATTTTGGTACAATTAGAATAAATATAAGGGGGGATAGGGGTACAATTTTTTCATTTCTGGTTTCGTTTTCGATAAAAATATGTTGCAAAGGTGAAGAAAAGCCAAAAGAAAAATAGAGCATCTTTAACATTATAATATAATTAATATAATTTTTTTTCGAAAACGAAGCCTCACACAACCTGTAAACATTTTATAATATTGTAGTATGCTACGTGCCAAATTTTACGGGTCTCAGGATACGTAATCGAAGCGTTCTTCAGCCGTAATAAAATATAACATTGTACAATATTTGACATTGTGCAATATTATTAATAGTCTAGGATCTTGGATAATCTAGGAATGTCTGAAATATTGTTCAATCTAGAACGATTTGAGGGACATCTCTTATGGTAAACAAAGATAATATAGCAAATTTTTAACGTAATAATCCAAGCCTGTCAATAATAAGATTAAGATCACGGATAAATAACGACACCGTCAAAAACAATCGAGAAAAATATCAATTGGGAGACACCCTCCGACACATCGATGATTCCACTGGGTATCGAGCGTGCCCCTCTCGATCAATTCGTCGATTCGTAACCAGACCACGAAGGGAGGAGTCCAAGGAGATACGTCATAGACGTCTCGACTTCGGTAGATTGAATTAGAAAGCGCGGTACCTACGCGATTAGACGTCGTTGGCGTTCCTGACGGATTAAGATAAGACGATGTCGGACGTGTAGGAAGGAACGAGAAGATTGAGAAGGGCAAGAGAGAAGCAATGTCCTTTTTACCAGCAAACATTCGGTATCTCTTTTCTCTATCCTTATTCGGTTAAAAAGTACGATTCGCGATCGATATCGAAGGAAGGTTCGCCAAATGACGCGAGGATAGGATAAATTGAAGAAGAAAGTCTACTCTTGTGCGCGTGGGTCGCGTTAATAACGAAAAGAGCTTTCGCGAAGAGAAAATAATAATCTAGCCCCTAGCTAAGGGAAGGTAGAGGAAAGGGCCAGAGTGGATGTTGTAAGCCACCCCTGGACGTTTTATCCGTATCTATTTTCTGACTCGCTCGTAGAAGGACTTATCGGTCCGTACGATGCCGTTTGCCGTTAGGGTCGTGCGCTTCTTCCACTTTTACCGTTCGACGAACCACCAGACCCCCTTCTCTTTTTTTTTTTCTCTTAAGATCCTTCCTAGCTAAGAAAAAGGAGAGGCACGTATAATAATATCGATGGCATCGGCCCGTCGGAAAATCCGCTGAAATATTCTCCCGATTTTCCGACAAAGCGTGCCGGCGTTTCGCGCCAAAGTGCCCGCGAATGGTTCCCATTTTTAACCGGAGTAAGCAAGCGGCAAAGGAAGAGAAAAGTGGCACGTTCGAGACTACCACAAAAGCAGCCTGCCGAATTTCCAACGGCGTTTTCCACGCGCTAAGCGATACACGCAACCTGGAAGAGAATTTTTCTCGGTAAGACGAATCCCTACGGGGTAGCCGCGAGAAGAAGCTGACGGGTTGGTTCGAGAGGGGAAGTGCCGGAGAGAACGACGACGAGCCAAGGAAACTTTATCATCGTCGTCGTTGTCGGCAGCCGGCGGTGCGATCGTTAATTTTACTCCGCAATGAGATATCGCTGGGAACACCGTTACCGACGGCGATCTTGTACTTGGCGGACGATTACGAGCCGAGAAAAATAGTTCGAATTGGCGTGCACGATCGTCGCTTCGAGATAGTTTCCGAAAATTCTGACGAGAAAATCAAATTCTTATACGATCTTAAAAAAAAAATGATAAATTAATGATCGCATTGATTACAGAAAAAGGTATTTTTTGGTTCGACGTTTGATCATTTTTGTACTCCGAAAAATCGATATAAAATTCTGCACTGTGACCAATTATATGACCGTGAAATTATTTGTGAATTATATGATTGTTTTTTTAAAAAAATTGTATAAAAATCTGTCCTTGCGATCGGATTACAGCTGACGTGTTATCATAGCCTTTCAATTTGTCAGATTGCATTTAAATCTTAAGAATGGAATCATTAGTCATCAAAAGTATCTATAAGATCTAATATAAACAATGTAATAGCGAATTCTTCCATATCTTTATTCAGAACTACTGAGTCACTCGACATGTTGAACCAGTTATTTAATTGAAAATTATTAATAATTCATGAACGTTTAACTTAAAGATTCTTGTATTTCTACCGTGCTATTATATTTTTATTTCGAATAAATAAAACGTACTTGCAGTACGGTAAAAGGTACTTGCAGTTCAGAAAACTCTCCAATTAAGAGATTAATAGCACTAAGATTATTAAAAGATCAAATCTCGCATTTTTTTTTTTCATTTCTGCTCACGAAACGATCACTTTAATCCATCAAAAAAATCGATATAAAATTCTACGTTGGAATTCATCGTACGAGTAAACCGTGACGATGGTTATGATCGATCGATCGGACTCTCGAATCGACGAGAAAGAAACGACGAGTCGGAACGCGCTCGTAAACCGAACCGCTCGCGGCACCGCTCTTTTTGGCGATATCGCCGCTAATAAAACTGTCAATGTTCCGTCAATGGATTTGGCGTGGCGCGACGCCGTTGCATTTTCGCAGTCCCCGCACGTATGGGCTAGAACAAAAGAGGGTATTATCGGCGACGCTTCCTTGTAAACGACGAGCAGACTCTTTCCACCCACTCGCTACGTTTATCCGTACGTACTTTCTCTCCCCTTTGTGCCCCTATTCGCGCGTGCAAGCACGCACCGTGCTTATTTTAGTCTCACTCGTACCACACCCCGCCCTTTCGGCAGACTTTCCATCGGTGGTGGCGATGTCTCGTACGGGCAGACACGAACCACGTTTGTTCTTTTATCTCGTTTCTTCCTCTTTTTTTCTTTCTTTTCCTTTTTTTCTTGTATTTTTTTCTTTTAATGCGAACTCACCCAATAAGTCTCATTCGCGTTCACTCACGCATCCAACACTCATCGAGTTTAATAAACTCCGTTGTCGTTGTTCCACCCGCCCGCAATTACGCCCGAACGAACGAGACATTAATTTATGTATAATTTCATTAGCGGATTGAAAATTTAATGAGCGGGTCTATTAGCATGTTTACGCGGTATTGACGAAGCGTGAAAAGTGATCGTTAAAATTGTATGAAGAATTCATTAACTGAAATTTATTTCAAAATAGTTTATTTTATTTTTAATACTTCGTTTTTCATTTTTTAAATTGTTGCTTTACTTGAATCTTTTAATAACCGCCATACTGAACAATATTATTATTATTATTATTGCACTAACCAATTTTTAATAAAAGATTCCGTTCAGTCGGATATTCACATTGCTTTAAACCTACACCGAAAACGTGCGGGAACTGAGAATCGATTCGTTTGGAAGTAGACCTCCAAAATGTGTTAAGAAAAAGACTTGATTTTCCCTTTAAATTATTTAAAATTATGGAGCTACTGTATACAAAATTACTCGAAGTTAGAAATTATGCGGGGATAGAGGTGATGAGATGTTAAATATTCATGTGACTTTAAGTGCTGATCAAACATACATACATATTTTAACTTTAATAATAACATAGATCATTAAAAAATCATAATACAAACAACAAAATACCTGAAATTTATTACAAAAACAAAATTTCGTTCGATGTACTTTCTTCGAAGGATCAAGCGTGATTTAACAAAAGCCTAAGAGAACGTTTGATGGCGGAGCACGGCGCTCCGTATTTAACCGAACGGTCTCCTCGATCACGTTCCATGTACGAACGTAGCCGAGTACATACGTAAGAGGAACTCTCGCAATGGGGTTCGATAACTCAGTCGCGTAGGAGCTGTTATGCCACGCACGACGCAAACGAGCCGGTAGCTAGCACCCGACAACGACAACTACAACAGACGAGGAGGACGACGACGATGACGACGGCTTTCGCATTTATCCGAGCTAAACGAGACGGGGCACGCCTCTGTGCGTTTTCTGCTGCTGTTCGATGCAATCGATGTGCCCGTGCGAGTGAAATGAAGATAATGCTTGTTAAGTTATCAAGATCTAACAATAAGTAGCTATTGGTGAATACTATCTTAGAGATTATAATAGCTATTGTATAAGGAAAATAAGAATAAATTGGTGAATATTAAAAAAAGCATGATTTTATTATTATACTTACTGTACAATGAAATTCATGAGTGGCTCTAATTCGATGGAGTTAAAATGGTTTAAACTTGGACAACCACGAACCTGACCCGAGGTGTTTATGTTTGGTCTGAAATTATTATCGCGAGGAGGGCTTGTGGTGTCCATGTTTGCCCTACAATTGTTATTTCGAGTCGTATTAGTGACAGTATGGAAAGGGGTTGACGATAATTCGACTATACTATATTAGTACCATACGTAAAAATGATTCACAAATATACAGGGTGTCCGGTTCTCGGTGTCCATGTGGAGAGCTACGTGTACACATAAATGACTCGAATAGAAAAGTCTAATACCATTTTTCGACATTTGACTTAGTTAACGAGTTATTGGCCAACAAATATTGGCCAATTACGGTGATTAGCGAAGAAAGGCGGTTCAGTCGAGCTCGCAGCTAGGCAAGAGACGACAATAAACAACGTTACATGTCGCTGCTCGCCATGATTGGCCTATCTTTATTAGTTAATAATTATTTATTTGAGCCGAATTGCGGAAAATAGAATTAGACTTTTCGACTCAAATTATTGATGTGCACATGTAGTATTCCGCTTGGACACCTGGAACCGGACACCCTGTACAGCTACTATAATTATCTATCTCTTTAATTCGTGTTAAGCTTTCAATCGGACCACGAACAGCAGAATAATCTTGACTGATTACCCTTCGTGGACCACACCGTATACATTATCCCCAACACTTCGATCAGCCGGAAAACCCCCGACAATAAACGTTACTCACGTCAAAAAGTACGATAACAAATCAAGGACGATTCCAAGAAGAAGCAAAGATACGTCGAGCCACACGTCGGTCCGCCGCTAATTACACGCACTAATTATCCCAGCCAGAGAAAGACGGCGGGCGAGTAGCGAGAGCGTTATCTCGCGCGTACAGCGGACGTAATTGCCGGGTAAACTCGGGGACAATTAACCGCTCCATTTTCATGAACGAACGCCGGTGAGCGTTAACCGACGTTCTCTCGCGCGGTTTATACCACATTAAAATCTTCGAAGGTGCTCTCGCACGTTAGACTCGCGCTAATAAAACGCAAACGTCCTCGGTAAAGCAAGCCACGTGTAGTCGTCCCTTCGCGTTACCTTTACTATATGTCGTTTGTACGGGCAAAATGCCCAGTAGGACCCTACGTCCGATTATGCAGATCCTAGCCACCGTTGTTGCATTTTCCGTGGAGAAAATTAAATGCACAACACCGACCTACCGGTCCATTGTTCTCCGACTTTTCCGGTTTGCGATACGACCCGAACCTTCCTTCCACCTCCACCGCTCATTTCATACGGTAATAACGATGATAATAAACATCTTTATATTCCGACGTTTTAATAAGATTCCAGCGGAATCTGTGAGATTACGCTTTCATGGTCGCAACAACGAAGGTTAATATCAGAAATCAGAGAGAGAGAAGAGGAAGAATGGAGGTAGCTATAATACGAGAATGGATTGAATGGGAGCGTGGTTAGGAGACATTTGAATGGGACTTTATTCAAGCTTTTACCAGTGTCGATTCTTGTTACACATATTCCATTTAATAGAGACCAGAGAATCGTTAATAACAAAGGAGCTCTTGCTGGTATCGTTAAAGAACTAATAGAATGGATGGAGCGTATCGGTGAAATGCAATGGCGGATCAATTTTTTTTTTTTTTTGGCGAGGACACGGCACCACGCGGGGATTGCTCGTAAATTTTTTTCGCGGCTTGGATTAAAAAAGCTGTGTGTGTGTGTGAGAGAATGTTGGAGGGGTAAAGGGAGATGAAAAATGGAAGAGATGAAACGTGGCGGACAGACGTAGAGAAAAAAGAGAGAGAGATATCGAAAGCGTCGTCGCGAACGAGCGAACGCTCGCGCGAAAATCCGCGTTGGCGTTTGACGTGGAAAATCGTCAAAGGGGAGACCCGCGTTCCGAGCTTTTTCCTGTACGAGCTTTACATTAAAGCCGCATTACCGAGACGCACCGATGGTTAGGGTGACTCGCGTTGGCAAAGCGTTTGCGCTGGAAATGGCCGACGATCGCGTCGATGGACGTCATGAAAATTCTCAGTATGGTTTTGTGGATCCAAAAATTTTTAAAATGTCTACAGGGTGGGGATTAAATTAAAACAGAGTTGTCACAGCTCGTGGATTAAATTGTGCTTAATTTATTGAGTTTTGTATAGCACTAGCTGGTGTAACTGGCATTGCTTGGGTTTTTTAAATGTTTGAAATATCGTGGGATTAAAAGTGTTTCGCCTTATTTATATTAAATCCTTTACTAAACTACATATTTTAACTTTTATAATAATACACAGATTCGAAGAATCATTTTATTACACGTGAAATCAACAATTTTCAATTCAATGCTAATACTTGTAAATATGAGCCAATAAAAACAAAATTAGCCCCATATACCTCTCCTACCTTTCATACAGTCAACGGTAATCACAAAAGAAAATCAACGTCTCGACAAGGTCGTGAACTATTCGCTAATGAAAAAAAAAAGCAATTGCAATCACGAGTGATACTTTACAAAACGATCCTCTCACACCTGCAACGCAACGTGAGAGATAATAGGAGAGAAAGAGAAACAGCAGGAACATCGAGAGGGAGAATTATGATCGACGCGCACGACCGGTTACAAATTGGCAAATCTAATTAGCCTGTTCGCGCGATGACGTTCGATCAAATTTGTAATCGGCAATCCGTGAACGGTTTCATCGCCCATCGAAATGCCGACCGGATTAAACTCGTCTCACGATTTCACTCGATATACCTACTTCTATTTACTTGACTTCCCTGATAAGACTTTCCTTAGAAAGTGCAATTAGCTATAACGTAATCGGCTTTTAGAAGATGATCGGCTAATGGGCGACTAATCCTTCATGCACACATATACTTTGAGCACACACGAGACTGTTATCTCTAGCTCGACCGTAATGCGTACACCTACGTAAAGGACACACATAGACGTACCAATACTTGGAGAGGTTCATAAAAGCAGAGGGTCACCGTCTTTGACTTGGTCGATCCTAATCTCCCGACCCGATGCGCTTTCGTCCTGGATAAGACGGAAATCGGTCTAACTCGTAAGTAAATTGATCAAGAGGAAATTTAATGAATCCTTTATTAATATCTGAATATTATATATTTAAAAAAAAAGACAAACATGTGTTACTAAAAAATTCAACACCTGCTTTAGACCAGTTTTTAAAATCCCAAGATCTTCTACCAAGGCGATGAACTCTTTGCAAGAAAATAACCATGAGTCGAAAACTCAATTATATAGAACATGTCCATATAACTTTGTTACTTATACACACTATTATTTGTACTTTATATCTTGATGAATTTTTTAAATACGAAACTACAACAAAAATTACGTTCAAATCATATAAAATCAATAGAAAACCTTTCAATTAACTATACTAAGCAGCATAAATATTTTTTGTTTATGTTGTCCAGCGTAACCAAAGACTGACATCCGTATAACAATCGTGTTTTCCGAAAGAGAGAAGTCCGTCACGAGGTCGAATCCAAGATGTTTTTGCTGAATTAACTATTAACGTGTATTATTAGGAAGCGACTGGGGTCTTCGCGCATTACGTATATACCGTAGGAGGAAGGCTTTAGAGGCAGTAAAGCGCTTAAGCGTAAGAGTGCCTTTGAACGGCCCTGCGTATCCCTCTCTCTCTCGCAGTCACTCCTATGGCGTGCAGTGTACGCGCGTGTGTGGGACGTTCGCTAAGTGGTCCATTCAGCGTTGCCTGACGGAATACATTACAGGAAGTAGCAGTTAAAAAACCTCCTCCTCCGTCCCTGGTTCCCCCTCTTCTACACCTTCTCGACCTACCCCTCTCATTCGACGAACAGTTATAATTCTAAGCGATAATTATGCCTACGTAATTAAGGGACGTGGAGACTGACAATGGCACGTGCTTCTAATATTAGAACAAAGAGAACGAAAAAAATGAATATTGTTCCTTTTTTTGGAGGGAAAAAGACTATCAGACTCAGGACGAAAATGAACGCGATCCGAGACACACGTTTTTAAAGTCCACGAAGATGAGAGCTGGACGGTGAAGGTAATTAGGTGTAATGAAATTTTATCGCTGCATTAAAGTTAATGCGTATTAATTGAATGGAGAGGGTCAGGGCGTTAGGAGAACATAACGTCGACGGCTGGGTCTGGGTAATTCGATTTTGAATGCTCCATCATGCGAGAGAGAAAGAGAGACGAGGGATTTTACGGTATATGTAACGCGCAAGAAAAGAGATTTATCTCGCAGCTAACGATTTCTTGCACTCCTTTTTCTCTTCGCGAATGTACTCGGTCTATACGAGGTGTCCAATTAAACTCGGTCATATAAAATATTTTTTATATAAAACCTCGTTTTCAATTTCTTTTCGACATCACATTTAGGTATTTGTATAATCAAATAAAAAACTACATCGATGTATGACACTTTTAATGATGGAATGAAATAAAACAGTGTTTTATACTCGAACCAGGGACTTCTTTTCTTTTGAAATAGTAAAGAATGGAAACATAGAGGGAGGGGGGGGGGGGGATAAGAGTCGAATGGAATTTATGTTAGCAGCAATTAGAACGTTACCTTGCGAAGCATCTCCTCGAGGGACTCCATATCCAGAGCCGAGTTGTTGTTCTCGCTGTGTACGGGTTGAACCATTTGTCAAACTTTTTGTCCCCTTTTCGCCTTTCGTTGATCACTCGCGCGCGAGCCGTTCGAAAACGCACACCCTTCTTTCTTCCTTTCTTTCTTTCGTTCTTTCACGAGCCGGTTCGACGCGTCTCTAATCGTCCGTAACGATCATCCTTCCTAACGCGTGGCGATTATCTCTCGGCATCGTTCTCGTCTTTGAAAGAGGGCACACCACGTCCAGGAAATCACATTCGCGAAATCGTTCACGATAATCTCACGAAAAAGTTCCAAAGTTCTAACGGAGATCACGAAAAAACAAAAAATGAGATTGGATGGGGAGAATCGATCGAAGAGCTGAGGTCGAGGGAGATCAAGTTGGGTTTTAAGGTACAACTAGTAGGGGTAGGTATGCAAAAGTTTTTATAGCTTGAACATAGATGCTTCCAGGGATGATATTATGATAGGTTTTTGTTCTTTTATGCTAACGCTTTACCTACTGAGTATTTTGAATATAGATTATACGGTTTAATGCATCCGAGACCGACGTCTAACATTGTGAGTCATATATACGAACGAACAAAATTTTGCCAACTGCTGGAGATGGTTCTTTTTAAAGACGATGATTTGGAATGTATTTTTTGTTGTTTTAAAATAATTTGTACTGGGTAATGAGTTAATTAATAGTCAATTAAACTATTAATAAGTGATAGGCAAGTGTTTCTCATCGCAAAAACTCAGGTTACAGAATGTATATTTGATGGGAGATCGATGGTGTTTTGTATTATGAGCAAACTCTTATAAAACTTCACTAATTAAATGAAAAATCGATGGAAAAGAAGATAACCTTGTTACACTGTGCAATTATTATCGCACTTGGCATATTCACTAGCACCGTTAGATACACGATTTCGAAATTTGACCAAAACTATTAAAACATATTTAAGATTAGAAAATATTACACGGTTTAAAAACCACAAAATTTCCTATAAAACCGACGGAAAGTATCCCATATCTCTAATACGATGATAAGAACAAGTCCCGACAAGGGTGTCAGAAGTTGTGCCGCATCGACAACGTACGGGAAACAACTGGTGAATATGGAAAAAGAAGAAGACGAAGAGAAGAGAGCGCGAGTACATGCGCGTTGGGGTCACAAGGATGTATCTCTCATTTTAACATGGAGACTATTTTAACCGACGTATAAATTACGTCGCGGCGAGTCGCCTGAGAGAGAAAGAGGAAGAGAGGACAGTTATAGTCTTTTTGTCGGTGCTTTCGAACTTTTCGTCGTCTTCTCTCCCTCGCAAGAACGGTGAGTACTACGAAGAGAAACCAGAAGAAGAAGATGAACGAACGTACGAAACGAAGAAAGGATAAGAAAAACACATAGAAACAGAGATCGCTGGAAAAGAAAGAAATAAAAGTCTTCCTCTCTTTTTTTTTCTCTTCTATCGTTCTTGTCTCTCGCTTCGGTAGAAAAAGAGAAAGACAGAAAAACGCGTTCGAGCGCGAGGGTGGCTGCGAGGGTGGCTACGAGGGTGCAACTATTTCGAGGAGAATATATTTTTAAGCGCGACCGGACGGCAACGTTTTCGAGAAGAAAGAGAAACGCGCGCAGTTTCCTGCGATTCTCTTTTCGTCTCGTCACCTCTCGTCCCGTGCCGATGCACGAGAGACACGACGACGACGTAGAATAGGAGGGTCGTCACGACCGATCGAGAAAGAAAATGCACCGGGTGTGTCCCGCCTTTGCTTGACACGGTTCTATGTATATTGTATATGTACGTGAGTATGAGAGAGAGAGAAGCACTGACTTGTTTTCTACTAATTGAGCGACCCATTCAAAAGCTCGTCCTCGCTCTACCCTCTCTCTCTCTCTCTGTTTTTTTTCCTTTCATCTTCTATTTTCTGTTTTAACGCAAAGAGAATGAACGTTGCGAGAATAGAAAGGAATATCCGCGATTAAGATCTTGTATCGATAAGGAGATTTCGGTCTCTTTACTCTCCCTCCTTTATTCTCTTAACCTTTTGCACTCGGATGTTCCCTCCGAGGGGACACAGCTCTTACGTTACACTATTTTATTTTTAATTATATATTACTAATGATTAATCATTTTTATATTAAAAAAAGTAAAATTGTTAACAAAATATAGTTGTTGGTAGGTGATTTAAAATAGAATAAACCAAAAATGTATTTGAAATGTCTGTCTTTGAAAATAGTCTTGTCGAGTGACACTCGACACCGTGTAGAAAGAGTTCAAACGTCATTTTTTCTACCAGGACGAAGCACGTACCGTAATCCAAGCTGATTAAAATTAAAAGTTACAACAGGCTCGTGACTCTCCGCGAAGAATTTAACGACGCTTCGTCCGCCGGTAGTCTCATTCGTCTAAACTTACGAAACTTTTGTGTCAACTTAATTTCAAGTAGGGGGAGGGAGGGTAGCAGGAACGTCGAATCATTTCGCGAAAAGTATAGCTCCGTAACGTCGTCCTTACGAAAGGTAAAGAGAGAGAGAAAGTGAGAAAGAGAGAGGATCAGGCAAATATTTGCGCGTGCAAAAAAGATTTTTCCTCGAAGTCGCCTAGTCGTTTCGGCGGCGTCTCAGACCTCCATGCTGGTAGACGCCATAAAGGGACGTCGACGTTGACGTTTAAAGAACGCTCGTTAATCCGTACGACGACGACGACCGGCGATAAATCCTGTCCCGGAATAAAATGCAAATTTCTTCCTCCCTCGGCAAGTTATTTAATTACCGGCTGGACCACGGCTAAGGGTTGTTTCGACATAAACGTTAATACGCCCCTCCCTCTCTTTCTCGTCATTAATTCTCCTCTCTTTTATATTTCCCTTTTTCGTAACTTGACAAGTCTCGAGAAATTCAACGTAGACGAAGGATGCAAAAGAGAGAAAGAGATAAATATTTGTTCTTCCTCGTCGTTATTACACGCAACTCCTCGGGCAGTTCGCGAGCCTTGGTTTTCGGCTCACTTTCTCTGCTTGCACGTTAAATATTCATCCGACTTGTTTGCGATGAAACTACTTGAAGGAAATTAAAAAAAAAAAAAAAAATCGTGAAATTGGTAGACTTTCGTAAAGTCTCGGTTTTGTATCAAAAAGAAAATACCAAATAATTTTCATTAACATCCTACCCGATTGGTTTATACTAAAACTCTTCGAAGGAATTAAAAAAATCGTGGAATTGGTATACACCAAAGACGAAACAAAACTTTTATCCAGCACACTCTCGAATGGTCTCGTTTTTTTCTTTCAAAATAAAACTCGAAATAATTTCCGTTAATGTACCTACATTCCTCTTATTTTTCTATCCCGATTAAACGCGACGTTTAGCGCGACACGTTCCGACTGCAGTCGATGCACATCGTCGTATACACACTGCTGCGCGACGTACGCGATACTATCTCGATCGTAGGACGATTGTGGTAGTAATAGCGGGACTCGCTCGCTCGCTTCCTCTTTATCGAGCGTTCGAGCGACGTTCGTTCGAGTGGGCCGACGAGCGAAGCGTCGCGCGCGCTTTATCTCGATACCGTGATCAAAGCTTAATTGAAAAAGGGCCGATCCCCAATGGAAACTGATACTCCTCCTCGAATGCGATCGACGATGCCATACCATCGTTCGTTGCTGCTACCGCTGCCTTTCTACCCGTTCACGTTCGTTCGTTCTCTCGATGAAACGTAAATATAGGTTACACCCCTTCCCCTTTTCTCTCTTTCGCGATCCATCTCTCTTTTTCGCGCGAAATCGTTCGACTAAAAAATTAAGGGAACTTCGATGCAGTTAAACGATCTCTTTCTCTCGCCAAAAAAAAAGCAATCGTTCCGCAACGTGAACTTTCCAATGTAATTTCGATCTTTTGATCTCCCTATTTTTTTACTATCTATTCGGTTTTTTTTTCAAACGTTATCCCTCTCGATTACATTCGAAGATAAATAAATACCGAAACGATCGGATAAACTATGTAAAATGAGCGCGGGTGGGCGAGAGCGAACGTTTTGAGCGCGCTACCCACGCACCTGTGGATTCGTTGGGGTTTTACGAAAGATTAAAGGATCCGAGTAATATGCTTATTAGCGAATGGATTTAAAGCATATCCGCGTAATACGTGGACGTATGTGTTTGTGTATTGTCCGACGAGATAACGTAGTCCCGTCTAACTCCATCTATCCGCGTACGATTATTATACATTTCGATGATTTCGATAGAGCCATCGTTTTTGTTCGCATCGACGAACGATATTAATCCGATTAAATTCGTCGACCGAAATCATATTCGAGCTGGAACGAACGTTATGTGGTATTAAATATTTTGTTTACAACGGGGGATCGCTGTTAATTGTAATAAAAATGAAAAGCGTTTGGAGTTACGACGAGAGGGAAACAGGTGTGCTTTCCCAACTTTGTGATGCAATCAACAATTTGGTGAATTTACGTATGAAAAACATAAGAAATAATTGTTTTTTAGAAAACGCTCGTGTAATCCTAATATAATTCGTATTTTAACCTATCCTTTATCTTTATTAAGATTGATTAAGAAAAATAATAACAATTTTTTCGTTCTTTCGGTTTTAACAGGTAAAAGAACTGTTTCTTACTTCTTATTGCACTTTTTTAAGTCAATTAAACAAAATAAAATATTTTTGGTACATATTTTTTTGCATGTAGAGTCACCACCCGACCTATTGTACCAAAATGTTTGGAACACCCCGTATTCTTTTCTGACATATGAATAATTACGAATAAATAATTTCCATTAATGTCAATGCTATCAATAATCTAAACAGCAATTCTATCTTAACCCATTGCAGATCAAATATTTTATCGTTAACCATACCCAATAATCAGCTATTCTCTTGCTTAAAACGTTTATAAATTATTTATAGTTTCTTAATACTTAAAACTCAATTAATAATATTTAAAAGTATTTATAAAACACGTATATCGTCTAAATACATATTACCAAACAAATTTGGAATCAATCCCACTTGTTACCATTTCTCAAATCCGATAATCAAATAAAAAAACTAATTTAATATAATAAATACATCGTTCCAACATTCTTCCAAGAGAAAGGAATAACTTATAACCCAACCAAATATTTATAAAATATCCTATAACCCAAAGAGGATACGATAGTACTCGAACCTTATCTAGTAGTACGACCCGTACGAAAATTGCTGACGCGATACGCACTCTCTTTTTGTATCTTGTCCTCTTTCTCTTAGCTAATTGGCAAGAGATTTTAGCGAAGAGAAATTAATTACCCAACCGAGAGAGAGAGAGAGAAAGAGAGAGTTCCTTTGATTTTTCTCGCTCGGCCTTACGCAGTTTACCTGCTAATTAGTATCGCCGTCTAAAAGAGCCTGCTAATTACCTGCCACGTAGATGAACGAACGAAGAGAGATAGATAAATCGAGAGAAAGAGAAACGCACGATCGCTTTGCGATGCTCGTCGCGATCACGAGGAAGAAATGCGATTCGGTGTGTCCCGCTCGTGTTGTGAAAGAGAGAACACCAAGAAAGGAACGAGAGGAGGAATTGAAGCAGTGAACGGAGCCAATGGAATATTCAGAAGGAAGCAGTGAAGGGGTTGGGGGAAGCTGGAGAAAAGCCGAAGAATCGACAACGACATTGTTTACTTCCGGTGCACCGAGCTCCGCATATCGAATGCGTCGCGAGCTTCGCCATTTTTCCCTGTTTTTTCACAGAAAACAAGCGATAATCATCACGAAAATTTTGAAACAAAAACAATCTATCTTCGAACCACTTTAAATCAGGAATTCAAAACTCTATCACTTTAGTATTACTCACAAAAAAAAAGAATTGTTTATACGCAGGGTAGATCTTTGAAAGGAAGTATTGATAAAATCAGCTCTTCGATCTACCAATTACGAAAAAAAAAAATATGTAAATCATAAGTGAATGAAAGGAAGATAATGTATACAACGAAGAAGAAGTACGAGAAGAGGAAGATGAGGTCGTCGGTTGAAAGGTCCGGAGGTCGTCGCGTCGAAGAGAGGTGCTTCTCCGGTCGCGGTTCACGGGCCACTGAGAGGGAAAGAGAACTCGCGTCCCCTCTTTGGCTCTGCTTCGAGTTGCCTCGACGAGCTTCGTCGACACCACGCCGACTCGATTCCACTCTCTCTCCCTCTCGCTCGATCCATCTATCTATCTTTCTCATACCAACACACACGAGCATACGTCACGCGCATTGCGCGTTACGATCCCAAACAAAAATTTCCCTCCTCCTGTAACCAACACATATACACCTATACCATCGTCATTCGCTTTGCCATCGATGACGATCCCTTTGAACGACGTTCTCGATCGTCTCCGTCCATCCCTTTTGTCCGTCGCAGCCCATTCGTGCCGAATGAAAACGCATTTTCCCAACCGATCGGAAATATCGTACGATTTATCTTCCAATGCCTCGATGGTTACCTTTGTGCATACGTGTATATCTATTTTTTTTTTTTCTTTTTTTTTTTTTTTATTCATTGTTTCCGTTATTACATGTCTATACGAGACGAGAGAGAGTATCTCACCGATGACGATTCTTTTTAACGTCACTGCGACAAAAGGCTCGGTATTCTGGGATGGATCGAAGTTTCAGCGACGTCCTCGACCTTGAATCAAGCGGCAAGCTCGTGCGTCGAGGATCCATGCTCGACCCGAAGGTCGACCTTCGTTCGAAGCTATCGACCGGCTGGCTTCTTCCTCTTCGTCTTCTACCTTCGAACGATGCGTTCGCGTTTACTCGATAAACGAGGATGATAATAAAGCTTCTTCCGTCTTATCGATCAGCTTTTGGCCTTCGCACGAACGATAATAACTTTCAGCACGTACGGCGTTCGTTGTCAGCAATTTTTCACTAATTTTCACGTACCAGGTACTCCTACCATGTTTGTTTCTTTGTATTTTCCGTACGTGGTGATAGGGTATAAGGAAAGTGGACTCACAGAAATCGAGAGAAGGTCGAGCTAAATTTATCGCTAAAACATGACGCGAACTTTAGCAACAAGTGTCCGGTGGTGCCGGCTCGGCACACCTCCTTCCTTCCTTCCTTTCGCCGGTTGGTAATAACATTACGAATCGTCTCATTTCTCGCGTGCTCCTTCGAATTTCTAATCGAAATTGGCCGAATCCGAGTGACCTGGGTATCTGGTTGCTTTTTAACGAAGGAAATCTGGGTATTGGCTCATCGTCGCTTCTAGACGTTGATCGGTTCCAAACGTTGACGTTAGCTGCACGCGATGATGCCTCGGACGAGGACCTGTCTCGTGGTTTTCGGTTGCGGATCACTGCGGAATGCAGAAACGGGAAAATTGCCAAATTCGGCCGAGGAGGAACGACTGCAGACTCGTTCGCGTGCGAATTGCTAACGGGGTAATTGGTTTTTCTTTCTCGAGAAAATTGTGATTGGTATGGTATATCTACGGTTCGTTGAGTTATATAACTTTGGTATGAGTAGTCAAAGGAAGGTTCGATAAATCGTTTTCCTAAAGAAGCTAAGAACATCTATGCAACTCGAAAGCTTCTATTCCGAATACCGTTAAAAGCCATTGCTAGCTACGCGAATGGGTTTCCCTTTCGAAAAGATGGATAGATACGCTTTCTATCGTCTCGAAAAGGAAACTTAGCAAGGAAAGTGCAATGCATTCCTTGTATACAGGGTGAGTCACGAAGAAGAGAACATGGAAAATATCCAAGTCACTTGTCATTTGTGTATTATTTACCGATTTATATTAATATCGGCTAATAAAATATATGGAGTCATTAAAAAAGCCTTGACCAAATTTGTGTCCCATAATTACATATGATACTTCGTATAACGCGATATTGCCGTCAGAAATTTGTTAATACGAAGTAAAGAAATATTTAGGTATCCCGTTTCTCCTGACTCATCCTGCATACGTTGCACGCTATTGAATGAAACCGTTATAGCCAGGACCGTAGATAGAAGCAAATACCATAGCCATAAAAACACATCAATCTCAAATAATTCTCCATAATTGATCCGATTGTCCACTTATCAATAACCAGAAAAGTTGACGAGCTCATAAATCATTCGAATACTCGAAGAGAACCACCGAATCACGGCTAGTTCCATAGGGAAATAAAATATTACCGAAGGAGGACGAAGACACCGTCCGGTTTATGATCGAAACCGCGCGACGTTAAGGGAAAGCGCGGATGGGAACCCTTACGGGGTGATTAATCGATCCGATACGTTAATTAACCTGCGAACTGACGTGCTTTCGTTATTGCCTGGAGGGTTCTCACGCGGGCAAACGACTATGCCGAGAATTTTAGTGAAATTCCGGCTGGCCGTTGTCGCCCCCGTGTCGTGAATTTTGAGAGACTCGTGACAACGAGCCACGGTGCCTCTAATTTACGTCGGCATCGATGGAGCCCTTCGATGAATTCCATTGGAGATCGTCCGACAAACTGGGAGACGAAAGAGATAGAGAGAGAGAGTCCCTTTGAATATGCAAAAAGGGAATTGAACGCAAGACAAACCAAAGAGAAGAGCAAATAAAAAAGGAAGAAGAGAAATCGTTTTCAGTTTGTGGAAAGGCGAGGTACGTCGGTACCCCCTAGCTGGTCTCGCCCTTTAAAGTTGCCCTAAGTGGATTTTCGAGCGGAATCAGCGATAAACTCGGAGGACGAAGGATTCTCCACCCCACCACCGTCTCTTTCACGTACTTTTGCTCTACGAGTAAGTCGCGGCTGGCGCTTCTGCTCGCAAACAAAATCAATATTTAATTTTACGGACTTTTGTCGTGCTCTGACAGGTGGAGAAGCAGGAATAAAGGAAGGAAGGAAGGAAGGAAGGAAAGGGGCTACCGAAGACTCCTTTCGAATCTTCGAAACTCGATAAGGCTCCTGAAAATCGAGCTTCTGAGAGTCCTCCTCCTCCTAGTCCTCTCCTCTCTTTTCGAGAGGCTTCTATCGTCCTGCGCATTTATAAGCACGCACGAGTTCCTCTAGTGGACTTTGAAAAGCATTTCTGCGCACTTTACACCGCACCCTTCCTCTTCTCCACTTCTTTTTTACCGTTTCGAAAGGAAGTAATACCTTCGAACGCTTTTGAATAACAGCGTCTTGCACGAAAATCAACTGCCTTTCCTTCGGAACGAGTAACCAGCTGGTACCATTCACAAAATACTAATTGAACGAGAGCGTTTGGCAAAGTCTCGATACTAACTACCATTTTGAGATGTAATAATGGCTCGATCACGGGCCGAACCATTTGCGATAACCCGTTTGTTAGCATTGTTATCGTCGTTGTTGTTTGTCGACACTCGTGGCTGGCTGCCTCGCGAAATTGAGTCGTGAAATCGAACCCCGTCGATTTTTCATCAATTTTTTTCCTATACCGCGCAATATCGTGCCCAGACCTTCGTCGATATCGACCGTAATATCGTACTCGTATTAATTTTCTCGATAAACTTTCAAATAAAACTTCCCCCTTCCGTCTCTGTTTTATTTTTTTTACTCAATTTTTTGTTTTATTCGTTCGTACGGACCGAAGGGGAGAGAGAGTAGCTAAACACAACGTTACAAGGTTGTAAAGTTTTTACGAGCGCAATTAGCACAGGGTGGGGGGTAGTAGAGTCACTCTCTCGCGCGAGTTGGGTAAAAAAAAAAATATATTTAGCGCAAGGGTTCTTCTAATTGCGGACTTTAATGAAATTTAATAACGACGGGAATCTGTCTTACAAACGGCCGAGCCGATTAATACGCGAGATAGGTATGACCGTTACTTGGGGAGGAAAAAAAAAAAAAAGAGAGAGAAAATCACCCTCACGGAAAGTAAATTCGAGAGAGGATCGCCCTCGACGATAAAGAACGCAGATAAGGACGATACTTTTCCTTACAAGAAGAACAGAGGGGAAGAGAAATTTGAAAAACCTACTAATTTCTAATCCGACGATAGGGGGGAGGAAAAGTGCCACTCGAACGAGGGAATCTCGTGTCCCGTCGAAATTCGGGAAATACGGAGACTAGTGTCACGTAATTAAGGTGTGGTGGCGTCGTTAGTGTCATTAGTAGGATTCTCCTAACGCGCGAACTCGAAGCGATTAGCTCGGAGCTGTGATTTATTAGTGGCGAACGTAAGCGCGTCTTCGATACGTAACCACCACCTTCCATTACTCGGCACGCGAAGTACGAACTACCACCATGAATTCTATCAAACGTAATCGGCTCGATTGTAATTAACGGATTCAATTACCGTTGTAACAGGAATCCTACTCTTCGCGAAATAGCACGTGGAAAGCATGGTCTTGACGATGCCGTGATAAATGCACCGTGCAATGGTTCCCAATCTTTTTGGAATTGACAACCAATTTTTTTTATAGCCTACTAACAAAATGGATGTGATATACTGGGTGTATCGGTAACCATTAACTTCGGAAAAAATTGTCAATGTTGAACGACACAAAAAGGACCATCCTATTTTGATTATAATTTTTGTTATAAATCGACACGCTTGTCAGAGTCATTTTTATCTTTCCAAATATGTCTATATGTTCTTTTTTAATAGCAAGACAGTTACTCGTGAGAGGTCTATACAAAGATCGAGATCACGATGGGGTAGTCCATGTCCACAATTGCTCTTATTTCAAACTCGTAAGTAACGTTTCCACTTTCCCCCAAAACATCAAAAACTTGTCCATAAAGGTACAAGTACCACAGGTTGAGAACCACGAGACTATAGACTAGACTGTAAAATAACATAGCACACGGAAGAGACGGAGAACTCGTATATAAATTCGCGGCATTGATTTCTCGCTGCTACGGTAAGATTTATGCGGATCTATAAAGGAGTCCGTTCCTGCCCACCCAACGTTACGAAAGCCAGTAGCCTCGGACAGACACCGATTTTGATTCAATTTTAGTACCCGTAGCGACCATTTCCGTGGCTCGCTTAAAGACTTTAAGCACATCTTTCACGTTTCCCAGTTCGTTTGCCGAGCTCGAATTATTATTACCTATCCTCTGCTCGCTTGGATTCCCCTTTTTAACGACGCATCGTCCAAAAAACGTCAGGAGAAAGGGATCTAGCGAAAAGAAAGAGAGATAGGATGGCTGGTTCCTAATCACGAGGGATATCGTAGGTTCTAATCCTCGAATCGAAAATAACGAGAGGTGGTGAAAATCAATGGAATTAATGATCGTGGTAGGTTATATTGGTCCATGCTTGCGTATAGACGTTACCTGGACCATACCAGGATCGTCGTTCTTTCTTGCATCTCTCGTTTCAAGAGGACATATATCGATAGACCCGTTTACAGTCACGCGACGATTTCTCCGCCACAATCGGCTCGTTGTCGCCTCGCTTTTTAAACTTCGCGATTCTCGCACGCGCACACTACCTTCCTATCTCTTTCTTCCTCTCTTTGAAAGGAATCAATGGCTTCGTTTGCCGTGCCAGGACCCGGAAAATGTACGACATTCCTTCGTTGTAAAGCCGATCCCTTTTTCCACCATCCCCTGCGTTTCATGGACCAGCTAGAATCGTGAAATACGTTTGAAAATAATAATTCGAACGACAAGTCTCGTTGCGATAGTATCTAAATTGAGTAAAATTCTAGCCCTTTGATTTGATTGGATTTATTGCAAAGGTCCTAAAATATAACCTCGGGGGAGTAATATTTCGAAAATCGTAAACAATTGCTGAACCAGCCGTGGCGGTATTTACGCGCCGAGTAAAGCGACCTATCGATCGTTCCTAAAGATAACAAAAACGTGGTGCCACTAACAAAAATTGCACGAGCCCATGTATCCTCATATATACAGGGTGTCCGGTTTGAACTTCCCTAGCCGAAAACTACGTGGGACAAGCATGGATTCTAGTCGAAAAGTCTAATAAACTTTTACGAAATTCGGCTTAGTTTGCGAGTTATTAACTAACAAAAATCGACCAATCACGGAGAGCAGAAGCGATCGTAGAATAAAGACCATCCACTTGAACTTGATAGTGGGCGAGAAATAAAGCGGTAGGAAGAGCAATCCCCAATAAACAATAACGAGTAGCTGCGTCATGTCGCGCCTAGTATCAAGTTCAAGTGGGACGTCTTTATTCTTCGATCGCTTCTGCTCTTCGTTTTTTATTTAATAACTCGTTAACTAAGCAAAGTTCCGTACAAATTTATTAGACCTTTCGACTGAAGTTCATACTTGTGCTCATGTAGTTTTTGACTGCGAAAGTTCAAACAGGACACCCTGTATACATACCTACATGCATGCACTATACATACATCGCCGGTGGTTGACGTTAACCAAAAGGGAGGCAGGCTGCCGTTGATCTCACCTGCGGCAATGTAAAAAAGGCAAAAAGGGTCGCCGGGAAAAATTCGGTATAAAGTAGAGGGGATTTTTTGGTGGTAGGGGGAAAAAGGGAAATGAATAATTCACGGAAGAATACGGTGGTGTACACGAGGTGGACGATATCGCGGCATTAAACTTTCTCGCGCCTCTCTACGTGCGTTGGCGGGTTTGCACCCTCGGAGACTCTCTCTCTTGTTTTCCCTTTCTTTTTCTCTGGACGATTACGTGACGAGCCGAGCCACCGGAGAACGTGCTAGACTCTCGAATAAAAATTGCATCTTAGCACGGTGCTAGTTGTCGTGCGTTGTTACTAACGCGACGTACGTAAGTCGGCCGTTAAAACGGAACCTGGTCGAATTCTCGCGAGAATTTCCTCTCCTTCGAGTATTCCCCTTGTAGTCTCTCGTTGAGGCAAGGAAATCCTGCTTTCCAATGACACGCCATCCGTGTCGTGTACTAATCCAGGCTAAGGAGGTTGGACGCAGGATCGTGCCCATTAATTCGGTGCAGTAGCTCCTATCTCGAAGGCACTCGACCCTTCCGCGTTTACACCGCAAGACGATTCGCTTCGCTTCTGATCCTCCCTTGCTTGCCTGCCACGCGACACCAACTCCTTCTCGCGTAAATCCCACTCTCCCTCTCTCTCTTTCTCTCGAGGCTGGCAAAAGCCGTTCGTGATGTGGTCTTTCTACTTGACGTTTGATGAACGAACAGACACCTTGGATTATCGCTCGATGTGATTGAGATGAAACCGTACAATTATTTAAATTCTATCGTATCTTTGGATCATTTTATAAAAGAATTGAAAAGTTTAACCTTTGGACAGCCAAATTAACCAAATTATTTACTTTCTTTTTACGTTCAAAACAAAATTTCAATAAAAAATTGTTAACCTTTTAAAGATTACTGCAGAATGTCGATTATACATATACAGGGTGTCCGCTTCCATGTAGTCAAGCGGAGAACTACATGTGCACATCAATGACTTGAATCGAAATGTCTAAGACCATTTTTCGAAATTCGACTAGGTTAACGAATTATTAACTAACAAAGATCGGTCAATTACGGCGAGCTGCGACCTGTAACGTTGTTTATTGTGGATTGCTTCTCCTACGGCTTCATCTCTTGCCTAGCTGCGAGCTCGAGTGAACTGCCTTCCTCTGCTTATGTCCGTAATTGACCGATTTTTGTTAGTTAATAATTCGTTAACTAAGTCGAATTTTGAAAAATGGTATTAGACATTTCGATTCGAGTCATTGATTTGTACATGTAGTCATCCGCTTGACTATATAAAAGCGGACACCCTGTATAGAGCTTCAAAGTATAAGATAAGATAGTATCGTGAACGACAATGCATCTCCCAAGTTCAACTAAAATTGAGCTACAAAAATACCAATCAGATATGCCCGATTGAAGGTTCGAAAAAAAAAAAAGAAAATACGAATAGGACGTTCGATAAGACTCTATAGGTATATCGTAGCCATAAAAATCCTGAAGGAATCCCCGCTGCGGCGAAAGGATACCTATGAGCCACGCTTAGGAACGATCTGCTGCTTATCCGAGCACGCGGAAAAAGAAGGAGAGACGACCAACGAGGAAACGGGACACGTCGTTCGGCATTTCGAGAAAGAGAGAGGGGATGATGAATTACCGGCAAACGCATCCATCATTGTCATAAACAGAACCAAGTGGAGAGAGCGAGCAACGGGCGTGCCGTTGAAGCCTTAAACCCTCCTCCAGCCATCCCTTCCTCTCGTCATTCGATTCCTCTTGGCCACCCTAGTCTACCGTTCTCCTCGTTCCCTAAGATAATTACCTTCACCTTCTAATAATAACCAGAGTGCCGTCCCGCTTACCGGTTCATTAAATATTATCTTCTGATTTTGACGCTTTCTACGTCTGTCTCTATCTTTTGCGAACAACTCGGTTCACTTCGATTACGGACAGCAATCGTCGAGATACGGTCTGAATATGTAATAGGGTGGAATTTGGCTGGAAAGGATCCTTGGAATTAATCGTCACCTCGAGCGTTTGCGACGAATTACTGCGCGCTCGAACGGAGATGCAAATTTCACGAATGAACGAGACGGAAGGAGAGAGAAGGAATGAGTTAGTGAGAAAAGTGGCTCTCCTTCCGAGGGAAACCAAGCAGAAAATTCGTGATATTATTTCGAGGGTCTTTCAAGAGGGACTCGAATTTGAGATTACTCGTTCGATTCTCGAGAAGACAAAAGTCTTTGGAACGAAGAAGTCGAAAGCTGTTCTTGGTCGTTCGTCGATTTAATTATAGCTAGCAATATCCGTTGGTGGTGGAGTCGAGCGCACGAGCTTATACGAACCGTGCTCCTTCAGCAGAAATTATCGAAGCTGCGAACGAGCGGGTACTCCGGTTTAACGCTCGTCGTAAGATTTTAGCGGCGCTTCGCGAGAGTTACGAGAGTTACGACTCGGCCGGCATAACTCCTGAGATCAGCGGCCCTTGCAGCGATCTTGCGAGTACCTATCTATCTGTCTATGTGTGCGAGAAAGAAAGATGGAGCTATTCTCCATCCAAGTTTCTCCTTGCCATCCCCCTCGTGCCCGACAATATAACCATAACGCCGTCGTCACCGTGCGCGATCTTGACTGTTCCAGCTCTATTTTAATCCAGACACCGGCGGCGTCTTCTTCCTAGCACGAGGACAGAAGGACGTATCGCCGTGAGCGGAACGAGGAGCCGAACGAATGGAGATTACGGCAAGGAGATGAGAAGGGAAAGAGAGAGAGAGTAAATGTGCTCCCATTGGAAGAAGAGTAAGTAAAGGGTGGGGGAGAGAGATAGAGGGAGTGCGTTAGGCTTAATTTTATAAATAGCGCTACCGGGAACGAGCGCTTACGGTTAATAAGTCTCCAGCGTGGAAAACACTTCCGAGCTCCAATTGAAGTCCGCCGAAAGGAATATAAGGGGAATGAGAGAGAGAGAGTCGCTTCTGGTAGTCGCTGCGTAGAAAACGATTCGTGCTTGCAATTAGTCATCGAGAGCTCCGACAGAATTTTACGGTGATTCATGGCTGCCTTTTCGCGAGACCAGCTTACTCGTATCTTATTAAAATCGAAAGAAACAATCCGAGTGTCTTTTTGAAGTATCGCGTCTTCGAAGGACTTGAATTTTTTAGGCATAGGTTTAAAAAACGCATGAAGGGTGAACCGTTCTCTTCACCTTTTTTTTTTTATGAGTAGGAGAGATAAAGAAACGTTAGGGTCACGTGTATTGCGAAGGTGAATAAAAGTGGGCTGGGTTGCAGGAGGAGAGACGTAAGGGAGGAGGATTTTCACTTTACGATTCTCTCACCTAATCCAGCTAAAGGTCGCTCGTAAGCGCGAAGGTTCGTTCGTGACGAGTACGACGATTGGCCGCTCCTTATTTCCAACCCTCCTTCCCACCAAACCCCTTTCTTCTTTTTTCACCTCACCCCCTAGACTTTTTTTCTCTCTCTTTCACACACCCCGGGCATCGCAATTCGCGAGATATCGCGGACGGCCTGTTTTGCATTCGCTTATTCGCGGAGGAACTTTGCTCTTGTTTGACCGAGTAACTGCGAGGTCGAAGGAGAAGAACTATTATAGAATGTATTCGTTATGGAGGATGGGAAACGTAGCGTGAAAGTTACGATGAGTTCCTGGAGAATAAATTGTAAAAGTAATATTTCGTTGGATGTGCCGATAAATAGGTAGATGTGACCTGCAATAAAAAAGGGAACTTAGTGCTTGGAAAATCGATTCTGGGTTGGGCCTGGGACATCCTTTATTGTTCACTTACTTGCACTAAGTCGGAGCTTTGTGTCATTCCACGCGATACGCGACTCGAGCGCCAAAATTACGGCATTAACTCAGTTATGACATACGACCAATAATGGTTAATAAAACGTACTAAAAATAGTAGAGTGATATAATAACAATGTGCAGAAAACTAGATGGGAAACAAAATGAAATAAATTGTAACCCATTACAAGTAGGGGAGGAGGGCCCAAAGCGGGTATAGTAAAAGTAATTTATGAATAACACAGGTTTTCCAATAGATACAACCACAGGTTTGGTGTTAACGGTTAGTAAATTTAATGTACTTTCAAATCGTATTCTTATTATTTGCTTCTGAAGATTAATAAAAAAGATATAAGCAATTTAGGAAATGTTAGCAAAAAACCGCTTTGCCCGAGACTGTGGCCCAAAGCGGTTATACCTTCTGGACAACGCGGGTATACCCCCAAAAATGTCTATGATAATAAACAAAATGATGATAAACAAATTGATAATAAGCAAAAGGTTAATAAACAAAATGATAATAAACCAATTAATAATAAACAAAATGTCAATAAACAATTTGCTAATAAACGAAATGTTAATAAAAAACATAAATACGTTTTATCAGCTTTAATCTTTTACTTTTAAAATTAAATTTTGTGACACTCGTCACAGTAATAAGAGCCAAATCTCAATTCCTACCGCGAATACCTATACCCGCTTTGCCCGAACCGCTTTGCCCTTTTCGACTTTTATTTTTCACAGCGCGACATACCTCAAAATACAGCACGTACAGATGTCTATACAGTTTCAAAATACTGTCAAATACACATACATTGAAATTATTTGCTTACTAATCTCATATGTCCTATAGAAATGACGAGAACACAATCTACGTATCGTGCATTTTTCTTCAAAAAGCAGGAAAAAACAATTTTTCATTCGTGCTTCCACACGCGTGATCGGAGTTCGACCATACGAATGCTTCAAGTGAAAGGGGGGGTCGGGAACACCTCCACGAATTTTCGAGCTGATAGTTACAAAAACGTGAGTTTTAAAAAGAAAAACCGCTTTGGGCCACGTAACAGCTTTGGGCTCATCTCCCCTATACAAAAATCCATTATGGAATGAATGAGATAGACTACCAAAATGACAATATTAATTGCAAAACTTATGAAAAATAAAGAAAGAGTGTATAAAAAACAGCACAGGAAACCCGCTAATAAAATCCAGACGATCAGATTACTTTAGGCGAATATACGTTGCCACAAAGAACGATATCGCCGGCAGGATAACCACAGCATTCCAATTACTTCACTGAATGGAGAATTCCTAGAAACGGATACTATAGATTTCAGATAAAGCCATGGACTAGAGAAACGAAGATAGGAAGGTGCTGCTGTTGGCGGTGGGTTGGGAAGGGGACTCGTTTTTTTTAACTTCGCTAGTTAATTGTACTTTTTCGTTCTCACGGTCTCGCGAGCGAAGCACGAAAGGCAAGAGCACACCGCGAGTATTGCCAGTATTGCTGGGGAGGAGGTTTCTAATTGAAATTCTTTGCCGCGCGAGAGTTAGCGCCGTCGATTTAAAAAGTACGGGGCGAAAGGTGCGACCGCGAGTGGAAGTAAGCACGATTTCTCGAAAACCGAAGCTGATGGGGCTTCGGCCCTTCTTTTTCATCGCATTAACCTCGCGTCACGAACACGGGCACACGATGAAAGCTTCGAAACACGAACGAGTACCTCTACCAGGAAAAAAATCCAGTAGGAATGATAAGGATAGTCGCAAAGTAAAAGATACGCAGGACTATCGGTGGGACAAGGATAGAGGGCCACGTACAGGCGCACCTGTTTGGGCGGCAGAGTTTCCAGCATTGAATTAACTCCGAACAATATATCGCTGCCATTGTGTACCGAGCCGGCGTTGAGCTTCCGCGCTCGGCTACTTCATTTATCAAGTTAAACAATGGACCACTTCGGGCTACCCCCTCGCACCCCAATCTCTCTCTCTCTCCTTCTCGTTCTTCTATCTCTCTGTCTCTCTTCCACGGGAAAACGCACCTCACCATCGAGGCTTCCAGAGAAAATCTCTTTCTCGACGCTGAAGCCCTTCCCTTTAACCGTACCACCCTCTCTTTCATTTCTTCGCGGCACCCCATCGCCACATCCTCGTCTTGAGAACGTGAGATTTTCCACGGCCTCTGTGGAATAAAGAGAAAGAACCGGGGCTTTGAAATGCTTTATTACGAGCGAGAGAAAAAGAGTGAGAAGAAAAAAGTTGAAAACTACCCTCGCACAATGATCTTATTACCGCTACTCTTCCGTTCGCCAATTCAACCGAAAATTGATTCGGACGAATCGCTATCTTTTATGTTAATTTCATTCAAGGGTTGAAGTAAACAAAAATAAAGAAAAGATGAAGCAGACTACCGGGTATATTTACGGAGTTTCCTGCTGGACGCCAGCCAAGGGTGTATCGAGTGACTTTCAATCCGGGTAAGTTCAATTAAACGTAAGTAACGAAGCGTAGAATTAGAGAGTGGAGGTAGGTAGAAAGAGAGAGTATATAATGCGATAACACGCGCGACGTGAACGGCAGGAGAATCGCGTGGAATTTAGTGCTTTAATCCGGTTTCCAACGCCTCTCGCACCACCTCCTCTCTGCCACCGCCTCTTCTCTCTTTCTCTAGCCGCGTGATTTAATGGTCGATGAGATTCTTGTTTATCGCTCGACCGGCCCAGATTTTTCCTCGGGTAGACGAAAGAAGGCGTGCCATTTTTGTGTCCCGTTGTTCAAAGTAGATTGAAATGAAAGAGAGAGGCAAAAGAAGAGAAAGGTTTTCCTTGAAAGAAAATATCAACGCTGTGCTTAAATGTTTTCTTAGTCTGTTTACCGTGTAGCCCTATTTTAAAACTGGAACGGTATGCTGTGTCTCAAAAAAGCTCTTTTTTTAATCATACTCATTTATAAACATATTTGAATTATCATAATTAATATACATACTAGTACGTAATTATTTGTTTGGCCGATGAGTATGAGCATAACTTTCTATCGGTATACCCCAATGGAAATTAATCGTAAATTATGAATCCCGTTTGGGTTTCAATGGGATATCAATGATAAGCATTACCGTTAAAATAACAAGTAATTTAATGGAAATAGACTAATAGTAAAAATGGTTAATGGTACCCTCATCGTAACACTCAATTTCCATTTCTCTATGACGAGTAAACTAATCATACAGAGCTAACAAGTTAAGAGGATACCGCCCCAGGGTAATCCAACTTTCTAATCTCAGGGCTCTCGCGAGCCCTTTTCTTTTAAATGACTCCCAGAAATCGTACTAATGAATCCTTCCACGAACGTGATCCACGATAAACACGCTCGAACATTCACGTTTCGCGGAAGAACGAGATAGAGCGTTTATTGTATTCGTTTCTCGTGCGAGATCTTCCGCGAATGGAAGGTTTCCGAAGGATGTAGAAAGAAGAAATGCATTGCACCAAGGCACGAGGATTTTCCACGAGAAGAGTCCACGGTCTACCGGATCTAATGCTCTAATCTCGCCGTTAGTATAGCGCAGTTTAAGTCTCCCCCGCCACTGATTTCCTCGTTAGCTTTCGAAACTACCCTCTATCTCTCTTACTCCTGTCGACTAGCCCCGTCGTTCTCCTTCGAATTTCTAAACCCTCGATTAGAAGGGCAATTCCATCCCATAAGAGTCGCCGGTAAGAAGAGAGAGTCTCTTTCCTTCTTCTTTATCTCGGCGCTCATCGCGCGAGACTAAAACGAAAAAGCTTGAAGGAACCGAGAGAATATCTTTCTCTTTTCCTTTTATCTCTCTACTTTTCCCCGTTCTATTCGCCAACCGAGTTTCAACCGTCGTGTTCGCGAAAATTGAGAGTGGACACAAATTTCACGAGTTCATTCCCGTGTGCTCCTAAAAAGATCGAACGAACGAGAATGGCAAGAAATAGAGAGAGAAAGGGACCTCCTAAAAATTACGATAGAACGCAAATATATTTTTCGCCGAACGAAGAGTAGGGTTCTCTAATAAGCAAAAAATACAACGACGCGGTCGTTGCAATCGAGAGGAGATCTACGAGGTGGAGAAACGAAACGGAGGGAAAGAAATCGATCGGCCCTTTGCTTCACGGCCGATGTCGTTTCGTTTTTCTCTCTATGCGTGTGTCTGTAAATGTGTGTTTGCGTCGAGTAGACGCGCTTGGTTTTTTTCAATTAAATTGGACCGTTCGAACGAGAAAAAGAGAGATAGGGAGAGATGGAAATGTTGAGGAAAAAAGGGAGGGGAAAAAGAGACGAGAGAAAAAAAAGGGTTAGATAGCGTTGATTGGAGAGAATAAGGCGAACGTAACGGCGAAACGCCCCTCTTCGTTCCTCCTTCGATCTCTCTCGCATAGACTATCGAGGCTTATCGGTCCGAAGGGAACCGCTTGACCAAATCACTCGATAAAAAGCCCATCGAGCACCTTATTTTTTTCCACTCTTTGTCTCGATTTAAAAGCGTCCCTATCCGCAGCCCCATGGCTCTACCCACGGGTCCCATTCGACCGGCCAATTTCTCCCTTATTTCCACTTTCCAAACCCGTCCTTCTTCACCGTGCTCTCCGATCCTTCTTCTTTTACATTCTACGAGCTACTACTACTACTGGAACTATTACCTACTATATCTTCAAATCGTCAGAGTAAAATTTTTGAAATTTCCAACATGGTACGCGTTAACAAAAAAAATCCAAATGGAAGGAAAACAAAAAATGTACTAGGGGATTAAAAAAATAAAAATAAAAGGAGAATGAAAAATGTAGATACTAGAGGGTGAATTTCAAAATGGAAGGAGAACGAAAAATTCATTCTTTATTAACACCTTGTTCGTGTTGACAAAAATATAGAAGGAGAACGAAAAATTTACTAGAAAATAAAAAATTCCACGACGAAAACATTGAAGAGAAAGGAGGAAAAATTCGAGAAGTGCTCGTTGACAAATAGGAGGAAGCCTAGCACTTCCCGATTCTCCGTTTCCTTGCGTTTTAATCACCGTGCATCATCCCTCTTCTCTTCTTTGTCTTCCTTTTCCCACTTTTCGTTCTCTCCACGCATTGTCACGACTAGTCCTCATTGTTTTCCATTCGAAATGAGTTTCCACGCGAACGCGTCCCATTAATATTTTCGAACTCGGTCTCTCCTACCTTCTTCGAGTCCTCTCACCCCTTTCCTAATTTCTTTTTTTTTTATACACAGCAAAATCGATCGCAAATTCGTGAAGCAAGAGGGAACCCCATCGAAGAAGTCGACGCAAAAAGCGGAGCGGAATTAATGAGAAACAACGAGTGGTACGCGAGGAGTATCGGATGAAAGGGCTCACTCCCTTCACCGATGGACGCTACTTGAAACGAATCCTGTAATTTAGGGTATTGGACTTTGGTATTCCCGATCGTTCCTTTGCTCGTTCATGAAATCCACGGGGCTGACCGTTCATCCTACTCGTATTAGCTGAAAAATCGAGACCGAGTAAACAGCTGTCGATGGAAAGCAGCGAATGAATGTAAGAAGGGCAAGGGATGGTATAAAGAGAAGGAAGGGGGGATGGTGGAAGGAGTGCTCTCTGGACCGATAAAGTTCCCCGAGATAACTTTCCAAGCTAAATGGGCTCCGCTCGTACGGTCGGCGCTTCTCGATGGCAAGTCTCGAAAGAGAGAGAGAGAGAGAGAGAGAGAAGTACGTTAATCGAATCTGTCGGAAGCTTTTAAAACCACTCGCCGCAGTAGGATAGTGCCCTTTAACGAGTCCGAAATTTTTATCCACTTCCGATAGCCGACTTTTTAATGATGTTTCATCTCCTATTTTTTTTTCTTCTCTCCTTCACTCGCAATTACACCCTCGCGTAAATATCTCCCGATGGACTCGCGCAATATCGGTAAAGACTCCGGTGGAATCCTTAACGAGGAAATAATTATCGGCATGGCACGATCCCCGTTATTAAATACTATAATTTTTATTTTAATTACGGGCGTGGTAAGCCAAGCGTTATCAAATTTTTCGGCCCATTTTCCATCCCGTATTTCGAGCAAATACGCGAGCACGGAGAAATTGCGATATCTCGTTCGTCGTAGGCTGCTGCAAAACTTCGAACGTAATACCTAATGATCGAGAAAATGAAAGGGTGTCTCGTTAAGATGGGAAGGTAGAGGGAACGGGACGATAACGATGCCATAATGGCGAGTGCCGCGACCTTAGATGGACTTTATCCCTCGACAAAAATTCTCTTCTCAATTATTGCTAGAGACTATCGATCCTACCTTGCTGAAATTTAAAGCGTCGTTTAGTGCTGGGTACGTCGATAATTATCGACGAGTGAACTATATCCACGTAATTTTTTTTTAGAACGTAATCAACAGATACTTATATTTTCTTCTCGCGTATTTTTATTTCTTAAGTAGTTTTAAGAATAGAAAAAACTCAATTTTTAATGATAAAGTAATAAATCAATGAAGAAGTTTTATATAAAAAACAATTGGCACGTTCCATGGTCCAGTCAATGTAATGTGATTTATTCTCCAAACCACACGGGTTACGAAAAATAATTCTTTTTATAAGCGAAAGACTACTTCGAAAAGTCAAGTAATAATAGGCTGCTGCAAATGCCAATAGTGATCGATCCACCCTACACGTATATGATATAACACGTATATACATATTTTTAGGCACCCTCGTATTTCCACAGGCCGCTGTCGGTCGAAAAGTGTTAATAATAATAATGGGAAAAGTTGAACGCGCGCGAGCGTACATCTATGCTACTCGCGTCGGCGAAACCCAAGACAAATTATACCCGGGGGTTTTATTGTTGTTCTTCTTGGTTCTTGCCTTCTACTTGAACCACCAGTCCTCCCCCCTCTCTATCTTTCTTCTCTCGTTTCTTCGCTACACATAACCCCCACGTTCTCCCATCTTCTCGGCTACGTGCGCGTGGCTCAAAAGATGCAAAACTTTTTCCATCGCTTTTCCCAGACCGGTTAATTAATATATTCGTCGGCGTACCACCGGTTGCTCGTCTTTTCACGAACAATGATTCACCATTTTCAGTTTTCCATGATATACAGAGTGTCCCAGAAGTGAACGTTCGAACGAAATAAAGTTATAAGAGAAATCATTTCGAATCGAAATAACGATGGGAAAACTGGACTTGTATCGAATTATTGGGTTACTATAATTGGTAATTCTCGTATAACATGGTCTGGCAATTTTTTTACCTTAAGGCTGTTCACCACCCAATACATTTTCACGATAACTTACCTGGACATAATTTTTGACCGATTTTACCAAACAAAGGCTTATTCGAAAGCTGAATCATTTCTGAGGGAGATGATCTTTTCCAAATTTTCAATAAATACTTATTTTTTGGCAAAAAAACATACTTGAAAAAGATGTATGACGAAAAAAAACTTTTTTGAAAATTTCAAGAAGATCATTTTCACAATAATTCTTTCAGCTTTCGAATAAGCTCTTGTTCGTCAAAATCGGTCAAAAACTGTGACCAATAGAGTTATCGTAAAAACGTATTGGGTGGTGAACAGCCTTAAAGGCTCGATTAGATTACGACAAAAATTGCGACACAAATGTCAGACATGAATGAAAGACAATGAAAGAAATGAAAGCACCCGCGCTCACACACAGACCCTCGATGTAAACACGAAGTGTACTGTCTATAGTGTCGTAGTCTAATTGAGCCTTTAGAGTAACACACTTTTTGTCGCTTATTACATAGCTTAATTATCTTTTTTATAAGCAATATTTCGTACTAATCTATTATTTTTTAACACACCAAGTCAACAAAAATAGTAATAATAATGTTTGGGGAGAAATGAAGATATTAGACGTAATAATAATTATTTATTATTAAAGTTCGCGAGCTTCTCAAGCCTCGGGTGTTACTTTAAGAACGATAACACAGATTTACTTTAAAAAAAATTGATTATATGTATAAGTTCAAAGTTCGTAGTAAAATTCCTAACCCATGATTTACAAAAAAAAAAAGGCAGGAGAACGGATCATTATGCTTGAGAATCATGGGTTAACGTTGTACTAGCATCTAGCGATCCGCGTAATCTCGAAGCCCGTCCCAAGACGAGGTAGAAGAAGAGAGCGGAGTAATCTCGTTAAGGTGACACCTTTTCAGTGCCTCCTTCGCGGTCTTCCTTCATCGAGTAAAGAACTCCCACGAGCCGTCTTCGAGGCATCTTCGACGTCATCGTCTAGAGGCATATCGAAAAGTGCTTTTCCCGATCAGACTGGATGAAGTCAAGAAAATCGTGATTCTAATCGCTGGCGAAAGAAAACGACAAAGAAAAAGATAACGCACGGGGGTGAGGACATGTACGAGTGTAATCTCTGACGAGCAAAGAAAGAAACAAAGAAGGGAAAATAAAAAAAGGTTGGAGTATGAGAAAGAGGACGGAAGGAGAGAAACAAAAGCGTATCGAGCAATCGGATCGAATGGAGTGCGACATCAGCGTATTCTCTTCGGTTCTCTTAAAAGGAAGGGTGGAAGAAGCAAGGGGGTGGGACGCCGTCGAAGAGCTTTACGATATATCGACTGCTTATCGAAGCGTTCCCCACCTTCTCTCTCTCTCTATTTCTCTCTTCTTCTTCGGCTTCTCGGTCAGACGACGTCCCAGAAGAATAAAGGAAGAAGAGAGGAGGATGAAGCTCGCCGGGATGGCACCTCCATCCAACGCGAACCTCGCTGCCCAGTATATCTCCTTTTGACAAGCGGATACCGCGAAAGTGCGAGCGGTAAACAAGGAAGAAAGAAAGAGGACCGTTCGAAGATACATCGACGGGCACAGTGAACGAGACACGCTAGCACACGAGCGTCGAGTGCTCCCTGAAAAGAAAGAGAAAAGGTAACGGTGTGGGGGTGAAAAAAAAAAGGGAAAAAAAGGGAAAGGAAAGTGCATGCACCCTCGTATATCTCGAAAATTGGATTCGAGTCGAGAGATTCGTGCCCGTGATAAATTCTCGCTCGCGCGAGATCTCTGCTTCCTTTTCTACTACCGAGCAACCTCTAACCGCTTTCCTTATATTCCCTCTCTTCTCTTTCTTTTTTTTCTCTCTTTTTCGCGGGAACTTTCGCGAGTGGGTAACGAAAGATCTTCGCGGCCGAGAAACGGACGCTTTTCAAAATCCGACACGCTCGCGTTCGCTTTCGCTCGCCTTTTCCTCTTCTTCTTCTTCCTTTTTATCTTCTTTCTACCCTCAATGCCGACGTTGCACTTTTCCGAGAGTTTCCCGGGCGTAAAGCGAATCGGTGAGCGAGTTGCCAGAGCCAAAAAATTTATTTCCACTATCCTTTACGTTTCAGGATTATGGCTGCGTACGGACGCGTTCGCTGCTGCTTCTTACGTCCTTTTTTTTTTTTACTATCTTCCATCATCGTTTTTCTTACGAGATATCGTGATGTATCAGCGAGAACTAGCGTCTTACGGAATTTTCTTATAAATTCATTATGCTACTTCGCGCGTAGCTTATCGCTACCACGTTCCTTCCACCCGTCTCCTCTCTCTCTCTTCTATGTCGTTAGTCAAGGACAAGGAACTTTGATAAATTATACATTGTCCTGTGCCCGACAAGATGGCTGTGTCGGCCAGCAACGATCGACGGAAGCGACACGAGGCAACCCTCTCGGTTCTGCGTCTAATAAATGATTCAATTAATATTACGAACACGTACACCAATAACCCTAGAAAGGTAATATTCGCGACACACATTTTCGTACCATAAATTCTTCGCGGTAGTGGTGGCCGCTAAACGGTCAAAGATTCCCCTCCCTTTTTTCGTCCGGCATTCCCGTCTCTATTTTTTAAGGGCTAAAGCAATTAACACGGCACTCGTAAAGTTAACGCCTGGTCACCGTAATTCTTGTCCTCGACCCTTATCCGGACTTTTTTAAGAGCACTACGGAAGAATAAAAGGACGTTTGCTTTTTTTCCCCTGTCTATTTTATAGTACAAGCATGTAGACTTGAAATTTTTTTTTTTAAAGTAGAACCTCGGTAATTCGAATCTCTAGTGGGAGAAGTTTGAATCCTCGAATTATGGTGGTTTCGACTTATCGAATTTTCGGAGTAAGAGAAGTTTAATGAGAAGAATTTGCACCTATGGTTTTGTAAAATCGTCATTCTTTTTTTTCGTGAACATTTAATGCGAGCTACCGTTTAACAAAGAGTTATTAATTCTATTAATTTTAATGTTATGAATTTTAGTTTAAAACACGTTGAATGCCGAACCAATTTTGAATAAACCCGTGAATGTATATATTTTTATTAATAATTGTTTTTGGAATAACATATGAATTAATTATTACCAAATCTCCTATATTAGACCCCAGACTTTTTATGATTTATGGTTATATTCTCGTAAGTATTGCCAAACAATACTAATAAACATTTCAAATACAATATGGTCATTGGCAACCCCGATGGCATTTAACGCGTTAAATGTTCCGGGTTTTACACCCATCCTCCCCTATCCGTGTTAAAGAACTCACAAAACGTTTTTCCTTGATTTAAATGAACTTCCTCCGTTTAAAAGTAAAAGGTACAAATCCTAGTACACTTTAAATCTACAAAAAAAGGTTCAAGAAGAGTGAGAATTTTACACGAGTGCAAATCTAAGAGATCCGAGCGAAGTTAAGATTCAAAGTGTGCCTCGTGAGTGGTCGTAATCGAATCGGACCGACTAAATCACACCTATTCACCCGGAAATGTCGGAACTTTTCGCGAGAGGGGCTTAGGGTTACGACGAAGGAGAACGCTGGCATTCCATGGAACGAAGAGAAGCAGGCCCTTTCCTACGACCGGGTTGCGTCTTCACCTCTCTCGCGTATCTCGAACGGAATTTTCAAGGAGCGTGGAATTAATTCGAGTGTCGTCTCCTCGAACTTCGTCTCGTGTAGGAGATCGACAAAAGAAAAAGAAGAAAAAAAAGAGGGAATACGTTTTTCCGTTATCTTAACAACAACAAAAAAGAATATAAATTGTCCACCATGGTACAGCTGCAAATCGTCCTTCTTTTTTCCTCTCACCGATTTATTTATCGTTAAAGTTTCGAGAACAAAAGGGGTGGCCTTAATCTCCGTCCTAGAAAATCCCAGGTCCCAGTTTTCTCTACTTTCTCTCATCCCGTCATTTTCGAGAGAGTCTCGTTTCGCCACGAAAAATGCGCACTTTTATCAAACCCAGCCACCCCATTCCCAAAAGTTTCGGACTCCTTTTGGCTCGTCCTTTGGAGTCTTATCTTAAAGCTCAAATTCTCGATTCTCGATTTCCCCTTTCTCTCTCGCTCGCTCACTTTCTGTCATGGCCCAGACACAGTCGACGGATACAACGTCTACCACAAAGAAAAACGAGCCGAAAGGGAAAAGAGTAGCGGTGACGGAATAGGTTGTAAAAGGGCGCCGAAGATGAGACGCGAAAAGAGCGGAGAAGAGAAAGCCGGATAAAGAGAGAAAGAGGAAGGGGGAAAGAATTCTCGTTAGACGAGAGTACAACGTAGGATATTCTTTTGTGTGGCTTCGTTAAAATTAAATATCGATCTTGCTCTCCTCGTCTTTTCCTCGTGGCTTACGAATAAAGGGCTTAAGGATCGACTATGAAATCTGATCGAAAAGAAGTCAAAAAAATACATGAACATTTTTCGATCTCCGACTCGTAGGTACTCCAAAGATTCTTTTCTTCGTTAAATCATGCTGATTCGATGGAATCTTCTTCCCCCCTTTCGAGAATGCAAATCTCACGAGACCCTTCGACCTTATAATTATTAACGGGCTATAATCTATTCCGCTCTATTTTCGAGCACGAAAATAGCCGAGGTTCTTTGTCATCGTCGTTGTTCCGGTCTCGTGCATCCCTCTTTGCGCGGTTCGCGATCGATCGCGGGTCAAGATGTGGCGCCAACGTTTTCGAGATAAGACGGATATACTCCTAAAAAGGGTTAGAATCAAGCATAACGACGTGTTTTTAGAGAGAGAAAAGAAAAAAAAGAAAGCACGAGATTAATCTTGAGCACATCGCGTGATCGCGATCTCTCCCAAGGCGAAAAAAAAACGATAAAAGTAAAAATCGTATCGCGATAAGGGGAAAAGTGCCGTACCTCTTGGCCCCGAGTACGCGTGAAATTAATAAATAATGTCGGTCCACTTTATCGCCAAGGGCTTTTCACGATTCGCGCGGAGAAAACGAGTCTCCGCGCGCAATATCTTCGTACCAACCCTCGGCAAGTGCGAAGGGAAACAGAGTCAAAAGTTTTGCCGGTTGGTTTGGTTCCTCTTGTAGAAACTTACAAGGTAACCCTTCCGGTAGACGAGCGAGAAAGTATTGCCCCGATCGACGGGGCGCGCGCTTCGCTCGTGCCACGTCGACTTTAATAATTTACCCGCTCGAAACGCGGTGTTTTGTAAAATTAGTTTTGTTGCGCCATTTGACATTCGCTTTTACTCGAGCCGACCTTTTCTCGAAAGCTTTCCTCCTTGGGTACTTTCGCTCGAGTTACGGATCGATACGTTCTTACGTTACGTCGTACGAGCTCGTTCTTAAATTAATAACGCTTTCATAAAATTGGTATAATCGAACCAAGATAATTATCACGTAAGAAAGTGAGAGAGAGAGAGTCGTTGAACGGACGAAGAAGAGACCAGGATTTACGACCAGACTTCTTCCTTCTCGTAGATTCTCAAAAAGGATACTTAGACCACGAAATTACGAAAGTTTGCCGACGGACGAGCTTCCAGCGTGGCTTACCGAAATTATTTAATAAAAAGCTGCCACTACGGAGAGAAATGAAGTACGCGATAATGGACCTTCTCGCGGTCTAGCTTAACGAGAACTCGCTTCGGAATATCAAAGGTAGTCCAACGTTTAATTGTGTTGTTACGTGAGATTAACGGTTTTGCGATACTTCAAGGATAGGAAAGTGTATATAGACCTTGGCTTACGTCCATAAAGAATTAATAAAGAAAAATAGTAAATAAAGAAAGACTGTTATACATTGGTAGAGTCAAAAAGGTCCCGGAACTGATGTCTAAAGCGCAGCAGGAGTATACCTATACTATGCGTTTTTCATATTATGTACAATAATTATACGTATTAGGTTGTCCCAAAAATTTCTTTTGGTTTATTAGTTAATAGTATGTAGACGATATTTCTTATCTTAATTATGTACAAGGTGTAAACAAATGTTTTGTCTTGTCTACCATAATTGGGTTCTACACTTTCAAATCGGTGAAGATCTACAAAAATAATTCCCCGCAAAATTTACTTTGATCTCGAAAATCAAGGTCCAATTTTTCGTTAACTATGTGACGTTCTACTCTTCCTTAGGCCAAAATCGTCAAAATTTATGTTGAAATATTGTTATTTGCAAAATGAATTTTATGTTGCATAGCTCCATATATTGAACTTAACGCTCGTATATCATGTGTGACAAATGTGTGATATTTGTTGATTTTCGAGACGAAGATCAATTTTGCGGGGAGTTTTATTAGTAGATCTTCACCGATTTGAAAGTATAGAGTCCATCTATGGTAGTCAAGACAAAACATTTTTTTACACCCTGTACAATCCATTCCCTTCTATCACCTTTTTTCATAAACATTTCGTAAGAAGAGCCGAATAAGATTACATAAACATTATCAGACAAAGCAACTACGTACGAATCACAAAAGTTACTTTTGAAACAATCTGATAAATAGATTAAATTTTTGTATTTTATGTACATTTTTCATAAACCGTGTTTAAAAACATGAATCCGACTTACGACCTGTCAGTCCAACTATACAGCCATATTATACCCATAAGTACACGCACACACCGATGCATATAAAACAATGAGATTTATTTCACCAGAAAATAAACGTTTTCCCCGCAAACGTGGTTACGATTAAATCGAGAAGGAAAGCCGGCTCTTTAATTTCTATTTTCATGTAAACGTTCATGTTTTGCTAAGCGCATACATATTTAAACGAACGTTAATTAAACGGGATCGCTGTAGGCGATGTTATTAATAAACCTTAACGTACTTGCAAACGAAACTGCACACGCTCGTTGTAAAATCCGATGCCGTGACCACGGACGGACGATGGTTATATTTTTCAGTCGTGGTTGGCAATTATTCGGGCGTTACGCTCCACCTCCAATTTAATTAATTTACTTCATTTTCCCTTTTTTCATGTTTGTTTCATGTTCCCCGGAGATTGCTGTCGCGAAAAATGACACTATATTTCCCCTCTCTCTCTCTCTTTCTCCCGGTCTATCGATCGCGAGTAAACGTTCTACGTTGTCGCGTTTGCTAAAAATCGAGGAGGAAGCGTGGAGAGTCACGTGAAAACGGCCAACGAAATACGATAAAAGGATGCCTGTGGAAAAATGTATGTTGGAAAATATGAGAACGTCGCCGAATTCGTTCGGAAGACAGAGGTTTAACGTTATAGCATAGCGTGGTAACGGTCTACGAATAGAGAGAGAGAGAGAAAGATAGAGAGCTTGCAAGCTTTTCTCGTAAACGGAACGAAAAAAAGAAGTGCAGGGCCGTTCGACGTGCAATCGCGCGTGGCTCTCGCGTAACACACGGAAGAGGAAACCCACGAGAGAGAGAGAGAGAGAGGGCTTATACACGAACGCGATATGTAACTGTCGTCCGAACGGAACGGTGGACGTGCAATAAAAGCGAGCTTTACTCTTTTTTCTGCGGGAATAAATGGATCGAGCGGACGTGGGCTTTAGGTTTGCACGGCTCGCTGAAGCTGCCAATCGCAGGAGCACTCGCGTCAAAACGACCCTGTGTGAAAGAAGAAGAGAGAAAGAAGATCGCGACGACGTCCAATGGAGTTGCGGCGTGTAACAGCTGCCACGGAGAAAGAAAGTATCTCGTAACGAGTTCGCGCAACACGTGCATCGAATTGTTCTTGCCGCTCCGAATGGAAGCGCAAGAAAAGCCTCCTCCCTCTGTCCTCCATTTCTTCCTCGCCTACCCCTTTTTTTTTTCTTTTCTTTTCTCGCTAACTTCAACCGGTAAATCCCGATATCGTCGGTTAACCTACTTTTAAGGGGGGTCCGTGACGAGATAGTGAAAGAGAATGAGTAAGGGATAATGACTAGTTGGTACGAGGAAGATACTTCCAAACGTTTTTGTTTCTAGGTTACTCACGCAAGCATTACGTAGGTACTTAAAATATCATCAAGATATGAATTAAAAGAGAAAATGTATTTTGGTTTACCAGCAGATGTTCTAAATCAAGGCTGGATAGCAAACTATTAGTTTATAAAACAATTATCAAACCTAAAAACCATATAGTAAATGCACCATGGTACGTTCGGAACTATGAACTCCAGGAGGACCTGAATTTTAGACTAGTAGTAGAAGAAATAATACGGAACAATGATTTAACTAAATAATTGCACCCTAATGACTTTCACCCATAATAGTAAAATGTTACTACGAAATATTATTTGTACAGATACTTTCTATTGAGAAAGCATTTTCGTGTTATTCTTTCTATACTCAGATATAACAATTTACCGAATGTCCTACAAAACAAATTGTAAAGATCATTGCAGGTAAATGAAAAAAAAAGTTACCCACGCGTTTGCATCTTCGAAGTTTCGTCGGAAATAAACTGAGAAGCAGATAAAGTACGACATAGGGTATAGAATATCTGTAAACGGAGTACTTTGTCTAATCCAGCCAACTTGGAATCCTATAACACTTAGGATATTAATTTTCAAAGCAGATATTCCTAGACGATATTCTAGTTGCGATGCACAACAGCATCCGATATAACCACTCGTGGGTATCGTTTATATAAGCCGATGGCGTTTCCATCGGAACGAGACGAGATGTCGCGTAACAATTTAAAACGGGGAACACTGTGCGTGGGTTCGTCGATATTCGTACAGGCCGTAGACAAACAACAGGGGGTAGGTTGAGGTAAAACGTGCGAGCTTTGTCCGCGTTCCCCCCGTCATCGTCTCTCCTGATAGGCGAGAGAATATGTATGTGTGCGTAATGGACACAAGGGAAAAATCAATTGTTGCCCGAAGGGCTTTTAATCACGGAACCGATCCTTTCATTTCCCGTACCTCTTGTCGTCCGTTGGAAAGTCGAAAGGGCTTATTCCCCATCTCCCTCGTTTCCTCACTTTTGCCACGCCTCCTTGCTGTCGCTCCTTTGCCACCGTGAAACAGGTGGACGAGACGTACCACGTAATGAAGGATCACCTGTTAGAACCGACTGTCCCGGAAACACGGCCTCGGAATTTCATTCGAATTCTTCCAGTATAATGTTGTACGCGTCTGGTCTTTTAGACAATTACAACGTAGTTTAATCGTAGGACGGTCATCTTGGTCAGCTTCGTCGCGTTTTGGCTTCTTGCTCGAGGAAGAGAACCGCTTGGACCATTCGCCGAGAAGACTTTGCGAATTTAAATGCCAGCCGGTGCGCTCGAGGGCAATTAAGAGATTAATTGCCGGCCTTCTACCGCTCGGAAGATTAAAACGAGAAGACTCCGGGAAAAGGGCACTCGACGTAATCCGGACGAGCAATCACGGAAGATCGGGAGAGGGGAAAAGGAAAACCGCGGGAGAAAAAGGAAGACTTTGCGTGCTGCTACGTCGTCGTCGAGGGAACGAAGGGAAAGAAAGTTTACGCGAGTCTGTGTCGTTGACAAATGAAAGAGAGAGAACCTCTTTCTCACCAATACTTTCATAGAAATCCGTGAGACCGTAAACAGCAGAAGCCCGTAAACAGATTTTCAACGAGAACTTCCTTTTTTCACGATCTCTCGAGCCCGAAGTAAAAGTACAAACCGTAATGGGCAAACGTTCAATGACCATTCGTTCCGTGTATGTGTGTGTGTGTATCTACGAAAGTAACGAAAAGATTGTTTCAGAAAATCGACACTGGAGTCCATCGTGCGTAAGAACTTCCGTGTACTCGACTTTCCCGAGTAGCCATAAAACACAACGGAGAGAAGGAGCATGGGATCGTGAAAGCGGAAGATAGGAAGAGAAGGAAACAAACGTGTGGAAGACAAAGGGCTCGTAGGGATGGGTGTACCTTGGGTCGTAATATCCTGCCACGACTCTTCGAAAGAGCGTACTACTCTCGTGCGGCCTTAAGGCGGTGAATTCGTTGCCTGTTGAATCGCGCTCGACGCCATAACCCGGTCTGAGAGTGTCTGGAGGAGGGTTCGAGATGTGCCCTTAAAAAGAGAAAGAGAACTGCCGGTCGAAGGGCGGATTCGGGCCGTTAGACAGGAACTTTATCGTACGTCGAAGGAAATGAGCCCTTCGCGTGTCCCTCTCTCTTTCTCTCGCAGGCGTTTCTCGTCCGTGAAAACGTCCCCATACGTCTCTACGTATTCGCCATAGGGAAACGTTTTCTTCGAGATTTACGTATAGCCTCGACCCCTTCTCTTTCTGCCAACTTCGATGCCGTTACGCACGGAATTGGAATCGGGTCGAGGACGACGCGAATCGTTGCTATGATATAGTACGTCGTTACCCCTGTACAATTTTTACCCTAGAAACGTATGATATATTTTTATCTAACCAAACTATGCAAAAGTAAATCGTCGGTCGGCATTTCAAAATCTAATTACCACGAACGAAAGCAGTGACCTATAAAAAAACAAATGTACACCCGTCGGTCTTGCAGACAGCTCCATAAATTATTCAACTGGTAATTAGTTCGGCTCGAAGCGTACAAATTCGTCGAAAGTGAGGAAATAGAGCGGAAAAAGAGGTGAAAAGGTCGTGGAGAAAGGGTCGTGGCAAGTACACGCCGACGAAGAGTGCCAATCGGAATTTATCATGCAGTCGTAGGCGGACCGCGTTTCGCTGTGTCGCTTGGTCCAGCCTGAAGTGTCCTATTTACGAAGCTGTGACGTATCGGTACACGCTCTGCGGTTGGTGGACACTTAATCAGAGCACTCTCTGTACGATCGAGCCACCCTAATGCCGAACCGCATATTGTCGAGGGCGCGGACCTTCGTCCTGCATGCACGTGTCTGTTTGACGAGTGGACACACTTTAAACATAGGTTAGGCTTGAAATCCTGTCAGCCGAAAAGACTATCCCGCTTAGTATTAAGTGTACGAATGAATTATCCAAAGTCTTTTAAACAGTTAAAAAGTTTATTTAAATAACATTTAATTCTTCCGCCATTTTTCTCCTTTATAGAGTTGACATATAGCTGTAATAAATGACGATCGATTTAATGGTAAAACGTAACCGTAAAAAAATTTAGTTCAGTCAATTCAATCGTGGCAACAGATAAACTGCACATGACGTTGTATTCTTTAGAAATTCTAACAAGAGAAATTTGTAAAAATTGCACATGACATTCTATTTTTTACAAATTCCAACAAGGAAAATTGGTAAAAATTGCACATGACATTGTATTCTTTACAAATTCCAACAAGGAATATTGGTAAAAAAAGCATACGAATCGATCTGTTTTTTTCCGGGCGAAGATATCGTGTGATATTTAAAACCGGAGCATTCGTTAGGAGTAGGTAACGCAACAAACCATTTCGAAACGTTTATACGAGATGAACTTCGCATTTCATTAAAAAATTTTGATTATTCATTTGTACACCTACTAAAATGCATTTACGAAGTAACGATGATTGTTATCTATTATACTGATGATTTTGATCAATTTTTTGTCCTCAAAATTTCATAGAAGGGAGGAAGGAGGATCCTATTAAACTTTCATCGAAATCTTAGCTCTCCCCGAACGTTCCCGATGCGACCGTGAATTTTCTAACATACGACAAAATTTACGGGTGGGTAAAAGGCATTACTATGTCGTAGCTTCCGCGATTCGTTCGTTTCGCTCTCGTGAAATTTTATGCGTCCGATGTATATAAGTATTCGCCATCGTCCTCGCTTACTTACTTTCCCAGCCGGAACGCGTAACGACCCACCGTATTTCGAGTTACCTCGCGGCTTTACAAGGACGTTGCTACTCTTTACGATATCGTAAGTCTTCCTTCTGCCTTTTTTTTTATTCTTTCTTTAGATCGTGGAGGAAGAGTAGGGGAGGTTTGGAAAATAACGTTTGGTCTTTAAAGAAACTACTTCTCTATATCCTTTTAAAAAAGATATCGAAAAGTTCGAAGAGTTTATCGAACCGGATTCTACCGATGCCTCGAGGTTCTGCTTATTTCTTCTTTCTTTTTCCATTCTTTCCTACGGAAGTAGACGCGAAAAAGAGCCGAAAGGAGATGAAAAATAAGAAGTCGTCCGGTTTCGAGAAGAAGCTCTATTTATTCGGCGCGGAAGCTTCTTCCTCCTTTTGCCAGACAGGATGCCCGGCGTCCCGGCGCCACACACACAGAGGAGTATATAGACTCTGTGTTAAGTATACACGCGGATGAAAATGCGAGAGAGAAGCTTCGAAGCTTCTCTTTTTACCCAGCCCCTCGCGGTCGCGTTTACGAGCGAGTTTTCCCAGCGCGTCGGCTCTCGCGAACGTGTCCAATTAATATTTATGAAAGGACATTAACGTCTCTCTTTGCTTCTCCTTCGAAACTTGCTTTTTTTAATCCTATGTATATCGGCTATCGTGCGGTCCCTTTGATTCTCGCCCGTCGATATTCGATAAACTATATAACGATTGGCTGTGGTTTTTATAATTTTCGGGTTACTATGAAAAAGCATAATAATAATAAAAATTGTTTTTAGCAAAAGTGTTGTTAATATTCGTTCGACCTGAAGATAAACTGTTGGAAACTATTTTCTAATCAATCGTTAATAACAAAAATGCTGGAATTTCTGACAATTGTGACGGAACCAGTAAAAAACATTCGTGAAATATATGGAAAAGATGCTGTAAAAATTGGTAATTATCGAAAGTGGTTCAAAAACAAAAAATGACTACAACTCGATAACTAAAACTATCATAAATCGTTGAAAACTTGTATAGAGAGAGTGATGGAAATGATATCGTTGTTGGAATTAGCTTTTACAAAAATAATGTCATAGAATAAAAACCTACAACAATATTTGTAAAACGAACCTACCCCAATTTATTCGTTATATACTAATAAAGAGAAATTTTGTTTCCCGATGTCAAGAGATCTCGATCATAAAGCTCAATGGTGCTGAAAAAAACAGGCATGACATTTCCGAGTAACGTTTCGTGTCACGGAAAGTGCTTCCGGATGACACTCGCACGCAGTCCGATTATCGATCGCTCCTCTCGATTCCAGACGTCTCGAGGCGAGCACGTGCTACCACCAAGAGACGACTTTCATGCTCGTAGAAAAAGTCATGCACGAGAGAAACTTGGGGAAAATCGATCGGTCGAGTCGTCTTTCGAGTTTAAAAAAAAAAAAAGGAAGCAACACGAGAAAAGATACCCACGCAGAAACGTTGGTAAAGTTTTAATCAGGTCGCGAGTTTTTCTTCAAGAATTTCGTTAAACTTTTGCGAAAAGTTACCCGCTAATTGGACATATTGTCCGGTCTTGTTCGTTTCGTCCCCTTTTCTCTCTTTCTTTACTTTCAGGATGCAAGGATGCCGCCACGTCGATTAGAACGAGGTAGAAAGGTAGGTAGAAAGGCCCGAAGTTTCGCGGATTGTAATTTTCTCCCCTTTCTACGCCCCAACCTCGTCCTCAACAGGGAAGAAGTACCGAGTCGAGTGCGAGTGGAAAGGTATTTTCGAGGGTCTCGCGTCTCGAAAGGAACGGGTTTCAGCGTCTGTCTGCTCGTACTTGTTTTCCACATTCTTTCTCTCTCTTTCTCTACCTGGTAATATCAGATACAAGGAAAAGAAGAAAATAGAAAAGACGGCTTTCGCATCGCAACGTCGTTTCGGCGATCGCCCGTCAAAGCAGAAATTGTAAAAATCAGAAGAAATAAGAAACACCGGTAGAAAATACACCGGTGGATGGTGCAAAAAAAGAGAGAAATATAAGAGGAAAGGAGAGAAGATAGAAGGAGAAGAGAAGAGGTTGGATTTGAAGCTCGTGACGTCGTGGTTGGATCTGCGAAAACGAGGGTGAGCAGACGACATTGCGTCGCTACGTGTCTGGAGGCTATCCTCGCTGCTGATGTCGCGTTTCCAACTTGTATTTCGTGCGTCTTCCAGAGACCATGTTTCCCTCTCTCTCTCTCTTTCCATTCCTATATAACACACATACATACACATTTGGGCGTGTAGATATACATATATGCGTGCAAGTACCTACGTGGACGCTCATAAGCCTTTAGAACAGGGCGTACGTGTGGTGCAGGAAGGTAGCGAGTACGGAAACCGGGAAACTTCTCTTTGAGACAAGCTCTTAGATTGGACCAATTAGAGACACCCTTCTGTCCTCTCCTTTAGCCGGCAGCGTCTTTGGCACCGTGCCCTCTGCGTTTTCTCTCTCTCTCTCTATCTATCCATCTTTCTCTCTCTTTCTCTTCAATATTGTCGACGATGGAAACGACTCGAGAGTAGGGAGGAATGAGAGGAGGCGGGCACAAAGAACTCGCGGATGAGATTGAAACGGTAGGAAAGAGATAGGAGTTACACTCAACATCGCGACAACGTTGATAACTATCCGTGAAACGACGAATGCGTCTTGTTAGGTCGCGCGATATCTCGTCAAAAGAAACTTGGATAATACGAAGATGTACTTTCCTCTCGATCAATCGAGAAATCATGCCTGCTGGCTTTTAAATCACCTGTGAATACGATAACGTCGTTAATGCACGTTGAATGGGATTTCTAATGCCGAGACGAAGTGCGCTCGAAGCGGTGGTCCGCTTGAAAAGGATGGTAGATCATTTTCTCTTTCTCTCTGGTAACTGCGTCACTTCCCGATAGCAATTTTACGATCCCGGAGAATAATTTATCCGCTCGTCGGTGGAATAAAGCGTGCGCTAGCCCGTTACACGCGCTCGTTTGTTCCTTCGAACAGAGAGAATATTTCATCGTTCCGTCTGCATACCTTTTCTTCTCTCTTCCAGTCGTCGTAACCGAAAAAGAGGCAAGCTCTTTTCACGTCGAGCTTACGAATAAGTACAATATAAAATCCAATTTTTCTCTTACAAAGAAAATTAATGAAAAAGAGAATATGACACGTACTTTCGTTAAACGCGAGCAACGAACGAAAGTGAAACAAGCAGGGGATATATCCGCGATGAATTAGGATGAAAAATTAACGACCCTGGGCAAACATACTGGCGCGAAGAACGAGTGGACGAGGACAGACTGCGGGGGACACGCGGTTGTAGGTGTACAAATCAAGATAATGGCGGATATTTCACGGTAATGTAACGGGTGGCTGAATCGTATAGGTCCCGAGGGGTTTCGATGTACAGGACCATCATCTGTATCAATAGAGAGAGCCCTTTCTCTATCTATCTCTGGTACTCTCTATCTCTCTCATTTCTACTGACTCGGCTGGTTCTTCATCTCCATCCTGTTGCATAATGCGAGAGGCAATAGGCATCGATAAGTCTCTCCCTCCTATCGTTTCTCTCTCTCTGTTCGGTTATCAAGAAAAGTACCGAGACACGGATAGCAGGATACAGTGTGAAAGCTAGCAGGATCAGACGAGAGATAGCAGAGACAGAGAGAAAGATAGAAGCCTGTACGTCCTGGTCGATATTAAAGCGGGACACCCGCTGTCACTGTTGAGAACTCCTTCCAAAGAGGAAAGGAGAATTTCGATGCTTTCTCGGTTATACGGTAGAAGTCTCGAATCGCATGATACTATAAAAGAACGACGTTTTTGCGAGGACAAAGAAATGGATGCGTCTCGTAGATCGTTTTCTAGAATTTGAGGTCGCCCTCGATGAGAAGATACGAGATCTCGCGGGTGTCTGCTCGGCCCGATTTTATTCTTAGACCACTCTCGATCGTGCCAATGTGGTCGTTCCAGTGAATTCGCGAACAATGCGTTGCAGCAATTGATTTAATAGAAAATCGATTTATAAATAGCGCGCAAAGGCCGCGAATCTTGGTCGTTCGCTGTTTATTCGTGCCACGTTACGAATTAGATATGTGTCGTTTATTGTAAAAGTGTAAGTAATTGAATTCTGAAATAATTAGCTTTTTGCATATTATTCTTCTTTACGTTAGTTATTATTCTTGCTTCTTTTTTTAGATAAATCTACTTTATAAAGGGGTGTGTCAGGATTAATTTTTTTTTTTCTAACCCTTTGCACTCGAGTGTTGCCTCTGAGAGGACATATTTCCAACATTATATCATTTCATTTCAAGTTAGGTATATATAACTAGCTATATTGAGAAAAAAAATATGTTCGAGGTTCTGGTAGGTGAATTGAAGACAAATCTTCGAGTAAAGCACAAAATTGAGCATCGAGTCACACTCGACATCGTATTATCTTCAAAATCAAAATTAAATTAAAATTCTAAATGAGGATTCCTTTCAAACCTAAGCCATCTAATATTTAACCAGTTAAAGTCATAACCGCAAGTTATGACTAAATGTGATTACATTGAGCAATAAAATAAATATTTTAAAAATATGGAGTTACACAACTTTTACAACAAACGACACATATCTCGAACGCTAATATCAACGTTTGGTTGCAGACTCCAAGCTTGAAACGGAAGGATGAAAGGAGAAACTTTTTCGTTTCTGACGGCGAAGGAGACAGCAGTCGGAGTAGGTACGGCATCTTTTGAAATCCCTATAAGCGGAAGGCCTGTCTGTTTGCACGAGAGCTCCCATTCACGCCGGCCGGCGAATCAATATTGATACGAACTTTATATGTAGAGCGGTAGCGGCTCTCTCTTACCTGTATACGGACTTCCGATGGAATGCAATATTAATAGGACGCTCGAACAATGCTCTTCTACTACAAGTATACTATACATCTACATGTATATATCCGCATATATAAATGTATATACTCGTGGACCAGCAAAACACGCGTTTGCATAAGTTTCGCGAACGGCGTCTCGCTTTTTCCCGAATAAAGCCGGCGATCCCAACTTTATTCATAATTCGCCGCCTCTCGTCCTTTACCACTCCTTCCCTCCTTTTTCGAAAGAAACCGAGACACCATTCGCTATTTATGTGTCCGGAGAAAAATATTCCACTTGCATCGGCCGGATTCGCACGAATCCGAGCTAGAAATATGACAGGGGGTAAGGGGGACGCGTTCGAGATCCGTGAAAAAAAAAGTTTCGAATAAAGGACGATTTTTTTTTTATATATTTATACTCCGTCGTCTTTTTCCTCCGACTCCTTTCTTTCCTTCTTTTTTTTCTCTTGTTCCCAGACGAGAAGGTCAAAAGGCGACGTCCATTAAGCAAGATTCTCGAGCAGATATGAAATATTTAACAGCAGGTGGTACACCTAGAGCAACCTAGAGGGAAAGAGCAGGTTGAAACGGTAGTATACTCGTTGCTCGTGCAATCTGCAACATTTCCGAGTCTTTTGGCTTACAAATCAGAAATTCTAACGAAGATTAAGCCGAAGCTTTCTCGAGGAAATCCGAGCTTTCGCGGTATTATGGCGCGCCTTTTGTCAGGACCCGGGATCTATGCAAAATAGTTTCTTTCCCTCTCTTACTCTTTGAAGCCGTAGTAAACATACACGTAGCTTTAGAATTAACGTTTAACGTTTATATTAAACGTTAACGTAACACCGGAATAGGTATATGCTTTCACGCGAACGAACCGAGCACACAAAGGCGATCGATTTTAATGGACGTACCGAACACGAGCGTCCAGTTTCAATTTACAAATGAACTGCCCATGGGTAGCTGGTATGAGTTTTTATGAACACCACCGTGAAATAAAATCCAACAGCAGGTAGGTACACGTTAGTATATATGTACACGATGACACAAGGTGTCGCGATAACACGCCGAAGGGTTAATTACAAACTCTCGTCCAATCAAAGTAATAACCGACTCGCGCTCACCGTGTCCCGTTTACATTGGCGACCAGCACGATGGCAAACAAAGGATTCGGATGAATCTCCAACAAATTTTCACGATCTAGACCATAGCTGCGAGGGGGGAGAGACATAAAAAGAGTGCCGAGAGAGGAAAAATAGGACGAGATGGTTTGAACATTGAACACACCGGTGAACACATCAGCGTGCTGGCCTAGAATAAACTTTTTCATTCCCCTTGGCACGTCTGTATACCTATATCAAATACGAAAACAAATGTAGGTATGCATATATGTAGATATTTTTTATTTAACCCATCAACGGTCCAGTTCTTTGTCGTATCGCTAAATCAGTTTATACTCCATATACTCTATCGGGAATGAAATTCTTAATTGCTACTACTCGGAAACGAGCTCGCTCGAACGTTGCATCGGACATTGCGTTGTTCTAGCCGTCGACGACGAGACAGGACGTATCGCGATAGAGAGTTTTGTTAACCGAGATGAGAATACTTTGGTGAGGCACCGGGACGTTAGGGGGTGTGGGGCTGGCCAACCACGATACGGTTTAGCGATTTTCCGTTTAACTCGACGTTTCCATCGCGCGGATAAAAGCTGGGGAGAGGGTGGGAGAGAAAGAGACGGAACGAGAGATAAAGAGCGGGGAGAAAAGGGGGAAACGGAGACAGAGGGTACATTGTGCGCGTGGGTTCGTAAAAACGTCGAAACACGTTGTGTCCGCCGAGGCGGACGTATAATTTCCGACTCAGCACGACTCGCGAAATCCTCGTCAACGTTTCATTCGCTTCCACGGCTCCCTCGTTCGTTTCACTTCTCGCAAGAGCTCGCGCGACTCTTCTCGCCGCCCTTTTTTTTTTTAGCCCTTTTCTATGTCCATGCACGTTCCCATGTGTTTTCGAGTCGCTGACGTTGTCCACGTTAACGTTATGCAAGCTGGGTAAGTTACGCGAGTGACTTTTACGTGTAGCTGGCTGTTTTCGTGTAAAAAAATTACAATCCTTGGAATATCCAAAAAAATTTGGTCGACGTGATACATTTCGAGCTGCTGGTTTAGTCATCTTAACAAAGAAAATAATTCGCTTGCTTAAAAATTCCACGAATCCTATTTGGAACGATCGAGTTTTTAAAAAAAAAACTAGGAAATTGCATCGAAACGATGCAACTATTCGAGATAGGATCGACCTTGAAACTTCTTGGTAACGTTCTACGAAAACTTAAAGCGCGAAGTGGATTTCCATGGAACACGACCATGCGTTCGCGCAATTTCTTTCAACGATTTTCCAAGAGCGCCCGTGAAAGTGGAATGCGGCCTACTGTCACGCGAGAAAAGGTCAACCCCGGGAAGTGAACACGCGAGCAACGACGGAACAAGATTGTGCGTGTGTACATGATACACGCTACGGGCTACTCCCACTGGCTATTAATTTTTTTTCTACGTGAAGAAAACAGTTCCTCGATCATCCTACAATCGTATTTTTTCTTCAAACGTCGACCGGGTTACTTCTAACCTGTTTCGAAATATCAGAGTTCAAGACAGGTAATTTGTATAAGAAAAGGAAACATCAAAGAATTTCTTTTCTTTCGACATATCGGAATACCAAAGTTCACTAAAAAAAAACAATAACCACGATCGTTTGGAACCCGCAGCGTTTCTAGAAGAAAATTCGTAGGTAAATGGAAAGTTGGAATCGATGAGCGCGCGGCAGCTAAATGGCAAAGTTACGTGTACGATTTGCCGTATAAACAAACGGTTACGTCTGTCGGGAGCAGCGAACTTCGTGATGTAAGCCGTGCAAGGAAGAACGTAACGAGAGAGAGTGTGTGTGTGTGTATGCGCCTCGAGCATCCGAACGATAACGACCTTCGCCTTCGCTCGACTCGAAGGCGCTCGTCTTATCTCTCTTGCCGGGTGTATACACATAGCTGCTGCCTTTTCCGCGTTGTTCCTCGCTCGCTCGCACGCGAGAAACTCGCTCGAGCTTAATGAGCGCGGGAGAATCCTTCTCTCTTGCACTTTAAAAGACGAGCCACTGATTTTTTTTTTTTTTTGCAATAACGTTTTACTACTTTACTCGATGCCAACGAAAGGCCCCAGCGTGTCGCAAACGAGCCACGTTTTTCGTCGTTAACGTCGATAAACGCGTTTCCTTTGACGTCGATAACGCGAAGGAAAGCTCGACGTTATTGGCCCTGGTCCAAGTTTCAAGGAAATCGAAGAGCAAGTGGGTGGGGTAAGAGTGATCAATTTTTTCAACTTGCGTTCCTCTCGATCGCTCGTAAATAAAATCTTTACGAGGCTAGTCATCGGGGAGAGACGTCGAATTTTCGAGTCCTCTAAAATTCGTTGCTTTCCGAGCACCAATGTCGTACCGACTGAACGTAAAATCGTTCAATTTGGAACCATCGGATCTACCGAAATGGAACCGTAGTGAAGGTAAAATAGAAGAGAGAGAGAATTGAGGGTTAACGAGATTTGCGAGATTCCCGAAAGAACAATGACGACGGGTAAACAACGCGTTAAGGGCCCAGCTGCAGGTGCTCTTTGTCTCGTTAAGTGATTCAATTTCGTTTAAGGTTCGTTTAAGGTCGAGGGGTTTTGAAGAGTCAAGGACTTTCCTGCACGTTGTTTTCTCTCTCTCCCATTCTCTTTAGGATGCACTGTCTACGTAACGACCAACGTCGGTCGCCGTTCCACCTCTTCCCCCATACCACCCACCCAAACCCACCTCCAACGATGTGCCTTATCTAGTAGGGTGGCCGCGCTAAATCGTCGCGCGTGACCGTGCATACTAAAACGATTCGACTGGGCGGGTTATGTTCTGCCAGGGCTGACCCTCCATGTAATTCCTTTGACGTATGCTATGCCTCGGCTAAAACTTTCTTCTCTTTCTCTCCCAGCCTAACCCCCCTGTTCTATTCACCACGCGAATATTAACGTTCTCGCGCTTTGATATACCCGGAAATTAAGGCGAAGTAAAATCGTTCCAGACTTTGCTAGACTAGATCCGACCAATTTGCTAATCATATATACTTTGAAATAGAATGGCCTTTTATACAACCTAGCAAATCTAGTTTTGACTGTGAGGAATTCTTAAAAAGATTCCTAAATAAAAGATTACGCAGAAAAAACTTTTGTTTGGCAACGGCTAACTACGAGAGTCCGTTCTAACAAATTACGCAATTTTTCATTTTCACGAAAGCTAGAGTAACCAGAGAGAGGAGGTAGGGCGAACCAGTATGGTGGGGATTGCTTTGCTAATGAGAAAACGCCACTCCCGGAAAATTTCGTCGGCAAAGGTCACGGTGTAAGCGGCAGGTAAAAGGTACGTCCGTGGAAAATTCATCGCGAGCAGACGTACATACGTCTATGGATGAACGGACCAAAAGGAACGTTATAAAGTGGCGCGTGTCGTTGTCACTTGTAATTTAGCGACTAAATTTCAGAGCCTGTTTTCGACGAGGTCATCGAGAAAGAGAGAGCTCGATATGTAACGCGCACGTTCCCGACACGGCTAACGAATGTGATACAGCTTGCACGCGAATTTGATCGATTACGATTATCCCGTAGGTCGATGAGAACGCGTACAACAAATTAGGTGCTTTTGCATCAAATATGTAATAGGAACCGTTTAGGATCAAGAGAAATGGTTAAAAGATGTAATATCATCGGATTCGCGCGTGGAAACGATCGATCGTTTATAGGAATCGCTTATCTCGATTCAGTCACGAATCGTTCGCATCGTTCCCGATGGACCCTCTCGTTGAGAGAGCGTAAAAAGGGAAAAGAATATAGGTCGAGATAGTTTCGGAGGGCTATCTCCCGTGGAGTACCTTCCAGTCTACCTACGAATCGCAATGCGGTCGTTCGATGCACACGGAACGGCGAGCATATCGATTCGTGGTGGAGGACGAGAACTCCTCCGTTCGACTCCTCGTCTCTATAGCATCGTGGCTCGTTCATACTTTCGTCGCGCGATAACGATTTATAAAGTTTCAACGCGCCCGTAAAAAAGGTGCGCGAAAGGAGGCTCGTAAAGTTATCGGTATCGTTGTAAAAAATGCAACGACGGCTCGTAACGACAGAGTCGGTACGATAAGCTCGAATATGAAAATCGATAGTAGGTATAGTATACTCCAAAAGGACTCACCTTCTCGCGAAGCATGTCTCGTACTCTGGTAGCTTGACTCCTGCTACGATGAAGCTCCAGTTGTAACTCCAGACACTTTTCCTGCCAATTGAGTTCCTCCACCGCGCTCGAGTAACCGTCGAAACTTTTCGAAGCACCGTAGGCCGGTCTAGCTTCGAGCTTGTCCTTCTTGCCATCGGGACAGACAACGGACCTCTGATCGAGGAACAATCTGTTTTCCACGAAAACTCTACCAGGTGGTTGTTGATGATCCGGTGGATGTCTCCCGGAGAAGGAAAAGGCTCTATCGAAGTGGGCCCTTGCCGAGGGTCCAGGATCGAAGCTGGGTCTACCTCTCGCGATACCAACCAAATCTTTGGCTTCGTAACAGCTCGTCGTGCCAGTGAAATCCGTTTGTGCGGCGAACGTTCTCTTATCGGCATACTCCACGTGACCGCTAGACTCCGAGGTAAAATCGTAAGGGCTACACTTACTCTTTGGATCGCGCAACTCGACATAGCCAGCACTTCTCGCGCTCTCCGCGAAGCTCTTGTCCTTTTGAAAGAGCAAATTCGGCACGTTCACGTAGGGCGAGTCTCTCGAGTGTACGCTGATTGAACCACTTCCCCCACCACTACCGCCATTATTATTGTTGTTATTATTATTGTGATGATGCAGAGGCGAGGAAGTCTGATGACGAGGCCGCGGAGGTGGCGTAGGTGCCTGACGGAACTGACGAGGCCACAATCTTGGACTATCCGGACCGCTCGACAAACCTCGTCCGGATTCGGCCGTTACCGGCTGTCTACGGACGCTCTCGGGTGTACTCGACTGCTGCTGCTGTTGGCCCACCGCCGAGCTCGACTCGTGCCCACGGGCCCCCAATCGTGGGCTGCACGGTGCCGAGCTCGAACCAAAGTCCGTCGCGAGACGCGCGATCGGATCGAGAATCTGAGAGAGACGACGTGCTGGCGAACCTCTGATTTCATCCATCCTTTTGTTTTATTTGTCTATCCACCGCAACCCTTTAACGTTTCTTCCACTCTTCCTTTTCTTCTTCGATGCTTATATTTTATCAAAAGATTGCCTCGAAGTGATCCAAGCGATCGACGTCTCGACGACGACGACGGCTCTCGTTGAACGCCTCGCGCGCTCCTCCACCTGTCATCGTTGTTGCTCAGGACATTCTCACCGTTTCTTGTGTTAAGACCTGCAAAGAGGTAGAACCGTTTGTTAATTTCACTTACGGTGAGACTCGATAATTTGGGCTTGACTTAAAACTCTGGAATCATAGTCAGAAGTGGAGGAAGAGGAAAGAGACAATCGGGAAAGGAGATATTAACCGAGGCCAAGTGTTTGCCTTACTAAATTGAAAGCTGTAACTCTTTGGGGGTGTCTCTCAAAGCGTTTCCCCCTCTCCCCGTCCTTTTCTTGCTTCTCTTTCTTCCCTTTCCCTTCGTTGTCTCTCTCTCGCCTTTGGTGTCTCCGACGAAAGGAGACGCGGCAAAGGGACGAACGAAAGAGGCAGACAGAAAACCCCAGTGTCGCAGGGCCTCAAAGTTTATTTTAAGGTCGGCACTAAAAAAGAGCCAAATGAAATGCCTAATGGGGGAGACCGTTGTAAGACTAGCTTGCTTCGCTCAAGAAATTCATCCCAATCGACGTATTATCGCTGGAAATAATAAAAATACGAGAACAGGGGCGACACTCTTTTAAAGGACAACGCGAAGGTCCTCTCTAGAAGCGTTTCCAGTGAAAGGAGAGCAAGTACGAACCACGGAAGCTTTGTTTAGAGAGAAAACAGTAATTATACAAATTGGTAGCACCGCCGGAAACAGCATCCTCGTCTAGAAATAACACTGAGAAGGACCGAGAGGAGTAAATTTCAAGAGGGTCATGGCCCTTTTATACGCCCTCTTCCTGTCTCACCTTTTCCTACCTTCTCTTCTACGAATGTCTCTTTCTTTCTTTCTTTCTTGCGAGAGTCTCTCGCACAGCCTTCGGTGCACAATGGCACTCGATGGAAGAAAAAAATCTCAACTACCTGTAGCTACGAACTTGTCGTCAACCTTCTCTCTTATCATTCGTTTAATAAGTACCTACCGAGAAAGCTTCAAGGAGAAATGCGCGACACGAATCTCGAGTTCCACCATTCGGCTGTGGTGTTCTCTCCGGAAACGAAAGTCGTACCGGCATCGGCCATTCGCAAAGGAATTCCTTGGATCGCGAGCGTGAATATTTCGAGTGTAACTTCTACCATAAACTTTACACCTCCGTCGCGAGAGAATGCGATTTACAAGTTAACGAAAGTAGGAACGCACGGAACGTTCCGCCTATTCCCGAGCTAATTTATCATGGAACGTTGATAGCCTGTCGTCGGTGAGCTAATAATCACGCTAGATAGGTAGTATACGCTATCTCTCTTTCTCATCTCTTCGTTCTTGGGGATCGCATGGAATACGCGATCGCTTCACGGCATTCGTGCAATAATAAACATATTCCTAAAACGTTCCTTCTCTCGTGAATCCGTGAAAGCAAATCACACGTTCTCCACTCCTTCCCTTATTATTCCTTTCTACAACAACTACGTGCTCCGATGACCCCAACGACTTTCTTCAAACCTATAGGTTGTTAGTTATAACTAACAAACTCCATTAAATTGTCTGCTAATTATCGTACACTCTTACAAGTTCTCTTCTCCTTACCCTCTATACTTTACACATCGACCTCTATTTATGATCCACGTCTAATCACCAAGAAAAAGGATTACATTTACCAAAGAGTTTCTTCGAAGAACGAATCCGATTACGCGTCCTGGGACCCACAACGTCCACAGTACGTAACAACTACCCTCTTTTACTCTGTTATCGCGAGAACCAATCAACTCTACACACATATACTCAGCATCACGCGATCGTATTATTCGAACTATCCACCCAGAAGTAAGTCTCTCTTTGAATTCGTATTACCTATCGACTTTTTTCTCTCAAGCACTGCTAATTATCGATAGAGCCAAGGGAGAGTTTCGGCCGATTGCGGAAGGAGACGTCGATTAAGCCGAAGGGCCGATTATCCGAGAGGCAAATATCTCGAGAAGTTGGGGTTGGGTAGTATCGATTATTCGAAACAATGGGCGTCGAGTAAGTAAACTGCGAAGCTATAATAGTAATAATAATAAGAATCGTTCGTAAGCCAAGCTGTTATGGCCGAAGGCAGTAGCGATAGTTCGTCGGAGAAGCACGCGAAAAGGAAGGCGGCTAGTAGTTTGATTCGTAATAATTCATCATTTTGATATCGTGTCTCAGGAAGACTCGATAAGAGTCGGGGACGTCAAACTGTAGTTTCTCGATGATCTTACAGGAAAATCCGAACGTTGTTGGAAGAGAACGTAGAGCAGCTCTAAGAATAACACCGAGTTGCGCAATGCACTTCGATCAACGAATCGTCGATAAGCCTATTCTCCCCTCTTCAAGATTTCAGTCTTTCTCTTACTCTCGAACACGAACTCGAACTCGCCTACGCTGCATCCGGCGCGATGCGTTGCATTTTTTATTTCGATGGAGACGATGGTGGAGCGAGCGATTGATCTTTGTTATTCGATTACTTCCTTTGAAGGGGAAAAAAGTAATATTACTTTGTGACTTATTATATGGTTAGCTTGGTTTGGAGTGACAATTTTTTTGGAGTTGTTTTCCAATTGGTTTCATACTAGTGGATTAAAAGTGGCTTGACGGTTAAAAATCGTCCTAATTATTTCTAGTAGCTTAAACTTTTAATTTTTTGCTGTTCTATGTTTAGTGTGATTAGAAAAAATTGTGTCCTTCTTCCCATTAACCAATTTTTAGCCCATCTTTTCTACCTTTGTTTAAATATCAAAATCAAGGTACTTTAACACAACAATTCACGTTTTTAATACACAAACACGTGATTTCGATCCACCGTCTGAATGAAACTACAGAAGGTATAGACGAGACGACGGTTCGGTCTGAACTGATTCAGTTTTAATTAATCGCTTCTACTCCAAGCTGTAGGAGGATCCCCTTTACTACGATTAGAACTGATCGATTAAACTGACGAAACCATCATCAAGAATTCTATCAATTTGATCCAAACTGTTAGAATCAAAGTTCTACGACAACTTTTAATTTATAACACGTAACTTTTGGTTTTGAATATAAGCAAGAACGAATACAAGCTGCAGGTTGTTTATCACTGCCTCGGGGAGGTACCATCAGCATCGATCTTGGTGCTTTCATAAACCCGGCAACGCTTTAATAAAGCCGCCAGCATATTCCACGCGTTTTATTATTACTACGTTATAAATCTATCGAGGGATATCGGCAGTGGTGATTTTTATGTGGACCTATCGAACACACACACACATGCAGTAGCCTTTTGCTCTTCCCTCCCTCTTTCACGGCGGCCTGCACGGCTCTCACATAATCCCGCCCGTTTTACGAGCAAGCGAATGTCCTTTATTTTTCGCGAGATACGCCGCGCTTTTCGGATTTTCCTTCTCTCTCTTTCTTTCAGTGGAAGAAGAAATGTTACTCCTTTTTATACGCTCGAGGATGCCCGCTCGCGCGCCAAGAGTTCACGACTCCCGTAAAATTTCTTATCCCTCGCGTCTCCTCGTATTCTCCTCCTTCGTATCTTCGAGAAAATCGTACGAACGGGAACAAAGTGAAACTCTAGGGAAGAGACGATTGCAAAATGACGGATTCTCGAACGAGTACGACCGTGGTTAATTGTAATAAAATTACGTATTCATAGGGTGGTAGTTTGTTCCTCTATTTTTTTTTTTTTTACCCTCCTTGCTTTTACCGCACGGATAAAGATGAGAGAGATGGAGAGATGCGTCAAAGTTGTGTAAGTTAACGTGTACGGAGCAAGAATATATATATATATATATGCAAAGACACGAAGATGTGTATACGCGCGGGAAACGGGTGGTCCCGCGGTGTCCATGAATAAATTTCGAATTAACTTTCGAACGGTTCTCGCGTTATACGAGCCACGACGGAAGAAGAGCCCTCGGCAATCTCGACGACGGTTCCTCCGGTACGCTCGTTATAGTACGAAGAAGGATTTTAAAGGGCAGTGCCTCTTTCCTACCGAACCTTTTTTTCCATCCGTGGGTACGGAAAATTTCTTATTAAAAGAAGGCAAATCGGTCTTTGGGAAAAAGAAAACGATAGCTACGATGATAGAAAGAAGATTCGTTTTATAAAAAGAAAGGAGATCAATTACGGGAAATACGAAATTCGAGACTTTTTTTAGCTAGGAATGCTTTCGGAGTATTCTTTTCCTCTCCTTAAAATCCTCGTTCTCATGCCTTTCTTCTATTCGACTTGAAAGTGTATAAAATGGTCGCGTGTACAAAGGGAACGAATAAGTGCGTCGTAGGTGGGTAGACACGATCGCTCGAAAGTACAAAGGAACTGTGCATCGTTTACGGAAAAACGCTGAAAATAATACCTGCTTACGTTTCCACGACTCGTCAAGTAGTCTACGCACTTTCAGCTTTTTATCTCAAGTTTTACATGCGCAACGTCGACGTTTTCGTCCATCTTTCACGCTGCATATATGAGCCGTTTATGTTGAAAGTGGTGTAAAACCAAATTTTGAAAAAAAAGTTCTAATAAAATTTATGATTAGTAATTTGATCTAATCAACTTATTTTTTTTATAAAAATTGAATTTACACCACTTTCAAAATAAACGGCTCATATCGCGAGAAGTATGCAGTCATTTTGATTCTAATTTGACCTAATCAACTTATTTTTTTTTATAAAAATTGAATTTACACCACTTTCAAAATGAACGGCTCACATCGTGAGAAGTATGCAGTCATTTTGGAGTAGAATCGATAACAAGAACGGAAGAAAACATATTGAAGAAATGGAGAAGAGTTCGAAGAGACGAAAGAAATTTGGAGAATTCGAAACGATAACGATTATTAGATTTCCGTTCCTTCGGCGATCATCCTATCTAAATCGGGTCACTTCTTTTCCATCTCTCCCATTCCAGCATTCGACTCCTCCCGTTCGTCTCTATCCTCCTTCGAAACGTCGTTGGACGATTCACGCTCCTCGGGATTCCTTGGTAGGTAGGTATATCCCGTTTATGTATTATTTATGGCCCGACAGATCCTCCGCGGAACGAATGCGATTCTTTTTCGGCAGATAGGATATGGAGGATGTAAAGGGGAGGGAGAGGATGGAAGTATCGAGTAGCTACGAAGAAGCGTAATTTATTCGACGTTGCTCGTAGTATGCAAAAGGGTGCCTGTCGCTTCTTCAAATCGTCAATGGGGGAGGACAATGCCGTTTCTACCTGACCGTCGTCGTTCAAACTACGATCCCATAACGGCTGAAGAAGAAATCCACCATCTTTACCCCCCCCCCACCTTCTTTTCCTCTTTCTTCTTCCATTCTGTCGAAGAGAGCGAGCCTCCACTTCGCGTCGAGTCGCGTGCGAAGAAACTATCCTGCGGATACGTGACGGGAATGTATCGTGAATGCTAATTGCGGATAGAAAGGGTATGCACGGAGGCTTACGACGGAAATGTCGAGGGATATGGAACTGTCCTCCGGCCGATAACACCGTGAACGATCCTACGAATCCCCCGACCTCTCTTTCTATCTTTTTTCACGATCGACAATTTCACGAGCACCCATCGACCGAACTTATATTTCAAATGAGGTGGAAACGGAATGAGATAAAAGTAGGAATATTTTTTATCTTCGTCTTTAAACTGGCTTCCAAAAAAGGAGGTTACTCGATTCGATGACGCTTTTTTTTTGTATGTCAAGCCATAAAACTCTACAGTGAATGGATCAATCAGGATGAAACTCTTTCTACGTTTTTGGTTTTTATGAATATAGGTTAGCTGATAATTAGAGGTTAAACAGAATTTAACAAAATTATAAAATGTGTAAGGACTAATATGAAACAGACAAATACCGTTAATGCCTCGTATATAGATATAATTTAGCTTGATTCGAATGTGTGATCCGAGAGTTCCAAGTCAAATGTAGGAAAAAGAAACCTCTCGACAGAAAGTCTCCTATTTTTTTACATTATAGAACTATTTTAGAATATCGCAAAATGAAAAACGAGTTAGATGAACGGAGTACAGGTTTATAGAACATATTCAAGTATACTAATACAGTGTGTACCGTTAATAATTATAAATAAATTTTGATGCAAATATAGATAATGGCTAGAACGGCGGATAGAAGGTTCGCGCGTGTCACGGCACGCCACGCTTCATATTTATTGTCATTTCCGGTGCGTAAATAGCATCTTCCGCGCTCGCCCTTCTTCAACTAACCATAGAAGCTTCAGCCACGACGACGAGGAGCTCTTTATAATTCCTCCCGTCGCGTACGAACGCTTTTCCGCGGTCTTCCCTTTCGCGAGAAACGCGGTTCTGCGTTTCACCGTACCGCCGCCGTCGTAATAACGTCGAACGACCGGCTAAATTTATTGCCAGGAGATTTCCGTCCGTGAAATTTCTTTCGCGTTTACACCATCCTCGTCTTTTCGTCATCGTCGTCTGTGTTTTTCAAGCAAATATGTAGAGAGTTTTAGAAGCAAATATATTTATTTTTACTTTGTAAATCCGAGTAAAATTTAATACTTATCGCTCGGTGTCGAGGGTGACCAGAGACCCGAAATTAGAGTTATATTTAAATTTCTTAGAACAATCTCTATTACTAGAAATTGAAAATAACTTATTGTTGAGTAATAGATTTTCAAAATATTTTGAAAATCTATTAATCAAAAATATTTAATGATGACTTTAAGTTATTTTAAATTTTGAGTAATAGAGATTTTTCTACGAAATTTAAATATAATTCTTATTTCGGGTCTCTGGTGTGATGTGACTCGACAGAGCTGTATCTTACGGTAACGCGATATCGAGTGACACTCGACGTTCTTTTATCTTTTGCACTAGATTATTTTTCAATTCACCTACCAAAAACTCGAACGTATTCTTTACATAATGTAGGGGATGTTTCATAATGTATAAAAATGGAAGAAAGTAAACAAAAAAGAATAAGAAAACTAGTCGAGGTTGGGACAATTTAGTAGAAAATCTTGTAGAGGGTGCTTGTTTTAAGAGATATCGTTTGACGAGCTACGCTTTCCGGGAGGGGTGGAGGGATGTTCTCGCTTGAAAACGCGGCATCTCGAAGCCACGAAAGTTTACGAGCGAGGAAACAAGGGGGAATGGCGATACAACGGCTTGTCGAGTACAAGAGAGGAGAGAAAATAGGAGGCCGAAACGAGTTTAAAACTTTCTGACAGCTCGTTTCGGAAGTTGAAGTCTCGCGAGAAGCCGTGAACGAAAAAGGAACGCGAGAAGTCCTGATGATTTTTCAATTTTTCTTTTAAACCGCCCACGATCTTTCACTCACCAGTTTTTTCGATGCAACCAACGATCGAGAAACGATCCAGGAAAACGCGAGAACCACTCGACGTTGGTGACCACGGGACACGAGGCTTATTATTGTCAGCGATTTGTCACTGCCAACGAACTTATCTTTTTCCAAAAATCGACGAGGACGCTACCAGCTTGAAACTTTTCCTTGCCATCGAAGATCGAAGGACGAAGTGACTCACGATGCTAAAGTTCGCGACGACTAAGCTTAATGACGTCGCGATATGGAAAGGATAGGAGTGACACGAAGAGATTAACGTCGATGGCAAATGGAAGCTCGAGTAATCGACGGGACTACTCGATGGAAAACTAAGATGGCAACGAAAGACTTTCATAACTTTTGATACGAGACATAACTTAGAGAAGACTAATTCACGTAGAAGTGGGTACAGACACGACAAGCCGAGCCTGTAATGTAACGTGTAGCAAATTCGCGTTATTTGGACATGCTTTTTTCTGCGAATTTGGTAGCGCGCGTGATGCGAGCATTACGTTACACGGTACGTTACAGACTCTGCTTGTCATGTCTGTACCCACCTTTAGAGAGAAGTAAAATAAATGCAGAAAAAAAAACGAAAACAAGAATATTATTTCATTTAAAACTACGTTTTACAAAAAGGGAACTTATCATTTGTATGACAATAAATACAGGGTGTCCGCTTCCATGTAGTCAAGCGGAGGACTACATGTACACATCAATGACTCGAATCGAAATGTCTAATACCATTTTTCAAAATTCGACTTAGTTAACGAATTATTAACTAACATAGATCGGTCAATTACGGCGATTAGCAAAGGAAGGCGGTTCACTCGAACTCGCAGCTAGGCAAGAGATGAAGCGATAGGAGGAACAATCCACAATAAACAACGTTACATGTCGCTATTCGCCGTAATTGACTGATCTTTGTTAGTTAATAATTCGTTATCTAAGTCGAATTTCGAAAAATGGTATTGGACATTTCGATTCGAGTCATTGATGTGTACATGTAGTCTTCCGCTTGACTACATGGAAGCGGACACCCTGTATATTTCTTAGCAGAATTAGCTACTCCAATCAAAAGAAAATAACTATTGTTTCATAAAGTCATATACCACTATTTACAATACAAAAAAAAAAAGAGATGTAAATAATTATGATTCGAAAATGTTTAATTATGAATCATAAAAAAGTCTGTATCTATAATAGCACGGTCAACTGACAAATTTTCAAACACATCTTTATCGATAATTCAAATAAACAAAATGCTATTCTTCCCTTTCGACTTACTTTCGCATGTAAAATCACTACCTGGTCGGTTTTATCACAATTTTGGAGCCACTCTGTGTAGCTACGAGAAAAGTTAGACTAGCCAAACTTTGCGTGACCCAAAGGATCTCTTACGTCACACTCGACGTATCCTGATGTACCGTAAAAGACGGTATATATACGGAATATCACGGGAGGAGGACGTATGTATGTACCCTGGGTCGCGCGCGCGCAGCCGAGTATCACGTTGCACTCTCGGATTCCTTTGTTTGGACGAAAGGAGAGATCGAGTTTCGGGTCGTACCTAATTCCACTTTTTCACATCGCGCACGACGGTGACCGAGATGACGAAGGGGAGGAAAATGACGAAGACATGGAAGGGGTGAAGGAGGACGATGACCAGTCTGCCGATGCTTTTCGGATATGAGTCATCGTCCGGCACTAATTTTCTTTCTTATTCTCGACTCCGAAACACTCCAAAATCTGTTCGAAATTTCTTACTATAATTTTTTTCAATGATTTACCTTCGATCTATTCGCTGGAACTTCGAATACCAATTTTTCAAGTAACAACGAATTCAGAGAGTATGAAAACAGTATGTGCATACAAGTAGGACGAGGAGATTAAAAGTTTAGGAGCGCGTTTAGACCACACCACGAGTTCGACCGTATCGCTCGCGAGACTGAGAAGAAGACGCATCGTGCCAAGCTTCGCCCGGAGTCTCTTGTCAAGTGGTTAAAGCTCCCTTCACAACGGCCAACGTGATTTTTTTTTTTATATTTGTTCACGAGTACAGTAAAAAAGTTGTTTATTTTAACACGAACAGTACAAATTTCAATGAGCTGCAAAGATGGACAGGCGATTTTTTTTAAACTAATTGCGATATCTGAAATTTGATTAGATACATTTTGTAAGAATAGTCAGAATATCACATTTTAATAGTTATATGCAATGAATGCTATAGCATCCATGGGAAAAAAATTCATTCGTTTAAAATAAAATCAATAACTACTTTTAAATTTGAATGCTATAGCATTCATGTTATTCTACATTACAATGAAAATGAATGCTGTAGTTAAAACTTCGATCGTTGTAACTGGATGAACGTGACATTATCGATCAATAATTCCTTAACTTTTAAAAGAAAAGAAATATTTCATAATATTACAGATAAAAGCAGAATGAAGTAAAAGCACAAGCAATTTTATTCAAAAACGTTTGGAGTCTGCAATCGCGTGTAATGTCAAACGAGGATAACGAAGGAAAGCTTTAATTACCGGATAGAGAATCGCCGAGAGAATGTGGTTCTTGCGGAATGGTTATTACGCAAATAACGCTCGAGTTATTAGTCGATCCGTATCGAGAATTATATGCACATAGTAACATAGACGTATAGATAAATTAGAAAGCGTTCTTTAAAGGGACACGTCGTTCGAAGGGCACGCGTACCTTCCCGAAAGCCAAATCGATTTAGACTGGTTTTGCTTTCACGATACTCTGACTACACGTAGGCAGGTTCACGAAAGTCTACTGGAGGGGTTCACGAAAGAAAATCGAACGTTTGCCATTATTTTGCAACTCCGTGGCGTGCTTACGCGACATTAGGTAAGAAAATGCAACGAGCTACGTCGACTCGTAAAATTCATGACCATCTTCCTTGAAGTTTTTACGAAAGTTTTAATCAAAATTAGGAAAGACATGGTGAAAATGCGGTACTGGCAATGGTTAATCTCGCGAACTGTAAATAAAAATAACCAATTACACTCCGTTTCGAGCGTGAAGACCGATTTGTGTGGCAACGCGATATTTTAAGTAGCATTTAACGGTAGAACTACTAAATCCTGTCAAAATGATGGATCGTATGTTTCTTGTTGAAATAAAAAAGAAGAAAAATGAGATAACGAGTCCTAATTTTCGAAGTTTCCTTTTTCATTTCGCGAGAATGACCCAAGCAGATTTCATACATACGTGGTATGTACGAGGGAAGCGATAAAAATCGGTAATAAAGACCGATAAATAGCGTAACGAGCAAAGTCCGTGCGCGTGCCTTCGAGGGAAAGGAAAACGAGCGTGATGTGTAACGCTACACGTTGTAACGCACGTACTCGTCTGCCTTATCGTCGTCTATTAAGCACGAGGTAGGAAGGACAATTGCGAGCATCGCGCTTACGTAACTTTCCTTCAATTACTATGGTAACTTTCAAGTATATTCGATCACCCTATAAAGCAGAATCATTTTTTTTATAATTGAATCAAACAATTCGAATTTTGTTTAATGATATTTGATGTGGCTCTGAACCACGTTAACCGATTCAAATAAAATTTACAATATACACATCGTCGGTGCGTCTGCCAAGCCTGACATGTGCATTTTTGTAATTTTTCATTTTTTCGCTAGATATAGCTATAGATATTCGAAAAGAACAGTTTTTTTCTATCTCCTGAAAAGTTGTGTAAATGCACATATCAGGTTTGGCAAGCGCACCGACGATATGTTTACTTAGATCTACAGAGTGCAGTTTTTAGATTATCATTATTAGCTCAAATAAAAAAAAAACTTTTTAATTTCTTTGTAATTTTGGAGATTCTGATTTGTTTAAAACAAAAAAAACTACGATATATAGTAAACTAATCATATGTTCTTGCCAAAATTCAAATCGTTTAGTTCAATTATAAAAAAGTTATTCTGTTTTAAAGGATGTTGGTCCCTGCTTATGCACCCTACTGTATATATACGAATGATGAAAATGACTTTCCAACGAAATAATATATAATATAAAGAAAAAATATGCAAGGTGGATCGTTGCGAACGGTAGCCAGTTCGTAAGCGTAGACTACAATGCATCGACACGTCGAACACATTTCGACGCAGGGATCGAGGAAAGCGTGTCTCTTCGAAGAAAACGAAGACGCAAGGTAAATACTAATTATAAAAGAAAGAGAGAGAGAGAAAGGTGCGTATAACGAGCATCTGTCGCTCGTTTGCCTTATCGTTTTTTATTAAGCGTGTCAGGTGCTTTTTTTATTTTTCTAAGTCTTCATTTCTTCATCGACATTTCGAGATATCGAGGAGTTCGATTACGTTGGAGTTAAGTATTCTCATCCCTAACGCTCTTACGATCGACTGGTTCTGTCGTGAGAGTCTCAGCCGAATATTGAAGGTTTTTGACATTAAAATGAGAGTGAAAATAAAATAAAATTTACACAAAAATGATTTAGAAATATGGTTCTGGCAATAATATGTTTAGTTTTGTTTAAAATCACTCGTCGTTCAAGATTGACAACAAATATTAACATTGAAAAATCTTTTTAAATGCATCAAATATATTTTGTCATGAAACAATTAACGTAGAATTACGTCAGCGGTAACCAGTTATAGATTTGTAAACGACAATAATAGAACGTAATTAAAAGAAACGGTAGTCCCATTCTTGTTTCTAATTTTTGTGTTAACCTAACCCTAACGAACGTCCGTCATTGATAAGATTGTTATAAATAGGGTACAAACATTCGACAATGATTTATGACGATCTTACAACACGGCTTGTCGCAAAGAGAATTTATATTTTCGTTTAAATCTATTCGAAAATAGCTTTGGTCGCTATCGTTCTCCTTCGATAACGAGCTCGAACGTTAGACCTTAACCTATCGCGATCTATTAATTACGAATACGTTTACTTTACGTTAATGACATAGTTGTAAATTAGAATGTAAAAATATTTCGTTTACTTAACGTTAAAGACTTTCATAAAAAGAACCTTCTTCGAAAAATATATCTAATAAGATGAAGCGAGTCGCTCGCTCCGCCATATTTGAAAATAATAATTATCAATTAAAATCATCATCATATCGTAAATAAAAATCAACATTTATATTTTAACAAACGTGAGATACAATTATTGAACCGTTCGTAAGTAAATCAACAAAAAAAAAAGATATCTCGAATGGAACAATTACTCTAGTGGCAGGGTTCATTATGAAAGAAAATGGCCGTCATTTCTCGAGTCGGTAAGATTTATCGATCCATGTATATACATCCGACTCATTAAAAGGGTCGCTTTATTAAGAAAGGCAACTATGATAGATATAAAAGGACAATACGGAGCATCCCTCGTTACGAAACGTTTCTAACCATCTTCAAACGGTATCGCGATACCCGGGGAAAGGCGATAGAGAAGGAAGAAGATTCCTCTGAGAAACGAGCACCGGATTCCCTCTCCCTTTCTCTCTCCCGTCTTTGTCGGTCCTTAAGAAAGGATACCAGAAATACCTTTTTTACGAGTACAATCACCCCGAGCATCGTCGAAGCTACGATCCGAAGAACAGCCGAAAAGGTTTTTCAAACGAGCGCTTCTATATCTTCTGAGAATACTTTTCTCCTCTTCTAGTATCCCTCCTTTTTTTTTTTTTTCTTTCTCATGAATACGCGACTCGAATGGTGTATAATATGTATATGCACAGAAGGCATAGGGACCCGAACGCGCACCGATGCCGTCTAGTTTACGTAATCGAACGCAGGAGAGAGAGATAAACAAACCTTTCGACGTCGCCGTTTTAATTTCCGGAACAATTTCCGAAACTCACCATCGCCGCATACGGAAATTTGCATTGGGTTACATTAACAAAAATCAATTTTCGAATTATTACTAAGACGATAGCTATAAAATCAAGAAGAAATACATTTTTTTCCATTTTTGTAACAACAGTTTCCACTATGAACTTACAGGTAAGTTATCGTACGGTAGGTATAGTTTCTGTAGATACAGATAAGACCTTTTATTTGATAGTAATTTAATAATTTGAAAAAAGAATTGTACTTTCGTTTAAAAATTATTTTGTAATATTGAATTTCGTACTCCTACATAAAAAACCTAACTATACCGCTTTATTTCTTTGTTTCAATGTTAATTCAACTCATTAAAAGAGTGTTTGCGAAAAACTAAGTATCGCTAATGATCCAATTTTTTTTAAATGAAATCATTCGATGTTTCTAACAAGGTCCTAAAATGGGGATGTAGATTTGCGACGGTATAAATTAGTACAAGTTGCTATTAAACAGTGCAGTGCATGTATATTATACCTACAAACGTATAAGCACTAACCTTTCTTTTTCAAAGTATACAAGATGACATCGGTTATAACTCGATTCAACGACTTTCAATACCAGTAGATTTATATCTCCGTAAATTTATATTTTTTCCGTGCGTCAACTCGTGTGCCGAAAATACCTTCCACCGCCATTTTGATTTACAATCGAATATCGCGCGGGAATTACGACCGTAACCTCGAACGTTGCACGCGGACTTAAAAATTAGAAATGAATCGAGAAACGAATCGACATAAAAAATTACTTCGCAAATGAAGGGGAAGATATATACACTTAACTGCAAGTGGTATACAACGTGGTTTGACTTTGAAAGCGCGCTAACGACTACGGTGAAGTTGGCCGCGGGAAAACAAACCCCCACCCTTCTATTTCGCGTTAGCTATACGCTATCTCTTCGTAAGCTCGTCGAAAGTTTCCTTTTTAAACTGCATGACCCTTTCATCGCACGTAAACACGCTCGACAACGTAATACACAATGTAATACAACATAACCTAACGAAGAGGGCGAGCCAACGCATGCACACCTACATCGATGAGAAAGAATACCTAGATAAACGAACGGCCTTGAAACGAGAGGCGTGGATGGTAAACGAATTCGAAAGACCGATGACCCTTCTACCGAGCCAATGGAAAAAGAAAAAAAAAAGATAGACCGAGAGCACGAGAGAGAGAGAAGAGTAGGGTCAAGAAAGATCATTCGAGAAGGCTCCGTTAGTCGATCAAGCGCGAAGGCTATTTAACATTCCCTGTTTGGAAAGGACGCACTTTAGGAATCGCAGATGTCCGTCTGACCGGCGTTGCTAGTTTTCAAACTTGTTCCAGGTCTCTTTCTCTCTCGCACTCCCTTCTCATGCAGTCACCGTGTGGCAGACACGGGGGGAGAGCACGATCCTTCTTTCTTATAGTCTCGCGCGCGCGAGATTCCGGCGCGGAATAGGCGCGAAACGCGAGAGGGATGACAGCTCGCTGTGTGGACACAAGTGGGTCAAGACCTACGGAGGGGGGGAGAGTAGAATGACGATGGTGGTTGGAGAAAAAGGAGGTGGTGGTCGGAGGGGATGGTGGGGAGGAGTCGTCGACCGATTCGATCTCTTTCTCTCAAACACTCACCTTGTCTCTTTCTTTCTGACTTTCCTCTCTCTTTCTCTCCTTTACTTCGACGTGGAGTCTGCGGTAACGGCTCGTAACGATTTGAAACGGGCGCACTGAGTCCGGCGCTCCATGCCTGGCGTACACGCACCGTGGGCCCACCACTAGCACCACCACTAGACAACCACCACCATCACCACTACTGGCATCATCATCATCACTGCCACTTTGGACCACTACCACCACTACCAGTGCACCGACACCTCGCCGATAATACGACCGCTGCTCGACCGGTCGTCCGACCGACAGACCTCCTCCCCCTCCTCCCTCTCTCTCTATTCGTTGCCCTTCCTATACGCGTGCGTGTTCGTTCAATCGCTCGCTTGCCTGTTTCTCTCGTGCGTGCTGCTGCGTTCCATCGTCGTTCTCTCTCTCTCTCTATTCTTGTCGTCGTACACCTTACTCGACTCACACTCTTCTAACCCCGTGTGTTGTCCCTCTCGTCCAAAGCTTCCAACGCTCCTGCAGGATTTCTTTCTTCGAAGCTTAACCGAGCTGTCATCGACACCGGACAACTTGCCAGGTTCTTCTTGATGTTAAAGAGGATTCACGGGTCCTTCGTTTATACGAAGGTCACCCGACAAACGCGCGAAAAAAATTATTTAATACGGACACGGACGAGAGAGCCGATCAACACGGAGGACACGAAATTACGCACGACCGGAGTACGCGGACGGCCAGCCGCGACGCTAGCGTCGACACGCGACCAGCGCGGCAACCGAGGACGTTTACCGGTGGGAGGGGGGCACTGCGTAAGCGCGCTCTACCGGATTTTCTTGGTAACTCCATGCGATCGCTACCGATACCGAGACTTTCCTATCGAGGATCGATATATCTCGTTTTTTTTTTCTTGTTGTATCGATTGTGAAATCTTTTTTAAAACTTTGTTGAGAATTGTAGGATTGTTACGCATAGGGTCTGAAGTTTTTTCGGGAGAAACGGTGTCAGTTTATTGGAAATTAAATTAAAATTTTGTATAAATTTAGGTTATTTAAAGCTTTATTAAACTCTTATGACACAAATTAGAAATCATATAATGTTTGAAAATACTTTGGGAATTTTGGGATTCGATAAATTACTTCGAAATAGTAGATATAGATAAGCGTAAGAAAACGGAAACATAATCGATACACATCCCGTTGCTGTATAAACGTGGACATTTATCATTTTTATAACTTTTTAATAAAGCTTAAAATACTTCATGTTTATATAATATTTTTTTTTTATCATTTTCGTGACATCGTTTGTTCGGAAAAACCTCCGACACACTATAAATTAAATGACATTTTTTAATTAATCTTTGACACACTTTGGAAAATTATCCTTTATTTACCATGTCTCTCTTTCTCTGCCACCCTCCAAAGTAAACTATGTCTAATGCGCGCTTTAATCCTATTACATTTTAACATATTTAACTAACATTCCTGGGAATGTAATGAAGCGTATTTTTCGTATGCTAAAATTTGAAGGAGCTTGTCCTTATACGTGGGATCCAATATATCCCGCAGCTGTTTCTCGATTACGGGAATGTAATCACCGTAGGACGTGACGAGCTTGCGAAAGCTCGTTGTTTTCGTTAGATCCAGATTTAGATGAAAACTCAACCAACGCATCGCGTCAACTGGTAATGGACTATCGAAAGAATATCTTTTGGTTATCGCTTTTATAAATTGCACGCACGTGTTCGATAATTGCACCGGCTCGAAGCAGTCGTAATTTTTACACTTGTTGAATACCTATGTAAAAAAAGTGGTTAATGCATATAAATACAGGATTCGTTGAATTTTACTTACATCCGTCTCATCCATCTCGTAGTCCATATTTCCACATAAGGATACACCCCAACAAAATAAAGCGACGACCGCCACGCTTGGATACTTTGTTCCAACGATGTTGTAAAATTGTTCGAAAAATGTTTGAACCATCGCTGAAACGCATTCCAGAGCACCGTTAGATTCGATTTTACACACGAGTCGTGATGCTTCTCTCCTTACTTCCATATTATCATCGACCAGTAATTGTAACACCGCCGTCCACCATTCCAACAATGGATCTACAAAATTGATTTGGTCATTTTTATGTATCAAGGGATACAGGTATACAATATTTCGGTACTACGGTACTTCGGTACTTCGGTAAATTTTCGGTACTTACAATATTTTCGACAAGCATCCGTGTTTGTATAATAAAGTTCATACATTATTTCGAAAACGGATCTTCGGAGATCCGCCTCTAAAGTACCGATCCAAGAATTATCACAAAAATTGCTGTAAACGTCTTCCGCACATTCCACGGAGATGGTATCATCCTTAAATCAAGTATATATGTAAATTTAAAAGCTGAACGATTGTGTTAAGTAACATCATGAACAATTTTTACCTTTAACTCGCAATGCAACGTGCTGAAGCATTTCCCAAGCAATCTTAAGTAGCTGTTCCTTTCGCAATAACTATATTTTTGACTGTTAATCCTCATCTTATTTAGGACTAGATTACAAATCTCTTGTTTGTCGTAACGATCCTCCGTCGTCGAAGATTTGTCCATGAACATTAAACTTGCGTAGAGAAAATCAAAAATTGCATCCTGCAATTCAGGATTATATTTAGGAAGATAATGTATAGTATTGCAAGCTACGTCGATGGCTCTATCGTTCAGCAATCGTTTTTCATGTGGACAGGTAGCACCGTTTATAACTTCTATGATAGTAGACCAAGCGATCGTTTGCAATTCGGGCTCAGGTACACTCAATATATGAAGATGTATTCTTGCTGTGATATTAAACATATAAGTCTGGCCAATATAAACAATCAATTTTACTGCAGACACTTTATATATTTCTTGACTCGGAGCTTGCTTCAAAATATTGTGCTCTAGGACATGTCGCTTCAACGTACTCGATATATTTTGTAAAATCGAATCAGTGATCCTATAAATGAAAAAAAAATTATTAAATTTATGTAACAATGTTGTAAGTTTAAATTATAGAATGTCTTACATCTTATAATCCGCTTTGAGTAATTCATGAAGCGTATCTAAATAAGCGGTTGCTAATGGAAAGCAGACGGGCCCGTTGCTATCGATCTCCAAATTCCTTAAAATCCATAAAGTACCTTCGAAAAATGCACAAAGATCCGAGGGGCTTAACTTTTGTTTTATACCTTGTAATCTTTTCACTATTTCTAGAATCTGTTAATAAAAGTGTACGGGTAAAGACTGTAAATAATTGTGATCGAAGAAACGCTCGACACGTACCTGCAACATGTAACCATGCATAGCGTTTAATGACAAACGATTTACTTGTCCCGAAGCTACTACTTCGAATAATTTGTTTATAATGTTAGTAGCACTCGTCTCTGTCATTAGTGGCACCAGAGCTCTGGCTGCCAACTCGCGTGTCTTGCAAACGGGTGACTTGGCGCATTGGGAAACTAAATTAATGAATTCGTCAATCTAAAATCACATGTACATCCTTACATGTTTTCCGAACATAAGAACATTTTTTTTAATAACTTATAAAGACCTTCCAGTTGATATCTCCAACATCAGAATTGTAACTGAGATACAAACGCGACAACAATAACAAAATTGATTGTATGTTCGGTTTTATCAGACTGTCATTGATAGATACGAAAGTTTGCAATTCGTCCAGCATGAAGGGTAGAAGACTGGGATATCTTTCGAAAAATATTTTTCCAGTCATTTTATTATCGGTTGTTAAGTTGATATGATCTTTTGTCCTTTGAACGCCAAAAATTCGGATGATCAGCGCACTGAACAGCAAGGTTGCTGCGTTTCTTTCCTGTCAACGAAAGTTTCCACGATTTGACTAATATTTTATAATCCTACAAAAATAAATAATAATAAAAGATCTTACTGCCCAAGATTTCCCATCATAATTTTTGAACGCCGCGATTACGCCATCGGCGATAAAAATCTTGACCGAATCTCCTAACGGAGAATGTCTGAACAAAGTTCTCAGAATGTTTAAAGCGTGCGTCTTTATTTCCGTAACTTGTATCTTGGTATCGTCGCATAAACTTTCGTTTATATCCGTTCTTGATATATCAATGAAATTTTCAAGATCAGTAAATATAGTTTTATCGTAAACCACACGCTTTATATCTTTCCAAACGTTAACGTTATCTTCCAGCTCTGTAAATCCTAATAATATTCTCATAACGGAATGCAATGCCGATAAACTTGTATTGTATTGGATGGAAGGTTCGGAAGAAACAAGTGCCTGCAAAATAATGAGATTAAAATATGTACCGATGATCGACAGTGTCGAGTGTTTGTCGCGAAACGTACTTGTACCATAAATGGTACACCGGCGCTTCTCCTGGTTGCACATAACTTAAAATTGCCTGGCAATAAACCTGTAATGGCTAATAGAATTTGATGTAACCAAAGTTTTGGTAATTGATTTAGGTTGGTGTTCTCTATGCGCCATAATCTTGTACATAACTGATTAAAACCGACGTACGCTTGTTCAAATGCTCCTCTGTGTTTGGTTTCGCAGAGAAGAGTCACCAGATGCTCTCCTATTTGGACGATCTATTAGGAGACCAAATACATCGATTATAAAATTATACAGGGTGTCCGGTTCCATGTAGTCAAGCAGAGGACTACATATACACATCAATAACTTGAATCGAAAAGTCTAATAATATTTTCCGAAATTCGTCTCAGTTAAATAGTTATTAACTAAGAAATATCGGCCAATCACGACGAGCAGCGACATGTAACGTTGTTTATTGTGGATTTCTCCTCCTACCGCTTTATCTTTTTCCTATCTGCGAGCTCGAGTGAACCGCCTTCCTTTGCTAATCGCCGTAATTGACCAATCTTTGTTAGTTAAAGATTCATTAACTAAGTCGAATTTCGAAAAATGGTATTAGATATTTCGATTCAAGTCATTGATGTAGTCCTCTGCTTGACTACATGGAATCGGACACCCTGTATATTCATTTTAAAAAGGGTAATAATTCCAAGTATCTTACTTGAGTCTCTGTCAACAGGTCTCCCGATAGATTATGATTGGATATTGTTGATTTATTTGCCAATTGACCAAACAAAAGACTGACTTCTTTCACCGTACGCCATGAACAAAGAAGTACCATTTGCGGAGTCACTATCTCTTTCTCCGGATTAAAAAATAGACCGTTCGTAGTATGAGGGCTCAAATCCATCGGTAAGTGACCCTCTGGAGATGAATTATTCACTATTAATGAAACTGCCTGATTCAGTTCGAAGCACATCGATATCAATTTGGCAATTGTTTCTTGCCATAATTTCTCTGTACCTGCAACGCTATATTAGATTGTGAAGCATATGTATCTGAAAAAAATAATTTGTACATACCTCAAGTCACAATCGGACAATAAACTTCTTAAACAAAAAATATATCCGTAAAGAGAATATTTTGTAACTGCCATCACTATATTCTCTTTTGCTGCCGTCAGAGACATCTATGAAAATAACTTATCGTTAAAAAAAGAAAAGAAAAAGAATTATGTAGCAAGATACGTACCTCTAATCTTTTTATTAGAAACGATACTAACTGTAGAATCTTAGGTTCCACTGTTCCATTAGGAAATTGATCCATATTATAATATTGACAAAGCACATTTTGTAATAGAGGCGATAACATTGAGATTTTAAACATGTACGCAGCCGTTATACTATCTATTGGTCTTATACTATTACCAAGATCTGTTGCAACATTAACCATTTCAAAAAGACGATTTTCTGCATCTAAACCCAAAATAACAGGGTTCATAGACTTTAATATTCTAAAGGCCATCTCTTTATTGGTTTCATAGGTATCTAATAGCAGGCACATAAATATCTTTTCTGCTTGTTTAGAATTCCAAGTGATATCTCTAAACTCGTGATCTAAAAACTCGAGCATAATACAAAGTATTTGCAAACTATTCTTTCTACGTGAATACGTAGCATCTGGATATAGGTTGTTCACGCATAAATCTCTTAAATTCACAAAAAATGCATTATATACTTCTATCTCATGAGCAATTTTGTGAGAAGCTTCGTAGGAATCTATTTTTACATGGGAATCGGAGAGCTTGATTTTCGATTGCTGTACGTACATCCTCTTCATAACGTTCAGGCTATCCTTTATTCGTTTCAAAGCCTAAAGTAACAAATACTAGTGAGTAGTTTGTCACAAAAGCGCAACACTGAACTTACCTTTTTGATAAAAGGTACATATTCAAACTTCTCTCCGAGATTATACATCAGAAATAAAAATATAATATCTAACTCGGCATTTGTAAATTTTAATGTACTCTTTTTAGACTCCACAAGAAGAGCAAGGGCATCCAACCTAACCTGTAATCACACGTTAAACATTTTAAACAATCCATAAAATTGATTAATCGTGGAAGCCTCAAGAATACCTACATCCTGATTGTAATGCTTGACACATGTTTCCAACACACTGTAATCTAAAGTATTTCTCCATTTATCGCCTTGATTTACGAACTTTTCATGGTCATCCAACTCTCCACTTCTCTTCGATATTCGCAAATCGCTGAGTATTTTATTTAAATCTTTTTCAGTCATCTCTCTTGTTTCATTTAGTTACAAATCGAATGGGAATCTTCACGGTTAGGCGACATGAGGAGACATGTGTTTATTTTGGAACCATTTGGAACTAACAATTCGACTTTTCTTAAGCCACAGACAAGGTATAAGATACAATGAACATGCAATGTACATTTTTGTCTACGGTTCGGGGGGCTTTGAAGCCCCCTTACCATTTGTCGCATACGACACTATCGGTTCAGAATAGAATAAGGCAACAGCGCTACCCAAATGATAGGAATTATAACTAAACATAGAGATTGTTAATTACACCGACGAGATACTGCTAAAGACTGCCAGCCTTATGGGACTTCGCGAGCCAGTAAAATTATCCGTTTTCATGACGCTCTCTAGAATATATCAGGGTGTGGAAACTCCTTACCCCCACACCCTTGGCAATTTAACGTAGTCCCCGCCGTTCACGCATGCGCATTGTGGAAAATAATCAACTGGAGGGCAGCACTAATGAAGTCAAAGCTGCCAACCGTGTTTATTGCTTCTGTTCGTATAGTAACTAGCCTGCCGAGGTCGAGATCCCCGAGTAGAAGTGTAGTCCCCACTAGCCCCTTAAACCTGTTAACCCGTTAGCCTTTTAAACCCGCCAGCCGGTTAATTAGAAGGGGCACATGAGATACATACATGTTAAAAAAGCCGTCTGTTTAATAAATAGTGAGATAGATTCATTCTTCGAAATTATTATTTTTTTATTTTACTTTTAATTATATTTGGGTATCCTATAACCAGATAAATTCGTCAATGGATATTAACTTGCTGAACGGAAGAATGGTTCGTGAGGAAAATGGTTTACATAAAAGAACGGGTTCATTTTAACTACAGCGCGCTACTGCTCGTGCACTATTACGCGATAACTGTTGTCTACTAGTATGTTTAGGTGAATAAATGACAATAATTTGATTATTAATTACCATCCTATAATTATAGAAAGAAAAAATTAACAAAAAAAGTCTCTTCTTTACGAATATGCAAGTCGCGTTTCGATAGTAAGACCAGTTCGGAAGTTACAACAGTTTAAATCTTAAGATTCATCTCAGCATAAAGTGCAATATAATAATATGTTATTATTTATTTTATGTGTATTTGAATAATATTTAAGTATCGTATTTATTTACAATAAGAATTATTATACATTATAACAAAAGTGCGTCCGATGTATTAAAAGTTATAATTATTCTATGATTTATATTACTTTCCGACTATTTGTAAAAATGTACATATATAAAATTGATATAAATAAACAAAAATAAGATACATTGCAAAAAATACTGGAATTTTTAATTGAAACCATGAATTAACCATCCAATTCCCTTATTTGTTCAACTTCTCGAGTTATTGCCTTTTGACGAAAACTCCACCAATGGAGAAAGTATCAGGAGAACATGAGCTACAAGGAGGAATTCGGATTTCAAGACCCACCTCTTCAAATAGTATGCCTTCCTGGTAGAAATCCCAGTTTACGGGAAATTTGCCGAATCGCTGAGAATCGAGAAGGCATCATGAGAACGTGAGCAGCAAGGAGAAATTCGGATTTCACGTGCCACTTGTTCAAATAGTATGCTTTCCTGGTAGAAATCCCAGTTTACGGGGAATTTGCCGAATCGCTGAGAATCGAGAAAATATCAGGAGAACATGAGCTACAAGGAGGAATTCGGATTTCAAGACCCACCTCTTCAAATAGTATGCTTTCCTGGTAGAAATCCCAGTTTACGGGAAAATGTTCCGAAAGCGTTCGTGAGAACATTGGCAGCGCCATCTAGCGGCGGAGAGAAGAGGCAAAATTTCATGCGTTTGCAAGGTGTTTCTTTAAAACACTCTCCTGGTCGCAACAATTAACCGATTCTTATGAACGATATCTTGTTGGAAAGCTAAAAGAACGGGCAACAAAATGGCTATCATAGAATTTTTATAATACCTCACTTTCAGTCTCTAAATCGCACTTAAACTTTTCAAATGTAATTTCTATGATGATACTAACGTTAATAATAAAATTTGTTATAGCTATCTTATAGCTTGTTCTTCTAGCTTTCCGACGAGCTACTGATCGTAGAAATCGATCAAGAATTGTGATCAGAATTAATTTTTAAAGTAAATCTCTCGAAAGTCGATAAAACAGGGTCTTAATTGCACGCTAACGCCATCTAGCGGTGGTGAGAAGAGGCAAAATTTGATGATTTTTCAGAGGGGTCTTTAACAAATTCTCCTGGTCGCTATAATTAACCGATTCTTATGAACGATATCTTGTTGGAAAGCTAAAAGAACGGGCAACAAAATGGCTATCATAGAATTTTTATAATACCTCACTTTCAGTCTCTAAATCGCACTTAAACTTTTCAAATGTAATTTCTATGATGATACTAACGTTAATAATAAAATTTGTTATAGCTATCTTATAGCTTGTTCTTTTAGCTTTCCGACGAGCTACTGATCGTAGAAATCGATCAAAAATTGTGATCAGAATTAATTTTTAAAGTAAATCTCTCGAAAGTCGATAAAACAGGGTCTTAATTGCACGCTAACGCCATCTAGCGGTGGTGAGAAGAGGCAAAATTTGATGATTTTTCAGAGGGGTCTTTAACAAATTCTCCTGGTCGCTATAATTAACCGATTCTTATGAACGATATCTTGTTGGAAAGCTAAAAGAACGGGCAACAAAATGGCTATCATAGAATTTTTATAATACCTCACTTTCAGTCTCTAAATCGCACTTAAACTTTTCAAATGTAATTTCTATGATGATACTAACGTTAATAATAAAATTTGTTATAGCTATCTTATAGCTTGTTCTTTTAGCTTTCCGACGAGCTACTGATCGTAGAAATCGATCAAAAATTGTGATCAGAATTAATTTTTAAAGTAAATCTCTCGAAAGTCGATAAAACAGGGTCTTAATTGCACGCTAACGCCATCTAGCGGTGGTGAGAAGAGGCAAAATTTGATGATTTTTCAGAGGGGTCTTTAACAAATTCTCCTGGTCGCTATAATTAACCGATTCTTATGAACGATATCTTGTTGGAAAGCTAAAAGAACGGGCAACAAAATGGCTATCATAGAATTTTTATAATACCTCACTTTCAGTCTCTAAATCGCACTTAAACTTTTCAAATGTAATTTCTATGATGATACTAACGTTAATAATAAAATTTGTTATAGCTATCTTATAGCTTGTTCTTTTAGCTTTCCGACGAGCTATTGATCGTAGAAATCGATCAAGAATTGTGATCAGAATTAATTTTTAAAGTAAATTTCTCGAAAGTCGATAAAACAGGGTCTTAATTGCACGCTAACGCCATCTAGCGGTGGTGAGAAGAGGCAAAATTTCATGCATTTGCAAGGGGTTCCTTTAAAACACTTTTCTGGTCGTAATAATTAACCGATTCTTATGAACAATACCTTGTTGGAAAGCTAAAAAAACAAGCTATAAGATAGCTATAACAAATTTTATTATTAACGTTAGCATCATCATAGAAATTACATTTGAAAAGTTTAAGTGCGATTTAGAGACTGAAAGTGAGGTATTATAAAAATTCTATGATAGCCATTTTGTTGCCCGTTCTTTTAGCTTTCCAACAAGATATCGTTCATAAGAATCGGTTAATTATAGCGACCAGGAGAATTTGTTAAAGACCCCCCTAAAAAATCATCAAATTTTGCCTCTTGTCTCCACCGCTAGATGGCGCCAGCGTGCAATTGAGACCCTGTTTTATCGACTTTCGAGAAATTTACTTTAAAAATTAATTCTGATCACAATTCTTGATCGATTTCTACGATCAATAGCTCGTCGGAAAGCTAAAAGAACAAGCTATAAGATAGCTATAACAAATTTTATTATTAACGTTAGTATCATCATAGAAATTACATTTGAAAAGTTTAAGTGCGATTTAGAGACTGAAAGTGAGGTATTATAAAAATTCTATGATAGCCATTTTGTTGCCCGTTCTTTTAGCTTTCCAACAAGATATCGTTCATAAGAATCGGTTAATTGTTGCGACCAGGAGAGTGTTTTAAAGAAACACCTTGCAAACGCATGAAATTTTGCCTCTTCTCTCCGCCGCTAGATGGCGCTGCCAATGTTCTCACGAACGCTTTCGGAACATTTTCCCGTAAACTGGGATTTCTAACAGGATACCATAATATGTGAAGAGGTGGCACGTGAACTCCGAATTTCTCGTTGCTGCTCACGTTCTCATGTTACTTTCTCGATTCTCAGCGATTCGCCAAATTCCCCGTAAACTGGGATTTCTACCAGGAAAGCATACTATTTGAAGAGGTGGGTCTTGAAATCCGAATTCCTCCTTGTAGCTCATGTTCTCCTGATATTTTCTCGATTCTCAGCGATTCGGCAAATTCCCCGTAAACTGGGATTTCTACCAGGAAAGCATACTATTTGAACAAGTGGCACGTGAAATCCGAATTTCTCCTTGCTGCTCACGTTCTCATGATGCCTTCTCGATTCTCAGCGATTCGGCAAATTTCCCGTAAACTGGGATTTCTACCAGGAAGGCATACTATTTGAAGAGGTGGGTCTTGAAATCCGAATTCCTCCTTGTAGCTCATGTTCTCCTGATACTTTCTCCATTGGTGGAGTTTTCGTCAAAAGGCAATAACTCGAGAAGTTGAACAAATAAGGGAATTGGATGGTTAATTCATGGTTTCAATTAAAAATTCCAGTATTTTTTGCAATGTATCTTATTTTTGTTTATTTATATCAATTTTATATATGTACATTTTTACAAATAGTCGGAAAGTAATATAAATCATAGAATAATTATAACTTTTAATACATCGGACGCACTTTTGTTATAATGTATAATAATTCTTATTGTAAATAAATACGATACTTAAATATTATTCAAATACACATAAAATAAATAATAACATATTATTATATTGCACTTTATGCTGAGATGAATCTTAAGATTTAAACTGTTGTAACTTCCGAACTGGTCTTACTATCGAAACGCGACTTGCATATTCGTAAAGAAGAGACTTTTTTTGTTAATTTTTTCTTTCTATAATTATAGGATGGTAATTAATAATCAAATTATTGTCATTTATTCACCTAAACATACTAGTAGACAACAGTTATCGCGTAATAGTGCACGAGCAGTAGCGCGCTGTAGTTAAAATGAACCCGTTCTTTTATGTAAACCATTTTCCTCACGAACCATTCTTCCGTTCAGCAAGTTAATATCCATTGACGAATTTATCTGGTTATAGGATACCCAAATATAATTAAAAGTAAAATAAAAAAATAATAATTTCGAAGAATGAATCTATCTCACTATTTATTAAACAGACGGCTTTTTTAACATGTATGTATCTCATGTGCCCCTTCTAATTAACCGGCTGGCGGGTTTAAAAGGCTAACGGGTTAACAGGTTTAAGGGGCTAGCGGGGACTGCACTCATTCTCGGGGACTACACTTCTACTCGGGGATCTCGACCTCGACAGGCTAGTTACTATACGAACAGAAGCAATAAACACGGTTGGCAGCTTTGCGTTCGTTAGTGCTGCCCTCCAGTTGAGGATTTTCCACAATGCGCATGCGTAAACGGCGGGGACTACGTTAAATAAGGCTCCTATGCTTATGCATTGAGTTACAACACCCTGGAATATATTGTGGTCAAAGTAAGAAACATAAACTGAATTACAGAAAATCTTGTCTGTAACGTGAGTAAATGGTGCAGTATCGTACGTTTAATAAGTTCTAAAGCAAAATAATATAATTACACATTTGAAGCGGTCATATAATCGATAATATTCAACATCGCTAGATGCGTTTACCGACGGAGCCCAGGCCCACCGGGCTCATTTGCTGGCTCGCCGGTTTACATGGGAGCTGGCAGCGTTTAAAAGTATCTCGTCGGTGCGTGAACTACCCCACTCGCGCCATCTGCAAATGACTTAGCGTGTTAATCCAATCAGTAGCGACATCTTAAATTCATACAAAAAACCCACCCCATTCGACCCTATGCAAAAAGAAAACAAAAGAAAGAACAAATTCTACCTTAAGCAAATACGCATTAATCTTTTTTTCTTCTTTTTTAACCTGTTTATTTTGTATCTGTATGTATTTCTGTATCTCTATAACAAACTTTGTGAGTGTGAGACGCGTTGCAACGCACAACGCAGTGTTGATCGCGAGACCAAAGCTTTGAAAATGAAAAATATTAAGAAACAAGCTAACAGAAGTGTTTTAAAAATATTTTATAGGGCACAAGGATGAACGTGAAAGAAATATTCTGAATAATAATTATATTTATTTTTTTAGCAATACTTTATTACGTAAAAATGTTTTCAAGTATTTTCTCTTTTAACGTCCCTTTTAAGACAAATCGACCCAGCTCGAGAAACTCGCGTGCAATTTTTGATGAAAGAGTAGAAGAAAAAAACAAAGAGACAGAATACTTCGGGCAATGACCTCGAATGCACTCCATACCCTTAAAATTCTTTGAGACTAATTTTAACTGGACTGGTGCCTTATTGTGTAACCGAGCGTATTTCTTTTTCTCTCCCTCTCTCTCTCCCTTACTCCCTCATCCGCGGCTTTCTTCTTTATTCGTCCCTTTAATTTGCTCTTTCGCCGCCTTCCACTTTCCCCAACTTCAACTCCAACATTTATTAATAACTGTCAAACTTTTATTACAAGTTTACGATCATTTGAAGATACGATAGCTTTACGAAGTATAATATTTTTAAGTCATGCTAATTTCAAAACACGCTGAATGCTAATGTTCCTTGGATGTTCTTGTTTACCGCTGCTTGCTCGAGTTCCTTAAAGTCTAATATCATAGTTATTAAATCACTTAAATTTCCAAGATTAATTTTACTCTTTTTTTTTTACAAAGTTCTAATCTTTCATACGCATTTCCATTATTAAATAGGTAAACGTAATCCAAAGTACTTCTCGCGTTACGCTCCAGATAGAAGCATCAAATCATCCCGTTAATGAAAAATGATGATCGAACACTTAATAAATTTGCAAAATGACCGTAGATAGCAAGTCTATTAAACACGATTAATTAACATGTTTGTTAATTGGTGGCTATTCGTATGCAGGAACCTCCACGTGGTGAGACCCGAGCAATCGGTACTATTTACGATGTATCAAATGATGCAACGTAAGTACTATCGAGCTAATTGGCTGCATAATTCGCGGTACGTGTATACACGTAGGGAGAACATATGTACGGTGACATCGTTCGATACGTGTTTATATGGCTTTATACCTTTCGATGAGAATATTCGATTCCTTTCGTCCCTATATATTATCATAATACGATGATATAAACAATTGACACGACATGACAAAGATAAGGAACTTTTCTTCCGTCGTTCGAGTGCCAACAAAGATCAATCTTTGGCTGTTGCGCAAGAGTCCTCGGTCTTTCACAGCTTTAATTATACATCTTCATGGGAAGGATCCCAGGGAATTTCCGAGCATTCTCTTCCTCTTAACGTTCACCCTTCTTTCTCTTTCTATTCTGTAAGAAACGCAAGAAGAACGGGCACACGCTCCCCTGAGAACTTTCGGAACTTCTACTGTTATGTATTATTCTTTGTAATCGCGCATCGATCGTCGGGATTTTTTTTTTAAGAAACCTGCGTGATGGAGGTCATTCGATTATGCGTTAATTAACTCGCCTTAATTAGTAAGAGATATGAGATAAATTCCAAGACTGTTTTACAAACGGAGGATTTGTGTTTGGTTATTGTAAGAATTGTTGGTATTACTTTCAATTTAGTAGGATGATCTCTCGTTGGTTTGAAGTTGCACGAAGATGGGAATCGGACGTTTTGGAAGGACACCCTGTATATTAGATTAACGAGACTGGTTCATGGTAGAGGTACACTTCATCCATGATGCAGCATCGAACAAGCACGATTCTCTCTCTCACTCTCTCTTTAGCTCTCTCACGAAGCACGCGGCATATCGGACGTAAAGTCCGAACCCCTCTTGACGCGTCCAGCGGAGAATTGCCTGACACACGTAAATAACCGAGAATCGTCTGCTAATTCAATTTGCTGCCCCTCCTGTCAAATCCAATTAACGGGCCGAGTCGCGCAGGGCTTCCACGGCAATCGGGAACTCCCGCCGATTAAATCCGACGCGTTGTGTTTTGTCAAACGCTTTCCGTTTTTTTCATTAAGAGCTCACTGTGCAACAATTGTTTGTCTACTGGTATTCGATAATGAAACAACTTGAGATTTCTACCATTAGAGAGAATAATGCTTCTTATTTAACGATTTGCTATTTGCGGAGAAAGCTACTGTTGAATACAAGAAAGGTCTCTGTGATTACAGTAAGTTTTTAGACAAACGTTTATTATACATTTAACGTCCAATATTTCTTATATGTGCTAGAGAGTACAGGCTTTGAACGTCTCGCAATTTTCTTGCTTTCTACTTGACTTATTCTCTAAATTTCTGATACAAAGTTTATTGAGAATTTATTTTACCTCAAATTATATCGAAATATATCGAACAAGCTAAAGTATATTATATTATAAAATATCTTCAGAAAAGTAAGAATCGTATTTCCAATAATCCAATATATTTAATACCACACTGTATTTGCAGCTGTTTGGAGCTTCGTACACCAAAGAAATATTTTATGATAATTATTCTACATGTTTGTTCATTAATAAATCACATCATAGACTTGGCAGGATTGGTCCAATTTCTAATTAATCCACACGATTCGCATAACAAGTAGGCGATACGCGTAACGAGTAGCTACACGCATCGTAAGCGGATGATCGATAACTAGAACGAGAAGATCGATCGATAGGGAGCTGGATCGCGCGGAAATGATTCTACGAAGTTTAAACCGTTCGACGTGTGCTATTTTGCAATGTAAGGAAGCACTTTATATAACGGGAGCAGAGAAAAAGGCAATAGATTATGATGGTCCGTGATTCGAAGGTGTATCCTACGAACAAAATGGCGAACGATAAAACGTTACTCATAGGCGATAAACGCGCTGGTTGGATCTCATATACCTATGTATAGTGAATACACGTAGTCATACACATAGTCCAAATTAAGTAGTATGCCACGTAGTCCTAGAATTACATGACAAACTTATACCAATGACTCGATAAGCAATTTTAGTTGTACAATTATATGAATATGCACAATATATTTCTACCTACGTCCTTGAACATAGTAAGAAAAGGTATTGTAAATAGAACACCCTGAAAATTACTACAACCTCCTAGGATCGTTTACCTCTCACAGAGGACCATGTTACCCAGTTTAAGAAATGTAGATATATAAGTACACAAATTTGCAATATATTTTTCAGAAACTCGAAATATAAAGCATAAACTGTGATGGGGGTTTCTCTTTCGCAGCATGGTAGGAAACGGTAACGTTTCGCGTAGTTTTAGTATCATATGGAAAATTTAACAAATCAAAGATTGTTCACTCGAGTTTTGGATAAGAGATCAACGTTTAATTTAAATAATTATTTCCATTATATTACTTTCGAATCTCATCGAAGTTCGATCAATCGATCGAAACAGCCCATAAAAAAAGGAATAAATACAACAGCGAGCAACGGTTCGTCGTCTATGTTTCTCCACCCAGCGTAATTTCGATATTGATTTTTACGATGTCCCCGTCGAAATCGGACTGGTTCGATGGCGCGAGAATGGTTTATGTTATATGCATCGCAATCACCGGCAATTGAATTCAACGATTTGATTCACAGTCAATATGTCAATCTACAACGTGAGAAAAAAACGCGTTCGCGTAGAAGCGACGCGTTTCATCGACGTCATGAACGATGATGAGATAGAGAGAAAGATATAGACAACAGGAGCTTTCGAGAATATCATGTCGAGCAGCTCCCTCTGCACCCCTACGTTAATTCTATTATTAATTATCGACGATAAGCCCCTTTGCGTCACAATTACCAGCGCGACGATGGCTACCATATCCCTCTTCCCTTTCCCACCCACTTTTCCACCGATTCCATTGATATTTTAATTAATAAATTTCATCGTACCAGCCTCGATGATCCAATTCGGTAACGAAGATGCGATAAATCAATTTCCTCGTCGTCGCTCGTTAATCTACGACGATCGTTTGTGCTCACGCCGTAGTAGTATCGATAATGGCTCGTAGAACGAATTTTTGAAAGAGAAAAAGAAGAATGGGAGAGAGAAAGAGATAGACAGGGAACGAAATTGGTATGCCAATTGCGAATGACATTTTGCTCGCGCTATTCCCGAAGCGACTAGCGCCGTGTGTTTTATGTCGGATGTTGTACGTTGAAACAATAAAGCCGGACCGTCACGAAAAGTTACGTTCCTCGTTTTTTCAAACCGCGACGTGGAATATTAAAATTCGCTCGGCCTTCCAACCGAGTCGCGTTTCTCCCGTTTATTATTAATCCGAAACGCATTGTTCGTTGCTATTCGTGATACGTACGAACGTATATATACCTATGGATACGGTAGCTCGCAGAAGTTTATAATTTTCTCGTGGTTGGTTCGTTGAAATCGTCGTACGTTTCATTTTCCTTCATCTCCCCACAACCCTCCATTTTTTGCTTTCTAAACTTTTCCTACCCTTTACTCAAACCTTCGAATTTTTTTTTCTTTTTTTAACCGCAAGACCGATGCGGTTCTTTTTATGCTCCATCGGTACGAATTTATGACGCGTTACGAAGCACGACGTACAACGATCTCTCTCTTTTTCCTTCCTTCCTTCCGATATTTATCTTTGGGAACACGTATTTCGTGGTCTCTCAAACCCCGTTCACGCTCGTGACTCTTTACGAGTTCGAAAGGGAACATAAACGACGGCAACTTTCGGCGTTGGCCTCCCACCTTTTAACGTCTCTTTCCACTTACATTTTCTATCGTTCTTTTTTTTCTATCGTATTCTGCTTCTCGTCGCAAGAAGCACGTACGATCTCGAAACGCGTCAATTCGAGAATCTCTCGACTTTTTCCAAGCTCCATTTGACATACAATATCTTCGTACTTTGGTTACGAGAATAGAAGACTCCTTCGTAAACCCGTCTCGAATGCCGAACTTCGAACGTCACTGACGTTCCTGCATCTTGAGACACTTTCCATTATTTTCTGAATCTATCCTGCATCATTTTCGCTCCATCTTCCTTCCGTAGCTTATTTTCTCTCGAGGTCGTTAATGCCTCGAAAAAGGAGTAGAGAGAGAGAGAAATGCACATACAGAAAAAAAAGAGTGAGAAGAAGCTCCGATTCCTTTTCTCTCGTTGCACGCAAACTCTCGAACGTCTCCAAAATCCTATTTGCCTTTCCATTAGGGTAAGTGCTTTTATAACGACTTTTAAATTACTTTACCGCATCCATTCTTCCTACTTGAAATCTTTCCAGCGTGGAAGACCGTGGATTAAGTCCGAACGGTTCCCCCCAAAGCCGTTTCCTCCCACGATTATCTCGATTCTTAAAGGAAGCTACTTATTGGCACGAGCCATCATCGACGACGGTTCGATTCTAAAACCACGACTACCTCGAGTATCGATCGAGTAGACTTCGAAGCTAAGCGATATTCCTTCTCACGTTGGATTATGAGACGTCGAGCGGTAGGACGATCTCCAGTCACCAAGTTTCATAGTTCTCGAAGCTTGTACTCGAAGGACGTTTATAGGAGCAGAACGAAGATAGATGGAGATATAAGAGATTCTCTAGGAGCACAAGAGAGAATGCCTCGTTGTTCCGACGCGAGTCAACAACAACTCACAGGGCGATACGGGTAGTCCGAAAGCAAACAATTCGCAATTCGGTGGGCTTTCTCTCTCTCATTGATTAGTCATTCCTATTGTAGCCGACCAAGAGAGTCAAATTCCGAATTCAAGATTTGAACTTAAAGAAAGAACCAAAGGAAGGAACGGAAAAAGGGAGAAAATTCGCGACATCTTTGCCGCAAGAAAAACTTTTTACTCCCGAGAGGACGTTTTTCTAAACGTTCGAATTACAAAGTTATCGGGAAGTGCAAGTTCCGCGGGAGCGTTCCACCTTTCCCCATTTTACCGAGGAAGCTTCTTCCTGGAAAAAAAGTTTCGTGGGAGATAAGAACTTTCGACGTGGAAGCTAAAATAATTCGTCCTAAATATCTCTAGATTTTTTCCGTATCAGCGACGATAACGATTACCACGCTGGAATATTTCTTAGCATAGAGTAAGAAGGGATTTAACATTCAAAGAGTAATTTTTTTTTTTACTATATATTCACAACCATTAGTTTATTTCATAATATAATAGATATGTTATTTTGCAAATGTTATTTTTAATCAATTGTCTATTCTTTTAATAAACATAAGTAATTCTGTTAATTATAAAAAGAAAATAATATATTGCTATTAATCTTTAAAAATCTGCTAATAATTTTTTACAGTTCCCTGTTTCGTATAATACCTACAACATTTTGAGGAACATAACGACCGTGTTATACAGAGGTTACCTGTACCTTTGTAAATACGATCCGATAAAGAAAAATTCGCTCTTTGTATCCCACTATACTTCACTCGAGCGTGTCCGAATATGTTCCCTCGCAAAAGGACACATACATTCATCATATTTATTTGTCCGCGGAAGAGCGCACTCGGGCCAATGCGTTATAAACGATTTTACGGCCGGTCAGCAGACTGGATAGCCATTACGAGGCTTTTCGCTCGTCACTCGCAATTGTGGCTAGCGGTATCATCGAAAATTCCTAGGTACGGCCTAGTTGTAATCTCGATACGATCTCATTTACCCACCCCTAAAAGCTCTATCCGATTCTATGGATAATTACCTCCATACACCTAAATAGGATTGTTCCAAAGGGAAACTTTCACGAACTTCAAGATGGTTTCAAACTTCTTTCGCCGAGGGTGAAAAAATTGGAAATACTTAGAAAACGTTCTCAGGGTGAACTTTCTCTCTTTCTTGCCCTATTTTCATAGAAAAGAATACGAGCTCGTAACAGTCAGTGACGAATTTGCGAGGAGATCTTGGTGAGAGAGTAACGTAATCGTCGAGGTATTCCCTGTGGGTCTAAGACACGGTCCCTGTCGTTGAGCGTAAGTGTAAATGGTGGGCCTCCTCGGAAGGGCTGAAGGATTACACCTCGCGAGAAGGACTATGCTACTCGTCGTTGTTGTCGTCGCAAGCCACGTTAATGCCGGCTTATGCGAGCTGGTGGTATACCCCCTCGAAGGTATAAATCCGTGTCTCAGAGGGGCTCTACGCCACGTGGAAACTGGCAAAAGGCTAAGCGTCCTGGAAAAATGCTGCTTGACATTCGGGGGTAGAAGGAAGCTCGTATATTTTTTCTTTTATAAAGGGTGGGGAGGCCTTTGAAGAAAGGGTATTATATCTCAGGTATTCTCGCTAGGGGACATCGATAAAGCATTTTGTCTTCCGTTTTCTTTTTTATTATTATTTTGATCGTCAACTCGGATACTCGATAGATACTCTTCTTGATTAAAAAAAATAAAGGCAACGGAAGAAAGAGTAAACTACGGCCAAGCTCGAGGGGAAGTTTACTAACGGTCGAGAAAAATCCAACATCGTATTAAAGCCGTATATACTCGATACTCTATGTTTCTCTTCTCTCTTTCCGTTGTATCGGAGAAACTCGTTGTGTTTGATTTTTCCATGCTAACCTCCGTGATATCGCGGGAGCTCTATCGAGTATAGTAGAGAAAGATTGGAAAGAGAGTTCGGTGCAAGCAAATTGTGATCCCTGGAGCGAATTTTATCGGTCGGTGATCGAAATTTGGATAGCGCGTTCCTCGGTCATCCTCTTCAACCGGAAACAAGGAGTAAAACAAGATGAGAAGAGCTTTGAAATTCACTGATAGAACGTACGACCTAGCCAGATATATATATCTCTACTCACGTCCATATATCTACCTCGAGGGTAAACTGAAATTTCTTCTCGAGAGCTTTCCAGTCGCGCTGTCTCGAATCCGAACGACGATTTTCGTCCGCTCGATCTGGCTCGTCGGTCCGTAAAACGAGTTACGCTCTGTCGTTTCGTTCGCGCGATGCTACCGCGTTATTTTTCCTCTGATTTTCTCATTCCCCGCTGGCAAGCTGACCGACTAGAGACGCGCGTCGTTCATCGGCGCGCGTTCGACGTCGATTAGAATCGGCTTTTCCCGCCAGAAACTGAACGAAAAATCGTGGTCGAATTGGATCTGTCAAGAAGCCTGTCCGATAGTGATTTTCACTTATAATCTACGACAGACACAAAAAAAAGAAATATCCACCGAGAAGAAAGAATATCCCGGAATATCGCGTTCTCGATCGAATCGTTCGACACGCACCGTCGACCGTTTTTTCCGCTCCATTTTTCTCCATTCTTCTCGATTCAACTTTTTTCTTCTCTATCGTTTCCATATCCACGGAAAGTCACCGATTCGCGAAAGGTATTAACGGTCTCGCCGAAATGACGATTCCTAGAAACATCGAGTGATAGAAAAAATAGATGAAAATTATAAAAGAGAATTTTTATCTTTTCTTCTCGCGAAATTTTCGTCGGTCGTCCGAGCGCTCGCTCTTACCGAATACAGCACCTTACTATCGGGAACTCCACTCTTATATGTACCGGGTGTCTTACGAAGAAACTTCTCTATCCGTCATTGTCGTAACTTGAGTGAGATTAACGATCGTTGGGTGGGAACTGTCTCCGGCAGCATTCTCCTCTTTACTCCTTATATATTATATCTAGGTACCTGTATATAAAGAAATATATATAGGTATAGTTGTGTACGTTCTCCTTCCGTCTCTTTACAGTTATTATACGCATCCCGAAACGAGCGAAGGACTCCGGCTAGTAATTTCCGTAGGTTCCGTTAAGAAAAAGGTAACAAAACCTTTGCTTTCCCTCGTTAACGAGAATACTTTTCATGAAACTTCTCCTAGACTATCGAATTTCCTCTTTTATAACGATAAACTCGTTCCCCGAGAGCGGAACGGTGGATTTGTGTCTCGAATTAAAACGAGGAACCCCTTTCTCCCGAAGTATCTTCGAGCACCTTGCCATTCGTTAATCGAACGACTCGTTGTTGTCCAACGGACCCAAGACGATCACTAATCTCTCAACAAAATTAAACCTCGAAAAACGATTAAAACGGCAGAGACGAAGCGTATCACGATCGATGGTATCGTTTAATACCTTTGAAGATATACGCCATTAAAGGGAGAATCTCATTCTTTGGACTCGAATTGAAGTCTTAATGTGCTTTCTATGTACGAGGAAGTCTGCCACGAATATTCATTTTTACGATAATCGGATAGTCTCATAAAAGAAACTTCTTGATATTAATGAAAACCAAATTTTTAATAAAAACAATCTTATAATTTTGTTTCGAAATGATTGAAAACTAAAACTATAGGTAGTGTAATAATAAATAAATAAGATTAATTGAATGAATAGTTCCGTCAATAAAAATACCACAATGTATCACTATTTTTAATCCGAAAAATCAGATTTCCGATATTACTTCAGTACAATAATCAAACTACGTCGGACGAATATATACTCCAATAGGAAAATAACGATCAAATGATATACCCAGCGTGTTACCCACGAAATACTCAATTTTTGCGGTTCTCCGTTGGAGTTCATTTTGAAAGTAGCTCGCTTTTGAGTGGGTAACGTTAACGGAGCGGTAGTTTAATTTCCGAGGAAAATTATATTCGTTATCTCTTTATCTTCTTATTTCATTCGTTCTCCAAATGTTCATCCTTCGATCGACTCATTTCCTAGACGTTGGACTTTCATTACCGTCATATAAACATGTGTGCGTGTAGCTCCTGCAAAGGCGTGGACGCTAGTCTATGTTTACGGGTTACGTACATTCGGCATAGGATAGAGGAAGATAGAGAGAGGGAGAGAAGGTAGATAGATACGGTAGGCGTAAAGCTCGGCGCCGATAGTGAACGCGCTATCGAGTTACACGCACGATCGTCGTAATAATTACGTGTCGTACGCGAGCGTATACGAGCGTTATATGGCACGACCGACGCGACGAGGAGAGTCAATGCGCATGCATGTTGTATATACGTACGTATGTATATCTCGTGCTATTATTTAGGCCGCGCCCAAGCGCGCCCGCAGACGCATTGTTTGCTTCGCTCGTAGACGGGAGATTCGGTCACGTGGGTAGTCCTTGTCTTTTGTGTGCGTAAAGAAAAATAATACGACGAAGTCTTTCTCCTTTCAATCTCTTTTTTATCAACATAGGTATTTTCTATTCTTTCACGTAATCAATTTTCTAGTTAAATGTACAAACTCGCTCGCATTTGTCATCGCGTTATCTTTTCCATTTCGGAGTCACGACCCAGCATCGATCGTCAAGACCACGAGACGACTCTTGCCATCATTTCGTCGTAATCTCGATCGAGCAACAAAAAGCGTGATCCGTGAATCGGTGTATTACCCTGTCCCAACGCGCGTTCCTCATCGCGAAAGTCGATATTAAACGAGCAAAACATATCGTTCCCGTTCTCCCCTTTCTATTCTAGCATATTGGCTCTCGTATACGCGCTCGGGCTCTGTATATTTAACTACGGGCCTCTCGTTTCGGACCACTCGAACTCCGAACTCGCACGGGAATGTTGTTAAAGTACTCTCTCTCTCTCTCTTCTGGGCATGCTGGCGAGTATTCGATCCATGTCTTTGGTAGGTTCACGAATTTTGTCTAGTTCGTTTTCGAGACGAGGTAATCCTATTCCGTTGGTTTAATCTTTTTCTTTGAACGAGATGGAAGTTTACGAGAAAAATTTGGAGCAAATGTTGGTGTTTGTGGAAGTAGGAAGGATTTTTATTTTTTTTTACCTAATCGTAGTTGGTTTAGTATCAGACATTTCGACAAGTTTCATACAAGTACTCTCATCTGTCGCTGGGAATAATCGCAGATTCGTTCATAGTGTAATTAACCTACAATATACAGTCAGAAGGCTTAAGAATCATTACAACTTTTGGTAAATAAATATAAGCCAAAATAGAGATCGACATGCGACACCGACGCGTTGCCATCGGCAATTCACTACCAGCTTGTACGTGACACGAACGTAGTACCAGCAATTGATTGTCGGCTTTCGCATGGTAGGTATCATGTTGGTGTCATCGGATGGGAAAGTGTTAATATTTCGCCCAGAGGCCTTTTGCCGTTAATACCACTTGTGTCCTTTCGGACATGCTTTTTATTAATCTTTGACGGTTAGCCGAACTAATTTTATCTCATTTTTCTTGAACTCTAATCCAAAGATTTTAATGTATCGAGTTTATAGCAGACAAAGAAGTAATTAAACATTTCTTGTGCATCATTTAGAAAAAAATACTTCACCTGAGAGTATCCATTGGCTCACGTTCTACATTATCGAAATAATCATCTGCTAATCCTTCATAACATAAAAACAAATTGGAGTGAAACGTTACCACCTTCTTCTCCATAATTGCATGTAATTGCGTTAAAACTTTAGAGAAGAGAACAAGTAGGTACTTCTTGAACAACGTCGGTGGTCTCTCTTCTTCTCCACGTGGTCTTTGTCGTCTTTGTCATTTCCCCTCTTCGACGGCATTATCGTGACAACGAGAAGTCGCGTGCGCTCGAATTGGAGAACACAAAGGAAGCACCGGGTAACTGGAAGCAACGTGTCGACACTCTCCCTCTCCCTAAGAGAGAGAAAGAACGTAAGAGAAACGCACGGGAGCTTCCATTTCGCGAATTATCATTGAGTTCCCTTCCTACATGGGATAGAGAGATTGTCCAAGTAGAGGAGAAGAAGAAGAGAGAGAAAGAGACAATCCCGGTATTAATTACAACACCGAGTAAAACTTGATCTTTCCGCATTGTCCGCAACTCACAATGCATTTTATGCAAAGTCCGCTTCGTGAAACGTCCGCTGGCCGTTCCAAAATCTTTTCTACGGACGACGAGCTCACCCCCCCCCCTCTCTCTATCCATCGTCTGGCAGGATACGAGGAGAATAAATAATAAAAGCAAAGTTATCGCGGCTCGTAAGCGCAATTTTTGTAGCGGCGAGTACACGCTGGATAAGCGTTTCATATCCGTCGTGTTCGGGATAAAACCATACGCGATATACCCTAGCCACTGTAAAATCCCCGCGAGCTTTTCTTTTGCATTATTCAACGATGGATCTATTCTATCTCTTACTCTCTCCGTCTCTCTCTCACTTTCTTCTTCCTCTTTTTCTTTCGTACGAGAACGTACGTAGTATTACGGATCATCCTGAGACAATGTCAGCCCTGCTCGCCCTTCCTCTAACCAGATCCCTTTTTTTTTTCCTTTCTCCTTTCTTTCCTTATCATTTTTTTCCTTTTTTCTCTCCTCTTTCATTTTTATTCGAGCCGCTCCCGAGCGCCGAGATGAGAGATCGCCGTCGTATCGCTCGTGGCCCCGATTCTACGCCGATCGAGCTTTATCCCGAACGTCGAAGCGGTTGAAGCATAAGCGGTTACTATCGATCACGGTAAATGGAAAAATCTCTTTCTTCGAAATTCCTATTGATGTCCGTACTCTTCGATTTCTCTTCTCGCTCGTAAACGTTCTTCTATTTTAAAAGTGGGATAGAGAAGAAATAAGAATCGTGAATACGTATGTACGTATCTATTAGATCGTTGCACAATTTCTTTGGTATTTTTCCATACGATTAGAAATACGTGACACGCGAGTCACGAGTGTAGTAAAAAATCACAATGTTCGGTTCCAAATTCGTTTTTTACGTTTCCCATCGGCAGCTAATCATTAAAATTTTTGTACTAACTATTTTCGCATGGCTAATAGAGATTCATATCGTTTATTCCGTATCCAGAGAAATTTAGTACGATCGTTAGGAGAACGAGGATCCGCTTCCCGGAAGAATATCGATTTAATCGAGGGAATACGAATGTCCTCTTGTTCGGAATATAACTTACGAGCAGCCATTAAGAGCGGCAACTTCGGAAAATCTTTCGTCGAACGAGCCGAGCACGATTTATGATGACACTAGAGACGACAACGAGGAAGAGAAGGGTGATAATGATTTTTCCTTGTATTAAATCTGCGGTATTCGTTTTCGTGTCGGGACTAAGAGATGAGAAATAACGCGAAGATGCGTAACGAGCCGTAAAGAGAGAAGACATGCGCGTATTTCTGGGGAACTCGAAAGAGAAAGGTAGATAAAACGAAAAAAAAGGCTTGCAATTTCTTCCGGAAGATTGTCAATAGAAAAGAACCAAAGACCGGAAACCTTATATTTCACATTATGTTTCACTTATCGATACTCCCTTGAAGCGTGCGTACGGTGCCCCGTGAATCATTCATGTTTCCGATACATCGGCTTTCATATTTTTCTCCTTTCTTTCGCTTTCTTCCTTCTCCTTCTACTCGCGTTCACGACGTACCGCTATCCATTCGAACCAGTGCTTCCTTCTTGTTTCTCCTCGTTTCCCCCATTTCCAAGTTTAAACGAAAGTCCACCGTTAAGGAGCTTCGTAAAGGGTGTTAAGAAATAACGAACCTCGTTACTCGAGAGATCTTTTCAAAAGAAAACTTATTTCCATTTGAGCGGTGCACTCTTCTCCCCCCACCTCTCGCTCCCTCTTTATTTCTGACCTTTTCGAAGGTAATACTCTCATTTCCTTTTGCAACCAAACGCCAGTACATTTTTATCGAACATCAGTCGATGTTGTTTGGAAATTATTCGTCTTTCAATGGGACAATAGAACACAACGGCTTTCACCAGTAGTAGATATTTTATGGGATCGTTACGTGGAATCTCTATTTCTTTCTCGTAATTCTAGGATGTTTTGCACGTACGTGCGTATGTACCTATACAGGGTGTTCCCAAAGTTGTGGTACAACCTCTCAGTACGAAGAAAGAAGACTTCGAATACGAAGACTAACATTTATTTTCATTTAAAGTGCCCTGTAAATCCTCAATAATATTATACATGGTCCAACCCTTAAATGAATATTATGTAACTCTTCTTTTTCTACTTCTTTTCGCACGTAGAATGGCGTTTTTGGTTGATACTCTGTATACAGAGTGATCCACTTAAATGTTTCCTTTATTTGTGATGACATAACAAATATTTTTAATGCAACGTAAAAGGTATTGCAAGGGTAAGGCTTTGAAAATAAATTTTTTTTCAGTCATAATTTTTTTTCTCGGAGCATTTGCTACGTTATCACAAATAAGAGAGATATTTAGGTGACAACATTTAGGTGGACCACCCAGTATATGTGTACGTACAAGCTTCGCGCTTCTAGCTTTTGAACCGATAGACGATACCAAGAGGGAAAGCGCTATCTCATGCATAGACACCGATACCGGTGCACTCTCTATTGGTCAACATCGTTGGTATCAATCGATATTCGATACTAACGGTAAGTAGCGGATATGGACTCAACCGTAATAACGATAAGTATCGACGCTGGGTGAACGAAAGGAGAAAAAAAAAAAGGGATGACTTTTTGCTCTCGTATCGATTACGATGAGAGTACTCGATGAGAGCACGCGCGTTTGGTTTTAGAAACAGACTCGTTTTTTCCGGAAGGTCACGACGAAAAATGATTTCCTTTGAAAAAAAAAAGTGGCAAAAAATTGAAACACGTGCGAACCATGCGAATGAATCGGCACGAGAGAATAGAAAATCAATGCTGCTGTTGCCTCAAGAGTAGGAAGAAATACGATAAGTATACGTATCCCATCGAAATCCCGTGCCACGTGGATTAGCTTTCACGGCATTGGCGAACGAAAACGAAAGGTAACGGTGAATATCGAGTGTCTCGTTCTCACAAATCTTCGGTGTCTAATTCAGGATGAGAAGAGACCGCGCTACGGCGACGTCTATCGTGGGCTTCGGGAGCCCGTAGTGAAATAGAAACGAATGAATGAGCAAATACTACGGCAAACACGAGGCGAGTACGCTGCCATTCAGCGATATAGTCTCTCTCTCTCACTCTTTCTTTCTCTCGCTCTCTCACCTGCTATATCCGGCAGCAGTTTATCTCCCCTCTCTAAATTAACATTCCGCCTATATCGTCCCTGTCTCGGCGATCCGAAGGATCGAGAGGATTGAAAAAGGAAAAAACGTGCCTGCGTATATGTGCGTGAGAAAGAGAGAGGGGGGCAGAGGAACGGGAAAAAAAAAGAGAAAAAAAAAGGGAAAAGTAGACACCTTCCACGGCACGGACCACACATGCCAGGTAAAACTTTTTTTTTTTCTAATCCTTTTCTATTCTGTTTTATTCTTTCTTTTATTCTTCTCTTTCTTTTTTTTTTGTTTTTATTTCAGTAGCCATTAACCGGGGGTCCGCCGGTCGTCGGCCATAATCGTGGACGCTATTCGCATATTCTATGAACGATAAGCGTAAGCCGAGTGCACCGAGAAAAGGTTGTATCGGTGCCAGTGGGCAATTTAACGAGGGTAGCGAAGTAATAGTTGTTTTAAGCCTGGAATTCGATTAAACATTGAAAAATGCCGGGACTAGGAGAGACGTGCTTGGTAATAGATAAGGATTAGAGCCGATAAATGATGGTACGTGGATTCTACGACCACGTTTTGTGTACTATAACGACTATCGAGTGTACTTAACATTTAGAGAGTCTGGCATTTTTCCATTGAATTTTTTAATGTATTTTACATAAAATTTGGGCATACACAGCGTGTATATTGCAAGATAAAATTATTGTATCGTTAAGTAGAACGTTATATTTTATTTATTTATAAATCAGTGCTCAGCGTTACATCAAATTTATCTCCAAAATGTTTATCTATCTATAATATTACATTTGATTGATTCCCTAGCTGATTTCAATTAAGATCAAGGGAGACCGTAGACTCCGAAATAGAAACTTTTTAAATCTTCGTGCACCTTTGAACCACATGAAAGCATTCGAGAGGTTTATATATACATAGGTCCGTATGCACGTATTTTCGTACATTTCCGATCGGTTGCCTTTCGTTTACAGCTACCTTTTGCTCGCAAAAGCTGGAACGAGTACGACGTGCCAGGAGAAACGAAGCTTCTTGAAAACTCGAAAGCTTTCCACGGGTAATATAAAAGTTATCAGAAAATTGAGTATCGCTGGCTGGGACGTACCGGGGGACCGCATCGTAAAGTCCGAAGACAAAACTTCATTTTCCGAATGACGTTACCTCGTTCTCTTCTTAATACGAATAGAATCGGGGCGGTTGCATCAACGAAATGAACTCCTTTCGTTGACAGTAAAAGGAGAGTGCAGGAGAGAGATGGACGAAACTTGTTCGACGAAGAGAGAGAGAGAGAGAGAGAGAAGGGCAGAACACCCACCTTGATTCGATCGGCGTTCTGGTCGATCGAAAAAAATCCATCTCGAGCGACCCTCGAGAAAATAGAGTAATTTAGATAACGACTCTCTCCCCTACTCCCATACCCTACCCTTCTCTTACCGTACAGCCGATCGTCTATTCGTCTCAGAAAGCCGACATTCTCTCGAGGTTAACCTCGACACGGCCAGCCTGCGACCTATTCTCTTCTTATTTATTTGTCATTGCGTTAAAAAATTGGAAAAGTTCCCGAGAGATTCGAGAGACTCGCGAGAAATCGATACATCGATCGATTACTCGGCGGTGAATGAAAGCAGCAACGAGAGACGCTGCGGGAAGCTGCTGCTGCATCCCAAGCGAAAGGCTTATAAAAGAAAGAAAATCTTTGCTTTGCAGATCGGTCACCAGAGGCCACCACCAGCGGCTATTAAACGTAATCGAGAGACACGCAAAATCTTGAGGAAGCCCACGGCTCTCCTTCGAGTGCATACGCATAAATATTTCCGGGAAAAACGTTCGTCTCGCGTGTCACTGAAATATTATAACGTGAAAGCCGGTATATAAGTTTCGCGGAAGGTTCGTATTTCGCGGAGACAAAGACGAGGAAAAGTTACGTGCTAAAGAAAAGAACAAACGAGAGGTATAGGAAAATAAGAAAGAGAGAGAAAGTATCGTACAGGGGCATCGGTTTTACACAACGATCGATACGATTATCTTATACTCCTATCTACGTGTCCTACCCCAGTAACCAATCAAATTCGCTTTAACATCGACGAAAACACGCAAATAAATATACTCTCTTTACGGCACAAACTTTGTTGCATTCTTCGAAACATTGGAAAAGTCGTAGTCAGGGTAGTATGTAGTACAACGTGGAGTAAACGCAAAAAAGCTTCTCCGCCGGTCGCGGAGAGAAACCGGCGTATCGAGTTACGAGGATGCTCGGCGACTTTAACATTAAACTTACCGATGCCAAATGCGTACCCTATTTTCATCACGTGTATTTATTTGACAAATACTTCAACAAAACCATGTTTGCTATCATTAATAAATAATATTGAATAAATAAAATTGATAATAAACAATCAAGTGACCGGTCGTAGTAAGTTAATTATTGAAAACGAGACAGGCAACACTACCCGCAAAGAACTATTTTGTGTCGATTTATGAAAATTATAATTCCTTATCGTTCGCAATTTTTAAATCATAATTACTCCGTCAAACTATTATAAATACATATACACGCACATCTGCATACACCAGCGACTATCTCGTACCCTTAAAATATACCGTACAGTCTCTTTTATACTTGCACCCCTAAAATCCTAATATAATACACTTTATTTCTTCTTTCCGTCTCACTCTTACGTCGTTTTCATCGTCCGTCTCATTCTATCACTGTCTCTTTCGCGAGGGCCTTTCTCCGTCCCACTCTTTCTATCGAGGCACCGGTCTCGAGCCTCTCTCCTTACCGTACACCCCCCTCGTGGAACGATATACTGCGCTGCGTTGGCCCAACGAGCGAAAGAGAGGGAGAGAAAGAGAGAGAGAGCAGGTAACGTGCAGGGAACGGCAGGCAATGGCGCCTTAACGGCCGCACCTGGGTTCTAACCGTTCGCCAGGTGAGTGCAGTGCCATGATTGGCCAAGTCGTTCAAAGCTCGCGCGCTATTGGCCAGCGTGGCGTTACGGCGCGGGTACGGGGCTTTAATCTCGTTTACCGTAGGCGCGCCGGTCCTCAGTTTAACTTACCTTTGCCGCACGGACGGTCGCTCGGCCAGCACGCAAGATACTCGAACGGCGGACATTCCGCGAGAGAGCCGCGACCAGGATAAATATTCTCTTTTCTTACGTTTACTTGTACCTGTTTTCTATCGTGCGTATCCCCACCATTTAGCCCTCTCTCTCTCTCTCTCTCTCTCTCTTTCGAACAGACGTCGACGTGGACGAAGCATCCGATCAAGCGAGATCGGCAACGACGGCAGTGGCGCGGCGACAACGTGCCAAAGAGCACAACGAAACCGGTGGAAAAAGAAGAGAGAGAGAGAGGAAGAAGACACGACAAGAAATAGAGGGAGAGGGAGAGAGCGCGAGTGTTGTTCGATCCACGACCGCCGCGATCGCGCGTCGCCGTGAGCCATCGTACGCGCTCGCGCGTTTCCTTCGTGCCGTTCAGTGTTTTTCTCTCTCTCTCTCTCTTCTTTTCTCGCGTGTGTAAACGTGTTTGTGTATGTGTGTACGTGTGAAGAAAGATAAAGAAGAAACCGGAGAAAGAACGTAGCCGCGTTCTTGTACGAGAAAGATTCAGTGCGTGTGTGCTTGTAGCGGCGTACTTCGCTTACCCGACGTCCTTTTCTCTCTCTCTCTGGTGTGTCGTGATATTCTTGAAAAGTTTTCCGGGCTCGTATCCGTTACGATCGAAAGTGCGTCAGCGGAGTGAGCCATCCGCATAGTGAAAATTCCTTCTCACTATTTCCATCTCTCTTTTTTACTGTCTCTTCGAGCGATCCTCCTCCCCTCCTACCCCACCTGCCGAACGCCGAATCGGTGAAGCGTCCTCACTCGCCGGAAGAAGATATTCGTGGATGTCGATTCTTCGTGAGATCTATACATGATCTAAAGGGAAATTCAAAGTACAAAACGGCGCGGAAATTCGAACGATCTCGATGACGTCGACACGGTGACAGATCGTTTCGAATAGAAGGAACGTGAAGGGATCTACGCGCGTGTGGCACGGGGAGAGGGTACAACGGAAGGAAGAGAGCGCGCTTTTTATTCGACGTTATTCCGCGGAGTGGCTGGTACACTCGACTGGAGGAAAAGAAATAATAAAAAGAAAACAAAGTAAAACGATAATTACTCGTTGATGCATCGAGAAGAAGAAAAAAAGGAAGAGTTTCGGTGATTTTTTAAAAGAAGAAACTGCCAGATCTCAACCGTCTTTTGGCGGTTCGCGGTTCCCGCCCGTAGTAATCGTGTGCGTGTGTGCGGTGTGAGGTTAGGATCGTGCCGGTGAAAGAGATATAAGGGGGTATACATCGACGTAGTACTACGTCGTACGTGACAAGGTGTGTTGGTGCGATTGGTGCCTCTTGCCGGTGTGGTGATTCCAGTGCTTGTGTTGTTACTGCCGCTACCAGTGGTTTGTAGTGGTGGTGGCGAAACGCAAAGTAGACGGCCGTGTCCGGAGGAACGAAATACTGGATCGAGAGGAAGGAGCTGGAGGAGGAGGAGGGGGTGGAGGAGGAGGTAGTGGTGGCGGCGGAAGAGGGAAAGGAGGAGGCTGCGAGGAACGCTGGAGTTGCTCGCGATCGTCGAGATCTGGATTACGCGGGCAACTCGAGGATCGCCAAGATTTTGCCGGTTCATAAAAAAGGTGAGCAGAGAATTCCATTCGATCGCTCTTTTTTTTTTACCGCATTCTCGCTACAAACACCAATGATCGTTAGAACGAAATTCACGTTTGTTCAAACGACACTTATGTAGGTTATAATGGAATACCTATAAAGTTTTAGATTAACGAATAGAATCGTTGCTATAAATCTCTACGAATTTCTATGATTATGTATGAAGAAATGGAGGGTGGGATGAAGAACGTGGAACACTTTTGAATTTCGCGCGGTTTCGTATCGCGTTACTCAGCGTACCGCAACATACCGGAGATAACATGGCGCGGACACATTTAACATCGGGTACCACGATAAACGTAAACCGCGTATCCACGGGAGCGGAGAAGAACAAGGAGAAGAAAGGAATTTTGTTGGTTTTGGTACATTTACTGTGGTCGCATACCAGAGTGTCGCCGAAAGACTCTCGTTAACTCGGTTTCGATTTCAAGGTCAGCATCTTCTCTCGAGAGGAAAGGGCTCCCTCGATAGTTTGCGTTTCGCGTCACTTCGTACGCTACTTTCCGAACGATCTACATCGATTTCGTTTCATTTTCTTTAACAAAGTTAAATTATTTAATTCAATTTCGTAAAAATATTCAAAGAGTAAAACAACTCGAGTTCGGCCAGCTTCAAAGCCGACCTTGAACGAGAGTTTCGTTTCGATAAAAGATAAGTGCTCGTAAAAATGTAACTCTCGCTGTTTAACGTTTTTACTCTTGGTTACGTCGAACCTAGCCAACCGATGAACGCTCGTGCGTCTTATTGCGTCTTTCAGCCTGTCGCGTGATCCTCGATAATGAAATCACGTCATACGAAACTCAAGGGTTACTCTTGGTCACGGGTGTTACGTACATTCGTGTAATCAAAAAATAGCTTTTCCGATCCGTGGTCGTACTTAAATCCGATTTCCACGGAAGATAACGGACGAAAATACTCGGGTCTCATCGAATTTACGAGGCACGACGACTCTAATCGCATTACCAGATTCGATTACTCACGGGGAAGGAACAACTCGGATTCGATTTAATTATCTCACGATTCGAAGAGAGAGGGTGCGTCAGCTCGAAAATCTAAGAGGAACCTAGCTCGAGCTTTCGATCTCATTGATGGGTTCAAGATTATGAAAAATCGTGCCTAAGTAAGAGCCATCGGTACCGTAGGGTAGCCGATGTTGATCAGGATGGTAATGGTGGGGGTGAATCGATGAGAGATTGAATAGGGGCTATCCTCGAGGAGATTAATTCTCCTTCATGATTAAATCGCTATCGATCCTCGAGAAAGGCAGATTGCTCGCTTCGGCGAAGTACCTTTAATTCTTCCCTCGATATCGAATTTACCGGTAGGCACGTGCCCTCGCGTTTCAGTTTCGAAGGATCGACGATTCGATGGCTCCTAACGCGCCAATTTCGAAAAAGAAATTCTTCCTCGTTCCTCTCGTAAATACGTATCTTCGTTAGACGTAACATAAGATACGGTATACGGGACTGTAGATACAAAATAAGTGCTGTCAATGCGAAAACACAGAAGAAGAAGTAAAGAATTTAACGATCGAAGCAGCTTCTCCTCGTGCATTGTATCGAATTCACGGAACGGAATACAAAGGCGCGAGTTCGCGGAAAAACGTGCTCCGACCGCGACGGTTTCGTTTTACCAGAGGAGAGTTCGCGAGAAGGAGGAGAAAAATAAAGGAGGACTTTGACGATCGAAAGAGTTACGAGTTGGCTTTAAAAATTTACGATCGAGGCCGTTATCGAAGGATTTTTCGAGACCTCCGGATAAGGTAGCCGCTCCTTTCGAAGATACGAGCAAACGAGTAGAGACTATAGGGTAGCAATTAGCTCGTGGAAAGCAAGAAGGAACGCGGCACGACGCGAGATCCGTCGTCTCTGCAACTTTTTGCGAGAGATTCTCGAGTCCCCGTGCGCGCGAGCGCAACCGCGACGGATGAAAACCCCCGTTGCTTCGCCGTTTAACCTCGAGTGTCTCGCTTCGTCTAACCTTGAAATCCCACTCGTCGCCTCTCGCGTGTTTTTAAAACACTCGAACTTGGCTCCGCGCGACGCGCATGCGCGCGAGATCCTTTTTTCCCCTCCTCTTTCGTCCCTCTTCTCTCGAACCTTTCTCTCTCTCGAGTTCCCTGTACCATCTCCTTCTCTTTCCAACCTTCGCCATCCTCGTACAGCTTCAATATCTTTCTCTCTCTCTCCCTCTCATTTCTCCCTTTCTCAGGTGCGTACGTAGCTCTTCAACAAAGTCGAAACTTCTTTTACCCTACGAGCTATGCTCGCTAAATTAATCAGCATGGTTTTTTATGAAGGTTAAACCAAACAATCAACCTTTTCTTCATAATTTTAATGAAATTTTCATTTCCAACCCTCGAAGTTTACTCGAAAAAAAATTCCCTTTTGTTTTACCAGTTAAAATACGTTTCGCAAGAGGTATATCGCTAACCTCCGTGACGAGCGACGTGTGACGAGTCTCTCTCTCTTTCACCTATCGTCTTGTCCCTTGCTCTTTTCGCAAGTATACGTCCTTTCTATACGCTCCCGTAGGTCTCGTACTGTTACGTAGTAAAAATCGTAGTCCGTAACGGTGCCGGGATTTCCTACCTTTCGCGGTAGTAGTAGGAGCGATGGTGTATCCTCGTATCTATTTACGTACAACCGCGTTACGTTTTCACTCGCGTCGTAGCCAGCATCAACCCTCGGTATATAACGTTCTAATGGGATCTAAATCCTGCACCATGAAATATGATCCACTCCGATATCCACCGGCAGTCTCTGTCTATCTCTTTCTCCCTTTCCGAGTTTGAAATTTTTCGAGGGTCTTCGGGCGGTGCTCCCAGGCACTCGCTCGATTTAACTTTTAAATGTGTCTCTACCGGTTTTTTCGCCGAGCGACAAATTTTCCGAACGTGTGAGAGAGAGAGAAATAGCCAGAATGCAAATTGGTTTCTTCCTCCTTTCCTCTCTCTCTTTCTCCACCTTTTTCTTGTTATTTTTTTTTTTTTTCTTTCAAATCGACAATGTGTCGTTCACCTTGCCAACCACGATTTTTCTATTCCACCACTCGCCGAGAACGAGCGGATACGAGCAATTTTTTTTGATCGAAAAAATGATCGCGTTTAACGGTGCCTCGCGGTACCCGCCGTCGCGAAGCATCAAAATTGCAGATAACCACTTTGGAGTCAACGAAGCAAAGCGACTCTCGCTATACGGATCGGTATAGAAAGAAAGAAATATACGACTACTCGAATGGAGAACCGTGTCATAGCACGGGATGGGATTCATTTTTTAACGTGGACACGAATGATCCAAGAATTCCCGAGAACGTAGGTAAAAGATTCACGCGTCGATGGAGTGCCGTCGTTCGGGGGTGGTTTTATATTATTTCGTGCTCTTTGAACGCTTTTTCGCATTTTACTCTACCATCCTTCTCGATTGAATATTTCACGATTTTCGAACGGTAAAAGCCAACGTATTTATCTTCGTATTATAGTCGAAGGAAGATTAAGTTGTTGATCCCTTGCATTGTAATATCGCGTGGGACTCATGGTGCGGGTATTATGACAAACACGAGTCGTAGATGGTTCGATTTTAATAAATTTATTTATTTTCTTTTTTTCTAGCGTTCATTAGTCTCTGTATGGACAATCTTGCGAACTGTATTGCTTGTAGCTACCTACATTGTTTTTTTTTTTCCTGAATTTCTAAAACTAATTTCATTGTGTGTCAACTTAAATCTTAGAGCAAAGGGGTTAATCTCATAGTATCTCTGATATTTTTCTTCTTCTTCTTCTCTTCATTTTATTTCCCCCCAGTCACAGCCTACTTTTACTTTTAAGACGAGACGCGTAACGTAATCGCAAGCAGGCTCTTCTTAAAAAGTACGCCACTCGCGCACGCCCCCCGCGCACGCGATATCGCGTGTCCCGCGTTGCGATGCGATATTCAACGTAATTATCTCTTAACGCAAGAGAGTAAACCGTTGTTAAAATCCACGGCAAGTACTTTGGTCTACTCGAGTGTACGTACTTCTAAAAATCCTTCGTGCGTGCTGCCTACCCGATCGAAGTCCTGGCGATCTTCACGCGAGCGAGCTTCTCGCGTCGGTTCGCTCGTTAAAACTCGAAGCACACGGTCTCTGTGTACCTACCGAATGAGAAGTGTATAGGAGAGAAAAAAAAATTCTAGGAATCCTTTCGAGGCTATCGAAACCCTTCCGCGATTCCTTGAACGTTCCACCAGACCAACGAAGCTCGTAGACCGTCCTCCTTTTACACGCGAGAAAACGGCCTTATTAGAAAATTAAGATCGAACGTAAACTGTTCCCGCGGTTAACGTACTACACTGGCTTGCCGCATTCCTCGGGGAAGCCTAGTAACTAATGGGTCATAGCGGATCTACGAACGAACCTAGTAGAGCTTAAAACCGGCTAGCTATTATTTTCTAAGTTATTAATCCAAGAATACAGAATTACAGGCATGAAAAATGATAATTAAAGATATTAGAATTATGTAATTGTATTCTTGGATGCAAGAGGGTCTCAAAAAAGATCTCGGGCTCTTGTTTACATAAGCTATTTAACACTAGATTTACGGGCTGAGCCAATTTGACTCATTAAACATTTGATTACTATATATATATGAAACTTTACAATTATTTAAAAAAAATCATACGTGGCTTTTTAGTTAAGTAATGAAATATATGTAAATGTTGATTCCTCTTTTTTTCTTTCCTCTTTATATTCTTCTTTTTTTACTTTAGTAAACATAGCTATATAAACAACATCCGTAAATCTAGTGTTAAATTTTATTATTGTGTCTTCATAATAACAGATTTTTTAATTATTATATTACTTACATATAGTTTATAATAATGAAAGTATTATTATAGAACACAATTGTGAAACATGCTACTGCAAAGTCATTTCGACTATCTTGGTCTTTCTAGCGTTAAGAAATGACGTTTCTAATTCGAAAGGATGTTCGAGCGATAGGAAACGCACGGCCATACGATTTCACGCAAGAATCTCAATTTGGCCTGGCCTCGCTTACCCCGTCGATATATACCTACCTGCCGTTTCCCTCGGACACGGCGCATCCCCCAAGCCCCTCGTTTACGTCGCCGAGGAATGCCAGGCATCTCGCCGAGGATAAAAAGTATCCCTCGGAACCTTTTGTAAGGTGCAACACCGTGCCCCGAAACCATACTTATCCGACATTAGTTGTACATTGTTTGACCCTCCTTTTTTCGTGCCTTCCACAAGGTACGCTCACCTTATGACCCTTGACGGACTTTTTCGACGGCGAAATTATCGGAGAAAATATTCTCCTTCTATCTCTCTCCTACTCCTTCGCTACTTATCTCGAACTTTAAAGATTCCTTAACGAGGGTCGATAAAAATCGTCGACGTCGAACGGATACTTTAACCGCTCGAAGACACATTTTTACCGATAAAAACGAAATTATATTTTATAGCATTACGTCTCGTCGACTTTTGTCTTCGTTCCGTTAGACCGATAATTAGCATGGTTGATAATTAAAAAGGTGGATACAGACATGACGAATCGAGTCTGTAATGTAACGTGTAATGTAATGCTCGTATCGCACTCGTCAACATATTCGCGTTAATTGAACGTGCTTTTTTCGACGTATTTGGTAACGAGCGCGATGCGAGCATTACGTTACACGTTACGTTACAGTCTGTACCCACCTTTATCTTGTACGCAAAGCTGAGTACAGACGTGACGAGCCGAGCCTGTAATGTAACATGTAATGCAATGTTCACATCGCGCTCGTCACCAAATTCGCAAAAAAAATCCCGTCCAAATAACTCGAATTTTGTGACGAGCACGATGTGAACATTGCATTAAATGTTACATTACAGGCTCGGCTCGTCAAGTCTGTACCCAGCTTAACGAACGTGATATTCGAGATAGGGATAGTCTATAAATGTATTGGAGTGACGTCGATACATAGATCCATACGTGTATGCGTACGTGTACATACGTTCGAGACGTCTTTAATTATTTCATTATTAACTAAATGAAATATTAAGGTGCTCGGGGGATTGATTTACGGTACATTATTCGCGTTCGAGGGACTATAACGTTAAAAGCGCGAACGAGAGACGTTCTCCGAAAGTAAGAGGGTCACGATCGTAGGGGGTTGGATAATTTCAAAGGTGAAATTGCAGCCATTAGCTCGCGTCTTTCGCTTTAGTTTTACGACTTACGTATATAAAGGGAGTGTTATCTGTTATTGATTTTTTAATCTAAAGAATTTCGTCGTTTTGTAATAGGTTTGTAACGAGTAGGGAACAAAAAAGATTATGAGAAATGAAAGATTTTCTTGAGTGGTTGTAAATGCGTTAAGATTAAAAGACGGTTTAAAAGAGATGACGCGATGGATTATGAAGCACGTCGCGCGAAAGCTTTCCCCCTCTCTCTTTCTCCCTCCCATTCCCCTTTTTAATACTTTCGTGGAAATTATTCAAAGGCAAAAGCGAGCACCGATCGTCAAGCGTAAAATTTCGTCGAGGTTGACGAGGAAAGTACTTTGGGTCAAAGGTGTACAAATATGCCGGGCGGTAACCTTCGCCTCTCTTTCTCGGAACTAATTGAGTCAGGTCAAATTTCATCGGAGACAAAGACCACCCGAAGCGAAAGAAAGTGAACTACTGACCTATGCGTGCCTTTACTCCACTCTACATGCCGCGCGAAATTCAAAAGGCGCGCCGTGAATTCTTTTACAATCATGACTAAAATTAAACAAATTCAATTAAACAATTATTACATTTTGTAACATAGGTAGTTAATATCAGTGAAGATTTTTTATCTGACTAAAAATATGAAAGAAATTTATATTTTATTATCTATGATTGCATTGTTCATTTTTCGAAGTAATTGGATTATAACCTATATAGTGCGTAGGGGCATCTGGGCCATGCTATCTCTTTTGTGACACACCGTGTACATTTTTCTTACTCTTTAAAGTTTGTACTAAGTTGTAGGTGTTACTATAACTATCAACCAACGTTCGTTGATTTATTCAAGGTTAATGTAACATAAAATAAAATAATGGCCCAGATACTCTGACGCACGTACTAACAATATATCTAACTCGTTTGAAACTATTAATTGTCTCTACGATTTTCTAAGTACCTACTCACAAGTACGAGAAAATTGTTAACACGGATGATGTCGTTAAGACATTCGTACCGATAGGATTAATTAACCGTACGAGTTCGATCGTAAAACGGACACGATAGCCCAACGACAATCTTATCTTCCACAGCTTTTGCAACACGGCTCGTCGACGAAGCGGAATAGCCGGTGTCTCGAGCGTCGATTTTCCGAATCGAGGAGAAACCTCGATTACGCGCGTGTATTCTCGCGATTCCGGTTAGCGGGTACACCCTATTGCTGCTAGACCGCTTACTCGATTATTCTTTTTTCATTTTCTTCTTCGTCGTTCGTGCGTGTCGATCGGCCTGGATATCCCTCGAGAGCTCTAATATCGAAGAAATGCGATCGAGAAAGAGGATGCTGTACCGCATTCTCGTGAAACACATCTCTCTCTTCTGGAGCACCTTGATGATACTCATGGTTAATAGAAAAATGTTATTTTCAGGAGGACGAACGGACAGAGATGGCATGAGGGAGGGTTCCGGCAACGTTGCCGAGGTGGTAAGTTTATTTTTCTTAGACTTCATGATTTAATAAACACGTTGACTGTCGAAACGATTTTTTTTTAACAACTCTCTTTAGAATAAAAATACTGAAGAATTTAATATCAGAAATTGTATATTAGACTTTGAGAAGGAATATGTGTGTAAAATAATTATTTATTTTATACAATTAAATAAATTCCAATCACTTTATCACATTTCCGTGGAACTCAATTCAACGCAACCTGAAAAATCGAGTGCCGATCACCGTGGCCCGCGGCAGTCAACGTGTTCCGATAGAAGCTGTCGTACTTGCAAAGAATTATTAGTAACTATAGTTCCTAAGGTATAAGAACATTTGCATTTAGATTTTCGTCGATTACAAACGTTTTAAAGGAAACCAGGCCACGCTTGTAAAATTGCTAACACGCAAGAGCGGGACTTCGACCGAGTAACGCTACTATATCGTCCGCGTCACATCTTGTCACGATTCCAAAACGTTTTCCGTACGGATACTTTAGAATTTGTCTAGAGGTTAAAAGAATATCTCTCTACCTCCTGCTTCGACTTATTTTCGTACGGCAACAACGAAGAACGTACGATCGACTTTGTCCTTCGGGAGAATTTTTATCGTTTTCAACTTCAAAATGGTATAACGTTGTTGGGACGAGCAAAACGTCCATCTTCCTTTAGCCATTCTCTTAGATTTGTCTCGTTTAACTCGTCGAACGTAGAGATCCTCGTCTCCTTGTGTCTCGTATATCTTTACGAGTCACGAGCCTTCGATCCATAGAAAACGACGAGTAGAGTAGGAAACGTACGCGAGTAAAGTATTTTCGAAAGCCTTCGGGCCGTCGACACGCCGATAAAGTAGGCTACCGGGTTAATACTTCGCGGAGGAGCGAACGAAGGAAACGCCGTGTCGAGAGAGAGAGAAAGATGGAGAGATAAAATCGAAGAGAAATTTAAGATCGGCGTGCCACGACCAATACCGGTATGCTAGCTCGTGCCTCGCCGAGTTCTCGAACGAGTCGCTCGGTAATCGCTTTGTGGCGATCGCATATTTGATAGGTTGGATCACGCCGTTATTCCAAATATTTCACGCGAGCATTGTTTTGCAAGATTACCAAACTTGTTTACCGTTCGCACGACAGGGAGACACTTCCGGTAGAATCGAAGGTTATCAGTCAATGTAGATAAACGATAAAAAACACGAGTAAAGTGTCATTTAAAAAAAATGTCTATAATTTCGTCCAGTGATATTCCTTGTCGGATAATAATAGAATAAGGGTACCTATTCCCCGTACTACTTTCTCGAGTTGATTATAAATTATCGGTTAATCCGGGATGTAAAACGACTCGAGACGAATTCGAGAATAGCGACTTCTCTCTTTCACTCTGCGCGAAGAAGTTTCATTAATATTATTAAGAGACGGGTGTAACGCTCGAGTTATTTCGAAAGCTCACAATTAGGAAAGCCGCCGAGCTCGTACGAATTTTAGGTAAGAGCTACGCGACTTTCCACTACTTACCTTCGTAATTAAAAAGAGTTCTGAGCTTTAACCGAGGAACGCTGCTGCTTTGGCAGACGGTTTTCGCGTATTCTAACGAGTAGCGGTAAGGTAAACATAGCGAGATATCTCGTGCTTCACGCAACGTCGTCATCTTTGTGTTATTTATCCGCGAGAAAGAAAAGGAGAGAGAGAGAGTATCTTTTGTGTAAGCAGGGCAAAGATCGGAGTCAACGAGGAGCGCTTCGAACATGTTTTTTGAAGAAGATCAAGCACGCTTTTATGCGAACGATTTTCCTTCGGAGTTAAGAGAAGAGGCAACGCTCGAGGGAAATGACTTCCCATTTTCCGCGGGGCTTCTCTTCCTCCGAGCGACGTTCTTCTTACGTTAATACGCGGCTTCTACCTTATTCTCCGCGGAAATTAGATTTTCCATGGCTGTGCTACAAAAAATTCTACTACCTAGATGAATGTACCTACGTATGTACATACATTTTCTCTACCGATCGCTGGAAACGTTAACGAGATTGGAATGGATATCGTTAAAATGATTTCATCAAGCGTGTCTATCGATAACTTTGCACAAAATTTTCGGCATATCGAATAATAGAGAGAAACGTTAGTGCCGTTGAGAGAACCGACGCTAGCTCATTACGTTCCTGGACTAATTAACGAGCCAATATCGATGATACGAATCGATCGGGTCACTCGGTATTCGGTCAGCCACGAACAACCACGATTATCTTCGACGGAAGGTAAGGATTTTCGAAGGAAAAGCGAATGGCATTGACCGAGATGGTGCTATTCGCGATAAGAAGACGAACGAAGGTTCGTTTTTGCGTTACGATTCTCTCTCTTTGTCTGTCTGTCTCTCTTTCTCAGATCAAACGTTTTTGCGATCAGGTAAGATCGTTAGGTTAGTTCACGGGTGTATAAAAGATCCTGAAAGACTTTATGGCTACGCCAATCGTCAATCGCGTTTAGATGCTGCACGGTCATCGTCCGCGCGAAACATCCGCGCGCGGCTTCTCTTTTCTTTCGACGGAAGTCGAGCGGCATTCTACGAGCTCGTTCTACGAGCTTGATTCTCTACGTTCACCGGTGGCACGCGTGCAACAACGTGGCCATGGGCGTCGGAATCGTTCATTCATGTCGTTGCATCCGTGTCTAATTTTGAAAAAGGCTGTAGTTAGACAATATTTTTGCTTTCAACATTTCCGTCCTCTTTACGTGCCACTCGATCATTAATAATCATTGTCCAACGTTGTAGTTATTATGTACATAGAGATCACTGAAATTATTGAGAACCATCGTACTCGATCGATACTTACGATAACTCTTCGCTTTCCCTTTCTTTCCGGTCGACGGATCAGCATAATCGACCGACCGATCACACGATATATACGTAACAGGAGTAATGCATAAAATAACGGAGCCATTTGTCGCAGGAAAATATTGAAGGGCGACGCCAGTGGGAGTAGTTCAACGCCTATATCCCGTAACGGTAGTGCGTACGAGATCTACGATATTTCTTCAGGCGTGAGTTTGACTTCAACATTTTCCTTTTCTCGCGAGATCGTCGAGGTGGAAAGACGTAGAAGTTCTTCGATCGATGAATCGAGATATCGTCGATAACCGAGCACAGTCGCTTCAAACTCTCTCCTACTTCTTCTTCCAGATAAGCAAATACGATTTTAACGACACCCAGCGGCGTTTTTCTCGCGAGGTAGCTAAGAGCACTGATTTTCCTCTCTCCTTGTATGCTTGAGAAAGGGAGAGAGAGAGTTGATAACTTCGTTAAAGAAAGTTCGGGCGATTTGCATCGATCTTGAGTTCGTCGTATGGACACTTTTGATAGGTTGACTGCAAAGTATATTTTTTCTTGGGTGATCGTGATCAAATTTTTATTATTATAAACATATGGTCATAAATGATACGTAATGTGACCGAACGAGACTGCACTCTTATCGATAGCGTATTTCTGATGCGAGTTTCACTGATTAAATGGACGATGGTCACCTTTGACCAGCCTTTACAGTCAACGTGTTAAAGAGAAAGTCATCCCCGACGATATTCTATTCGACGTAAAGATGTTATCGATTAACTCTACAACGGTCTTGCAGCAAGGTATCGCAAGAGGGACGTAAAGAAAAAAAAAAAAAAGAATAGTTGAGGGATTTAATGTCATTGATAATGGCGAAGCTAGGTCGAGTGTCGATAGAAATAGAATATTCGAATTGGGTCGAATCTGTTTGCACGGTACTCTACGGAAAAATATTGCAATCGACGTTCGATCGTTATCCCGCAAAAGCGATCCAATTATTGGCCCCGTACGTTTAATTAACGCGATATAGAGTGTTCCGATCGTTTAATTGCACGACATTATTGGTGTACGTCGTCGGTTTAAAACAGAAGCCGAGGAGAATGTCGATTATCTTCAAATCGGCGAGATATTTTCATACGAACGTCCGATTTCGAGAGGAGAAAGGAACGACGTGAAGGAAGATAGAAGGAGAAGGGGAAAACAAAAGGAAAAAAAATGAGGCTAACAAGAGTTTTCCTTTATCGGAAAGGGGTGTCGAATTTTTTTAAGTCGGTCACTTTATTCGACGCGAGCGCTCGATCCTCCTAATGGCACACGATCGTGATTTATTCTTCGCGAGTGAAGCGATAAAATCTCGGATGTTCCCTAATCGTCGTCGTCGTAGCGAAATGCATGTGTACGCTGTCTTATCAGATAATTAGCTGAGGTAATGCAGCGTGATCGAATCGGCAAGATACTCGACTATCTCTCGAAAATACATATGTTACTTTACATTGGGTTCGTGTCGATTGTTCTATCTTCTCTTCGTTCTTTAATTTTTCATAGGACTTTCAATAAATAATCTCTTAGCCAATAAAATTAGCAACGATACGATTGCGAGGTTTTAAGCAAAGCCTATTCACGTACCGTGAAACAAGGAATCGAGTTCAATGTAGGTGTTACCGCGTTGCGTTAGTAACGCGCGTTATTCTCTATCTTTCTCGACCCTAGGCCAGCAGTAATATACCCAGACCTAACCTACGGCTAGACACCAAGCTCGAGTCCTTATTAAGCATGCAACGTATCTACATCTCGCACGCTTTACACCGAACGTTGAAGGTTTTACTATCGAGTGATTTTATTTCGTTTTGAGCTGCACGATGCGACTAACAATGTTAGTCGCAAAGGTTTTAATTTTTCTTCGAACGGTTTCAAAGTCCACAAGAGAGAACTAGAGGCGAGTACACATAGAAGCGATCGATATCGACTCGTGACATTTAACATCAGCGTGCATATAAAGTGTGCCCGAAAGTATCGACCAACAAGTAGTCGACCCAGTTTAACGGTTACGTTTGAAATGATCCGAAGACTCAACGAGAAGTACATTCTGTACCGGACACCCAGTAGATTTGCCCTTGCGGTCGTAGAAAGCAGACTGCTCGAGAGCACCGAATCGTCCTGTGCCAGAATCCGGACTAGTGGAAGAGAGACAAAGAGAGAGAGAGAGAGAGAAGGATGGAGAAGAGGTAGGAGGTGAAGAAGGGTCGTGACACAAGCCGCGCAAAGGGAGAAGTTCATCCGTCATTGAGTCACTCTCTGCACTTCATCGTTTGCGCGCTGAATGCGCTCGTTGTGCTCTCCTATCCACTACAGTCCCCTTCACAATCGATTGACGCTCGCCAGAACGAGCTTCTTCTCTTCCCGAAAGAAGAGAAAGAGAGGAAAAAAAGGGATCACGGTCCGTGTCTGAGCGTATTTGCATTTATTTCGTTGAAAGCCGCACGATTTCGCAGATTTCCCTCTCTCTCTCTCTCTTTTTAACGATGTAATTTATCGGAGCTTTCCGTAAGATCTCTCGCCGCCATTATGGTTCCCTCTTTGAATCCTCTATGGCACCATTTTTTTCCTCTTCTATTTATCGATCGGATATCACCTTCTCTAAGTACCAGCGAATTACGTGAGATTTATTAAAGAGCGATCGTTCGCGGGACGATATTGCCGCTCGTATTTTATATAACCAAGCTAGATTGTCTCTCTCTCTGTCTCCTTTCTCGCTAACGTTCGCTCTGCTATTCGAAAGTCAGTTCCACGATAGAGCGTGTGTGCAAAGGAGATAGAAAGAGAACTTAACCCGCTACCCCAACGCGAATGTATTTCGTTTAACCCGTAGCCGCACGATGTACCATAACCCGCTTGCGCGCGCGGGCTCTCTCATGGCCGATAAACCGAAGAGATTAAGTACTAGGAAACGAACGAGCGAGCATCTTCTCTTCCTCCCACGAGCCCAACTCCCCTTCTCCCCTTTGCCATACTTCGCCGGTCATTTCAAAGTGTTATGCCATTGAATTTACTCTCTGACCATGTTCGAGCCACGGCGCTTTCGTTAAAGGCATTAAATGATATCGCGGTTTCGTCCCACGCTCGGGTAACTTATAAGAGGATTCTGACTTTGTTTGGTTTAAACATTTGGCAATTTTTTAGATTTCTTTTGTGAAGAAAGTAGGTATAATAGAATTTCAATTACCGAAATTAATTGTGTTCGTGACAATCGGATTTTTCCAATAGAACGGCTCATGTTATGAGAAATTATAATTTTTTACATATTACTTATTTAATACATCTGTTTTAATCATTTTCGTTCTCCCAATCTTTCTGTTCTGTTAAATTGTATATTTTTTTAATACTAATAATTCCACGGGAATACTTCCCCGCTGGGCTTTATAATATCTGATAATTATTTCTCATGCTGCGATTGGTTAACCGACGTCGGATATTCGAGGTTCTACCGTATTAAATGTAGAATCATGGAACTTGGTACACATGTGAATGTATCTTTTTTTTAGTACGAAGCTTGTAGTAGTTTATTTTGACGTATAGTGGTAAAAACTTTTCTCCTACGTGAGCTGGTCGACGCCGAAGGGTAGATTTTCATGTATACATATTTTTGAATATGAAAAAAAATCTGTCGATGCTACCGCAAGAAGGAAATGCACGACGAACGGCGTTGTAGTTTATGGTTCGTAATTTGTGTACGATCGGCGAGTAGTCGCCTACCGGTGGGCGTTTTCAAAGCCTATATCGAATGCACGTGGCCAAGAAGTTCACGCGCGTGTTGTTCCACACAAGTTAACGTGCGTATATCGTCATCGAACATATATCGTCGCTTCGAACGTCGTGAACAGAGATTACCGGTTTCGAGTTTGGTTCAAGATAGCAGGCAATCGTTGCTTAATTCCTATAAATCGAGTCAGCCGTTCCACGTCAAACTTACAAAAAAAATATTAATAAATTCGTCTAATCCTCTTACCATATTTTTATTATTCTCTTTTCTTCCGGACTACCACGAATTACATACATTTTTTTATTTCTATCCATCGTCAGCACCGTTCGTCGTTAGGAAAGGAAAAATCCAGCTGTAACTGAATGATAACGTGAGATCAACGAATGAAAGAGAGGGAGACAAGGGCAAACGCGTAACGAAGCTGAACTTTTAATTACGAGCGCAAATATCATAACCGTCGTTCGGAGCGAGTATGTTGGACTTTCCAAACGGTGAAGTTCGTACAAACAGAGCCGGTTTTCGGACGAACCTCGTACACCTTGCGCTCGAACGAAGCTCTCTTGTTATAAGGTAATACATGAATATCGTGATAAGTGTTTGATCGTTAGCCGGACGTGATCGATACGAAGCGTAAGATAAAAGGGGTGTTGCTACTCGAATCAACTTACAACGAATCATACGTATTATCCCCGTAGCATTCTAGCTCTTTTGGCTCCACATCTCACGTTTGCGATCTGTAATATCGTAAACCTAAAATTGATAAATGATTGCTCCTTGTTCGCAGACACCTGCAAATTAAATAATCGCTCGTTTAAAAATTAATAAGAGCATTGCCCCTATAAACCATCTACATACGATCCATACAAATACTCGTAGAATAAAACGGGAAATTGGATTATTACCTGACTGATTAATTCATGACGACAAAGGTCGGCTCGCGACAGTCACCCGAAGATATAGAAACGTCGTTAACGTCTCTCATCGTTACATCGACATTCACGAAAAGTATGAGAGAGAGAGAATGCAACGGTGGTAGAAAGTTCAACGAGAAGCAGACGTTCGCGTTTATTGTACGCACGTGGTTAACCGCCCACGCACCAACATAGCGTGTACACATACGCACGCACACGATGTTGCTTGCTCTCAATGTGTTTATCTGTCTCTCTTCGGTGAGAAGGACGAGAAGAGAGCATGGTAAAAGCGAGAGAGGAGAAGAAGAGAGAAAGACACCGGTCGTTCCGTATCCCGCGCGTTTCAAGCGAGCGAGTGAGAGAGAGCACGTCGAGTTAGCCGCGCGCGCGGAGAGCAGCGTGGAAAATAAAGCGCGCGTCGCCTACGTCTAAATATAAAGTGTGAAGTCCGAGTGAGTTCGTGCTCCGGCGATGAGGAGGAAGATGAAGTTGACGAGCTCGATGATGCTGTGCTCGTCGGGAACAGCATCGTCGTCATTGTCGTCGCGTAGTCGTGGCTGAAAATTCTAGGAAAATTCTGACAGTCGTGGATGGTACCAGTTTTGCGAGAGAACGACGAGGACGCTCGACGAGGAGGAGAACCGCGAAGATACGAAAGAGGAGGATGGTCCTACGGTTGACGTTCGTACTCCAGTTGCAGTGTGCTCGCAGTTACGAGATGCGTTTTCCTCGCGCGGTAGGCGTTTCTCTGGTATCCCTGATACCATTCTGTTTTATACGAATGGATAATTTTGTATTTTTTGTGATAAAAAGTGAGAGAAACGGATGATCCAATCGTTCTTGTGCGGTGAATTCTCTAGGAGGTTAATTATTTCGTCGCTGGATCGTGCAATTACGGATGGCAGTTGTATACGAAAAGAAAAAAGAAAAGGAAGAAGATCTCGTAGTACCGTGTCGGTGCGATCAAGATGGAGGTTCCTCGATCGGAGCTTATTAACTCGCGGCAATTATCGCTCGTTCTCGATAATTAGCGAGGAAGTAATAAGAGGGATGCGACGATGCGAAACGATGCGACACTCCTATCGAGTACAACTACGTAACGCGTTGCACGAGTTATCGCCTACGGAAGACGGAAAAATCACGAGAGAGAAGAAAGAGAAAAGAAAGAGGAGAGAGTACGCGTGTATACGTACGAGTCTCGGTATCGTCCTCATCCGCGATCGCGCTGTAATTAATTATTCCCGGCGAGTCTCTCAGCGACATTTGAATTAACGATACCGCCACGAACCGTGAGAGGAAACCTTAATCGCCTTAAAATTGGACCGAGCGTGGAACTTCGGGACGGCTGTGCACGTGGCGTGGAAGAGAAATTAATAAAGAAGGACGGCGTGCTTCGCTTCGCCGATTGTTTCTGTATTACACTCGGTGAATTCGCTGAAATTAGCATAAATGTGGATCCGGATTGTACTACCAAGAAACAAGAGAGAGACATAGAGAATTACGTGGCTAGAAGAATTTTTGCTGACGGCCGCTGACGTCAAGATCGAATTATTCAAAACGCGGTCAAGAAATCAAGAATCGTTACGAAACGATACTTCCTCGGAGGCCTAAGTGCAAACGCTTGTTTTCAGGAGCAGGCCGCTGTCCTTTCCGCAGATAATCCTGCTGAACCGTTTTCCACGGTGGATAGGCCGAGAGAGACTCGGTCGGTAAATCAGTCGTCCTCTTCCACCTTTCTACGTAACCTTTCTCTACCGTACACCGTTGCCCACGGTTACGGGATTAAGCTAACGCGTGCAATTACAGGATTAAATCCTTGGACGTCCCTCGACTAGATTTAAAAGCCTTCTTCTCTCTCTATCTTTCCTTCTCTCTACTTCTCTCGTTGAAATCCTCATACGCCGACGCGACGAACTTAATCTCGTTCACGCGAGCGAGAACAAAGCGCGATCAAAGAGAATATTAGAGAAATAACGTTTGCCCGCAAAACGTTCTCGCGAAATTCAAAGTGGCCCGAGATGGAGCAATCTCCGGCAAACGGATCCGAGGATCACAGGAAAAGACTATCGACGATCACGGAGTATTCCGAATCTGCGCTCGACAGCGACGATGACGTTTCTCTCGGGAGAACCGAAACCGATTCATCTTTCACTTTCGTGAATATGGAAACCGAGAAGAAGAACACCGAACGCTTCCTCTCGGATGATTCGAATTTTGAATGCTGCGTTGGATGGAACAGGAAAGTGAGTACTCGCGTTTGTTGTGGTCGTCGTATATTTAAATAAGAACCACGATTCATTGATTAAACGGTAGGTACTAGATAACACAGGCTCGAACGGAAAGGTTCATGAACATTTCCATGCGTTCTACCGTCTAAAAAGGACGTATCGTTTCGATCGACTTCCAGGAAAGAGATTCGAAGGTTCCTTTTAACCTCTTTTACTTTGCAACGGCTACTCCTTCCTCTTTCTCGGAGATGGACTGGTATTGAATTTCGTTGAGACTCTACTTTTTGCTATCGTATTGACATTGCAGCTGGAACTCTCTCTCTCTCGGAACAAAATAAATAACGTTGGTAGTCTTCTACGAGCTACCACAGTGGTCTTAAAATGTAGTCGTACAATATTTGTCTTTATTGTTTTCACACGCACCGTACTTGAAGCAACTTTATCAAGTAGTTCACGGTCGGAGCCCGTATTTACTTGACACATGCCAGGCATTCACCGAATGATCTATCTCTCGAATTTTCCGATCAGACAACAACGAACGGTTAGTCGGTCGATCTCGAGGCGAGAGAATTTAGCGAGCGGCGCGTTAATGAACTCGCTGACAACGTTCTCATTGCCGTTCTGCCTGCGGCCATATATCTCGTGCGACATGGCTGAAGCCGTCCTCGCTGACGCCGTGACGCTCGTGGAACGCGAAGTCGTGATAGGCAAAAATTAGAGTCACATATACGCGTACTAATACATAGACGTAGGTACTATATATGTACGTAGGTAGACGTACTCGTAGAACGCTATCCATTTCTCTTCTGGCCTTCTACCTCTCCCTTTCCGCACCTCCAGCGTGACAGTGGCAGCGCTCTCTTCCTGTCTTCTTGAACCTTCTCATCGTACTCGTCGGAGAATGCAGAGATCGCTTGTCCAGAGTCTACCTACCTTCCTTCTGTCTCTTTTTTACTATCCGTGTCCCTTACTCTTTGAGATATCTAGAAAGAGAGAGAAAAAGCGTTAGGTTAGATGGATAGAGAGAGAAAGTAACAAAAGTACGAAAGAACTGTAGAAAAGGAAAGAAGTGGAGATAAGGGAAAGATGAAAAGAGAAGGGGTTGCCGGAAGAAGTGCTTGCTCGCGAACCTCCTCCGGCTGGCTGTTACAAATTCTCTCGGCAGTTCTTTCCCAAGCACTTTTGAGACGCGAGACGCTGGAGAAGCGCGTCTTAAGGGCAAAATGACCTATTTTGTGGACGGGCCTACCGGTTCGAGGGGAGGGTACCTTTTTCGTTTCAAGATCAGCCAAGCCTTTCTAACTTTACGCGCTCGTAATTTCATGAGCGTGTGTATATACCTAGCTACCTGTCGACGGGTGACGTTTGTAATTTATAAATAACGATATTGCATCTTTATGCAAAAGTTGAAGGAGGATTTCGGAGACGCTTTAGAAGGTCCTTTGAAATTCAAGAAGATCCAGGGAACGAAAGGAAGTAAAAGAGCTAACTAAGACTCCCCTAAACTTTTCTAATCTCGCAAGAGCCGCGGAACGCAAAGAGCGGATCTTTCGTTATCGCGCGCAATTTCCTTTTACTTTGTCGCACCGACTTCGTAGTCGGTAAGAGACGGCCGAACGTAGCGAAGGTAATTACATGGAGACCCCAGTCTATAAGATGTTCATTAGCAAGAGAAATTAGTGCCTGTCTCGCGAATATCCTACCTAGCTTGATGCTGCCGTCGCTGCTGTTTTGCGAAGAACGAGCGAGAGAAGGGGTTGTTGGATGGAGAGAGAGAGAGAGAGAGTACCGATTAGATGTAGCCGAACGTGCGAAGACACGCTCGCTCCCACCAACCTCTGCACCATCGTCTCTTGACAATACGTTAGCGATGTACGCGAAATGGCACTATCGTGTTAAGCAAATGTTACCGTCCTATCGGCTAATGGCACGTGACCCCCGTACCAAGCTCGCTTCCGCGCAAAAGAGAAGAGGAAGAAAGAGAGGAGTACTTATGCTTAACCGAGGATTAAATCTTGGTTTTACGATATAGCATCGAGCACTTTATCGAAAGTATATCCAAAAAAGAAAAGCTCGATACCAGGGAAGAAATGTTGCGAGTAGGTATTTAGACTTAGTGATAGTAGGGACGACGATTCAAAAGATTAACCCTTATAGAATCAATTATCCATTTCTATATTTCCTACTACAATTTTGTCGACATGCTGTTCTCATTCTTTGGATATTTGTACGTCGATTGATGCTTTGAAAATGAAATTTTGTGATGAGAATTTTAAATATCGACGTTTTCTATATTTTTGTATGTTCATTTGGTAATCATAGCACACAAGATATATAATACCTAGGTGTTCGACCATTATTCAGTATTTGTTGTGTGAAAAGAATGCATTTAAGATACGTCGGTAGAAAAGTTTGGATGCCAATATAAAACTTAAAGAACTTAAATATAATTCTTTTATTTTCTATTCGAGGTACAAGCAGGAAAGTTACTTCGTACGATTTGAAAGTCGAATCTCAAATGCTTTACTTTCGGAATAACCTCGGGTTTCTCCACGAAACAAGCATAAAGTGTCGTTTCACGCCCGTCAACCTTGCGGCAGATGTCCGAAAATAGTATCGCGAGCCACTCGCGATTCTTATAGGGTCTCGGCCCGTCTGAAAATTCTTTCCGGCTGCGCCCGACTCGAAGGACGCTCACAAATATCCTGACCTTTTCTCGCTCCGCGTTCGGATGATGGTATTCGAATAAAATACAAAAGAGAAAAAGGTAACGCGGCTGTCGCGCGAGACGTCGATCTCGCTACTTTTCTTTGTACATAGTAGCTACGTATCTCAAAGAATCCATGACAAAATTTCACATTTTCACGTTCACGACTGAACGGTCAAGAATTTGCTGAACAAAATGAATGAAAAGTTGCATATACCATAATCGGTAGTTACATAATCGTGGAAGCTAGCAGGAAATTCCTATATATCGAACGGGCCAACGTTGGACATAATAATGTTGCGTAAATTAGTTACGTCATCTATTAGTCCAGTGTGAAAGAGAGACAGAGAGAGAGTATAGTACCTTGGCCAAAAGTCGTACGAGTATCACCTATATAAGCTCGTCGGTAGAAAACGGCAACGGGGAGATCCCCGTCGATCCTTTCGATCCATTCTCTTTTCATTCGGGACGCCAAGAGAGAGAGAGGGAACAAGACGGAGAAAGAGATCGTGTCGTTGAACTCGACCGCGACCCCTCGCAATGATTTTATTCTCCCCGGCACGCTGTCCGGTACATTCCTTTCCCGGTAAAAGTCATTCCGTGAGAAAAGAGCGAACGCGTGGTACCGCGATGCCTCCCCCCTCTCTCACCCTACACACTACTTCGTTCAACCTTTTAATCGAATCTCGTTCATCGTAATTACTTACGTACCGTTAAATGGAAGCGGAGGCCGAAAGAGACCCTTCTTTCTTTCCTCGCGCCTAACTTTTTCTCTCTTTTCCTCCTCTCCTTCCTTCCAATTTTCTTCTCCCTCGAAGAAACTCTTCGACACGCTCCACACGCAAGAACAACGTTTGCTTTGCTCTCCTTGTAATACAAGTTTCAGCTTTCTATTCGTTTCGTTTACACGCTTTCGAAGATCGATCGATCGGTCGTAGGGTTTTTTGATAGTCGTCAGATTTTCATCATCGTCCGGAGAATGTACCTACGTGCCGTCTGTGTACATAGCCGAGGTTTTTAAACGAAACCATCGTCATTCTCGTTCGCCAGCTGCTACCAGCAGCTTAACTTGGAATATTAGCGTATATACATACGTGTATGTAGAAGACGATGACGAGGGAGCTTATCGAGGCTGTCATCGTCGTTTTCACGATGATTAATCGTCATCGACGAGCACGTAAATATATGAGTACACACGTACCTACGTAAGATCGGGATCGAGATCTTCGAAGATATACTTCGCGTTAAGTCCCAGTCACGTACCTACGCCGCCGCTCTCTACTTCTCACGTTCGCGAAGTTAACGTCGATACATCGAATAATTTCATGCATCCGGTCGTTCAACAGAAATTCTCACGAACGTTGAACTCGAAGACGATGTCCATAAACCGGCTAGCGTAAAACCTAAACGAACGAGATGCTTTCGTGTCGAACTAGCGCGTACTTCATACTTTGAACTTTCTTCGTGATAAAGCGAGCACCGGATAACACTTTCTTTAATCCCCTTCTCAAAATTTACAAGATACATCGTGGATAGTGAAATATTATACTCGTCGTGTTCTTCTTTGCTCGTGTTTACAAAGCGATCGAGGGAAAATAGAAGACGATGTCTACGAGATGCTGTCGAATGAAATAGGATCTTTTTTATGCCTACCAGAGAGTCACAATGTGGTCGGGTTTACGACGAGCAATCGATACCAGGGACAATAAAGTAACCAAGTAATCATTATACGTATGAGAATAGAGGATAATAATAATCGAGGTAAAAATCCAGAACCGCGAGAGATACCGTTCGTACGTGCTCTCCAAGGTTAACGACTCCATCATCGCCATTTTCGAAAGGTCGGAATCACGCGAGCAAATGGGACTTATTGTTTTCCCGTGACAACTGTCAGATACGGACGGTTTCACGCGAACGCTCGAAAAGGGATGAACCGCGCATCACGATCACCGGATGACAAAGGGATTATTCTGTTTACGTTAAAGCGAGCCCTCCCTCGGGAGCGATCCAGCTGTTGTTGCGCGTCTCGCTGGAGGGGTAGGCGACGATAATGGAGGAGGTGATGCCGTTGCTCCTGCTGGTGTGCGCCGGTGAATCGTTTCGAAAGCCCGGACGAGCGTCGATTTTGCGGTCGAGTTTTGGAACAGTCCGAGTGTCAAATGTCGACGACAACGACCGACTCTCGACCGTGGTTGCTAACGAAATATCCACCCGAAAACGCGACCAGACTCCTCTTTCCAGGGCAGAATAATAAGAAGAAAAGAAGGAGAGTAGGGAGAGATCAGATTGCAAACCGGATCGAGGCGTCGAACTTTCCGTTCGCGAATAAATCTCGATTTGCGCGAGCTATCGATGCTCGGTGATGCCGAGGCACGTTCGTATTTCGTACGACATTGGTAATTCTTCAAAAAAGTGTTCATGCTTCTGCATCGGTAATACTCGATTTGTCGTGGAATCGAGATAGAGGAGTAACGATGAAAGAGATGGAATAGAGAGATTCTGGGTAAAAGATATGGCGACATTGTTAATTGCACATTAACGATGGTATCTTTTCCTCTATACTGGGTGGTCCATTTAAATAAGGCCACCTAAATATCTCTTCAGGTTACTGTGATGTAAAAACATATTTGTTACGTAATGTGCATGATATCAATGGACGAATATCTGACAAGAATATTTTTTCCCAAAGTCATTTCTGACACATACTTAATTATAATTTTTTTTATGGCACCATGAAACTGATCAAAAAATACATTGAGATATGTATATGACCTTGAAATGATCTTGATCTTTGAAAGTTAAATATAAATATATAGGATAAACATAAAAAAATATTCTATATAAATATTGTTTTCATCGCAATAACCTGCAAAGATACTTACGTGCCTTTATTTAAATAGACCACTCTATACATATATCATCAAAACGTTTCATACCATAATTCACATGATTCAAATATTTTACTATAATTCCCAAGTTTGTCTATCGTTAGAGAAAAACGGTCAGTAATTATTCATCCGTCGTTATTATGTCGTAATCGAATTAGCCCGCGCACCGCTGGTGGTCCGTTTCCAGAAAAAGCTGTTACTCCGTTCGAAGTAAAGAAAAGAACCGTGCTGCGAACGGATTTACTCGATCGTTCGCCGTTCCCACCACCGACGAGACAAGTCCGTGAGACGTCAATTTCGCGTTTCAATCGAGAACTATAATCGTTCCTCTGGCGCCGCGCGACCAAGAACAAACGTGTTCGTGGAAATTGCAGTGGCACTTTCATCGACAACAACAGGCACTACCGGTACCAGTATTAACGGCAACTTCGTAATTGCGAACGCTAGGTCCGCGTCGTCCGCGGGAAATCATTTCGATTCATCATAGTCGCGAGTTTTTATCTTGACGATTCATTCTCGCGAAAGAAGAAAACAAATAAACGAACGATTAACGGACTAGGAGAGGGGCCAGCAGGTAGATCGAGGGAAAGAGGTTAAAAAAAAAAGGGAGAGAAAACGTGTCCTCGTCTCGGATGTATTATATATCCGAGTTAATCCGAGTTTTAGTGAAATATAATACTTCGTGGAGAACGCGAGGATTTCGGTGTTAAGCTTCTCGAGGTTCGATGGTTACCGTGCTCCCTCTTCGTATACAATTTCTCTTTCCTTCTTGTCGACAAAAAGGTCTCGCCATCTTTTCGTGTCATCCTAAAGGATGGAATGGTACTCTCTTCCTTTCTATCTCTCTCTTTCTCTCGCGGACCATTTCTTCCCGTCACCGCTAACGGAGTCCTTAATATCCGAGGAAAGACTAAGAGAGGTAAGCTTTCCTGACAAATTTCTCTTTGTTTTTTTCTCCTCCCTTTCTTACGCCAATTTACCGTCGACCGTATTAATTAAGGAGATATCAAAGCGAAATCTCTGCCCGAGGTAAAAACCAATGGATTAAAAGCACGGTGCAACCGGAGACACGTATGTAGCACTGAATTTTCCAGCTGGTACGAAAGATCGAAGCTCGTCGAACTTGTCCACCGTATGGAAGCACGATATAACCCGAAAGAGCTTGTATAACCATATAACATGGGATCATCTTCGTTTTATAGCGAACGACGAACGTATACCTCGTTTAATCGTGTCGAAGGAAGTACGAAAGAGATGGAAAAACGAGAGGGGATGGAAAGAACGCGTGTGCTGCACGTCGAAAGTGGTTCTCTCTCTTTCTCTCAGGGCCGCCGTTAAATCGAAACTTTTCCATCGCGAACTCGCCCTGGTAAATTTGCAAAAAATATTGTAGAAAAAGGTGGAAGATGCTGAGGTGGAAAAGAAAAAGGAAAAGAGAGTGCCTTTTCCCTCGCGCGCGAGCACGAACGGAACACGTGTTAAAAATTGCATCCCCCGATAGTACTTGTTAAAGCCCTCGGCGAAAGCTGCGAGAGGATAAATTTGCAAGTTAAATTGCGCTTGGGGTTAGAAAGAACGGCGAAGCTTGCGAAGCAGGCTAGAGAGAAGGTTAGAGTAAGTGTACGAAAAGGAGGTGGAGAAACGGGGTAGCTTGGACACGCGCGCACGCTAAGGTTTGTCAAAGTTATAGCCGTGGAGAAGGAAAAGACCGAAACTTTACAAATTTTACCACTACCGCGAATTCTTTAGCATCGTGCATTTCGATGAACGTAAATCTCTATCATTATTTATTAGACGGCTACGTGATTTCTGTCGTAAGGAAAATGACCCGGTCGTGTTAAGAGAATTTTTCACGATTTTCTTGATCCCGCAGGTTACGTGGAGTAACCGAGATGCTTGAAACGCGTTGGTATCTTATTTTCAGCGTTTTAAGTCCAAAGTGTCCGCTACTGGGGCATTTACCTTACTTCTGGACAAAAGCCAACCAAACGTCGCTTATCTTCGACGAAGAATCATGACTCATTACGACCCCTGAATTTTATCTCTTCTCTCGAATCTCATAAAAGCGACCTCACGAACATATTCCTGACATTGCGCAAAACACAGATAACGAGGTGCACGCGATGAACGAATTTACGAATCGTATTTTCTCATTACGTGACGTGGAACGTCTTATTATCATCGACTTCTACGTTCATTGTCCTTAACCCTTCCGTCCCTTATACGCATCTAATTAACTCGCTTTGTCTGGTACCTACTTGATCCACGACGAATCGAGTTAATGGTCGCTTCTTTGGTTTCTTGCCTATTTCTCTCTTCCTCTCGTTCATAACTTTTAGAAGATCGTGTAAAGAATACTAATTAATTTAAACCTCTTATATTCTTTGATGAGAATAAAAAGTTTTTATTGCGATCGTTTAAATTCACTTCTTTTAAATTAATTGCAAGGAATATGGGAGCATACGTATAATCGTGACTCAAACGTAATAGAAAAAGACAGAATGTAAAACCGAAAGATATTTCATCCACTTTGCTTCGATTTCGAGTAGACTCGAACTACATACTCTCTCGTTCTTCATTTCTCACACACGTACGTACGCTTTCCGTAAAACTATTCCAGTCTACCGTCGGAGGTGCACTCATTTTAATCAGGGGTTTCTCTTCGTTCTCGTTTCGGTCGACCCTCGTGAACGGAGAACGACAGGAGAGAGAGAAAGTGTAGGTGTGTGCATGAGAAAGAGAGAGAGAGAGAAAGATTGAAGGTGGCCTACACGCTTGGACACACGCACGGCATGCACAAAGAGCCACCGTCGGCTTTCCTTTTGAACGTCCTGCTGCCTCCAGCAAATATGGCACTCCGAGGAACGGAGACGACGCTTAGAACTCCGTGCAAAAATATTTGCAAAGGAAGAAGATTTCAAGCTCGCGCGTCACGCGCGGAATCTCGCGCAAAGGGAACACGCGAAACGTTAAAACCCTGACGTTTAACGCCTAGGACGTTACCAAATTCTTTTGCAGCACTTATGGAGCTAGACACTGTCTAAATACACAAGGATTATTAAAAACCATGGTTAATCGTTGCTGCTGTAGAACCAAACGGTGCAAGAAAGTTACATTTGTTTGAATTAGTCCATTTCTTAACGTCGTTACATATAAGCTAAGCAAATACAGGTAAACGTCCTATAACGTGATACTTAATCCTGGAATAGTAGAATGTAATAAACTCTATACCTTACGGTGTTTAAACTCTTCCCTCTTTTTCTTGGCAAGACAAATGATGCTATCATTTATATTTTAATGAAATGTTATTAAAACAATTCGTAAATATTTACTTTTCATAACATAGTGGCAAAATTCTTTATAGAAATAAAGTTTAAACAGTTTTCATAAAAGGTTAATATTTTCTCTGACTTTGGGAAGAAATGGGTTAACACGATCGTCAAAGTTATACGCTGCATTTTTATTAAGAAAAGAATACGAGAAAAGAAATATCAACTGTACACGATCGAGGGTTCCTTGCCAAAAAGTATAAATCGAAAAAAAAACATGAAATAAAAGTAACAGAGGCATATGGCTTTTGCCATACAAAAGCAACGACATCAAAGTTGCGTTTACGGTCAGCACGTAAATTCGCATTTAGGTGTGGTGCAACGTAGGGCGAGCATGGTTATGGTTCCCTTTATAACGCTTACGACGTCCCGTCTCACGGTGGTTGTTGATTTTGAGTTCATTTCCATAATCAATGTTTATGGTAACTCCACTCGAACATTTCCAGGCTCTATTGCATCGTTCGTTTGCGTGATCGGTTTTTGGCCGAACGATACTAACTTTACGCTTGGAATTAATTTATCTAATAGGAGCATCTCATATTTGGTATAAACGATATTACGAAAGGGTTAATAACGAAAGGAGCGCTAGGATTTATCGGAAGAATCGTTACTAAATCGACAAGAATTTCTCCATCGATGCGACATCGATACGAGATTCGATCGATATTCCCTTCGCTTCCTTGGAATTCGCCTCACGATTTAGGACAGTGTAACCACGCGCTTGTGCTACGTGGGCACGCACGTACAAACACCCACCCACTCGTCCCCCTTAGCACATACACGAATACGTAGCCTCTCCTTAGAGAAATCTGCGTTGAGATATCCGATGTTCAATAACGTTTGGCATCTCCGCTCGAGTTTCCGGTGAAATACCGAGACACGGCAGGTACATACCTCTTGCCATTTTTGTTACCAAGAAAAATTCTATCTCGAATTGCTTCTGACAAAACATGGCTGACACGCGTATGTAGGTATGCGTGGGATGGCGCTAGCGTGACGGACGTTTTGGTCCACCGAGCGGAAAAAAAAAATTTTTCTCGGACAATCGCGGAAACGAACTGGTCGAAAAGTACGGAAGAAAAGTTCTCTCGGAGCTCACAAAAGCTCATATAAAAGCTCGGAGAGAGAGAGAGAGAGAAAAACGACGAGATTTATTCGGCTCGCGTACTACCTACGACCACCATGACCCTACTCAAGCTATACGTGGAACTTAATCGAAGACGGGACAAAGCCTTCACCGTGAAGAAAAGAAAAAGAGAGGGAAAAGAAGAAGGAAAACCAGTTGGAATAAAAGAGCCTATAAAAGAGCTCGCACCGGAGTTCGTAATGGCGAGGGCGGATCTTTGGTGAACGATAAACCCAACTAACGCTATGTTCCTTTAGTCCACATTCACGTTATACGGGTATACATAACGCGCGGAGAGATACCAACAGAACGATTAGCCGACCAGAACAATTTTTCATTATTCTCGTTAAAATTACCTCATAAATCAGTAATGTTCGACGTTTCGAAGCGATTCGATGCTATTATTATTAAAGCCGTCGTTAATGCGCGAGCGCCATTCGGTCGATTCACGTCATATTAAAGTTAGCTCGAGTGCATGAAATATTCCATACATCGTTAATCTATAATCGATCGATAGCACAGGATTTCCCTAAGCGCGGATACATCGACCATGGGAGCCTTCGAACTGTGAGAAATGACGAAATGTAAATTCTGGTGAAAAAAATGCTGACATTTCCCGAGGAAATCCTCCTCTTTTTCTTTCTTTCTTTTATCACGTCGTTATTAACGCGTTACACGTTCGTTTCGCTATTGCGCGTCACGCGAGATGAGAATACACGCATGCACGCGAAAAGATTCGTAACGAGATTAGGAAAAATTGTGTCCCGCGAAATTTCGACGGCAATCTCGATGCTAATTCCGAATGCTTTTAAATGTCACGGTCGTTTTTTTAAGTTGGCCGTTGAAAAATGGCGAACGTTCTTACGAATATACATACATAATCGGGGATCGTTCTAAGCAGCGCTTGGTCCAAGTTCGGGGGAGATGGTTCCAATTTAGCAGCCACGACAAATAATTTGAATATAAATGTTTTTTTTAGAATTAACAGAAGCAATCCAAGGAGTACTTAATAGCGATACAATTGTATAAGAAAATTAATAAATAACTTACCTTTGAATTTCTTTCCTTCTCTCCAATTTTAGTAACAAAATTACATGCACATATCTGTGATGGGAGATCAAACAACGTAAGCCATATTTTCAAAAGAAGTTCGATTTATACTTTAATTAAAGCCAAGAAAATGGTATTTGTGTTCTCAAAGGAAAGAGAATGCACTTGAAACATGTTTCCTATTCTAAATTATATTGTGCTTCGCTCGGTAACGGTATAAAATAGATTTTACAAAACTTCAAACGGCGATATCTCGAAATTAAAATATATGTAACTTACGTCGTTCTACTTTAGACCAAAGAGATATTCTCTTGAGAAGATCGAGGAACGAAAAAGTTGGTCAGTGCCATTGATTCGTTAAGTTATTATTTACAATTTTTACGTTAGTCATCTCTCACAAATTTATTTTAGACAAAAACTTAATTACTCGTCTGATCGAAAAGCGATCGCGAGCTGCGATCAACCGCGAGGTAAACACGCCTGAAATCGAGTGATTTCGACTGGATAGTGTGGACGAACTTCGAACAAAAGCACGCGCGTTTGTTCGCGAGTTATGTTGGCGCGCCAACGCACAGGCAACCAAGCGTGTCGATAATGCGCTTTACAAAGGGCAAGTATTTAAAAGTTTCGTTCTTATTGCACATTGTATATAAAAGATATAAAAAAAAGAGGAGGCACGTGCTTCGAAGGAAAGAGAGAGAGAGAGAATAGGATCGGAATGCGGGGCGCTTAAATTTCATTAGGTTAACAAACTGAATTATATTATATCACACTTGATAAAATTATCTCGTCGTGGTATTTTCATCAAAATTTTCTGTCTACCATCGATCGATATAGAACTTCGTTACTTTGAAAATTATACGCACGAAATGGTAAAACTTTAGCTCTTGATCATTTTTATGCGAGATCAAAATTCTGAAATATACGTCGTTTTTTTAGAGATACTTGGAAATAAAAAGCTCACTTTCATTGTGTATAGTAAAAAAGAAAAAAGAATAAGAAAAACAGTAATGTTTCAATAAAAATCACTTTCAGAAAAAACACTATTTTAAAAATGAAGAATGATTATTATAAGAAATGACAAATTAAATTATTTTCACCTCCTTGTTGGATTCAGTGTTTAATATCAAAGGGTAAAAGGTATACCATCGTCCCGCAAAATTTCATGTAGGTATGTAATTGGAATAATCAACGTTGAAATTTATTAATTATACAAAGCGAGGTTATCCATATTTAACGGTACACGCTTTCGCGTGTTACCTAGTTGTACCAAACAAAATCCAAAGTCTTTTAAACCCTTGGTACACGGAAAATAGAGAGAGAGAGAGAGAGGAGGCTATTTTATAGTAAAGTGGATGCATACAGAACGACCGCGTGCACGCATATCTCAAAAGAAGAGAAGAAAGGCCCCCTTCTCTGAGGATGCATTTTGCATAACATTATGGGATTGCACGAATATTTATTTATGCATACGCTCTTACGATGAATAATTATGCGGGTTGCCTTCGTCGCTTCCTTGCGAGTAGGACGACCGTCGCGTGGGTACGTAAATTTACGCGACGCTGTAAAACTATTCCGTTTTAATCATGCACTTTCTTTTTCTCTCCAAAATACGACCACTTTGCTTGGTAAAAATCATTAAAAAAAAATTGACCTTGATACATGTGGAAATATTTCTATACTTTTTCCTCATTTCCATGAAAGAAATTCTTTGACCTCCTTCGAAGATCAAAATAGTATCCTCGGTAATTAAAAGTCATTAAATCATTCGCGTGTATAGGAACACGTAGGACATCGACGTGAATAAAAACGTTATATCGTGTATGCATCGTCCAGCTTGCAAAATCATCGACATGTGTACATAAAAAGACTTTCGAATAAATGCCGCTGCAGTATCGCGTATGCTTCGTCGCAACGCGCATACAGCGTAGTTACACACCCTTCTCTTTTTTGCAGCACGCGTGCCCGTCCATTCATGCGTGTTTTTTTTAGGTAAACGTTTGCTTTGTTTATTCACTCCGTAGCATGATGCCCATCTCGATTAATACAAATAAGAGAAAAAAGAGGACGGGTTTATAGGGATATAGGTAATGAAAACGTCGTGCTTTATAGATGATTCGATTTCTTTTTAATCATTTCTTGACGTCATTTCCTATTATGTTTATTTGATGGTATAGCTTATTGAAATTTTCTATCGGCAAAATTGCTGGTAATAAGAAAAGCTCGGTCGCCTTTGAAAAGCCGACGGTTTCCCATCGTGAGGTCGTAAAAGCACGGATAGTCGGCATGCCCTCGTAAGAGGGCTACTTAAGCGAAGGATCCGATTTTGGGTCGGTCTCGTGGCCGTGGGAAAAAGCGTAAAAGCAATAGACGCGAAAGAAAGCAGACCGAGGTAGGTCTTCCGAGGTGTATATGTACCTGTTTCCCGTTGGCGAAGAGAAAGGAAGACAACACGCTCTTCTTGGACATTATCCAGACGCAAAGTCCCGCGACAATAAGTTTGCGTCCCGGTGGGAGACGACGACAGACTTTTTACGACCGTTTGCCGATCGTTCGGGAATGGCTCGTTCCCCGAAGACGGATTATCTATGGGGAAAAGAACGTTATCCGTTGTATGGGAAGCTTAACTTTTATTCTTGGTAGAAGTATCCTGTGAACATTTTTCTTTTGGACGTTAATTGTCTTGTTTTATATTTGGAGACAAGGACACCGAGTATATTTGGGCCATTCTACTTTTGGTTCTATCTTTTAAAAGCAATCATAAAAAAGTAAACACCTTTTTTTCAAGTTTTATGCTTTCGAATATTATTTTTTAATGTCTATCGATCTGGAATATTATAACGAACAACTAAGTTTAAGTATTAATCGTACTCTATTTCAGTCGAAGATTCAGTCTGTTCTCAGGGCAAAGTGATTGGCTCCGCTTTTAAGGTTTTGTTTAAATTTTAATATCAAAGGGTTCGAACGATAATTAATTTTGTATGTTTAAGATAACGTTAATAGTTAATTTCAGAGCATGAAGATAAGTCTATAGTTATTAAAAATATGGTCCGTATCGCGGTCAGCTCGAATTTATCTTTAATAAAAATGTTTCCAGCATACGAGAGACGATTATCTCCGATTCGTTAAACTCTCCTCTCCTAATCGAGCCACGAAATCAGGACCAAAAAGGGATGGCTCGTGTTCCTGTTTATCAACGTCCGGCGAAGCTTTTCTCGCGGTGCGAGGGTGCACAGGACGCGTGGAGCATTATTATATCAACGGTTTACTCGGCCATACAATTTTCCAGCGTGAATTTAAATGCATTACATCCTAGCTACGCCCGACGGAAGATTGCATTACGAAGTGAGCGAGCGAGGCGAATGTGTATGAAATTTTCGTTTGTACTATTCGCTGGAGAATGTCCTGACGAGTTTTCTTCTCTCTCTCTCTCCTCCCATTTCTCCCCCTCCCCTTTTCTACTTGCATACGAAAGATAATTTTGTTACTCGTACATGACGTACGTTTTGACCTGCATGTCATATCGCGAACTTCTACGAGACGAGTCGAGCGAATTCGTTTCGCTACGTGCTCCTCAAAAGCGTCCTTTATATTCCTATTTTGCACTCAAATCTTCTCCCTTTTCCCTATTCTCATATATATATATATATATATATATACCTACCACATTCGTCTACCCTTGTCCAGACGTAATTCGTTCGAATTCGATCATACGCGTTATCAATGATTCCCTCCTAGAAATGATTCCGCATAGGAAGTTATAAATCATCATTATCGTCATCGTCATCGTCACAGCTATCGCGGGTCTCTTCGTAACGTTCACAATTAGTAATATATCATTTACATCCTTCCCACGTGCGATATCTATCGGCGTTGCCTAAGCCCGATATAAAATATCACCGTTCCTCTCGCATATTCGATTACGTTCGATGCAATTAATCTCTTTCGCTTGCTGCGATAGTCGCCTCGCGGCGGCGTTGCTTTATAATCAATTTACCTATCGCGATGGCAAAGGGAAAAGAAAAGGTAAACGAACAAAAAGAAGAGAAAGAAAAATGAATCGCGTCTCGCGGAGTATCAAATTTATAGATAATCGAGATTGAAAAAGAGTGGTAGATAAAAGTAAAAGTTTGGAGAGGGATAGTACAGGAGGAAACGCATAACTTTTTTTAGCCGGCTAGAATGTGTAGTTAATGGCGATTTAATGGAGTGTAAGAGAATGCAGGCCCCAATGGCCAATGTGTCAATATCGATCGAAAGGACACACAACGGTTAGGAGGGGACCGAGTTGGTTACTGGAACGCGAGGCATTCGTGGGCCGTTGGTACCCAGGGAAAATTTATGTAGGAGGGCTAACGACTGAGCAACGATCGTCACTGCGCTACGCTTCCGGTCTTCGTCGATTTTCAGCTCTCCATCTGTCGTCCGACATATCCTTCCACTCGTTTTACTATTACACGTGCGTCGAGATCGTTCGCATGATCCATCGGAATCCTTTTGTACGGTGAGAAGGGATAAAAAAAAGATTTTTCACATTTTTTTTATAGCATACCGTAGTCTCGCTGTGCTCGATAGGGTATATTCTCATCTCAATTACCCGTTTCGTGCCAAGGGAAGTAAAAAAAAGAAGCTTCGCTGATCGTTCGGAAATTTGCAATCGTAATCTATTGTTAATGGAAGGAAATATGCGATTGACTGGCAGCTCCCTTACATAACCGTCCTGTTTCCAGGAAGTTAATGCCGGAGCTCGGCACGAAATACCCTTGTCCCTGTCGCAACGTACCTTCGATCGACTCTGGGAGTTTGGTAATTGACGCAATTAGAGAGGTAGTCACGATTCCATCGGGTATTTCGATAAATACGATTTGGAACGAATTATTACGAAGAATGGTAGAAATAGAAAAGATGTCATCTTTTATCGAATTTTACGGGATAAGTGACGAGACGTTGATTTGAGGAATTATGGAAGAAATTTAACCTTTTTTTAGTTTCTTTTGCCCTTGGCTATTGTTTAGCCGAGGTAAACGCGAGGGAGAGTGCGAGAGATCTATGCGAAGGGCCAGAAGGGTGTACTTGGTAATGTTTGCACGCTGAATCAAACGTTGGTGCAACCCTATCTACAGTTTCAGGCTTTCGTGCGTCGGATTGCGTGTTGTGGTTGTTGTTGCTATTGTCGCGTCGCTATGGTAACCCCCAAGCCCTTGTTCAATACACTGTGAATTATGAGTAAAGTCAGTGCCAGTTACGATGGCGACGATAGCAGCCATGGTGCAGAATGAAACAGAGAAAGGAGGGAGAGAGTTAGGTGTGTTGTGTTTACTATGGTTCAGGGTGAGCTCGTTTTCGAAGCGTAATAACCCCTAATCACGCTATCTCTACGTAGGTACTTTTCCGAAAAGAAATTCCAGTGATTTGCATAAGTGGCTCGTAGGTACTTTACAACAACGATTTATCGATCGCCTCTTATCGGCTCGTTTCTTTCTTAAACGGTGATCGCATAAATAATCGGGGCTTTCAATTACAAACCGTAATTAAGATTTCTAATCCTTCTTAAAGCAGCTTCGCCGTCTCCGTAAAGACGAGCTTAAATTATTTACACGTCGGAGTAGACCAAGAACTCTCGAGATATCGAGAATATGAAAGTCCGTGGGATATTCGAAATCTTCAAAGATGCTACGAACAAGAGACTTTATCAATTCATTCGGCGAAGGAACATTTTCAGAAAGAGATTTTTTTCGAAAGCAGCGATAGAAACGAGGTCAGAACTATTTTGTTCTCTGTCGTTACGCTTCGTGGAACTCGGAAGAGACACGACCGAGAAGAAAAAAAGATCTCCTTCCAGTACGAAGTACCTTTTTCGTGGCGAGCACATGGCTCGAAGAAGCCGTATCGCTGAGATGCGAAGAAAACGCGGTACTCTTTTCCAGACTCCCGTTCGCATCCAGCGGTGCGGGTACTAGTCTGGCATGAATGGGCCTTCTTGTTCCGAAAAATAAAGGTACGACTCGCCGTCGACGAATCCTCGAGGGTACCGTAGACCGCCCATTGTGAAAAGACGAATAATTGAAAGTGATTTTCGCCGTTGAGAGTCCAAAATAACGAGAAATTTTCTACTTAACCCTTAGAACTCTACGTCGAGTTACACTCGACGTGACCAATTTTGTACGGTACTTGGTATTCATTCGTTCCTCGCACTTGGAATTTTTTCTTCAAACCATCGACCATTATATAATTTGAAATAAAAATGGTATAATGTTGCAAATATAAGTGAAAATCAAGCTCAAAAACGTCGATCGAGTTCTCAATCACGATCTTCGACGAGTCATGACTCCAGAGAGGTGCTACGAGTCGCCAACTTTGAAAGGGGGGATGCATTCTCTTTGATATTTCCGAACGAACCAGAGTTTCGTGAGTTTTGCTTCGAAATGATACCTCGTTAGAAATTCCCTAATGTAGCGGCTTAACGGTACCTACACTCGATCGGTGTTAGACGCGCGAGAGCTAAGGAGGTCAGCCGATTGTGCCTCGTTGAAAGCGATACGACGAGGAGCTTTCCCCGCGTGATTATACAGTGTAAATAACGATAAACGCATTATTCCTTATCGCGCGTGAACATTCGACGGCTCTCGATCGGTGTATCGAACCTTGTTACTACAACGAGCGAAGCATCGGATTACATTAATTATCGTTTCTCATTATTATTGTCATACGGTAGGTAGTCAGGTATATATAGGTATGTACACAAAAGTGATAGGTAGATAACGATATACAGGGTGTCTCATTTGACCTTACCCAGTCGAAAACTATACGTGCATATGTATAAATTAAGTCGAAAAGTCTAATAAACTTTTTCAAAATTCGGCCTAGTTAACGAACCTTTGCACTCTATTGTCGCTTCTAAGGCAACATATTTTGGACACTATATCATTTAATTTCAAAGAATATATTGTGAAAAAAATATGTTGGAGCTGCTGGTAGGTGAATCGAACTCAAATCTGTGAATTCAAAAAAAGAGTTTTATCTTCAAAACCGGTCTTGTTGAGTCACACTAGAGACCCGAAATAAGAGTTATATGTAAATTTCGTAGAAAAATCTCTATTACTCAAAAATATTTAATGATGCCTTTAAATTATTTCCAATTTTAAGTAATAGAGATTTTTCTACGAAATTTAAATATAACTTTTATTTCGAATCTCTGGTCACACTCGACACCGAGTGTAAAAGAGTTAACCAACAAAGATCGGCCAATCGTTGAGGGCAGAAGTGATCCGCGAAGAAATACTTTCCACGTAAAATTACGTTAGATGTATGTCACTGCGATGTTGTTTTTTTTCGTGATTGGCCAATCTTTGTGAGTGATTAACTCGTTAATTAGGCCAAAATTCGAAATTGATTAAACTTTTCGACTCAATCCATACCTTTGCACACGTTATTTTCAGGTGGATAAAGTCAAATGGGACACCCGGTATAACGCCGAGACAACGACCCTCGCGGTAGTATCGTCCCGTTGATTTTCGAGTTATCGTAGGATAAACGGGGCAAGCTGTATCGAATTCGTTGGGAAATTCGTTAACGCGACGGGATAGCTGCAGGTATTCGCGAGAGTAACAGCGGCAGCTCTAGTTCCAGCTCGCGTTTCTCGAGGTTCCTGCAGCACCGAGGGAAGCTCTGCTTTCTAAACTAAATTATTGCTTTGCCATGCGTGGTATTTAGTTCAAAGAGAGAGACAGAGGGAGAGAAAGAGGAGACGCGATAATTCGTTCTTACTCGATTATTCTACGTTCTCACGTTAATCGACCGTCGACGAGTGTATGCATGTGCTTTTGCCGGAAGTATTTCAAGTATTCGATAAATGCATACTGCCCGTGTATTTTCATCGATCGAGTATTAAGCATACAATGTATAAGAAAAAGAAGGATGAGAGGTACCGGGACGTCCAACGAAGAAAGAACAAAGAAATCGACTCGTCTTTTTTACGTGCCGCAGGTAAAGAAAGGACGAATGGAAATCCGCGTTCCGGGTGACACGGCCGGACGTATTTCGCGATGAATTAGTTTTTCTTGGACGACAGGACTCACGGATAAAATATTGTTGCCGTGAGAGGGTAGCTGCCGGTCGAGGTCCGATATAATAAATTGCATCCGATTCTCTTTTCTTTGCACAGGGGAAAGCTCTCGCGGACTAGCGAACACAGCTTAACGCGATATATAAAAGACTTTCGAGTAACCGACTACGACCTGGTTTCGTTCCTTCGAAAGAAACCAGTGATACGCGTCGTCGTAGCACGAGGTTTAATTAAAACGAGAGGGAATAATTTAAGAAGGAGGGAAAACTCGACCATTTTCGAAATATCTGTTCTTTCTCTCTCTCTTTCGTCATCATCGACGCTCCGACGAGCAACCCTTTTTCTTTTCTCTTCTCTCCTTTATCGATCTCTTTCTTATTCTTTCTTTTCTCTCGCGAGAGATATTTCCTGTAGATCGAAGGTAAAGCACGAGCAGCCGTTTAGACGGCAAATTGAAAACTCTCGCTTCATTGAAGTAGAAAGAAAGAGAGAGGTCATATTCGTTCTCCAACGGTGGTCGCGGAGTAGTAGCTAACACTATGCTCGTTTTCATCCTCTTGGTAGGTCCAGAATGAGAAAGAGAGAAAGGAAGGAAGGAAGGAGAAACGCGGGGTGGTCGACTCCATAAAGCCGGAAGCCTAGTAATTGGAGAGGACTCGCGATTCTTGCCCTCTCAGCTTCGTTCGAGCTTTCCCACCCATATCTTCCTGTTCCCAGAATTTCACCTTCATCCCTAGCAGTTTCTCCGATAGGCGTGACAAACTAAAGAGCACGTAATTAATGGACCTACGACAAACAAGTTTCCTCCTAGATCTAGTTATTACGCTCGATTCTCTACTACGTCTCTCCGATTCTCCTCGAACTTGAGAACGTCTCGGGTTAAAAAAAATGGACTTCTAAGATATCCTACCGATTTCACTTGGAACAAAAAGACTCTTGAACCAGAGACACGAATCGATTCTATAATAAAACGATCAATGAATCAAAGATATGTTTGCGGGATACGAAGAGAGAACCTACGCGTGACCACCACAAACCTAATTTCTCTTTTATCCCAACGAGCATGTACACCATCGTTCACCAAACGACCTACTTTCCGTGAAAACGCGTGCATTATGCTTCACGAAGTAGCAATGCTCGCGTATCGGTTAGAGGGAAGCGCGGGGGTGAGCGCGATAGTCAGTCAGGAACCAATAAAGATGGCAATCTATTTAATTTGGCTTCCGTCCACGCGGTAATGTTCCCACCGGTGCTGTCAGTCTGGCTGCGGTACGCGCCAAGTGGCAGAGAAAGGGAGGGGGCGGAGCGTAGCGCCGCCGGCTCGGCGATCGTCGCGCCCGCTCGGTTTCGTTCGCCGGCCGGACGACGAACGTTACCGAACGGTCCCGAAGATCACCGAGACGGGTGTTAGCGCGCCTGGAGTTTCGAGATGTTCGACAAGAGCGCGCAGTTCGTCGGCGAGCGCGGCACCGTCACGTACCGGTGTTCTCCCTTCGTCATTACTTTCTCTCTCTTTCTCTCTTTCCGTGTGTATTATTTCGACGGTGCGCGCACGTTTTTTCTTGAAGCAAAGTTGGAACAATCGTGTTACTTTGTTACGTATTAGGGTTATTGATCGAGAGTGCTGTATCGATCGAAGATTCTTCACGATGATTCGACGCGCGAGCAGAGGCAAGATCAACGATTAATTATCACTTGTTTCTTTTTTTTCACACTTTTTGCTATTTCTTAGGTTGTTTGTAATATAGTGTTCATTGAGAAAGGGTTGTCATGAATGTTTTAATTGAAGGGCTCGGTTCCAGGAGTCGTTAGTCCAAAAAAGATGTTTCGAGATTATCGAGGTTGGATGTCATTGCTTTATGGTGAACATGATTGTGTTGTCAGTTTAAAAAATTCTTTAAGTGGAATTAGGGATTTTTGGAACTGGACCCTTTAATTGTTACACGTGTTTTGGTAGTTATTGGATTGTTTATACTCTTTACGGTACACCCTCCTCAATGGACTTATCTGTCAAATCTTTTATTATTATTTGGATATCATCGAGCGATGAGTTGGTCTTTGACTAAAAGACCATGAAAAGTAATTTATAATTACAATAAATTGTTTAATTAATCGAGGTGTTCGTCTTAGCAACTATTCATCTTATTGTACTTTTATTAAAACCTGCAACAGTTTAACCTTCGTTATTATTCCGATCGTTAAATCAAAGCGGAACAAGCTTCGAAATACTACGTTTCTCTCGTATGTTTCTTAATCAGCTTACTTTAGCGGTAAGGATAGCTAGTTAGAGGCAGGTGCACCGACGATCTTGCGAAGACACGATTAAAGGTCCCGACCTCTTAAAGGTCTCTCTCCGTAGCTGGACCCGCGTGCACCCATTTGCAAGTTTTAGTGACGGACGACTGTTCGCCGGATATCTCCCGACTCGCTTTCGAGTGATTTATCGACGCGCCTGCAATCCCGTAATGGCGTGGGTGGCACTCTCGAGACAACGATTATCTATAGAAAGAATTCACGAATAGACGAACGTGTATGGCTAAACGGAATTTTCCTTTTCGTTCGAGAGTAAAAAATATATATACATATAGATATCTTCGGGAAAGAACCGATAAAATCGGTAGTAGGATAAATAGACGAGAACCCGTCGATATTTGTAAAGCCGCGCACGAGCTTTTATCCAGCCCGGCACGATCGGATCTCTCTCTCTCTCTTCTTCCTAAGTTCTTTTTAATCCGCTACGCGAGTCGAGGGAAAGCCGCTTTTACGATCGACTACCGTGATCGATAACTCGCGCGGAGACTCCGTTAGAAAGACAAGAAAAGCAAGCGAACGTTCATCGAGGCGTTCCAAGAAGAGCAAGGAACCTATGTCTATCGAATTAATATTTTATCGAGTTCCAAGGACGTCCGTCGGCTCGTTAGGAGTCCATTAAAGTTCCTTCGATTCGATCGAGCTCATTTTTATTATTCTTTTAAGAGGGCAATTCGTAATTTAACAAATTTATTAATTTCTCTTCGCGGAGGACGAGTAGCTACCGCTAAAGTGCGAAGCTGAAAGCTCGACTTTTTATAAGAACCTTAAATTTAAATTCATTCGCTGACACTTTTTAATCTCGCATTAAGCCGTACTTCAAATTTCAATTAAATTTTAAGTAGCAGCCGGGCGATCGCGATAACGGACGAGGAACGACGATAAAGGGAGATGCAACAACGCTGGAAGGCGCATTCGAGGATACTGCACTCGTTATCGAAACAAAGACTCTCTCGCTGGCTTGCGAGAACGAAAGGAAGGTCTTGGGAGAATCTTTTGTAAACTCGACTTCTTCGGCAAGGAAGAAGAGAACGCCATAGTTTTAACGGTTTTCCTCGCCTTCCACTATTCGACGTCATCCATTTCTCTTTTTTTTTTTTATCTACATTTTACAGAAAGCTTCGTTCGAACGCGTCGCGCTCGCTCGCCTCCCCGTGTTAATCGCGAAAAGTTGTAGAACGTGTTAATTAAATTTCCTAGGTGCTCGTCGAGTAAAAGACAGAGAGAGAGAGAGAGGATGATTACCGGGCTTCGAGACCGTCGCAAATTTTTAGCCGTCCTCCTCGTACCACTATTTTCAACGACAAACACATCTCACGCACACTCGTGCCAACCATCCTGCTGTCTAACGAAGCAAGCTACATTAGAGATAATCGTAACGAACGCACGCTACGAATTATCGTAATTTCAGGTAGCTCGGGAGCTCATTAAATACTTTACCCTTGACTTTTCGCGCATGCCTTGCGTACAATTTTAGGGACGTGGATAGAGGTACGTTGGAGAAACAGTTTATTCTCCATCTCTCTCGGTCTCTATTCCACAGGGACCAAAAATTTGAGTGGCACTCGAGGAAGCCAACGTCGAGCGGTAGCTACGGTACAAAAGCGTAACGAGTTTCTAAGTTTGCGAGTTTGTCGTCCGAGGAATACGTCGGAACAAATCCTGTAACTGGCTCGTACGATTTGCCGTTGCGGGAAAGGGAAGCGAAATAACTTTGGTTTTCGAAAGTTGTTGCCTCTAACACGCTCGTAGAGAGTCACGTATATGTGGGGACGAAAAAAAGTAGTACGGGGGGGTGTTGATAGGGTTCATTCGAAAAGAAGATTCGTTAATTAATAAGCAGCTTGTTCGAGGACATAAAAAACTATATAGGTATATACCAGGGTGTTATCCAAATAAATTATTTGAAAAATAATCGTTAAGGTAAGAAATTATTTTATTTGGCTACATGTTATTTGAAATGATCATGTGTTAGTTTATTTGAGCAGTCGAATGATTTATTTGCTTATTACTTTGCTGTTTCAAATTCAAATAAAATAGTTTTTCATTTTATTTTCTATTTGATCAAGTATTTATTCAAATATTCTTTATTTCCATCATGTCAACATCACGTCGAGAACACTTCTATCGTAAAAACAAGTGACGCTACGGAATAAAAATTCCTCGTCCTGTGACAATTATTTATTTTATTTAATTGAAATAACTGAGTATTTCAAATAATTATTTGTTTTCTTACTTCCCATACAACCCTGATATATACGTATGTATGTACGTCGATATTAATTAAAATATTCGCGAGAGGGAAGAGTCGAAGGCGAGATATGGCAATAATCATCGTTGGCCGTATTAGTCGTCCAAGAGTGAAAAAGTTCTGGCTACGAGGGTAAAACTCGAAAAAGCTTCGACGCTCTTAACGATTTTCCTTCTTTTTCATCTTGGCTCCTTATTTCTTGCCACACGGTCGTTAACCACGATCACCGCTTTTCAGCAATTTTCTACGCCGATGGACGCTCGTACTCGTTTAACCTATCTATATACCTTACAACCACGTTCAACAATTATTATTCGCGCGACCGCCGTGGGGAAATGAATTTCAGAACGTAATAATCCACGGCTAAGATTAATCTTTTCCTTAGGCGTTACCGGCCATCGCTGGAGTTTATTCGTTTCCCCAGCTTGGCCCTTAACATCCGCTAATTTCGCGGTTGCGTTAAGGAAGATTAACGCGCGTTTGTAGTTACGCGTATCAACGATCTCGTTGGTGGTTTCGCTTGAAAACTTGGCGCTAGGAATAGAAATAGCAATGCGAAGATCTTTGTAGATGGTTCACACGTTTCTTTTATATCTCGTTTAATTCTTACGTTTCGCAGCCAGGTACTCGTCTTAACGTTTCTATATTTTTTACAATAACTTTTTCTATTCTCATGATAATATCGTAAAAATACACAAATTCTCGTTTTAAAAATACATTTTACGAAGAGAATTCTGAGTATCAAAACTTGAAACATTTATATACGCTTGTGTCATAATTTCATACAATTTGTTTTCGTTGGAAACTGCAGTGGCTGAAATGAATACTTACAGGAAAGCGAAATTACTATTCTCTATTTGATGTAGGGAAGAATCGCGAGCCGGGTACCTCGGTTACAAAATCGTCTTTGAAATGTTTAATATAACGGTTAATAATCGAAAGAAATACACACGTACCTAATATTTAGGTATTATCGATGTTGTTGCTAAAAATAATTTCAAGATCGAAAGCAAACATCGGCTTTTCGTACAAGCCAGATTCGCGGGGTTAACAGAATTTCGAAGCCGATAACAGCGAAGAGCGAGGGTAGAGGAGAGTCAAACGCTCGTATATTTCTGCATCGATCGGGGTCAAGTGTCGGTAGAGAGCCGAGCTTAATAGTCACGAAGAATTTAGGACTTTATATATCTCGGAGGGCGTAAATTAAAATGCCGATCGGAAATGCTACGACGGCGCTACGTGAGCGTCTTACGTCGAATCGACGCCCCGTTTAAAAAAAGAAACAGAAACTACGACTTTCGAGCCGCGTGATACCCCTTAAAATATTTTATCTAAAAAACTTAAAACGCTCGAGCTTAACGAAGTTACCCATTTTTCTTAAAGAATGTGCACTCAAGACGATCCACCCGAAAGAAGCGCGAAAAGAGAGACGCCTTTAAAATTCGGTGGTTGTTAAGAAGATGTATGAACTCGGTGTCGTCATTTTTCTTCCCTAGGTAACCAGAAGAACATAACAAGAGAAAAAGAGAAAGAAAAAGCGAGAGAGAAAGCTTCGTTATTGCCGTCGTTGCCAACGCACATATTTCGCTCGTCACGGCGGCGCTAGTCGCACCTGCCAGGAATATAGTTTCATTTTATTTTTCATTCCTCTTTTTTTCCAGAATTTTTTTCCCCCTACGATTTATCTCTCTTTGTCATTCCCAAGCAAACGAACGTACCCGTCGCGTAATTCGCGCATCGATAAAAACTATTGTCTCTCATTCTCTCTCTCTCTCTCTTTGCGTATACGCGCATCAGGAAACACGAGCAAGAGAACGAGCAAACATTTTCTCGCTTTCTACGTTCGGCAGCTCTCGGTTAGCTCGTCGATTCGAATCGATTCCGTTTATAAATGTTACGATCGCGTGCACCGAGAAACGCGTTCGCTGATCGGTCTCTCTCACGCTTTGCCAGTAATTAACGATTTAACGGTAACTAATACTTCTGTAGCATAACGTTGCTCGCGTGTTCCTACTCCCCTATCTCATTTCGGACACTTCTTAATACGTCGAACACGACAAGCAACGGTAGTAAAGCCGCTTTCTTCGAGAGTCTCCTTATAAGTACGCACCGATTTAAAGGGTTCTTTGGACTAACGGTACTTCTAAGCCTTCTAAACCTTAGTTTTGTCGAGGTAATCAAGCAGGACGTCGCTTAGCCAAATTCACGAAGCTTTCTACGACGGTAACGGGATCTCGTAAGTCTTACAGGGCTTTGTATTCCTCGTTAGTATTAAAAGCGAACGGTGAACGCGCAAATCCGAAGGAGACGCGTCTGGAAAGGGTTGTCGCGGATAAGGGAAGGGCGGCTTTCGGGAAATCGTCGACTTTCCTTTGGATATTACACCGAGAACCTGTTGATTTTCTTTCCCTATCTTCGAGATCCTCTTACCAGTGGCGCGTATCCTTTTAAAGGGTTTTCTTGAAATTCGAGTATAGGAGGGAGGTCGATGCGCATGACGGAAAAATAGAAAAGAAAGATAAAAGAAGAGACGAGATTACCAGACTTTTCCACGGCAAAGCGAGTCGTTTTTACGGAAATAGAGTATGATGATCGGTTCCAATTGGATGGCTCAGGTTTTTTGCGTGTATTTGCCGATATTTTGACAGTCACTAGATCGAACACTGCAAGAAGAACGAAAGTATACCTGTATCTGATCCTTATATTTCCTGCAAACTTTCAATTAAATGTCTTCAAATTTAGCCTAATTATTTTTAGTAGAGACATTTTGTTAATTATTAGATGCTATCGAGAGCCTCGAAACTGCAAAAAAGAGGATAGGGATAGGATTAAAATTTTACCGGTTACGATATTATCCTTATGTTATATTACATAAAACAAGCCAGGAAATAAAAGAAAGAACGAGTAAAATCATACCAAGTTGGTATAAAATTTTTAATTAAGCGATAATCGAATGGACCGACTAGATCCGTCGTAATTACACGATGAAAAGGAAGTGCTCCAAAGAAAAAAGCGGTAAAAAGTTTCCCCTCTGGGGTTTTTCCTTCGTCTTCGATCCGAGTCTCGAAGATCGATTTTCCATTCCTTCGAAATCCTTCTCCATCGACGATCGCGTTTTTTTCGCTCGGTAAAGTTTGCTTCCGTTAATGATTTTTCTCGGCAATTAACTACCCCGATCTAAAGGGAAAGACAGAGAGGGAGAGAGCCCGTTCAACCATAAAATACGAGAAATCCATTACGAATTTGTTTCCGTATTGGGATTTTCTCTAACGGAGTAGTAGTCGTGATTTCTCAATGAAATAACGCGGAAAGCTTTGGTAAAGCTTTCGTTACGTAGTGGTTATATCTATCTACGCACGAGTTCTGTTAATTTCCAACGCGATTCGTTCTTTGGCTCGGGCAGTCAATCGAGAAAGAGTAAAACGGGATTCTCGTTTGGTAAAAGGGAAACGCGTAAGCGCATCGTTGAACGCTCGACGAAATAATTTGGTAAATTTAATCGAGCGGAATCGCGTGAGCGGATTCGCGAATGGATTTTCGTACCGGTTCACGCGGGTGTGCACGCTCGTAAACGATTCTCGTGCGGATGAATGCGTCGTCGTCGTAAAATATGAGGAACTCTGTCACGTTCTCTATCTTGACGAGAGGATGAAGAAGTACCTACGAGAGAGACAATCGCGAGAGGACTATCGTAAAATTCGACATAAAAGCTAGAATATCTTTTTATCTATCTTTCGTCTCTTTCTCGCTCGCTTCCTCCTTTTTTCTCTTTCGTACATATACGGCTCATCTATGACAAATGATGCACGATGTCACACCCTTGGAAAAAAAGATCATTTTTATGACATCATACCCCTAACGAGATGCCAGCCGGTGAACAGTTCGTAAAGACGTACTTTTTCGATTTCTATCGGAAAACTTTGGGAATGTTCGTGAACAAAAAAAAAAAAAAAATAAAGAACGTTCTTTCCCTCCTCCATCTATATCACCCTCTCTCTCGTTCTATCTCGATATTGGACCTCGGAGGGGCGACCGATATCTCGACGATGCCAGAACGCGTCGGAAAAGTTTTAATATCCAACTTAAATTTCCCCTTCGGTAAATGGCGACGACGATCACGGAGAAAAACTCACCGAGCAACGTATCTTCTTTTTTTTTTTTTTATTCGTGTTTTTAAACAATATCCTTTTCCACAGTCTTTTTCCGTGTTCCACTGCCGTTTTTCCGTTCTCCAGCGAGAAATAATCGGAAAATCTCGGTTAGAGGTAGGAGGAGAACAAATCTCGCAGCATGCCGTCCGCTATTTGGTCGGACACACGGCGACAATTTCCATAAATCGGTTGAACGCGTACGCTCGTAGGTACCACATACGTAACGTGGAACCATTTAGGAGAAGTAACGAGTCAGCTCGTTGCCCGTCAGTCTCCGTTGCGTTTATATCAAATATTTTTCCTCTCTCTCTCTCGACACGTAGACGCGCGATAATTTCCTTTTCGATTCACTCTCGACAGGAATCTCTCGAGTCCTAGTTTCGAATTCCAATAACAGTATTTCTATTCCACGAGCGATCACGGAAAGTTGTCGGCGGGAGTAAAGCGATTATTACCAGTCGAAGGGGCCCCACCTGCTATCGTCGTGTGTCTCTTTTATATCGTGAAAAACGGAGGCAGCTTCGTTTCCTCTTTCTGCCTCTAGGAGAAAGAAGTAACGAGAACGCATCAGAAAAAGAGAGAGAGGGAAGACGTGGATCGCGCTCTTCAAACTCAATTTTATTCGTTCACGGTTTACCCAGCGTGCTCGCGACAGCCGGTTAGCGATTTCCACGTCGTGAAAAGCCGATCGGTATGGCGCGCTCGAAAACAATGGACCGAGAGGAGGAGGCTGTAAAGTGCCGACGCTGGAGAAGAGAACGCGCCGGTCTCGCGTTAATTCTCGCGTTCTACGCGCTTCTCTCCTCCTCTACCTCGTAGATGAATAACCCACCACGATGCCTGTTCTCTCGCGTTATATTGTAACTATCGACTACCGCGCACGGAAAACTCCGTCGTCGAGCTTCGTTCTAGAGATTTATGCGAATTTTGTTTTACACCTGCTCGAAGACAAAAGTATATCTCGTATATTCCTAAGAGAATAACATGTGGAAGATCGTATTTTTATGCTTGGCAGGATTACGAATACGAATATATTTTAAGGTGCCTATACGGCAAAATAATAAGAAAATGTGTTAATTTAAAAAAAAACTATGCTGTATAACCGGTAACTTTACACAAATTTAAATTATATAAATTATATTAAATTATTTAAATTATATAAAAACGAAAATTATTCTTCAGTGATAACAGCTGATCTTATATTTTACTCGCGATATCTATAAGTGTGTTTTGTTATCAATCAAGATACTAAAATAAAAATAAATATTAGAAATAGTTTCAGAAACATAACGAATGTGAATCTTTAAAAATAAAACGCTTGCAGTTCGGAAGAAATCATAATGGCCATCACAATGACGCATAATTACTCGAATGTTATTAAACGCCACGTAACATTCCCATTCTCGTAGTACCCCAACAGCTATACGCATTTATGCGTCGGCTTCGTCTCTCTTTCTCTCTCACCGTGGTATTTATGTAAGCCCGAGAGAAATTTGCACGACTTTGTGTAATTTATAATCATTCGTATCCTCCTCTTCCTCGCTAGCTCGAGTTTCGTTCACTTTGCACGTCTACCGGCAGCGTAGTTCCGTTCGTTGTTCGCTCGTACGTCGGATAGTTCGTTGTAGTTCGCCGTGCGGACCGTTTCCTAGGTGCCACACGCACGTTACGGAAAACGAGAAAGCAAATATTCCACACGGTATTGAATCTCTCTTTCTCACTCTCTCTACACGTTCGTGCTATGGAACAATAACTCAAAATACGTATGAGAATAGAGAGAGAGAGATGAAAGAGTTTCATTACAAGTTCCTATTACTGATACGAAACTGGGAAAGAACTAAAGGAAAGGAGAGAGAATGTGTCCTTGTCGTGTGTCTATCTCTCTCTCTTTTCGACTAGAGCAAGCATAGTTGGTAAATGCATTGTCATACGTGTTTAATATTCATTTCATGATTCTCGAACAATTGCATCTAAGTACTCGAGTCTAAATTTTAACCAAGATTTTGATCTCGATAATTCTCTGTAAGGTGTTCGAGATGAAAGGTGAAGTTTATGGATTAGGAACAATTTTGTTCAGTTAAATAATATTTTTATTATTCGATTAGCAATTATGTAGATTTTGGAACAGTTGAAGTTTAAAATGATGTTCATAAACTTTGATATTACTCTTCACATTCTATAAATTATTCTATTCGCGTTTTTAAACCCTTTAGAAGGGTCAAATCTGAGTTCGCCGATTAAACTTCAACTCGAACCTTCTACGCGTAATACAGGATTATGTAGAGCGAAAAAGAGACTTCATTTCAAATGGCATATGGAAACTTCAAAGAAATCTGATTTTCAGAGGGCCAAACCAAGTTTAAAACTTCGACTCGAAACATATAGGTACATTAATATGTACTCGTGGCTGCTCTCTCGTTGCATTGCACGTCTAACTCGTAGAATTCTCTCCAATCACATTCGAAATAAAGTAAAGATCTCTTACGACCTCGTTTCGCGTTGAAACCGATCCATTTTTTATTCCTTTCGTAATCGTCCATTCGCCCTTTAACGCTCACGAGCAATTCCCGTTCTTTTTTCAAGATTCACGAGATTCCGCGTAGAAATTGTCTGTCCCGTAATTGCCGTAACGTTGGACGATGTCTTCGTCGGTGCGCAAGGGGGGTGAGCCGAGCAGCAGGGTGGTAGAAAGCAGCAAGACAAACGAACCCAACGCTCGTATTAATTTTCCGGCAATTTTAACTCGTGCAGAGCGCCGATTTTTTTTTTTATTTATTTTTCCACGCGAGCAGCTCGCACACCGAATTTCGCTATAAATTCTGCCTACGATCTTCCTACTTTTTTCAAAGTCCGAGTTAACTGAAGCTAATTAGAGACGCGACTCGTGAACTCCGGGACAACAAAAATGCATAATCGCAATGATAAATGTATTATACTTGTTATTATTATTATCTCGACTGTTTTATTCGACGATGAATCTTCTCTCTTCCGTGATCCGGGTGATTCATCCAACTGAACGAATACTTTCTCTCTCTGCTCTCACTACGAAATTTTTCGAACTTTCAGCCTTTTCATTGTGCGCGAATGAATCCGTGAAAAGGGTGGAAAGCGCGGAACAAAGGGAAAGCCGCTCAAAAAAGACTCTAATTCCTCTTACCACATTCACCGCTTAACTTAAGTACTTTAGATCGTCGGGAGAATGTTTAAAAGAGTTTGTGATAAAAGAGAAGAGTGAAAATTCACTATTCGTAAATTTTCAACCTGGGAATTCTTCTCTCGTAAGAGACACCAACGAAATCCGCGTTCTAATCATGAAGTGGACCATATTTTCGGCTTTAAAGTATCGAAGGAAGGGAGAAATTTTAAAGAGTGCAATCTTCGAAGACGTTTACCGAGCACCGACGATGTCACGTCCGTTTACGCGATAACAACATTGCACCCTTTTTCGAGATTTATGTTCCTCGACGTTCCTCCAGGGTGCTGTCGTTCTTATCTACTCTAACAAAGGAAGCCGGACACGCGGGGTCGTTGCTAACGTAAGAATGTTGCAAGGATGACACTCCTTGCCATCATCCCTTTTTTGCGTTGTGTTTTTTTTTCATTTCACTTATCCTTCTTTTCCCATCATACAAAATGTACACAGACTGGCAAGCACCATCATTTTATATTTCTTATTTAAACAATTATCTGTTTTTTTTTTTTTTTTTAATTGCACCATTGAACACGCTCTCTTTTAAACATGTTTAATAGTCATGAAAAAGAAAAGGTTACGTAGGTAATATCTCTTCGTAACATTTAAACATTTTTTTTATCGTTAGTTACAAACAGAAAAGAATATAGTTTCGTAAATTGTTCAAAACTTTACCTTGATTTTCTATTAGTTCTTTATCTCATATAACGTGACATTTTTTAGGAAACCTAACGACCGTATAACACAGTGGGTACCCGTAAATAGAAATATACTTAACTGTTTCGTGAATAAAATAGCAAGTTCCCTACGCGTATAAAAACGTAACGAAACATTTCCACGAGAAAATTTTCCAAGACCGGCAATAAAACCCGTGTTTCGTTCCTGTTCTCTATCCTTTTTTCTTCTAGTTCCCTCCCTTTCGCGGACGAGCTCGCACGCAGAAAATACAGTTAGAACATTACGTTACGTTACGTATGTACGTTGGCACATACACGTGGTAAGACTCGAGTGCACGTCATTCGCGCGTGTACCGTATGTCGGCCGATGCAACGGTAAGATTCTAAGGGTGGGAGAGAGATAACACGAAAAAGCAATGGCGTCGACCCTGCAATCTTCTTTTTTCCATCAATTTTTACAACCTTTTCGATCGATAATACAAATTGAAAAAGGATTTTCCAAAGTTTGTATCGTTTACTTTTTCCTTGTTAGAGAAAGCGAGACGGAGAGAGAGCAAGAAGAAAGTGAACGAGCGAAACTAATGAAGAGATCCGTAGATTTATCTACTCTCCTAACGCAATGATATATTTTATATTACATATACATATATAGTATACCATACTTTCCTGTAGATAATAAGTATCGGAGCGTGCGCAACACTCGAAACGCGATATTCTTTCCGCTAAGTTCACTCGGCACGAACGAGTTTCGAGTCGAATTACCTTCTTCGACTCGTGGAAAAAGAGAAGAAAGCTTCTTGAGAGAAGGTTGCGCACGAGCGATTGGTGCATGAAAATCGCGCCTCGAGAATTAATCGTTGGGTCCGGAGTCTTCGATAATCTCGTTTAAACGGCATTGAAAAACGACTCGAAGTATATAAAAGAAATCACAAAGGATAGGGTAATAATACACGGAGAAACAATTTGCATCGGAAAAGGTGGATGGTAGGTATAACTCGAAAGATGCTTTTCAGTTCGGGATAGGCGCGCGCCGTCTTCGGTTATTCAAAGTAAGAAATCATTATCTTTTCTCTCTCGTGTCCCTCGAGTGGTCGTTAAAAGTCGTACTCGTCGGACGACGTGCCTTCTTCTTTTCCTTCTCTCTCTCTCTCTTTTCTTTCTTTTTCTCTGTCTCTCTCGTTGATTACGCCGATGGCGAAGCGGAGACATGCAAAGAGACGCGGTGGGATGCTGTGATGAGAAGGCACGTTGGAAAGAAAAAGTGTGAGTGAGAAAGAGAGAAGAAAAATACGAGGCGTTGCATACACGAAGGCACGAAATCTCTCTCGTTTTACACACAAAGGCTGTCGCCCCCGTAGCATTGTCTCTCCTCGACGCAAACTTCCAACGTACGAACGAATGCACACTCGCTCACCGTGACACTTTCGACTCTCGAAGAAATCTCGACGGAGTGGAAGGAAGAACGTCGAGTGGATCGGAGTCGATTCGACACTGGCGATTTTCCACCGACGAAATCGTGTTAAATCCTTTCCAGTATCTATTCTCAGGAAAAGGGAGAGAGAGATGGATCGTCCTGCTCGTACGAAAGGAAAACGTCAGCGTTTCGTCGAAACGATTAAATGAACAATGAGTACTGTATCTCGAAATTTCATCCCACGTGAAATTCCTTGACGCGTAATTATTTCTCGAATTCAATCGCCCATATCGATCGATCGATCGGAGAAGAAATTGGCCGGCCTCGTACCGATAAAAGACAAAAGCTTTCGATGTTCCCAGAGATAAAGGAGGACGCGGAGGCTAGTGAAATTCTATCGACGCATTACTTATTCACGAGGCCAATGTGTTTCCGACAAGTGCATCGCTTCGAGAGCCGGTGAAAAGAGATCGATCGACCTTCTGACTTTTCTGACCGGTTCAAAGAGAATATCTTTGCTCGCATCGAAAGATACCGTTCCGTTTCATACAATTTAAAGGCTGCTATTATTTCCATGAATCTTCGTTCGATCGATCGAAACGTATTTCGACCGTATCTCGTTCACCGAACCTTACATGTATCTTATCCTCGAACGAAAGTTTATGGCCGTGTACACACACTTTCCTTTATCTTATCTCGTAAGGCACGCACGATAATTTCGTTAACTTTTTCAAGATAACGAACGAACATCGAACACGAACTCTCACCCTATTTTTTTTAAATAAATCGAGAAAGAACGAAGAACTTAGCCAAAATAATCGACATTGAATGGAATAGCCATGCATATTTCATTCGAGCTTACGCATACGATATAAGTATGTACATCGGTGAAAATCGAAGAGAAAAATCCACGAAACGATACCGCGAATTTTCCGTCGTCGCGGACGCATCTGGGTCGAGCTCGATTCAAAGCTCGCGCGCTCCTTTAACCCTTTGCGGACGAGCGGCGGATATATCCGCCCAAGCCTTTTTACCGTTGCGGACGAGTGTCGGATATATCCGCCCAACTCTCGCGCTGCGGCTAGCGTACGTCTGCCGTCGTAGGCGATAAGATACACATGGGTATACTAGCCTAAGACGTCAAGTGGCCTCTCAATGAAATTAGAGACTTTTGAACGATGGAGCGACGCTCGCCCGTCGAGCGTCTCCGTCCGCAAAGGGTTAAACCTCCGAAGATTTATCAGACAGCTTTGCATTGCCGAATTCAACGGGGCCAAACCCCCGTTGTAAATCCATGCTCCGTGCGACACACGATGAAATAACGCGATCGCGAATGCCGACCGATAAAACTTAGAAATATACGGGGTGTCGTGTAACCCGATGATATAACCGAGTGAAAGGGAAATATAGAAGAAAATTTCTTGTATTTGAGACTTCGTTTTCAAGAAAATCAATTTTGTAAGTCTACTCGGTACGTACGTGCCGATTCAACAAATTTCACTGTAGACACTGTCTTTATTCGTGTTAGTAAGCGTTCCTAATATTTGGATAGAATTTCGGATGACTCTAATAACGTGAGCATAGACTTTGACGTGAGCATTTTAGTACCTGAAAGCTTTGTATTATTTCCTTCTACTTCTGAAAGGGAATAAGGTGTTGTTTTGAAAATTCTACTTTTCCAAATACTATAATAATTCTTTCAAGTAATATAGAAGTCGGTTTTAAGAATAAAGACTGTCTACAATGAAATCCGTTTAGTTAAGACTTGGTCTTGTGTACCGAGCAAACTTTAAAAGTTGATTTTCTTGAATACGAAGTCTAGAATAAGCAAATTTTATTTTACATTTTCGCCTTTTTTATTTCATTTATTTATATACGGCTTCAATCACAGAGACTATCTGCCGTTTTTTCATTTCGGTTATCCGATATTTCTTACATTTTCTTTTATTTCTTCATTGCATGTCTTTACAACTTCTCTTTTACATAACTTTATTACCTTATTTAAATTCTGAACATTGTTTCTTGGTATTTGAGCCAAATTTTACTGGAGCATTTCGTTCTCCCTTTTATTACGGTATTTTGGACATTCCATTAATATGTATACTTTGTTAAAAGTTTGTCACACTCTTCGCATTTTGGCTTACTTTTTCGCTGAAATATATATAATGTTGTTGAGCTAGCATGTCCTATTTGGAGTTTCGTAATTGCGATGTCGTTTCCTTCACAATTTACATTTTTCAACGATTGACTTACCTTTTTAAAATTTGCTTTTTTATTACTTATTCCAATTTTCTTGTTATATTACTAATTTCTATATACCCCTTTACTCGATTGTACCATCGCTAACAGGACACTCTATATAACTTCTTCTCTCTGTCTTTTAGACAGTTTATTAAACATCAGCCGTAAAATTTCGAAAGAAACGGGATTCGAGTTGGTCGTAGTTTATTAAGTATGCGTCAGGGTTAAAACAGCGAAGAGAGTTAAAAGTTTACGTTAGAAAACTTAGCGAGAAAAGACGACGAGGAGGAGGTGAGAGAGAAAGAGAGAGTCATCGGCGCGTTATAACGAGTATAACGAGCAAGGTTGCCTCGCGAAGGGCCGGAAAAATGGGAGAAAGAAAAGGGGAAAACTTTTGGCAAGAACTTTTCGGTGCGCCGATAGAAAAATTAACGAGGTAAACGCGAAACGAAAGTTTCACAGGTGAACATGGAGTTTGCTCTTTGCTCTCTCTCTCTCTCTTTCTCTCTTTTTTTCATCTTTCTCTCTCCATTGCTCGTTCCTCGCGGGAGAGAGCCGACCGACTGACATAGATATTTCACTCCTGTACTGAATTTATGGACTTCGTGGTAAAACCAGTATACTTAGCTGGCTAATAACAATACTTTTCGATCATTCACGAGTACACTCGTAGTCATATATTGTCCGACAAGTCTGAAGGCAGCGTGAAGAAAAGTCTGTAAATTTCTTAAGGACTTTTCTTCGCGCTGTTTCCAGACCTTTCGGACAACATGACTACGACTGTACAACCAAGCATACGTTTCTTACGTTTAAACATTCTCCTAATAAAAAATCATACAGGTAATTTTCGTATGACAAGACTATTCCGTTTCGTAGAAATGTCGTGTTGAAAAAACAGAATTAGGTTTCAAATATTTAGTCCATTAACTCGCTTTTAAAAAATTATCAGCATATATTATCTAGTAAATGAAGTTACACAAGTATGTTTTATATATCGAGACGCTTGGTCCACTTAAAATAAAGTTATTCAATTTAAAAAAATGTCATCGTATTAACAAACGAAACATAAATTAAAATGTAGGTATATTTTAATCACATATCGCATAAAGAACTTTATCCCTGTGTCCAGGTATCGCACTTTCGTTAAAAATTCCAAAATCACGTTACATCGAAACCGCATTTTACAAGTTCCAAATCTTAGAAAGTTTATCTGTATAACTTTTGTATTAAACAATAACGACTTTAGGTGGTCGATCAACGTCCTCCCGAACATACCTTAAAATACGTTTCCCTGTCTCGCGGTAGAGAGAATTTAATAAGAGGACGAGTTAGGCGAGGACAAGCAGGCACGAGGACGTCTATCTGTTTTGACGCTCGTAATGCAATTACGTTGCCCTGTCTTAAGCGTCTCTGCAGCTTCTTCTTCTTCTTCTTCGGCGCGTCTTCGCGTCTGTCTCTGGAGCGCGGCTCTTTACAACGTGTCACACCCGTCGGAAGGGAAAGAGAGAAGAGACTAAAGGAAAGATAAGATTAATCTGAAAACGTGGAAAACATTTGCCTCGCCAAGAAGAACGTATAATGAAAGTTACGAAAAGAAGAACGTTCGCTTTATCGTGACATTTATAAACGAATTTGTTTTTTTCGTATGTGTGTGTGTGTGTGTATACTGATAGTTCAACATTGCCACCTAATTTTCCTTGAAAAACAAATAATATTTGCAAAACATTCAACTCGTGATACCATTTACATTGCATGAAAAATATTTATTATGTAATAAGGAAGATATTTAGGTGGTTACGTTTAGGTTGACCACCCTGGATACAGAGTGTCTGGTTCCAGGTGTCCAAGCGGAAAACTACATGTGCACATCAATGATTTTAGTCGAAAAGTCTAATACTATTTTCCGAAATTCGGCACAATTAAGTAGTTATGAACAAACAAAGATAGGCCAATCACGGCAAGCAATGACATGTAACGTTGTTTATTGTGGATTGTTTCTTCTACTGCTTCGTTTCTTGATTAGCTGCAAGCTCAAGTAAACCGCCTTTTTTCGCTAATCGCCGTAATTGGCTGATCTTTGTTAATTATTAACTCGTTAACTAAGTCGAATTTCGAAAAGTAGTATCAAACTTTTCGACTCAAGTCATTGATGTGTACATGTAGTTCTCCGCTTGGACAACCGGACACCCTGTATATACGATCGTACGTAAAAAGAGAAATAATAAAATGTCGAGTTATTTCGCGTCGTGGTGCGAAGACGCTCGCGAAATTGACTATACCGTGAAAGAGAGAGGGAAAGAGCGAGCTCATAACCAAAGTTACATTCCCCGCGGCAAGGACAAGCTTTGGATATTAGGGTCGGATGGCAAACATCGCTCGTTTGCCGGCGGGCTAGTTAAAAGCCGCGAGTTCTCGGGCACATCCACTCTCTAGAGCTGTGTTCTCAATGCTCTACGCGTCGAATGTTCAGTCGAAGGTTACGTTTACCGAGAAATCCAGCAGTAATTGCAGTTCGCGATTGTAGGGGAAACTGGTACCATTCGCGATATACTTCCCGATTTTTTTTGTAGATCGTACGTATCCGCGGTGTACCTTGCTCACACTTATTCCTAATCCTTTAACTCCATTTGCTTATTATACACTGACATGAGACATATGCTGTTATCGTTAAATCTCTCTTTTTGGTCTACTCTGTGCACGCGAATCGACCATGTTATGTACGCTAATGATGCAAATGGGTTATCTAATTAGCGTTGATGACACGATTAAATATTGAATATCGTAATGAAATATGAGTATGATCAGGGGTGGTTGTAGAATTAATCAAAAGCTTAGAGGCCCACTTCAAACTAAAATAATAGAAATGTATTCAAAACGTCAAATACACTGCGGGAGTAATTTAAAAAATTTTATTAAAGCTTGAATCTTCGAAAGAGTCACTGATTTTTGGAATACCCTGTAGAACAGAAACGTCGTTAAGGGGTTAACAAATAAAGAATAAAGCGCTGAGACCGCCAAAAGTAGCACGAGTCAGTGATTGGCAATCGAATGAATCAATGATCGTTCCCTCGCTTATTCTCCCTACAGATTTCGATGTCCGATGTTCTTGAAACTGTTAAAAACAACCTCAGAATTTGTTAATCTTAATAACACCAGGTTCGGATCTTCGAGTGAGCGAGCCTGATATTATTACAACCAAAAGTCCATTAAAAACATAACGAGTACGATTACAATAATAGGTCAAACGATTTTAAAGATACTCTTCGAAGTATTATAGGTATATTTGCACAAATCGATCGGCACCGTGTTTTAACGTTCGAGTAGGCGAGGGTTAATTCGGGTCTACGTTATCTTCGAGCCAAATGGAATATATAGCGATCGAGTGGGTTAGATTGTGAGACCAAAGAGCCAGAGAAGGGATTGCTAAGGAAAATTCGATGGGAAATAGCCAGCCTGTTGCAGTATCTGTTGCTCGATTGCTATTACAGAGAACATTTTCTCTCTTTTCCGTTCGAGAAACTTTCGCACTATCAAAGGCAAAGCTCGCAGAATCGAGAATGTTTTGGATTAACGATAGAATCCACAATTACGTCGGCTTTTACCAATCACCCTCTACGGCTTCCGTGCAACGCGATTCTCGACTCTACAGCTTTCCGTTCTCTCTCTGTCTCTATGTCTATTTTACTCTCTCTCGTTCCATCCAGTATAAACGCGCACACGGAATTAGCCGAGCTAGTAATTCGGCTAATAGCAGGACTCTATTATAACCGGGCAACTACCTATCTCTTTCCCTCATACACTCACCAACACAAACGCGAGCATCACGATCGACGCTGGAAAATTATCATCCCGAGCTTGCCTCCTAACGGGCGAGACATTAAAGTAATGAAAAAGATTCCCGACCCTATCTCCAACTCGCGATATACCCGATGCTTTTGCTAATTCCGTTAAATGCTGTGTGTAGCGAGACTTCTAGAAACGGGGGTTGCTTCGATAAGGTATATAAAAGCCGAGGAAGTAGGCTACTCGTTTCAACGAGGCTTCCTCGTGACCGAGCGTTTGGTCGAGAAATGGAAAATTCTTGGTATGAGTTTTTTTGAAAATTGGAAATGTAGGACTGAACGAACACCTCGAAAGACCGTCGTTGCTCGATGTTTTTCATATCTTTTTGTTATTTCTATTTCTTTCTACAAGCATGCACGTATATGTACATCCATCATCGTAGCGTGGAACGATCGTTTGTCTCTCTCTTTTGAAGGATTATCAGTGCAAGACGCGTGAACCTCGCGTTTCTCGTATTAATCGAGAGGAGTCACGAATGGTGAGGAAGAATTCCACGCGAATTCATCGAAGGTTGCTCTGAGAGAAGGCGATTTGGACAAGCGTGCCGCCGCGGAACGTGGCGGAGCGATAACGAGGCGCAACGATATCGGAAGTGAAGCTAGAGGAGGAGAGGAAGCTCGAGATTTCCTCGAAGAAACCGAGCGCGAGAGGTGCTGCTGGGACCATGTTAGCTTGCGTCTATCCGGCGGAAAACTTCAAGTCGAAGACGGTCACGGTAAAGCTGCGCCATGGAAGATCGAGGAGGAAACCGAAGCTGCTCTCGGTGAAGGAGAAGCTTCCGGATGGGAAGGAACCTCCCCAAGCCAATGAGAATGTTCGCCTCGAAAACGAGGTAAGCGCGTGTTGGACGAGTCCTCGAGGGGGAGTATCTTTGTCAACGTGTTTCTTTGATAGAATGGATAACGTCGTGAGACGGAAAGTTTAAGTAGGCTTTTCGGTACCTCGCCAGTGTCTTTCAGTATCATTTAGATATTCATAAGGTTCATGTTATAATCCTGGAGGTTCGTTAAACGAGTTAATTGCCAGGTCTATTTTATATTACTCGTTTATAGACCTACTTCTCGAGCGTCTCTCGTGAATATTTCTTTTTTTTTTTTTTTTAAATAAAAATATCAAACGTGTAGTTATTAGCTATAACCGATAATCCAAGAAGCTCGTCTAACGAGCATCGTTAAGGGAGTCTTATAAAACTCTGATAGAAAGACCGCAAACTGTGGATATCAGCCGGCCAACCGAGGAACTTTCTTCCCACGATAGTCAACGCGTTAATAAAGCACGGTAATTGTTAATTTATAGTGCCCAAGAGACGATAGAAGCTTCACCGGATGGTCGAGCCGCTATCGTCGCTCTCGTCAAAGAGTAACTTCGTTCTTCTACTTCTTCTATCTCCACCTCCCTCACAGTTTCTAAATTGGATCTTTTCTTTTGTGTAACTTGGACCGTCTGAAAGGTCATTCCGCGCTCGAAACACACGGCTCCTTTCCTCCGTCACCTCGGGGATTTATTTGACTGGAGGAGAGAGAGACCGATTAAAAGGTCCTTTTGTGCTCGCGCGCGCACATTCATCTCAGCAAGTAACGACGGAAATTTTCTTAATCACCGCCACGAAAGTGGTACGACGTTTAGTTCGCTCAAAGGGAACGCCGACGTTGCACGAGTGTGAGCGTGTGTTCCGTGTGCCGAAATTACGGTTGTTCCGGAAGAAGACGAGAATAAGATCTCTTATTCCGCCTGGGTGCTTACGTGAGACGTTTAATTTTTATTCCTTGCGGAAAAAACGTTTTACGAGACCCACTCAGGGTAGACTGGAGCACAAAGGGCTAATTTTTCTTTATCGGCTCGTATTCGCAAAAGTATTACCATCGCGTTAAAAATTGTTGATCTCACGCGTTGCAATTACAATTATTATCATGGGATGCAATGTTTTAACATTCTTTTAATTTAAAAAAGATAAGCATGGCAAACTTTTAAGTCCTTTCCTACTCTGCACGTATATGAGGGTACAGGACATAAAATTCTCGTCTTTCAAAGTTCCTTGTCACCCTTCCCAAACTCTCCTACACTAATTCCCTACCCTTATCGGGGCAAGTTCACGTTGTTAACGATCGAATAGGCGTACTAAGCATGATCGCACCTTCGTGCTCCCCATGGTGGTAGTTCGTTTCATTTGGACAAGCCACGTAATACATATATCGATCTTCTCTCTCCGATAGCGATCGATCGTCTAGGTCAAACATAAGTAGCGTAATCTACGACTAACGGGTGGCTACCGAACGATTCTACCAGCTGTATGTGTCGTTGAGCATCAGCGGTTCGTTGAGACCTAGCTGATCGTATTTGCTGACCATTATCGATGAATTCGATCGGTACAACAATTTGACTAATCTTTTAAGCCGCTTTTTTCGTTTATACTTCATCGACATAAGCACGTAGGTCAGCACCAATGAAATTTTAATAATTACAGTCGTTAATTAACACCACCGGCGATAGGAGAAATCCCAATGGACATTTGCAAGAGAAGCGAACCGTGCACTGTGTTTTCTCTCTCTCTCTCGTTCATTTTCACTGCATTAATAGATACTTGCACGCCTCTGGCGACGTAGATGCGAGTATGTATATAGAATATACCAATGTTATAACACCGACCAGCTTTATCCCCAGAGATATTTTCTCTATAAATACCAGTATTAATTGTAATTAATTACTAGATTATTAACCCCCGAAGATTTAACGTATACCTACTCGTGTCGAAAAAGGTTTAGATCAAATCTCATTGGAAACAGGAGAAATCTTTCTCGTTGTTTGTACCATCAACAACGATTCGGTGTTATATGTAACGTTTCTATATACATATATACGTTTGTAGGTGCGGATAGCCCTGTGTAAACCGACACCTTGTATAAGAAGGATCAGTTACCTTAAACGGAGCGGACGTACGTCATCGTATGCGTCCGGCGTGTATAAAGCGTAGAGAGAGAGAGAGAGAGAATTCTAGTCATGACACATAAATGAGTTGCAGTGTGTCCGTGTGTACATACACCCAAGCCAAAGGATGCAATACGCCATGAATATAGGGCGTCTATGCTTTACCCGCACAAATGTTACCATTCACTAGGAGATGAGCTAGCTATTTACAAGGGATGCGCTTTAACGTCGAACATAGCGCAACATCCGTTGATCTCCAATAGCGATACAAATTAATTTTCGTATAAAATTTCCTCCTTCATCTTCTCAAGATAAACTTTAGGTATCAAACGAACCCAAAAATAAGTTGTTCCTACCTTCTCGATAGAGTGCACTCGTAGGTAAGATAGTATACGGTGGTGCACGTTCGCTCCGGCATCGTTCCTCTTCTTTTCTCAAAAGTTTTCAAATCACTTCTCCGTGGGTGAAATCGCACCCACTTTTATTCGGGACTCGATAAAGCATTCGGAAAATTTACATTTCCACGTTTCCACCGTACTCATACGGTGGAAACGCGCGAAGTTCTCGATAGCGAGTGTTATAGTATCAGCTAGCTACCTTCCTCTCTCTCTCCTTTTCACGGTTTTCCAAAGTTTCACGAAGCTGTACCGCTCACCTTCCTACGAGGAAGTTGCGCGAACAAACGAATAACGATGATAGTCGCGATTTTTCGATGTTTTTTTGTCGAGACACACTCGAAGCGATACCATAGAACGAGAGAGAATCACTGCAGAGTAAGCGAGGGGAAATCTGTTACGCGTCGAGAGTTTCAATTCCCGGCCGATAACTTCGCATTGCTGCTATTAGAATTAGAATGTAGAAACTCAAGCTCGTTAGGACGGGCGCGTAACGAGCGCATCTCCATCGGACTGACATCCTTGATAGAATTCCGGGCATTAATTTCCTGAGCGTGCACCATCGCCATCACTGTGGCGTAGTTCTCTCTCCGACAGGGGAAACTTCGAAATCCTCGGGAAATATAATAATCGATGAAGATGATTTTCGTGATCCAACACGGTAAAGCCGATAATTTTCGGGTGAAACTTTTCGTGAGACTTTAAGTGAATTCTATGGGACGATAAGGGGTTCACCCCTTCGGCCGATAAGACCCTTCTTCGCTCGATGCCATTCCTTATCGCGCGAGGGTGCGTCACGCGAAAACCGGATGTGCGACTATTAAAGTTATCTCCATGGGTAAATCGTAAATTTTGCGCTGGATCATCCGGCGAGTGGGTCTTTCCGGAGTAATCGTCCCGTCGACAGATGAAACGATAAGACGAAGGCTAGAACTCGTTTTGCTATACGGAAAGATTGAGAGAGAGAGAGAGAGAGAGAGATTAGTATGGAGAAGTACCGGTTTTGCGAGATCACCATAAGGAGATCTTGAAAAGGGACGTTTATCGTTTGCCCGGCACCTTCCGCTCCGACCCTTTTTCGGAGGGTAGCTACCCTTAATAGTACGGTTTGACTTTAACCCTCTTTTCGTCTCTTTCTCTCTCTATCTCTCTTGTTCTCTCTGTCTGTATCCCAAGAGGCCATTTTTCTCTCTATCTCCCTCGAAAACCTCGATCCTTTAAACCGCGATCCTGGCCCGCGTTAAACCTGCTCCAGTTTTCTGCCAGATTTCGAAATAATTAACTGTCACGCGAACGGCAAAGAGAAACGTGAAATCCACACACAGAGAAAAAGGGAGCTCGAAGTTGGGATTTTCTCCTGCTTGAAAAAAGCGTGACCGAAATAGTTTCCGGCCCGAGTTTGATTCTAATCATTGATTCTACCGAACCCTCTTTCTATCTTCCAACTTATTAATCCTTAGATATCAAGAGTATAAAAAATGTTTGGAGAAATAGTTGGTTTCTTTTCGTGATAAAAGAAAAACATGGATTTTAATTAGTATAGGTATTCCTTAATTAACAATAAAATGTTGGATGACTCATTCGAGCTACACTTTCGTAACAAATGGACCGCGATCCAATTGAGTTTTTGACACCGCTGATTTAGACGTTTGTCGTTCGGTTATTAATTTATCGAATAAATTTTGTTTCAGTTACCAGTGGGCGGGGGTGGTGCTGTGCTGGTGCTCAGCGAGCTTGAAAGCATGGCGGCCAGGCAACAGCGGGAAATCGCCCAGCAGAGGCGCCTCCTCGAGCAGAAAGAGGCCCGTCTAGCCGTGCTTCGAGGCGCACAGGTGAGTGACGACCAAGAACATCTTTCTTATCTCTCGCTCGTTCTCGGGAAATCGTCCTGGAAATTGTCGGAGAGACGAACGCTCGATATTCTCGAGGATCTCTTTCGTCCTTCCGTTCGTCGACCCAACTTCGTTTCCTGTAACCTCTTCTCGTGCAACTAGTCGATGAACTTATCTCGAAAAGTGATAACTAATAACGAAAGAACTTCACAATTATTTTCCTTAGAATCGCTACTTTTTTACTAACTTATTCTATCATTTATTTTCCCAAATGAAGCCAACACTGATTCGAGATAACAATTCAAACGTACATTGATCTCGTACCACGATATCCGACTTCGTCGGCCGGAATCGAAGCGCGTTAACGCTTAATCCATCATATTACGGACAAATGAGACAAGAATGGAAGAGAGAGAGATAGAATGGAGGGAAAAAGAACGAGAACGTAATCCCGTGAGAATGGGATGACAATGGGCTCGTCGGTAGTATTCGTTCCCGTCGAAACTGCCAAGTCTGATCGAATTTTCCGCGCTTCGATTGAAATTCGCGGTCGTGCGAATCGGTTATTCCAAGCGTGACGCGTGAACGCAAATTTTTCGCGGATATTTCTTTCACCCTGGCACGTTTCCCAACGATGACAAGCGACGAAAGAATTTTTGAACAATCGAGAGAGCATGGAAGAGGGAGTATCGAGACACGATAGATAATACCCTGCGTGTGCGCGTGTGTAATGAGACGTATCACGTATCCTGACAATAGGATGAGAAGAGAAGCGACAGGAGGAGAAGGCAAGTTCGTCTTACCAGACACTCTCAGCTTCATCCTCCTCGTCATCGTTGTCGTCATTCGCTCGCTACTTAACCCTTGACGAGTAGTAGCTCGTGTGGAGCGCGAATAACGGGCCAAGTGTCTCTTCACGTTCGATATTAACCCGATTAACCGACGGCGATAGACTCTACGACAGGTAATCGGATCTGTATCGTATGCTTCTTCCTTTTTACCCTTTCTTCCTGGGCCTTCTTCCTTAGTACGGGTTCCAACAAAGTGGGTAGATCGAATTAAAAGCGGAAGCGCAGTCTTGGAGAATTGATTAAATAAAATAAAACAGTTATGTTCCGCTTTTCCATATATAGATTTTACTTGCTCTGAATTTAGTCCATTAATAGACTTTTATTCAAATATGATGGACACGCATCGTTCTTTTTTTAAAACTAATCGGTCATCTAGGTTACTTTCTAACCCTTATCAAATTTACACATTCTATGATAAAAAATACAAAACGATTTCTCTTTACCCAGGGCATTCACTTTTCGCGTGCTTCACCGTTTAAACATTTGAACATTTATTTAATTTTTTATATATAGGGGAAGGGGGGTAAGACGAGGTTCCCCTTTTTATCTCATGATCAGAACGAAATAATTAAAAACTCAAATAGGTATTAGATATGTCTCTACTAGCGTCGACGATGAGCCAAAATACAGCGTTGTAGGAGGACGCGTGTAGGAGTTAAATCAAAATTTATACTTTTTGGCATATTTCATATTATTTTGTACTTTCTTTTACGTACGATATTTGCATAAAAATCTGTACTATCCAAAGTGCACATACGTTTTCTCGATACAGAATTTAACCAGCTATAAGATACGTATCTTACTTTTTACTTTCGTACATTGCATCGAGGTTTTATATTGATATGATTGCGATATGACGAGAAGGGGCAAGATGGGGTAATGAGAAATAATAAGGTAATCCTGTCTCGAGAAAACATCTATGCACTACCAAACATCACACGTGAAAGGAAGCATAAAAATAATACGAGAAATGTCAAAAAGTCTAAATTTTTATCTAACTCCTACACGCAGTCACCTACTACGTTGTCTTGTATCTCATCATCGGCGGCGATAGTAGCGACACACCTTATATCTACTTTTGTTTTAATTATATTGTTTGTTTATAAATTTTGCTGGTTGATTGGAATCCCAGCTTGTCCATGGGGGTACTCCGTCTTACCCTGCCGGTGGGGCAAGACGGGGAGAAATGATTTTTTTTACATTTTTGTTTATATAGTTCATAAGACTTTAAACAATTGGTTGATCGGTAGTTCGAATGAAAGACCGATTACCAAAGAATAATTAGAAAGTAAAACGGATTCGTTAAATGCAAAAACCATTGTTTTATTCGTTGTCAAACCTTAAGTACCTCGTCTTGCCCCACCTTCCCCTATATATTTTTTAAGTGATTATTTTTTTCTTTCCTGTTTTCCTATAGGATTATAGGTAAACGTAGAACAATAAAAAGTAGAATCGAATTCGAACAGATGATTCGTTCCATTTTCCACGGAATGCCAGAAGGGTCCAGGCACGTAATAACTCCGCGGCAAGGAATTTTCAAAATGGAAAACGATCGTCGTCGCGCGTTGGTACATACATATCTCTCCGGATATATTGATCTCCGTATATGGTTACGGTACCGCGAGGATCCTTCGTCTCTCTATGGCGAATCCATCTCCGGGCGAGCCACGTTCAAGCGCGTCTCTTCGACTCCTAGGCAATATACCATATACCTACATATATCTCTATAGATATATCAAGAACACGTTGCTCCTAATCCGCCATACGGAATCCATCTCCTATCTCTAGATCGAATTGAACTCGATACCCGAAGACGCCGCCGAGTTTTATCCGTCATTTCGCGGATTTTATTTCATTTCGTGCAGACGAGAGAAGAAAAAAAGAAAATGATAGCACGTAGTAAGAGGTAGAACCTGTCTCTAAGGTTCGAAAACAAGAAAGAAAGAGAGTCTTTTTAGCGATCGATAGGAATTAGACGGTCGGGAAAAGATGGGAATCCGATTTGATTCCCCCACGAGTAGTCTACGTGCTCGCCACTCTCTCGGCCAAACTTCGAATTCTTCGGTATATCCGCGATTCAATTTTCTCCGCGGGAAAACTCCTAATTTCGTTATCATCGATCAAACGAGCCCTTCTCGCATGAAATATCATCTCCGATGGTTTTCTTACCCTCCTGTTACTTCCTTTATTCTTCTCTTTCTTCCTTTACGACGTTCTCCTTCGATTTTAACACATTTGACTTCACATTTTGAAAAGAGACGAGGATTAATTCCTTCCCTTGCCTCGACCACCGTTAAAGGGTTTTTACCCCAACTAGATCCATCGAGCTGTCTCGCGAGAAGCAGCCCTGCGTTAAAGTTGAAAGATTCATAGCCTCTGATGGGATTAAGCTATACCAGAGAAAAATTTTTCCGAAGTAATAGCGCGCAGGAAATATTCGAGGAAGAATGTTAACGCTTAATCGTACCTACCCCTGCTTATTTTTCTTTCTTTTCTTTCTCTCCCTTCATCCGCTTTCTTCTCTTTCTCGCATTACCCCGCGAGGTTTTTTTCGACCTAGATTTCAACGAAGGTAAGATCTCTTGTTCTCTTTCCGGCTTGAAGAGGCAAAAAATATAAAAACAATTCGTTCGTTTCTCTAACGTAGATTTATTTCCCTCTATGTCTCTCTCTCTCTCTCTTTTCCCTTTTCTCCGAGCTTTCCTAGGACGACCAGGTTTCTCCATTGCAAACGGTAGCTATAAAACTGGAAGAATCATATAGATTCTCGACGGTAAATACTACCGATCGAAGAATACGCTCTTCTCGAATCATCGAGTTACGTTCTTTGCCTAAAAGTTCATCTTTTCTCGTTTGCTGTTTCAGGAGCCAGCACAGCAGGACAAACTCGCTAGATTGAGGCACAGACTGGACCAGCAGCAGAGCAAGCTGAATCGTCTGCGGTTACTCAGATCTCAGACCGACCAGTCGCGAGCCAACAACGCAACGCTGAGTAAGTTGATTGCATTTGCTTTTCCCCACCGTAGCTGCAGCAGCAGCATTCACGAGATTCGTCGGCTAATACGCGACACTCACACGTACACGTTCCTAGCCCTAGTGTGTCCTGTATCGCGCGTGTCTCTCGCACTTTGGTCGCCGTTACGTCGATGCATCCTCGGTTTCGATTGGAATTCATAAGCTATGTCAGTGCTACGCGCTGCTACCGTGTATCTCGTTAATTAGCGATTATATTGTTGGGCTCGTTATGTATACGGTATGAAGGGTATATATGTATACAGAGTGATCGATTTTAACAAGACTTTATAAATATCTTTTCGGGTTGTTGCGATGTAAAAAATATTTGTTACGTAATGTTCATGATGTCAATGGACCAATATATTTATTTATATTTAATTTTCGAAGATCAAGATCATGTTATTATACATATCTCAATGTATTTGTCGATAAGTTAGGTACACGATGCAATAAAAAAAATATATAGTTATGTGTCAGGGAACACCGATGACCTTGATAGCTCCGAAAAAAAAATGACCTAAGGAAAAAATATTCTTGTCACATATCGGTCCATTGATACCATGCACGTTACGTAAGAACTATTTTTGGCATCATGATAAATCGAAGAGATGTTTAGGTGGCCTTATTTGAATGAACCACCCTGTATGTAGCACGCTTTTGTCTTATCGTAACACGCATCGTTCGATATCCGACTACGATTATTGTAATATCATAAAGCTTTCATAAAACACATTACATCGACCCAACCGTGAGTGACACGAAAATGTACAACGCGAGTGAAAAAATCGTTCGTTCGCGTTGAGCTAATTTTTAAAAGCTTTCCATAAACAGATCCCTTCGTCATATAGTACTACTCCAAATGGACGAAAGTGCCGAAAAGTGATTCTCTCTTCCTCCCTGTTTAACGTTGTGACGCACGGAATCAGCGGGACGCGATTAGATAATTTCCGTTTTTAGATGACCTAGGAAAATGGAGCGGTTCCTAGTAGAAATAGTGTTGCACCGACTCGTATGCCTACGCATATATATAAACCTACATTCATATCCAGTAGCAAACGTCACCAAGAATAGAAAGTTACCCCTGCCGAAAAGTTTCTCGGTGATCTTAATGAACCGATCGAAGGGAATTAGGAAGTACCCCTTTTTAGAGTTCGACGGTGAACGAAGAGTTTAAAAGTGGAAGATGGAGAGAAGGGAAAAGAGAGAGAGAGGTTCGTGAGTCTTCTTGGGTTTTCACAGAAACAACCAGCGGACATTGGGAAACGAATGGGCAAAGCGTGGAAAATAAACGATGGAGCTAGACGCTTGATGCTACCAACCCCGTTCTCTCCATTTTCTTCCCTCTATCTTACTCTCTCTCTCTCTCTCTCTCTCTCATGCTATCCCTTTTCCTGGTCGCGTATCGCGGACTTTCTGCTTCTCTTCCAACATCCTCGCGTACTGCCACTTGGCCCGCATTCAGAACGCACCGTTAGCCGTAATAGTGCCCTATTCATTCTTGATTCTATCGGGAAGCGTACGAGAAAAGGGAAAGAAAAGAGAACACGAGTAGAAAGAATGGAGACACATACGAGTACGGTCAATAATAAAAATAATCTTCTATTTTCTGATCTTAAGGAAGAAGCATTTCATACAAGAAATACCCAATGCATTGAAATAACATTGACAATTTTATATTCTTATTGTTCCATTTTTAATTCTTTGGGGTATGATGGAATAAACAGCGTGTCCTATCTTTTTAGTACTTAAATATGCATAGTGGAATATTTTACGGAGCAAAGGGGAAAGAGCTAAAGTTATAATTTATGTAAATAATTGTTAAAATATTGCTACGTGTCGTTTGTAACAAAATCTTATAACCCCAAGGGAAATCCATAAAGGAATACGTTACATTAGATGCGCGTAGTGAGATATTTGGTGTACGATCTAAAAGAATTAATATTACGTGAAGCACAGTGATTCACATCGAATCCTACTTTCTTAAATTTTATTAAAATAAAATTTCTACCCAGATATTGACCATACTATTTTCTAAAATTCTGTGCTCCAAAGAGTTAAAACGACAGGGGTGGAGGGTGGAATAAAAAATCATACGACCCAACGATAGTTATCGATTACAACTGGTACACACGTAAGCGTCTCTCGAAGCTCGTATATATCATATGCTCACATACATATATCTATCTATCGCATTCGCAAAACAAAAGCGCTTTTCACGGAGAAGGTTAGAAGTGTGTCCTTTTCTTCTTTTCCCTTTCGCCCTTCTTTCTTCTAGCCGCATTGGCAAAGTTTCGAGCGTGGAACTTGTTGAACTTCGTTTAGGGTCTCCTCCTTCTCTCTCGGTGGGACACGAAAGACGATATCGTCTCGAGGGCAGGAGAACGAAGGAAGGATCGCCTTTCGAAACTCGTCTTCGAAAGCGGGAGACAAAAGAAAGAGAGGGTAAGAGAGATGGAAAGAGGGTGAGTGGATTCGAGTATAGAAGGCGGATAGACTTTCCTTCGAGAACGATCAAAAAGGAGACCGACTTCTTTTTCAATATTTTTTTTATATCATTCTTATTTTTCCTATACATCTTCCTCCAACCGCAAAATTTCTTTACCTAATCAACGATACGCGACTCTCGTATTCGATGTATGTCGCTGACACGAATATCGAAGGAAACAGGGTCCTATTTTTCTATGCATAAGCTCACCCACCGATACGTTCTCGATCCGAGAGGAATATTATATCTATGCACGTTCTACCATCAAAGATTTTAGTCCCTTTTCCTCGATAGTTTCTTCAAGCACGAATTTCTTGCCGGTGACCACGTCAAATCTTCGCTCTACTTCGACTCTTTTAATTTCCGGGATAGCTTCCGGATGCTGCTGTGCATCGTCTCGAATGATTCCACGTACGTGTCGCATCTGGTTGCTTCTCACGAGCTTCGAAAATGCAAATACACGAATGGATCGCCGTTCGTGTTGAATGTCTCATGAAGAAGATACAGCTTTACCGCGTAAAGATTTAATATCCCATTCTATTCCTTTCTTTTTTCTTCTGAACTTTTTTATCTTCTCGCTTCGCTCTCCCTTTCTCTCTCTCTCTCTCTCATTTTCCATTTGTCTCTTTTTTCCTAGAGAAACTTTCATTTCCTGACTATCGCTGGTGGCACGCTCCTTTTTTACGGGAAAAGGAGCCAATCGATTCTCGCGAGTCGCGCGCGACTTTGCCTTTTCAATCGAGCCGACCGACCTACGCTTTTTCGTCCTCTTTGAGAAGATCCCAGGCCCAATACCTACTACCGGTGTCCTTAGTCTATCGAGTTTCTACTTTCCAAAGGCCAAGTAAGTACAGATGGGAAGAAAAAGTGAGTTTTAAGACGAGAGGCCGGGCTTTGGGAAAACTTTGAGCAAGGATTCTGTAAAGACGGTAAAGAAGGTATAAAACGAGTGGAGGTTTCCTTTCTCGAAAAAAAAAATTAAGCTTCAAATTAGCGCTCGTTAACATCGCCTTTCGTACTTTCTTTTTTCTTACCGTCCATCACGCTTTTTTCAAATTCCAAATTCTACCCTATCTCGAGTGGTAGTCTTTAACGCAGCAGGAAGAAGTAGAAACTTCGACTTTGCCATCGAATTAACGAGAAGGAAGGACGAGTTCTACCGAAAGTGGAGCTCCGACTTGGAAGTTAAAGCGCGCGTGTACTTAATTACGGACTAATCGTCGAGTTAATTCGCCGAAAGCGGTAACCCTTGACCCGTCCCTCCCTCTTTCTCTTTATCTATCTCTTCCTCTTTCCATCTATCTCTCAATCTGTATACCAGTTACGGATCGGCCTTGATAAAAATCGATCGGAAGTTCACGAAAGAGAGAGAGGAAATCTCGCTGACCCTCCTCGCTCGACTATATTCTTTATAGGTCGTAGTTTCGGTAGCGTGACTCGCGAAAACGTGTCAAAGGTCGTGCGTATTCTAGCTTTTTTTTTTATTTTTCCTATTTCCTTTTCTCCGGGTTTAATAAATACGCGTGAGGCTGAGTTAGAAGCTGAATTCGAGCAGGATATTTTTCCTTTTTTGCATAGGAACGCATAAAAATAACGACGGAGAGATATGGAAAGAGCGAATCCACGTTAACGATACACTACGAGGATGGTTTCTAACGACGCGAGCGTAGCACCGGATTCCTTTTACGATTCCTCGTAAAACGGCCGACTACTTTGACATTTCGCGAACCACTGCCGCGAGTTGCCAATCGATAAACGCTTTTTCCAGTTGTAAAACGTAAGCCACCCGACGACGTTTATAACGTGTACGGCGCCGCGAAGGTGGATGAAATTCACGTGCATCGTGAACCAAAGCTCGAACGGTTCGGTCTTTATCGGCCATCCCTTTCGTTCATTCTTTCTTTCTTTCTTTCTTCTTGTTTGGCTCCAAAGCCTTTTGCTTCCATCGTACATATCCTTCGCGTTATTGCACTTGATTCCTCGGAGTCAAATCGCGAAAATACGCTCCATATATCCGAGTTAGCCTTGGTAACGAGCGAGACGTGAACCATCCACGTTGACTCTCCCTCGAGCGAACGAACGAAAGAGACCACCCTACGTTTTATACTCGTAAGAAAGCTAGAACGATACTTTACTCGACGTTACCGCCTCGAGGAGTCTTTTCGAGAAATCTACCCACGACGAGGACGACATTTTATCTCGGGTAATCTGTAAACGGATAGCAAGATGCGAAAATCAATTTAAATATTTCTTTTCATTTGAACTTTACTACGCTTACCCCTTGATTTAAGGTGAAATATATTTTTTAAAAATACAAAATTGCATTACAAATAAACTTTTCATTCGTTTCGACCAAAATCATATTTCGACGATCGCTCTACTACCGACCAACGCGTAAAACGTGACGATGATCTCGCGTGAAATCAGGACACATGTTTATCAGTCTACGTGTATTTCCAATAATTTTAATATAAAAACTGTCGCATTGGTTAACTTTACAACCAACGGGACAATCGTCGTAACTTTGAAAAAATGAATGCGACTGTGACCGTATGAAAAGTTTCGAACGTGCGTCATATCGCCATCCCTCCAAAAAAGAAGATATAAACGAGTGTACATACGTATACTATATATATATATACATCGATACGTTCCAGAGGGAGTCGTAAAATTAGACGGGCAACCCCGTGTGCACTCTCGAACTCGTAACGCACGTTCGATCGCTATGTAAAAAATATATGTGAAAAGGTTTGGACCAGTCGAGTCATTCCAAAGGGGTGGTATTTTGTTAATCGTTACAATCGACAACGATAACGTTCCGGAATACAGCTTTTACGGACGACTCGCGTATTTCCTGTCGATATAACCGAGCCATTTGCATACCGTTTAATTTGTAACTCGGATCGATCTCTCTTGTGCGCGCGCGTATACACGCTAATATATCCAGAATACATTATCAACGCCTTTGCGTAATCCTCTTCCATTAGGTATATATTTACAAGAGGGATAACACGCACGATTTTTATCAAAGAAATAATAGACAAACTAGGCTGCGATTTTAACCGAGGCATCTTCACGTTGATGACACTCTCGTTAATTGAGTTGGGAATACGACTCGAAGCGAACCACCTAGTTTCATACATATTTTCTCAATTTAATTAAATACTCCGAGAGTCGACCGACGTCTTCCTACTTGTTTTTTACAAGCTTTTATTTATTTAACTTGCCGTGTTAGTATGTTTGGAAGAAATCTTGCGAGTCAATTTTAATCAACTTCCACATATCCCATCGACTTGAATCTTTGTAAATATACGTAATTCCGATGATACGAAATTATATTTAAAATAATACTTTTTAAAAACAAGCGTAAGAGATTCTTTTTATAAGGTTTTTTTAGATATAAATTTATTTGTTCTCTCTTTTCTTTTCGTATCATCCTCTCCAGCAAATAAATCGAACGCAACAAATATCATGGAATGGATGCGTTGATACGTAGCCACGAATGTTCACCCTTAAAAATTTGACTAATGAGAATGCCATAAATGGCATCGTGCGAGGCAAGAAGAACGCTTGCTCGTTATCGATGCTTTTATTCCGATAACGGTCTCCTGCGCGTACCCTTTTTTGATTGTGTTCTTTTTCGCGCGAGAGATCGTTCATTTTTCTAGTGTCTCCGATCCCGTCACTTGGACCGTCGCGTCGCTTCGGAACTTTTTCTCCAAGCGAGAGAGAAAGAGGGGACTACACTTTCTATTATCATAAAATAATCGAATGAAAAATTGCGCCGTGCTGCCGAAGAATGGAATAACGATGACAACGGACGTTTAAATCGTCTTATTATTCGTCGATCTTCCGTGTCTACTGGAACGTAAATAATTCGATTAGATTTTAAAGATTAATTCCGTGATTCTTCGAGTAGAAACGTTCACCCGTTCCGAATTATATTCGGAATCGAGAAATTCTCTTCGCGATCGACATTCCCGTATGAATATTTAAGAGGGTCCAAAGTGAAATTATTTTGTTGGTTCTCTTCGTAAGATGACTACGACCACGCAGAATATACATACCTACGCGTTTAATTAATCCGTACTTGAACGAACGAGTTTTCGCGACTCGTGGCCGACTCTTTCGTGGAAAGCTCGGTTGAATGTCCGTGCTCATTTCTATAGAGATAAATTTTAACTACGAAACGAGCGACGCTCATCTTGCTCGCATTTGCGATACGAGGACACGTATACTATGTGGGAAAGCCACGAAATATTAAACTTTGATCGTTTTCCCATACGGCAAAACTGGTCGGCTCCCCGTGTCTCTTTTTAGCGAGCGAAAGCTTCCGATTGGTCGCTCGAAATGCATTTTGTTTGGAAATAAAGCATGTGGAACGGTCAATATTACCTACTAAGCGTGCTCGTACGTACGACATACGCGTTCGTTTTTGTTGAAAGGTAAACGGGCGACGCAATTGGAAGGTCGGAACGATAATTTACTATTAAAGCGAGTCAACTCAATTCCACCGGTTTGCAAATTTAACGGAGCCGACCGTAATGTAGGTAACGCGTGCTCGTTTCTATTCGTGACAACGGCAAAACTATATTATATAGGCTGATTCATATATGCATGTCCATACTTCTGGAGAGTAAATCTATACATTAGTATAAGTAACTAAACGTCATAGAAACGTATGTTCTACATAGCTTATTGTTATAGTTGTCGTGTTATGGATAATTAAAAGACGCTCTTGCACGGTGCACAGCGATGAATTAATTCTTTTAGCATCGCATGGCCAACGCGTATATTTAGGTTCATTTCATTAATTCTGACTCACTTTTAAAGCGGTGATAAATAAAACTACGAGAATAATATTGTATGGCTTTTTTTCTTTCTTGAACGAAGGGTCGTTTATTTTTTTAAATTTTGCATTCGATACGTATATGTATGGGTACACCTACTTGTGTACCTAGTTACATATATCACATCTAGTACTCATTGTACCGAGTATTAGAGTTGAATCAAACAAATTCGGTATACGAGGATCAATCATTTATTACTCGAAAATTAAGGTACATATAAAGTTTGCTATTTATATTTGCATGTAAAGTTGTGTGGAGTTGTTAAAAAATTTACGAAAGTTGAAAAAAAGGATCGAAACATCACTGTCAGCGAACGCACGCTCGACAACGTGTGAATTCCGATTTGAGCGTCGAACCGACGAGATTAAAAGCAACGTTACAACAACCGATGGCATTCGGCGAGATAGATTTTTTGGCCGACTCCCAATTGTGAGATCCTGTTGCAGAGTTTTTTCCTATCGAAGACTCACACTATTAACTTTCACGCTTTAATCTAAAAGCTTCGTATATACCTAAGGTAAAAATTGGAAAACGTGGTCCAAAGTTTTTCATCTTTGATCCGACTTTAGATACCTACTATTTTTTTTTGCTTTTCGTCGTGAGCCACGGCGATCGGAAAATCTCGTTTCCGCGTGAAAATCTTGGGAAATGGAAGCTGCCATCGTGGGCTGCTTGTGTCAAAACGAAGAATGGTCTGAGAAAGGCGGAACGACGAGAGTCGGGAGAAAGAGAGACGCTTTCTAAGAAGTCTTATTTCATACACTTTTCGCCTTTCTCTCTCTCTCTCTCTCTCTCTCTCTTTCTCCTTACGTTTTTATACGGTTAACGAGGTTCTATAAATTATGAAAAGGTACGAGCGATTCATCTCCATTTTCCTCGATTTCCTTTTATACGGATTAATTACTCTCGCGGCTTGTTGGCAACGGTTCAGACCGGATAAATCGTACTTTCCAACCCTGACAGGAATATTTAAACGTATCGAGCATCGTGATCGCTGTTTCTAGCGATAGAAGGGCCGTTGTACCGACCATCCCTGTCGAATATATCGCTTGGTATCCGCTATTCGATAATCGAATTCTAGGTCGTCGAACGTATGGCGATTATAGACTCCACTCGAAGAGGAAGAGAGAGAGGGAGACTGGAAAATAGTGACAGGAAATCCATATTGTTCTCTCGACCTTCGAGATAGCAAATTAGCAACGCTTATTTAGAGCCTTTGCGTAAACAATTTAGTTTTCCTTATACACCTTTTGGAACACCTTTATCGATTCATCTCGATCCATAAAAAAAAAGTAACGCGAAGAAAAGTTCGTTCTTTTACAAGCTCGAAGAATATACCTATCTAAAATGACCCTTTTTATATGCAGTCACCCGAAAGGGTTCGTTTTCGAAATGACTGGGGTGCACGCACGCGAATTTCGACGAAAATGGGCAAATTTAAAATTTTAAATGCGATATTTTACCCGGAGGGTACCAACGCATCATACCGTGTATTCATAAAACACAAGGCTGAAAGGGTGCTTTTTTAAAAATGAAAGACACCAGTGCACGATGAACGTAACAAATAATAAGAGCGTTCGTTAAAGTAATATACATCAGTTTAATTACAGAACGTCGGAAAGGAAAAACGAGGTCAATTCGTTTCGTGCGTACGTATGACTGCATGCATATGTAGAATATATATAGGGTGTCCCGTTAGTGGACGATCGAACGAAGCGTGATGGTCATTTCCAATAAAAATAATCATATACCTACAGGTATGGTTATCTAATTGTCAATGGTTCAAAAGTCATTTGAAAATTAGCGACAAACATGCATTTTTTAATACATTATTGGAGTCATCTCTCTGGGTATCGAACAATTATCATTAAAAGGAATTATTCCAAATTTTTAAAAACCATTTGCATTTATTAATGTATACTTCATTATATTCCCTTATTTATGTTATTAAATTTAGATTGCGATTGGATCACGTCTCGTCTGTACACATACATTATTCGTGCATATGGCCCTAGAAAATATAATTTTAATTATTATTTTACGGAATACATAATTAAAAGAACATTCGATTTGGACGAACGATTAGATGTTTTCTTCGAAATAATTGCAAATGCATACGATATATCGGATAATTTAAATGAATAAATGAAATGTATTATAACATATATTCCGTTCAAACGAAACGAATCGCACATCCTAATCGATACCCATCGATCGACTTGGATTCTCCATTCCCTTTTTCCTTTCGTCAGCCGTATTTTAAAGCTAGCAATGAATCCTTATTTCGCTGTGCTCCTTCGACTTCGAGGCGACTTCGAGCAGCAAATCACTGAAAAGGGAGAAACGTTTCCCGTGTTCACCGGTAAAACGCACGAAGCTATTCGAAACTTTTCTCGGGAGCCTCGTTTTGCTGACAGTGCGAGAAACGACGATGGCGAACGCGACGCGTGTCAGATATACGTCGACAGAATCCATTCTTTCTCCTCGATAAATCCCCCCTCTCCTCTTCAAAACCTCGTCAATTTTATATCTGTCATATCGATCGATGATGGCTTTAAAATTCGATGATATAAATTTATTGATTTTAACATTATCAAATTTGAATACAGACCTGGTATAAACAGGGTGATCCACATAACTTGCATACCTTAAATAACTTTTAAAGTATGCATTGTATTAAAAAATTATTATACCTATAAAAAGTTATTCGAGGTGTTCAAGTTGCGTGGACCTCACTGTGTATATCCAGACACATTTTTCATTTTTTGTAACCAAATTAGAAAAATATTTTCTATCGCATGCTCAAAATAAAATTTCGAGTCCGACTCGACGTAAGATTGGAAAGGGTAACTTAACTCCTGGAATATTAGATAACAATGAATACGAGACACGAGTTGCTAGGTTTCTAGGTAATTTATCTTTTCTTACGAGAGGAACTTTTACGAACGCAAATCAAGATCGAACTCTCTGCTATTTCATTTCGTTCCGATGCAAAGCAACGAAATAATCCTAACAAGGGAAATATAAAGGATGTCCCGAATGTCCTTCTCACAGCATGGAAATGAAAAGTCTAATAAGGAGTGATCCAACCTTCCGAACGAACGAACGAACGAACGAACGCTCCTCTTTGCTAGAAGAAACGGCGAAGCTTCGAAGGGAAGTAGCAACCCTCTTTCACCCTCTCCAGTTCCTTCCTTCCTTCCTTCTTTTTCTTCCTTTTTATCGGCTCTATTTTCACTTTTTCCTCATTTTTCCGTAGCGAAGATACGGCTTTATGAAATCTCGCTTGAAATTATTACCAAGGTCTTTGAATAAACCGCGCAAAAGGGTTATATATATGTATATGTGTCTATATATGACCGTATACATATTAACATCAACTTTTCATTTCTCCTCTCGTTTGCATGATATTTAAAAAATGAAAAGAAGAAATTATTTGAAACCTTCGTATTTCTATCTCTCTTTTTCATAATAACTTCTTCCCTTTCATACAAATGTTCTGCGAGAAGAGTTTTCGGTGAAGGGCTCGACGCGATCGAGGTTGCAAGCTCAGCGTTTCCTCCACCTCGCATCGAATTCGCAAATTCGTAACGTGAAGAGACTACGAACGTGAGACAGGAAAATTGATGACACGATAGGTACTCGGAGAGAAAAATAGTCTAGCGATTTTCTTTCGGTCAGTCGTCGCGATCGCCGTCTACGCGATAACGAGCGAGGTAATTCAAGATTTAAAAAAAAAAAGAAGAAATATTAAATCGAGCTAAGAGGAAACGATCCTTGAGAGTTATATTTTATATCGATAGAGAAAGATTACGTGCTCGAAAGTGAAGCTTTGTCGAACGATAATAAGAGGAAGAAAATCGGAGATACTCCCAGCGTATTTGCAATCTGAATTCATCGAGATACACGAGTGATTTCCTCTCCATCTTTCTCTGCTCTCTCTCCGATCTGGCACGAAAATCCTTTTCGACGTTCTACGCTCTGTCATGGAAATTATCCTCCATTTTTCTTCCTCTCTCTATTCCTTTTTTTTTCAATACATCTCTCCTCCCATCGCTTTATCGTTTCCCATTATCGTACTGTTCAAAGTAACGGAGAATGGGGTACGCAAATCGGTTGAATTCTTTTTTTTTTTTTTTAATCTCATTCTTTTTTCCTTTAAAATGAAAGGTCTGAAACTGCAATTTGATCGGACGCTTTCGCGTTCACGCGCTTCGTGATGCACGTAGGTACATTCGTTACATCCAAGAAACGTGATTTGCTAGTCTTCTTTTTTTCCCATGACGCAAATCTTGAAAGAAAAGAGAGAGAGAGAGAAGCGAATCTTACCACCTCGATCGATCTTGTCTTCCACCTGACACCCCCTAACCCGACAGTTTTATCTACCTTATCTTCGAACGAGCAAGAAAAACTACGTCTAAGGTAGACATTGAACGGGGTAAATCGAATTTAGTCGAAGGGCTCGGAAGTTTGCACGAGAAGTAATCGAATTAGTTCGATTTACGATCATTCCTTTCTTCCCCACGTTCGTTAATGTATCTTTGGAAGCACCAGGATAAAGTTACGTATGATGTACAGGCACATCTCGTTTAACGCGGTATTTCTGTCAGCTTCCGCCAGCTACACGTTATTTCTTTTTATTAGAAACTTAATTACCGTCTGTTTTTTCCATTTTTATTCAACTTTGTAATTATCAAACGTCATAAAGTTTGGCCATTCTCTAGATCTTCTTTCGAAGAAGAATAAGACTATTTGAATATTAAGAACAAGAACAGAGACTTCGAGACATACCGTCGTCGCATTTCCTTAGGCCAAGACTTTTACGGTCAACCCTGGTCATGAGTTGGCAGAAGCGCAAAACCGACGTAGGATCGTTGACCTACTCTCTATCTCTCTTTCTCTCTCATACACGTTCGAAGTAACCAGAGTTAGAAAGAGGAACGATGAAGTTTGTGCGTAAGAACTTTTGGCACGTGCTTTGACGGTACCTCTGGCTTTTCGGATACACGTGTCAGGCTTATTCAACAGTTCCCGTTCGAAGTTGCCACACGTGTGGTCGCATACCTCCAAGATCACGAGGCTGACCCGTGAGATATCTCTCTTCGCGAGAGTACCTCTACTTCTTCTTCTTCCTTGATATCGAAATCTCGAACTGCTTTTCATCGAGAAGAACACTCTTTCTCTCGCTATCTCCAATTTTTTGAAACTTTTGGAATAAACGATCTCACGGGTTGGTACATCCACCACATTTTAGAATTAATTATAAATCATTATTTTACATATAATTTTAACAGTGAGTGCAAACGTTTTGCAGATGTTTGTTGAGTAACGCAAATCTTTTGTTTTATAACAAATTTATATAACAAAGAGAAATAAACCACGATTTTTAGGTAATTTTTTATATGGCACGATTTTTTATATGGTATGTAACTTTTGGTTGAGGTTGTCGTGGCGGAACAACCTTAAATAGCATTCATAAGTTTGATACGAAAATTAGCTACTTTTTTACCACCTACTCAAAAAGTTTTACCGTTTTGTTAGTTTCTATTGATTATAATTGTCTCTTTCTATCAATTTTGCCGCTCGAAACGATTGCCCTGCTTGTACCCAAAATCAGGCTTTGCTATAGACCTCTCTAAATTCTTAACGATGGTCAAACTTCGATATCTCGTTAGACTAATCTGTAAACCCGAGCGAAAGTTGTTCTCATTTCGTAACGAGCCACTCTCATTTGCTTTTCCATTTGGTTTTATGAACATAAATTTCGAAAAAAGGGGTAGGAGAAGCGAACGAGCCGCTATCGAATGGCATCGCTTTCCATTAAATTTGAGGTTTCGATGTGGCCACCGGTTTATGCTGGCGTAGATGTAGTAGAGGGTAGATCGTGAAATTGGGCCGAGTGCTCGTCTCGGCGTATATCCGACGCCCGAAAACGAGAAGAACTTAATTCCAACGAAGAGGTGAAAGAGGTAGGACAGGGAAGACTCGAAACGAAGATAAAAGGACTATCGAGTAGGAAATGAAATCTGTTTCGTTTCGAAAGAAACTGAGACAGAGAGTTTTCCATCCTTTCCAACGAGCTATCCTTTTTTTTCCCTTTTCCACATCCCGACCACCGTGGGTGAATTCATTTTCTCCAAGTTCGCGGAACACGGTGACCGAAACTAATGATAAAAAGGGGGGAAGTGACATTTGAAAGGTGAAATGAAAAAATAGAGAGAGAAAGAGAAATTGCGGCCATGGCATATACGCGCGGATAGAAAAATATTGCAAGAAAAGCTAGAAAGCGATATCGATGAGAAGAATAACCGTTATTTTTCCGTGCATCCAACCACTCGACTAAACAGACACGTACCTACCTATAACAAATTTGCCCCAATTTGAGAAACTTCCGAATCACGTTCGTAATACGATATCTGCGTGTTTTTCTACGTATTAGTTACATTACACGATTCTTTATACTTCGAGTTTACGAACTACTTAGATGGTAAAAAAAGGAAATTTAAACACTGTCCAAGAAATTTTTACTTTTTTCCATTTTCGATAGCCACTATGACACTGTTATGAATTTTGACGTGTTAAGAACGTATTTGAAACCCGTTTGTCTCCATCACTCTCAATTTTTGAGAAGATCGATTCGTTTTTAACACGTCAAAACTTATAAAAATCACCTAAGGACTATAGAAAATGAATTTTACTGTTGAGCAGCGTAATCTTCGTTCGAAGCTTTAATTCTCTTTTTTTCTACTTAGCCTCGGATTTGGACTGCATAAGAGCGCTGTTCAATGAGAAAGAAAAGGAGCTCTCCCTGGCGGTGGCGAAGGTCGAGGAGCTGACACGGCAACTGGAAGAGTTACGGGGTCGTCAAAACGGGGGTGGCACCGGGATGGGCGTCGGTGGCGGCGGAGGCGTCGCCGGGACCGGTGCCGGTGGCATCGCTGCTGGACACTTGCCTACGCCTGCTAGTGCTGAACTCGAGAAACTTAGAAGAGAACTCATGGTATGTTACCCTTTAAAACGTTCCATAAAACTCAATTTAACACGTTGAGTGCCGGGACAATTTAAAATGCATTTGTGCATGTATATAATTTTATTAATAATCTTTTTTCAAAATAAAAATATGGACAAATTTACTATCGTATCGTTTTTAATGACTGATTGTTATATTCTCGTGAAAATATTGATAAACGATACTAATAAACATTTAAAATGCGATATAACAAATCGAGTTCCGGTGATCACCGGTGACCTCCATGGCATTCAACGTGTTAAAATTTCTTTCACCCTTCACGAATCTCCGTTTATCTTCACAGTATCGTAACAAGATGAACGAGCAACAAAATCAAGTGGTATCGCAACAAAGATTAGCCCTAGCTCAAAGACAGGCCGAGATGGCGTCCATAGATGCAAGGATAGCTCAACTTCAAGGTCGATTGCAGCGTAAGAGAGCGTTAAACCAACGGCTCAGTCAACAGCTAGGCTCGACTAATAGAACGAACGCAGCGAATACCGGATTCTCGGAGAATACGACGACTACTACGAAGCTCGACTTCAACGCCGGCGGAAAGGCGAGGCCAACCGGGAACATCGCGGCCATCGAGCCCTATTCTCATATACCGAACGACAATGACTTTAATTTGAACAAGAATGATCCAAAGTATCAGACGCTACCGTATAACACAAAGTTCACCGTGAACTTTAAGGCCGTTGAGGATGACGTGAACAAAAACAAGATACAGCACAGCGCGAGTGCATCCCAGCTAGGCCAAAGGACGGCCTTCCAACAATTTGGACACCAAATCGCTCACAGCCAGTCGCAGTCGCACATCCAAGGTCAGTTTTCCATCGATTCCCTTTCAGTTTCCCTTTTTTTTTATTATCGTTAGGTGTTCTTTGGCGTGACGAATATTTATTACGTTCTAGGCCAATCCCAACCCCTTGGATCGAACCAACAGCAGCACAATCAAAATCTTGGAAACCTGACTGCCAATTTACAAGGGAACTGCAACAATAATACCAACATAAGCAACAACAACAACACTAGCAATAATAATCTCATCGCCCCTTCGCATAATAATTTCACTCAGGAGAACTTGTCTCAAAACTTTAGGATCCATGCTCATTCTCAACAATCTCAGTTACAACAACATAGTAATTCGCAAACGAAGCAATATAATTCTACGAGTTCCTCGACGTCCAGCCTCGGGTCTGCCCCGTCTATCACGCAAACGCATAATCATCGAAACCTTCAGACCCATCAAAAGCCGGTGTCCAGCGTGGCTCCAAGTTTTCCGGTTAAATCTTTGATCTATCAAACTTCCTCGACGAAGATCAACCCGGTAATGCCGCAGACGCTCAGTCTGATAGGCAGAGCTCACTCGACGAACCAGAACTTCGTGGGTTTGACGGGATCGAATAACAACAATCAGCAACAGACGAGTCAGCCGGTTCAAGGGAACGTCGGTTCCACTCAAGAACCTAATTACGCATCGAGGCACAATTACGGAAGCAATCAACAGCAGCAACACAACACCGGGCAGACAAACGTTCACGTATCCTCGTCGGTGATCTATCAAGCCCAAAATTCACCGAATCTCGTGGCAAGCGTTCACGCCACACCCACCGGCGGTACCACTTTAAGCAGCGGTAATGTTCAGCAGCGATACAATCAAAACCAAACGGAATCTCAGAACGATAATAAAAATAAATTCGAAGCATCGACGAAGGTTCAGGAAAAATTTGAGCACGCCTTGCCCCCGAAGCACGAGCAGCAAATGAGATACGAAGGGAATCTCTTTAAATACGATACCCAACAGATGAAGTACGATCAACAGGTCAACCAATCTTCCAAGTTATACGGCGATCAAAGCGGTAAACACGATCAGACGTCGAGCGGAGGGCAATCTTCCGTTAAATACGATCAAAAGCACGAACAAGTTCAAGGCAAGTACGAGAACGGACAGTCGAAGCACGAGCAACATCATAACGCGAAGTACGAGTCCGGTCAAGGTTCCCAGCAATACAAGCACGATCAACAGCACGACAATCGAACGTCTGTGGTGAAGTACGAGCAACACGGTAATCCATCATCGTTTAAACTCGAACCAACGAGCAAGTACGAAGCGACGAGCAACCCTTCGCAATTTAAACAAGAACAGACAAAGTACGAGCCTGGGCAAAACAAATTCGAATCGGCTACTTCGTCGTCGAAGTATGAGCAGAGCTCGTCGGCGATGAAACACGACCACAGCGTCAAGTTCGAGCCACCCAGCTCAAAGTTATCGGAGAAACCGTTTGAGTTCGAGAGGCTGAAGAACGAGACCGAGAGAAAGAATTTGAATGAAATGAGAACGGAGGACAAGATTAAACCGGCACTACCCCCAAAACCTAGCAAACCCAATCCACCACCCAGGCTGACTCATCATGAAAAGATTGATGTTACTTCGGATGGAATCAACGAATGTAAAACTGCCGTTGCCGTTGGCCCGAGGTACCCTTTCTTCAATGTTACCTCATATTTTTATACTACAATCCTATATGTGCTATATATATATTCGTCAATTTACTTATTATTAAAAAAAAAAAAAAAAAAAAAAACAATTACATAACGGGTAATAAATAATTAATGAACGGAAGTAGAGAAAAAAAAGTACGATTTTCTACCTTAGAACATCGAAACGGTAACGGGGGTTAATTATAAATGTTAATTAGTCCGCGATCGATTTGGCGAGTGAATCGAAGCCTGTCTCGAATAATAGACACCGAAATAGAACGACGAGTGTGGCGAAGAGACAACAGACGTGCGCTTAGTTCCCGCGAGGTCTCCGATTGATAAAGACAGGGGGACCAGAAGTGCCTGATGTGATACTCTTGTTATTCCTGAGATCTTTCGTGTATTCTTTGCTTTCTTCTTTTTTCATCTCTTCATTTTGTATCCAACGATAAGAGAGAAACACTTAGGTACTTCGATCGAGTGTTCGCGCATCTTTTCATAAACGAGTACACCGTCCTCTCGAAAGACAATCGGCGAGGTAGAAAACCGTACTTAGAAAAAGAAATCTTTATGAAAAATCAAAGCTGGCACTTGATTTTTCATACGCTTATTCAGTCATGATATTGATTATACTTTTCAGAACCGACAAAGAAGAAGACATACCACCCATTCCCACATCGGAACCGCCCGAATCACCTACGGACTCCCAACTCAGTAATCACCAAATTATCAAGGCACGCCCATTGACATTAAAGAAAGCACCAATTTCTGAACAACCCAAGCTAAGATACGCAAAATCGAATGTCCACGTGTCGATAAATCGTCGTATTGAAATGCCCCCGGCTTTTCTCTTCCCGGAGACTGAAATACCAGCGGACCTCATGCAACCAGAACAGCAACAACAGCAGTCGCAACAGATAATCGATACGACCGACAGTAACTGTAAGAAGAACAATACGATTATCGGTGAAGATGTCGTTGGAAATGAGAAGATCGAAGAGTCGGATATCATCGATGCTTTGAATATCATCAACATCGAGGATAAACCAAAATTAAAGAGCGACCCTGAACGTAGATTAGACCTGGATATAGACGGGAAAACGTCCGAGGTGATGAGAAGAAAAAAGGGTAATCTCAAATCGAGTACTGGAAAAGCGAATCTCTCGAGGAGGGTTTCCTTCGACCCACTAGCCCTTCTTCTCGATGCTAGTCTCGAAGGTGAGCTCGAGCTGGTGAAGAAAACCGCGAAAGAGGTTGCCAATCCTAGCTCGGCCAATGACGAAGGCATCACCGCGCTTCATAACGCTATATGCGCGGGTCATCTCGAGATTGTCAAGTTCCTCGTCGAATTCGGTTGCGATGTTAACGCCCAAGATAGCGATGGATGGTAAATCCAAGAGTCCTTTTCTTTTATTTTAAACGATTAGTTATTTTTATATATTGCCAGTTTCGTTATTTTACACGTTTGACCTCGTAGGACGCCGCTTCACTGTGCAGCAAGTTGTAACAATCTATCTATGGTGAGATTCTTGGTGGAACACGGTGCGTGCATTTTTGCAACGACGCTTTCGGACCACGAAACGGCCGCGGAAAAGTGCGAAGAGGACGAGGAGGGTTTTGATGGATGCTCCGAATATTTATACAGTTAGTAGCATTGATTGTTGACACGTTGACTGCCACACGACTTTTGTACAAATTTTAATCTAAGTGATAATATTAAAATATTTATCATTATTATTATAAATTGGTGGTCGCTGGTGACCAGCGTGGCAGTCAACGTGTTAAGATTGTTTACAATCAATGTCGAAAACAGACTTATCATTGCTCGATCTTTGACGTAGGTGTTCAAGAGAAGCTGGGAATCATGAATAACGGGCAAGTTTATGCCGTCTTTGATTATGAAGCACAACATAGTGACGAACTTTCTTTGAAAAACGGTGATTCTTTGGTCGTACTTCGAAAGGGCGACGATAACGAGAGAGAATGGTGGTGGAGTAAACTCGGACACAAGGAGGGATATGTACCTCGAAATTTACTCGGCGTAAGAGATATTTAATGACAAATATTCATCAAGCAATTGCTCGATGCTTATTCTATTTGTAGTTAATCGTTTGTATCTTTGATGTTTCAGTTGTATCCTAGAGTACAGCCAACGAAAACGGACTGAGGCACGCCATGCCGCATCATTCGTAATATCCGCTAATTCATTATCACAGTATTCGATTTGCAGCTTTATCTTATTAAGTATCGTAGTCCATTGTCACATTACCAATGTTGTCTTATTTAATTTACGTGTTATCGTCCGAAGGAAACGAATACAAAATTCTGTATAATTCTTTTTAGATTTTTTTTAAGGAAAAACCGCGTGTAGAATACGCGTCGCCCTCGTGGGTTATTGTAAGTTATTTTTACTGACAAATCTCAACACTCACACGCACGCGTGCGATGATGTTACACGCGAAATGTATTTTACGTTGAAAAAGAAATCCTAAAGAGAGCGTATAGTCTTTGGTGCGACGCTTATGTTATGCGTTAAGAATGCTCGTCTCGCGTTTTCACTTCGATTGCATTTTACTCTACGTGACATGAATCTAATATAGAAAAAAAAAAAACATACAAATGTATCGATGAAAGGGATTTGCTGTTTACCCTAGTAATAAATATAATGTTCATTTCGTAACGTCGTTCAACGATACACAATTTTTTTTTATAAAATTTTTATAAAATTTCCTTACAGTATGTTTATGTACTTAGTGAAATTTTTGTTCATTTGTAGTATAGCGTCAGTTCCTTTAAGATAAAGTACAAAAATGCTACGTTTTTCTTATGACTTGTTTTTAAAGCGCTAATCTATAACACACACACACACACACACAGACACAAGTACGAAGATTCACTGAGTCGAGAGACGAACTAGAATAAATAATCGCCTTTATTTAAATAAGATAAGGACACTTTGAAGAAACTACAGCGCTCTTCGTACATCAAGCGGAAATTCGAGATATGCATTTTCTAAACAAAACGTTTTGTGTACTTAATATCACGTGCCCATTTTTTTAATTTTAATTTGTTTCACCTAAATACTTATGTTTAGATGAAATCAGATTCTTGTTGCGAGTCCTGTTACATTTATTCGTCAAACATTTTCTTAATCTGATAAATTGATCTCGGATTTTGAAAATGTACCGAAAATACGTGTAATATAGTCTTGCCAAGATACACATAATGATCGGTGTGTAAGTACGTATAAGGTGGAAAGAATCTTGAGTGCAAGATAGTAAATACGTGTGATTGATATAATTCCATTATCGTATACCATTAGTAACTCCGGAATCTCTAAAACACGATGCAATATTCAGATAGAATAGAGAGATTTTACCGCTATATCAGAAAATTTCTAAGCATGTTGTTATAATCCTTAAGTATACCTGTCGTTTGGTCCAAGAACGGACCTTTGAAAGAAGATTTCTGATGATTACTGATTAATAAAGTATGTGCCTTTCAGAAGTAATAACAGATATATTATGTAAGAATACATGATATATTATGACGAATAAAATTGTTTTTAATAAATTTAATCCAGGTTCCTATCTTCATTTAAATTGATATACAAGATTAGTAGTTAAAAACTAATCAACGCATACATATATAAAAACACATATAAGAAATGAGTGCAAATCAATGCATTGACAAAATGTAGAACAGAAGATATTTTCACATTCTTATTGTTATACGAAGCTTTTTATGCATACACGATACTACATACAATGAAAATTATCACATGTATCTTGATACATCTGTCATTCATAAATAGTATTTATTTTTCATACTTACAAAACTATATGAGTGTCAATACTATCAAAATCTTAAACTTTAAATGCTGTTTACTTTACACAGAACTAGCTTAATAACTCGCGATTTATCATATCGCGCAACAAGTATTGATGAAAATCATAACGCTTCCTCCTTATAAAATTCGTCTCATTAAATTTAATTACTTTAGAAAATATTGTTTTTCATATGTTAAATAGATAATTTATAGAGATTAATTCATTCTCGATAAACGCTTCCAGTGCGCAAGATCTCAGTCCAAGTTAGTGAAATGTATAATATTATAAAAATGAATGTATATATTAGAAAATATATATAAATATAGGTCTATTAGCGTAGAACTGCCGATAAATCTTGACATAATGAGAGGATATTTGATTTATCACGATACTCCTTCATCTTTCTTTGTTTGTATAAATTATTATATTAAATAATGTATAAAAATAATACGACGAGGGTGCTGTAAACAAGTGGACAATTCTAGATTAACTTCAACGTTCGTGTCGATATAAGGGTATGTAAATTTATAGTAATTTAAATACCTATACAATTATTGGGTTGATTTCTTTCAGTAACTGTAGACAACCGTTTATATCTTCGCAGTCTTTCACCATAACTTCAAGTCTAAAACGATAATAAAATTTACCACACAAAATGAAAGCTAATACATCATCTTTCTTACCTCTCTCTATACAAATTTAAAGTAGGTCCGTTGAAATGTCCCTCCTTCAATGCGCGACTACAGAATTGTGCCAAGTTCTTGAAACATTTACACGTAGTGTTATCTAACCCTCTATTTTCCCATTCAGGTAATTCTTTAGTTATATTCCATGCTGCAAACACATACTGCATTACTGACGACCAATGTTGCGATTCCAAAAGTTTTTTCCCCTGGTCAATTACCGCTTTCTGTATGTAAATGTTGATTTAATAAAGAAATTGATAATATCTAAGATATACTATATATTTTAGTAGTTTAACTTCAGCTTTACCTGAAATGCATCTAAGTGGATATATGCACGACTGTATGCTGATTCATCTGCATTGGAGGAAACAAGACTGGCATAAATGCTTTGCCTTAAACCACACAATTTTTCTCTCTGCGGCTGTATGTCAGCCACTGGCATTTTACTCAAAAGTACATCCTTCAATTTTTCATTTTCTCGTATAATACCATCTTCTTGCGTAGATATTAGGTCCATGATAAGTTTTACCAGTTGCTCGTGGCTCAGACCTCGCAACCCACTTAATAAATTTCCACTGAACTTTTTTGGTACTGCCGAATCAGTTACTCTTACAGATTTCGATGGTGTTCTCCTCTTCCTTTCAGATGCAGTAATTCTAAGCTCATTTGTGTCGCCAAGCGATAATCTCTTTCTAGGAGTACTTCTCAACACCATACTAGTCTTTGTTGGACTTTTTACTGGCGTCCGATCCCTGGAACTTAAACTGAAACGATATTCCTTCTTTCATTTGTTTATACTATTAACATTATCTTTAAATATTTATATATGATGCCATAATTAATCATAAGAACAATGAAACAATTGTTAACTGACCTCAACAGACTATCGCGTTTACAGGCGTCTAGATCCGGTGACCAGACTATAGTCCTTCTGCGTCTACCACGTTTTTGTATTACAAGCTCGTCTGGACTAGGGGCTGGACTCCAAGAATCTGACCCATGTTGACTATTCATTACATTATCCATTGTTTCGACAGGAAGTATTTCTCCTAAAAAATATAACACTTTTTATGAACGTAATTCTACTTCTAGCGCATTTTACATTAAAATTACCTAACTCACTTTATACTATGATAACAACTGTAATTAAATAAATAATTTAAAATGTCGCACGCACCTGGCGAAACTGTCATGCCTGGAACGTTAGGAATAACTGCTAGGGCTTGTCGCGCGGATCTTCTACGCGAACCGTCTGGTCTTCGTAAAAATTCTCTAGTTGGGGTGTTCATTGTTTATCAGAGATGCAAGCAAATATTATTGTAAAATTTAAATGCCAAAAGATAACTTTTTTTGCAGCGTAGTTTATTCGGTATAAATTTGGATAGTACTGCACACACTTTTCACGAGTGTCTTTCATAAAGCAATCAATGGTATCTTTTTGTACACCACATTAATATCTATCTTTTTATATTAACATTAAAAAGAAATCTCGTTTCATGAATCTTAAGGTATTTTCACCTTCACAAATGTTAAATTTATATAGTCTTTCAAAATTTATCCATCAGATAGAAGTCACATTACAGTGTAACGAAGAATGGCGGGAATTCATCGGATTGGCGGTTGCTGACCTTTAAGCTGATCACAGACACTTTTGCATAGCATAGCATAAGTGATTTCGACCAATCACGTAGCGGTGGCTGCTATGCGTTGTTCTATATATACGCGAATAGAGCTACGTGATTGGTCGAAATCACTTATACTATGCTATGCTATGCTATGCAAAAGTGTCTGTGATCAGCTTTACGCCGTAGAACATGTGATGTAATCTCACACACATAGACACGCCAACGTTTTACCACAGACGAGATATAAGAATAGACCGGACATACAATGAGACTTCGTGTCCCATGTACTGAAATACCGATCGTGCGAAAAAACAGACATTTTCTTATGCCCTCTACGATATGGAGCGGCGAGTTTAGGAACCATATTCAACCGGTCGGAAGTCGGTAACTACAATGTAGATAGAAAAAGATCTATCGCAAACGACGGACACGGATCTCATACCCCCACTATGTATCCACACAGATACGCACGAGTCAATGTAGTAGATCAACAAAAGAGAACGGACCCAGTCAAATCGGATCATTTAAAAGCTTAAGGTGGGTCCTAAAGCAATTCGCTGATTGGCTGTTTTCATGTAGAAAATTTTACTCAATAGTAACAGTGCTGAAATAAACATTTATCTCTTCAATGGAAACGAGATAGAATGTACATACATCTTTTTATTTGTGACATGCTATTATAATTTAAAACCGCATCAAAATGGCGAGTGGTTTATGTTCACAATAATTAAATGTTTTTGCACAGAGCAAAATGTGCAATTATAGTTTGTAAAATGATACAGTTAATTAATACAAATTCATATAATGATATTTGTGACGGAGATTATGTCATTCATACATAACTACAATCTGAAGGTTATGAATGTGTAATTATTTTCATACTTGTTTCATATGAATAATTATTATACTTTAATTATGAGTCCAAACAAAAGAAAAACGATCCAAGAAGATTCTGAGGATGGAAATAGTCTAAAGCAACGTCGTAGTTCACTAGCAGTTAATTTAAGTTATACAAGCTTAACAGATTCTGGTCACGGCTCTTTCAAAAAAACCCAGAGTCATAACAATGAATCATCTACTAATCAAATACAATTGTACAATGAGTTATCGAAAGATGATGAGGAACAGAATGAAATGCAGTACTTTGACAAAAGTTCTTCCAAAAGATGTACTATAAATAAGGGAAATAGTATAATTTCTTCCAAAGAAAATAAGCTATTACAAGATGCTCGTGTACGTATTGTTGACATAAAACATGTAAGAAGAACTGATACAGATTATGAAACATTAAGGACTGCGATATTAAATAAAACTAAAGAACTATTTAACAAGCAAGATGTATGTTCTATAAAGACAAATTTAGTCTTGGCAAGCGACAATAATTCTGTCAATAATAGAAATGAACATCGACTCTTTGAAGATAAAGTTACAAGTAGTGATGCATTATCTCCTACTTCAGAAAAGAACATCCATAACAATAAATTAAGTATCTTTTCTACACCTGTTATTAAAAGTCCTAATCTGCAAAAATTAATAAATTCATCAAAAATAACTGGAAGAAGATTATTTAAACATACCGATATTACTGATCATCACAATGTTAAGACCGTGGCCGAATCAAACCATAATTTAGGAAATGATTTGCCATCATCGTCTATCATAAATAAAAATCATAATGTTAGTCCTATAATAACTGGTAGTGATAAAAAACATTGTATATTAAAACGTTCATTTAAAAATATTTCTAAAATTGCAAGAAAACCTAATGTACAAGATGATCAAGACAGTTTATCTTCTTTGAGTATTTCAACTGATGGAACTGGATCCATCGGTATACCAATTTTTTGTTCTACTTTTAACGAAGAATTTAACACAAAAGATAGAATATCTAACGAAGAATGTAATATTAATAATCAAAATTCAAAAGACATGAATGTAAATGTGGTGTCAATGGAATTAACATCTATTGAAGGACATAGAACTGTACAAGGTAGAAGTACATTCATTAGACAAATAAATTCCACAAATACAAACAATAAGAATGAAGTTCAAAATAAGGAAAAATCAAGGATTCAAGGAGTTAAAACAAACACTCCAACTAAAATATTTCAATCTAGTCTGAATAACATAGAGAAAAATAGAGATATATCTTTGAGTGATAACAGTGAAAAAAGTATGAAGGATCATGCATTATCTTTAAATGTAAATACATCTGTCGATAATGTGGCACAGGATAAAAATAATTCTAAGAAATCAGTTCATAAAGGAATGCAAGTGGCACAAGCAAGCACAACTACAGTTCGTAGTTCATTACAAGTAAATACATCTTTAAATTCTACATATAAACGTAAGCAGTCTCATAATAAAGAACAACAAAACACAAGCAAGTCAAAACATTTGCAGCACAATGAGAAATCAATAAATGAAGATAATGATTATTCAAATTATATTCAATGTACACCTTATCCTGCTCCACGAGCGGTTCAATCAGAATTACAATTAGTACATAATGCGGTAAGACAAAATATAGAGTCCAATCACGCAGAAACAATTGACGTATCAAGTAAAAGCAATATTCAGGAAAAGGATGACAGTGTCAGTAGAAATAAGTCATGCTTGTAAGTAAATATCAATTTGTGATGATTTTATAATAGTAGAAATATAGATTATATTAACATAAAATCTTTTTTTTTTAGACATAAAATACGTACAACGCATTCAATCATGTGTACCGGAAAAGAAAAAAATATTGTACATAATTCAGTTATTGTAAGTGATTCACCTATAAGTACGTTGGATAAACAACAATATAAAGAGGTGATTATAGATGATACTCTTAATGGAACTGAATTGGGCAAAGTTAATACAAAGCATAATAACTCAAAGAATGAAAATGTACATTCTAAGCCAAATGGAAAAAAATTATTACCACTTTGTGAATATTCTGTATTATCAATAAGCCCACAGGAAGAACTTGAACACTTATCACCCAAACAACCATCAATAACTAAAAAGCAAAAAAAGTTTAAGAAGACAACAAAAATGAAAAAGATTCTACAGCAGCCCTTGCAGACACAAATCGACCCGACCACAAGTGCTCCAGAAAAGCATGATAGTGATTCATCAGAAAATAATTTGCTTATTCATCGAAAGCAAAAAAAGGAAAGCAAAAAATTGAGGAAAGTGATCAGTAAAAAAATTGTAATAAAAAAAAGGGCAGACAGTGATATATTAAAGCAATTGGAAAATTTGCATACATGCTCTGATAAAGAAGCTGAGTTTCTTGAATCTAGAAATTCTTTAAACGATTTTCAAACCAGAAAAGAAGTTACACAACAGCTATTGCATAAATCTCAAAAAATTATAATGGTTGTAACAGGATTTTCAAACGGGTAACTTTGCAATAATATATTGTATAACATGTTTTTTAGCTGATATAATATATAAACTTAATGATTTTTCAGAGATAAAAATTTAATTAAGAACATTGTGAAAACTCTTGGTATGGCACGTATTGAATCAAATGTCACGCGTAGAACAACCCATGTTATAACCACTGGTGTACGTACATTAAATCTACTGTATGGAATAATAAGAGGCTGTTGGCTTTTGAAGTTAGAGTGGGTTTTGCAATCTTTAGAAAACAATGGATGGTTAAGCCCAGAACAATATGAAGTAACACATTTCTCAAAGGCAGTACAGGCAAGAATTATATTGCAGCCTCGAAGCTTTATTTTCTAATATGTACTGTAACGTTACTAGCGTATGAATTAATCTGTAACTCAAATATTTTCACTTCTTTTTTAGGAAAATCGTAAAGATAGAGAATTATTTGGAATATCTTATGTACCAGAATTGTTTACTACTTGTGGTTTCTTACATGTTGCGGATGGAACTACACCTCCATCCCATACATTGAAAGAACTCATAAAAACTGCTGGTGGTCGAATCACAGAGAATCCACAAGCTGCAAAAATTATTATTGGTGCAAATGGCATAAAAGAAAGTTGGGTCTTGGATTCTATTACTACGGGAGACTTGCAACCAATTATACAATATAAAAAAAAGTAGTATAATACTTTGCTCCTTCTACAAATCATGAAGAATTACTAAAAGTAATACAAAAGTATTTTGTAAATTTGTACACTATATTCAAATTGTTTTGCGACGATCTATTTATATTAACTTAATTATATTAATGAGAATTTATAATATCTTATTGTATACATATATATATTTATATATTTATACATCAAATAATATTTGTATAATATGATAAATTTCTTATAATGATGACGTAATCGATATTTCAAATTTACTTTTTATTACCTCCGACCTTGATTACGAAGTAGGTTGTGTCAACCAATCAAAAGGTGGGAGTACAAGTGGTCCCGCTCAACCTTTATCGCTTAATGAAAACTCATCGCAATCTTCGACTTGATCACTCACGTCAAAGCGTATGTTAGATCTTACGTCTAGAATCTACCATGCAATGTGTCAAACTCATACATGTTTGTTGACATGTATCTTCATATTTATTTAGTGGTACTCTAATCTAAATCATTTGCACAACAATGGATGATATTTTCCCAAAGTAAGTTTTCGTAGAAAACACACGTGATAACTTTTTTCTAATCTATTTACATTCAGCTGATCGTCATTTTTTGTAACACTTTTAAATTGCTTAACTTTTCTACGGTTGAATTTTCGCGTATTTAAGTAAAATTACAGATTGAACGGCCCTGAACTTGCTTTTGTGATTGTCTTTGTTTCTCTGTCATTGTTTATCATGAACCAGTAGAATTTATACCTATTGGCTTTTTTTTTTATAATTATAAGAGATGTATTATTTATGGATTACATGAAAAATGAATATAAATTACAAATACGATGCAAATTATTTTTCTTACAGCATAAGTTTAGGTGAACCTCCATCGCCAGACATATGTATACCAGTTCGCAGATCTAATACAACCATTATTCTAACAGATCTATATGCTGGAATACCTGAAAATTTAGTTTTGAATCTTATAGGATTTGTGGTAAGCATATTATTGCCTGTTTTTTATTTTATCAGGTTGAACATTAAATTTATCAGATAATAAATAAAAAGTATATACAAGATAAACTTTATGAGTCATTAAACTGATCTACTTTAACATAAGATTATGATATTATGTTATGACCCATAATATTATTTTTTATAGTTGCTTGTTATTTTATTTGGCCTACTACGTAAAAAAGCCTGGAATTATGGGCGCCTTGCATTATTACATAAATCAAATAATAAATGGATGGAATTATTTTATGGTGACAATGATAGTAGGGACCCAGATGCGATATGTATAGATGCATCTGTCAATTCTCATTTATCTAGTGTGGATGGAGGTTTCCTTTCATGGATTGTCACAGCATTTAAAGTAAAGTTAGTATACTTCTGTTACATTTACTTTAATGTTTATACTTACTTTTGACTAAATCTGTGCAAATAATCATTTTAGAGATGGAGAATTACTTAAAAGAGCAGGTCCTGATGGTCTGTTGTACATAATATTTGAGCGTTACTTGATTGTCCTAACTATTGGTATGGTTATTGTATCGTTATGCGTAGCCTTACCTATTAATTTTCATGGTGCTATGCATGATGACGATGCTACATTTAGTCGTACAACTATAGCAAATCTGGACCCAATGTCTTCTTGGATATGGGTGCACTCTATCTTAATTATATCTTATTTACCAATTGGTGCATATGTAATGAGGCGATTTTTAAAACAGGTGAAGCATGTTTAAAAAATAGGTGTCTTTTATTATTACTTTTTGTGTTATGTTTGTCTATAAGTTTATAATAGCAAAATTATTAATAGGTTAGGGATACCAGGCCTAGTGGGGAACTTGCAGCTAGGACATTATTAATCACAGAAATACCTAAGCATCAATGTAATGTGGAAGCACTTACAGAATATTTTAAGTACATATATATATTATTTCTAAAAAAATACAATAATTTAAGATCATTCGAAATAATCTTAATGCTTCTATTATTATTCATTTAGAGAGGCATTTTCAACACTAAGTGTAGAGGATGTTACATTAGCTCATGATATTAGGCGTCTCTCAATATTGGATGCAGAAAGAGATTGTGCAGAGCAAGCACGTTTGTATTGTGAAAACTATGCTAGAAAAAGAGAACCCTTAAAAATATATCCTCATCCTTGCGGTCAAGTTATAGGATGTTGTTGTAAATCTGTGAGTATAGCATTACAAACAATATTTTTGCCATCATTATATATATACATAAAAGTCACTTTTCTACAAAAATCGTTCAATCGTTATAAAGCAAATTGATGCCCAAGAATTTTACACAAACGAAGAAATTCGATTAACTGCGTTAGTAGAAGAGGAAAAAAAACTGGCCTTGAGTAGACCACTTGGGATAGCTTTTGTTACTTTAGGTATGTCTTTCTATCCTTATTAAAGAAATATTGAATTTATAGATCCCAAAATAAACTATCACATTTTTTGTATAGGAACTCCTGGTGCTGCTAGAACTATGAGGAGACAATTACGATCTTCACCTTCAATAAAATGGGTTGTTAATTATGCTCCTGCTCCTTCAGATATATTTTGGGAAAATTTAAGTGTACCAAAACCATGTTGGTATTTGAATGCAGCATTGATAAATGTTGGTTTGGGTATAATATTGTTTTTCCTTACAACACCAGCTGTAAGTCCATTTTGATATCATTATCATGAATACAGTACAATTATCTTGTATAATTAATTCATCTTGTATCTTTCTATGCTTAGGTCATTGTACCTATTATTAATAGGCTGTCTATTACGGGACAAATAAAAAATTTGAGTCCAGTAATTTTCTCCTTCTTTCCAACGTTACTACTAGTAGGTGTGGCTGCTTTAATGCCTGTACTGGTCGAAAAAAGTGAATCTTTAGTTAGACACTGGACAAGAAGCAGTCTCAATCGTACAGTCATGAGAAAAACTTTATTACTTTTGTTACTCATGGTCCTCATATTGCCTAGCTTAGGATTAACCAGTGCTGAAGCATTCTTTTTCTGGACTATGAAAGCAAAAAATGAAACAGGAAGATGGGAATGTGTTTTTCTTCCTGATCAGGTATAATAAACATTAGCTGCAATACTTGACAGAAATATTTTTCAATAAAATCTATTTGAAAAAACGTATAGACAAAAATATCTAATTAATTTCACGCTTGTTTCAGGGTGCTCTATTTGTGAATTATGTTATAACTGCTGCTTTACTTGGAAGTGCACTGGAACTAGTCAGGTTTCCTGAACTTGCAGTATATACTTTTCGTCTTTGTATAGCACGCAGTAGAGCAGAAAGAGTACATGTCAGAAAGGCAGTATTATGGGAATTCCCATTAGGAGCTCATTATGCATGGCTATTATTAGTATTCACTATGACTACAGTTTACAGCCTTGCTTGTCCTTTAATTACTCCATTTGGACTGTTATATCTATTACTAAAACATGTGGTATGTTTAGAAATAACCGACCAGGATGGTTTATGTTTTTTTGATAGTTACTCTTACTACTGTACTAAATGAAAATATACATTAAACAGGTAGACAGACACAACTTGTGCTTTGCTTATGGGCCAAGTGTAGGTGGCGGTCAACTGGCAGGTTCAGCAGCTAGTGCAGCTGGTGCTGCTCCAATTCTTGCCCAAGCAGCTTTTCTAGCTCTTGGTCTAGTAAGAAGAGGTTTGTCTCCTTTAGCAGCCGTACAGCTTACCGGTCTTGCTGCGAGTATCTTGGGTCTTGTAACTGGAGTTACATTACCTGCATCCAATCCCAAAGTATAATTTATATTTATTCAGTTACATCCTAGTTTCTATTGTAGTTATTAATACGATCTAAAGAAAGATGTTTTTCAGGCACAACCGCCAAAAAGAGATATTCCAGGGGGAACAACAGGACAAAGCTTTATTGCGCCTGTATTACGGAAAAAACAATCTTCCGTAGAAGAAACTATATCTGCCGACTCGAATTCCGAATTTAACACGGCAAGTCCGAGAAGTACAACTTCTTCTATACAGGATAGCCCTATACTTTATCAAGATTATGGAAAAGAACCTAGAATCTAATCTTTTTCATAAGCAATGTTTTAAAGTGAATTTATAACTGGATGTATATGTGTATATAGACATAATATCCTGTCAAACTCGGACATTTTAAATATTTCGCTTATTTTTTATAATAGAAAAAAATATAAGAGAAAAAAATAAAAGAGAAAAACATTATCTTGTTTGAGAGGGTAAATATTATAAAGGACAACAAATTTTTCTCAAGGTATTTTTTCTATCATAAAAAACAAGCGAGATATTTAAAACGTTCAAGTTAGGTGAGAGACTGTATATATATACATATATATATGTAAATAAAGAGAGAGAGAGAGAGAGAGAGGGAGAGAATTACAGTGTCCGCACCTCAAATTTAAGAAGACAGAAGTCATAGATTCTTACGCTCGGTTACTGTAAAATAATATATGCAATTATTGTTATTACTGATATTTGTAAAACCACAAATTTATATTTAAAATAGTTGAAAATATTTCTTTGTGATAAAGATGCATAATAAATCTTATATAATATATTTAACAAAGGTAGTATTCCAATTAGTATTAATTTGATATAACACGAGCGGGAAACTGGTTATATCGATACTGTATGATGTATTTACATATGTGCAAGTATCTTTTACATAAATACTATATATATATGTGGCAGCTGCTATATTTTATTTATGTATATAATATTGAAATTAATGATATACCAAGTCTATAAGAATGTTAAATTGGGTAGCATACCATTATAACTTTATTTTTAGGCACATAATACGTTTTTCCAAATTATATTTGATGATCTTAATTTCTAATATACTTATACTTAATTTGTATCAACACAATATAAAAGAAAAATTAAGTACTTGTTTTTATTAATTTTTGTCTGCTTCCTCCAGTTTTTTATGTTATTAAAAATGCAAAATATATTAAAAAATTTAATGCTAATGTATACATCCTATTTCTTATAATTAAATGTTTCAGTTATATGTTTGATAAGAATGGAAGAACACTTAGTTTTGCATACAAACACTATGTAATAAAATCGTCACTATTAATGAAATAAGTTTATACAGTAATGTGTAAAGCAATATTCAAGGCAGTGTATACATACATTTATATCTTATATAATCGTCATGTACCAAATAGAATTTTTAATACAGATTCTAATTCGTTCTTAATTAGTGATAAATTAGCAGATGTAAGTTCATCAATCTTCAATAGCATCAGACAAGGCACCATTTAATTGCTTTATCGATACAATATCGACTAATAATAACATTACATAATTTGCAAAGGAAAATGTATTTCTTAAAGTTATAAAAATTATACTGGACTTTCATTTAGAAAATTGTCTGCATGATTGTCATTTAGCACAATTTTCTTCATATAAAATGAATAAAGTACTTGGAAACTATAAAAGAAACATTAGATGTTGACTTCTATTCTGCAAACATATTAAAAATATTTACTTTAAAAGAATGAACTACTTAAAGCAAGATAAAAAAGAATAATTAGCTTATAGAAAATAATACTATCTTATAAATAAGATAAATAAGTTTTGAAATTTGTTAATAAAGTTAATGTAAGACTATGATAAAGTATTATTCAGTCTATAAAACTTGCAAAGTATTATCATGATATACACTTTTAAAATGGAGTTTTGTATAAATTAAACTTACTCTCTTTATTAAACAGTTAAAAGCAGGAATGTATTCTTGGATCAGGTGATTCTTTTATAAAACTTTTTTTTAAGAACAAAGATACTTTCCTTGAAATATGTCATATTTAGACCATATTGATACCAACACAGTGTATTTTAAAAGAACACCTGTCCAATATGTTTGCTCGATATTTAAAAAAAAAAACAACAAATATTTTGGCAAAGGACTAGGCATTAATTTTCTGTTATTCGACATAAAAGTATTATTCAATTTAGTCTGTTGCCCACATAATATATATTACAAATACTGCTATCTAATTAATGAAAGAATAATCCAGTCATATTATACGTAATTTAACTACATTGTTTATAAGTGTCCATATTATTTATAATGTCTTATTTTACTTCGTTTGGTAATTCAAAATAATTTATTCAAATAGGCTACCACCAATTATCGCCTCTAGCTGACTAGAAGTAAGATTATTCAATTTCTCAGCTTGTTCCTCTTTAAAAATATTAGAAGACTGATTGAGCATTTTTCTTTTTACCGTTTTTGTAAAATTATATGTACACATTTCAACTGTATCTTCTAATCTTTCTTCATCTTCTTCCTTCTGTGATTCTTCACTTTCTTCACTATTTAGATGAACCTGTAAATCATATTACTGTGTTTACATTTATAATATAAGATATCAAATAATTACACACCAAAGTTCAGATATATGTAAATGTTTTAAAATTGTGATTCACCATCATGAAATATCTGATGAGAAAGATTACTCACCTTTATACACTGCAACTTATTAATAATGTAATAATTTATACAAGACAAATTTTCTATTCATCAATATCCATTAATAGTGAATCAATTTTTTACTTACTACAATTTACTACCAATTAAGAACCCAAAGAAGAGTAACTGAAATAAATACACACTCACTTGTACGTAAAAAAATCAAACAAAACATTTTCACTTCATACTAGTTTTGATTACTGCCAATATTAAGGTGAGGATGCTGGGAACAGTGTAAAAGAATTAAAAAAAAAAAATAACATTTTTTTTTAAATATCCTATTTGGAATTACATTCTCGAACATATTAGTATTTTTTTCATAATCATACAGAAATAATAACCATCTTTAACATAAAAAAATATTGAAAGTCTTACAATATAAATGCAACATAAGATAAAAAAATCCAAAAGATGGATTACAGTAATGTTGTCTATATAGTTATAATATATATTTGTAAATTTCTTACATTGCAAAATTTTGATAATCACCTCCATGTAAAATGTAACTTTTGTGATCTCTACTTTGGTGCAAAATAAGACAAGTTCCAGGCATTAATATATTTAACATTAAAACTAAAATATAAATAAAAGTCTGAAATTATGGATATGCGCATATAAGCATTTATTAAATCACATAAAATAATCTATTTAGATAGAGTATGAACTACAAAACATTCCACTATTCTTTTTTATTACGCGTTTTGTATGCCTGTCTTCATGCTCAACCACCACCAAAGTATTACATTATTAGCTCATTTTGATCATATTCAAATATGATAAAGAATAACTACTGTTTTACAAGTCAAATGTATTCCCCAATAATTGTAAAATACGTGAGCCAATTTTTTACCAACAGTTACAAAAGCCATTGTAGTATCATCTTACCTCCACAATTGATACTCGCGGCGATGGTTCTCGTGGCAACTTTGTTTCCATTTCCATAGGACTACAAGACCTTGTTGATAAATATTCTTTATCTGCTTCAGCCTCATTATCGGAAGAATCTTTCTCATCTTCTGCTGATGATCTCTGGACATCCATATTTTCATGTAGTTTGCAAACATAGCCACCTTTTTCTCCATATTCAAATAACTTTCCATCTATATGAACTGACGAACAAAATACAACTTTAAAATTTACCTTACAATATTTATGTATAGTTAGGAAGTAATGCAACAATATTACCTTGACAGAAAGCAGCACTACAAAAAGTACAGTGCGCAGACGTTCTGCGACCACATTCTATACAGTGATGCCATGGGCAACTAAACTTTCCTTCTGTATTATTAATATCTGCACAAATTTTATGATACACCTTATTACACGTTTTATGGTCGCATACAATAGTTTCATTTCTATCCGTTATCTCTTTACCACAACTCCAGCAAATATGTTTCCTTGATCTAAAGCAAACATATTTTTACAATACATGTATTACTGCTATATATCATTAAATTAAATAATTTACAAAATATGACTTTACCTTCTTTGTCTTCTCACTTTTTCTACTTTCTCTGATTTTTTAGATTGTACTGGAACTGGAGTTGCTTGTGGTTTTTGCACTTTTAAACCTATAAATCCACTACAATTTGAAGCACCACATAAACATGGTTTACGTGTCTCTCCGTCGCAAGCTAAGTTATAATTAAAAGTTAGCTCTTCTCCAGGCTCTATATCTCGTAAGGCAAATAAACCAATACGCGTATCTCCATTTACTGTCCACTTTTGTGTTTCACAATTTGGTGAGCATGAATGGTCTATATACAAAGAAGGGGAAAGTTATATAATTATTGTTTAACTTCAGTGTACTTATTAAAAAGAAATACTCACTCATAAATCGGCTAAGATTACCCTTTGGTTCAGCATCAATCATTCTATTATTATCTATTGTTAAGAAATAGAAATTTTCGTTCTTCAACTCTTTTTTTCTATGTAATCTCTGTTTGTATTCAGCTTCATCTATAACTTCACCTACATATTCTATTACAAATTGCCCAGCTGTAATACCTTCCAAACTTCTAAGACCCCACCCACGACCCACCGTATGAAATGGTTCCATTGCTGGATACTGTCTACGTACAAAATCTTGATTATTACATTTACTACCAGCTGGGCATATTCCAGGACTACATTCAATTAACAAAATACGATTTAAGCAATCAGTTCCAGGCGCGCAGGGATCATCCTCTTCTGCATCACAATCACATGCCACAATACTTTCAACCTCAACAGGTTTTACATTACCCACAGGTTTGTTAACCTAAAAAATTAATAAATTAATAAAAAGAATATATTCCATTAAAGATAATCATATTAAGTCATTTATTCATAAAATTGACGCGCACTTTTAATTTGACATATGGTGGTGGTTTCAATCCCCTTGATTCATGATCTTTAGCAGCAGCTCTTTCAGTTTTTAAACGTTGATGAATTTCATTAGCTTCTTCCAAAGCTTTTCTATAAGTGTCATTTCTCATACTTTTTTTACCTACCGAGGGCTTTATATTTGCATCTCCATCTTGATATAAGAAAGCACGCCCTCTGAAAAAACAATATAATAATTATACATACTCAGTTTTATTTTGAACCATTAATAATAATTCGTTTATACCTGTGAACCCAATAATAGTTATTAGAACCCAAAAACATCACACAAAATTTACCCGGACTGTGTGGTATAGCTTCTACATTTTCAGGTATTTCATGTGGATAACATATACGAGAGGGCCACCAACGATAATTACCAAGTTTAACCCATACCACTTCTCCATACAAAGGCAGTCTTCCAGTTTCACAATCTTCACATATAAATGCACCATCCGGTGCATTTATACCTATTACATAGAGAAAAGCAAAGTTTGTGAGTAAGCTATCAAGCATTATTCTTGTACTTGAATTTAAAATAAGTAAGTATTACCTAAGCATTCTATATGAAATGAAGTTGGGCATGTGTCACAGCAAATAAGACTTCCACCACGAGTACAAAGAAAACACCATGCTGCATTCAATGGAGGATGTGGAGCTTTATAGTGTTTAGGACAAACAATTTGACTTCCTGTTAAAATCACCGACCCAGCGGGCAAACAGGATATGGAAGTGTGATAAGATGACGGGCATCGAACGCATCGTGCTATTTTTTCGTTTGGAGCACGAGAATGACTATCTTGAGGATTGTCTGAACTACATGTATGACATGTATGATATGGGCAAGTTAAACGGCCTCCTTGCCAATGAGACTGAAAAATAGTAAAAAATTACAAATTCCTATAAGAAACATATAATAATATAAAGTCTAATATTATTAATTAATTCATACTTGAGGCCATGTTTTTAAACAAGAGGAATGGTAATGTTTGCCACAGGCTAAAACGGAACATCTTATTCTGTCTCCTTCTCTCTCATTGCATATAAAACATGCTGGAGCTACACCGGACAAGCAATCAATACATTTGAAGCTTTCATCCTCTTGTTCTTCTGCCTTATCTGAAAGAAAAGTATGTAATATTAATACCAGCATTGCAATTTAGTTAATTGAATGCAGCAATATATATTGTGTAGATAAAAAGAGTACCACTATTTTCCTCGTCATCGGTATTACTTTTTTTAACTTCTTTCAAATCATCAAATAATTTTTCATTGAACATACTATCATCCACAGAATGTTCTGGGCTAGATTCTCCAGGCTTAACACATGTCAAATGAAAGTATGAATAACAGGGTCCTCTACACCTTGTTAACTTTCCTGTTTTTTCACATATTTGACATACCTTTTCTTGTTTCATACCTTTAAAAAGATTATACGGTCTAGTTTTCTTTGTTTCTAAAGTATATGTCTCTTCTTTTTCAATTTTAGATTTTAACTTTCGCGTGTCTTTTGTAACACTTTCTGCATCTGTTGACACGTCTTCATCAGGCTCTGGCGTATTCTCTTTCGATTGTACAGTACTTTCTGATTTTACATATAAACGATATTTTTTGCGAAAAGAAGCGTTCATGTCGTTCCAAGTTTTTCTCAAGTATTTTCTGATTTCTTCTTCCGATAAGTCAGGATGTTCATCTTCTAACATGTCTCTGTTTCTTTCGTAATAAACTTCAAAAACACCATCCATATTATCATCATTTTTAAAGTCATTTTTTTGTATTGCAAAAGTGTCATTGTTAGATTCATTAAATTTAGTGGACATATTAGGGGTACTTTCAGAATTTAATCTCATATTTGCTTTCCCATTTTCATTATGTCGCAGGTACCTTAACTTGGGGGATTCTAATCTATACTGTGACTTCTCTGGAACATCCATCTGGAATAATAAGTATAAAATTTTAAATAGCACACATAAGTATATAAATACAATCATAACGGCATGAATTTTATTATTTTCTATCATATTTTACTTATCTATGGAACTTACATGTTCTTGCTTAGGACGCTTAGCATCTGGTATATTAATATCACCTGTATACTTTCTTTTATAGACTTTATCCTTTTCATATAAGTCAGGTATTTTATGCATTCTTTGTTTGGAAACCTTAATTATTGGTTTAAATATATCAGCTCTTTCTTGGTTGGTCATTGGTTGTACTTCCATGGCCTCGTCAACAGCTGTTTCCCATTTAGATTTTATTCCTGGCTTAACGACAAATGCTGCTGCATATTTGGCATCCTTCTTTCTAATTTCTTCAGTCAATGATTCCGATAGCTTTATAAAGTCATCAAGGTTTGTAAAAGGGATCATAGAATTGGATGAAACCCAGCTATGACGTCCTTTATCTCCAAAATATTGAACGTGTATCATTAGCATTTGTGATCTGCCAATAGCTGGTTAAAAAAGTCATTTAAACATGCTTTTTAGATTTAATAGATCTATTCATTCTATAAATAAATGTTGTCTATTATTATTTAAAATATTAAATGTTTGGAAAACAATGTTTACCTTTATATTTATGATAAATTAATGAAGTTGGATCAAGTGTTACAACGCATGGCCAAAATGGAAAATTGCCAACACGTGCCCATGCTAACTGGCCTACAGTCCAATTACATTGTATGGTAGTATTGTCAGATTTTGGAGATGAAATCTCTTCCATAGAATTTGAAGAACTGAATGAATCACTTGCCTCATCTACATCATTAACTATATTATTCTCATCTACATTTTCATTACTATTCTCACTAGAATTTTGAGATTTGCGTGTCTTTGGCATTTTATAATTCTATGAAATGAGATAATGAAAATAAAATGATTTAACTTTCCTTCATATAAAAAGCTTCAAGAGCTTTGTACATTATGAAAAAAAAGAACATCACGACAATGGAACGTGCAAATTGAAATTTATGCGAAAAAAGAAAATTCGTATACCTTTGGAGACCCAGCAATGTCATCTCTAGGAGATTTAGGCTTTATTGTTCTGCCATAACGACTTTTGCCAGGTGAATATGCGTTATCATTTAGATCAGACCTCTCTCTACCATTATCCACGTAACCTGTAGAATCATGAAAACTTTCTACTTTCTTGCCGCGTATACTTTGCCCCGCATCGTTTGCCGTGGCCACCTTGTTATTCCGTGTGTTGGGCGAGCTCATAGCTTAATTGTTAAATTATCATTTTAAGCTATTTAATCCAATTCCGTGGCAAAATTATAATAGTTTGTTTGTTCCTTCAACTATCAGCAACGATTAAAACACTAAAAATACTCTGGAAAGAGCTTAGAAATCTAAAACAATTTTCTGTTACCGCTGAAAATAGTCGCAATGGCCGATTTTCAAGGGTTACCTTATTTTTCACGATTCCTTTACGATTCTTCATTCGGTGTAAAAATATCAGCATGTATTGCATACGAAGCTTCTCGAGATCAAGGGTACAGTTGTCTTTATAATGTTAATTGTTGATATTAATAAAATACAAATTACCCTTACGGGGCTAATGGAACAGAACGCGTTTCCCGCGATTTCGGTTGATCCACATAGACGTGTTCGTTCATTTAATTGTCCCACCATGTCCAACTATTCGCAAGCTTATCTTCCATGAGAACGTTAAACTGGTACTTCGAGCTGTTTCATTGGACGATAGTGCATCCAGCGAACGGCAACCTAAAGCTCACGATTGGTTCTCGTTTTTTGCAATGTTTCAATAAATTATAATTATTCATGTTTTAAAGCGTCCACCCCACGTCTCAACCCCTCTTACTATATGTTTAACGGCAACTCCTGGGAATGAAATCCAGAAGGTGATCCTCGGTCTTTCAAGCCGAGGATCAACCTAAATGTTGTTAGTGGATAAGAATCCATACTGCCCCGGCATTTGGTTTCTCGTATTGCTGAGGTATTTTCCTGATGCTTTTGCTTCGCGTAAAAATAAAAATTCACGCTTAATAAATATATCATATGTCTATATAGCTCGTCTACTAATAAATGAAACTTAATTCCATAAAATTCATGTATATGTTCAAAACAGACTACGATACATATGAAATCTCTTCTGAGACATCCATAGCATTTGATATTCTGTTGGAACTATGAATTAAAAAAAAAAATAGGGAAAGATACTTATGATTAGCAATTGTATTAAATTGTATTATTACAATTGATTGTAATAAAAGTTATAGACAACGATTGATTTATTTCAACTAGTCTTAATTATTGCAAAATTGTGCTAAAGTATGATTTTCTGAATTAAAATTATTCATTTCTTGTAATCCATTTTCTTGTGCAATTCTTTTCAACTCTTTAGTGAAATTTTGCAGGTCTTCTTTACGTAATTCAGACAGATATTTACGAGATTCGATTAATACGCGTGCTTTTTTCTTTAGTAACGGTACTATGTTCGGCAAATGCTTTGTCATATTATGCGCTATCCAAATTGTATCGAATTTCTTTTGATACTCCGTCTTATTTTTTAATAATTCCAGTGTTGATATGGGATGAAATATAACCTGAAAGTAATATCATGTCGGACGTTTACTTTTGCTTTTTCTTATTTTTATTGAGTAAAATGCAAAATATACCTTTGCATTTGAAATAGTCAACCAAGGAGTACTTTCATTTTTTTTATACTTATCATGTTTCATCCATGAGTCATTTTCTATTTCAGGATTTGGCATTTCTGTTACTATTATACCATTTAAGATTGATGGATCTCTATGCGCAGCAGCAAGTTCTTCGCAAAAAGGTTCCTTTGTTCTGATTTCATGAATAACACGCATTACTTCTCTTTCTGCTATATCAGTTGCTCTGTATTTTCTATATGATGAGAACTTTTGTTGTAATAAAAACAGTTAACTAGTAATAAACTTTATTATAATATCTTACAGTTTTTCTTTCTCTTCATTTAAAGCCCATGTGAAAAAAGGTCCATTAGTTATATCCCCCAAATAAGCATAATGTAAAAATCCCTCTCCAAGTGGAATTATGTTATTTACAAGTGTTGGATTACTTTTAGCAGGTTCACCTTCTATCCAAGTAAATGCTATTCCACTATTTCTCCAAAATCTGATTCACAGATGAAATAAAATATGATTGAATAAATAAATCTATTTTTTTCTTTTCTTTTTATCATATTTTCCTAGATATGGCTCGCATTAAAATAATTGTTCCAGCCAAACATACCTATATTCATGTATAGTTAAATTCAAATGACCTCTTGGTTTTAATACCATGTTATAATCCCAATCAAAAACTCCATCTCTGTAGTCATATCGTGTTTTTAATAATTTTCTAATTCTTCTGTCCCAATAATCCACTATTGGAACCCCTTCACGCGTTGCATGTTCCCAAAATCTTGTATCACACAGGATCAATAAGAGTATGTTTTACAATGCATATCGACTGTTTATACTCAAATAGTTATGAACTCACTTAAATATCCATTCTAACTGATCTCTGTCCTTGTGTTTAAGCTTTTCCAGATTTAGCCAAGGACAATCAATGGTTTGAGTTACAGTATTTGCCAATAACTTAGAATGTTTTACCAAATATTTTGCTGTAGCAGGTCTTAAAAGTGTATTGCCCATAATTTCCAAGTAATATCGAGTTGCTTCTTGCAGTCCTTGAGTATATTCATTCCTTCATATAATATTTTCATAATTGCTATTATGAAAAACTTCTAAGATTAGACATATACGTACCTAAATCTTTATCCAAACAAGTGCTTAATAAAAGTATCGATCTAGCAACTTGTTCCATTGTTAGTTCAATTATATGATAAGTAATAGAATAATCTGAGTGTTTATAAGAGGACGCTAATGTCTTTACAATATGTCTTGCATCACAAGCACCTATGATCAACACCTCAAGAGATTCAGACGTGTCTTCCTTTTCCTCAATTTCATATCGTAAGTCTAATGGAGCACTATATCCCCACCACATTTTTACTTTATTTTTCTGCGCTTTTCACTACTTTGTCAAATACACGCTGTCCTAAAATGCAGTATAAATGTAAAGTAATAAGGATTATTACTGTTATGGATACCAGCCAATATGGGCAATGTGTAGTTGCCATAGAAATATGTATCACATTCTTTTCGGATTTTCTGGCGCGTTTTCTGGTGCGCGCGCGCACTCAAACTTAAGATGCGCGCGCGCGCGCACCGCGTTATATCTCTACAGTTTTTAACAACCTTTTTTTACACAACAAAAGTTTCTACTTGTGTAGTAACTTACATAGACTATTTTTTCTTCCTGTTCTATATTTGTCTATATTAGTGTGAATTAATTGGAGTGAGAGTGTAAAATATAGACAAAACGTTTCTGCAAGTGGAGGATTAAGAAGTACTGTATTAAAATAAAAACATCAGAGATTTTTATAATAAAATTATAAACATATTAGCGACGATCATGTCACTTAGACTTATAAAACCATTTATTTTACTTCTATAATGTAGATTCTGTGACACAGATAAAAATAACTCCCTTTCGAACCTTATGTGTACATAGGTTCCTTAAAATGCTCTTCCTAATTTGATCAGCGCAATAGCTTATTTATCTCTCTTCTTTTGAGCACGCTTATTACCACAACGCTGTAAAATATCCGTGATAGGTCCTTTGTGTTGAAAAATAGCAATGAGTTGCGTGCGTGCTTCGTTCATTCCTTCGCTGATTAAACTACTACGTTGCATATTTCCTTTAATCAGTTCATTTACACGTTCAAGTCCATCATCTTGCCTACTTTTAATAGTTTGTTGAGACTCAAGTATTGTCAGTGTTGTTTTTAATTTTTCATGTACCTAAGTAAGATGACATAAATTTCATAAATAATAAGATTTTATTATAATGCACTAAATTTAATAAAATGAAACGTATATTTACCTGCTTCTCAAGTTCAGCAATATCTTCCATTTGCGCTGTAAGATGATAAACCTTCCATCCATTTAATTTTTGCAAAACATGCTTTTGCTGCGCCAATTCTGCTACTGTGGGTCTCCTTTCTTCACGAGGTCGTACATCACTAGGTCTTCTGTAGTGATTAAGCCTGCCACCCCACCTACTCTTCCAAGAAGAACCTTTAACACAAAAGGTAAATTAATAAATACAAATTACCTATATAATTAGGTAAATGGATGAAAAATTGTTTATTTACAAACCTAGTAAACTTGGTGTAGGCCGAGTTCTTACAGTAACAGGTGTTGGATGTGGAGGGGATTTCATATCTCTCTGAACACTAGAAACTTGTCTTTTATCAGTTGATTTTTCTTTTAACTCTTCCTTATTTTCTTTCTTTACTTTTTCTTCCGTGATAAATTGCATCTCTTCGTCTGTACACCTAGGCTCTGTCAATTCAACACCTGTTAATTGTTGTTTACGAGGTTTTTTTCTTGGTGACATCTCTATCGTTGGATTAATTGTTATTCTCGATTGTTCTGGTTCTTCATCAAGACCAGGAGATGAAGTGGCTGAAACAGTAGTTGATCCTGAACTTTGGCAACCGCCACCATCATGATCCCTTGGAGAACCAGGTGGACTGGACGTTGATGATGCTGATGGTAAAGAAGCAAGGACAGGAACTAGGTTTTTAGCAACACCTAGGAAACATAAAGTTATTTAGGAAAGTACAATTACCTGTGAAGAAAACAAAATATATAGAAAATATATAACAGTCTCATATCAAATTTATTTCAAGTAAAGAATAGAAAACATTTTTATAAAAATACCTTTAACAGGAGAAGCATCATGATCTCTTTTCCTAAGTATACTTGGTCTTGGAGATGCATTAGGTTTACTATGTGGTTCATCATACCCTTGCTCAACGAGTAATCTTACTGGCTGTACTGATGCCTGCCTATACTGAGAATATGTACCTGCTTGAAGTAAACAAAAGATTTATAATAATTTTATTATTAAAATATATTTGTGTATTAATATTATTCCAAATAATGACCTAACAAAATAATATAACGAAACTTGTAATTAATTAAAACCCGAATTTTATAAGGAAAATAACTTACTAAAACTGGTGATAAGTTTATTGCAAAATGAAATAATGTTGTCCTACTCTAAATTTAAGGCACTCACCACTAGTTTCAAAAGAATAATAGGTAGTGGTATGAGGTGGATGCAGGTATTGACCTTGAACCGACTGAGCAGGATTAGTAGTTGAATTGTTGGTAGTACTGGTTGCAGAAACTCGAAGTCCAGATTGTTGAACAGAAGGTTTAATCTGTACTGTTTGTCCAATACTTTGTGCTTGTGCCGCTTTGACTGGTGTTGGTGCAGTTCTTGCTGGAGCCAATGGTAATGGATGCAATGACATTCCAGTTATTCTTGTAACTGTAGTTGGTGCTGTTTGTGGTATCCGTGTTGTATTAGATGTATTTGCTGTTGTTGTAATTACCCGCGATACCGTATTAAGATTTGATAAAGGCGTGACAGTTTGAACAACACGTGCTGTGCCCTGTTGTTGCTGCACCTATTAGCATATTCAGCTTTAACTTTGTGTCACGATAAAAGGGTATTTTTTTTGGAGATGTACTGACTAGCCGATAATTGTTTTGAAGTACTAATAAAAAATGCGACAAAACACTTTGTTCGTTTTCATAGTCGTCGATCAACCGGTTATAACGTGTAAGGTACATAACAAGATAAGTAATATCATTTTTTCTTACATTTTTTCTTCATATTTATTTAGTTTGATTCAGTTCAAAATGAATAATTGCGATTAATAATAGAACAATATTTTTGATGTCCTTATAACTAATTAATTACGTGATATTATGTCCATCAATAATACTCAAATTTGAAGCCGAATAATTGGATTTTTTGCCGACTAGTCGCCGGCTATAAAAGTCGCCAAATAGTCGGCCGGTAGTCGGTACATCTCTAGTATTTTTAAAGATTATAATATTTTTATTATCTTGCATATAATGATTTCTATAGTTATTTTACCTGTTGCTGAGGAATTACAATACGGCTAACAGTACCAGCAGATGGACCAGCTGCTGTGTTGATAGATAATTGTCGGCCTACTGTTGGTTGGACACTAACAGATGCTGCCCCACCTATTCTGTTTGTTGCTCCTACTACTGGTGCTGATACAGCTATGCGGTTTACTGTACCTGTTGTACTAAGAGGTCTGCTTCCTTGATTGGGCTAAGACAATAAATATATAAATTATAATAATTTTGCACATTTAAAATTGCACATTTACTTTATAAAGTAAAAAATTTACTTGAATTGTTTGTGTTGATGATCTGCCAGGTTGTGAAGTTTGAGATACACTTCCCACCTGAGGAGCTGGAGGTCTGCTTTGTGCAACTGGAAGTCGTGTAATATTGTTATTTGTTTGTAGAATAGGTGCTATCAATCTGGACGGAGTACCAGGAACTCCAGTGACCATAGTGGCCTGTACAGATCTTCCTTGACCAGTTTGCGTTATTAACCGAGGCTGCTGTCCACTGTATACAGCAGATGGAGGTCTTGCAGAGACTCGACTAACTGGAGGTGTCGGATGTCTTTGTGGTTGGGCATATACAACTGAAGTTGTCTTAGGTTGCCATTGAGGATTTGATACTGTTGTATTAATCCTACAAAGTAGTTAAATAGATCCTTAGCAACTATTATCCAAAGCAATGAAAAATAATCAATATATTAGTATATATTTATGATTATGTAGATAGGTTTATTTCATTTTATACCCTGCTCTCGTAGTTGGTACTGTTTGACCAGCATTTGCCCTAACAATAGGGGTAGCAACCGTTGACCTTGGAGCAGAAATATTTGCAACCGCAGCTGGTCCTCTAGGTACATGATACGTAGCTGGCATGCTAGTAACTTGAGTTTGTTGCGGTAGTTGTTGGGTTTGTTGATTTTGACGTTCTACAGTGCTCAACATACCCGGTGATATAATTCTTACTGTAGAACCCACAGAACAGAGCTATAGAGCAGACACAAATTTTTTTATTATAAATATCTAATTTCATTGTGTTGTAAAATATAAATGAAGAATACAATTTACCGTTGTTGTAATTTTATTTGTTTCTGTACTTGATGTTGTGCCAGCTGAGATGACAGGCTTCATTAAAGATAATTTTGGATTGATATCTAATGACACTGATTTGCCAATGAGGCTAGTAGGAGTTCCAACTGTCCCAACAATAGTTTGCGTAGGCTGAATACTTTGTATATTACTTTGAACCACACTTTGTACATTCTGTATGCTTTGTATATTTTGCATTGTAGTTAAGTTTTGCGCTATAGTTTGCACAGTAGACTCAGGCAAACGTTTATCACCGCCACCATCCGTAGAACTTAAACTTGTATTCATAGCTGCTTTGCTAAAAGTATATATTAACGATAAATTATATTAATTATAAAAGTATAGTAAGAGTAGATATTAGAATGATAACACTGCTACAGAGGATCTATATATTCTATATCACTGCTCCCATACATTAGTTTATGTCAAGAATCATAAAGAGAATCAAACAAATTTTATAGGTTACAGTGCTTTTCTACAATTTAATAATCAACGTGAAAATGACACTTATTACGATTGTAACGCACTTTAATTTTTTTTAACGATAAAATCATAAAATATTGGCCGAAGACGAAAATATTGCATTTTTGATTTCTTAATCTGACAGCAGCTAGAGTTCCATACGAGGAGTCTAAGAAAAGAGTATATACCTGTGTATAAATATAAGATAGTAAGATCATTACAGAGATATTCAAACATGCATACACTGCATTTTGTAAATATTTCACTTTCATTGACGTTCCGTGAAAAAAAACATTTTACAAACAGCAAAGAACTTTCGCATTTGCTACAAGAGTTTGTAGCGCCTAATGTAAGCACATCGCAGTGTGGGTAAACTGTAACTCAACACGTAAAACTCCTATATATCTGACGTAAATTGTATATAGGGATATTTACATTGCAGACATTTTGTTGTACTTGATTGAATTAACATATCGTAAAACGTATATTATATTGAATTCGAATCGTATAATATTTGTGGAAAATTTTTCTTTAAACTTACATTCGGTAAATTCTTAGCAATGTGATTAATCGTTAATAATATGTTTCTTACCATTGTTGAGTTAAATGCTTTGCTATGATAGGACTTTCAAAAGAGGAAGTTGTAGAATCATTGGTTGAAATCTTACAAGAGATAATGTAAAATCAAATGATGGATTAATTATTGCAAATAAAGAATAACTTTTTTAATGTTTGAACATGAAACACACAATTACATATTTATCTATAATTTTATAAATTACTTATATATTTTACAGATTTAGTTTCAAACAGCAATTGGATATACTCATGACTGGCATACATATGAACGCAGCATAAATGTATACCGGAAATGGTGGACTATCTCAGAAAGGTTTAGGGGGTTCGCGTTTCTTTTTCACCTCGACACGATGGGTGAGTGTTTCGGTTTTACGAAAGTTTGTTTTTATCGGAATACATCCTCGTTTTCCGCGAGAAACATGCGTAGAAAATATGAAAAATATGTAAACGATGTAATAGTTCAGATAATTTTAAATATATTATTTCGACACTTACTGAAAAAGTCCGATTAAATTATTTCGGCTGTTTGTGGTTAGAGAGAGAGAGAGAGAGTAGTATCTAAAGTAGCAATTTTCAAATTCTTTTTATAACATTTTGTACTATATAAAATGTTATTAATCAATATTATGTAAATTATTTCCGTATATCTGTTTTTACGAATGACAGTTTTATTTCTGTTAGATTAAACAATTGCTAGTGAAAGAATTTAAGTTATGAATGTAAACGTTTAAATAATTTTTAGTGTATAATAAAATGTTGTATATATTAAGATTAAATGTGTATATATATATATTTTACTTTATAGGTATTTCTCGGGATCACTGGCATAAAAGGAGAGCTACTGGTGGAAAGAGGAAGCCTATTCGTAAGAAGAGGAAGTTTGAGTTAGGTCGTCCAGCTGCAAATACCAAGCTAGGTCCACAGCGTATTCATACAGTAAGTTTTCTTGCTTGCTTCAATTGTAAAACATTAGTAAGGTAGTGTTAAGTATAATTTTGGTATTATACAAACATATATCCAGATTTCATGCTTACTAAGCATTATCTTCTCATATAATGATGATTCCTTACCTACTCTGAGTGCCATGTTGACATTCCCACAGCGAACTGAGTTTATATTTAACTAAATCAATTTTTTCTTTTTATTTGGATTTGGATAATTCATATATGTTGTTTTATAATAAGGTACGCACACGTGGAGGTAATAAGAAGTACAGAGCACTACGATTGGATACAGGAAATTTTTCATGGGGCTCTGAATGTACAACAAGAAAAACCCGTGTTATTGATGTTGTATACAATGCATCAAACAATGAGTTAGTTCGTACGAAAACTCTTGTAAAGAATGCAATTGTTACTATTGATGCAACCCCTTTCAGACAGTGGTATGAAAGTCATTATGCTCTTCCACTTGGTCGCAAGCGCGGTGCAAAGTTGGTGGGTTTAATGTACAGATACATTTTTTTATTTGACATATGAATTGTTCAAAACATTTAATAAAAATTAAAATTAAATAAAATATTTCAGACAGAAGCAGAAGAAGAAGTCCTGAATAAAAAACGCTCAAAGAAAACAGAAGCCAAATATAAATCAAGGCAACGATTTGCTAAGGTTGAACCTGCCTTAGAAGAACAATTTTCGACAGGACGTGTCCTTGGTAAGTCATGTTTATAAATCTGTACTAATTATGAATTAGATATTAAAATGGTAATACTCAAGTTTGTAAACATACATACACATAAATATTATTAATTTTAATTGTAGCTTGTATAGCAAGTAGACCTGGTCAATGTGGGAGAGCTGACGGTTACATTCTTGAAGGTAAAGAACTTGAGTTTTACATGAGAAAAATTAAGAGCAAAAAGGCAAAGTAAGCATGTAATTTTGCAAATAAAATAATCTATACAGATAATAAAATGTGTACGACTACTTTTATATATAAACCAATTACCTTCCCAGGTCTTTATGTTACTGTAATAATTATAACAATAAGGTTAATTTTTATTTGAATTTATTGTGAATTTATTTTTAATTGATATTAATTATTTACATTGAAAATATATGGGTACAGTCTGCCTCATATGTTGTGGCACTGGTCTGAAGGTAGCGCGAGGAAGTCTATTAAGAATGCTACGGGACTTTTCCTAGCGTGAGGAAAATTGCCGTAGCATTCTTATGGACTTCCGCGCGCTACCTTCAGACTTGTGCCACAATATATGAGGTCGACTGTATGTACAATAAACACAATCTTTGCAATGACATACTTGTTGACAATATATTCAACATCCAATATTTTACAACAATACAAAGTTCATGCGTATTAAATCCATTCACAAAGATAGTTGTCCAGTCACCAGTATTTACATACATACATTTTTATAAAATTAGTTTTATTTTCAGTGTGTGATATTTCATCCTTGTCAGGATAGAAGAACCTTTGAGGTTTTTTTTATTATTTCTATGATGAATGAATTATCTGTAATTAATGAAATTCTTAACAATGCAAAAGCAAGAAAACAACATCACGTTCATTGGCATCAGCAGTAAAGCGCAACACGCTGCTATCTATGTTGAAATAAAATCAGTCGCATGTCAAAACAGCTCCTCTCTGTCATTCTATCCTGATAAAGATTAACTTAATGCATCACAAATATACAACAAAGTGTCTAATGTCTACAGTTATCCTATTTTGATAACTAATATTGATATATAATTGACAAGATCTATTTAGATAAAATTATGTAAAGTAGTCACTTAAAATTAATTTACGTAACATTAAACTCTATTACTGTTTTCGAATAGTTTCCATGACATTTACTTATGAGAGATCTTAATTGCTTTCATTTTTAGAACATGAAACATAATGAGATGTTGATAATCCAGGTGATTTACTATGTGGTAAAGAATAAACTCTGCATGGAGGATTACATACTTTGGTACTAACATTCTGAAAAAAGAAAAAATGTAATATGATAATAATAATATTGCAAAGGTAACATTTTTCAATTATAACAGCATGAGAGTTTAGAGTATGTATAGTGTAAGCCTCATTTATTTGATTTTTTAAATTATCAAAATATTTTCATGAATTAATAAAAATATAAATCAGTTTTTAAAAATATAAACATACTATAATAACTTAATGTATCAGGCAATACCTTGGTAAAAAAAATACACTTTATTTTTTTTCTTCATTATATTATAAAATATGTTGCCTGTATCAACAATTCCTCCAATTTGTCATACTGATATGTTAAGCCAGTGTAGAAATATATGATTAGAAATCTGTGACTGTAAAAAGCAAACGGTTTTACATAAATTATCTTTTACAGTATACTTATTACTTATAATTTTTGGCTTTCAATGTTGTAGACTTACACCAATGACTCTATGCCCTCTGTACATTTAATGACGCATGCTGCATATTTATCGTGAGCTTGGGCATCACCTGCTGCTGATGTGATCCTACAGTTGTTGTCATGATTGTAGTGAAAGGTTTTTGAGCACATGTTCTCATATGTGTGGGCCAGTGAGATTGTTGACATGCATAGTCACAATAAGCTGTATTCCAACAGCAATAGAATAGTGCTTCACGATGGCACATAGCACACCACTGCTTACGCTTCGTCTCTTCGATACATCTTATCTTTTCTTGTTCCACTTCTCTACGAGTTTCTTCAACAGCACGAATCCGTTCTGCCTCTAGACTTGCTCTCATTTCTCTTAACATACGATCTAAAAGTTTAAGATAAATTATACCGAATTGTAATCTGTAATACAATATCTTATAATATTACAAAAAAGATAAAATACCAGTATTATGCTTCAATTCTGCTAATTGTTGTTGATGTTGCCACCTCATACGTTCTATCTGTAATCGCAAAAAGTGTACTGTAGCATGGTGCTTGTCAGAAGAATCATCTTCAGAATGTTGGTTATTGTGAGCTGCTTCTTTATATGCTTCTTCCATTAATTGAGCCATCCGTTTTGCTAATTCTTCAGCCCCATGGTATAAACGAGCACTAAGAGGCCCAGCTTCTGGCGGAATTAATTGATAACCAATAGAATGTTCTTTTTGCTGAGTCGAAACATAGGTCATAGATTCTGTTGAAGCAGGTAATGAATGAAGAGCAATTTGTGGATAGATAGGTGTTTTATTAGGAAAAGATTTTCTTGCTTTGCTCTCTCTTTTCTGTTCTTTTAAACCTGCTTTTAAAACACTTTCTTTATCTGCTATTAATGTAGATTGTTTTAATGTATTTGTTGATAAACTATTTATTACATTTTTTGATTGACCTACTGTTAAATTTGTCACAGAAGATCGTGTAGTAGCTGCACAATGAGTTGGACAAAGTGTATTATTTTGTGATATGGCAGTAAGAGATGACGTGATAGTTGCATTGGTTGTTGTTTCATTTACCAAATTGTTTTTATCATTTTGTAATAAAGGTGTAGTAATTTGAATTAACGGTTCTATGCTTGACAACATTAGTCCTGTCTTCTCTTTTTGTTCATTTTCAGATAGAGACTTTAAAGCTTGTTCTGCATTCAATTTATCAACCAGTCTCGTTTTTGGTTTATAAACTTTAGCAGAACTTTTTGTGGGTCTGCATGCTGTTTTTGAAACATCAGAAGTATTAAAGGTATTACTTTTATTGGCAGTAGTTTTTGCACTGGAATGTCTTTTTGATGCCTGTTCTACTTTTAAAAGTTCGTTTTGTATTGAAATTTTTTCAGCAAATGTAAAATTATCTTGTGTCATTTGCAAGCTGTTTCTTGAAATAGATGTAGTCAATTCGTTGCATTCTTGTATACTTGTATTATTTTTTTCAATGTTACTTCGATTTGATTCCTTAGATTCATTTTTCTCTGTTGTCTCCATTACAGTATTTTCTGTAGCTGTCTCATTTTTTTTTATTTGCATTACAGTTTTATATAATTCGTTTTGCAATTTATCTGAATCAATATTTTCTAATCTAGGAGAAGACTGACCAGACATGGTTACTTTCTGTGTTTTTTGCACTTTATTCTTGAATTTATTTTCATTATTGTCAATAACTAGATCAGAATTAAGTGCTTTATCAATGACAGTAGGTTGCGTAATAGAAGTATCAGTTTGTGTTTTGTCTTTAATAGAAGGATTACGTTTTCGAAATATTGCTTTCTTTTTAGGAATCAAAAATTGAGATGACATAAAGTTATTTGGATGGAGAGGATCATAATTTGGTAACATGAGTTTTATTTGCATTGGATCATGTGGATTGTATTGTACTTTTGGTGGAGCAAATTTAAATTTTCCAAATACAAGTTCAAGTTTTCGACAATGTCGCGTAATTTCCCTAACACATTCATCCATATCTACTTTTCTTTTGCGAGGTAATGGAGCAGGTGGATCCTCAGAGTATAAATAAAGATCTCTAGGTGATATCCATGCGCGGTCATGCTCACCAAAAAAACGAACATCTACAAATCCTTGAGAATTCAATCGTGGCATAGCTTTTGCAGGCCAAAAAGGAAAACCTTTTAATTTAGCCCATACAAGCGGATGTGGCTGACGACAAGGTTCAATAAACCATGATGGCTGTGGTCTGGGTAGGTTTCGTGCATGTGCATAACAATCTGGACAAGCTTCAATCTCTGATACTTCTTGACGTGCTACTTTAATTATTTGTTTTGCAGTATTAGTTAATTTGGATGTATCAGCATACACCCCACCACCTATAAAAGATTTTAATCATTAGGATTATAATAACACTTTGATATAGCAAAGTTTAGTCTATTTTACATACATGTATTATAAACAATACAATTGTGTTGTATCCATTTTGCATCTGACATAAATGCATCAGTACTGCCATAAAGCTTTGCACGTACATTAGATTCTAGGAGGTTTAGATCCATTGGTTTAACTACATAATCTAAGTAGTTTGGAGTTTCACTGAGCTCGACAGGTTTCGTAAATGGTTCAGACTAAAACAAAAAAGTTAAAGAAAAGAAAGAAACATTTTTAAAAATGGAATAAATAAGAACAGAAAAGTATAAGCTTATATATAAGTTAGCACAATCAGAACATTGGAAAAGGAATGTATACATACACCAGGATATTCACGCATTCTATGAACCACATGTTTGAGTAACATACACAATTGATCGACAGATAACTGTGCCATTGCTATAGAACGAGTTTCTGCATTTTCTGCTTTCAATATTGTAGCACATTCACCACATATCCAATTATGAACAGAAGTAGGTGGTGTACCCCCCATACATCTACGATGCCATGATCGAGGACAGGCACTGCATTGTGCTTCCACAGACTCTTTGTGACATCTCCAGCAAAACTTATCGCTTGCATTTTTTAATTTTTTTCGTTTGCTTCTAACACCATTTTCTTCAGAAGGTGAAGCACTTTCTTGAGTACTATAAATCATTATTATGTATATTCAAATAGTAAAATCAATTAAATTGAATCAAAGAGTTACAAATTAAAAGTTACCTTAAAGTTTTGCGCTTTCTTTTTATATTGCTAACATTTTTTTCTGCTACTTCTGTTGTGGTATCTTCATGACTATCTTTCACAGTATCTGTATTCATTGATATATCCACTGTTAAATCATTATCTTCTTGTTCTTTCTTTAGTTCTATTTGATTATTACTGTGCATATCGGAGCTTGATGCAACAGTATCTTTTGGATCATCCTCACTTGTACTTTCTGTCTTGACATGGCTTATAGTCATAATAGTATCTTTTATATCAACTTCATGTGTTACATTTTTGATAGCATTTAAGTTATCTTCATCTTGCTTTTCCTCATGAATAGTACTTTTAGCATTCTCTTGTTCAATACATTCAATAGAAGTATTTAATATACCATTCTTTGATTCAGTTGAAATTGGACATTTGCTTTTTGTTTCTGGTAATTGTAAAGAATCATCGACCAAGTTTGGTGAGGTATCCATTTTCACTATTCCAATTTACTAAATGACAGATTACATAAAAATTCTTCATTACTTTTCAGTAAATAAAATAAAAAATGTTTGCTTACTATCTCAAAGATTTGTAAACAATTATGGATAATAATGATGTTGTTCTTTTAAACAATACTACTATGTGTTCACATAAAAATTATAAACGCAAACATATACTTTCATGCATGTATCATGTATTATAACAATGACTGAAGTAAAGTAATAATAATGTTGCATAAGAAAATGTTATAAAAGTGAATTAATGTAATAAAATAAAATAATTGATTGAATTATTATGAAAAAATTAAACATATGTGTTGCTTAAAAGCTTTTGATCATATCCACAAGTATATAAAGATACTTTATATGTAATGTATCTTTACTAATTGTTTCAAGTCAATTGGAACTGCATTAATCTTTGGAAAAGCAGAAATTGGAAACAGCATTGTATAATATGTTGAGGCCATGTATCAAGAATAATACTTGAGAAAAAATAGAATAGCTATATGATACATGTTAGCTACATATCTAATCAGTGGTTTAAGCAATATTGAACATCATACTATAGTAAACATGAAAAAAGAAACTTTCTATGGTAGAAATCATTCTTTCAATAATAAATTTTCTATGGTGGTAACTTTCTATTTCTATGATAAGTATATTTACATGTGCACATGTACTCTCCTATACAAGTACTTCATATATCTACATACATATGTATCACATATCATATATATATATATATATATTTAATATATATATATACATGTATATATATATGTAGTATAAAAATACTCATAGTAGTGCTTTGTTATGAAAAATGTGAACAAATCAGTTACTTCTTATACAATTTCTGTTGTGATCCATTTCTATAAGAATACATTCAATGGTGGCAGTTTAGTTTCTTTTTAATATATTATTTTGTTAAACAAATTACCTACCACATAATATGGATAGTAGAAATTACAGCGACAACACCAACCCACACGACTTTACATCAGAGATTTCCTTCCTTTTCCTATATGCCAACTTTGCCTCTTTAGTGCTTCCATCTTTCGACAGTGTATTGAATTGATAATAGTCACGTGATAATTCGTTAAAACTTATACTTCATAACTATTGTCCAAAATATGAGAACTGTCATTCTGTAAAAAATAAAGAATATTTTCATGAATACCGTATTACAAGAATGTTTTAGTTCTGTAAATCGTAAATAAAAAGATTATATTACGAGATCGAATTTAAAATTAAGTAAGGTTAGAATTCATAGGATTTAAAAATTAGTTAATTTAATAAATTATACAAAATTTACATTACCATGTTCATTATTATTGAAGACAGTAATATTGCGTACATAATCATCTTTATCCTCTTCGTTGCTACCCTTCATTGACTTTTTAAAGATAATACAATATAATATTAGGAAGTGATAAATTGTATGATTGCTGAAATATATAATTAATAAAAATAACTACGAAATAAATAGTGTAATATTTGCGATATAAAGTAATTCAACTTACAAGTAATATTGAATTAATGCAATATTATAAGCCATCTAAGATACTACACACAACAAGCATAGCAAGTGACAAGTGAGGTTAGTGAAAGAATTCAGTCACGTGACTATTCTATTGCTCGCGGGTGTACGGCCAGAGAGATAAAACGCATACACAAACACATTCACGCGCACTCTGTGTCCACTAGAGACATGGAAAGTGAATAACTTATGGACTCACCAGATAACAAACAGTCAGTTAACAGATGTCTGATTCTCGAATCAGGATAGAAACATACCAAAAAATGAATATAATATATTATATTAATGATACAGAAATTTAGGATACTATAATCAATTTTCTATTCAGATCGTCATCTTGACTCACCGAATAAACACATTTTCAATTGATAGCAATGTATTATAACGTTATTAGGTTATGTTGATCTGTCAAAGTGTTTCTCCTTCAACTACTTATTAGTAAATAGCAAAAACGAAGTCAATACAAAATGGAATGTGGAGAGTTCATTTTGACCCCAAAGGTTGATAACGTTATATTAATAGACAAAAGTGATGGCAATAATAAAAACTTAGAGGGAAGATTATGTATTTCTAGTTACTATCTTATTTTGTCCCCAAAACAAGGAGATGGAAAGGAGCTTTGGGTGAGATTTATATAATTATACAAATTAAATTGATTAATGCATTCGTTGCATTATGTTATAAATATTACTAATGTCATGTATTTTTCTTAGCTCCTATATAGAAATATAGATGTTATAGAAAAAAAATTAAATACTCAAAGTCCTGGAGGCAGTATAATACTAAAATGTAAAGATTTTCGTATACTTCAATTGGATATTAACTCCAACGATGATTTAATCAGCGTTTTGTTATCTATAGAAAAATTAGCATCATTAGGTAACTACTTAGTAGATTTATAACTTTTAATATGTGATATCAGTTCTTTTTATAATATATTTCAAATCATTACAGAACGAAAACTTCAATATCCTTTTTTCTATAGACCACAAGTTACAAATAATATGGTACAAATAGAAGATGGATGGACAGCATTTGCTCCTGTTTCAGAATGGTCTAGATTGTTGGCTGCATATGCAGATGAATGGAGACTTAGTTATTTAAATTTGGATTATAGAGTTTGTAGTACATATCCATCAGCAGTTATAGTACCACGACATGTAGAAGATAAAGTTATAATATCATCTGCCAGTTTTCGGGATGGTGGTAGATTTCCTGTTTTATGTTACAGACACGAAGGAGGGGTAAGGAAAAAAGAATCACTACCATTCGACTAGTGTTATGGCAACAAATTGATTCCCAAATTTTATTTCTGTAGAGTGTTTTATTAAGGAGCAGTCAACCAATGTGTGGCGCTACTGGTAAAAGATGTAAAGAAGATGAAAGACTGTTAAATGCAGTGTTAGGTCCGGGAAGACGAGGGTATGTTTAAATAACTTACACAAATTAATACATATACAGCTTTAATATTATTGAAAAATAATTTATTTTTAGGTATATAGTAGATACTAGATCTGTTACCCAAGCCCAAAGTTCTAGAGCAAAGGGTGGTGGTACAGAAATGGATGCTGCTTATCCTCAATGGAGAAAAGTACATAAAGCAGTACCACGGCCACATGGTCTAGCAGACAGCCTTTTTAAATTAATAGAGGCTTGTAACGATGTAACTTCTTCTACATCGCAATGGCTATCTAGACTTGAGAGCAGTGGATGGTTAACTGCCGTACAAAGTGCTTTAAATGCTGCTTGCGTGACTGCTCAGTGCCTTCATCAGGAAGTTGCAGCTGTTTTAGTTCATGGTATAAGAAATAGATATATTCTATCAAATATACAGTTTTAGATAGTAATAATAGATCATATATTTAGTGCTTCCTTCATTGCAGGAAGTACAGGAAGAGATTCCACATTAATTGTAACAAGTTTGGCACAAGCAATATTAAATCCTGATTGTCGTACCGTACGTGGTCTACAAGCTCTTATAGAACGAGAATGGTTGCAAGCTGGACATCCATTTTTCACTCGTACACGACATGGGCCATATCATCCTTCTCAATCTCAAAGTCCTACACACGCTCCAACATTTTTACTTTTCCTTGATTGTCTTTATCAACTTTATTATCAATTTCAATTTAGTTTTGAATATACAGTGGATTTGTTGATGGAATTGTACAAGCACGCTTATTCTTCGGAATATGGAACATTTTTAGGTAATACAATTTATACACATTTTCTAAATACTTTAATGTATTATATTTATATTTTGCGTATAGGTGATTCAGAAGCAGAGAGGGTACAACTTCTATTGTCTGAACGTACATATAGTTTATGGTCCTATATGAATCAACCAGAAGTATTAGAAAAATGGTTAAATCCTTTATATGATCCAAATCCTGGAGTTATTTGGCCTAGTGTTGCACCCATCAGTATTCAACTATGGAAGGAACTGTACCTTGCACACACTAGTGCTGCATCATGGAATGGTGTTCTTACTCGTGCAAAACAAATAAAGCAAAATCATCTAGCTGTCAAAAAAGTAGCTACACAGTTACATGCTCAAATTAAACGTGCATTAGAAGAAGTTAGAGAAGATCCAGATATGTCTTTTGATTCTGATATCCAGGAAGAGCATACCCAAATAGCACAATTAAGTTTAGAATCCCAAAGCACCTGATATAAATTATAATCATCAAAAGAAAAAAAATAATTCATATTGCCCAATGTCTTGTAAACATAATTTTATTTAATATAATGTTAGTAGATAAGAATTCATGATTCAGCAAATAATTGTCACGTATACTAAAATCTATATTCGTACCTTCTAGCAATTTTACTACTATATTTATTTAATTGCTGTTTCATGTATCTCAGTTTTAAGTATCCTTTTATATTTGTGAAGATATGTAAAAGAAGACATTATTAGTATGGATCAACAAGTTGAGTAAATAACTCAATTTTATGACAAATAGATGAACATTTTAGCAACATATTTGAAAATTATATTATAAACTCTGTACTTAACAAAATTCTTTATATTTAAAAATGTATCTATGCAAAATTTTCAGAAGTAAATGAATTGTCAGACTTTTATTTTAACATTATGTAATGTATACATGATCGATTTTAATGAACGGTTATTCGTTTAAATGAAAAAAAAGTAGCGGTTTAATGAAAAAACTAAACAAAATATATAATCATTGCAATAAAAAAATATGTATATAATCGTCCTTCCTATTTTTCATTTGGAGGTAAAGTAGTACAAACTTCTAGGAATACAAGCAAGTTTTTTTTTGTACCGTTATTTCGGTGGGAGAGGTTAAGGGTAGGATTGATGCTTCGGTGGAAAAGGGGAGAAGATTGGAGGGGAACACGGCAGGTGTTCGTACACAAAGAAACTGAAAGGAATCCCACGGCCATCAGCTTGAGTTGTGAGAACTTTCTTTCGTTTATGTCTAAAGAAACTGGTGAGAATGTACAAAATATTATTTTATTATTATACTTTTCTCTTTATTTTTGATCAAAATATATACCTTTTATAAATGAGTAAGTGTAAAATCAGTTTCGATGTATGGTAACTGAATATTGTTAACTTTAAAATATTGAGTTAATATTATATACCTTACAAGGAGACGCACAAATCTGGGATGAGGCTTCGTGTGGTCGTGGTAATGCCTCATAGTGTTACTATGTTAAAGCAAAAAGATTAAACGAGTAGCCAGTTACGAGAAATAACGTTCCAAAGATTTCATATGTACTTACATACTAAAAAGTTTTACTCTTCGCCAAGCGGTTCGGCGGTCGAGGCGGGCCAGCTTGGTAACACGAGACTCGAGCACGGAACCTCTGGGTCACCTTTTTTTTTCTTTTTTGTTTGTTATTTGTGCATTTTATTAATAAATGATTTGTATGCAATACTAGCAGTACTAACAATTAAAATAATTAAACTTATCGAATTTTGTTTACATCTTAATTCTTACCCGTACTACTTTATCTCTTTTTTTTTAATTAAAAAATAACTTGTGCAAAGATGTAAAAATTTTATTTTTTGCTTGAAATATTCGAAATCGTATTACGTATTAAATTTTGTGTGCTTATAACGAACAATATTCCAAGAAATCGTAGTTCTGAGGGTATCGTTTTTGATCCGGGCCAGGCCAGATACTCTGTCCATCGTATTTTGTGTTGTGGGATCTTTACAAAGAAATGATCTCTCAAAAATAACTTCGAATCGAGGAGAGCAGAGGGGCGGTATACGAGCTGTTATACATCAGAACGTCAGGAGATTCTTGGCGTTTGTGATGATTAGGTGTGTTTCGAAGTTTTTCTTTTGATCATAATTTTCAGTCAGTGGCAACGTTTTGTGGCTATAATGTCTCGAAGTGAATAAAATCGCGGGTCCTTCGGATCTTCGAGAGGATATTCTAGAAGACTATCCATACAGCGAGAAATCGAAGTTCCGACTGAAAAATGCAATAACTCATTTGAATGCACTACTTGTTGAACACAATTTAATTGCATCGGAAGCTTCGGCAGCAATTCTTTACGAAGATGTCCTGATTGCACGAGACTTTTTCGACATGCTTCAAGATATATTGAGCGAACGAAAGCTTATTTTACCGATGAAGGGCTATTTCACATAAATGAAGTGTACGAAGAAGAAGAATTAGAAGATTTTGAAAGTGACCTTTCAACGGCGGAGTATGTACCACTAGAGAAAAAATCTAAAGAGTATGAATATATTCCTTTGGACTATAAAATAAAATGTATTAACATCGCGAAAGAGCACCCTCAGTGGAGTCTCAACATGCTGCAAAACAAAGGATGTCATCGTTTAAAAAAAAAGGAATATTTATCCCGATGGGAAGAAGACATTAAAGAAGGCGGAAATGCCCGTGATAAATATTTTGCAATAGATTCGTGGGTTTACGACCGTTTTGTTGAAGCTAAGCAAAGTTATCAGCAAGTTACAACACGAAATTTGCAACAACGGGCAATAGCAGCGGCCGCACGATTTGAAAACTTTTAATTTAAAGCTTCTGCTAGATTGGTGACGAAATTTAAATTTAAGCACAAAATTCGTCAGCGAAAAATTACAAAATTCCTATTGCAGAAGGAAGCAACAACTCTTGAGGAAACCATAGCTGCAGCAGAAACGTTCGGGACCTAAATCCGAGAATTGATACGTCATTTTGATAAGGACTATATTATTAACACTGATCAAGCAGGTATAAAAATACCATAACAATTTACAAATAGACGTTCTAACAACTTATGTCAATTGCAATAATCCTCTAATAAAATATTTCATTTAATGTCTCGTGTTTTTTTTTGTTTTTTATTTATTTCCAGAATGTCAGTATCAATCTACTTTCAACCGAAACCTCACCCAAAAGGGAAGCAAGATCATATTTTTAAAGAAGCTGGATACGAACAAAGTTACGCATTCGTATACAGCACAATATGCCATAACTCTTTCTGGGCGAGTGCTGTCCCACGTATTCGTTTGCCTGCTGGAAGCAACAGGTACATTTGAACCCAGAGTCCAGTAAATGATCGATGATTTCGCCAAGAAATATAAGAACGTCATCATCAAGTCAACGAAATCAGAAAGCTGACCACGCATTTATACAATGATTTTCTTCATGAATGTATGAAGCCCTACGTAGAAAATTTAAAAAAATGGTTTGAATCGAAATTATCAAAAGAGAGAAATATCTTTAAAAATGTTAACGAGGTTTGTTTTCCGTCAGATCTCCTTCAAACTCGCTGTTTTTGTAAAAAATTTTCATTTATTCGATGCGCAAATTGCCTAAATATATTTTGCTTCGAATGTTTTTACGACGACTACCATTCAGGTTATTGTAAAATTCCAAAATCCTTGAAATAAATATAACTACGTTCCTCTTTTCCACGACTTGATTATTATTCTCCCATATACATAATATTTAAAATGTAATTTAATTACTTTGTTTGTTACTGTTGCTATTATTGTACAAAAATAATTTATCAATTAAATGCATAAATAAACAAACAAAAAAGAAAAAAAAAAAGTCCGCAAGTCGAGCCTAGAACACGGAACCTCTGGGTTACCACGCTGGCTTGCTACCGCCGAACCGCTTAGCGAAGAGTAAAATTTTTTAGTGTGTAAGCACATACGAAATCTTTGGAGCGTTACTTCTCGTAACTGGTTACTCGTCTAGTCTTTTGGTTTTACCATAGTAACCCCATTAGGCATTATTACAACCACACGAAGCCTCATCCCAAATCTGGCAGTCTTCTTGTTAGAGCTTGTACACAATTCGGATGATTCAATATACACTAAATTTTTCGTAAAGCGGATTTGAATTATATTCGAAGGCTACAAGTTGGTCGGATTTAAAGTCCGGTATCCTTAGATGAGTGTGGATCTAGTCACGAATAAAATAGAAAAACGTGGACTGAATTCAAACCCATCCAGGGCCGCCGGACAACCGATCTTCTTCCGTAAACCGCTGCCTTTTGCGAAAAATGAACTTTCGTAAATGCAACCTCGACAAGAATCCAACACCACTAACTCCGTCAGCAGTCACAACGTAGAATGATGCGTTTGTAAATGGTGTTATGGTGGAAATTATGGTAGGGGAATCGAGAGAAGGGGACTGGAAGTTTATGCTCCCTACTCCTGTGACCAATAAGACCCTTAGAAGAGGGGGGAAGGGCCCCTTTCTTAAGGCATCGGAATCGCACAAAGAAAGAGCTGTACACGAAATATTTCATTCCGCATAGAATTATAATGCTAAAATACGTGATAAACTAAGTATAAAATATATATGTATGTATATATATATAAATGATTTGGTCTGAAGATAGTACATAATCTCCAGACCTATAATTTATTTTCAATATATACAAATATTTATATTCACTTTTCACTAACTAATAATCTTAACACAGATTGCATAAAAATTAAATCTAGTGCTTTGAATAAGGCAACGTCGATTATTATTTACCGTTTTTGCATGTATGAAGTATATACATCCACATATACATTTATTATCATTTATTTATCTCTTTATGCAAGATAAATTATGACTAGGATTATCACTATGCACGTGAAAACCATACCAGCAACTAAAATAAATCCATCCTCGCGTGCTCTTCTTTCTATAAGCCTCATAGTGGTATTAGAAAGTCCTAACGTATTACCAATATCTATTAAACGTTTATGAGCTCCTTTTAAAGTAATTCTTTGTGATCTCAAGCTTTCCAAGATTCCTGTTCCATGTGAAAGAAGATCATCTACACCGTTCACCGCATTTCGTAAACTATAATTATGTTGAGCATTATGATCTATCATAATATCAACATGATCATTTGCAGTAAATGTCCTAGATAATAAAGCTTCGCGTTCTGCTTCTTCCCTTTGCTTTCTGTATAATTGATTCCTCCAATTACTTAAAGCAGCATTCAAATGACGACTGTCATATTTAAGTTGATCAACTCTCATTTTAGCATTCTGCCTTTGTGAAATTGGTCCTTTTAAACAAAGTACGTCAAGACGTTCACAGTTACTGAAATAATTTATTATAAAATAAACGCAATAACTATGTTATAAAGGATTATTTTATGAACAATTAGCAAAAGCAACAATATCGCTGTTGCTTCAACTACCTGTTGATAAGACTGATTTTGGTTTCTATGGCATTTTCTATTTCCTTTAAATCCAGGTTAGGAGACCTTCTTTCCAATTGAGAGAAAAGGTGTTGCGTTTCTTGGACTAATTTATTTGTCTGATGGTATAATGTCTCCATATTTCGTGAAGACCTTTATCAAACTTTTTCTTTAAAGCCGAACTTTAACAGCAATTCCAGATGAACGTATGACGTGTACATACAAGAACATATTGAATACTTTCTAGCATAGAAAAAAAGCGACATCTTTGATAGTATGACATCGTGACAAATTATAATTGCAGAAAAATTCAGAACTTTGAATTAATTGTAGTGGATACAAGAATTATATTTTACATAGGTTAATGTGTTAAAAAAAAAAAGTTGAGCTTTATTTAACCATTAAAGGGTTATGCCGTATTTTTTAGCATCTGTCAAAAATGCTGTCTTCTTACAAAAGCGTTTACTGCGCCATCTTGTGGCAACAAACAACGCTAAGGATAAAGGCTGTGTTCATAAATGTGCAGACAGTACTGTCAGTACCAACGCTGGTTTTACTGAAAAATAGGCATTCTGTTTTACTGACAGTGCTGCCGAAACTGCTAAATGTGAATGCGTTTTCCAGCACTGCCAGCACAGTACGTCACGAAAATATTCGGACGCTGTATAAAGTTAAATAACTTTTTTATAATTTAATCAAACGACTTGAGTTTTTGCAAACATATAGAAGGATTAGTTTACTATATATCATATTTCTATTGTATTGAAAAAATTACAATCTTCGAAGTTACAGAGAAAATAAAAAAACTTATTTAAAAAAATTTTGTATCTGAGCTTGTATCTGCTTGTATGCAGTTTTTAAATTTTTATTACAAGCTCAGATAAACAATTTTAAAAAATAAGTTGTCTTATTTTCTCTGTAACTTCGAAGATTGTAATTTTTTCAATACAATAGAAATATGATATATAGTAAACTAATCCTTCTATATGTTTGCAAAATCTCAAGTAGTTTAATTAAATTATAAAAAAGTTATTTAACTTTATACAGCGTCCGAATATTTTCGTGACAGACTTTATATATATGTCGTTATGCCATACCGAGGGGGTACCTAAGCCTCGTTATGCTAGCGACTCATAACGACATCTTACCGACGATTTTCGGTATGAATAACGACAAAGCTCGTTATTCTTGGTGTACAGAATCGCGTTTGTCGTTACAGCGACCTCTCGTTATTCATCGTATCGAAAACTGTCGCTATGAGAGCATAACGACAGTATAACGAGTTACAGAATCCCGCTACTGACAAGCATTTGTGAACGGAAATCCAGTACTGACAGTACTGGATGCACATTTATGAACACAGCCAAAATTTAACAACCGATGATGGTCTTATCGAAATAAAGTGGTAAATTCGCCGTAACGTCGAAATTTTAGACATTTACTATTAGATAGCGCTTCGGTCGCTGCAAATTTCGATTCGCGGTTTTCTTTCCTGCTCTATACTAATTTACACGTCCTTTTAAATAAATAAAATTTCTGACATTGAGTTTTTAATTAAAATAAGTATAGTGATAAGAAAAAACACATTAGAATTAAAAAGCAAATCCTTTGTATTATTTTAATACTATAGCAAATGAATTGTCGTACATTTTTTATTGAAGCTCTTGTTTGCAATCCAAATCAGGCACACCAACAATAAAAATTTTCTATATTGTCGCGAGAACATCTATCGATTATTTACGCTACCAGGTTGAAAGCCACGTTAAGCGAGGCGTTGCTTGTAATACTGTGGTTAGAGTCGAAGTTTAACATTTATTATAAAGCACGATGGCAAAATACGATTTGACGTCTCGCATAGGGCAATATTTAGATCGCCATTTAGTTTTTCCACTTCTCGAATTTTTATCTGCCAAACAAGTACGTAATATATTATTTCATTTCGTTCACGTTTATTCTTTATAGGTTATATCACGTTGAATTATTGCAGATTTATGATGAGGATGAACTGCTTCAAGCTAAGTTAGATATTCTTAGCAAAACTAATATGATAGATTATACGATTGATATTAGGAAACAATTGTATCCCAATTTGGAAGTTCCAGAGGTATGTAAAAGCTAGACATAAATTTGATTTTTTGAAAGTCAATATATCATATTTCTGGTCATAACAAATGTTTGACATATTTATCACCATAGGAATTAAAAGCCAGGCGTGCGGGTGTTTTACAAGAACTTAGTATATTGCAAAACAATGTATCTGTTGTTGTAGCACTTATGAATAATGAAGAAGTAATGAAAAAAATGGAAAATATGAGAGATTCAAAAGCTTTGAGTAACTATCTTACCCAAGAGTCCGACGTAAGTTCGTTATACAAAACTGTATATATTTTTGTATTTATTTAAGATACTAACGATACTTGTCTCTAATATGTTTTCTGTACGAGTTGATTGATTTTAATTTGATTCTGTAGTTTAGAGTAGAAATGATGGACAACTTTGTCAAACTTGCACATTATCGTTATGAGTGTGGTAACTATTCTGTTTCCACTTCGTATCTTTACTTCTATATGCTCATAATGCCACCAACTGACAAGGTATTTATCTATAATTCTTTTAATTATACGACTGATAACATTTTACTACCTATTTTCTTTTTTACTCAGAATTATCTAAATGTGTTATGGGGCAAGTTAGCATCAGAGATTCTTGTGCAAAACTGGGAAACTGCACTTGAAGATGTAAACAAATTAAGAGAATACATTGACAGTAACATAATTGGAAATTCTGTGCAAGTGTTGCAGCTGCGTACATGGCTTATTCATTGGAGTTTGTTTGTTTTCTTTAATCATGTTAAGGGAAGAGATTTGATTATTGAGATGTTCCTTTATAGACCTCAGTATGTATTGCGTTAATTACATTTCCTTTGTACTTATTACTTTGTTAAAAATGACTTATTTTTTGCAGTTATTTAAATGCAATACAAACAATGTGTCCACATATTTTGCGTTATTTAGCTGCAGCAGTAATTGTGAATCGTTCTCGACGATCTATATTAAAAGATCTTGTGAAAGTTATACAACAGGTTAGTACCAAATCACACAAAAGTGTTGTATTGCTTAAACAGATACACGTTATATCCTTATTTATTTCCCTTTATATTCTCTCCAATCCAGGAATCTTACACATACCGGGATCCTATCACTGAATTCTTGGAACATTTATATGTCAATTTTGATTTTGATGGAGCAAGAAACAAATTGCGGCAGTGTCAAACTGTTGTATTCAATGATTTCTTCCTCATTGCCTTATTAAACGAATTTGTAGAAAATGCCAGATTAATGATCTTTGAAACTTTCTGTAGAATTCATCAATGTATCAGTATTGGGTATGTTGTCAATGTTTATTGCAAAAAATATACTTGAAACAGACTTTTGACTATAATAATCCTCATATGCAAATAGAATGCTTGCGGAGAAATTGAATATGAAAGCAGATGTGGCAGAATGTTGGATAGTTAACCTAATTCGTAATGCCCGATTGGATGCAAAAATAGATAGCAAATTAGGACATGTGGTAATGGGTGGACAGCCAGCATCCCCATATCAACAATTGGTTGAGAAGATTGAAACTTTACTTGTACGGAGTGAAGCATTAGAAAACCTAATTGAACGGAAAGTGAAAGCGAAGAATCAAGACCCAGTAAGCATAGCGTGGAACTAATAGAGGTCAGTACCGCTTGTAACAAAATCCACTTAGAGTATATTATTCTTTGTTCTCAATAAAATCACAATAATAGTGGAAATAAAACTAGTTGGAAATCACTCATTTTATTATGAAGAGTTTGGTGCCATCAATGTTAACAAGCAAGAGATGTTTACCATGTACTTAAAGGAAACAAAGCATAACAGGATAATCGCACTGCTGATGGTGAACTTTATATACACTGTAGATTATTTTTCGTTGCTCTTTCATTGCCAGCCTTGTTTAAGGTGTATATTCTGATCTTTTAACCTTTGTCTGTTATTATGTTGTTTAGTATAGTAATGGTAAAAAATTATTTTTTAAAATGAGTTTCTAAAATCACCTATACTTTTATTATCTTCCAGCTTTAAGTAAAAACATTAAAGCTCCATAATATACCCAAAACCAAAAGTATATAATTTAAAAACAAAATATTGCTTTATTTATGCTTTATTTTAAGAATTTTGTAGTCCATAGTAATATTTTTTTTTAAAAGATTATACTTAGCATATATATTTTTCCGCAGTATCATCGTTCTTGGAATATGGATGTGTGAGATCTTACATAAAATTATGTGACAAGACATTTGGATAAAGATGATCCATAGCATCATAATAACTTAACTTGTAAATGTAAACTTATTAGAGATTATGCTGTATTATTACATTGGTGTATTGCTTCATACAACATCATCGTACAAATATCTATCATATCCGTTTCATAAAAAAGAAAAATAAGTCTCTGGACAAATCAGTATAAACGATTTTATCGTTATAATAAATCTTTTATAACGCATGAATGACTACATTTATTTATTATAAGTTATATTCAGATAGCATATGTAGCATATGCTTTTGTTCATTGTTATGGTTCTCTTTATGTTCTCATTGTCAATGTGGTTGAAGCTTCCGGTTAATAAAACAAGAACAATAAAAAAATAAAAATACCTCATGTTTTCTACATATTTTACAATACTTGTGATACATACACTTACATAGTATATTAAGTCTCATTGAATGTATTATCTGTACCACTTAAGGGGTTATTAAGATGGAAAGGTAAAAAATTACAACCAGTATAAGAATCTCGGTCAAGACAGTAAATGAGGACGCTTCTCCAATAAGGATCTTGAACTAACAATTCGGGATTTCCAAGAATAATGAGCAAGGCACGTGCACGAGTGATTGCAACATTTAATCTCTTTGGAGAAGCAACAAATCCCAGAGTATGTTTGATATCTTCAGTAATAAAATTTGTAGAAGATCGCACTGTTGAGAGGATTATTACTTTTCGTTCTTGTCCTTGAAACCCTTCAACACTACTGATTTTTGGACATTGAATATTCAGCTCCAAAAGCAAATGTCGAATTTGTAAAACCTTTATAACAGAAATCGGGTATATAATAAATTATATATCACTTATTGCAAGTATTACCTATAAAAAGTTCCATTAAATATTTCTAATTTTCACCTGCTTTTGGTAAGGTGTTATAATACCAATATCATCAGCACAAATCCCATGTTTGTATAATTTTAAAAGATAAAGATATACTTGTGTAGCTTCTGCGGGATTATACCAACTTGGGCTATCAGAATCTCTTAAATTTTCTCCTTTTATTCCATGAAAAACTATGGCTGGTGGTGATAATCCCATTCTTTCAGGTAAGTCGGCAGCTAGTGATTGTAAGAGTTCTGCTTCTTTGCTAGTTTTAGATGAAATCTGTAAAAAATTATACAGTATTTAAAATACAGCCAATATTTTGTATGTACTACAAACATGTAAGTACCTTTGGTTGCAATTCAGAATCATAGAATAATGAGTTTGGCAAATCTAATATTTCTGGTAAACTTCGATAATTTATAACAAGTTTTGTCACAAGTCTAGGATCATAACCGGTTTCAAACCCTTCTGGATCTCTTTGATAAGGAAATTGATGGAGTAACCTTGAGAGAAATGATTCCTCAAAACCAAAATATTTTGCCAATCTACTTTGTACAACTGGACCAAGTTGTAATGGATCACCTGCAAGGATTACTTGGCCATAATCAGCATGAATAAAACTTAATGGTACCATAATTTCTGGTTCTGTTGCTTGGCCTGCTTCATCTATTAGTACATGAGAGAAATGGCTGCGCGAAAAACCCATATTATGTAATACTCCTAATGCTATACAAGTTCCAATTGTAACTCTATGACGCCCAAGTGTACTGATGGTGCAATTCATCTTAACTCCTTTAATAGATGACTGTAATTTATTATGTGTTCCTTCTACAGCTATATTTGCAGTTGCACAGTAAGGCAATAATCTTTCTGGGATAGTGCCTTCATCCAAACAATGATGAGCTATAAGTCGTACCTAAAAATTATTTTGAAGAGTATATTAAAAAACTTGAGACATATTTAATTTTATTTATATTACATCTAAGTATTTTATACATTAACAGAAGGAATACTTACCAAGTCACCAGGTTTTAAGATTTTACTATCCAACAATCTGTCTGCTATTACATTTGCTGAACTGTTGGATGGTGTTGCAATCAAAAGTCTACTTTCTGGTAGAATTGTTAATAATTGTAAAACTGTTTCACATAAAGTAACAGTCTTTCCTGTACCAGGTGGCCCAAATATCACATATGGCAATGGACGAGCTATTCCTTTTAATATATTTCTTACGGCTTCTTTTTGATAATAATTTAAATCTTGATTAAACCAAATTAATTTCCGTTTTTTTATTTGTGAGATATATTTACTTAATGCTACATCATTACAAGTAATTGAAGAATTATGGATTGCTTCTTTTTTGCATCTTACGTCAGGAAGATTAAAAGTATCTTTATTACAAATATTTGTACTTTTAACATTTTTAGTAGTATTCTGGTTTGCTGAATTTTTAGATTCATCTATCGGTTTAGCATTAAAAAGTCTTTCTGCAACTGATATCCTCGGTAGTGATTTTGTTACGCTATCAAAAGAACCGTCGCTACCTGATGTACTTGAAGATACAGATGAAAAAGACCGATTTCGTTTATGTTCGTTTTTTTCGCAGGGTGCTTTTACTTCACCATCAACTTCATATAAAATTACTTGAGGTTGTTTTGCAGTAACACAGATAGGAAAAAGAAATTCAGATCCTAGATACACCACCACTAAATTAATAGCATTGTGACAACGTTGCATCACAGTAGTAGAACATTTAAATGTTACTTGGCAATCTTCACCATTATATTCATGATGAAATGTTGGATTAAATTTCATAAAAATCTCTGTATTCGTCACTTTGTGAATACATCCTTCATATTTCTGTTTACCTAATAATAATGCCATAAAGAAATATAATGCTTTATTCATTGAATTGATGTTAATAGAAGCAAACACTTGTACGCACCTTGGTATTTATCCCATTTGAAAGATACTATAGCTTTGTCACCAATCAGAAGAGAAGGTCGTTTTTCTGCTAGACCAAGTATTTCCATACTAAGATAATCTCCACAATGTTTCATCACAATACTTTCCATATTATACTGCTGCATATTAATAGTTTGCTCAATTTCTTCTAAATATAATAAAGCATGAAAACGATCTTTATATGTTTGAAAACATAATCTTTCCAACAAGCAAGGTATTGCATTTCCAATTGCAACTTCACATTCCATTTGTGATTTTTCTGCATTACTTAATACTGCATCCCAAAAGCGTTGTGGTACTTTAAATATACCATTACGTACTTTAATAAAGGCAGGTGATTTGTAGGGACGTATCCCTGGAATATACGTTAATTCATCTTCTTGATTTATGAATGGAACACAATTATTTCTCCTACAAGTATACTTTTTTTGAGTTTGGTCTATAATATTCTTTGGCTCAACAGTTATTTGAAATATTCTTCCTATTTGGAATCCTTTAAAAGTAAATATAAATAATTCTTCAGAAGTTCCAATAAACCTTGCATTACATCGAAATTGATAGGAAATTGTTGTTGAAGGATTTAAAATTGTAGTTTCATCAGCTGCAGGCTGCACTAAAGATAGTTGAGATTGTGCTTTTTTTGTCATAAAGTAACCATTGCATAAGACATGATTAGTAGAACTTGTGTTTTGTATTAAGACAGATACATCTTTCTCCTCTTCCACATTTAAATTAACTTTTAAATCATTGTCAATAATTATGCCACACTTATTTTTAAGCAACGTATCCAGCGTAGGTTGTGACAATTGTAAAGACTTTGAAACTGGCATTGGCTTATTTTTACCTGTAATCTATAAATTTTTTATATAAGATATAATTGTAAGTTATAATCATAAAATAAACCAAATATGCAAAATCGGATTCTTGCCTGTGTTAATGCAAATATAGTCAATGATCTCCATGTGTAGATGCCCTGATCACTTTCTATACTGTCAGTAGCTACTTTATCACCCACGCTAGGTATATAACCAGATTCACAAGCAGTTTTATTAAATACAATGCTTTTTCCAATTGTTCCACATTGTTTTACAGGGTCATAACTAGTTATAACATCAATATCCAACTTAAATCTTAAAGGTTGTATTTTATTAACTTCTAAAATCTCTCCGCTTAAATCTGCAATATTCTCATTTACTTCTACTAAAGATTCTAACTTTAGCCAATCTCCAACCATAGGTATAAATTCAGATTTGATTTTGTCTAGGTTAATGCAAATATTATTAGAATCAATAAATACTTTTCTACCCTCTCGTTTAATTACTTTTCCAATAATATTTCTTGTTAATATTTCAGCTTTTGCAACATTTTCATGTGGTATAATAGCTTTGCCATCCCAAGATTCTTCTATTACAGATGTAATTTTACATATTGTTTGATCATTATTCTCATCCTTTTTATATGCTAAGTAATTAACAACATCTCCTATCTTTGGTTTACCAATTAATATGTTAGTTACTTCACACATATAACGATTATCTACAAGAATATAGTCATCATTGACAAATGTAACATTTCCAGTTTTATAATAACATCCTTCATTGTTGATGGCCTCTTTGCAATGTGGTATTGAAGTATTTCCATTCTTAGCATTTTCAATACGAGCTATAATTTCATTTATATCATCTTCAACTGGTTGAGAAGATAATTTATGTCCAAAGATATAATTAATAACGCTATATACCATAGATAACATTTTTAGTTTCTGTAACTTTGGTCCAAATATCTGGAAACATTGCATTTGTAACAATGAAACATTTTTTTTTATTTTCTGACAAAGGAAAATTATAAAATAACCAATCAAAAGAATATATATTTACCTATCTATAGGTTGATATTTCCACTCTGTTGCCTTAAGGTATTCCAATTCTTTACGTAATGACTGTACTCTTTTGAGATGCAATTCTTTCAAAAGTCGTTTCTGTTGTTTCTGTTCTTGCAATTCAGACTTTATTTGATTTAAGATTTTACATGTGTGAGATCCACTGGACGTTAACTCGGAATCTTGTGATTCCGACGTTCTTTGACCTGCCGAATGTCCTAAAGTATTTGACGACAACGTAGACGTGTTCATAATTTTACACAGAACCTTAAACAATTGTCTACTCTTTATTATTGCCTCCGTTTCATTTTAATTTTTAAATATTCCAATATACCTAATATCGCGTCCCTTATGGATTCGACACGTTATTGAAATAGCTGAAAGCCTTGTATGTTCTATTTAACTGTATTTTTGTCATATGTTAGAAAAATATTATTACATATTTACTATGATAGTCCTATAAAATAACAAACACATACTATTCATAAAGAAGACGTATTATTATATACTGTGTTCACCGAGAGAACGACCAGGCTTCGCGCAACTTTGGGCGGAGTGGGGATAAGACGCGGCCGGGTCTGCCTGAATTTCAGCGAAGAAACGAATAAGTGAGCGTTCATTTATGCGCAACTTTGACCAAATCTGACCAAATGAGTGGTCGTTCTCTCGATGAACGCAGTATAAGTACGTCGTAAACATCGGACCACGTAATCTATGATTTTTCGGGCTTCGACATATACAAGGTGCTTTCCATTTGCATCGAAACTGATCGAAACTCAGTAAAATCTCACTTGTGACGTCATGACTCAGTTGAACGCACGTACCTTTCAATGTTGGCAAGTGAGATTCCACTAGATTTAACTGAGTTTTCTCTGCACAATTGAGCTCGATCGAGACCGTGTGCTTTAGTGAGTTTATAAGCTCATATGAAAAGTCTCACTTGCGCGTTCCTTTTACACACTGAAAATGACGTCATAGCTTGAATCTAATAAACTCACAGAACTGAGTAGCTCAGTATCACTTAAGTGCGAATGGAAAGCACCTATTATTTTATTTGCAATCGATTTGCGTTATAATCTATGATAATCGGTACTATCGAACAAAAAGAATGGTGTGTGACTTTTCAGACTTTGTTACTTTTGCTTGTTATACCTTTCGAATTGAACGGTAAGTAGAATGATTCCATGCATGTAAAAGTATTGTCACGAAAGCGTTAAATACGTATTTAGTACGTAAACAGTTAGTGTTTGCGTTGACGTAATTTATGTAACATTGCCGTATTTATTTATATGACTTAAAACGTAGTCTGGTTTTACTATAATGTGAATTACATTTTGCACACTCTAGAAAATTACTTTGTAAGATGTCAAATCAAAATAGATAATGTAATAATAATCGTCACAATATACTTGTAATTTTATAATCATGTTTAATGTCACGAAATATACTCGTGTAGAATTATACTATTTCATATTTTTAATAATGAAGATTAAATTAATGATTAAAATATGATATATGTACAATTTCAGGAACGTGACATATTACAATTTTGTATAAAAAGTAGATTTGAAGAATATTACAATATTTTAGGTAAGTGGAAAAGGAAGCAAACTGCTTATGAGTTTTACAAAATTTAAAAACTGAAAATATTGCAGTGAATAGAGGTAGGATTTATAAGAGTGAATTTGTTTAAGTGGGAAAGATCTTTTAAATACATTATAATGATGGCCTTAACTATGAAAACATTACAGAGGGTATGGAGTCATGTATTGGAAAAACTACTGAGTGCCAAGTTATGGAACTAGAAAGTAAAACAACAAATGATACTACTGAAGAACAAGATACATTCAACTTTGAAGAGAGTAGTAAAATGTTACAAGAAATAAAATCACTGAAAGAAGATATGAGTAATGATGAGGCTGTTGCAGAAATGTCACATACTATTGCAAATTCCATCGAATCGTCTGATGCAACTCCTTCACAAGAAAATAATCCTACTTCTTCTAATATTGGTTGTATAAATGGTGATAGTGGAATATCCTTGGAAAAGTCGGAAAATAGTTCAGAGGAAGATTCAAATAAATTACGTGTCAATGAAAATTTATCTGCAAAAGAAAATATTAATAGCGAACATTCTGAAGCTAATACACAGTGCAAGAATGTCAATACAATGAATAATCCAAAATTTCACAAATTGAAATCAAAAGTAAAAAAACGTAATTATCGTGGCAAGAAAAATGTTGTTAATGACACTGGAGATAATTCAAATGATATGGTTATGGATGGTTCTAATTTCAATTTGCCAGGTACTAATTTTGACCTTTATTGACCTACTTGATAAAATAAAATGGATTTATATAACAATTTTTGAATAATAATAAATATATTATTTTTAACAATAATTCAAATATAAGCCACTGCTCAAATTTCTAATGCAGAACCAAATAATAGCACATCGTCTCGTGGTGCTGTACGAAATTACGAAGGACGAGTAGAGACAAACAGTAATTGCTCAGACCAAGAAGAAGGAGAAGGTTTGTGGAAATTATAAGACTATAATAAATATTTGTAAATATTATTAGTTAATATTGCATGATGTTAAAAAACATTAATGTCAACGTGGGTATGTCATGATTTTTATGGCTGTAGATCAAGAAAACGAATTGACTACAGCTACTGAAGATGAATCAGAAGAAGAGACCATACCTGCTTGCTTAAAGAAAGAACAAGCAAAACCTAATTTCTTTATTGTACCTGATCTTATCAAACGAGAAATGGGTATCAATCCATTGCTCCATAGAAGATATTATGGATCCTTACATGTTGTACAACGATTAGAACTTATGTACAAATTGAGTGCGCATCAGGTAGTTAGTGCTTTCATTAAAATATTAAAAACAAATAGGTATGAAATTATACAAACTTTAACAATTATGTCTAGGGATGTGTTAATACCTTACACTTTAATCAAAAAGGAAATCTATTAGCAAGTGGTTCTGATGATTTCACAATAGTCTTATGGGATTGGGCAGTAGGAAAGAAACATTTTCATTTGGACAGTTGTCATAGGAATAATTTGTTGCAGGTAATATTTTCATCTTTTCTTGCAGTAATTATTTGTTTACAAGCAATTTTTATTTTAATTTTACATTAGTTTTATTATAGGTGAAATGGTTACCTCTTGATGTAGAATACCTAATGGTTACATGTGCTCGTGATGGTCAAGTGCGCTTATTAGATCTTAAATTCTCTTCTTCACGAAAATTAGCTCATCATTATGGCGCCTGTCATAAATTGGCTACCCACCAAGATACGCCTCATGTAGTAATATCTGTTGGTGAGGATGGAAAAGTTTTTTCTATAGATATTCGAGAAAGCAAACCTAACAAGTAAGCAACATATTACCTTCATATTTTTTTTACATTTTATACTATATATTGCTTTAATATCATTTATGACTATTTATAACTACCTACTACGTATACTTATAGATTAATGGTAGTGATGGATGGTTCTCGAGATGTACAGCTTTATACTGTAGACTCTAATCCTCTCAATAGCAATGAATTTTGTGTTGGAGGTCGTTCTCAACTAGTCAAAGTTTATGATCGACGTAAAGTGTCTACACCACTCTACAACTTATGCCCTGATCATTTAGTACGTCATTTTTCTTATATATATTAATGTCTATATCTATATCAACATTGCAATTGATATAGTATTTATATAAATATACATAAAGTTATATTTATATTTTTGTTTATATATTATTTTTAATTTGCAGGCATCAAATAAATATGTACATGTTTCTTGTGCTGTATATAATTACAATGGAACAGAAATTCTTGCATCATACAATGATAAAAGCATATATTTGTTTGATACAGTAGCACCAAAACTTGGTGATTTTGCACATCAATATCAAGGGCATAGAAATAATGCTACTAGTACGTTTTTTACAATACCATAATTTTTAACATATTTATGTTTTTATTATATCTTCTTTAATTCTAGTAAAGGGTGTAAGCTTTTTTGGACCAAAAAGTGAATTTATTTTATCTGGGTCTGACTGTGGCAACATTTTTATTTGGGATAAAAACACGGAAGCAATCGTACAATGGATGCAAGGGGATGAGCAAGGAGTTGTAAGTAATCTAACATTATAATATTTATATATGTAATGTTACGGTGTTGAATAATTAAAATTACAACAGGTCAATCATTTGGAACCACATCCCCATGTTCCTATTCTTGCTACTAGTGGATTAGATCACGATGTTAAAATATGGATACCTTCTTCTGAGAATCCTCCAAAAATGAAAAATTTGGATGAGGTATAAGAAAATTTGTGGCTATGTAGTTGCAATATTTTGTTTTAAAAATAATGTTTTCTTACAGTGTATTCAATACAACTTACGATGTAGAGAAATGGAGTATGGTAATGAATCTGCCCCATTAGACAGGCAACAAATGATTATGTTTGTGTTAAATTACATTCGTAATGTTCGAAGAGTGAGGGTATGTTGAATGTTTATAAATGAAAAACATACACTATCTTGTAATGAATATACATGTATATTAAATAGAAAATTGAACTAATTGTATATATTGTATATATTATTAGTTTCTAATTTGTATTATGTTTTCAGCGATTTAATATTAGAACAAATTCTAGACAGACAAATAATGATAATGATAACGTTGATGCTATGAGGGAGGTACTAAGAGAGGAAGGAAGGGGAGAAGGGTGGATGAGGAGACTATTAGAGGTGGGAAGAAGAGGAGAGAGAGGCGGGGAGGCAGGGATGGACAGGGAGGGAGGTGAGAATGAGAGAATGGAGGGATGAGTGAGAAAAAATGAACCGGAAGCCCGATAGGCAATAGGTTAAGAAAGGTTGCGAGAGAGAGAGAGAGCGAGCGGCGGGTAGAGAGCGTGCGTTAGAATAAGGTAATTTAAGGTAATTTAAGACTAGAATAAGACTAGGGGTAAGATCTAGGATAAGAAATAGAGTAAGAGAGTAAGGATGTAAAGAGAGGAACTGGAGCCTTTGTAACCCTAAGGGGATCAATAAAGTACATACATACATAACGATGATGCTGATGCTTCATCAAATGATACCACTTCTGCCGATAGTGACAGTGAATCGTAAGGCAGATTACAATGTCCTCCATCTTAAAGATCTTATTACAACCCATTATCATCAGGGCAGCGTTTGACTCACAAGGGGACACTACGGCCCCGGAAATTACTTTTGAATGACAACTTGTAGGTTTGTAGTATACCTTTAAAAAATTCGATTTGTAAACTAAGAGCGCGCACTAGCCATAAACTTTCGAGAAAAATGGCTTTAAAGTTTTACGTGTAGGACGTATACCGGTCACTTTGAACACCATCCAAGAGCAGCGAAGTGGCCGACTCGAGAGATTAGTAAACAAAATAATATATTACTTTACAACCTGGAAAATAAAAATTAACACGAGCAAATGTGAAACCATTCTGTTCAGAAACATATTAAAAAAAACAAACTCGGACATAGCAAAAAACTGGAAACAGTTTAAAATAACAAACACCAATGAACAAACCGCTATAGAACATAAAACAATAGTTAAGTATTTGGGCCTACTCATAGATCAACATTTAACGTACAAACAGCATATTGAAACAAAAATTAAAAGCGCACATAACTCCTTTTATAAATTAAAAAACATATTTTACTCCAAACATCTAAACACTAAAGTCAAAGTATTATGTTACACCGCATTAATTAGGCCAATTCTAACCTACGCCTGCCCAATTTATTTTAATCTAGCGGCACCCATAATGGAAAAAATGCGAATTTTTGTGATCGCCTCGCATCACACAAAACTTGACGCAGAGCTCCGCTCGTAGACACTTTAAAATAAGTAGAAATTAATATCTGTTTCACAGAATAAAAATTATGGTAATGCAGTTTTTCCAGGCTTTTCTGCATATGTAATGTTCTTTAATACAGCGTACTTCGCGAAAATCATATAATAAAATTGTCTTTACATTTAACCACAATCAAGAATACAGGTACTAGTGCCAATCTGGCCCCACTACCTTTTTAGGACAAACCTATAAAAATTATTAACATGTTTATTTGTTAAATTGTACCGAAAGACTTGTAACACCATGCCTCTGTAAATAAACCATTTAAAAAAAAAAAAAAGATTTAATAGGTGGTATAAGGTGGTGAAAGTAGTGGGGAAACAAAACTATTTAAAGAAAGGATGGGGGGAGAGCAGATGGACGAGGGTAGCAAGGTTCAGATTAGGCAATGAAATAAAAGAAGCGAGATACTGGGAAGGAGAAGAAAAGAAAAAATGCAGGATGTGTAAGGAAGAGGAGGAAACGTGGGAACACGTGTGGGAGAAGTGTGGGAGGGAGGCTAATAGGGAGAGTAAGTGGGAAGAGGTGGTAAGGGAAGTCCTGGGGGAAGATGGGAACGGGGAAGGGTGAATGATTGAGATAGAAAAAGAAAGGACAAAGAAAGAAAAAGAGAAAGAGAGTCAAAGAGGAAGGAGAGAAGGAGAAGAGAGAGAAGAGTAAAAAAAAAAAGGAAAAGCAGGGAAACGGAAGTCCATGGAACCCCTCTGGGGACTCATAAAAACATACATACATACAACCCATTATCATACATTCTATATCGCAGAAGTAAAATTTTGTAATGCCGAACAGCCTATACTTTCTACTGGTTCTAAGCTGTTATATAATTTTAGAAATTATATAAGAAATTTAACAGTACATTTAAGGTTTAGTAATGATATAACTATGTACAAAGACTGTTATTAGTAACATGTACAGTATTAGGACAGCAGTGAAAAGTAGACTCAAATTTTCAAAATGGAGCTAATTTTAAGAACCCACAGTTACAACTAGAATAGTTAATAGAATATACTTAAAAAATATAATATAGTATGATTTCTCTCTACAGATTCATCACATTATTTTCTGTAATGTGACTGAATTTTAATACTCTCAAATGAGTTCTATCTGACAGGTATTAATTTCAATTTTCACTTTTAATATACCTTTAAATATCGTAAACTTGAAAGTTTATAATATATTGTAAAATGTAATGATTCAAAAAAAAAATTATTTTCGATTATACAAATTTTGTAACTATATTTTCAATCAAAATATCACATTTTTTAATTAGATCTCACAATTATATTTTTCCTTTATATTTCTGTTTTTGTTTGTGTTTACATGTAAGATCAAATTATTAGAGCTTCCAAATTGTTTTTATATTTGCATAAAATTATATATATCAAAATATTTTTTTGGGGGGAATTTACTGTTAAAATCTATATACTAAGCATAATATGCATAATCGTAGGATAATTAAAATAAATGTAAATAGAAAAAAAAATAGTTTGTACTTAGATATCGTATATTAAATTATTAATTTGTTGGAATGAAAGGAGCATACATTATGCACTATATATTACTGAAGACTGAATTATAGAGTTATAAATATATATATGATTATGTAATAATTTATTTCAACAGAGAATCTTACAGGGAGAGAATCTTATAGTACTACCATACAAAGTCCCATCCCAAATTTCATTTCCAAGAACGTGTCCTCCTTGTTAACTATGGTTGTAATGTATTTATGTTTGAATAAAGGATTGTTCTCAATGGCAAAATATGTGTGTACCCAAGTCTAAAGTGTTATAAGATAAGAAACTAAAAACGATAATTATACCATTAATATAAAGGATTTTTATGGAACAGTGCTTCCTAATGGCAATGATTTGTGGCAAGTACATCGACGTGCCATGAAAAATATTGTAATAAATTAATGAAAAAGCGTTATTTGCAATATATACTATTTACCTATATTATACTGTACAAATTACTATAAAATCCCCTTACAATATTATGTATAGTCGTTGCTATTTGAAAGAATACGCCAGAAATGATAGCTCATTCAATGACGAAAGAAAAAGTTAGGAAGCACTGTTGTAATATGTAACTTCATAAATTAAAATGCTTTAAACAGTATAACCCAAAGTTTATTTGACTTTTAGAAGATTCCAATTGAATGAGCTAATCCTGCATAAATATGTAAAGTTATTATTCCCATAATTAAGGTTGTAAGTGCTTTTACAACTAATGTTGACCAAGCACCAGCCAGTAGAAGTGATGTTAAACAATCTAAGACAAGTGGCCGGTACACTGTTAATAAAAGCATACAAATTACAATAGGGACTAAGCTGCGTTTTAAGTCATGTCTTGACCACAACCATACAAGTGTAGCAGTGGTTATATGTTGTACCTAGAACAAATTTGTATATGCTGTACATTTTAAGAAATTGGAATTACTTTCAAATAATATTTAAATTATTGAAATACCAAAGTTGATCCCTTACCAAATTAATATTAGATTCTAAACTCTTTTGTATATATTTCCAATCAAATTCTGCACCACGCGCGCCTACCCACAATAATAGAAACCTCGTAAGAAGAACTTCTGCACCTGCCCAACCTACTCCAGCAGTTAATACTTTAGCATGTCCTTTGCCAGGAATGCCATTGAGTACTAGTAGAATGCCTACTAAATCTGCTAGGTCTATAGATGATTTTAGAAATTCCTATAAATTAAAATACAATGACACACCATATAATTTATTGATTCTTTTTCTTTATGTTTAAGCTGTACTGTTATAGTATATGACATTATATATTTTTATGCTATCGATAACAATTAAATTATGATACATACGCCAAATAAGTCAAATCCTTCTTCTCCAACGCTATCTGCTGTAGGAAAGAAAGTTGCGAGGGCTAACATTTTCACCAATTGTGTAAAAATGTAAATACCTCCAGCTTGTATACATTTCCAAAAAGCACCATATTCTGAACTAAAAATAATATATCACCCAGATACTTTTACTTATGTGTAACTGATATAATACAAGAAATTGTGTACTTACAGACCCGAGTATTTATATGTCATATAATATGGAACGTATACCAATGCTAAACAATTTCCGAAATGATATAAAGTCATTTTGTTAGTTGTACTTTTTCCAAGTACATTTAATTATTACGTAGAAAATGGTGTATGATTACTTCATAAAATCATGGTTTTAAACGATTCGAAAAAGTTACAATCAATTCCGAACCTCAAATGACTATAAATGATTTTAAACAAGATATAACGTGGAATGAACTAACCTTCATTAATGCTTTTGCTTGATTTTACCATAAGATGGTAACAGTAGGTACCGGCACAGACGAGATATAAGCACCGACGAGATACTGCTAAAGACTGCCAGCCTTATGGGACTTCGCGAGCCAGAAAAATGCACTGTTTTCTAGCGCTCTCTAGAATATATTGCGGTAAAGTAAAAAACAAAAACTGAATTACAGTAAACCTTGTCGGTAACGTGAGTAAATGGAACAGTATCGTAGGTCTTTGCACATCAACTTTGCTTATTCATGCGCACGCACCGTTAAGAGTCTAGTGATGATGCAATAAATATTTAGTAAAAATAATAATTATAACACAATTGCTTCTAAACAAGTAATAAAAATGAGTGGACAAATATCTACAAACGAAAAGCGATCGATTCCATATAAAATTATTAGCGAATAATAAAAGAATATACATCGAAAACGGATAACGGGACAGTTTTCTCCCTGCTTTCTACTTGAAAATGAGTTATTAAACATTGAAATTGGCGGTGGTGTCCATTTTGGCCAAAAAAAAACAAAAGCTATACATCAGGATTTTTGTCAAAAATGCATGCATCACGAATTTTCCCGATCAAAAGCTCGTTCGAAAGAGGAAAGTCTTGTCTACACGAATATGGCAGTGCCGATTCGATACATTACCAGTTCGGAAGTTACAACAGTGTTAATCTTAAGATTTATATATTTGTATAAAGTGCAATATAATAATATGTTATTATTTATTATATATATATTTGGATAGTTGTTAAGTATTGTATTTATTTACAATAAGAATTATTATACATTATAATGTAAGTGCGTCCGATGTATTTCAAATTATAATCATTGTATACTTTATATAACTTTCCAACTATTTGTAACAAATGTATGTAATGTTAATGTATGTAAAGTTTATATGAATAAATACCAAGTTACATTGAAATAAATACTGGAATTTTTAATTAAAACCCTGAATTCAACGTCCAATTTCCTCATTTGATCAAACTTCTCGTATTACGGTCATTAAACGAAATCTCCGTTGTTTAATTTTATTAGCATTAGCGAAAATTGGTATTTCTCGTGCCACCGCTTCATACATGATGCTCTCCTGTTAGAAATCCAAGTTTACGGGAAAATTTCTCGGTGGAATTGCATGCCAGCGCCATCTAGCGATCGCTCGAGGAACCTTCCGCGGAATGTTCCGAAATCGACCGCTAGATGGCGCTGGCATGCAATTCCGACTAGAAATTGGCGTCAATTTCCGGGAAAAGATTTTTCGAAGTGCCATAAAATGGCTATAGCATAAGATGAACTCTTAAAAGAGTTTAACGAACATTAAATTTTTACTGAATTAACACAAGGGCTAAACTTGTACCAGTAGACGATGTCGTAAGAATTTTTTAAACGCATCAGGAAAGTAGGGATGATGGAATTTGTATGTGGTGTTTAAATTAAGTACTCATAATTTGGGTTTACTGATATTTATTAATAATTCTCATTGGAAAATACACAGTATGTAACTATGCCTAAATACGCATTTATTACTTCTAAATTATACCGCACGACTTACATATTTCGTATACAATGTGCAGAAATACTATTTCTAAGTATACCAACTAAAGTATAATATTACGATTTTTATAATATCTTAAGATAATATATAAATACTTAAAATTATAATATAAAATATAAATTAAATTATATAATATTACATTTATATAATATACTAATGCATTATAAATTTACTTACTATATTATAATATACTAAGTATACAAATTAAAGTATTGTAAAATTCTTTATAAAAAATTCACGACGCTCTCATCTGCACACTTTAACGAAATTAAAACTACGCACTACCTCTTCTCCAGTATACTTCTCACACACTCACACATCCCACAGTATAATATTATAATTATATAATTATTCTATATATTTTAATCTAAAATTTGATTTCTTTTGAAAACTTTTTCGTTTGAAAACGACCCATACTCTAATAAACAAAAAATTAATATCTCATCATTGTGCAACGATATCGAAAAACGGACAACGGAACAGTGTTCTCCATGTTTCCTTCGTTAAAATGAGCCATTAAACATCAAAATCGCCGGTGGTGACCATTTTGACCCAAAAAATATCAAAGGCTATGGTCCGTATTCAGAGTCATGCTTTATTTTTAAGATCGGCTTAAGCACATGCTTAAAACAACGTACAGATTCACAGTCATAAATTGAGCACTGCCTTAAGCAGTGATCGCAGCAGTGAAGCAGTATTCATCGCAAATCACTTGCCATGTTTCTTCTTTAGTTTTTAAAGTTGTATCACTTTTTTTAAGAATATATAAAAATAATCTTTTTTCCGTGTCGGAATAATGTTTCTTATTCATTTTGATTTATTTTTCTTATTGTTTTTATTATTATTATCAAACTATTGCCTATATCGTGACGATGGACCCAGTATTTTTGTGTTTTGTCTACGCGTGCACTCGAAACAGAAAGAGCTTTGTTTTGTCTTGCGCGCTCTTCTGTTTTTCAAATTGAGTATCGTGCTGCATGACGTCATGACGCTGCAATCTCTTATTGGTTGATCCATTAGAAAAATTCCGAATATTACCGAAGTCCTATAAGGCAATCTTAAGCATTTGCTTTGCTAAGAAATTCTTAAGCATTTGTTAATGGGTTTTTCTTATTGAAGAACACCTTATTTTCGGACTGTGAATACATAACGTCTTAAGCAAAACTTATATGAATAAGGCGAACTTAGGGTGCGTTCGGTTTGGACGCTTACGCGCTTAGAGTGCTTACGCTTTTAAGCGCGTATTGGATGCGTTCGGTTTGGACCGAGTACGCGCACGTTACTCACGCTACTTTGGGTGCGTTCGGTTTGGACGCTTACGCGCTTAGAGTGCTTACGCTTTTAAGCGCGTATTGGATGCGTTCGGTTTGGCATGAGGTATTATTGCAGACGGCGCAACTGTTCCCTTAGGGAGAAATAATATTAACACGGCTAGTAAGTGTATATTTGGCGGGAAACAGGTAGACTACAGCAACGCATTCTTCAATTATGGATTTTATAATAATAAAAGAGTTATTAGATGTCATGCCATGCAAGCAAAAGCTCAATGAGAACCAGCACCAAACAAACATAACATTTAAGCGTATAGCTTCAGCTAATTTTTTCTTTTGAAAATATGGATCTGCAACAAATGAAAATCCTTCTTTTAAGAAAAATTTCAATCTTGTGCACAATAATAATGGCAAGCAGTGATTTAAGCAAGTTAGTTAGGCATAATTCCGTACAATCTACGCATTCATTATGCGGGGTTTACACGCTTGCCAAGCTCCGGCAAGCGTCCACAAGCACAAGCGTGTGAACGGGGGTGTTTGGCTTGGCTTGCGTGAACTTGGGGAAGCTGGTCACCGTTCCGGTCGAGTGTCGGTTTTTGGACACGAATCAAAGGGCGCTTGCGACAAGCGCTTGGGACGCATTTACACGTTGGTACGCGTTTGCGACAACTCACACAAAATAGCGACCTAAACGCTTGTAATACAAGCTTTTGATAAACAGTTACCCCAAATAATAAGGTTGTTTCATAAGAACTAGCTCGTCTATGACATGAATAAAATGATATTAATAGTTACTTTTATTTTGAACTTTTGTAGAATCTTTTTTTCCAGAAATTTAAAAAAATTTCCTTCTAGAATTTTTATCGTCTACCATCTACTTCCGTGTCGGGCTTTTCTTGTTTTTATTTTCATTTGTTTGTATTTTAAATAGAAATCGCTGAGACAAGCTCGATGTCCGCCATGCTTGCCTGTTCGGAACATAATGACGCACTCGCCAACGTGTAAACGACTTCCAAATGCGAGTCCAGCGTTTGTGGAGACTTGGCGCTTGTGGGCGCTTGCCGGAGCTTGGCAAGCGTGTAAACCCAGCATTACATTTTAGCTAATTAATATAATCACCTGTTCTTAAACGAACGAGTTCTTGTGTTGTTACGTTTATTGTATACATTTTTTTAGCGTTTATGCCTTCTATGTCGACATTAATTATCTCTTTTCCGTAACTCATCTTCGATTCTTCTTCTTCTGCTGTTTAACGCCTCTTCTATTCTTTCACCTTCGTGCTGTACATGCCATGCGACACAATCTTCGATTTCAAAGAAGCGCGCTTTTTTATGTCATGTAAGCGCCCAAACCGAACGCATGTTTCGAACGCTCATGCTCATGCTTTTGCTGCCCCACATCGTTGGGAAAAGCATCTGTAAGCGCGACTCAGCACGAATGATGACGTTTCCCCTAGAAATCCGTGACGTCATACAAAGTACTGTCAGCACTCGTGAGCACCAAATCGAACGACACAGAGCGCGCTCAGAGCTGCTAAAAGCGCGTAAGCGCCCAAACCGAACGCAGCCAAAGTAATCTAGTGAAAAATTCATCATTCAAGGCTGTTCAAGGTCATTCCTAATTTTCCTTTGCAGTGGTATCTGATGGTATCCGACATTCAAGGTTATTGTACCGAAATTAGTTGTACAAGTATTGACATCAGTTATTTCAAAGGTTGTGGGCAGCTATGATACAGTATCTGTTATATTAATTTAACGTACAAAGCATTTTCAGTAAACCCTGATTCATTTGACATTTTAATTGTTCTTCGTTCTTCCCGCTCCCCTAGTTCAAATATATACCAATCAGTGGCCGGTGTGAGGATTGGCAACACGCAATTAGAATCATTAAAATCGTTATTTGCTTCGATTTGAATGTCACACGTGTGTGTGTGTGTGTGTCATTTTTAATTCTATCTTTCCTATCAGCAAAATCAATCAAAATTGCGTTTTCGCTATTCATTATTCTTATCTCCATAGTTTATGAACGTTGTATCGGTATCTCAACATTTGTTGAAGTAAACTTTTGTTCACGTATTAGGGCTCGTGAAGGTGAGATTTAAATAATATTAATATTAATTGCATTATATTATAAATTATCAATATACGTGCAATATATCTGTGTGTATACAATTACCAATAAAACAATATGAGCTGTTCTATGAGCAATAAAGAATGTATAACAGGAAAATAATTCTTTATTTTAGACATAATAGTTAAAAAAGAGTTTATTGACATATTAAATATCGCATTATGAATCAAGATAATTTCAAATGTGTCAAAGTTGGATTTATTGGAGGTGGTAATATGGCAAGTGCTATAGGAGTGGGTCTTATACGTAAAGGTAATACAAATAAATATATATTTTAATAATTACAAATATTCAACAAAATTCTTCTTGTCAATTTAATTCATTCAATGGATGATATGTGAAAAAAAGTTCTATATAAAATCTCATGATAGAAACATACAGTATATATATTTAGTAAGTTTTATCAAATTATAGAATCCAGAAATTGTAGAAAGTATGTTAATGATTGTACAACTGTATTTTTCATAGAAAATAAATCAATGTTATTTTATAGGTACCTTGGATCCTAAAAATGTTTGGGTATCTGGACGAACCAATAAAACTCTTGAATTTTGGAGAAAACTTGGAACCCATGCAACATCAAACAATGGAGAAGTTATAGAAAACACAGATGTCATATTTTTAACCATTAAACCGAATATGTTTGACACTATAATTGGGGAAATTAAGGATACACTGAAATTACAAATTAAAAATAAATTATACGTGTCTGTATTAGTGGGGGTCTCCTTAAATACCTTGAAACGAGTAAGATATATACATATATATATAACTTGTATTTAAATTGATTTAGTCCTTTTATATTTGACTAGAATTTTTCCAGGGAATTTCCACTTTTGATCCAGAACCTAGACTAATAAGATCTATGCCAAATACACCTATGATGGTGGGAGAAGGTATCACAGGTATATACATTTTTTTTTTAAATTTTACTTATGAAAGCTAAACAAATATATTGATATATTTTGCTAAACATCAGTTTACTGCAGTATGAACACGGATCAGAAGGATATACTGTTAATAGATACACTATTTTCATTCATTGGTATTAGTGAAAGTGTTCCTGAATCACTTATGAATGCAATTGGTGGTCTATCAGGTTCTGGTCCTGCTTATGTAAGTATATATAAGTAAAATGAAAGAGAATGTATTATATGATTACCAGTTAATTTATAAGATTGCGTTTTCAGGCATATCTTATTATTGAAGCTCTGGCAGATGGTGCTGTAAAAATGGGAGTACCTAGATTAATGGCGACAAAATTTGCTGCCCAGGTACTTGTTGGAGCTGGTAAAATGGTATTAGAAACAGGACGACATCCAGGTCAGTTAAAAGACGAAGTTTGTTCTCCTGGTGGATCTACCATTTGTGGAATTCATGCTATGGAATGTGGGCAAGTCAGGTAGATTACTGTGAATAAACGTAAATCATGAAATTATGTTATCAGATATATACGCATACATTTACTTTCATTTTTAGGGGATCTATGATGAATGCTGTTGAGGCAGCTACAAAAAGATCTAATGAAATATGTGCAAAGTCTGAAGTTTAATTTTCTATTATATTATTTTTAAATTCATGGTTTATCAAATATAGCAATTGAATATTTGTTGTAAATAAACATCAATTACCTTTATTTGGAATTATAAGTATAAGTCATATCTTTATTTATATATTGGATCATGTAAACATTACTTAGTATTACATAAAAAGTAAATAATACTTTTTATTTTACTCATTACGTAGCAGAAATAATTTTGCAATTACGCTTATTTTCATCTAGAACATGGCAAACATTTATACTATTATAACAAGAGTATGTGGTACATACAAACAGAATAATGATAGTATTAATTTATTTAAAAAAATGAAATTTGATATCAAGTTAAAATTTCATTTTGTTTTGAATGACAGTATTAATAAATATCATGCATTCATTGAAGTTGCATATGTATAGTTATTTTACATTCCGTACTAAACACAGATTTTGTAATAAAACATTCATGTTTTTGAATATTCCACGCAACGTGAAGGATCCGTGGGATAGTATTCTTGGCATTTAGTCATTAATCTTTTTAATGCTTGGATGTATTTCCTTTGTTTTTCATCATTCATTACATGTGCAACATTTTTTGAAAAAATCTTTTCTCTGCCAGTACGTGCGTGAATACCAACCATAGTTACACCAATAGGCCAAGGAGAATTTCCTATTGCCATTTGTAAGTATGCATCACTAGCCTAAAATATATAATTCTTTTGTTAATCTTCATTTCATAAATTTATACATATATTATTCAAAAGATGTACATACCAAAATATAATTTCGCTCAAGTAAATGTTTTACAATCTCAGTCAAACTATCAGTTATGTCTTCAGGAAGTGATCTATTTTTTAGTTTCCTAAGAAGTGGTTTTAAATATTCTCTTGTTTGAGCATAGGTTGCACTTGCCATTTTACCCTGAGTGCTCATTTTCTCTTCTGAAGATCTACTATTTAATTGTTTACCCCATACTTGTACTAAGAATTGAATAAATTGGATAATAACATTAACATCATAGTCTCTATCGCCTTTGTTTAATCTGTCTGACATTTTTTGTATATCTTCATAAGTTGTATCTTCTTCAGGTACATTAACGTCTCCTTTTACATTGTGATCTTGTGACTTTGTGGATGTTAAAATTTCATTCAAATATGCTTGATCCACTTGTTCCATAGCTTCTTGAAAATCATTTCTGAAGCCCTTCACACAAATAATATAATTTTACTTGATATACTTTAATAACTTTTAAAAATTTTTTACTTTGGTCAATTGTAAATAAACTTAAATAGATAATGCATATTGATAATACATGCTTGCTTACCTTATTTACTTCTGCTTCATAAATTTCATGCTTTCTCAATCTTTTAAATGCTTCTATTTCTGACTCCCCAAACAGTAATATAGGTTCTCCTCTTTCCCGTAATCTTCTTATTACTTCTGGTCTTGGTAATGCTAATTGCTCTGGGCTATTATCTTTTATTGATTCTTGCTGATCTTGATTCACATCAGATTTGACAATATCAATATTGGTATCGTTAATTTCATGACTTTCACTTTTATATTGAGACTCTAACTCTCCTCGTCTAAAGTACTTTTTATTATTTTGCTACAAAGAAGGTATCAATATTTGTATATAAAAAGAAAGTGAATAACATATTCCTTATTATGAATATATGCATGGAATTTAACTCTAAAAAAATAGCGTTCCTCAAACACTTCACCAAAACAAATACACAAATACACAAATGACTCATAGCTATCTTTCTAGAGTTAAATCAGCAAACAAAGAAATCCGATACTCACTAAAACATTACTTTCTTCTAGTTGTTTACGCTTCTTTAATATTTCTGCTTTTAAAATGTTAAGACCACCTCCAGAGAACATTTTTGGCGCCCACTACTATTTACTTGTTGTCACTGTACTATGGTCACTATCAACACATAACATTATTCTATCAAATATTGCATTTTTTTCCATTACATTAATTTACATAAATTTTCTGATGTTTAATCACAAAGGCCGGGTTTATCCAACCTCTAGGTAAAGTTACCCATAGGATAAATGCTTAGTTCCCTAGTCATTGACCAATTAAATGCCATGTTAGGACATTTACCAGCCAGATAACTTTACCTAGAGGTTGGATAAACCTGGCCAAAGACATTTATCATTTATTCCCTATTAGGGAACCTTACTGCCAATTTCTCCCGCTAGAGGTGCCACCGAACTATAACGTAAACGAATAGAAATGTATAAGTTGACATCGAGACCTTTTTCGTCTGTGCATCAAAACCACTGATCAGAATAAAACTGTGATCAAAACTGTACTCATAGTGTTGATGACGAAGAAGTAGATGGTTTTAATAAAAAATTATTATTTGTGTCATACTGGACCAATCTTTCTATGAGGTTTTTTTTTTCCGGTGAGAGATGCACCGCGCTCTCGGAGCAATTTTTTTAACTCAGGAAGTGTCAAGTGTCCGTACTTGTTATCCATTTTGGATAAAGAACAATAATATATTAAAATACAATACTTCCACCACACTATGTACAAACTTTTATTATCTGAATTTACCGCGCTTATACCGTTATACTTCGGTGGCGCCCTCTGAGCTCAGCTTTGCGTAAGCAACCCTATTAGTCGGCTAGCGGGCTTAGCAGACAAACGGGCTAGCGGGTTTAAGGGGCTTGATGGCTTGAGGTGCTGCACTCGGGGCTAGACTCGGGGGCTAGACGTTTATCAGTTTTTTTCCATACCAATTATACGAACAGAAACCAAGGCAGCTTTGCATTCGTTAAGCTGATCACAGACACTTTTGCATAGCATAGCATAGCATAGCATAGCATAAGAAACCTTATGCCATGACTCAAGACACACAAGCCAGGGTACCCAAGCCTCAATGTAAAAGAGCGGACTAGCATTTTTAGTACTTACACCCAGGGTGTTGTAACTCAATGCATAAGCATAGGAGCCTTATTTAACGTAGTCCCCGCCGTTTACACATGCGCATTGTGGAAAATCCTCAACTGGAGAGCAGCACTAACGAACGCAAAGCTGCCAACCGTGTTTATTGCTTCTGTTCGTATAGTAACTAGCCTGCCGAGGTCGAGATCCCCGAGAACGAGTGCAGTCCCCGCTAGCCCCTTAAATCTGTTAACCCGTTAGCCTTTTTAACCCGCCAGCCGGCTAATTAGAAGGGGCACATGAGATACATACTAGGGATGGGATCGAGTATCTTGCAAGTAGGTTCGAATCTTACTGAAAAGTTTCGAATATTTTACGAGTACTTCAAAACAAAAAAGCAGTACTTTCAAGTATACTCGAACCCGGACAAGAAAAGTTCGAACCTTTTGTGAGTATTTGAATAAAGTACTCGGTACTTACAAAAATACTCGAACCTTGACCGAGTAGATTCGAACCTTTTATGAGTACTTCGGTCGCCGTGATGTGAGAGTGAGAGGGAACATAGCGAACGAGCGATGCGCAACGCTCGCTTGTTTATAGCGCGACAGCTACTGCGGGTTCGAGTACTACTTGGAAAAGGTTCGAATCTTACGACAATCGAAGTACTTACAAGTACTTTTTCGAACCTACAGGTAATCATTCTACGGTTCGAAACCTACTTGTATAAAATGAGTACATTCCAAGTATACTCATTGAAACTCTTTTGTTTTTGAGTAGTAATCGAAACCTCTAAAATGAAACTTGGTTATTGAAACGTACTTGGTTTTGCAAGTACATATTGAACTTGATCCCATCCCTAATACATACATGTTAAAAAAGCCGCCTGTTTAATAAATAGTGAGATAGATTCATTCTTCGAAATTATTATTTTTTTATTTTACTTTTAATTATATTTGGGTATCCTATAACCAGATAAATTCGTCAATGGATATTAACTTGTTGAACAGAAGAATGGTTCGTGAGGAAAATGGTTTACATAAAAGAACGGGTTCATTTTAACTACAGCGCGCTACTGCTCGTGCACTATTACGCGATAACTGTTGTCTACTAGTATGTTTAGGTGAATAAATGACAATAATTTGATTATTAATTACCATCCTATAATTATAGAAAGAAAAAATTAACAAAAAAAGTGTCTTCTTTACGAATATGCAAGTCGCGTTTCGATAGTAAGACCAGTTCATAAGTTACAACAGTTTAAATCTTAAGATTCATCTCAGCATAAAGTGCAATATAATAATATGTTATTATTTATTTTATGTGTATTTGAATAATATTTAAGTATCGTATTTATTTACAATAAGAATTACTATACATTATAACAAAAGTGCGTCCGATGTATTAAAAGTTATAATTATTCTATGATTTATATTACCTTCCGACTATTTGTAAAAATGTACATATATAAAATTGATATAAATAAACAAAAATAAGATACATTGCAAAAAATACTGGAATTTTTAATTGAAACCATGAATTAACCATCCAATTCCCTTATTTGTTCAACTTCTCGAGTTATTGCCTTTTGACGAAAACTCCATCAATGGAGAAAGTATCAGGAGAACATGAGCTACAAGGAGAAATTCGGATTTCACGTGCCACTTCTTCAAGTAGTATGCTTTCCTGGTAGAAATCCCAGTTTACGGGGAATTTGCCGAATCGCTGAGAATCGAGAAAGTAACATGAGAACGTGAGCAGCAAGGAGAAATTCGGATTTCACGTGCCACTTCTTCAAATAGTATGCTTTCCTGGTAGAAATCCCAGTTTACGGGGAATTTGCCGAATTGCTGAGAATCGAGAAAGTATCATGAGAACGTGAGCAGCAACGAGGTATTCGGATTTCACGTGCCACCTCTTCACATATTATGGTATCCTGTTAGAAATCCCAGTTAACGGGAAAATGTTCCGAAAGCGTTCGTGAGAACATTGGCAGCGCCATCTAGCGGTGGAGAGAAGAGGCGAAATTTCATGCGTTTGCAAGGTGTTCCTTTAAAACACTCTCCTGGTCGCACCAATTAACCGATTCTTATAAACGATACCTTGTTGGAAAGCTAAAAGAACGGGCTACAAAATGGCTATTATAGAATTTTTATAATACCTCACTTTCAGTCTCTAAATCGCACTTAAACTTTTCAAATGTAATTTCTATGATGATACTAACGTTAATAATAAAATTTGTTATAGCTATTTTATAGCTTGTTCTTCTAGCTTTCCGACGAGCTATTGATCGTAGAAATCGATCAAGAATTGTGATCAGAATTAATTTTTAAAGTAAATCTCTCGAAAGTCGATAAAACAGGGTCTCAATTTCACGCTGGCGCCATCTAGCGGTGGAGACAAGAGGCAAAATTTGATGATTTTTCAGGGGGGTCTTTAACAATTTCTCCTGGTCGCTATAATTAACCGTTTCTTATGAACGATACCTTGTTGGAAAGCTAAAAGAACAAGCTATAAGATAGCTATAACAAATTTTATTATTAACGTTAGTATCATCATAGAAATTACATTTGAAAAGTTTAAGTGCGATTTAGAGACTGAAAGTGAGGTATTATAAAAATTCTATAATAGCCATTTTGTAGCCCGTTCTTTTAGCTTTCCAACAAAGTATCGTTCATAAGAATCGGTTAATTATAGCGACCAGGAGAAATTGTTAAAGACCCCCCTGAAAAATCATCAAATTTTGCCTCTTCTCACCACCGCTAGATGGCGCCAGCGTGCAATTGAGACCCTGTTTTATCGACTTTCGAGAGATTTACTTTAAAAATTAATTCTGATCACAATTCTTGATCGATTTCTACGATCAATAGCTCGTCGGAAAGCTAGAAGAACAAGCTATAAGATAGCTATAACAAATTTTATTATTAACGTTAGTATCATCATAGAAATTACATTTGAAAAGTTTAAGTGCGATTTAAAGACTGAAAGTGAGGTATTATAAAAATTCTATAATAGCCATTTTGTAGCCCGTTCTTTTAGCTTTCCAACAAGGTATCGTTCATAAGAATCGGTTAATTGTTGCGACCAGGAGAGTGTTTTAAAGGAACACCTTGCAAACGCATGAAATTTCGCCTCTTCTCTCCACCGCTAGATGGCGCTGCCAATGTTCTCACGAACGCTTTCGGAACATTTTCCCGTAAACTGGGATTTCTAACAGGATACCATAATATGTGAAGAGGTGGCACGTGAAATCCGAATACCTCGTTGCTGCTCACGTTCTCATGATACTTTCTCGATTCTCAGCGATTCGGCAAATTTCCCGTAAACTGGGATTTCTACCAGGAAAGCATACTATTTGAAGAAGTGGCACGTGAAATCCGAATTTCTCCTTGCTGCTCACGTTCTCATGTTACTTTCTCGATTCTCAGCGATTCGGCAAATTCCCCGTAAACTGGGATTTCTACCAGGAAAGCATACTATTTGAAGAGGTGGGTCTTGAAATCCGAATTCCTCCTTGTAGCTCATGTTCTCCTGATACTTTCTCCATTGATGGAGTTTTCGTCAAAAGGCAATAACTCGAGAAGTTGAACAAATAAGGGAATTGGATGGTTAATTCATGGTTTCAATTAAAAATTCCAGTATTTTTTGCAATGTATCTTATTTTTGTTTATTTATATCAATTTTATATATGTACATTTTTACAAATAGTCGGAAAGTAATATAAATCATAGAATAATTATAACTTTTAATACATCGGACGCACTTTTGTTATAATGTATAATAATTCTTATTGTAAATAAATACGATACTTAAATATTATTCAAATACACATAAAATAAATAATAACATATTATTATATTGCACTTTATGCTGAGATGAATCTTAAGATTTAAACTGTTGTAACTTCCGAACTGGTCTTACTATCGAAACGCGACTTGCATATTCGTAAAGAAGACACTTTTTTTGTTAATTTTTTCTTTCTATAATTATAGGATGGTAATTAATAATCAAATTATTGTCATTTATTCACCTAAACATACTAGTAGACAACAGTTATCGCGTAATAGTGCACGAGCAGTAGCGCGCTGTAGTTAAAATGAACCCGTTCTTTTATGTAAACCATTTTCCTCACGAACCATTCTTCTGTTCAACAAGTTAATATCCATTGACGAATTTATCTGGTTATAGGATACCCAAATATAATTAAAAGTAAAATAAAAAAATAATAATTTCGAAGAATGAATCTATCTCACTATTTATTAAACAGGCGGCTTTTTTAACATGTATGTATCTCATGTGCCCCTTCTAATTAGCCGGCTGGCGGGTTAAAAAGGCTAACGGGTTAACAGGTTTAAGGGGCTAGCGGGGACTGCACTCGTTCTCGGGGATCTAGACTTTGGCGGGCTAGTTACTATACGAACAGAAGCAATAAACACGGTTGGCAGCTTTGCGTTCGTTAGTGCTGCCCTCCAGTTGATTATTTTCTACAATGCGCATGCGTGAACGGCGGGGACTACGTTAAATTGCCAAGGTGGTGGGGGTAAGGAGTTTCCACACCCTGCTTACACCTTTCACAGGTAGCGTTCCAGTCGCCACTAACACAACGGAACCACAGTATATACAGTAGCGCAACTCTCTGTCGGCACCTTTGATGTTGGTGAAGCCAAAATCGAGTGCGCATGCGCGAAGTCGGTAAGTCTATCATCAGCGCCATCTGATCTACTTTCTCACTCTCTCCTGTTTCACTTTCTGACCTCTCTGTCTAGCTTATTTACGAGACATCAAAGTAACATGTGGTAATATTTTGACGTTAGGAAACGAGATATCTTGTTTAGAAATTCACTTGGCTCGACAATAAGTATATTTTAATTGAAAGAATACCTAATGTCAATGTTAATTTAAAATGAGATAAATAAAATTTTATTTTTTAATCTAACATAATTTAAAAATAAATATGTTTATCAATGTTATGAATATTTACCTGTCTAAACTATAATTTATATTTTTAAAGTACATATTTCTATAGGACGAAGAAAAATACTATATTTTCAATAAAAAACAACAGTTTATATTTATTATAATTAATAAATACATACATATTATATTATATAACAGAGAACATACATCACATATATTGGTTCCTATTAATTTAGGCTTTTTTTTAAAGGTTTTGTATTAATATTATAAATTACCTTTTCTCTTCTTGCACTTGCGCTGGTACCTCCTCCGTACATGTGTTTCTACAACAAAAGGTACACCCAAAATTTTATAAAATATCATTTTAAGAAAACATAAAATACCGTAGTTTAACATACGCATCCATCTTCTTTTCAGCTGCATTTTTTTCTTCTGTATTCTCAATTGACGTGTTGTCCCTATAAACAAGAATTTTATTACTTTCTACATTTACTCTTTATTTTTACAATAAATGGTTTTATATTACTAAGTCACTTTATTCAATTTAATGCCACTCCTATGGAATAAAGCATTAAATTAATCTATTTTGAATTAATAATTACTGTTGATAACTTACTGTTGTTTAAGATATGGTTCATTGAATATTGTTGGAACCGCATCTGGGTGAAGACGAACCCTAACTTTATTTTTTATTATCTATTTGTCCTCAAAATGGATGTGACACAATCTACAATTTTGGGAGGCATATTCAGGGCCTTTGGGTTCCAGATCCAGCCTTCCCGATGCACGTACCCATTGCAGCCATCTGTAAATATCCATTGTCCACTATTTTATATCATTTTATTATTTATATCATATATATATATATATATTTTACAAATTTTACAAATTTACATTACAATATTATATGTATCAATTATATATATAAATTATTATATATATTATATATATTATTTATACCATTATTATTTATTTTATACCATTTATATAAAAAATAATAATTATAAAACAATGATGTACCTCTCATATTCCTTTGGAAATTTAAAAAAACTCCTCGGTAATGCATTTTTTGGGAAGCACCCACGTACAGCACAGCTTGGCTGCTTCTTATTCATTTTTACTGCTAGCGATTCCTGAAAAAACAAACACAAAGCACTATTTCTTCTACTAAGCTACTATTTCTATAATATTAAACTGAATTGGGTTGATACTGGTACGAAAATATTTGCTCCAAAATTTCTGCTCCAAAAAACGATCCGTCTAGGCCACCATTTGAACGACGACCAACCGTTAAATTTAAACCGTTGAATTTTGGCGGAAAAGCGAAAAATAAGAGGTAAGAGTAAGTGAGACAGCAGATCAGATGGCGCTGATGATAGACTTACCGACTTCGCGCATGCGCACTCCATTTTGGGCTTCACAAAATCGGGAGAGTTGCGCTACTGTATATACTGTGACGGAACTGTATGTAGGTGGGTACGCATGCTCAGTCCCCGTTTGGAAGTTGTTGCGAGTGGCGGCAGCGGACGAATTGGTTGGAAAATGTTTCAGTTCTGAAAGTATCTCTTTTACGTGTGAAGTGCAGTGAATTACGTGTAAAGTGCAGTGAATCATTAAGGACTGTCGAAGAAGAGGGATCGTCGAAAACCATATCAGGATTTTTTTTTAATTTTCTCTTATTTAATTTATATTGTTAGTTCAGAGTTTCTTCTGAAAACTTTACTGATCTGCAATATCGTGTTCAGTTGGAACTCATCTCTTTAAGTGTATTAAATTTTAATTTCTTTTTTTTTAGGGAAAACAAAAAAAGAACATGGCCGCCAGAAGGTGTGCCGTTCTTAGCTGCGAAACAATAGGAGGAAAAATGTTTACTTTTCCTCAGCGGGCAGCTGATGAAGCTCGCCTTCAAAAGTGGATTTCGGCTGTGGGAAATCCACATCTGTTAACACTCCCGAGAGACAAACTGAGAAATAGGGCTGTATGCAGGAAACATTTTGAAGAAAAATATATTCTGCCGCATAAGCTCAGTAACGTTGCAGTTCCTACTTAGTATTTACCAGGTAAATGTTATTAAATATTTTATCCTTAAATCGTAAGAATCTTTCTTCATTTCCTTTGATTCTAATGTATAACAATTGCTTTTTGCAGAACCTATTGCAGTCCCTCACATACATGAAGAGGAAATTAATACATGTCAATCACGTATGTATAAATTTTGTAATAATCTGTATATTTTATCCGTTACTCATCTTATGAATGTAAGAAAAATCTTGAGCGGCTCACATACTTCTCTTGTAAATATTGAGAATACAAATGTACTTTTGCATGCTGCGTTATAAGCATATAATATTTAAGAAATAAGGTGTTTGTAGAAAACAATTTTGTTTTAATTTTACATGTACTTTTTATGTTTTTCATGAATTGTTTTGACGAACACGTTTTTGTTTAACGTGTTCGTCCAAACAATATGTAAATCTGTATATATCACAATTTGTTATTGACTTATTGCACTCTACAACTTTATACTGTTTTTAAAAATATTGACAAGTCCGAATGATTATAGTTAAATACTGTGTCACTTGTCCAAGTAAGGCAAGGATGTATTTTGATATGACGGATTTTAGTTTATTTTTTTCTATTATTATTAATAAGGTAATGGAAACATTTCACTCCTTATTACATTATTAAATGGCAATGTCTTTGTAGCCACGACCACAGAGAGTTCCTTCTTTTTAAGGAACATTCTGCCTTATCTAAATTTAAAAAGTCGTTAGAGTGCAGAGTTAAATCGGTGTAGCAATATATCTTTTGTTTTGTATATATCCATGTTAACATATAAATTATATATACCTATGTATACAATTGAAAGTAAATAATAAAAATGTATTTATGGAAAAAAATAATGTAAATTATTTTTTATAACATCCCTGTATACAGGGTGTCCCACGCAAGCTACAACCGCGAATATACACGTGTCCACATGGATAATTGGAAGCGAAAAGTGAAATAAAAAGTAATAAAAATTGTCCTCGTTAACGAGTTATAAAATAAAATAGATCAGCGAATCAGGAAGCACGGAAGCGGTAGGCGGTGAGCTGCGGCCATGCTAGTCTGAAGACAAGAAGCGATAGCGTAAGGAAGCGTCGTGGACGAAAGATTGAGAGAAAGAGAGAGAGAGAGAAAGTCAACGAAAGAAAGGGCGAGAGAGAGAGAGAGAGTCAGCGCGTGCAGGCAGCGTGAGGTAGCGCCGTGTTAGGGTAGGAGGGAGCGAGAGAGAGAGATTAGATTAGATTTTTGTTGTGCGTAAGGTAGCGTCGTGAAAGAAAGGTAGAGAGAGAAAGAGTGAGAGAGGAAGAGCGAAAGTCGACACTTTTTCCTAGAAATCTCCTCCTGACCACTACCTTCTCACGCCTGTATACGTGTCAGAACGCTCCGCCCGTCCAAATTATCGCTTCTTATCTTCAGACTAGCATGGCCGCAGCTCACCGCCTACCGCTTCCGTGCTTCCTGATTCGCTGATCTATTTTATTTTATAACTCGTTAACGAGGACAATTTTTATTACTTTTTATTTCACTTTTCGCTTCCAATTATCCATGTGGACACGTGTATATTCGCGGTTGTAGCTTGCGTGGGACACCCTGTATAAGCGCGTTTGGAGTGGATTCATATATACAATTCGTATGAGTGTGTGTGTGTGAACACACGGATAAGCGGTTACGTTGTGTTAGTGGCGACTGGAACGCTAACTGTGTAAGGTGTAAGAACTAAAAATGCTAGTCCGCTCTTTTACATTGAGGCTTGGGTACCCTGCCTAAAGGCATGTTTGGAGATGGCTTCTCCAGCAAGTTCCGCTCTTGCACTGAGGTTATCGGCTGTTTTGGATGATAATATTGCGTTGGTTTCAGTATGTAAGGATATAGCCTCGGGTGCGTATTGTAGTTAATTATCATAATTATTCGATTTGTATATTAAAGTGTTGCAGTTTTGATATTTACATGTAATGCAATTTTTAAAAAATCCTAACCTCAAACTTCTTTATTATACTGTATAACAAATAAAATAATGGTATTAATAAAACAATGACTTTTTATTTGTGTATTAAATATAAAGGATTGTTTTATAGTTAAGAATAACACAATTTTAGAAACTGACAACTTATAAAGTTTTAAATTTTGATTGTGAAATTATTGTTATATGTTTCTAAGAATAAATTCATTAATTTTGCTTATGTTAATAATATTTCAGAGATACAATTAAGAAAGTTAAACTTATGTACATTAGTTGAAGAATTAGGACCTTTTTTAGTAAATCAGGATGTCAGTGCTCGAGAAGGAGGAGTTACAGTACTTTCCACCGTGTTATCCCAGTTACCTAATGACTTTCTTAATGAATCAGAATTACATTTTATCACATTATTCTTTTGCGATAGGCTGAAAGATCATCATAGTATTATACCATCAGTTCTTCGTGGTATTTTGGCAATAGTATGTAAATATTTTTATGTCCTTATTGTAATTTGATTGATATATATATATATATATATATATCTAATGCATATTATTTATTTTTTAGGTTCAAATGGATCATCTACCTCAAGATTCACCAGCTCTTTTATTCCCAAAAATGTTTGAGCATGTGGAGTGTCAATCCCAGCTTTTACCAGATCGTCGTAACATCTATTCCATTTTTATAACATTGATACAAAATAGATTAGATGATTTGAAAAAAATTGGAGCTGATTTTGTTTATGGAGTAATATCTGCTATTGATGGTGAACGTGATCCTAGGAATCTCATGTTACTGTTTAATATACTTCCACATTTTTTACGGGAATTTTCTTTAGGACATTTAACAGAAGCAATGTTTGATGTTATTTCATGTTACTTCCCAATAGATTTTAATCCTGTAATTATAGTATTTCCTTACAAATTTATCATATTAGAAATATTATATATGTAAAATAACCCAATTATTATTTTATAGATTGGATCAGGAGGGGCTACTTTAACACGAGAAGATTTGTCAGAATCATTAGCACCTTGCCTTTATGCAATTCCAGAATTTGCAGAATTTTGCATACCCCTTATATCAGATAAATTATCCTCTAGTCTTAAAGTTGCAAAATTAGATTCATTACATTTATTATGCAAAGGTGTTTATGTATTTGGTGTCAATGGATTAGAGCCACATCTTTCAGAACTTTGGTCAATTTTAAGCAAAGAAGTTATCCCTGGAGGAGATTTAGAAATAAAAAATGCTACTCTTAAGGCATTGGCTGCATTAATTGAAGTTATATCCACCAATGAAAAAGTTCACAAATCATTCATAGAAAGGATATTGGCACATACTAAAACGTCCTTATGTGATGTACAACTCAGTTTATTTAGACCAGCAGAAAAGTTGTTGGAGTCAATTGCAACAGTGAATAAGCAAACTTGCATATGTGTGTTACATGTTATGGTGCCAATGTGTCTCGGCCAATATTCCACAAAAACTTCTTTAGCAGATAAACTCATTATAATAGACACATTGAATAATTTTATGAGGATTGCCTCTGACTTAGGTTTCTCTATTAAAAGTATGTTATCAATAGTGTATATTGTATAGTGTATATGTATATTTTTAATGTTTAAAAAAAATAAAACATTTTAATAGATGTAATTTTGTATAGGTGTTCCAGAATTAGCTTGGACGGACATTCCACAGTTGTATTTTGATGAATTTACACAGCTACGGTTTAATGAAGCAATGTATGGATCTACAGAACTAAAAAGTAAAGTAATAACTGGTTTGACAATACAGAGATCTTATTTGAAAGAGTCTCACAGAGTTTTACTATATGATATTATATGTAATGAAATTGATAATGGTTACGGGGAAGTGAGAAACATTTGTCATCTATGTATTGTAGCATTTGCTAATATATATCCCAATGAAGTGTTAATTTTTGTTAAAGAAAAACTTGACATTGATAAAGGTACTCAATTAATGATTCCCTCTTCTTCTTTATAATAGTCTATATTATTTATTTTAAATACTAAGATGCTTTTATTACTTATATGTTTCAGATGACATAAATCCAATAGTAATAATTCGTAGATTAGAAGCACTATCAGTAATTGCCAAAATTCCTGAATTGGCTAATGAAATATTACCAAAAGTTCTTGCTATAGGGAATTCTATTGACCCAGAGATAAGTCTTGCTGTATTAAAGTGCCTCCACAAACTTGTTGCAACAAGAAACAGTAATTCTGATATTCCATACTTTTTGTATAGTGAATGTAATATCATTGATAAATTAATTTCATTTACAACAGATAATATATCTGTTGATAAATTGTCCCTTATATCAAGCATTTGTCAGTCTGTAGTAAGAAGTCTTTCTGTCAAAGATCAACAAATAATTACAGACAAATATGTTTCTTCTTTAAGATTTGACACTTGTGAGAGTGTTGCAACTATATTAATGAGTCTGCTTATTTCTTTAAAACAAGATGTTAAGTTATTAGTAGTTGATACTAGTTTATTAGAAATTCTCCTGTTCTTATCACTCGACAGTTCAGATTCTATTACAAGTATAACGGCTTGTAAATTAATTTCTGTACTATTAAATAAAACGAACAATACAGAGCACTTTGAACAGATTTTGCTATATTTTCAAGAAAGAATTAAAACAATTTTTGAGGACGATTTTTACCCTTGGAGTAAAACTGTAACAGAAAAAATTGTTATGTTACATATCTGGATATCAAAAGCACTAGTTACAAAAGGCAGCTGTAATTCCCAAGATTGGCTTGATAATGTATGTATAAATTTAATATTGGTGAAATTATGATTTATGAAAAATGTTAATATATTAAGAAAATTAATATTTTTAACAATTATTGTAGCTTGCACAATTGCTTAAACATGATCGAGTAGGTAAATATGTAGCCCAGGAGTATAAAATTTTAACAAATAGAGTGGAAGATACTTTAACATCTGAAAACTTTTGTAATATAAAAATTTTTTATAAACAAAGAGTATTTCAGCACTTATTACAGCAAAATCATAATTTCATACATAATTCAAGACAGAATTATTTAATTGCTTTAACATATTTACTAGAAGAAATTCCTACTGAATTATTATATATGCATTTATCAGAAGTAAGTTTATATTGTTTATTTATTCATATTTCTATTTTCACTAATAATAATAATAATAATTTTTATTTCTAATAACAGTTGGTTATGCTTCTCATTGAATCTCTATCTTTGGACAATGGACAATTGGTTCTCTCCGCCTTAGTAGTGTTAAAACTTTTATTAGATACCAAAAACAATATTTTTGCGGACAAAATACAGTGTTTTATTCCAAAACTTTTAGAGTTATCAACATATAAGTCAATGGTAATTATCAATATTCATCATTACAAATAGTGTTTAATTAATGATTACACTTTTCAGAGAGTAAGAATCACAGCTCTTGATTGCTTAACAAGTTACACTAATTATCCTGCTATATTGACTAACATATATAAACAAGATGTGTTGGAGAAGCTTAACATGGTTTTGGATGATAAAAAGCGCCTTGTAAGGAAAGCTGCTGTAAAAGCCAGAACACGTTGGTTTTTGGTTGCTGCACCTGGTGGAATTAAGGAACAATGAGCCAGTAAATAATTTACATAACTTGAATTCATCAATCAAAATGTCCAACGAAATTTACAGTTTAATAAAATTTGTTTATTAGAAATATTATTGTTTATAAATTATATTCCTAAAATTTGTTTTGTATTTAGATTATGTAAAGCGTTTCAATCATTGAAAATCTTGTTATGAATAACAAATAAAAATAAAGTATAGTACATACATATTTATGAAATAAGAAATAATATATATATATGCATAACGTGCGCAAATGTTGTCATTATTGAAATTATATACAAATTTTATATATATAACTCATTTACTAGATTGCTGCATATAATAATAGTATGTATTTTAATTATATGCATTTATTTTTGGATTCTGTATTTATTTGATACAATTTGTAGTATATATATTATATTTACTATACTTAATTAAAAACAAATGGGACTCAAATATTTATATAAACATTTATTTCTGAATTCCAAAGAGGCAGCATTACTTATACAGGGTGGTTCGCCACATTTTGCCATTTAGATTTACATCATTATTATTACACATAGCAAACAATATTTCTGATGAAGTTGAATGGTTTTGAGAGGGGCACATTCTGATGGTACAATTTTTTTTGTAGGTGGTCGTGTAAAGGACATGAATGTCATTAACGTTTTTTTAAATGGAATCATATATTTTTTATTGCATCAGCTGATGCTCCTTCATGTTCTTTACAAAAAAGTATTAATCTAGTAGTGCAAAAAAATGATTAGTTTAAGAGATATTTTAATTCCAATTTGTTAAGAAAACGTGACTTTCTGGTCAATATTATGAATTCAATGTGATAATTTAGTAGAAAAGCAAGAATTAATAGACATTAGAATTAAAGTATCTCCTAAACTAATCATTTTTTTGCACTAATAGATTAATACTTTTTTGTAAAGAACATGAAGAAGCATCAGCTGATGCAATAAAAAATATATGGTTCCATTTAAAAAAACGTTAATGACCTTCATATGTCCTTTACACGTCCACCTACAAAAAAAATTATACCATCAGAATGTGCTCCTCTCAAAACCATTCAACTTCATCAGAAATATTGTTTGCTATATGTAATAATAATGATGTACATCTAAATGGCAAAATGTGGCGACCCACCCTGTATAATATTTAAGACTCATACTGTACATACTCATAATTAAATAAAGTAATTGAATTTAAACCTGGGAGTTTCCATTAATGAAATTAGTTTGTTGGAAGCATGGGTGATGGTAAGATCTTACATTTAAAAAATGTTATTCATTTGTTTCTTTTTTTATATATAAGTAAAAAGTAATAAATGTAAAATAAGATATAATTGTGATCAAAGATACAATTCAGAAAATAAATTAAAATTTCCAAAAAGTCATTGCTTTTCAATTTTTTTCTAGGTGTGGCTAAGAGTGGTGCATACAAATATGACGATGGTACAAAGTATATTGGAGACTGGAATAGCAGAGGGTTAAAACACGGTGCTGGTTCCTTACTACTCCCAGATGGTACACGGTATGACGGTGCTTTTCAAAATGGACTCTGTTCTGGTTTAGGAGTAATTATATTTCCTGATGGAGCAAAGTAAGTAATTTGATATATTCTTTAAATAAATGAACTTCTATAATAGGAAATAACATTATATACCTCAATATGTGTAGGTATGAAGGTGAATTTATGCAGGGCTGGTTTCATGGACATGGAGTATTTTGGAGAGCTGATGGAATGAAGTTTGAAGGAGAATTCCGTGGTGGGCGAGTATGGGGCTTAGGTTTGTAACATTCATACATATCAAATCGTAAAGATGCAATTATATTATTATAGGAAAACGTACTTTATACTTCTTATGTGAGATTATGTCATAAGTTTATAATGTAGGTTTGGTGACTTATTCCGATGGATCGCACGGATTTCCGAGAAATGAAGGATTTTTTCAAGATTGTAGACTCGTTCGTCGCAGACGTTGTCCAGATATAGTACAAAAAGCACAGAAAATTTCTATGATGGCTCGTGCACAGTGCACTTAAGTATTGCTTCATAGTAGATGCGTAAGGTAGTATATATTGTATAATATATTCAAAGGAATATAAAATAAACTATGAAAAATTAAATCTCAAATCTCCATTGTTTCCTTTAAAAATACTTCCAAAATGGTAAATAGTTATATATTTCTATATGTGTATATACTCCATTACACTCTTATTTTGAAATTAGCCTAAAATTATATATAGTAGTATAAGTAGTATATAGAGTATAAATAATAAATAGAAACAATATAAAACCTAATGTATATTTATATCTATATCTATATTTTCGGATTGAACTTAAACAATACATTTCTATACCATCCAAGCATCCTATATTGTTACAATTTTATCACATTGTTTATGTTCAAGATTATTTAAGGGTTATAATTCAAGTATGCTCAAATGAATTTCTTCATCCGCTACAAGATGCAATAGAAGAAAAATAGTCGCTTACCAGATAAAAATTACTTATGACCTTGAAAAATCCCCCAAAAAAAGGCCCGTTAACAAAATTTTATTTCCATGACATACCTCTTTTGAAATCATTCAATATATACCATAAACATTTTTTCTAACATAAAAAATAAGTCTCACAGCTAGTGAGACACCCCGTATATAATTCTAACATAATTGATCGGTATATGTACTATCAAGGATAAAGCAGATCGGAGCAGAAAAGGGAGTGAAAAGAAGAGATGGCGCTATGAGCGAGCGCTTATCTTAACAAGCAAGCTTGTGATTGAGTCAGTCTTATGCATTATGTTTAGTAAGCTTTTACGCCGTATATAAATGTTTTTTTCCACTCGATCGTTATTTTATTCGCGATAAACAGATAAATTTAACTCACAGGAAATTTTGATCTCTGAACGGCTCGACGTGATGGATGCATAAACAAAACAAGGAGTATGGATCAACGTTCACGTGTCCGCAATTCCGTGTCAATAAAAGTAAAATACGACTCCCGGATCGAAAGATCGGCTGGATTGCCGCAGAGCGTGAAGAGATAACCGAGAAGGTGTAATTGCAGCTAAATTAACATGAGCGAATGCTTCTCATGATTCGGAAGAACGCGTATTCGAACTCTTTCACACAAAATGACGTCTGTAGGTAAGCCAAGAAACGACCTATAGACGTCATTCGATGTTACTTCATTGCTCTCCAAGTAGTACCGTTTTTAGTACAGTTATAACAAGCGTTTCTTAAGTCTTCTTCCTTGAATCGGACCGATTGTAAACAAGCGTGCTTATTTTCTCGCATTTGGCCATGACAACATTCTGCCAATATACGTACTGGTTCTTATAATTTAATTTTCTCTTTCTCTACCTCCCTCACTCTTACGGCCCTTATCGATCAGCTGTCGTATGATGTTATATTAAACGGAAAAAAAAAATATGTTGAGATCATCATTGTCACGTGAGCTTCGAGAAGTTTAGGTCACGTCCTGTTAGCCGATCGTATGACTCTTTTGATCTCTCCTTCAAAATCGATGACGATGCGCTCTTTCGTCAGAACATCGCCGCTTTCCGAGAGCAGTACAACCGTTACTTCTGCCACTAGTCTTCTATAATTGTTCGTGTTGACGAAGCACGGATAATTAACTTTGCTATTTAAGTATTATCAGTAGAAAGTTTTTCTTGGATATTTTCGTGAATGAATGAATGATCATTGAGACGTTTTCTGTCAAAGCGTTTTGTTTTTGTTTTTTTTTTTTTAATATAAGAAGAGCATGTTCCGTGATGGCGGAAAACAATTAAGTTTACGTGCTATAACTGTGATAAATATTTACTTGGATCCTCGTATGATACGTGCTCTTTGACGGCCTACGTTCGTGTCATTACGTTCGTGAACGTAACAAGAATTTGTCATAGATAAGGATCTTATTCTTCGAGGTTTTCGTAGTGTTTGTAATTTGCCGAAAAACTGTATACTTGCCTTGGAGTCAATGAAGTAGTTAAGGTTTACAAAAGTTCTCAACTCTAATGAAAACTGAAAAGTAAGTTATGTTTGGAGGATGTCTCTTTCTCGTGGTTTTACTTATGTTAATATCCATTCATATTCCGTTGTCATGGCATGCATAATTAAAATGTAACCTTTGCCTCCTGCATTCAAAGATATGCCTTTAAAGGCCAGTGTAGTTGAAAACATTATTATGTCTTGCAAGTGAACTGATATAAATTTGACGCTCTTAGGAGCCTATCTACAGTATTTTTGTAACACGGTTCAATGTATTCTGGTTTGTTCACTGAGATGTAAAATTTGATATTTACAAGGAAATGTGAGTCTGTTCAACTCCAGGAGGTCACGGAATTTTTTTGCAATGCTAATACTAATTCGGTTGAATATTGTATAAATGATTCATAAGAACGTTTTGTTTTATAGCACGGAAGTTATTTGCAATACCACAGAAGTTTGTCCTAAGTAATTTAGAATCTAACAATGAGCCCACAGAGTTATAAGAAAAATCTAAGCACTAAAATTATGGCTTCAAACGGTTATTCTGGGACAGAAGTTGCTGAAAGAGAGTTGAAGAATCATTCACCACCGTGTGAGTCACTAAATTGTATGTGTGCTTAGATTAGCCAATTTTATTTAAAATTTTATTTTTCTACTTTATTAAATTATATGGCTTATGTTGTAGAACATAATTTTTTTTTAATAATATATCTTTGCTGTGTTTTGTTTGTGCCTGTGTTTAGTACAAGTTCTGATTTATAATGCCACAGCTTCGTGTTTAATTTCTTTATTAAATTTAATTTTTTGTTATAGTAAAACATTTAGTAACGATATTAAATTATAAATTGTATTAGCACTTTGAAAAAATATACTTTTATATGATACTATTATATATAATTACTCACTTATTTATACAGCAATGCCATGGTTCGGAATGGACATAGGTGGTACATTATGCAAGTTGGTATACTTTGAACCTAAAGACATCACAAGAGACGAAGCAGATGCAGAACTTGAAACTCTTAAAAATATTCGACGATATCTTACAAAAAATTCAGCATATGGAAAAACAGGGCACAGAGATACGCATTTACAGGTACAAATCTTGTTATATTTATATTTGCACATTAACGAGTCATTGTAACAATATTATTTATATTTTATTATCTTATAGATGGATAATGTTTGTATTAGAGGTAGACATGGTATTTTACACTTCATTAGATTTCCTACTAGCGAGATGGGAAATTTTCTAGCATTAGCAAAATCTAAAGGTATGGCAAATCTTGTGACTACAGTTTGCGCGACTGGAGGAGGAGCCTTTAAATTTGAAGAAAATTTTAACAAGGTACTCGTCTATTTTATATAATTACTGCTAATTCTATACAATGAGTTTGTGAAATTATGAGTGAATTTGCAGGAAGTAAATATGAATTTAGCCAAATTTGATGAATTGGATAGCTTAATACGTGGAATGCTTTATGTAGAAATAACTAACCCTCATGAATGTTACTATTGGTCTAATCCAACTGATGATAGCAGGTGTCAAAAAGTACCATATGATTTTTCCGAACCTTATCCGTTTTTGGTATGATATAGAACCTGTACTCTTTTTCTACTTTTAAATTAAAAATAGTATGTTGGCTTTACAATTTATAATTATCTGTGGCAGCTTGTAAATATAGGTTCAGGCGTCAGTATATTAGCAGTTTACGGACCAGAGAACTATAAAAGAATATCTGGAACAAGGTAAGTTACGTACGCAATGATGTTAGTACTAATAGTTATTTAAAGCAAAATTGAGGAATCTCATGTATAACATAAATGATCTTCATAGTTTAGGCGGTGGAACATTCTTAGGTTTATGTTGCTTATTGACCGGTTGCAATACTTTTGAAGAGGCAATTGAATTAGCAACAGGAGGCGATAACACTAGAGTAGATAAATTGGTTAAAGATATATATGGAGGTGACTACGGACCATTTGGTCTTCCTGGAGACCTCGTTGCTAGCAGGTAAATACTATTGGAAGGTGTAAATTCTCTATTCTGATCTTTTCATTTATTAATTTCTTTAAATTCTTTCCATTTATTAATTTCTCTTTATTTCTTCATTTAGCTTTGGCCAAATGAATTCGAAAGAACGACGCAATGCGGTCACGAAGGAAGATCTCGCACGTGCGACCCTGGTTACCATTACAAATAATATTGGTTCTATTGCACGTATGTGTGCAGTCAATGAAAAAATAGAAAGGGTAATAAAAGATGTGATTCTCACCGAAATGATATCAATCGTTTTATATATCTGTTTTTTTTTAAAAATGTTCGTAGGTGGTATTCGTTGGAAACTTTCTCAGGGTCAATCCTATTTCTATGAAATTATTGGCCTATGCTATGGATTATTGGTCTAAAGGGACAATGAAAGCTCTGTTTTTAGAGCATGAGGTAAGATTTTTAAATAACAGACAGAGAGAGTTTTTCTTTTGTTCTTTGAATAATAAAACATTTGTTTCCAGGGTTATTTCGGAGCGGTGGGATGTTTATTACAATTCAAAGGGGAAACAAACTGAATAAGGTTATTTTATACATAGCATTCCAGCAGGAGAATCAAGTTAAAAAGTTTGCAAAGTGTTACTGGCTCTTCAACATATATATATATATATATATTTGTTTTTGTATTTGATTCGTCTTTCAGGAATTTATGTGTTAACCACGTAACTTCACTATGACTTAATGCTTTTATATGGTTTATGGTGTATGGTTGCAGGCATCTTTACGAAGTACATGTTATTTATTATTTATTATAATTTATTATAGGTTTTCCAAGTACAAAAAACCATGTCAGGGTGCTTGCGTTAAAATCGAGTTATGTGATTATCGCATATTGTTCTGTCCTGGGCACAAACATTGTATAATTTACATAAGTAATAATGGACCAAACCCAGACGCATATGAATCGCCCGAGTATTTTTCGTATGTTAGGTAGGATAGGTCTACCTCATAATTTAATTATTACATTTCTTTTTACATATATTGTGCATATTATGCAGTTCGATGGTGTTAAAATATATTAGGTGTCACTGAGCTTAAACAATGTTTTATTACAGTAGAACTCCATTTATATAAACACGTCGGGGGACAAGTCGGTTCATATAATCAGCGACGCTCGGTGGTTGTTCAGATAATAAAAGCTCAGCTAAAGTTTATATAACCAGGCACTAATAAAATTTCGTTCATATAAATGGAGTTCATATAAATAGAGTTCTACTGTACGAGGTTTGCGACGTCGATACGTTTATGAAGTGCATGTTTTGTAACGAACGTATACATATTTTATCGATATGTTAGCTCGCAGTTTGTTATATTATTGTTTATATTTCTTTGTAAAAAGATACTTGTAATAATCTAAATAATTGAGAACATATTCCAGCATGTACAAAAGATCTTAACCGAATGAATTGTAGGGTAACATAGAAAACATACCAGAAAATGAATGATAAACGTGTAGAGTAGTTGGCAGCTTACATATAATGTTTCTTAAGATTTTTTAATACAAACGAAGTTGGAATGATATGTAAAATAAAAAAAAAACACTTGCAAATCCTTACCGCGGGTTCTATAAACGTTTATTTTATAGGATAAATTTTGGCAGATTAAAGGATGCGCGCACAGATAGTAATACTAACTATAAACAAATGATATTCATTATTATTTATACTTTTTTTTGTGCTACGATACACCGATTTACAGGTTTTTATATTTTCTCTTGTAATCGGGTCCTCGTAAGGGACAAGGTTTCAGAATTGGTTTTACAAAGTTCATCGATAAAAATTTACATATTTAATACATGTTTAATATACGTATAATGCAAAATACATAAGCTCGATAGAGCTAAAAATTAAAGGCAATGTGCTTATCTCAAATATATCAACTCGTAAATGCGTAATTAATTATCGTTATATTATCGTAGATATTTTTAAAATTAATAGCTGAAAACATGGCTGGATTTCCATTTAGCTATTTTTTAAAAATATCACGATGACTCCAATAACGATATGTCAAATCGAAGGAATTTCTTATCCGTATTGTAATTAATTTAAATGATACGCCACAAAATGAAAACCAGCAAATGCATTTATTTGTCGGTAATAAAAATTTATGAAAGTCTAAGGTCACTCAGAGTATACTTTTTATATGGAAATATGCGTTAATTATTCATCGTAGAACAATAAAAGCGATTATACGTGACGAAAAATTCTTCTAATTACCTGATATTCCTGCAGTTTTTTTTAAATAATATATTCATTCTTCTGTAGAGAAATGCCACTATTGTGATATTTTGTATTTGCTGGGAATTGAGCCGTGATCAGTACTTGTGCGTTTAATATCACTATTTCGATATATATCGGACAAAGTGCATACATTAGATTAATCTGCATTTAATCTGGAATTACTTTGTATAAGACAAAGTCGTACGCAAGATATTACACACTTACATTTATAAGATTAAATTGGATCTGCTATGCCATTAGAAAAGTGTAATCATATAAGTAATAAATGGTTTATCATATTTTACGTAATACTCGACGGAAGTTCTTTTACTACACTGTCATCATTTTCACAACACTTTTCAATTAACAGCTGGCGTGTCTTTCCTATTTTTGGCATTTCTGTTTACAAAACTCTTTTGCAAACACTTTAGAGTAGTCATTTTTAGTGGGCAAAGTGTGTTGTGTACCGCAGATATAGATCCCGTTGCTTGGTAACTATATTGCCAAACACTTTAGTCCCACGAGACTGAAGTTGTTAATTTGACACTCCAGTGCCACGTTTATTTCTACCTCTTGTTATTTTAACAGAAAAAGTTCTTTTTGCTATTTTTATATTGTATTTTACAGTTCATAGACGATCCAGTTTTAATGAAAAAAGTGTTTATTAAACTTATTTCTCAGTGAAGCTTAACAATATAAAAAATGGTAAGTGGTCCTCGTTTTATATTCAAGAATTCTCGTAGAAATACCTTTTTTATTTAACAAGTACAATCGAAAGTGGTTTTGCTTTTTTATGAAATATTTTTCACATAGGGTCCTAAAAAAGCGAAGGGTAAAGCGATGGACACCGTTGACGGTGTAGATACGACAAAAATGAATAGGGAACAACTAGAAATATATGCTCATAAGATATTGGAGGAGATGCAACGTGAAAGGGAGGAGAGGAATTACTTTCAATTGGAGAGGGATAAGTTACGAACTTTTTGGGAAATATCGAGGCATCAGCTGGACGAGGCACGAGCGATCGTTAGGTAGTTTTATAGTACATATACAATATTACAATGGAAATTGTTTTGTATAATTTAATGCTATAGTTATCTGTACCAAGTCTACTTTATGTATTTTCATAGAAATAAAGAGCGCGAGAAGGAAGAATTACAGGAAAAGCACGAGGCAGAGATGAAATTGTACAAACAAAAAGTTAAGCACTTGATGTACGAACACCAGACTAATTTATCCGAAACAAAGGCCGACCATTTGGTTGCCCTTAAAATGGCACAAGATGATCACGTTTCTCAAGAGAACGAGCTCATTAGAGACAAAAAGGAATTAAAGAAAGTACAAAAGGAACAGGAAGTCGCTCATTTGAATGAAATTCACGAATTGAAGCTCGTAAGATGATAATACGTGTTTATTGTTCACGTGTTAATATTTGAATTTACTTTATGCGTGCATATACGAATGAAAATTATTTTTCATTATTTTATTAAAGAATTAACTGCAGTTTTTCATGCATATTAACGGTGTAGCGTAATTTACTCTACATATGTGTGAACTGTAAATATTATTTTATATTTTATTGCCGGAGCAAACGTAGATTGTTATGAATAGTAATGAATAGTAATACTGCGATTCAGTATGTATTTACTACGAATTTTATTATTAAACATTGTTTAGTAAAAATTCAAATTTATTCTATCGATTTCTACTCGCGATAGCATAATGCCGAGGAAATGAGTAAAATGATGAAGAAGTTCGAATCCGAGGCGATAGAATTGGAACAAAAGTACGAACAAAAATTAGCGAATCAATACGAAACGTTAACGTTGAAGCATCAAATGGAAATGTCCGAGTTGGAGGAAAGGAAAAATTTACAAATCGAAAATTTAATAAAAAATCACGAAACTGCGTTCACAGAGATGAAAACATATTACAATGATATCACGCTAAATAATTTGTCGTTGATTCAAAGTATGAAGGTATACGAGTTTAAGCATAATAGCAAAATTTAATTCCACTTGCGCATTTCCCATTTCATTTTGTTGTGGTGTCTTTCCCCTTTTTTGTTTATTCAGGAACAAATGGAAGTAATGAAGAATAACGAGGAAAGAATGAAGAAGCAAGTGCGAGAGTTAACGTCGGAAAATAAAAAGTATTCCGCGGAATTGAAAATCTTGCAGGAAAAAGTAGCCGATTACACTCGGCAACTTTCTAATTATGAAAAGGATAAGCAATGCTTATCCGTTAGTATTTGGAATTACTTATACTTCTTTTATACATGAATTTTTTACCAAATGATTAATATCAAGTTCTATAGACGAATATTATTTCAGCACACTAAGAGAAGGCTGTCGCTGGCTGTCAAAGATTACGACAATTTAAAATGGGAAAACGAAGTCTTGGAATTACGTTTCGAGAAAGTATGCAAAATTATACGAGACTTTTAAAGGCGATATTTCATTTGTGTGTTAATTGAAAGATTTTTTCCAGTGCCAATCAGAAAGAGACGAACTTCACTCTAGATTCGTCTCAGCAATATTGGAGCTACAACAAAAAACGGGTCTAAAGAACGTCATATTAGAAAAAAAATTAGAAAAACTATCAGAATTGCTGGAGCAACGCGAGGTTCAAATCAGCGAAGTTTTGGCTGCCGCTCATTTAGATCCAGCTGCTGTCGTGAATGTAAACAAGAAACTAGAGGTAATTATTATAAATTTTATATACCAAAGAAAAATAGTAAATTAATAAAAATTTTACCTTGTTAAATTAGGATATGCTAAATCGAAAGAACACAGCCATACAGGAGCTTCAATACGAATTAGCTAAGGCTTGTAAAGCACATGACGATTTATTAGCCGTATATGAAAGTAAATTACAGGAGTATGGAATACCTAAACCAGCAATAGCGTTTCAACCCTTAAGACCAAAAATCGTGAATACATGGACGGGGTCAGGGCAAGCTGCTTCAGTAACGGCGGATCGATAGATAACTAAGTAAACGAATTGGTATATCTACGTTTATTTCTGATCCTTCTTTGTTACATGCAGTGTGCACTCGTGTTAATACTTAGACAAAGTGTGTATGTACATGTAAAGACGTTCTTGCTAATCCTCTACCGGAAAATAAGGGAACAACGATCGATATGAATGTATGCACGCACGCTTCGCAACATAAGCGCGTGCAGGGCGTTCCAATCCTTCTCAATTAGATCTCCATTATCGCAGAATTTAAATAAGAAAGTTTAGAGAGGTATTTTAATTTAAAGGGAGTGAAAAATTAATACAGGGGTAGGTACTCGACTAATATCCCCTTTTTGACCTTGGCTCACTATTCTATACTATAAACGTTCGTTTGACGAGAACTTGGAGTAATTTTTGTTTTTCATTAGTGAATCGGGAGTCTTCCTTCGATTGTGATTTCTTTTTATACTACCTTCATTGTACTATATCTGGGCTCTATGTAAATTAATAAATAGCCGTACAATACATATCATATTGTTTTCTTATGTCAACCTGTCTTTTTTTCCTTTATTCTTTGTAATAATATGATTTTTCGAACTCAATAACGATTTAGAGATACTTGGTCTGAACGATGAAACTGGAAGCCCCTGTGAATACATTTTTTTTTGTACATATCATGTATACCTGCGCTCGGAGAATCGATTGTTTTCGTCTAACCGAGCGTACGATAAACGGTCGGAGTCATACAGGATATATATCTAATATATTTATCACTTTTTGACACAAGGTATTTTTATTTTGTACGACAAATAAATTCGAGTTGGGGGTGGGGCAGGGGTGGGGCCAGACATAGATCTCGATTATCCCTTCTTCCATTTTTTTTCTACTTCTTCCTCTTCTTTTTTAAGTTACACAAATTTATCACAGAGAACGTACAAAGTAGATTATATATTTGATGACTGTAAGTTGTATAGTCTTACCATTTACTTTCATGTCACTTAAATTTGATAATATATATGAAAACACTGCACGTGCGTGTCTTTCTTTCGTGTTCTACAACTTTTTAAGGTCTCGTACTTGCCGTTAGAAAGGTGTGACAGTGCTGATTTCTTTTTTTTTTTTTTTGTGTTTTTCATATAATTTGGGAATAGTCTACTTTGTTGTATACAACGATTATCTTTTTATACAATTATTATCTCCATCTTAAATATATATACGTATGTATATAATATTTTTTCAATGCGTAACAACTAATAGGCGTAAACCATTGAAGACGTTTAATAATAGACTAATGTATAGACACATTTAATAACCTATTTTATAAAATATAAGTCAGATACATCAGGTCACATGGTTATTGAATTTGAAACACTTATATATGTATATATATATATATATATATATACAGAGTGTGTTCGATCGTATAGTCGTGAGCTATATCACGTTGTAGCCAGGAATAAATAGAGCCGAAATAAGTCATAAAAGGTGACATAAGCCAGGTTAGTTATCGAGTTATTAATTAAAAAAGATAGGCAAATCACGACGTGGACTACGTATGTAGACGAGCTCGGACGCCCCACCCGCTCGCCACTTGCCTCGCGCCGCTAGATTAGCATGGCCGCGGCTCGCCGCCTACCGCTTCCGCGCGTCGTGATTTGCCTATCTTTTTTAATTAATAACTCGATAACTAACCTGGCTTATGTCACCTTTTATGACTTATTGCGGCTCTATTTATTCCTGGTTACAACGTGATATAGCTCACGACTATACGGTCGAACACACCCTGTATATGTATGTGTGTATGTATATCGACATTTAAAATACTACTCCATTTTTTCGCTCCCTTTCTCTCTTTCTCTCTTTCACACATACACACACACACACACACACATCGATTTTGTAAGCATTTATCTGTACTTATGTATATTAAGTGAAGAAATATTTTGTAATTTTGTTTTACACATTTTTTTGTAAATATTATACAATACCTTTGTATAGATATAACTTCGTAATATATATGGGTGTGTATGCGTGTAAGTGTGTGCTCGAGCGCCCTTTTCACGCGCGCATGAACTATATATATATATATATATATTTTGGTATATATATATGTATGTATGTATATTAAGAATTTTGGCACAATAAGAAATAGAATCACAGATGAAATCATTGTACATGATAAAAAGTCATAAACGCGTCATCGTTCTTTTATGCAATGATTTTTTTTAATCTCATATACTCTTCCTGTCGCTCTCTGCGTTATCGGAGATGCAACAAATGCATTTAATAATAATTTCGTTACTCTTTCTTTTTCTTTAAATATTATTTTAGAGTTCTACGGTACACGAAAGTTTAGACGTCGGTTACGTTCTCAGAAAATCTAGAAAAAGAATCTCTCGCTCTTTATCGTTACGATGGCCGAGCACCGCGAATAAAAATTTCTTCCCCTTTTTGTGGATTTTGAGATTGGCTCGTTTTTTTTGGATTGCAATTGATTTTATTTGGAAAAGATATACGACTTCGTTTTTCTAAACCTTTTCTCTCCTCCCTTCTCTCTCTCTCTCTCTCTTTTGTCTACGTTCCATATTCGGCATGGTGATTTTTTTTTCGTTAACGGGTAGTAGAAAAAATAAGCATCTGTTTTCTTTATAATTTTAGATATTAGTGGTCCATTGTTCCATTGTAATCCTCTTTTTGTCGAATATATATTGAACTGCTTCTGAGTATATATGTGTCATCCCGATGGCTTCGACGATTCTTGTACTCTACTATGCTCGCAGTTGTACGTAAAGTACGTACGCTAGTCCGCTAAATATAATCGCAGCACGCGACGATCGCTAAAGCCTTTCATCGTCGTCTAACAATGACCCTACTATGTCGTGCGATCGTCTATTATCTCGCTAAACGTGTATCATTCGTTCGACGGTATATGAATCATGCAAACGGGATACAACGATCCGCTACCGAATTACAAGGGAAAGGATTAACGGGGTTGATTCGTAATTGCGAAGGAAAGAAGACAGTAGGTACACAGATACTTGAACTATTTCAAGAGATCGTTCTAACTAACGAATCACGCATCGATGTCATTGTAAATACGAGGTAGGGGTTCAAGGATTGAAAGCTCGAGAAATTGTCAGAAACGAAAGAGATAACGAACGAATGAAAGAATCTGCGGTATAACGCATTGGCCTAACTCGTGAGAGATCCGGATTCCTCTCATCTCGATTTTACGTACCTAGCCTATGTTCCCTTTAACTCATTATCCTCCACTTGGGTAAAACCTCCGCGATCAAAGTGGAAAAGTACGTCGTTACGTTGTAGACGACGGTCTCGCCAGCGGCTAAAATTGCGCCAAACGAGCCGTACGTGCCGTAGTCTATGATGCTGTGATTGCATACGGACAAGACGGCAAGATCCTTACCGGGTCCTCGTCCATCTGCTTCCGAGACGAAACTCATTCTGTGACGTTTGCTACGTAGATTGTACTTGCACCAGGCTATGTTGTCGCTGGTCACGACGAAAACGACGTTCTGGTACTTCCCGACGAAGTAATCCATCGCTGCGAAGTAGTAACTGATCGGGGCTGGTCGGACCTTCAGCTTCTGCCAAAGATAATCCACGTAATCCGTTCTCCTTACGTGCACGCTAACGTACGTTGGTTGGGAGAGATTGAACTTGTCCGCGACCCCTCGTAATACCATCTCGGCGTATGCTCGTAGATTTGGTTTGAATGTAAATTCTTGACGGATGTCGTCCAGCCAGACGAGAATCAGGGACCAATATGCCGCGTGCCTAACGAATAATATTTTATAGCGTGCTATTGTGCAGTATTGGATAGAAGATGGTGTGGTATATAATTTTTAGTGTATGAAATGTATATAGTTTACGAGATAGTGTAACATATAGAGTATAGGTTAAGGTAATAATATATGTTAGACGATGTATATCGCAGTGTAATATGTGCATGGTGCATCATATACTATAGTACACTATATTATACTATCAATATAATATGAGACTACATCGTAAAAACAGAGTAGGAATATACCTTATACATAATAATTAAAACCAACATAAAACAGTGTACTCTGTTTTAATAAAAACATGATTCTCAGCATAATCCAAGTATCGTTATAAATCAAATAATACCTACCTCGGTATGATAATGTTCTGTTCGGTACTGTTCCATTGACTGAGCGAGTTGATGACCTGTCCCACATCGAGCGTGCATCTTGCAATGTAACTCAGAGGTGGTATACTGAGGTTCTCGAAATGCTCCTCGAGCGTCTTCAATATGCAACGTGGCATGAACGGTTCCAAGCCTGTTCTTCTAGCCATAGCCCATACCGACGCATATTCCCAAATCTGATTGCCCAGTCTTCCACCTTGCACGGCCGTGACGATTCCATTTTTGGGACAAAAGTTCCTCCATTCCGGTGGTACTCTGACACTCTTCAGACTGGTTCGGCATAGTGCTTGCTCGTACGTTGAGATCTTGGTGTGCCTGGACGCCGGATTGGACGTGTACATTGGAAAGAGGAAGACGTGGATGCCGAAGACCACTATCAGAGCGAGGACTATGGCGCTCGCAAGCACATGCTGTTGAGCGTGACTCATTCTCCCCTTTTTTTTCCAATCTTTTTTATTCCTTTTCTCTAATTTCTCTTCCTTCTCTCTTTCTCTCTTTCCCCTTCCTCTTTCTCTTTTTCTATGTCAACTTCACTCTCTCTCACACGCTTTCTTTCATTCGTTCTCTCTCTCTCCCGCACTCACTCTCTACCAAACACGCCACTATCCTACGTTCTCTCCTCTCTCTCTCTCTCTCTCTCTCTTTCTACTCAGCCGCTTGGTCGTGCTTATTATTTTTTTTTTTTGAGCTTTTCTAGTATTATTATTAGGTTCTTCTCTAGCGTACTACCCGCTGTCCATCTCACGCTCTAGTCCGGCATATCGGTATCTACAGGCGTGCCGTGTCCCTCGCTTTCCGATGTACATCTTTTGCAACGATAATATTGTTAATAGTAATTTCACCCCTTAGCCATGTACATACATAGAAATTCATACGTACACATATGTGTGCGCGATATAAGCGGGTGAGAAAAGCGATTTGCTTGTGAGAGAGCAGGCAAGCGAGCGTGCAATTTCTATGAAGTGTCGAGAGGCGTCGATCGCGAAGAAAAGCGTTGGTACCTAGCCGGCGGGGTTATCGCGGCGAAAGCAATTTCTGGAACGCATGCATGAACTACTACCAGCGCAGTACGTTGCGTACCGAATATATGAGAGTGACGTAAATTTAGTGGAGCTTGAATTTCTCTCTCAACTAGTCGTCGGATTAATTTAGGCGCAAGGAGATACGTCGTTCTCATTTCAACGATAATTCATAGAGCTGTCGTATATTTAACGGGGTAGAGTGGTAACCCTTGCATATCACGATGATTTTTTTACCTTTTCTATTACGTTGTCCCAAAAGTTTCTTCCTTTTTTTATAAGGGAAATTATAGATGCACAACATTCTGTGTTTTATATTATTTTATTGAAAGATAGACAGATTAGGTTTTATGTTTCTATAAACATTGTCAGTTAAATTAACTACATGCAGATAGCGAAAGACACTTTTGGGACAATCTAATAAATCGTGTTAAACGAGAATTTTCTACTCTATTATTTTCCTGTTACAAATTGTTCGTATGTATTCATTCGATTTAAAACTCATGAAATTGCGATATGAGAAACATGAACATTGATTTTCATTCCAATCGAGAACAATGTTATTCGCATAGAATTCAAGCGAATGTAGAAAGAGTCGTGCGAAGGTTTAGCTAGCGAAACTGGGTAAATCGAATCGAAGATTCTATCTCGGTCGTGAGTGCGTGCGGCGTGGATGGATTTGCTCGTAAAAGGTTGCTGGCGAGAAAGCAGTAAAGAGACACGTTCGAAGGTATATCTTTGGTAAGATACGAACCTTATTCGTGTATGCAAGAAGAAGCAATTTTGTAACTTTTGCTCTACTCATAGCTCATGGTCGAAAGTGTCAAAAAAAGAGAGAGAGAAGAAAAGTAGAAGGCAGACTAAGACGGAAAAAAAGAAGCTTGCAATAGAGAAAGCGTGAGAGAGAGAGAGAGAGAGAGAGATAGGAGGGTGCATCGTGCGAGCGCGTCGATTGTGCGTGCTAGAGTTAAATCGAGTATGAAAACTCTTACAGTCGACTTACCCGTGCCGTCTAGCTGTCTCTCGCTCGTTATCGTACGTCCAGAGGAAGCACGGTGCTCCGTGGAAAAGCGTCGGCAGCGTCGACGATTCCTCAGTCTCATGTTTTCCCGGCTAAATCGATGCCCGGTCTCGCGCGCCGCTCGAGAACGCTTGTTGCTCGTCCTCGATGGCTTTTCCGTGACGACGCCAGAGTCTCCAGCCGGTTTAGCCGTCGAGTGGATAACGATGACGACGAGGACGTCGACGACAATGACACCGACTATAAAGAGGATTCGTCGATGATTGACATACGAAATATACACGAATCGAAAGATAATGATACTTTTCTTTCGCTTACCGATTATTATTCCACTTGTGCGTCTTTAGGAGTGTGCGTATGCTAAACGTCCACCGTTACCACTTAACACGCCCGTTTTCACGTCCTTGATAAACGAAAGGAGCATGCCGTGCTTCTCGTCGAGCTTCCATCCTTCCGAGATGTTGTTTCCAGAGTCCAGAGATATGACGTCATGGGGAGCTCTCACCACCACCATCGTCGACCACCTCCCCACCTACGCTATATCATACCCGGTTCGAGCGAAGGGTAGCGCCAGAGCTTCGTACTTCGACGTCGCTCGATCTTGTGTTACGCGGTAGAAAGAGACTCGATATGGTCAGACCTAGTCGGTATATCCAGTTTCATGCGTTCTCGTCGATTTTATCAACGGGTAGCTTCTTGATCACGTCGGCTTTGTTTTTAGCGGATAATATTCATTTTGTCGAAGGTTCTTGCTATTGAACGTGTTATGAAATTTGTAATATTTTGTTTTGGAAGTGAAGTAGGAGGTGAGAGTGTATCGAATATGAAGGTGTATGGTAAGAATGCTTTTATATCGGTAGTACTGCAACTTAGTTGATGATTTAGTTGTATTATATTGTTGTGTGCAAAAAATAAACATCTATCGACTGTAAATGTTTTATATTTCTAAACGTAGGACTTATGATAATCCATTTTTTTACATTTTTTAGACTTCCGTTGATCAGATCGCGAACTGTATTACCGACATTGGTTAGTTCATATACACCTCACTCGATGATACATTATTTCTACTGAAATTTGTGAATCTACTTTTAAATTAGTCAATGCTTTTTAAAATACACATTTAAATACCACGTTTGTAATCTTTGATATAATAAGAATTTTCCGATCATGAAATCGAAACAATAACACAACGATTACGGAATATTCGTTCCAATTCGATGACTTTTATCGGAGCTCGGAAGTACGCTCGGCTCGCTGCACTCGAACGAAAACCGTAAATCGAGGACAGCGTTGAAATTGACGTTTCACAAAAGACGCGATCCATTTAATTTTCATCTACCTTTCGTGTCTAGGTATACAGGGTGTCCCACATCAACCCTCCTCCAGCCGAAAACCCCATGTGCATAATATGCCGCTCTCCGTGATTAGCTGAATTTTGTTAATTAATAACTCGTAAACTAAGCCGAATTTCGTAAAGGTATATTAGACTTTTCTACTCAAGTCCATATTGTGCACATGAGGTTTTCGGATGGAGCGGTTGATGTGGATCACCCTGTATACTGCGTCCCGTAATGGGGGAATACAGTTTGTCTTCCGTTTTTGTGGTCTCGTTTTCTATCTCTTACCTTCTCGTATCACGTGTATAGAAGCGTAGTGTGCCAACCAAATGTCGATTTTAAAACAAATGTTTGACTATGCAGTGCGCCGCTACTAAGAGTTTTTTCTTTAACCGATTAACTAATATATACATAAAATTTATCCGCTATTAACATCAGCTAACAAGTGTACATATTTAAATAAAAAGAATACATTTTTGTATAAAGTTTAAAAATGTGGTGTATACTTATACCGGTAATTTGATTTTGTTCCATGATTAATCTAACGATTAACGAATAAGACGGCGAGAAATGTTAACGTAAATATTTCACAATTATTGCCGCATTCGTAAATTGCTATCTGAACTTGTTCGGGAATGCTTCTCTACATACGGTGCTGATCAATTGGCCCAATTTTTTGTTAGAAATGAAAAATAAATAGCAGGTATTCGACAATCCTGTTTATTTATATTCAAACGTTCTGGATTGAATGTACCGCCATAGCATAAGTCAACGAAGATTGTAGTAACTAAAATATAAATCAGTCGATAAAAGGAGCTGACAATAAAAAAAGTTCACTGGAAGGTAATGATATTGATACATTGCTAAAAAATTCATGCGATGCGACGTAGACTTTGCCGATCGAAATTGCATACGGCTTTGCGCACATCGTTAACGTTGTCAACAATAATTTTTGCGTTTTCAAAGACATTTTGTAAAACGGTACCAGGCTCCTGCAATTATTACCCAAAGATACATTTCGTTATCACATTGTAGTCATCAAACTTAAAAATTATCGTATTGTCGCGAAATACTTTTTTATACGTACACTTCTCTGTAGATGTCCAAGCTGTAGTCCATTAATGTTTGCCCGATGTAACAATTAAAGTATATCGCGAATAGAGTTCCGGAGATGTAAATGCCGAACGTCAGCACATCCTTCATAGGTGCCTCATGTTCTAGTAAAACGGGAATCTGAAACAGGTGGTAAAAAATAATTTGGAAGAACTCTTCTCCTGACTAATCATAGTTAAAAAACTTTTTATGTAGTACTTACACACAGGAAGTCTAAAATTATGAGAAAAAATGATAGAGAAATTTGAATGAAATTACTCTTTTCGAAGGTTGCATTCACCAAAGTCATAAGTCTTCAGCAGCAAAGAACATGATAACGTAGTCAATGAACTCTCCTTTGATGTACTTTATAAAACAGTTGAACATTCATGTAATAATTACTCACTCTTTAGTTTTAGCCAGACATTGAATGATATCGATTATCCAGGGAGAAAGATCAATCGGTGTTATTGGGATATCGTTGTCATGATTGTTACGTATAAATGGAGAACATATTTTATATCTACGAAAAAGATTCACTCTAATACAAAAAATATCCGTCATAATTAACCTAAATGTGGTATTTTTGGAGTGAACAAATTTGCTTACTTGATAATAGAAAGACGTGCGCAGACGTGTCCAAAAAATGTAAACATCTTCGAATAACAAGCAAGCGATACCGTCATTAATCCAAAAAATGTTATAGTTTGATACATTATTATAGGATAATAATACGTTCCCCGACTTGAGAAATAATTGTAACACGATATTATTGGGTACAGATCTAGATCGCTTCGTATGTCGTTTGTAGACAGAATTATGCGAAGAAGAGATGACGTAAGAGTTATAATCCCGTAAGTGTAAAGCATTACTGAAAATGGGAAAATAAATGTTTTACAGACTATTTTTTATATCAAGAAATTATAATAGTAAATGTCAAAGTATAGTTGTATTCGTACCAGAACCGGCAAAAGTAAAACGATTGCTATAGTGAGCATATTTCTGCATTATTTTTAATTCAGTGTCATCCTTCAATAGTTGTGAATCACGAAGAATGAAACTGGAAATTTTTTGTATCTGAAAATAGTTTTTTCATCTTCTCTGATATACTATTAAAATAAAGAAAATAAGGAAACATACAAATGTCAGTTTAAATACTAACTCTCTTAAAATGTAGAACTGCGTTAAAATATACAGATGTACCGCAAATAGCAGGTATGAAAACTTGCAGTAAACGAACAGCAGTTCGCAAATCAAAATTCGATGCGAGTAGTTGACATGACTGGACCGAAGGTAATATGTATTTAGGTTATTAAAATTTCGAAAATTCATAATAATTTTAGATAATAATCATCTGCATAATTGCGTTTACCTCACCAAGTACAAGATATAATAACATGAAACCTACGACGTTATATCGAAGCAATCGTTCTCTGTGAGTCTGAGTGTGCCATAAACCACCAAAAGATAACATCTTTTGACTGTATAAAAAATAAGGAACAGAACGGTCCATGCTGTTTGAAGGTATACCAACGACTATGACGATACTCGGTGCGATCTTCCCTCTATGGCTCCTATGTCACGCGATCTCATTACATATTCTGTCTTCTATGTCCCGCTACCGCATACAAAGTGTGAATTGAGTTATTATATAATTAAAAAAAGAGACCTTGACGCTGCTTTACTAACGCGCAACTTGGGGGAAATAATAGCGAATATGTAGAAAATTTCGTAGAAAAGTGCACATTGTAATTTTAACAGATGTTTTTTCCCTTACTTCGATATTCACTCCATAGACCTTGTTTAATAGTCATTAGAACATACCACTGCACACGTCGTTCGAACACTGTCCCCTCGTATTGTACGTTACCGACGATTCCGCCAACTCTGTGCGTCTAATTGCAATAGTTCTTTCGTGTTCCGCGCGGCCTCTCGATCGGAGTGATTCTCCCCTTTTAATAAAACGTCGTCGTGGGACATAGGAGCCTCTACTTCTTCTTCGACAGACAATGAATTTCCATTTTTTACACACTTTTGAGGTATGTGGGCGTAAGCAAACTCGATATATCGAAATGCACTTGATATGGTTACTTTAAATGTTTATCGGTTAGAACTACCAATGTACTGTGATTGCATACGTATGGAACGCAGTTTGTCTTTCGTTTTTTTGGTCTCCTTTTTTTAGTTGCTTCCGGGTATTATGTGTGTAAATGTCAAGTGTTCCAATTATATGAAAATGACTGTAGAAATGTAAGCAGCGCATCGCTACTACACATTTTTCTTTAAATTCACTAATTAATATACACCTCATATTTATCTAGTGCTTGATTAACGTTCTGGGTGTGAATTTATTCGGATATTTTAACTTATTAATATGTACCACATTTTATATCGAGACTCCTAGATAACGTGGCTCATTTGTCTGTAAGCGTTTTTATAATCTTTTCAAAGTTGAAGCACCCCCATATTCTGAATGGGATAATTGAACATTTGTAAGAAAGCAGATTGAGAGTTTACAGCTGTAGACTAAGTCAATAAAGTTTGTTCAAAGTATTAAAACGTGAAATATTTGTTGCCAAAGTTATTTTGTTATACTGATTAATGTAAAGAATTATAGGGATCAAATAACAAGACATGTTAAAATAAATTCGTCTCATACTGTTGCGTATCTGCAACATCATATATTCATAGGTGGTATTTAGGATATATCTACTAATATACAAACTATTGCAGAATTCATAAACTGCTATCTGAACTTGTACGGGAATGCTTCTCTACATACGGTGCTGATCAATAGGCCCAATATTTTGTTAGAAATGAAAAATAAATAGCCGGTATTCGACAATCCTGTTGATCTATATTCAAACGTTCTGGATTGAATGTACCGCCATAGCAAAAGTCAACGAAGATTGTAGTAACTAAAATATAAATCAGTCGATAAAAGGAGCTGACGACAAACAAAGTTCACTGGAAGGTAATGATATTGATACATTGCTAAAAAATTCATGCGATGCAACGTAGACTTTGCCGATGGAAGCTGCATACGGCTTTGCGCACATCGTTAACGTTGTCAACAATAACTTTTGCGAATTCAAAGACATTTTGTAAAACGGTAGCAGGCTCCTGCAATTATTACCCAAAGATACATTTCGATATCACATTGTAGTCATTAGTGGGTTCTAATGAAACTTAAAAATTATCGTATTGTCGCGAAATACTATTTTATATGTACACTTCTCTGTAGATGTCCAAACTGTAGTCTATTAACGTTTGCCCGATGTAACAATTTAAGTATATCGTTAAGAGAGTTCCAGAGATGTAAATGCCGAACGTCAGCACATCCTTCATAGGTGCCTCATGTTCTAGTAAAACGGGAATCTGAAACAGGTGGTAAAAAATAATTTGGAAGAATTCTTCTCCTGACTAATCATAGTTAAACAACTTTTTATGTAGTACTTACACACAGGAAGTCTAAAATTATGAGAAAAAATGATAGAGAAATTTGAAATAAATTACTCTTTTCGAAGGTTGCATTTAACAAAGTCATTAGTCTACAGCAGCAAAGAACATGATAACGTAGTCAATGAATTCTCTTTTTATGTGCTTTATAAAACAGTTGAACATTCACGTAATAATTACTCACTCGCTAGTTTTAGCCAGACATTGAACGATATCGATTACCCAGCGAGAAAGATCAATCGGTGTTATTGGGATATCGTTGTCATGATTGTTATGTATAAGTGCAGAACATATTTTATATCTACGAAAAAGATTCACTCTAATACAAAAAATATCCGTCATAATTAACCTAAATGTGGTATTTTTGGAGTGAACAAATTTGCTTACTTGATAATAGAAAGACGTGCGCAGACGTGTCCAAAAAATGTAAACATCTTCGAATAACAAGCAAGCGATACCGTCATTAATCCAAAAGCTGTTATAGTTTGATACATTATTATAGGATAATAATACGTTCCCCGACTTGAGAAATAATCGAAACACGATATTATTGGGTACAGATCTAAATCGCTTCGTATGTCGTTTGTAGACAGAATTATGCGAAGAAGAGATGACAGAAGAGTTACAATCCCGTAAGTGTACAGCATTACTGAAAATTGAAAAATAAGTGTTTCACAGACTATTTTTTATACCAAGAAATCATAAGAGTAAATGTCAAAGTATAGTTTTATTCGTACCAGAACTGGCAAAAGTAAAACGATTGCTATAATGAGCATATTTCTGCATTATTTTTAATTCAGTGTCATCCTTCAATAGTTGTGAATCACGAAGAATGAAACTGGAAATTTTTTGTATCTGAAAATAGTTTTTTCATCTTCTCTGATATACTATTAAAATAAAGAAAATAAGGAAACATACAAATGTCAGTTTAAATACTAACTCTCTTAAAATGTAGAACTGCGTTAAAATATACAGATGTACCGCAAATAGCAGGTATGAAAACTTGCAGTAAACGAACAGCAGTTCGCAAATCAAAATTCGATGCGAGTAGTTGACATGACTGGACCGAAGGTAATATGTATTTAGGTTATTAAAATTTCGAAAATTCATAATAATTTTAGATAATAATCATCTGCATAATTGCGTTTACCTCACCAAGTACAAGATATAATGACATGAAACCTACGACGTTATATCGAAGCAATCGTTCTTTGTGAGTCTGAGTGTGCCATAAACCACCAAAAGATAACATCTTTTGACTGTATAAAAAATAAGGAACAGAACGGTCCATGCTGTTTGAAGGTATACCAACGACTATGACGATACTCGGTGCGATCTTCCCTCTATGGCTCCTATGTCACGCGATCTCATTACATATTCTGTCTTCTATGTCCCGCTACCGCATACAAAGTGTGAATTGAGTTATTATATAATTAAAAAAAGAGACCTTGACGCGGCGGCACTAACGCGCAACTTGGGGGAAATAATAGCGAATATGTAGAAAATTTCGTAGAAAAGTGCACATTGTAATTTTAACAGATGTTTTTTCCCTTACTTCGATATTCACTCCATAGACCTTGTTTAATAGTCATTAGAACATACCACTGCACACGTCCGTTCGAACACTGTCCCCTCGTATTGTACGTTACCGACGATTCCGCCAACTCTGTGCGTCTAATTGCAATAGTTCTTTCGTGTTCCGCGCGGCCTCTCGATCGGAGTGATTCTCCCCTTTTAATAAAACGTCGTCGTGGGACATAGGAGCCTCTACTTCTTCTTCGACAGACAATGAATTTCCATTTTTTACACACTTTTGAGGTATGTGGGCGTAAGCAAACTCGATATATCGAAATGCACTTGATATGGTTACTTTAAATGTTTATCGGTTAGAACTACCAATGTACTGTGATTGCATACGTATGGAACGCAGTTTGTCTTTCGTTTTTTTGGTCTTCTTTTTTTTAGTTGCTTCCGGGTATTATGTGTGTAAATGTCAAGTGTTCCAATTATATGAAAATGACTGTAGAAATGTAAGCAGCGCATCGCTACTACACATTTTCCTTTAAATTCACTAATTAATATACACCTCATATTTATCTAGTGCTTGATTAACGTTCTGGGTGTGAATTTATTCGGATATTTTAACTTATTAATATGTACCACATTTTATATCGAGACTCCTAGATAACGTGGCTCATTTGTCTGTAAGCGTTTTTATAATCTTTTCAAAGTTGAAGCACCCCCATATTCTGAATGGGATAATTGAACATTTGTAAGAAAGCAGATTGAGAGTTTACAGCTGTAGACTAAGTCAATGAAGTTTGTTCAAAGTATTAAAACGTGAAATATTTGTTGCCAAAGTTATTTTGTTATACTGATTAATGTAAAGAATAATAGGGATCAAATAACAAGACATGTTAAAATAAATTCGTCTCATACTGTTGCGTATCTGTAACATCATATATTCATAGGTGCTATTTAGGATATATCTACTACTATACAAACTATTGCAGAATTCATAAACTGCTATCTGAACTTATTTGAGAATGGTTCCCTACGTACGCCCAGCATCTTCAAGCTTAATTCCTTTAAAAACGGAAGGTAAGTAGCAGGCACACAAATCATTTTGGTTATCTATATTCAAATCGTCTGCAGTGAATGTACCACCATGGCAAAAGACAATGAAGTTCGTAGTAACTAAAATGTAAATCAATCGATAAAAGGAGCTGACAATAAAAACAAAATTCACTGGAAGGTAATAATATAGATACATTGCTAAAAAATTCATTCGACGCCACGTAGACTTTGCCGATCGAAACTGCATATGGCTTTGCGCTCATTGTTAATGTTGTCAACAATAGCTTTTGAGTTTTCAAAGATATTTCGTGAAACGGTACCAGACACCTGCAATCATTTCCCAAATACACATCCAGGATAATCCTGTTCTAGCCAATGGAAAGCTCTAATAACAGGTGAAAATTATCGTATTATTGTGGAATAATGTTCATAATTACACTTCTCTGTAGACGTCCGTACTGTAGTCCATTAATCTTTGCCCGATGTAACAATTCATGTATATTGTGAAAAAAGTGCCAAAAATGAAAAGGATTAGATCTAGCACATCCTTCCTATTTTCCTTATGCTCTAGTAAGACCGGTATCTGAAATAACTATAACAAAATGTTGGAAAAATATTCTTTTCTGTGAAAACATGAAAGATGTACGTAGTACTTACACATAGGAAATCTATGATCAAGAGAATAGATGCTAGAAACATTTGAAATAAGAAATTCTTCTCGTACATCGAATTCACCAAAGTCATAAACCTATCATAGGAAAATATTGTAACAAAGTTAATGATCCGTCACGTTTATAGGCTTTAAAAGAAAATTGCACGCTAACAAAACAATCACTCACTCGGTAGTTTTGGCAAGATGACGAATGATATCAATTATCCAGTGAGAAAGATCCATTGGTGTAACGGGTAAATCATCGTTTTGATCGATACGTTTAAATGGGCAATATATTTTGTACCTAAACAAAAGAATTATAGCGATAAAATATATGCCATAAATAACCTGAATCTCGTTTTAGCAAGGCGAATAAATTTGCTTACTTGATAATTGAAAGTCGTGCGCAAGCGTGCAGAATAAACGAGAAATTCATCGAATAACAGGCAGCCGATACCGTAACTAATACAAAAGTTGCTATAGTTTGATAAATTATTATCGGATAATAATACGTTCTACGATTAAAGAAATAATCGAAACACGATATTATTGGGTAAAAATCTATATCGGTTCGTACTTCGTTTGTTGACACAATTATACGTAGAAGAGGTGGAGCGACAGTCATAATTACATACAGGTAAAGGACTACTGAAAATACGTAAATAAGTGTAGTATAGACCATCTTTTAATGATACGATCAAATAGTAGAATGTAATGTTATTCATACTTGTACCAATCAAAGTAAGAAGTTTGTAAATATAAGCATTTTTTTGCATGATTTTCAATTCAGTATCATCCATTAAACGGTGCCAATCATGGTGAAGAGTATCACATATTTTCTGTATCTGAACACAATTTTTCCCATTTCTTTGATATATTATTAAAATAAATAATATAAAAATATCACTTTAAATACTTACTTTCATAAAATGTACAACACTGGCGGAGTATACAGCTGTGCCACAAAGAGCAGGTATAAACACTTGTAACAAACGGACGGCAGACCGCAAATCCATATTCAATGTAAGAAGTTGACATAACTTAATCGAAATTAATTTGTATTTACTTTATAAATTCTTCGAGCAGTACTAAATATTTTACATGATAATCGTCTACATTATTATGTTTACCTCAGAAACTACGCAATATAACGACATGAAACCTATAATATAATATCGAAGTAAGCGTTCTTTGTATGTCTGAGTGTACCATAAACCAGCAAAAGACATCAACTTTTGAGTAAATGTAAAGTAACGAATCGAACGAACCATGCTGTACGAAGGTACGCCAACGACTGTAGCGATACACGGATTTACCTCCCCTCTACACCTTCTTTGTCACGCGAGTTCATTAAATATTCTAACTTCACCCTTCTCGCAAGTGTAAATTGGTGTTATTAAAAAATTAAAAAGAGACATGATACGGCAACTATTACGCGTAACTTCGGGGACACGATATTGCGAATGTGGAAAGTTTATAGAAAAGTAGATACTACGATCTTGGCAGATGTTCTTTCCCTTATTTTGATATTCACTTCACAGACTCTGCTTAATAGTCATTATAACATACCATTGCAAATATCGTTCGAACACTGTCCCCTTATATTCTACTTAAACGATGGTTCACGCAACACTCTTCATCTAATTGTAATGAATGGTAATTGCATTACCGCGTTTTGTGAGGTCTTTTGACCTGAGTAATTTTCCCCCTTTCGGAAGACGTCGTGAGAGATGGGGTCCCCTACTTCTTCCTCGACTGATGATGGTTCTCTGTTCTTTACAAACCTTTGAAGTAGATGTATTCCAACTAAAGATTTTGGAATTTCTTGTGTAGCGTTTTCTTAAACGTGGATGAGCTCTTACTTCATATATACTGTGATTCCTTTGTGTGATTTCGACTTGCTGAACGTATTTCTCTCATCTTCCTTCTTGCTTTATTATTCATGTGTAAGTAAAGTGTGCTAAATGTGTGTATATATCAATAATGTGACACAGCGATATTCCAAGTATATTAATGGAACATTACCCGTATACCCTTTTCCTTTTTTTTTTTGCTACAATTATCTTTAAAATGAACGGAAGGTACACAGCTGAGATAAAATCTCCTTCGATATTTATATTCAAACGTTTGAATGAAGTTTGAAGAAAATGAAGAAAATGAGAAACGAGAAAATGAAGTTTAAAGTAACTAAAATTTAAATCTAATGCTGAAAAGTTCTTGTAATACAATGTTAATTTGCTTAAAGGCAATAATATAAATACATTGTTGAAAAATTCATGCGATAGTACGTAGACTTTATCGATCAATAAAGAATTCGGTTTTCTGTTCATCATTAGCGTCGACCTTGAAATCTTGACCGAGTAGATTCGAACCTTTTATGAGTACACTCGTTGAGAAGGCGGAAAAAAACAAAAGAGAGAGAGTGAGAGAGAACATAGCGAACGAACGATGGACAATGCTCACTTGTTTATAGCGCGATAACTACTGAGGGTTCGCGAACTACTTGTAAAAGGTTCGAATCTTCCGGCAATCGAACCACTCACATATACATTTTCGAACCTACAGGTAATCATTCTAGAGTTTAAAAGAAACTTGTATAAAATGAGTACATTCCAAGTATACTTATTGGAATTTTATTATTTTTGAGTAGTAATCGAAGCCCATTAAATGAAACTTGTTTATTGAAATTGACTTGGATTTGTAAGGACATATTGAACTTGATCCCATCCCTACATGTCTGCATACCCTTGACATCTTTTGGTCTAATTGTCTTCAAAATGGAAAGTAAGTACCAGACATAGAATCCCCTTCGTTGTCTATATTCAAGTAGTTTGTAGTGAATGCAGTATCATAGCGAAAGATAATGTAGATTGAAGTATCTAAAATTTAAATCAATCAATAAAAAATATTAACAATAAAAGGTAAATTCTTTTAAAGACAATAGCATACATACGCGGCTAAAAAATTCATGCGATGCCACGAAGACTTTTCCGATCGAAATTGCACACGGCTTTGCGCTTACCATTAATGTGGTCAATAATAACTTTTGAATTTTCACAGATATTTTGTAAATTGGTACCGAGCATCTGCAAGTATTTTTCAAGTAAATATCCGCGATGGTCATTTTACTCAATACAAAGTTCTCAAAGCGAGTGTAAATGATCGTATGGTTACGAATTTTTGTTTGACCTTACGCTTCTCTGTAGACGTCAATGCTGTTGTCTACTAATGTTTGCCCGACGTAACAATTTATGTATATCAATAATAGAGTGGCAACAATGAAAATTATAAGCTCTAGTACATCTCTTCTATTTTCCTTATGCTCTAGTAAAACCGGTATTTCAGATAACTAAAACAAAATGTTGCACAAAAATCCGTTTCTGAGAAAAAACTATAAAATATGTCATATGTAGTACTTACACAAAGAAAGTTCATGATAAGGACAATAAATGCGAGAAACATTAGGAATAAATAATTCTTTTCGTACGTTGAATTCACCAAGTTCATAAATCTATAGGAGCAAAATGTGATTATAGGAAAAGTTGTGCATAAATATGGCTATTACTTACTTCGTAATTCTCACAAGACGTTGGACAATATCGATCATCCAGTGAGAAATATCAATCGGTGTTGTGGAGACATCGTCGTTTTGATCGTTATTTATAAATGGACAATATATTTGGTATCTATATAAAAGATACATATGCATTGGAAAATAAAATTTACTTCAGAAGTAAAGTGAATCTTCTATTCGCAGAGCGAACGAATTTGCTTACTTAATAATAGAAAGACTTGCGCAGGCGTGCTGGATAAACGAGAAATATATCGAGAAAGAACTAAGCGATACCATAGCTAATATCAAAGTTGTTACAATTTGATATGTTAATATAGGATAATAATACGTTTCTTGATTTAAGAAATAATCGATACACGATATTATCGGATAGTGATCTATATCGCTCCGTACTTCATTCGTAGACAGAATGATCCGCAGAAGGGATGGAGAAATAGAAAGTATTATATAGGAATAACCCATTACTGAAATTGCGAAAACTAGTTTGTAACAGACTGTACTATATATTATTATATAATACTACTTAATTACAAGTAGAAAATAGTTTCATTCGTACATCCAAAAAGCATGGTGAAGAGTTTAGTAAAATAAGTATGCTTCTGCATAATTTTCAATTCAGTATCATCCTTTAATCGTTGCCAATCATGTTGAATGTAATTATATATTTTCTGTAACTGAAAACAAATTTCGGATCTCTATAATATATTTTTAATACAAATAAACATACAGCAACAAACTTTCATTTTAAATACCAACCGTCATGAAGTGAAGAATGCCTGTGTAATAAATAGAGGTCGTACCAATAGCGGGTAGAAACACTTGCAGTGAACGAACAATAGCACGTAAATCCAAATTCAAAGTAAGAAGTTGACATAGCTGAATCGAAAGTAATGTTTTTTATTTTTTTAATTCTTCAGACAATAGAAACTATTCTACAATAAAATCGCCTATGCGATTACGTTTACCTCACCAAATACACTATACAATGACATAGACCCTAGAATATAATATCGCAGTATGCGTTCCTTATATGTCTGAGTATGCCATAAACCAGCTAAAGACAACATCTTTCGATTAAAGGTAAAATAACGATCAGAAGGGTCCATGCTTTACGGAGGCTCAAGAATGACTGTGGCGATACTCGCATCGATTCTCCCTCTATACTTCCCATATCACGTGATCTCATTACATATTCTGTCTTCTATGTCTCGCTACCCCATGCAAAGTGTGAATTGAGTTATTAGATAATTAAAAAAAGAGACTTTGACGCGAAGACACTCACGCGCAACTTGGGGGAAATAATAGCGAAAAAGTAGAAATTTCGTAGAAAAGTATACAATGCAATTTTAACAGATGTGTTTTCCCGTACTTCGATATTCACCCTATAGACTTTGTTCAATAGTCCTTAGAACAAACCACTGCACATGTCGTTCTAACACTGTCCCCTCGCATTGTACGTTACCGACGATTCCGCCGACTCTGTGCGTCTAATTGCAATAGTTCTTTCGTGCTCCGCGCGGTCTCCCAATTGGAGTGATTTTACATTGGAGTGATTTTTTAACAATTTGCTAATTTATATGCATCTAATATTTTTCTAGTACTTGATTAACGTTCTGGGTGTGAATTTATTCGGATATCTCAACTTACTATTATAATAGTATATTCATATTAATATGGAGTATTATATTGACAGATGTTTTTTCCCTTACTTTGATATTCACTCTATAGACTTTGCTTAATAGTCATTAGAACATACCACTGCAAATGTGCAACATGACGACATTTGTCGTGTAATACTCAAAGATCGATACTCATCAATGCTTGTAATTGGAAATTCGAAAGAAATTCGAAATCAAGGTAAACGTATCTGGAATTTTTAAATTGTCGGATATCCTAATTTTTTAATATCTTATTTCATATCCGTAACTATTGATATCGAGTTTCTTTCTTTGTAAATATCTTTGTAAAATTATCAAAGACTAGAGCATATGACCATGATGTTGCGCACTGACGTGGTATGTAAAATAATAGATCATTGCTAAAATAGTGTTAGGTTATGTATGCAAGTGAATCAAACAACAAATTTTGTTGTAAGTACAATTAACACGTGATTGATCCGTTGGCAACGTGATTATATTATATTAAATAAAGTAAAGAACAACACATGGAACAGAGAGAAATTTTAAGATAAATGCATCGTATTCTATAGAATGCATCTCTTCATACGGTTACCATCTTTCGGCTAAATTCTTTTTAAAACGGAAGGTCAGCTAGCAAGCATACAACCCTGTTTGCTATCTATGTTCAAACCTTCTGCAATGATCGTAGTACCATAGCAAACGACAATGAGGTTCGAATTATCTAAAATTTTGATAAACTTATAAAAAGCGTTGACAATAGAATGTAAATTCATTTCGGAAAAATAATATACGTACACTGCTAAAAAATTCATTCGATTGCACGAAAACTTTTCCGAAAGAAAATGTACACGGCTTCGTGCTTATCATTAAAGTCGTTAACAATAACTTTTGCGCTTTTAAAGATATTTCGTGAAATGGTATCAGGCACCTGCAATAATTTTCCAAATAGACATCCACGATAATCCTGTTATAACCTTTGGAGAACTCTACTGACAAGTGAAAAAGATCATATTGTTGCAAAATTCCGTTTGTCCTTACACTTCTCTGTACACGTCCGTGCTGTAGTCCATTAACCTTTGTCCGATATAACAATTAACGTATACCAGAAAAAGAGTTCCGAAGATAAATGTGATCAGTTCTAGCGCATCTTTTCTGTTTTCCTTATGCTCTAGTAAAACCGGTATCTGAAATAACTGGCATAAAAGGTTCAGCAAAAAATGCTTTGTTTGACATTGTAAAAGATATTGTGCGTAGTACTTACACATAAAAAGTCCATGATAAGCGCAATAAATGCTAGAAATACTTGTACTAAATAACACTTCTCCGTTGTTGTGTTCACTAAAGCCATAAATCTTCGGTAGCAAAATATCATAACGCAGTCAATGATCTGTTTCTTGTACGTATCCCAGAATAAACTTGTGCATTATCGTGAAAATTACTTACTCTTTAGTTCTGGTAAGACGTTGAGCGATATCGATTATCCAGTGAGTATAATCAATCGGCGTTTCCGGAACAGTGTTATTATGACCATTGGTTCTAAATGGACAATGTATTTTATACCTACAATACAAATTCGAATGCAATTTCAATAATTTCAAAATATTTACAAAAGAAATTAAAAAATTTGCTTACTTAATAACAGAAAGTCGTGCGCACGCATGCTGAATAAACGAGAAATACATCGAAAAACAAGAAACGGCTACTGCAATCATTATGAAGGTTGTTATAATTTGATACATTATTATAGGATAATAATATGTTCGTCGATCTAAGAAATAATCGATGCATGATATTATCGGGTAGTGATCTATATCGCTCCGTATCTCGTTCGTGGTCATAATTATGCGTAGAAGAGGTGGGGATATAGAAATAATTACATATAAGTAAACCATTGCTGAAAACACGAAGATAAATATTTATCAGACTACATTTTAGATATAAAATTATATTACCCAACAGTTAATAGAATATGGTTTCGTTCGTACATCCAAGAGACAAGGTGAACAGTTTCGTAATGTGTGAATGTTTTTGCATAATTTTTAGTTCACTGTCATCTTTTAACCGTTGCCAATCGCGTTTAATGTACGTATAAATTTGTTGTAACTAAAAACGATTGTTCGTAATGGTATAATATATTATTAAAGTAAACAAATTTGCATTTACAATATTTCACTTTATATGCTAACCGTCATATAGTTTAGAATGGCGGTATAATATATAGCTGCGACAGAAATAGCGGGTATAAAAACTTGCAGTGAACGGACAGCAGTTTGCAAATCCAAATTCAATGTAACAATTTGACATAGCTTAACCGAAAGTAATGTGTTTCATTTTTTCAATTCTTCAGACAATAGAAATTACTCTAGATGGAAATCTAGAGTATATATGACTATGAGTATATGATGACGTTTACCTCTCCAAATACACTATACAATGACATGAAACCTAAGAGACAGTATCGAAGTACGCGTCCTTTGTGCGGCTGAGTGTACGATAAACCAGCGAAAGACAACAATTTTTGATTCAATGTGAAATAACGTTCAAATGGGTCCATGCTTTGCGAGGGTATACCAACAACTGCGGCGCTACTCCGCGCGACCCTCCATTTACACGTTCTGTATCACGCGATCTTATTAAATATTCTAGATAGGTCCTAGAGCAAATTGGTGTTATTAGAAAATTAAAAAGAGACATTGACTCCGTTACAGTCACACGTATATTTAAAGCAACAGCAGTACGAATGGGAAAATTGCATTGACGAGTATACGTTGTGATCTTAGCAGATGTTCTTTCCCTTACTTCGACGTTCTTTTCGCACTTCTTGCTTAATAGTCATCGTAACACACAAGTACAAATCTATTTCGATTTTTTTCTTTACGTAATCGGCGTTTCACATCAAGCTACTCATCTATGGATTATTAATGGTAATTGCTAAGTAATGTTTCGCGCGGTCTTTTTACCTGAGAGTCTCCCCTTTCTAAAGAATATCGTAGGGTGTAGGCTTCCACAATTTCTTCCTTGCCATGCAACAACTATTAGTCCTTTACGAACCTCAGTGGTGGGTGACGTTCGAGAGCACGGTTTTACACGGGAATGAGGTGTCGAACCTCGACGAGTGACGTTGTCTTGTTTTCGTTAAAAAAAAATTTCGTTAGGCTATTCGAGAGAATAGCGGATTTGAAACTAGATAAAAAACTTTTTACGTTGGTCTTTCATTCTTTTTACATTGGATTGGTGCTATTCGTATGCAAAAGGGATACCCAGATGAATAATTGAAAAGAGGTAAGATATTAATTTACATATGTACTTACTTCTTTCGATTAAGTCAACATCTTTACTGAAAAGTTTTAATACATGATATATGTGCGGCAACGTGATTTTATTAAGCTGACATGAACTGATATGAATAAAGTATTAACCTGTTCAATGCGCAGTCCCCTCTAGAAGTTACTAATCCGTGTCTTTATTCGCCGATATATAAATATGTTTAGAATATATTAAATATACTTAAATATTAACCTATAAATAAACCGACTTGTTTTTCCTGGGAGGGATGACGCCATTGATAAAAAGCCGTTTAGTCTCTCCTAGGTAAGAGTGCGCATGTAACGTGTTAAACATACACAAATGCAAAGATATACGCAACATGTCCTATTTATAATTTTTTAGATGTTTCATTCGATATATCTACATCTATAAAATTATTGCGACATTCATAAACTGCTACCTGAACTTGTTCGAAAAGACTTCGCTACATGGGCTCGAGATTATTCAGCTATAGTAGGCGTAGAACCCATATGAATATTAGTGTTCAAACCTTCTGCAATGAATGTAAGACCATGGCAAAAGACAATGAAGATCGAAGTATCTGTAATTTAAATTAATCAATAAGGAATGTTGTCAGTAACATGTACATTTATTCCAAAATAATACTGTACATACGCTGCAAAAGAATACATGCGATGCGACGTAGACTTGTTGGACCGAAAAGGTACATGGCTTTGCGCTTATCATTAACGTCGTCAACAATAACTTTTGAGTTTTTAAAGATAGCTCGTGAATTGGAACAATACACCTGTAATAATGTTCCAAATACATGTTCGCGATGATTCTGTTATAGCTATTGCGGAGCGTTGATAAAGAATGAAACTGATATCGCATAACCGAGAAATTCTGATTGTTCTTACGCTTCCCTGTACACGTCCATGCTGTGGTCTATTAACTGTTGACCGATGTAACAATTAATGTATAGCAGGTAAAGAGTGCTACAAATGAAAATGATAAGTTCCACCACATTTTTCCAACTCTCCTTACGCTCTAGTAATGCCGGCATCTGAAATAACTGGTACGGAATATTCGTCAAAGATCCAACTCTGAGAAACCATGGGAAAAGATTTACTGCGTACTTACACATAAAAAGTCCATGATAAGTGAAATAAGGCCTAAAAACCATACCATTAAATAACACTTCTCCGTTGTTGTGTTCACTAACGCCATAAATCTTCCGTACATAAATATCATAACACAGTCAATGATTTTTTACTTGCATGTATCTTAGAAAAAAGTAGCGCATTAACCTGAATGATACTCACTCTTTAGTTCGAGCGAGACGTTGTATAATATCGATTATCCAATGAGCAAGATCTGTGGGTATTAGGGCGGCATTATCCTTATGATTGTTACTCATAAATGGACAATATAATTATATTTCAAGTCTCGTTCTTCGAGATTACATGGTAGTATCGCTACTTTCTGCTAGTTTAAGTCACAAAGTTCAGAGTAAACAAATTCGGTAAACCGCGGTCTATCCCCATGGCAACCAACTATTACTCTTCATAACGTTTTTTTGTGCTAGCAAGAAGCCACATAAAAAGTTTCATCCACAAATTTTATTATCAAGGTAAAGAATATTAATTAGTGATTGACCAATTTTCAATCGGAACAGGACCGTGTTTATTTTTTGATAATGGGAAAGTCTAAGAAACGTAGCCGAGATCGAGACGACGAAGATAGCTTACGATCGAAAGTTTCTAGGTTGGAAAAAATGTTTTCTGATTTTCTGACGAAAAATAATCCTCAACTTACAGTTCAGACAGGTATTTATGTCAATTCAGTAGTTATATAAGATACTTATACAGGAATAGATGTATAAATTATCGGCGTCATGTACTCGATCAGTATGAGTCATGGACGTGCGTTTTGGGCTAGAAAAATTTGCACGTAGGAGGCAATAAACTCTAGCGCCGTTCTCTTCCATCGTGATTCTTTCAGATGGAGGTCAGTCTAGTATTAATGATAAAGACATAAAAGAAAACAATCCTCCGAACCAGCAGGACAGTGTTTCAGACATAATTATTCCTGAAATTGAGGAGGAAAATACTGTTTCCGTTCCTGTGATTGAGGAATTTAGACTGGATGAGGAGGTTGAATCGGTTCTGGGTGTTGATCCAAGAGCAGATATTAAGGAGGTGTTAAACCTGCATCCTAGTTTAATCGCTAGATGGTCTTCCTGGCTTACTGACGGTCTTACAAAAGAGACCAAAGATTTAGTTCTAGATAAATATCCCAGAAAAGGGAATATTCATCTTGAAGCTCCAGAATTGAATGAGGAGGTGGTTGCAGTCCTGAACGAGTCAGGTGTAAAGAGGGACAAGCTTTTTATAGCAGAACAAAACCTAGTTGGTTCAGCTATGGCAGCCTTGGGAGATTCAATATCTATGATTTTAAAGGACGACGAAGAACCAGTCAATAGATTGTTATTACTGGAAAAATTATCAGATGCAGGAAAATTATTGTCTCAACTACATTTCCAGATATCGTCAGCTAGAAAATCTTTTATCTCGCCAAGTCTTTCGAAGCAAATGAAAGAATTGTTGCAAAAAACCAAGCCAGGACAGTTTCTATTTGGAGAGGGGCTCACAGATAAAATAAGGGCAGTAAAATCGATGGAAAAGATCAGTAAGGAGATGAAAAGCACTCCTAACACAATTTCGTCTTCATCTACCGCAACAAAATCAGCGAGAACAGATCCACGCTCTACATCAGCGCGTAATTTAAACTGGAAAAGCCCATATGCGAGGCAGGGGCAGTCGCATCTGGGCCAAAGATCGTCACATCCAAGGTTCCCCAAAACGAGTCTCCAGAGATTCAAAGCGTCATCCACACAGTTCAAGACCAGCCGTTCAACGCACCAAGAGAAGAAATAGAAAGTGTGAGATCTTTAGCAGGTCGTTTGAGTAATTTTATTCACGAGTGGGAGAAGATTACAGCTGATCCTTTTATCTTAAAATGCGTAAGAGGTTATGAGATACCTTTCTCCTCGATTCCACCTCAGTCTCTGAGCTGGACGAAAGAGATCAGTTTTTCTGAAGTCGAAGGAAATTTAGTACAGTTTGAAATTGACAGACTATTGACTATGGGAGCAATTGCCAAATGTGAACCAGTAAAGGATCAATTTCTTTCCCCTTTTTTCCTCGTACCTAAGCCAGACGGATCAAAAAGATTTATTTTAAATTTAAAGACTTTAAATAAATTCGTTAAAACTTCTCATTTTAAACTTGAAGATTTGAGGTCTGTTTTGAAATTAATTTTCAAGGGATTTTATATGTGCAATTTAGATCTTAAAGATGCTTATTTTTTGGTTCCGATAAATAGATCCAGTAGAAGATACTTACGTTTTCAATTTAAGGGAATTCTCTTTGAATTTACCTGTTTGCCGTTCGGATTGTGCACTAGCCCGTTTGTATTTACGAAATTATTGAAACCAGTGTTAAATTTGTTAAGACAAGGAGGTTTGCTGTCATCAGCGTACCTGGATGACATATTATGTATCGGGGATTCCCGTTCTAGTTGTTTAAGGAATGTTTTAACTACGAGAAAGCTTCTCAATAGACTGGGCTTAGTGATTAACGAGGAAAAGAGTATGCAAGAACCCAAGATGTTCTGTAAATATTTAGGTTTTATTATTAACTCGGTAGATATGACCCTAGAATTAACTTTAGAGAAGAAAGAAAAACTTCAGAGAACAATTAAGGAATTTTTACGGAGGACTCATTGTCAGATCCGAGAATTAGCGTTTTTAGTTGGGCTACTAGTCGCTGCTTGTCCGGGGGTTTCATATGGTATGTTGTATACCAAGATTCTCGAGAGAGAAAAATTAAAAGCGTTAATCGTAAACGATCAGGATTTTGACCAGGAGATGTTGATTAACTTTAAGATTAAAGAAGAGTTAATTTGGTGGTTAAATAAGATTCCAAAGGCATCAAATCAGATTAGATCGTTTAGTTTCAAAAGAGAAATATTTTCAGACGCTTCCTTGTTGGGCTGGGGCGCACATGCTAACGGGGAAAACGCGCAGGGTTTTTGGACAGTTTCGGAAAGAAAGTTACATATAAATACTCTTGAGTTGTTAGCAGCATTCTTGGCTCTAAAGTGTTTTGCCGTAGACTGTCAAAATTGCGAATTGCTTTTGAGAATCGACAACACCACAGCTATCGCGTACATTAATCGCATGGGAGGTGTGCAGTACCCAGAGTTCAATAAGCTGGCAAGAGATATTTGGCAATGGTGTGAAGAGAGAAAGATCTGGATCTTCGCATCATATATCCCGTCACGTGAAAATAAGGATGCGGATAGAGAATCGAGAAAATCGAATATTGATACGGAATGGGAATTAGGAGATGCTTTTTTCACAAAGATTGTTGAAAGATGGGGACTTCCGGGCATTGATCTCTTTGCTACGCGTGCTAATGCAAAGGTACAGAGGTTTTGTGCCTGGAAAAGGGACCCTGAAGCAGTTTGCATAGATGCTTTTACTTTAGACTGGAAAAAATATTTCTTTTACGCTTTCCCACCTTTCTCGATTTTGACAAGAGTACTACAAAAGATTAGAGTAGATCGTGCGGAAGGAATCTTGATCATTCCTTACTGGCCCACACAACCGTGGTTCCCTGTCTTCAGTTCATTATTATCAGATGAACCATTAATTTTTTCTGCATCTCCAAACTTACTTCTGTCTCCCTGCAGGTCAATAGAACATCCATTGAGCCGTCATCTTTCCCTGGTTGCAGGGAGGCTCTCAGGAAAGCTTTCCAACTAAAGCAACTGCCAGAAGAGGCTTTCGATATTTTAATCGCATCCTTGACGAATTCTACCATCAAACAATATGACTCAGCCTTAAAAAATTGGTGGTCTTATTGCCTAAATGCCCAGGTTGATCCTCTAAGAACAGATGTTAACTTCGTATTAAAATTTTTATCCTTTCGTTTTAATCAGGGTGCTTCTTACGGCACTCTGAATGCGGAAAGATCTGCAATCAATTTAATATGCTCAGAGGAGCTCGGAAAGGATGCCTCGATATGCCGTTTCTTTAGAGGTGTTTACAAGATGAGACCGACAAAACCCAGGTATGAAACGACTTGGAGCACAGATACAGTCCTGGTTTGGGCAGAATCTTTGGAACCGCTTGGGTCATTGGATTTGAAGCAGCTCACATTTAAATTGGTCTGCCTCCTAGCTCTAGCTACTGCTCACAGGGTACAGACATTGTCTCTTATTAAACTAGAAAATATTTTTGTGAATAGAGACAACATTATTATTAGAATCTCGGATCCCATCAAGACTTCTCGTTTAGGAGCACCACAACCATCATTTGTATTACCGTTTTTCAATAACAGAAGAGCCGCGTGCGTTGCATCAGTTCTTTTAAATTACATTGATAGAACTAAACCACTTCGAGGGAAGACAGAATACCTGTTTATCACTTTCAAAAGACCGTACCATAAAGCTACATCTCAATCGATAAGCCGTTGGATTAAACACTGTTTAACAGAGGCAGGCATTGATAAGCAGTTCACTGCACACAGTACCAGACATGCGGTTACTTCTGCCGCGAATTTTAAAGGAATTGATGTCAATTTAATTAAAAGCACGGCAGGTTGGTCTAAGGAATCCCAGGTGTTCGCCAAGTTTTATAATAGACCTTTGGAGCCAGACAAAGGAACTTTTGCAACATCGGTCCTAGATACAGAGGGTTAATGGTTAAAGATTAATAAACTCATTAATATACAAAAAGAAAATTCTTTTCATGATTGTAATTTCTTCTGAGTAGCTCTAAACATCTACCATGTAATCTCGAAGAACGAGACTTGAAATATAATTAAAAATCAAACTAACTTACCTGTAAGTGTTGTTCGATTGTAATTATATGAAAGTCTCGTTCGAGATGATTACATCCCCCCCATTCATGCCTGACGGATCCCACCCTTGATGATAATTTAGACATAATTAGTTTATTAATCAGTATTTTTACAGCTTTAAACTATATGAAGAGTAATAGTTGGTTGCCATGGGGATAGACCGCGGTTTACCGAATTTGTTTACTCTGAACTTTGTGACTTAAACTAGCAGAAAGTAGCGATACTACCATGTAATCATCTCGAACGAGACTTTCATATAATTACAATCGAACAACACTTACAGGTAAGTTAGTTTGATTTTTAATTTATACCTACAAAACAAATTCAAATGCAATGAAATATACATGTGAAGTAACTCAATTTAGTATTAAATGAACACAAAAATGTGCTTACTTAATAATAGAAAGACGGGCACAGGCGTGCTGGATAAACGAGAAATACATCGAATAACAAGCAACTGCTACGGCAACTAATACAAAAGTTGCTATTATCTGATACATTATTATAGGATAATAATACGTCCGTCGTGCTAAGAAATAATCAATGCACGAGATTATTGGGTAGTGATCTATATCGCTCCGTACCTCGTTAGTAGTCATGATTATGCGCAGAACCGGAGGAAATATAGAAATAATTACATATAAGTAAACCATTACTAAAAACACGAAAATGTTCATCAGACAATATTTTAGGTATATATTAAAACGATATTACCAAACGATTAAAAGAATACGGTATAGTTCGTACATCCAAAGGACAAGGTGAACATTTTAGTAGCGTGTGAATGTTTTTGCAATATTTTCAGTTCACTATCATCTTTTAAGTGTTGCCAATCGCGTTTAATGTAGGTATATATTTGTTGCAACTGAAAACAATTTTTCGTAATAGTATAATACATTATTAAACTAAATGAACGTGTATCTATAATATTTCGCTGTATATGCTAACCATTATGTAGTTCAGAATGGCGTGAGAATAAAGAACTGAGACAGCAATAGCGGGTATGAAAACTTGCAGTGAACGGACAGCAGTTTGCAAATCCAAATTCAATGTTATAATTTGACATAGCTTAACCGAAAGTAATGTGTTTCATTTTTTCAATTCTTCAGACAATAGAAATTACTCTAGATGGAAATCATTTATATGATGACGTTTACCTCACCAAATACACTATACAATGCCATAAAACCTATGACACAATATCGAAGTAAGCGTCCGTTGTGCGGCTGAGTGTGCGATAAACCAGCGAAAGACAACAACTTTTGATTCAATGTAAAATAACGTTCAAATGGGTCCATGCTTTGCGAGGGTATATCAACGACTGCAGCGGTACATCGAGCGACCCTCCCTTTACACCTTCTGTATCACGCGATCTTATTAAATATTCTAGATAGGTACTAGAGCAAATTGGTGTTATTAGAAAATTAAAAAGAGACATTGACTTCGTTACAATCACACGTATATTTCAAGCAATAGCAGTACGAATGTAAAAATTGCATTAGCGAGTACCTATACATTGTGATCTTAACAGGTGTTATTTCCCTTACTTCGACGTTCTTTTCGCACTCCTTGCTTAATAGTCATCGTAACGCATAAGTACAAATCTATTTCGATTTTTTTCTTTACGTAATCGGCGTTTCACATCAAGCTACTCATCTATGGATTATTAATGGTAATTGCTAAGTAATGTTTCGAGCGGTCTTTTTACCTGAGAGTCTCCCCTTTCTAAAGAATATCGTAGGGTGTAGGCTTCCACAATTTCTTCCTTGCCATGCAACAACTATTAGTCCTTTACAAACCTCAGTGGTGGGTGACGTTCGAGAGCACGGTTTTACACGGGAATGAGGTGTCGAACCTCGACGAGTGGCGTTGTCTTGTTTTCGTTAAAAAAAAATTTCGTTAGGCTATTCGAGAGAATAGCGGATTTGAAACTAGATAAAAAACTTTTTACGTTGGATTGCTCTTTCATTCAGCGCTATTCGTATGCAAAAGGGATACCCAGATGAATAATTGAAAAGCGGTAAGATAGTAGTTTACATACTTACTTCTTTCGATTAAGTCAACATCTTTACTGAAAAGTTTTAATACATGATATATCTGCGGCAACGTGATTTTATTAAACTGACATGAACTGATATGAAGAAAGTATTAACCCGTTCAATGCGCAGTCCCCTCTATAAGTTACTAATCCGTGTCTTTATTCGCCGATATTTAAATATGTTAAGAATATATTAAATATACCTAAATATTAACCTATAAATAAACCGACTAGTTTTTCCTGGGAGGGATGACGCCATTGATAAAAAGCCGTTTAGTCTCTCTTAGGTAAGAGTGCACATGTAACGTGTTAAACATACCCAAATGCAAGGATATACGCAACACGTCTTATTTATAATTTTGTAGATGTTTCATTCGATATGTCTACATCTATAAAAATTATTGCGACATTCATAAACTGCTTCCTGAACTTGTTCGAAAAGACTTCGCTACATGGGCTCGGGATTGTCCAATTCAATTTTGTTGCAAACGGAAGGTCAGTATAGTAGGCCTAGAACCCATATGAATATTAGTGTTCAAACCTTCTGCAATGAATGTAAGACCATGGCAAAAGACAATGAAGATCGAAGTATCTGTAATTTAAATTAATCAATAAGGAATGTTGTCAGTAACGTGTAAATTTATTCCAAAATAATATTGTACATACGCTGCTAAAGAATACATGCGATGCGACGTAGACTTGTTGGACCGAAAAGGTACATGGCTTTGCGCTTATCATTAACGTCGTCAACAATAACTTTTGAGTTTTTAAAGATAGCTCGTGAATTGGAACAATACACCTGTAATCATTTACCAAATACATGTTCGCGATGATTCTGTTATAGCTATTGCGGAGCGTTGATAAAGAATAAAGCTGATATCGCATAACCGAGAAATTCTGATTGTTCTTACGCTTCCCTGTACACGTCCATGCTGTGGTCTATTAACCGTTGACCGATGTAACAATTAATGTATAGCAGGTAAAGAGTGCCACAAATGAAAATGATAAGTTCCACCACATTTTTCCAACTCTCCTTACGCTCTAGTAATGCCGGCATCTGAAATAACTGGTACAGATTATTCGTCAAAGATCCATTTCTGAGAAACCATGGGAAAAGATTTACTGCGTACTTACGCATAAAAAGTCCATGATAAGTGAAATAAGGCCTAAAAACCATAGCACTAAATAACACTTCTCTGTTGTTGTGTTCACTAACGCCATAAATCTTCCGTACATAAATATCATAACACAGTCAATGATTTTTTACTTGCATGTACCTATCTTAGAAAAAAGTAGCGCATTAACCTGAATGATACTCACTCTTTAGTTCGAGCGAGACGTTGTATAATATCGATTATCCAATGAGCAAGATCTGTGGGTATTAGGGCGGCATTATCCTTATGATTGTTACTCATAAATGGACAATATAATTTATACCTACAAAACAAATTCAAATGCAATGAAATATACATGATAAGTAACTCAATTTAGTATTAGACGAACACAAAAATGTACTTACTTAATAATAGAAAGACGGGCACAGGCGTGCTGGATAAACGAGAAATACATCGAATAACAAGCAACTGCTACGGCAACTAATACAAAAGTTGCTATTATCTGATACATTATTATAGGATAATAATACGTCCGTCGTGCTAAGAAATAATCAATGCACGAGATTATTGGGTAGTGATCTATATCGCTCCGTACCTCGTTAGTAGTCATAATTATGCGTAGAACCGGAGGAAATATAGAAATAATTAAATATAAGTAAACCATTACTGAAAACACGAAAATGTTCATCAGACAATATTTTAGGTATATATTAAAATGTTATTACCAAACGATTAATAGAATACGGTATCGTTCGTACATCCAAAGGACAAGGTGAACATTTTAGTAGCGCGTGAATGTTTTTGCAATATTTTCAGTTCACTATCATCTTTTAAGTGTTGCCAATCGCGTTTAATGTAGGTATATATTTGTTGTAACTGAAAACAATTTTTCGTAATAGTATAATACATTATTAAACTAAATGAACGTGTATCTATAATATTTCGCTGTATATGCTAACCATTATGTAGTTTAGAATGGCGTTAGAATAAAGAACTGAGACGGCAATAGCGGGTATGAAAACTTGCAGTGAACGGACAGCAGTTTGCAAATCCAAATTCAATGTAATAATTTGACATAGCTTAACCGAAAGTAATGTGTTTCATTTTTTCAATTCTTCAGACAATAGAAATTACTCTAGATGGAAATCTAAAGTATATATGACTATGAGTATATGATGACGTTTACCTCTCCAAGTACACTATACAATGACATGAAACCTAAGAGACAGTATCGAAGTAAGCGTCCTTTGAGCGGCTGAGTGTGCGATAAACCAGCGAAAGACAACAACTTTTGATTCAATGTAAAATAACGTTCAAATGGGTCCATGCTTTGCGAGGGTATACCAACGACTGCAGCGGTACATCGAGCGACCCTCCCTTTACACCTTCTGTATCACGCGATCTTATTAAATATTCTAGATAGGTACTAGAGCAAATTGGTGTTATTAGAAAATTAAAAAGAGACATTGACTTCGTTACAATCACACGTATATTTCAAGCAATAGCAGTACGAATGTAAAAATTGCATTAGCGAGTACCTATACATTGTGATCTTAACAGGTGTTATTTCCCTTACTTCGACGTTCTTTTCGCACTCCTTGCTTAATAGTCATCGTAACGCATAAGTACAAATCTATTTCGATTTTTTTCTTTACGTAATCGGCGTTTCACATCAAGCTACTCTTCTATGGATTATTAATGGTAATTGCTAAGTAATGTTTCGCGCGGTCTTTTTACCTGAGAGTTTCCCCTTTCTAAAGAATATCGTAGGGTGTAGGCTTCCACAATTTCTTACTTGCCATGCAACAACTATTAGTCCTTTACGAACCTCAGTGGTGGGTGATGACCGATAGTACGATTCTATATAGAAATGTTGTAAGTTTCTCCAATTTCCTATTTTTATTACATAAGTCCGTGAATATTGATGTGTCGCACTTCAGCGAGTAGCGCAAGTTTGTTTTCGTAAAATGGAATAAAGTTTCGTTATTTAAAAGGATAGCTGTAAGCTACAACGGATATGAAACTAGATAAAAAATTCTTTTTACTTTGGATTGGTCCTTCGTTCAACTATATTCGTACGCAAATGGGATACCCAGATGAATAATTGAAAATTGGTAAGATAGCAGTTTACGTACTTACTCCTTTCAATTAAGGCAATATATTCAATGGAAAGTGTTGACACGTAATATATCTACCGGCAACGTGATTTTATTAGACTGACATGAACAATAAAGTATTAACCCGTTCAATGCGCAGTCTCCTCTAGAGGTAACTAGTCCGTTTCTTTATTCGCCGATATTTAAATATGTTAAAAATATATTTAATATTCTTTAATATTGACCAATAAAGAAACGGGCTAGTCTCTCCTGGGAGGGATGACGCCATTGATAAAGAGCCGCTTAGTCGCTCCTAGGAAGGAGTAGGTACGCATTGGACGTGTTGAACATACAGACATGCTAAGATAAACGCATCACATCTTATTTAGAATGAGATATATCTACGTCTATACAAATTCTTACGACATTCAAAAATTGCTACCTGAACTTGTTCGAAAACACTGCACTACATGGATTCGAGATTTTTCAGTTACGTTCTATTGCAAACGGAATGTCAGTATAGTAGGCGTTGAACCCACTTCAAGTTCAGTGTTCAAACTTTCTGCAACGAATGTAATACCATGGCAAAAGACAATGAAGATCGGAGTAGCTGTAATTCAAATTATTCGATAAAAATGGCTGACAGTACAATGTAAATTCATTAAAAAATAATAATTTACACACACTGCTAAAGAATAAATGGGATGCTACGTAGACATGTTGGACCGAAAAGGTACATGGCTTTGCGCTTATCATTAACGTTGTCAACAGTAACTTTTGAGTTTCCAAAGATAGCTCATGAATTGGTACCATACACCTGTAATAATTTACCAAATACATGACCACGATGATCGTGTTATAGCTATTGCAAAGCGTTGATGAAGAATGAAACCGATATCGCATAGTCACGAAATTCTGATTGTTCTTACGCTTCCCTGTACACGTCCATGCTGTAGTCAATTAAGCTTTGCCCGATGTAACAATTAATGTACAGCAGGTAAAGAGTGCCAGAAATGAAAAAGATAAGCTCCATTACATTTCTCCAACTGTCTTTACGCTCTAGTAAACTCGGCATCTGAAATAACTAGCACGAATTTTTTTTTAAAGATCCGTTTCTGTGAAAGCATTGCAAAAAATCTTACACATTTAGTACTTACACATAAAAAGTCCATGATAAGCGCAATAAATGCTATAAATACTTGTAATAAATAACACTTCTCCGTTGATGCGTTGACTAAAGTCATAAATCTTCCGTACAAAAATACCATAACACAGTCAATGATTTCTTACTAGAATGTAGCTTAGAAAATAGTAGTGCATTAACGCGAATGTTACTTACTCTTTAGTTCTAGCCAGACGTTTTATAATATCGATTATCCAATGAGTAAGATCTGTGAGTATTAGTGGGGCATTATCCTTATGATTGTTACCTTTGAATGGACAATATAATTTATATCTACAAAGCAAATTCAAAAGCAATAAAATGTACATGATACGTAACTCAATTTAGTATTAGACGAACACGAAAATGTGCTTACTTAATAATAGAAAGACGTGCGCAGGCGTGCTGGATAAACGAGAGATACATCGAATAACAAGCAACTGCTACGGCAGCTAATACAAGAGTTGCTATAATCTGATACATTATTATAGGATAATAATATGACGATCGTGCTGAGAAATAATCGATGCACGATATTATTGGATAATGATCTATATCGCTCCGTACCTCGTTCATAATCATAATTATGCGTAGGAGGGGTGGGGATATAGAAATAGTTAGATATATGTAAACCATTGCTGAAAACACGAAGATAAATATTTATCAGACTACATTTTAGATATAAAATTATATTACCCAACAGTTAATAGAATATGGTTTCGTTCGTACATCCAAGAGACAAGGTGAACAGTTTCGTAATGTGTGAATGTTTTTGCATAATTTTTAGTTCACTGTCATCTTTTAACCGTTGCCAGTCAAGTTTAATGTAGGTATAAATTTGTTGTAACTAAAAGCAATTTTTCGTAATGGTATAGTAAATTATTAAAGTAAACAAATTTGCATTTACAATATTTCACTTTATATGCTAACCGTCATATAGTTTAGAATGGCGTTATAATATAATGCTGCGACAGAAAGAGCGGGTATAAAAACTTGCAGTGAACGGACAGCAGCTTGCAAATCCAAATTCAATGTTACAATTTGACATAGCTTAACCGAAAGGAATTATCTTCTATTTCACAATTCTTCATACAATAGAAACTACATATTTTAGATGAAAATCGCTTATACGATGACGTTTACCTCACCAAAAACACTATATAATGCCATGAAACCGATGACACAATATCGAAGAAAGCGTCCTTTGTGCGGCTGAGTGTACGATAAACCAGCGAAAGATAACAATTTTTGATTTAATGTAAAATAACGTTCAAATGGGTCCATGCTTTGCGAGGGTATACCAACGACTGCAGCGGTACATCGAGCGACCCTCCCTTTACACCTTTTCTGTCACGCGATCTTATTAAATATTCTAGATAGGTACTATAGCAAATTGGTGTTATTAGAAAATTAGAAAGGAACACTGACTTCGCTACAATCACACGTACGCTTAAAGCAACTGCAGTACGAATGGGAAAATTTCATTAACGAGTATATGTTGCGATCTTAGCAGATGTTCTTTCCCATTCTTCGATATCCTCTTTGCAGTCATTGCCTTCTAGTCATCATAGCACATATCCATTATCTAATCGGCGTTACACATGGAGCTACTCATCTAATTATTATTAATGCTAATTGCCGGGTCACGTTTCGCGCGGTCTTTTTACCCGAGAGTCTCCCCTTTCTAAAGAATGTCTTGGGGTCTAGGCTCCCACAATTTTTTCCTTGCAAGGCAACAACTCTTTGTCCTTTACGAACCTCAGTGGTAGTTTATGATCGTAAGTACGATTTTACACATGAATGAGGTGTCGCACCTCGGCGAGAGGCGTTGCTTTTTTTTAGATGCAAGTAGAATTTCGTTAGACAATTCGACAAAATAGCTCGTAACTACATCGGATTTGAAACTAGATAAAAAACTTTTTATGTTGGATTGGTCCCTCATTCAACTATATTCGTACGCAACTGGGATACCCAGATGAATAGGAGAAGAGTGGCATGAAAGAGCCACTTTTTCAAAGAGCCACTATCAGTTACACAGTAGTTTTTAAACGAATGTTGGACGAATTAGTTTTTCAAAAACTAGTAAAGTTTTTATTAGTTTAACTAGCAATCAGTGTTGCTCCTTAAAAACTATAATTCGTCCAACATTCGTTCGAAAACGACTGTGTAAATGATAGTGGCTCTTTTAAAAATGTGGCTCTTCCATGCCACTCTTCCCCTAATTGAAAATTGGTAAGATACCTAATAATTTACATACCTACTTCTTTCGATTAAGTCAACATCTTTTATGGAAAGTTTTAATACATGATATATCTGTGGCAACGTGATTTTATTAAACTGACATGAACAATAAATTATTAACCCGTACAATGTGCAGTCCCCTTGAGAAGTTACTAATACGTTTCTTTATTCGCCGATATTTAAATATGTTAAGAATATATTAAATATACTTAAATATTAACCAATAAATAAACCGACTAGTCTCTCCTGGGAGGGAGGACGCCATTGATAATAAGCCGTTTGGCCCCTCTCAGGTAAGAATGCGCTTTTAACGTGTTAAACATGCACAAATGCAAAGATATATGCATCACGTCCAATTTATAATTTTGTAGATGTTACATTCGATATATCTACATCTATAAAAATTATTGCGACATTCATAAACTGCTTCCTGAACTTGTTCGAAAAGACTTCGCTACATGGGCTCGGAATTGTTCAATTCAATTTTGTTGCAAACGGAAGGTCAGTATAGTAGGCGTAGAATCCATATGAATATTAGTGTTCAAACCTTCTGCAATGAATGTAAGACCATGGCAGAAGACAATGAAGATCGAAGTATCTGTAATTTAAATTAATCAATAAGGAATGTTGTCAGTAACATGTAAATTTATTCCAAAATAATATTGTACATACGCTGCTAAAGAATACATGCGATGCGACGTAGACTTGTTGGACCGAAAAGGTACATGGCTTTGCGCTTATCATTAACGTCGTCAACAATAACTTTTGAGTTTTTAAAGATAGCTCGTGAATTGGAACAATACACCTGTAATCATTTACCAAATACATGTTCGCGATGATTCTGTTATAGCTATTGCGGAGCGTTGATAAAGAATGAAACTGATATCGCATAACCGAGAAATTCTGATTGTTCTTACGCTTCCCTGTACACGTCCATGCTGTGGTCTATTAACCTTTGCCCGATGTAACAATTAATGTATAGCAAGTAACAAGTGCCAAAAATGAAAATGATAAGTTCCAACACATTTTTCCAACAGTCCTTACGCTCTAGTAAACCCGGCATCTGAAATAACTGGTACGGAATATTCGTCAAAGATTCGTTTCTGAGATAGCATTGTAGAAGATTTACTGTGTACTTACACATAGAAAGTCCATGATAAGTAAAATAAGGCCTACAAACCATAGCACTACATAACACCTTTCGGTTGTTGTGTTCACTAACGCCATAAATCTACCGCAGAAAAATATCATAGCATAGTCTATGATTTCTTCCTTGAATGCATCTTAGAAAAAAGTAGTGCGTTATGGTGAATGTTACTCACTCTTTAGTTCTTGCCAGACGTTGTATGATATCAATTATCCAGTGAGTAAGATCTGTAGGTACTCGCAAGAAATTATCCTTATGATGGTTTCTTGTAAATGGACAATGTATTTTATATCTACAAAAGAAATTCAAATGCAATGAAATATACATGATAAGTAACTCAATTTAGTATTAAATGAACACAAAAATGTGCTTACTTAATAATAGAAAGACGGGCGCAGGCGTGCTGGATGAATGAGAAATACATCGAAAAACTAGCCACTGCAACGGCGCATAATACAAGAGTTGCTACAATCTGATACATTATTATAGGATAGTAATATGTCCGCCTTGCTGAGAAATAATCGATGCACGATATTATTGGGTAATGGTCTATATCGCTCCGTATCTCGTTCGTAGTCATAATTATGCGTAGAAGGGGTGGGGATATAGAAATAGTTATGTATAAGTAAATCAGTACTGAAAACACAAAGATAAATGTTTATCGGACTATATTTTATCGGACTATATTTTATATATTAAAATGGTATTAGCAAACGGTTAATAGTATATGGTTTCGTTCGTACATCCAAGAGACAAAGTGAACAGTTTTGTAATATGTGAATGTTTTTGCATAATTTTCAGTTCATTGTCACCTTTTAATCGTTGCCAATCGCGTTTAATGTAGGTAAAAATTTGTTGTAACTGAAAACAATTTTTCGTAATAATATAATATATGTATAATTAAAGTAAACAAATTTGCATTTACAATATTTTACTTTATATGCTAACCGTCATGTAGTTTAGAATGGCGTTAGAATAGAGAACTGAGACGGCAATAGCGGGTATGAAAACTTGCAGTGAACGGACAGCAGTTTGCAAATCCAAATTCAATGTAACAATTTGACATAGCTTAACCGAAAGTAACGTTTTTCAATTTTTCAATTTCTCGAACAATAGAAATTATTCTAGATGAGAATCGTTTAGACAGGGTGTCCCGTTTCAACACTCCAAGCGGGAAACGGCAGATAGATTGGACCAATCTAAACAGAAATATCGAAAAATATTTAGATAAATTCAGTCTAGTTAACGAGTTATTAATTAACAACGATCGGCCATTCACGGAGAGCCAGAAGCTATCGATGGCTTGGGACGTCCCCTTCAATCTCGGTAGTATGTAACGGAAGAAGCAATGGGAGGAGTAATCAACAACAAATACTAACGCGCAGCGGCACGTAATGCCGTCTATCACTGTTTACTGTGAGTACCTCTCTTTCCTTTTCTTACCCAATAGCATCATATCATTTATTTCATGCGTGCGAGGGAGAAATAGTGTAAGAAAGAGAGAAAGAGAGTCAGCGCGAGCATTCAGCGTAAGGTAGTATCGTAGAAAGAGAGTCGGGGAGAAAGAGAGAGCGAAGGTCAGTGCGCGAGCCTCTTGCGTACGGAGGTGTCGCACGGCGAGAAAGAAAGAGAAAGAAAGAGAGAGAGAAAGAGCTGTAGCGCGCGTCGATCCGCCCGTCACTGTTTACAGTGAGTAGCTCTTTCTCTCTATTTCTTTCTCGCCTTACGACACCTCCGTACGCAGGAGGCTCACGCTGACTCTCTTTCTCTCTTTCTTACACTATTTCTCCCTCGCGCGCGTGAAATAAATGGTATGATGCTCTTGGGTAAGAAAAAGAAAGAGAGGTACTCACAGTAAACAGTGATAGACGGCATTACGTGCCGCGGCGCGTTACTATTTGTTGTTGATTACGCCTCCCATTGCTTCCTCCGTTACATACTACCGAGATTGAAGGGGACGTCCCAAGCCGTCGATAGCTTCTGGCTCTCCGTGAATGGCCGATCGTTGTTAATTAACACTTTAACGACCGCTCACACAACATGTGTGTGATAGCCGGAACAAACGTTAACGACCGCTCACACAACATGTGTGTGATGCTACCGCCGAAGGTTGTTGGCCAGTACCACACTCTTTGTTTGATAATTTATGAATGTAAACAAGCGTGGATATTGCTATTGGCTTCGTATTTCATCGCCACGTCTTTGATTTTAGATAATAATTGCCAATTTTTAATTTTTGATTTTAAACTACAGTGGTGTACCACGTAAATTATGGAGCATATATCGGCGGTCGACGTTGGTGTAGTACGCTAAGCTGCCGTATAAGCGCTAGTGTCGCGCGCGTTTTCTAGTTAAAAATGCTGAAATAGCGCTAGTTTCACTTGTGTTTTGTTGAAGCAACAACAAGTAACAATAAGTACAATACGACAATATTAGCAAGTAGCATGGCATTAGGCAAAAGGCAAACATGGCATGGCATGGCATTTGGCATTAGTTCAAATATCGGCAATACAAAAGGGTGTACGAAGGGATTGCCATGTTTGCTATGCAAATAAAATTAGAAAACCTACATATTTTATGTGTAAGACATGTAAAATACCATTACATGTAGGTGATTGCTTTAATAATTATCATACAAAGGAAAAATATTAAATTTGTCGTTAAATTGTTGTTGTTTTTTGTTTTATGTTAACTTTTTCGTGAATTCAATAAAGTTCTTTAAAGTTAATTCTTCAAAAATACTGCCGGCCCCTGGCGACGTTTGACTGCGTAGACGGGCGGTCGTTAAAGTGTTAATAACTCGTTAACTAGACCGAATTTATCTAAATATTTTTCGATATTTCTGTTTAGATTGGTCCATTCTATCTGCCGTTTCCCGCTTGGAGTGTTGAAACGGGACACCCTGTATGATTACGTTTACCTCACCAAATACACTATACAATGCCATAAAACCTATGACACAATATCGAAGTAAGCGTCCTTTGTGCGGCTGAGTGTACGATAAACCAACGAAAGACAACAACTTTTGATTCAATATAAAATATCGTTCAAGTGGATCCATGCTTTGCGAGGGTATACCAACGACTGCGGCGCTACTCCGCGCGACCCTCCATTTACTCCTTCTCTGTCACGCGATCTTATTAAATATTCTAGATAGGTACTAGAGCAAATTGGTGTTATTAGAAAATTAAAAAGAAACATTGAGTTCGTTACAATCGCACGTATATTTAAAGCAACAGCAGTTCGAATGGGAAAATTTCATTAACGAGTATATGTTACGATCTTAGCAGATGTTCTTTCCCATTCTTCGATATCCTGTTCGCAGTCATTGCCTTCTAGTCATCATAACACATTTCCATTATATAATCGGCGTTACACAGTGAACTACTCATCTAATTATTATTAATGCTAATTGCCGGGTCACGTTTTGCGCGGTCTTTTTACCTGAGAGTCCCCCCTTTCTAAAGAATGTCTTGGGGTCTAGGCTCCCACAATTTTTTCTTTGCAAGGCAACAACTCTTTGTCCTTTACGAATCTCAGTGGTAGGTTATGATCGTGAGTACGATTTTACGCATGAATGAGGTGTCGCATCTCGGCGAGTGGTGTAGCATATCCTTAGACAATTCGATAGAATAGCTCGTAACTACATCGGATTCGAAACTATATAAACAAATTTTTATGTTGGAATGGTCCTTCATTCAGCTATATTTGTACGCAAATGGGATACCCAGATGAATAATTGGAAAATGGTAAGATAGTAGTTTACATACTTACTTCTCTCGATTAAGTCAATATCTTTACTGAAAAGTTTTAATACATGATATATCTGCGGCAACGTGATTTTATTAAACTGAGACGAACAATAAAGTATCACCCGTTCAATGCACAGTCCCCTCTAGAAGTTCCTAAGCCGTTTCTTTATTCGCCGATATTTAAATATGTTAAGAATATATTAAATATACTTAAATATTAACCAATAAATAAACCGACTAGTCTCTCCTGGGAGTGACGCCGCCATTGAGAAAAAGCCGCTTAGTTCATCCTAGGAAGAAGTAGGGTATGCATTGAACGTGTTAAAAATACAAACTTGCTAAGATAAACGCATCGCATCCTGTTTATAATGGGATATATCTACATCTATACAAATTTATACGACACTCATAAACTGCTACCTGAACTTATTCGGAAAAACTGCACTTCGTGGGCTCGAGAGTTTTTAGTTCAATTCTGTTGTAAACGGAATGTCAGTATAGTAGGCGTAGAACCCACTTCAATATCAGTGTTCAAACCTTCTGCAACGAATGTAATACCATGGCAAAAGACAATGAAGATCGGAGTAGCTGTAATTCAAATTATTCGATAAAAATGGCTGACAGTACAACGTAAATTCATTAAAAAATAATAATGTACACACACTGCTAAAGAATAAATGGGATGCTACGTAGACATGTTGGACCGAAAAGGTACATGGCTTTGCGCTTATCATTAACGTTGTCAACAGTAACTTTTGAGTTTTTAAAGATAACTCGTGAATTGGTACCATACACCTGTAATCATTTACCAAATACATGACCACGATGATCGTGTTATAGCTATTGTAAAGCGTTAATGAAGAATGAAACCGATATCGCATAGTCGCGAAATTCTGATTGTTCTTACGCTTCCCTATACACGTCCATGCTGCAGTCTATTAATCTTTGCCCGATGTAACAATTAATGTATAGCAGGTAAAGAGTGCCACAAATGAAAGTGATAAGTTCCATCACATTTTTCCAACTGTTTTTACGCTCTAGTAAACCCGGCATCTGAAATAACTGGTACGAATTTTTTTTCAAAGATCCGTTTTGCAAAAATCTTGCACACTAAGGTACTTACACATAAAAAGTCCATGGTTAGCACAATAAATGCTAGAAATACTTGAAATAAATAACACTTCTCCGTTGTTGTGTTGACTAAAGCCATAAATCTTCCGTACAAAAATACCATAACGCAGTCAATGATTTTTTACTTGAATGTATCTTAGAAAAAAGTAGTGCATTTACGTGAATGTTACTCACTCTTTAGTTCTAGCCAGATATTTTATAATATCGATTAGCCAATGAGTAAGATCTGTTGGTTTTAGGGCGACATTATCCCTATGATTGTTACTCATGAATGGACAATATATTTTATATCTACAAAGCAAATTCAAAAGCAATAAAATGTACATGATAGGTAGCACGATTTGGTATTAGACGAACAGAAAAATGTGCTTACTTAATAATAGAAAGACGTGCGCAGGCGTGCTGGATAAACGAGAGATACATTGTATAACAAGCAATTGCTACGGCAGCTAATAGTAGAGTTGTTATAATCTGATACATTATTATAGGATAGGAATATGTCTGTCGTGCTGAGAAATAATCGATGCACGATATTATTGGATAGTGATCTATATCGCTCCGTATCTCGCTCGTAGTCATAATTATACGTAGAACAGGCGGAAATATAGAAAAAGTTGCATATAAATAAACCATTACTGAAAACACGAAAATGTTTATCAGACTATATTTTAGGTACAGGGTGTAAAAAAATGTTTTGTCTTGACTACCATAGTTGGATTCTACACTTTCAAACCGGTGGAGATCTACTAAAGAAACTCCACGCAAAATTTACCTTGATCTCGAAAATCAAGGTCCAATTTTTGGTTAACCATGTGACGTTCTACTCTTCTTTAGGCCAAAATCGTAAAAAGAACCATATGTTCCAAAGCAACCCTTTCGGCAGAAATTTATGTTGAAATATTGTTATTTGCAAAATGAATTTTATGTTGCATAGCTCCATAAATCTAACTTAACCTTCGTATATCATGTGTGACAAATGTGTGATATTTGTTGATTTTCGAGATGAAGGTCAATTTTGCGGGCAGTTTTATTAGTAGATCTTCACCGATTTGAAAGTATAGAATCCAACTATGGTAGTCAAGACAAAACATTTTTTTACACCCTGTACATCTCAAAATAATATTACCAAACGATTAATAGAATACGATATCGTTCGTACATCCAAAGAATAAGGTGAACATTTTAGTAACGTGTGAATGTTCTTGCATAATTTTCAGTTCAGTGTCCTCTTTTATTCGTTGCCAATCGCGTTTAATGTAGGAATGAATCTGTTGAAACTAAAAACAATTTTTCGTAATGGTATAGTATATTATTAAAGTAAACAAGCGTGCATTTAGAATATTTTACTTTATGCGCTAACCGTCATGTAGTTTAGAATGGCATTATAATATAGAGCTGCGGCAGAAACAGCGGGTATAAAAGCTTGGAGTGAACGAACAGCGGTTTGCAAATCCAAATTCAATGTAACAATTTGGCATAGCTTAACCGAAAATAATTATTTGCATTTTTACAATTCTTCAGATAATAGAAACTATTATAGATGAAAATCGCCTATATGATTACGTTTACCTCACTAATTACACTATATAATGACATGAAACCTATGATACAGTATCGAAGTAAGCGTCCCTTGTGCGGCTGAGTGTACGATAAACCAGCGAAAGACAACAACTTTTGATTTAATGTAAAATACCGTTCAAGTGGATCCATGCTTTGCGAGGGTATACCAACAACTGCGGCGATACTCCGAGCGTCCCTTCCTTTACTCCTTCTCTGTCACGCGATCTTATTAAATATTCTAGATAGGTACTAGAGCAAATTGGTGTTATTAGAAAATTAAAAAGAACCATTGACTTCATTACAATCACACGTATATTTAAAGCAACAGCAGTACGAATGAGAAAATTAGCAGATGTTCTTTCCATTTCTTCGATATTCCGGCGTTTACTCAATCGGCGTTTCACATTGAGCTACTCATCTAATTATTATTAATGGTAATTGCCGAGTCACGTTTCGCGCGGTCTTTTTACCTGAGAGTCTCCCCTTTTTAAAGAATATCGTAGGGTGTAGGCTCCCACAATTTCTTCTCTGGAAGGCAACAACTATTTGTTATTTACGAACTTTAGTTGTGGGTGAGAAAAGAGAATTTCGTTGGGCTATTCGAGAGAATAGCGGGTTTGAAACTAAATGAAAAACTTTTTACGTTGGTTTGGTCCTTCATTCAACTATATTCATACGCAAATGGGATACCCAGAAAAATAATTGAAAAGTGGTAAGATAGTAGTTTACATACTTACTCCTTTCAATTAAGTCAATATATTTTATGGGAAGTGTTGACATGTGATATATCTGCCGGCAACGTGATTTTACTGGACTTACATGAACGATAAAGTATTATCCAGTTCAATGCACAGTCCCTTTCTAGAAGTGACTAGTCCGTTTCGTTATTCGCCGATATTTAGATATGTTATAAATATATTAAGTATACCTAAATATTAGGTAGGGAGGGATGACGCCATTAGTAAAAGGCCGCTTAGTCGCTCCTAGGAAGGGGTACGCATTGAACGTGTTAAACATACATCACATCTTATTTTTAATAGGATATAACTACACCTATACAAATTCACGCGACATTCATAAACTGCTACCTCAACTTGGTCGAAAAAACTGTACTATATGGGCTCAAGATTTTTTAATTAATTTACAAGCCTTTATTAAGTCTCACATATATGTTTGTCCGATACAAATCTTGTAAGCTAAATTTGACCCACTTATAGGTACATATCCAATCGACTCGAAATTTTACACACATACCGAACTCGGATGACAATACATTTTTTTCACAAAAAAATGTCGAAAAAGTAACGGGTTCTTTCGAGAAATTTGAAGCTACTTATATATCAAAAAGTGCTATCGTTTATCAACTGAACGAGTAGCCGAGATGTTAGCCTCTCAGTTTTGTGCTTCCGACGCCGGAGGTCCGAGTCCCAACGGATCTCTAGTGGATTTTATTTTATTTTTTAAATGTCCGACAGCTTTTTGACAGCTTAACCTCAAACCACAAACCCTGTTATACCTTACTCGGAACTAAAAATTAAAAAATAAAATTATATGAAAAAAAAAAAAACTATTTGTGAACAAACTTTTATTTAGTGTACTAAAAAGACAATAATAAGAATATTTTTTGCTTAAGACAGTGCTGAGTGCTATTTTTAAGTGCTCATAGTTTGAATGGCCGGATCCTCCGAAAAAGTAGTATCAAAGCTATGGCTATAACACATATAATATATTATGTTGAATTATTCGTCTTAAAAGCTTGTCGCGTTATAGAACATAAAGATACATATTTAGATACTTATAATTTCTATCGAACAATATGAATGCCTTCTCGAGCGCGTCGAGCTTTCAAGACAGATAATCCAACATAATATATTATATGTGTTACAGCCATAACTTTGATACTACTTTTTATGAGGATCCATCCATTTAAGCTATGAGCTCTTATAAATAGCACTCAGCACTGTCTTAATCAAAAAATATTATTATTATTGTCTTTTTAGTGCACTAAATAGAAGCTTGTTTTCAAAAAGTTTTTTATTTCATATAATTTTTTTCAGTTAAATTCTGTTGCAAACGAGAAGTTACTATAGTAGGCGTAGAACCCACTTCAATATCAATGTTTAAACCCTCTGTAATGAATGTAGGACCATGGCAAAAGACAATGAAGATCGAAGTAGCTGTAATTTAAATTATTCGATAAAAATCGTTGGCAGTATAATGTAAATTCGTTCCAAAATAATAATGTACATACACTGCTAAAGAATACATGTGATGGTACGTAAACTTGTGCGACCGAAATAGTACATGGCTTTGCGCTTATCATTAACGTCGTCAGCAATAACTTTTGAGTTTTCACAGATAGCTCGTGAATTGGTACAATACACCTGTAATCATTTACCAAGTACATGACCACGATGATCGTGTTATAGCTATTGCAAAGCGTTGATGAAGGAATGAAACCGATATCGCATAGTCGCGAAATTCTGATTGTTCTTACGCTTCCCTATACACGTCCATGCTGTAGTCAATTAAGCTTTGTCCGATGTAACAATTAATGTACAGCAGGTAAAGAGTGCCACAAATGAAAATGATAAGTTCCAACACATTTTTCCAACCTTCCTTATGCTTTAGTAAAACCGGTATCTGAAATAACTGAAACAAAATATACGGCATGGAACCTTTCGTTGAAAACATTGTAAGCGATGTTGTGCGCAGTACTTACACATAAAAAGTCCATGATAAGCGCGATAAATGCTATAAATACTTGAAATAAATAACACTTCTCCGTTGATGCGTTGACTAAAGTCATAAATCTTCCGTACAAAAATACCATAACGCAGTCAATGATTTTTTACTTGAATGTATCTTAGAAAAAAGAAGTGCATTAACGTGAATGTTACTCACTCTTTAGTTCTAGCCAGATATTTTATAATATCGATTATCCAATGAGCAAGATCTGTTGGTTTTAGGGGAACATTATCCTTATGATTGTTACTTATGAATGGACAGTATATTTTATATCTACGAAGCAAATTCAAAAGCAATAAAATGTACATGATACGTAACTCAATTTAGTATTAGACGAACACGAAAATGTGCTTACTTAATAATAGAAAGACGTGCGCAGGCGTGCTGGATAAACGAGAGATACATCGTATAACAAGCAATTGCTACGGCAGCTAATATTAGAGCTGCTATAATCTGATACATTATTATAGGATAGGAATATGTCTGTCGTGCTGAGAAATAATCGATGCACGATATTATTGGGTAGCTATCTATATCGCTCCGTATCTCGTTTGTAGTCGTAATTATACGTAGAACAGGCGGAAATAGACAAAAGGTTGCATATAAGTAAACCATTACTGAAAATACGAAAATGTTTATCAGACTATATTTTAAGTATATCTTAAAATAATATTACCAAACGATTAATAGAATACGGTATCGTTCGTACATCCAAGAGACACGGTGAACATTTTAGTAATGTGTGAATGTTTTAGCATAATTTTCAGTTCAGTGTCCTCTTTTATTCGTTGCCAATCGCGTTTAATGTAGGAATGAATCTGTTGAAACTAAAAACAATTTTTCGTAATGGTATAGTATATTATTAAAGTAAACAAGCGTGCATTTAGAATATTTTACTTTATGCGCTAACCGTCATGTAGTTTAGAATGGCATTATAATATAGAGCTGCGGCAGAAATAGCGGGTATAAAAGCTTGGAGTGAACGAACAGCGGTTTGCAAATCCAAATTCAATGTAACAATTTGGCATAGCTTAACCGAAAATAATTATTTGCATTTTTACAATTCTTCAGATAATAGAAACTATTATAGATGAAAATCGCCTATATGATTACGTTTACCTCACTAATTACACTATATAATGACATGAAACCTATGATACAGTATCGAAGTAAGCGTCCCTTGTGCGGCTGAGTGTACGATAAACCAGCGAAAGACAACAACTTTTGATTTAATGTAAAATACCGTTCAAGTGGATCCATGCTTTGCGAGGGTATACCAACAACTGCGGCGATACTCCGAGCGTCCCTTCCTTTACACCTTCCCTGTCACGCGATCTTATTAAATATTCTGCCCTCGCTTTCCGCGATAAGGTATTAGTGCAAATTGGTGTTATTAAAAAATTAAAGAAATTTCTTGTCGCGGTTAGTGTTAGGTACACATATTTTCAGGGAAACAGCACACCAACTGTAGAAGTCCCGTTGGAAAGTACACATTACGATTTTAGCAGATGCTCTTTCCCTTACTTCGATATTCCGTTCAGAACATTTTCTTAATAATTATCATAACCTACTGGTGGTAATATCGATCGGCTACCGGCCCTTCTATATTTTACTCAATCGGTGGTACAAATTGATCTACTCATCTAATTATTATTAATGGTAATAGGTATTATTATTTATGGTAATAGATAGCTGTTTGCGCGATCTTTTTACCTAAGAGTCTACCCTTTGCAAAGAATGTCTTAGGAGGTAGGATTCCACAATTCCTCCCTTGCCAAACAACGACTATCTGTCCTTTACGAACCTCAGTGGTAAGTGATGATTGAGTGTACGATTTTATGTAGAAATATTGCAAATTGCTCCAATTGTCTATTTTTTTTACGTAAGCCCGTAAATATTGAGGTGTCGCACTGTAGCAAGTATCTCAGGCGTGTTGTTGGTAAAAGAGAAAATCGTTAGGCTATTTGGGAGAACAGATTATAGCTATAGCGAATTTTAAATCTCATAAAACAATTTATTACGTTGGATTGATGCTTTATCTAACTAAATTGACACGCAAATAGGATACACAATAGAAAAATTGAACATTAGTAAGATGATAATTTACATACTTACACCTCTCGATTAAGTTAACAAATTTCATAGAAAGTCTTAACACTTGATGGATCTGTTGGCACCGTGATTTTATTAAACTGACATAAACAGCTAAGTAATAATCATACAGAATTGCTAAGGTATACGTATTCCATCCTATTCATATGCCATATGTTTACGGATTCATAAACTGCAACGTGATTTTGTTCGAAAAATCTGTCAGTAATTTTTCAATTAAATTCGGTTGAAAATAGAAGGTAGGTAGTAAGCATAAAACCCACTTCGCTATCCATGTCTAAATCATCTGCACTGAACGTAGGACCATAGCAAAAGACAATGAAGATCGAAGTAGCTGAAATTTAAATTAATCGATACAAAATGTTCACAATAAAATGTGAATTTACACCAAAATAAGAATGTACATACACTGCTAAATAATACATGCGATACTACGTAGACTTGTTGGACCGAAAAGGTACATGGCTTTGCGCTTATCATTAACGTCGTCAACAATAACTTTTGAGTGTTTAAAGATAGCTCGTGAATTGGTACAATACACCTGTAATCATTTTCCAAATACATGTTCGCGATGATCCAGTTATAGCTATTGCAAAGCGTTAATGAAGAATAAAAACGATATCGTATTGTCGCGAAATTCTAATTTTTCTTACGCTTCTCTGTACACGTCCATGCTGTAGTCGATTAATCTTTGCCCGATGTAACAATTAATGGATACCGTGAGAAAAGTACCGACGATGAAAAAAATTAGTTCTACCACATTTTTCCAACCTTCCTTATGCTCTAGTAAAACCGGTATCTGAAATAACTGGCACAAAATATTCGGCATTGAATCCTTTCTTTGAAAACATTGTAAACGATGTTGGCCGTAGTACTTACACATAAGAAATCTATGATCAAGAAAATAAATGCTAAAAGCACTTGCACTAAATAACACTTCTCCGTTGTTGTGTTCACTAACGCCATAAATCTTCCGTACATAAATATCAGAACACAGTCAATGATTTTTTACTTGCATGTATCTTAGAAAAAAGTAGCGCGTTAATGTGAATGATACTCACTCTTTAGTTCGAGCCAGACGTTGTATAATATCGATTATCCAATGAGCAAGATCTGTGGGTATTAGGGGGGAATTATCCTTATGATTGTTACTCATAAATGGGCAATGTATTTTATATCTACAAAACAAATTTAAATGCAATGAAATATACATGATAAATAACTCAATTTCGTATTAGATGAACACAAAAATGTGCTTACTTAATAATAGAAAGACGTGCGCAGGCGTGTTGGATAAACGAGAAATACATCGAATAACAAGCAATAGCTACGGCAACTAATACAAAAGTTGCTATTATCTGATACATAATTATAGGATAATAATACGTCCGTCGTGCTAGGAAATAATCAATGCACGAGATTATTGGGTAGTGATCTATATCGCTCCGTACCTCGTTGGTAGTCATGATTATACGTAAAACAGGTGGAAATATAGAAATAGTTACATATAAGTACACGATTACTGAAAACACGAAGAAGTTTATCAGACCATATCCGAAGTATATATTAGAATGATATTACCAAACGATTAATAGAATACGGTATCGTTCGTACATCCAAAGGACAAGGTGAACATTTTAGTAACGTGTGAATGTTTTTGCATAATTTGCATTTCACTGTCCTCTTTTAAGTGTTGCCAATCGCGTTTTATGTAGGTATGAATTTGTTGTAACTGAAAACAAATTTTTAAAAATGGTATAATATATTATTAAAGAAAACAAATTTGTATTTGCAATATTTCACTTTATATGCTAACCCTCATGTAGTTTTGAATGGCGGAATAATATATAGCTGCGACAGAAATAGCGGGTATAAAAACTTGCAGTGAACGGACAGCAGTTTGCAAATCCAAATTCAATGTAACAATTTGACATAGCTTAACCGAAAGTAATGTGTTTCATTTTTTCAATTCTTCAGACAATAGAAATTACTCTAGATGGAAATCTAGAGTATATATGACTATGAGTATATGATGACGTTTACCTCTCCAAGTACACTATACAATGACATGAAACCTAAGAGACAGTATCGAAGTACGCGTCCTTTGTGCGGCTGAGTGTGCGATAAACCAGCGAAAGACAACAACTTTTGATTCAATGTAAAATAACGTTCAAATGGGTCCATTCTTTGCGAGGGTATACCAACGACTGTAGCGATACTCCGAGCGACCCTCTCTTTACACCCTCCCTGTCACGCGATCTTATTAAATATTCTGCCCTCCCTTTCCCGCGATAAGGTATTAGTGCAAATTGGTGTTATTAGAAAATTAAAAAGGTATATTGTCGCGGTTAGTTTTAGGTACACATATTTTCAGGGCAACAGCACACCAACTGTAGAAGTTGCATTGGAAAGTACACATTACGATTTTAGCAGATGCTCTTTCCCTTACTTCGATATTCCGTTCAGAACATTTTCTTAATAATTATCATAACCTACTGGTGGAAATATCGTTCGACTACTGTCTTTCTACATTTTACTCAATCGGTGATACACATTGATCTACTCATCTAATTATTATTAATGAAAATGGATAGCTGTCCACGCGATCTTTTTACCTAAGACTCTACCCTTTGCAAAGAATATCGTGGGAGGTATTTCTCCCTTGCCATGCAACAACTATTTGTCCTTTACGAACCTCAGTGGTGAATGATGATTGATAGTACGATTCTATATGGAAATGTTGTAAGTTTCTCCAATTTCCTATTTTTATTATATAAGTCCGTGAATATTGATATGTCGCACTTCAGCGAGCAGCGCAAGTTTGTTTTCGTAAAACGGAATTAAGTTTTGTCATTTGAAAGGATAGCTGTTTGCTACAACGGATATGAAACTAGATAAAAAATTCTTTTTACTTTGGATTGGTCCTTCATTTAACTATATTCGTACGCAAATCGGATACCCAGATGAATAATTGAAAATTGGTAAGATAGTAGTTTACGTACTTACTCCTCTCAATTAGGTCAACATATTTTATGGAAAGTTTTGACACGTGATATATCTGTCGGCAACGTTATTTTATTAAGCTGACATAAACAATCAAGTATTAAACATATAGAAATGCGACGATATACGCATCGTATTCGTAGCCCTATAGGTGTTCCATGCAATATATCTACACCTACACAAATTCTTACAGCATTCATAAACTACCTGAACTTTTTCGAAGAATCTGTTGTAGATTTTTCAATTAAATTCTGTTGCAAACGGAAGGTAAATATAGTACTCATAGTACCCGCTTCAATATCAGTGTTTAAACCCTCTGCAATGAATGTAGGAACATGGCAAAAGACAATGAAGATCGAAGTATCTGTAATTTAAATTAATCGATAAAGCATGTTGTCAGTAACATGTTAATTTATTCCAAAATTATAATGTACATACACTGCTAAAGAATTCATGCGATGCTACGTAAACTTGTGCGACCGAAAATCTACATGGCTTTGCGCTTATCATTAACGTCGTCAGCAATAACTTTTGAGTTTTCACAGATAGCTCGTGAATTGGTACGATACACCTGTAATTATTTTCCAAATACATATTCGCGATGATCCTGTTATAGCTATTGCAAAGTGTTGATGAAGAATGAAACTGATATCGCATAGCCGACAAATTCTGATTGTTCTTACGCTTCCCTGTACACGTCCATGCTGTAGTCTATTAATCTTTGCCCGATGTAACAATTACTGTATAGCAGGTAAAGAGTTCCACAAATGAAAATGATAAGTTCCAACACATTTTTCCAACAGTCCTTACGCTCTAGTAAACCCGGCATCTGAAATAACTGGTACGGAATATTCGTCAAAGATCCGTTTCTGAGAAAGCATTGTAGAAGATTTACTGTGTACTTACACATAAAAAATCCATGATAAGCGCAATAAATGCTAGAAATATTTGCACTAAATAACACTTCTCCGTTGTTGCGTTCACTAAAGCCATATATCTTCCGTAGAAAAATATTATAACACAGTCAATGATCTGTTACTTGAATCTTAGAAAAGAATTATGCATTACCGTGAATGTTACTGACTCTTTGGTTTTAACAAGATTTTGGGCAATATCGATTATCCAATGCGTACGATCTGTGAGCGTTGTGGGAGCATTCTCCCTATGATCGTTACTTAAAAACGGATAAGAAATTCTATACCTACGAAATAATTGCAATCAAACATATGTAATATGTAAATGGAATGCAGCGATGGTGGGGCAAATTTATTTGCTTACTTGATAATAGAAAGTCGTGCGCAAGCGTGGTGAATAAAGGCGAAATACATAGAAAAACTACAAATTGCCAGAGAACCTAATACATAAGCTATTCCAATCTGACACATTATTATGGGATAATAATACGTTCGTCGATTTGAGATATAATCGATACACGATATTATTGGGTAGAAATCTAAATCGCTCCGTATTTCATTTGAAGACAAAATTATGCGTTGAAGGGATGGAGAAATAGAAGTGGTTAGATAGACATAAAACATTACTGAAAGCACGAAAATAAATGTTTAAAAGGCTATAATTTAAGTTAAAGAATGATATTACTAAACGACAAATACAAAATAATTTCGTACATGCGATAGTCATGGTGAAAAATTTGCTAAGATGATTATGTTTCTGCATAATTTTCAGTTCAGTATCATCTTTTAATTGTTGCCAATCATGTTGAACGTAACTATACATTTTCTGTAACTGAAAACAGTTTTTCAGAGTTTTGTGATATATTACTAATCAAAATATACAGGTAATAACAAAACTTTTACTGTGAATACTAACTGTTATAAAATGAAAAATACAGGTGCCGTATAAAATTGCTGCACAAACAGCAGGTAACAGAACTTGCAGTGTACGAACTGCAGTTTGTAAATCCAGATTCAATGTAAAAATTTGACACAGCTGAAACGAAAGTAATGTTTTTCATTTTCTAAATTCTTTGAATACAAACTATTCTACATGAAAATCACTTGTATGATAGCGTTTACCTCACTAAATACACTATAGAATGACATGGAACCTACAATATAATAGCGGACTAAGCGTTCTTTATACGACTGAGTGTACCATAGGCCCGCTAAAGACAATATCTTTTGATTGAATGAAAAATAACGATCAGAAAGGTCCATGCTTCGCGGAGGTTCATCAATAACTGTAGCGATACTCGAATCGATCCTCCCACTATACCTTCCATGTCGTGCTATCTTATTAAATATTCTCCTTCCTTTTCCGCGATTGGATACTAGTGTAAATTGGTGTTATTAGACAATTACAATGAGAGTCAACTTCTGTTAAATTACTGTGCGCCTGTGGAAATTTTACTAGAAAGTATACATTACGATCTTAACATATGTTCTTTTCCTTATTTTGTTATTCACCCTATAGACTGTCTAATAATTGTTAGATCACATTATTGTAAGTATAGCATTTTCACTGCCCCTCTTCCCCATATTTGATTTAAGCGATGGTTCATGTAATTCTTTTTCTCTAATTATTATTAATGATAATTTCTTTATCCCGTTTCGCAGTCTTTCGATCTAAGTAATTCTCCCCTTTCTGTAGAATGGCGTGGGAGGTATGCTCCGATAGCCACTTCATCCGCGACTCTCGATTCTTTACGATACTTATTCCTTAAGTTCAACCTTTAGAGGACGGGGCTGGTCCCAAAGGGGACCACCTTGGGAAACAAAATGTGTCATTTTTTTCTGTGGTAGTTTGATGAAAAAAATCCTGGACCTTCAAAAAGGTAATTTCAAAGTCAAATTTTTTTTTCTATTTTGAGCCCAAACGTCGTTGCCCAACATTCCTTTTTAGGACTGTTGGCGAATATAATATGCGTGTGTGTGTATTAAAAATTTGACCTTGAAATGACCTTTTTTCAAGGTCGAGGACGCATCCAGGATTTTTCAACTATTTTTTTCCTTTCCCTTGCGGACGACGCTGGTCCCTTTAGGTACCACCTGTTTGGTCGGAGACTCGTTCTGAGTTATACATTCGATTTATATATGAATTACACTAGCAAAATAATCTCCTATGGAGATTGAAATTGCATAAATAAAATAAAAAAATATGAATTACACAATTTGAAAAAGGTCGATTTGCACTGAAAATTTCCCGTCCTCTAAAGGTTAAGTGCCGATTGAAAGCAATAACGTGGGGTGTTTTAAACTGAATTTTTTTATTGAGTATATTTGCATATAAGTTTTTTTCTTTTAGGCAGGTTCGTCGGCAGTGTCTTACATAGCGTAACCGCAAACAGCGCTGGTTCGTCATACCTTTTGATGAAGATTGAAATTTTCAATTGTGTTTGGAATTCTGCACGAATCGCAATGTTTTTCAAATGTATGTATAAGTTTATGTGTGGTATCTGTAACTCTGTGTGTTTAGATGTTTACTTTTTGTTCGATTGAAATAAATTAATTGGCTGAACGAAATAACGTGAACTTTTGTTTTCTGTAATTTTAGGATAATAGTAATTTGAAGGTTATATTCCCTTAAATGAAATACTTTTGTATTAAACATGTTGTGTTACAATAGCCGATGCGAAGAACAGATTTTTTCCATTTATGGAAAAATTATGTTTTTCAATCTCTGGTTGGATACTATTTCTACTGATCTCGATTAGATTAGGATTTCTTATATATGCGATTCTCGAATACACGCTTGCGATCAGGGTGTTGCAACTCAATGCATAAGCACAGTATATACAGTAGCGAAACTCTCGACAAATCCTTTGTATTTTGTGTAGTGATGTGCAGAATCGATTCAAAGAATCGATTAATCGATTTTTTTTAGTAATCGTAATGGTAATCGATTAATATAAATAATCGAAATCATAATCGATTATTCAAAATAATCGAACTTTTTGTATTACAGTCATGTATGTGACTATTTCTTTTAACTTTTAATACCTATTTAAAATCTATTTTATTTTGTTCCACAATAGCGATAAGCGTCATCTATTTACCGTGTTAATGACTAGTAGATAACCAAAGTTGCTAACATAACATTCAATGCATAGTGCATATCATGGACCTACAGTCGGAGTACGAAAAAAGTCTTCTGGCAGAAATGCTGGTCTTATTGGGTAGAGTTCAAACGCATTTTCGACTCCAGCGCGCTATTTGCCGAATCGTTTACAAATATTAAGCTCCCCGCCTGAGAAAGGACAGTGAGTGGTACTAAATAAGTAAACAAATGTGATAATGTTTAATTGTAACTAAGTGCAATTTACTTTAGAATTTGATTTATGTCTAAAAGGAAATGTAAGAGACTGTTTAAGTTAACTGAACAGTTAAGTTGAGTTTTTGGTGACAGCAGTTAAGTTGACTGAAATAAAATTAAAGATTATGTAAAACTTTAAATCTAATTTTATTAAGTATCTAAATCAAAATTGATTATTACAATTATAATACACATACACATACATATTATTACAATTATAAATTACACATACAAGAGTGCGCAACACAGATGTCACAATGTATTCCACCCCTCTATGTGGCGTGCCCTTAATCGATTAATAATCGATTATTAATCGATGCATCGATTTAGACGTCAAATCATAATCGATTAATCGATTACCAAAAATAATCGGTTCTGCACATCACTAATTTTGTGTTGGCCAAAATTGAGTGCGCATGCGCGAAGCTGGCTTAGAGCACGGTAACGCCATCTGAACTTCTTTCTCACTTGCTCTCACGTTTCTCGCTCTCTCTCGCACATTAGTTACACCACTAGCCGCAGAGTAGCGCCTCGATCAAGTGACGCTTACAGGACCAGGCGCGTGGCGTCGTTTCGGTCGGCCCGCTAAGCGAGCGGGTTTTGTTCGAAATATGAGTAACATTTTATTATTATTCTGTTCCTCCGCGCGTCGTAATGATGTGTCGTTCTAACTCGTAGTCGCTGCTTAGCTAAAAGATTGAACAAGAAGAAGAAGAAGCCAGCTACGCCCAGCACTCTTGTGTGTTCAACAAATCTATATTCTTCGTGATAGTATGTATATTTTCTAGATATATTTTATTATATACATTTTTAAGTTTTAAATATTATCTAAATGTTGGATTTTCTTGAAAACCCTTTGATCTTAGCTTTTTGTTTCAGGTATCACTGGATATTAATAATAGCGTAAAGGAAAAATGAACGTGAAAAAGCAGCAAATCTGTGCAGTACCAATGTGTTTGTTTCCAGATGATACGCCCAAAAATTATTTTAGATTTCCAAAGGAATATGACAGGTACAACACCGTTTTAGAGTTATTGTTGTTAAATAAACTATATTTTTAATAGTACCATGGACATTATTTTATTATTGATAAAATGGTATAATATTTCCAGATGACTGCAATGGGTACATGCATGTGGAAGATTGGATTTAGTACCTAAAGGTCCAGAGTATGCTTCTAGGAATTGTCGTTTGTGCAATTTGCATTTTGAAAACAAATGGTACAAACGGAACAAAACTAGAGCTTACCTTAAACCTGATGCTTTGCCAACGATATTCTTTAAAGTTGGTTGTGAACAACAGTAAGTAAATAATTATTAATTTAATTTAAGTTAAGTAAGGGAAATAATTTTGTTTCATATGAATAATATATGAATAATATTCACATGAATAAAATAATGAGGTAATGTATAATCATTTATTCTAAAAATGAGGATTAAAAATAGAACCTTATAGAAATCTTTTTTCAGAAATGGTACAATTATTCGAGACGAAGAAGAAGAAAAAGCAGTTCTACAGGAAGGAGATGGGTATACTAAGCAAAGTTATTTCATATTTAGTATAATAACAATATTGTATAGTACAGTCATATGTATCTTTTGTCGTAGAAATTCATGTCCCAAAGGAACAGCAGAAGTGCAGGAAGAGAATAGGTAATTCATATTAATAGAAAACTTTTTAATTTTCAATGAGAATTATAACTGATGGAATTTTATATTTTCAGCAATGAAGGAACTTCAAAACTATTCCCGACAATTGGAGTGGATAAATTAAAAGCAGCTGAACCGTAAGTTCTTATTTACTAAATTAGAGTGAAACATATATTTTTATCTTTGTTATTTGTTATGGAATCAAATTTTGATATGAAATATTGTTACTATTATTAGAATAGATTAATAGACTATGCTATATTATAATGAAACTAGTGTAGTTACTTTAGTCGGAATAGAATTTAATTATATATACTAGCTAAACTTTTTTAATTTCAATATATTTTAGAAGTACATCTACTGAGAGGCCTGATAACGTGAATAAAACATCCGACACACCCAAAGTAAAGAAATTACTCCGCAAGTGTAAAAAATTAAAAGCGCAGAACCGATCGCTACGCGAAAGGATCCGGCGGTTTCGCTTGGAAAAGAAGAAAGAAACTACAACAGTTGGAGAAGACGAGTGTGGTCAATTAAAAAAATTAGGAAGAAAGTTGTTACCGCACAATTTTTATGAAATATTAGAAGCGCAAATCGATACAAAATTGAAAAATAAACGTGGCAGAAGATACGACACCGAGTTTAAAAGATTCGCGTTATCTTTATATTTGTTGAGTCCTCGAACTTATAAACAAATTGAACATTCCATTGCTCTGCCATCTGTACGGTCTTTACAATTATTTACAAAAAAATGGGATATTGTGCCCGCTTTAAATGCAAAAATTTTTGAAGCTCTTAAATATAAATTAAAATCATTGCCTCTTATGGAGCGTCATTGTATTGGTTAAATGCATTTAACGTATTTTTTGTTTATATTGTAAGCATTTTATGTTGCATATCATACAAAAATATTGAACAATTTTGTATTTTAACAGAAATAAAATTTTATTGTAGACTAAAAATGTAATATCTTTCTTTCATTCTTAAAATGAACATATACTTTTTAAATATCAGTAATACTTGTTGTAAATATAGCTTTTGCATGAGCATATTGCATAAATGGTTGATATTTATACAGATTTTTGCTCCAAGTACGGACGCGTGTACCGTGCTATTTAAATGTGCGAGAGAGAGTGAGAAACGTGAGAGCAAGTAAGAAAGAAGTTTAGATGGCGTTACCGTGCTCTAAGCCAGCTTCGCGCATGCGCACTCAATTTTGGCCAACACAAAATCGGGAGAGTTTCGCTACTGTATATACTGTGGCATAAGCATAGGAGCCTTATTTAACGTAGTCCCCGCCGTTTACGCATGCGCATTGTGGAAAATTCTCAACTGGAGGGCAGCACTAACAAACGCAAAGCTGCCAACCGTGTTTATTGCTTCTGTTCGTATAGTAACTAGCCTGCCGAGGTCGAGATCCCCGAGTAGAAGTGTAGTCCCCGAGAATGAGTGCAGTCCCCGCTAGCCCCTTAAACCTGTTAACCCGTTAGCCTTTTAAACCCGCCAGCCGGCTAATTAGAAGGGGCACATGAGATACATACATGTTAAAAAAGCCGCCTGTTTAATAAATAGTGAGATAGATTCATTCTTCGAAATTATTATTTTTTTATTTTACTTTTAATTATATTTGGGTATCCTATAACCAGATAAATTCGTCAATGGATATTAACTTGCTGAACAGAAGAATGGTTCGTGAGGAAAATGGTTTACATAAAAGAACGGGTTCATTTTAACTACAGCGCGCTACTGCTCGTGCACTATTACGCGATAACTGTTGTCTACTAGTATGTTTAGGTGAATAAATGACAATAATTTGATTATTAATTACCATCCTATAATTATAGAAAGAAAAAATTAACAAAAAAAGTCTCTTCTTTACGAATATGCAAGTCGCGTTTCGATAGTAAGACCAGTTCGGAAGTTACAACAGTTTAAATCTTAAGATTCATCTCAGCATAAAGTGCACTATAATAATATGTTATTATTTATTTTATGTGTATTTGAATAATATTTAAGTATCGTATTTATTTACAATAAGAATTATTATACATTATAACAAAAGTGCGTCCGATGTATTAAAAGTTATAATTATTCTATGATTTATATTACTTTCCGACTATTTGTAAAAATGTACATATATAAAATTGATATAAATAAACAAAAATAAGATACATTGCAAAAAATACTGGAATTTTTAATTGAAACCATGAATTAACCATCCAATTCCCTTATTTGTTCAACTTCTCGAGTTATTGCCTTTTGACGAAAACTCCATCAATGGAGAAAGTATCAGGAGAACATGAGCTACAAGGAAGAATTCCGATTTCAAGACCAACCTCTTCAAATAGTATGATTTCCTGGTAGAAATCCCAGTTTACGGGGAATTTGCCGAATCGCTGAGAATCGAGAAAGTAACATGAGAACGTGAGCAGCAAGGAAAAATTCGGAGTTCACGTGCCACTTCTTCAAATAGTATGCTTTCCTGGTAGAAATCCCAGTTTACGGGGAATTTGCCGAATCGCTGAGAATCGAGAAAGTAACATGAGAACGTGAGCAGCAAGGAAAAATTCGGAGTTCACGTGCCACTTCTTCAAATAGTATGCTTTCTTGGTAGAAATCCCAGTTTACGGGGAATTTGCCGAATCGCTGAGAATCGAGAAAGTATCATGAGAACGCGAGCAGCAACGAGGTATTCGGATTTCACGTGCCACCTCTTCACATATTATGGTATCCTGTTAGAAATCCCAGTTTACGGGAAAATGTTCCGAAAGCGTTCGTGAGAACATTGGCAGCGCCATCTAGCGGTGGAGAGAAGAGGCAAAATTTCATGCATTTGCAAGGAGTTCTTTTAAAACACTTTTCTGGTCGTAATAATTAACCGATTCTTATGAACGATACCTTGTTGGAAAGCTAAAAGAACGGGCTACGAAATGGCTATTATAGAATTTTTTCAATACCTCACTTTCAGTCTCTAAATCGCACTTAAACTTTTCAAATGTAATTTCTATGATGATGCTAACGTTAATAATAAAATTTGTTATAGCCATTTCGTAGCCCGTTCTTTTAGCTTTCCAACAAGGTATCGTTCATAAGAATCGGTTAATTATTACGACCAGAAAAGTGTTTTAAAAGAACTCCTTGCAAATGCATGAAATTTTGCCTCTTCTCTCCACCGCTAGATGGCGCTGCCAATGTTCTCACGAACGCTTTCGGAACATTTTCCCGTAAACTGGGATTTCTAACAGGATACCATAATATGTGAAGAGGTGGCACGTGAAATCCGAATACCTCGTTGCTGCTCGCGTTCTCATGATACTTTCTCGATTCTCAGCGATTCGGCAAATTCCCCGTAAACTGGGATTTCTACCAGGAAAGCATACTATTTGAAGAAGTGGCACGTGAACTCCGAATTTTTCCTTGCTGCTCACGTTCTCATGTTACTTTCTCGATTCTCAGCGATTCGGCAAATTCCCCGTAAACTGGGATTTCTACCAGGAAATCATACTATTTGAAGAGGTGGGTCTTGAAATCGGAATTCTTCCTTGTAGCTCATGTTCTCCTGATACTTTCTCCATTGATGGAGTTTTCGTCAAAAGGCAATAACTCGAGAAGTTGAACAAATAAGGGAATTGGATGGTTAATTCATGGTTTCAATTAAAAATTCCAGTATTTTTTGCAATGTATCTTATTTTTGTTTATTTATATCAATTTTATATATGTACATTTTTACAAATAGTCGGAAAGTAATATAAATCATAGAATAATTATAACTTTTAATACATCGGACGCACTTTTGTTATAATGTATAATAATTCTTATTGTAAATAAATACGATACTTAAATATTATTCAAATACACATAAAATAAATAATAACATATTATTATAGTGCACTTTATGCTGAGATGAATCTTAAGATTTAAACTGTTGTAACTTCCGAACTGGTCTTACTATCGAAACGCGACTTGCATATTCGTAAAGAAGAGACTTTTTTTGTTAATTTTTTCTTTCTATAATTATAGGATGGTAATTAATAATCAAATTATTGTCATTTATTCACCTAAACATACTAGTAGACAACAGTTATCGCGTAATAGTGCACGAGCAGTAGCGCGCTGTAGTTAAAATGAACCCGTTCTTTTATGTAAACCATTTTCCTCACGAACCATTCTTCTGTTCAGCAAGTTAATATCCATTGACGAATTTATCTGGTTATAGGATACCCAAATATAATTAAAAGTAAAATAAAAAAATAATAATTTCGAAGAATGAATCTATCTCACTATTTATTAAACAGGCGGCTTTTTTAACATGTATGTATCTCATGTGCCCCTTCTAATTAGCCGGCTGGCGGGTTTAAAAGGCTAACGGGTTAACAGGTTTAAGGGGCTAGCGGGGACTGCACTCATTCTCGGGGACTACACTTCTACTCGGGGATCTCGACCTCGGCAGGCTAGTTACTATACGAACAGAAGCAATAAACACGGTTGGCAGCTTTGCGTTCGTTAGTGCTGCCCTCCAGTTGAGAATTTTCCACAAGGCGCATGCGTGAACTGCGGGGACTACGTTAAATTGCCAAGGTGGTGGGGGTAAGGAGTGTCCACAGCTAGGGATGTTCGATTCCCTTGAAAGAATCGATTTTTTGAATCGATCCTGAATCGAATCGCCGGAATCGATTCATCAAAAAGACCGGAACTGAAGAACTTCCACTAATGCCACGAAAGACTCAAATCGACGAGCAAAGGAAAAAAAAAAAAAAAAAAAAAAAGCCTCTAATTCATTCGTTAAGGAATCGATTACTACGCGAATCAAGAAACAACGAATATTCGCTCGTTTTTCCCTTCAATGGGGATTCTCTTCCGCGGATCGGCTAGGGTCGCAGAAAAATTGATGTTTTTTATACTAAAGAATCAAATCTCGATTCTCGGGGTGCAGAATCGATTCTCTAAAAAATCGGAAGGCGAAGAATCGATTCAAAAAATCGATCTTTTGCACCAAAGAATCGATTCTTTTGAGAATCGAATCGGAATCGAACATCCCTAGTCCACACCCTGCTTGCGATTATCGAATATTGAAAGTTTGAACGGTTTGAATCAGTTGATTCGAATGGAAACGAGGCAAAACTTGTTTATTATAAGATTAATTTTGTTCTTTATAAATATGCATAGTATTGAAAAAAGCTTCAAATTTGTTAATAGATATTTTTTATAAGATTTGATAGTCGAATTCTTTTGTCTTTTTAATTTAATGTCAAATAATCTTCATGGTTAAAAGTAATTATAAATGGATCACTATATCTGCAATAAATGTTATTGCACGCAAGATAAAATTAAACATCCTATCGAACTGACTGAATGCGGGCATATATTTTGTCAAGACTGCCTCAAACAGGGTAATTATTCCATAATTATTAAATTATAATAATAAAATTGCTTAATGATTCTTTTTAAAACAATATATACTTTATTTGATAAAAATTGTATTCTTTAAATATATGTAGTAAATACAGATCCTTTGTTTCAGTTAAAAATAAATGTCCCGAATGTGGTTCAGTAGAAATTAAATCCGTCCCCCTAACGGCATCACTCACACCTGAATTGTCTAAAATGTTTATTCCGTTAAGCGATAGTTTAACCTCGCTAAAGTCTCTAATAATTTTCCAGAGAGAGCAGACAAACATAATTCTGGAATGCTTTTATCAAATTGTACGTGTTATTGTTACGCATGTGCATTCGATAAGTATGTAAGTCCAATTGATTCTTTTCATTTTATTAACGTTTCAGCGTGATGAATACCAAACGTTTAAATATCGTTATGCTAATGCTGTTCAGAATGAAAAGCAAATTACTCGTGAGTATTCAAATCTGAAAAAATATGCAGAAAGTTTGAGGAAAAAACTTATGTTTATGAAAATTAATAGTACCGACAGGAAAACAGTTTCCATAATTCCAGGTTTAATGCGCCAATAAAACATTGCAATCGAAAATAGTTCTGGTTGATATGTTTCAAACAAAATATGTGATATAAGTACTAATATTGAGATTAATTAAGAAAACCTTTACCTCTGTTTCCAGTAACATCTTTTAATATGCAAAATAGCTCAATTTCAAGTTAGTAAAAATTAGGATATGTTACTTCTAAGTTTATAAGTATAATAAGAGAAAATTAAACACAATATATATAAATCTTTTCCAAAGTTATAATTTTATCATTAATTTAAAAAAGTTACACGTATGTATCATGGTATTCCATTAACATATACTAGTTGCTATATTCTCATACCATAAGTGGCAAATTTTTAGAGATCGTTGCACTTTTATCTAGAAACTACCCAATGTTTCTGACTTTAACTTAAAACGCATGTCCAAACATAGAGGTCTGTTCGTTGCTTCCTAATTTGGCTTGTTGTGTACGGATTATAGATAAAAAATTATAATAATTTACTTCAAGTAGGTGTCATCGTTAAATACCAGGTTTATGCAGGTTTTAATTTACGAATTTCTACGCTTAAAATAACTACTACTTCCCATTATCTTTTTTTTATATTAACTGTACTTTTCTGTAAGTACAAAATAACCACGGCATTCTATCGTAAACAATCACTAAACAGTAATCGATAAAGCGATATCTTTGCACAATCTCACTGTTTACAATTACATCAAAGGAAGCACACACCCAAAACAAAGGTAACTAACCTATAATAGAGAGATCGCACTACTTCCGCCACAATTTGTTAAGAACTTCTAATAATCTGGAAAAAGATCGTTTCAAATAAAAGTTACTTAGCTTTCGATTGACAAGAAATTGTGGTGTAACCAATATTTGAAATCTTTTTTTTTTTTCAATAAAAAGTCAAGACACAGACGAGGTATAAGAATAGACCTGTCATTTTATGGGACTTCGTGTCTCATGAACTGAAATACCGATCGTAGGAAAACCAGACATTTTCTTACACCCTCTACGATATAGAGTGGCGAGTTTAGGAACCATATTCAATCGAATAATCGAAGTCGGTAATATCAATATGTACCCCGGCTGTATATGATAAAATCGTGGAGTGTTCTTGCTTTTATCAATTTTTTAAATATAGGTCCATAGGTAGAGTAGCATAAGTAGAGTGCCTTCTGTATGTATGAGTAAATAATTTTAAGTAGCTAGGGCAAGGTAAGGCGCTGGGTTCTGTAATTTCCATTCTGAAGTGAAAAGTCTCGCTTGTGGGTATTCGTAGACTGGTTGCAAATTTAGTAATCTTGAATATGCTTATATGCTGTAGTAATGCATGCCTTTGAATTTTGACGTGATAACTGATTCCGTTTTCTTTTCGTTTCAGGCGATCATCAAGAGCCGTCGACAACTCCTCCTATTTTCGTGTTTTTTAATAGCAGGGTTACATTGCCTGCTTTATATACTTTTAAAGTTGTTATTTGCACTTAAAAGGCATAGGCCATTTTATTAGTAGCTATATTAGCTTTTTGATAAACATGATTAGACATACTTTTGAGAATGTACCGAATATTTATCCAAATTTATTATAACTTGTATCTGAACAATATGTGTAGATACATAGTGGGGGGTACGAGATATGCTTCATTCGCAACAGATCTTTTTCTATCTACATATTGATATTACCGACTTCGATTATTCGGTTGAATATGGTTCCTAAATTCGCCGCTTCATATCGTAGAGGGCATAAGAAAACGTCTGTTTTTTCGCACGATCGGTATTTCAGTACATAGGACACAAAGTCTCATTGTATGTTCGGTCTATCTTTATATCTCGTCTGTGGTTTCTCGCAACCTCTCTTCGAGGGCGAAATTTAACCGTTAATCGATAGGTACGTTCGATAAGTCATACGCCATTCGAGTGGTTTCTCGAGCTTTCTCATTTTTTCGTTAATAACTTCGCGCGTTGGTTTCGTTACGTACGGTGCTAAGGTTTCAATAAAAGGTGAAAGATGGAGAAAATAAGGAAGAAAGAACGAAAGAGGAGACAAAGAGGTAAACTGAGAATAAAAGGTATCGAAATGGGAGTCCTCGAAGAGGGAAAGAAATAACGATAAAGTATCGAAAAGAGTTCAAGTTATCGGGATTTGGTAGCACGGTCGAAAGTACGTAGAAAAGCACGTACTACGTGCGTAGGTAGGTACGCGTGTGCACGCATGCTTTTCAAACGAAGAAAGAAGGGATGGAAAAGTTCGCGGTGGAGTTTTGCCGTTGGAAAAAGTCGCGACGGTATGAAACTCGAAATTGTATGCGCGGAGAAAGAGTCGTGCGGTTGACGGACCGCGTTTTATAAATTCCTTGGCGCTCTCGCGCTCTACCGGAGAAATTGCTTTGCCTACGATTTTTATTCCGGGAGTTCGAGGAGAAAACGGAAGAAAAATAAGTTCTCGCGCGTACCCAACCACCCACGGCGGAAAGTTCATCGAAATACCGCCTTTTGTCTTGCTCTTTTCCACGATACAAAGCGAGTTCGCTTTATTTCCATGCATTTTCTCTCCTCTTATTTTCTCCCTTTTTTTTTTTTTCTCTCCTTACCGAAGCCCGCCTTCGTTTTACTGTCATCTTATAACGCAAAGTAGGAGACCGGGACTGGTTGTCACAAAATGTAATATTTGAATTTTTTACTTTTTTTAGTAGCTTCATATTACTAAATAGATTAGTTTTGTCGAAACCTTTATATGTAATGCACATATTGACACATCTTTTAGTAGAAATATACTTTGTACTATTTTTTACAGTTTTTTAATTTTGTGACAACTTACCTCGGTCATGGGTTTATTATAACATGAAATATATGGGTTGGAAGGTTACGTAAAACGTTTCAATTTTATTTATAAAATAATTTCACAGAAACCAGAAAATATATGCAATTGTCTAAGAATCTCTAACATTGTTAACCGAAAAATGACTAAACTGTTATTCATTTATCACATACATAATCAGATTCACAGTGATGACAAATATAAGAAGTGCTATTGTAGTCTGGAGTTTACTGTTTACACATGTCAACTGTCCCCACCCATGCTATAACAACCAACCCCGGTCTCCCCTACTCCCCAGTATAAAACTCTTGCGCGAAAGCGTCCTCCAAGAATTCGTCCAACTTATGAATAGAATTAACCCGAATATCCTCAACTAAGTATTTCTACCCTAAACTATTCGATCGACGTTGATAACAATTTTCATCCCAAAAGAATTCGAAAGAACTTTTTTGTGGAGGGGGATATTCGCTGATTCTAAGGAAATTCACGACGCAAGGACGTCTTCAAATTCCTTCCATTTCTTCGAAGTTTTTCCGTAATCTTCTAGATATCCAAAGAGGAACGGCTGAATGGGTAGAAGAGCCTTTTAACCACGCGTGTGATCGACGCAGTGTACATCGATCGTGCACGTATCGATGGTACCTACTGCTTTTACTCTTCTTCTCTATCCACGGTTACGTTATACACCAGTGTATGTTTCTGCTATCGACAGAGGGAACATCCTTTATACGTAGGCGCTGCTTTCCTTCGCAATTTCACCGCTACGCCGAATCCTTTCTTCGTACGTCGACGACAATCTGGCACTCGATATCTACCTAACCTCGCTCATCCGCCCTTTATTTCCTCGCTCCTTTTACCCTCGTTCTTCCCAACCCTCCTGTACTTTTCTCCTCACCATCTTCTTCCTCCCTTTCCGACTCATCCTCCTGCTTCTCCTTTTTTCTTCTCGCGTCGTTTCGCTCAAGAATTTTTCGCTTATCTCGCGGAAAACGCATTCTTATTCTCGAAGGCGAAGCATAGCGTCGTTGTCCCGAGCGAGCTCGAAGATTCCGAATGTTTTGAGTAATTGCTGTGACTCGAGATGGGACACTGGGAAATCTTAGAATCGATGAGGATCTGCTTGGGTTGTTTCTTTCTTTTTTTTCTTATCGTGGGGGGGTTTCTTTTCAATTATTAATGCTTTTTTTTTGTTTTATTAGAATCTACATGTGGTTGAGTACATATGAGAAGGAGGCGAACAGAAAGTCACTTTTCCATTTTACAATATTTTAGGGAAATTAACAAAAACAAATAAAATATTTTTTTTTTGCCTATCAATCAACTCATTTACTATGGAAAAAGTTATTTTTTGTCAATGTCACGTTTTAAAAGGAAACAGTAAGTGTATATGGTGGGATTCGGTGTTGCAAGAGTAAAAATAAAAAAAAAGGAATAGAAGTAAAAAGTGGAAAAGTGGCTTTCTGCTCGCCTCCTCCTCATATAGGAGAGACAGTATATTATTTATTTCGCTTTTATGTTGTCCTGTATCATGATCATTCAGTCTCATATGTATTTTATTAGGGTTTATGCCCTACAACAGAAGTTCTCAACCTTCTTGACTTGTATATCTAAATTTCTATAAATTGTATCTCCTAACAATAACACGTTGAATACTATAGAGGTCACCGGTGACTGGTACTGGATTTGTTATAATGTATTCGTCATGTTTATTAGTACTATTTATTAATATTTACGAGAATATAATCAGTAGTAATAAATAGTGTGAGGTTTAAGAGATGTTTGTTCCGAAAAAAATGATTAATAGATACACTAGTTTATTTCAAAATAGCTCGGTATTCAGCGTGTTAAACAAATTCTTGTAATTTATATAGTTATCTCAAACTTTAACTGAAATTTTTCAGAAATTTTAATCGCGATTTGACCCTCCAAAATGCTCTGGTAGAAGTTTGAGAGTAAAAATGAAGCTTATATGGAATAGGGAAAATATATGGCGAATAAACTACGTTTTCAACCTCCAAGTGACCGTTTTGTCCGCTTTTACCAAATGGAGGGTCAAAACGTAGCTTATAAACTTCGTGTAGACCCTCCAAACCCTACTTTTGTACAGAACTACAATTGTAGGTTTTGGAGGGTCAAACCGAAGTTTAGATCACTCGTTAAACTTCGATTTCAACCTACTCAATCTACCACAGCATTTTGTAGGATGAAAGCGAGTCTTAATTCGAGCGGCATATACAGGGTGTCCGGTTCCAGGTGTCTAAGCGGAGAAATATATATACACATCAATGACTTGAATCGAAAAGTCTGATACCATTTTTCGAAATTCGACTTAGTTAACGAGTTAATAATTAACAAAGATCATCCAATTACGGCGAATAGCGATAAATAGCGGTTTACTTGAGATTGCAGCTAATCAAGAAATGAAGAAGTAGGAGGAACAATCCACAATAAACAACGTTACATGTCACTGCTTGCCGTGATTGGCCTATCTTTGTTAGTTAATAACTACTTAATTGTGCTGAATTTCGGAAAATGGGATTAGACTTTTCGACTTAAATCATTGATATGCACATGTAGTTTTCCGCATGGACACCTGGAACCAGACACCCTATAGAAACAACAAAGGAAAGTAGTCTTTGGAGGGTCAAACCGAAGTTAAAATTTCGACTCGGGATCCCAGTATCATAATTTTAGTAGCAACAATAAGAGTAACAGAGAGAAAAAGAACCCTACACCCTTTATTTTACAGACCGTCCTTGAAACGTATTCACCCTTTAGATTTATACCAGCTACGCGTTACCGAGCACGTAATTTAAAGAAGATTCGAGCGGTGCGAGTAGTGTCGTAGTTACTATTGCGAAATACGTGCTCGGGTAGGGAAACGTCACATCGCCGTTCCACCTTGTATAATTTCCTATTATGATATTTCTCCAGTCGGAAATGCTCGGAAATGAAAGTGTCCGCGCTGGGAATATTTAAGACACCGGCACGTCCACCGGCCCCTTTTCCTGCTAAATCCCGGACCGTGTGGGTGGTTACGGGCTTTCAAAAAATATGATATTCGTTAGACCGAATCAATGCGATCTTTGACGTACGTAGAATATATGATGCTTTCCGATCTCTTTATACAGGTTGTCCTAAATGTCTAGTTTCATTGAAAAAGTATGAAAGAAGACAGCTACTATGTCATTTTTATTAAATATTTCAACTGATTTCCAGTTTCTGTGTACGGAACTACGGTTAGTATGTATATCGTATTAATTATAACTATTGTAGAACTGGTTTCACGAAACCAGACTCTCGGAACACCTTTTGCACATATCATTTATATGTGCATTTATACGTTTGAACCGTTTTCTCGAGCAATCTTCGCGTGGAATAACATTTCTTGTTTACACTCGGCTTCTTTCGAGGGAGCTATGCTTTGATCTTTACCCGGTAATAGTTGTATTTTACTTGAGAAAGTCTATCGTAAAGTATCGATATTTAATGTACGATTTTGAAGAATCGTTACCAAACTAGAGAAATATATTCCTAAGACGAAAGTAAACGAAGGTAAAACCATAGGATCGTATCAAGAACGAAGGGTTGTTAACTCGCTTAAATCGTTGCGCGATGTGAAATCAAATTACAAGGTCCGTTACATTGTCGAAAGTCTTGCGAACTCCTGGCACGGGTAAACCAAGTAAATATAGGAAACGTGATTACAGGGACGAAAGTTTGTTTACGTCGTTGCTGTGCGAAGCTGCGTCTCGATTTCGAAGGTTCCACGCGGGTTTTCGACGAACGGAAACCGGAAATTGAAGCGTATCGTGATCTGCCACGGTTGGTTGTCGACGAAAATTCAAGCTTGATTTAATCGTCTAGATCGATACTCTCTTGGTATTATCCCTTTAGTGATTTTCGAGTTCACGATATTATTCCGATCGATCGTCGGAAAATTTCGTCGCTTTCCATCGTATTTGCCGAACGATTGACCTACTAGCGAAACGAAACCGTAAATTATACCGTTGGTGAGTTGTATCCGATCGTTAAGCTTGCTTTAATTCAAGTAAAAACGATTTCCAGGGAGAGCAAATCCATCTTGACCTCGAATATGAGAGGACACGGGGGAAAGATCGATGGGCGAGGATCCGGAAAGGTCAATAGCGACTTCATCGATTTTACGACGTCGAGAGCGAACCCACGAAATAACGGCGTTCCTTTACGGCCTACGGTTCCTACCAAATATTTTATCCCCGGGACGCATAAATGTCATGGACCGTAGAAGAAAATAAAAAAACAAAAAAAAAGAACAATTCGACCTTTGAACGTCAAGGGTAAGTTAAACGTCGTAGAGCTCTTTAAATTATATTTTTCTTTCCCGAACACGTAACGTCGTTTCGATTGGTTCACCCATCGAATTTTTATTGCAACTCAGCTTCTCCATAAACAACGAGTAGGAAACGTTTTTCTCATCCCCTACGAGATGCGACCGGTGATTTGCATCTTTATGAAGCATTTCGCGTTCCAGCGACGTCGAACGAAACGCTCCGCTTAAACGCGTTGGAAAATGAAGTGCGCTATTAATACTCGAACGCGAAATGCGCGATAATGGAGGCGAAGGCGGTTTTAGGCCGCTTTAAAAGTGCGCGCGCCTTTTTGTGATCGTGGCACCGATAATCCCACGATTCCTTCTTTTAATTGTGCGAGAGCACTCGCTCCTTCTCTCATTAATTTTCAATGGGAACGAATCCTCCGATGATTACGAATGCCGACTATGCGATAATCATTACTGGTAATCCGTCGAATTCATGAATTTTATTACGAGGAAAGATTGCGTGCTCTTAAAAACCGTTACGTGCATTTCAGAACAACGCGGTCTATTTAGGTTATATGTATCGCATTCGAACGGTACTTTGCAAGATTTTTATCCATCCTTCGAATGGAAGGAAATGGTTGTAAATAACGTGCTTGATTTGTTTTTTTCTTTTATACTTTTAGTCTAAGGTTTTTTGTTGCTGGATCGTTATAGGTTTTGAAAAAATTAATGGAAAGAGAGAAGATATTGTGCAGTAGCGGATCTTGATTTTGTGGGGCCCTTCTAACAAGGGAACATTCCCAACCCGGAAATTTTGATTTTAATGAAACTTTGTGGATAAGTAGAGTTCATCGAGTTGTTTAAAGAACAATTTTTTTTTCGGTGAAAATTCACTTTAAGGAGGTGAAATTAGCCCTCAAAGTTTTGCGAATTTTTCGTTTTTTTGATATCGCTATGTAACTGTGTATGTAGTCTAATAGATCTTGAAATATCATGCAAATTTTCCATTAAAAATTTTTTTCTATCTATCACAGTTACATAGTTATGTTAAAAAAGAGAAAAATTTGCAAAACTTTGCGGGGTGATTTCACCCCCTTAAAGTGAATTTCCGCTGAAAAAAATTGTTCCTTAAACAACTCGATGAACTCTACTTACCCACAAAGTTTCATTAAAATCAGAATTTTCGGGTTGGGAATGTTCCCTTGTAAGTATGGCATGGTTCACTAAAATAAATAATGCAGGAAAAATGCAGAAAATAAATGTACTGTAATCAGATGCAAGCAGGGTTGCGAGTTTTGACGATTTGGAACCAAATTGGGTATCTTTTTTCTTTAATTTACCATGTTCTTTTAATTATCATCAATGACTAGTACTCAATACTAACTACAAAAATTGGATTTAGAAGATATTCAAATTACCTACAAAATTGTCTACAATTATAATTTCATACTTCTAATATAAACAGACAATAAAAAATTAATTTTGATTTCTGAGGATGAGGCACCTAACGATTCCGAGGCTCTCGCTTTGCCGAGGCCCAAAGCACGCGCCACGTGCGCCTGTGTGGTAATCCGCCACTAGTGTTGTATATATTGTTCCACTTAAATGTAGCTACGTAAATATTTTGTTTCATTGCAATGACATAACAAATGTTAGGTAAATGCTTTACAATAGTTATTCACCTTGCAATACCATTTATATTGCATTAATATTATTTGTTATATCACAAATAAAGGAGATATAGATAGCTACATTTAGATGGACCACCCTGTATATAATATTATATTGTTTAATTAGTAACAAAAAGAATTACGATAGACTGGTCTCTCAATTAGTAACACAATAAGTTTTGTTAATCATTTAAAAGAATTGAACCATCCAAAGCAATGCAGGTGTAGTGAAAGTTAAAATCCATCACATCTTTATCGTCTTTTAAACTTAAGGATAATATAAAAATCGTTTGAATATTAAAAAAGAGTAAAAAGAGTAGGGTGTTCCTTAGCAGTCGTGACCCAAGTTTTTAAACAGGCTCATCTCGCGAGTATCCCGTTTTATGAACCGTATTTCGTTGACAATTTCAATCTCATCTCCATTTCCTTCTTCTCTACACGCTAGGAACTCGTGGCATTGTAGCTGGTACCGGCATTATACGGAAAGCGCGCTCTAACCCATCGTATCTCATTCCTATTCTCGATGCGCGTTGATTCAACTCCATTTTCAAGTTCGTCGAATCGCGTTAATTAAGGCAGACGTTGCTGCTGTGGTAAAAGGCTATCGTCGAAGGGTGGAACCTTCGGAGTTGCTGGTTCAAACCTCGTTCGCTCCTTTCAAAAGGGAATCCGTTTGGTCAAAGTGCGCGAACGAAACTGCCTGAAAACAGAGGAGCCTACGTTTTCCCAACTACCTTTTCTCCCCATACTTTTCTCCTTCATCGTCTTTGAAACGATCAATTAAATGTTTTTTTACGAAGCACCGAAGATAAACACCGTTAATGCAACGATACTAATTTTCCGCTTCGAATCTTCCTTTACATTTCAAAAAAGCTTGCTCTCTTTTTCTCCCTTTCCCCGTTGCTTTAATCGAATTTTCTTCTCGTTCGAGTTTTTTCTATTCCGTTCTCGCGTTAAGAATTCTGTACGTGTCGTTAACCTCAGCCAACTCGTTCCATTTTGTGTAAAAGGTATCTATTCGTTCTATGGATGTGTCAGTCGAATTTGTCTGTTTTGTGTCTGATCCGTGTTCGATTCGGCACGCACGAATGTGTCCGTGGAATAACATTTTTGGACCAATGGAAGTATCCGTTACTCGAATGCTAGCTTTTAAATTAAATAAAAGACGAAAGTATCGTTAAAAAAGTAATCTAGCAAGCTTTCTTTTCGCTTCGACACGAAAATTTATCAAAAAAAATCTTCTATTTATTTGCAAAGTTATCGCGGTTAAGTTGATTTGCTCGAACTCGACTTGTAATATGAAAAATGCCGAACTGTGCTGCGAACTTCGCTTCATCGACGCGTTCGAATGGTTCTTTAAAGAAGCAATGCGATGAAAATAATGCGATAGAATATGCAAAAGTGTGTATAAAAAGAAATCATGAGACATAGGATCTCCGAATAACTAAAGAGATAGAGAAAGACGGAGATCGTTGGTTCCGATAAACAAGCCAGTTCGACAAGCGGACAGATTCGAGTTTGCCGAGAGAAAAATACAAACGCAAACGGTAAATGGAGAAACTGATGCTCGGGGAGAGAACCGATTCGAAAAACGCGACTGATTCGAGATTGCTGAGAGAAAGCAAGTCTAGTTCGATTATCGAACAATTCTGTTAGGGTGGATTATAGGAACCGAATAGGGGAATATTCGTATTCGATCTTCAGACTTTCTCGGTACACACGTAAGCTCAGCCGATCACGCGATATTGCTTCGCTGGCTTTCGATCTTCCATCCTCCCTATCCTTCTCTCTCGTTCTCATTATATCTATATCTGTAGCTACCCATCTATCTATTTATCTATCTATATATCAATCGAGCTCTTTTCCCCTCGCTCACACTTAGGATTCACCTGTTCGTGACCAGCTTTCGAAGAGACGCCCTAAGTGATTGCGTCTGGTATATAGGAGAAATTTACTGGGAGAGCCTTGGCTCTTCCAGCGACTCGCAATCGTAACATAGTGTCAATAGCCGAAGGTAACGTCATTTTCCACGATCGGTTATACTCTCTCTCGTATACTATCGTGTACGTACTTGCTAGAAGTCCGTGGACGAATGAGAGAGAGGGTAAAGCTTTCCCATCGTATCGATCTACGTGCAAAAGTTTCAACGTCGAAAGCATATTGATTCGTGACGGCTAAAGCGAACTTTCACGAAATCGTTCGAGATCGTAAAACAATCGTCCCGGGTCCAATCGTGAACTCCGAACGCTCTTGGCGAAAAGCGTGCTACAACTGCGATATAAACGTCCTTTTCCCTATGAATCCCTGCGAATGCATCGATTTGAAAGGCATGAGACTTTCGAACGCGAACCTACGAATATATTTGAATTCCATCGATTGGCAGTACTTTTTGACGCGAGTTTCCCTTTAGGATTATATTTTCATCTAGGAATCGATGGAAAGAACAATATTGCCCTTTTTCCTTTCGTTTTATAACATTAAGGCAAAAGTATCAGTTTGTGACTCTGTCCTGGTCTCGGACCTTTCTGAATACATTTATTGATTTACTTTGTATTTTACTTGTCATTTGATTCTTTATCGACCTAGAATAAACGGTGAAATGAAGCGTGTATATTTTAACCATCTACTAATATCGCATTGTTAGTAAAGTCAACAAAAGTACAGTAATTGGAGAATTGTGAATATTTACGAAATGTAAGTTTGAAATGTATTATACATTATTCTAAGTAGAAAATTATTGGAACATTCAGTTTCAAGACGGTCCAATACTCGGCCCATGGATAAGATTCTCAATATAATACAAAAAAGACCATAAGCGATCGATCTCTGGATTAAAGCAGTCTAAATTCTTGTTTATAAACTCCATTGTACTTTATAATAGTACCTACCATTAGACTATAAATAAATACATTATTTGACGAATAAGTTTGAAATCAACTGAAATATTCTCTTAAAAGGCCCATAACTGGTACTTTTACCTTATATCGGTCTTTTAGCTTCTCATTCGTAAGTCACGAAATGAATCGGTTCATTTTCTACCATATCTTTTGTGATGCGTGCATAAAAATCGTCTGTTAGAAGTCCAAAGACGATTTTGCATGTCGCAAAATGTTCCCTTCGTTATATTCATTGAATAAAATGGATGATGGAGCCGGCCGACGTGTCCTCCTCTTCAACGGCTCTCTCTTTTTCGACTAGGAACGCCACGATGGTCTCCATCCGATGAAGACACCTTCAAGAATGACAATTTATCATTCTGCTCTACTACGAACTCTGGGACGCCCAACGCGCGTCGTATTTCACGTCAACGCGTAATACCGAACACGGATAATATTCAGAGCGTCTCTTTCTCTCTCTCTCTCTTTCAGTCGTGTGCGAGCGAGGTACAAAACGTAGGTGATATTCAACGGGGCTCGTCGACGGACGTTTACAAACTCGAAATTATCCTTCGGATATCAACCTGTCGTCCGAGTTACGTCAACATTTTGCAGTGACGTTTTTCTATGTTAACTGTTATCTCATATCTGCACTGGGTGTCATACTTATTGCAGAGATATTTTATAGAGTTAGGAGAGGTTCGGTTCTATTAAAAATTCTGTTGGTTGTTTCTGTGACGTGATTTTGGTACAAGTCGTGTATTAGATTTGTGATGTTATTATAAACGATGGGGCAGTTGAAACGACCATTTAATAAAAAATAATGTAAGTGTATATTTGAGGATAGACAATAGTAAGTGAGTTCCCATATAAAATGCTTTTACTTATGTACATATTTCTCAGGAATTACTATGTTCATTTCAATGAAATTTTGGATATTCAGTCTTCCGAGTGTGCCATTTAATTTGGCAACTGGGTGAAGTTTTAAGAAAAATATAAACAATTTCGTCCTACCGAACCATTTTTTATGCCTGATTCAAATTGGTTAAATTACTCTGCCTAAAATTAAGGCACATTTGGAAGAATATATATCCAAAATTTTAGTGAAATTGGCCGAGTAGTTCCCGAGGGAAAAGTAAATAAGATGGCATTTTATTATGGAAATTCAATTATTCTTCTCTACCCTTAAATGCAAGTGTACCTTTGGTGTCAATAAATATCCAAAAATAACAGAATCGAGTAGCGTATATCTAATATGTCTTAACACTCATAACATAATAAGACACTATAAACATTCGAGTATAATTAAGATATTAAACGGAATAAAACAGACGTCGTTACAATACATTATTCCTGTATAATAACTACAAACGTATCATTAGCCCTCGTTAATACGAATTCAAAGGAGAGATCGGTAAGTGGGTAAAAGGTCAAATGCCAGGGCTTCTGTGGTTACACAGCGTCTGATTGGACGCAAGGACGGCTCCGTGCGTCGTTCGGAACAATGTGTTTGTAACCGATGCACGCGAAGCGCAGTCCGTGGCCCCTTGTTTGTAGGACAAACATTGACTCGCACGTTCCTTCCTCGTGGCCGAAATAACGGGCAAGGATGGCGAGCATAGTAGCGCGAGAGGAAGGCTCGCAAATTGTGCGACCAAGTGGCAAACTGCCCTCGAATTCTCATGTTTCTCTCTTAAATCCTTCGACCTGTCCGTCACCACGGCTCGTACGTTGACATATTTTGGACAATTGGTCCATTCGCGATTGTAACGTAGCTTGGGGGCCTTCGCTGAACTAACAGCGACTATTACAAAATATTTTTGCTTTTGTTAATGTATATTTAATTTTATATCCTTAGAAAATTTCTTAGCACCGTAATTACATTAAAAATCTGGATTTTTAACCGACTATGAAAAGGAAGAGGTTATATACATAGAAGATGGATTGAGCAAATGGCTTAAATGGTGATCGATTCGTTTAGTTATTCCTAGAAACTATCTAATTACCCAGAAATTATCTGTTACCTAATTTCCACATCACTGAATTAACTTGCCCCACGTTCCAATAACGAATTATCTTCCCAGCCCATTGTAATGCTACTTATGGGATACCTCAGGACAATAAGATGGTTAAAGGAAGCCAAGTTGGTTCGCCATTGTGTTGGCGTAGAGGGTGTTTTCGATCGTTCTAATATATGTGTGTGAAAGGAAGGAGGAGTAGAGGGTGGTGGGGGGTAATTTTCTCGACGATATTCTACGAAATTTATGGGTTATTAATTTTACGAAGTTGCCGGCGGGCTAACGGGAGTCTTTTTCCACCTAGAAGTCTTTCGAGTCGAGCGAACGAAGGCACGTGTCTCCCAACTGGAAATATGTCCATTAACTACGAACGTAACTGTGTGGTTCCGAGCGATCGTTCCCAAAGGTGCTTCCACCTTATTAGCCGATCCCTTTTTCCTTCGTTCGTTGGACGATTTTTACGATCGACTCGATTTCTCTCTTTTCTGACCATAAATCGAATTTTTCCTTTGTCTTTTTTACCTTATGTACTCGCATACACATCGCAGCAGTTATTTTCTAATAACGTGACTGTCTTGGGAAAGAGTAAAACGATCAAGATTCCGAAGCTTCGCGTCGATCCGTTTCAAGTTGATTTTCTTACAGGATAAGTGTTTATATCTAGTCCTTCGATCTATGTGGAAAAGAAGAATCTCCCAAAGATCGTCTTCGCATCAAAGCGAAAGAAGGTACCTCTCTGTGTGTTTCCATCAGCGGTGCCGAGAGACGATCGAAAAGGACATTGTCTTTAGTGTTGAATTAAACGTGTTTCGAATCGTGGGACGACGATACCCAGTTCCGTTGGTCGAGCTACTTCGAAAGGGAACCTGCTGCTGTCTCTCGAGTAGAACCAGCTTCTTTTTTTTTTTCTTTTCTCCTCTTTGTCCTTGTCTTTGCTCTCTGCAAGCTTCCCAATGCTTCCTCACGCTCTAATTAATTAACACATTAGCGTAATGAATTCGCGAGAGGAACTGAAAGAAGTACTTCTTTTGAAGAACCAACAGAAACTCGAGTTCGTTCGTTCGGTTTGCTCTCTCGCGATCTATGGATCGAAAGTCGTTGATCGAATGACAGGAGAGTCTTTTATTGAATCACTAGCGGGTGTCACAAAACCGATACGAATGATCGCTCGTGTCGTTGAGAGTATTGAAAAATAAAAGGAAAATATATAAAACAAAAACGAATGGATACTCGTATAGCTTGGTTTTGTTTGATAGGCCGATTTTGTTCGACGTGTTTCATTTTTTTTTAATTTCATTTCTATCTATCTATTTCTAATAGAGACCGAGATATATCACGAACGACCTTTAGCTGCGTTTTTATTTATCAGAATATTTCCGATAAGCGTGGAAATGTTTAAATCGCTGATGTTTTAGAATCACCATCGGTGATTTATTCAGGAACTTCTTCCTACGTTTTGGCTTAACATTTAAAGATAACGTTTTTATACGTCGATATACGTATAAATAACAATTAGTTTAAATTATAATATAATTATTATCCAAGTTATATACAATGCGTGAATCTCGAGTTCGATACCAAGGAAACTTAAATATCTCTTACTCTGGTCCTTTCTAATTAACCCGTCGCGCGACGTCGTCCTGAAGGACGATGGAGCGAAGGTCGACGATCAAATATTGTCCTCTGCGTGCGTTAAATATCTTGGTAAACAGTAACGGCGGATACAATGGGCGATAAGAGCTCGGCAAACAGATTCTCGTGTTTATCCCATTCATTAATTCAGCCACCTTGCGCGTAGCATTATTCCAACGTCGAGGATGACTCCAACGAGGAGGTCGGTGGAAGAACGGGAGACTCAGGTCAGCCCTTTTTATTTATCAAAGGGCCGTTACCGAGGCTTTGTACGTGGTAGATTTACTCGCAAATACAGCGTGTACGCGACGTATTAAGCATCGCGACCCTCGTCCCCGTAAGCAAACACGGACGATCCTTAAAAAGATGAGGGGGATGAGCGAGTTTCGATCCCTCGTTGGTTCGCCCTTATCGCCGGCTTGTAAGGCTTTGGGGCATCATTACGCATTTCCACCTCGTCCACGGCCGGGACCGTTACGAGCAGGAACGTATCTAACTATTTCAATATATCTTTCTTTTCCTGGTTTAATAAAAAGATCTTTGTGACTGTAATAATGTAATAAAAACGAGCATTTTTTTCTTCAATCTTTCTTTAATATACAGAAAATATATTAAATTATTTATATTCTTACCGGTCTAGCAATATATTAATCTTTTGCACCCGGTGTCTAGTGCCACCACTTTCGATGTTAATACTATGTCAACTGGCACTCGACGCTCATTTATTTTTTATATTAAGCGATTTTTCTTTAATTTATCTACTAGTAATTCAAGCATACCTTTTTTTCTTACAACTTAGCAAATAATATATAATTTAAATGAGATTATAATTCGACTGCAAAGGGTTAATCTTTCGCTACCGTACGTTGAGCCAGACGCGACATCCTATTTTTTCCAAAATACTTGTGTATCTTTGCTACCTAATTTACTATTTAATTTAAACCAAAAATGAATCCATATTCCTTGGAATGAAATGATGAAAATAATGTAGATCTCAAAATGATTAATTCGGTTAGTCTTGCCAAGAAAAAGAAAAAATTTGTCTCGAGTATAGTCGTTAATAATAATAAAGGACTATCGTTCGTTCTGATTTAATTATTATTCCTTGTACAAAACTAAGAAAATGAATGCATTTATGCATTCTCAATCGGACAGGGTGAAATATATATCTTGGCACGATACTGTTTAAGGGCGCATGCTCGCGTTACTTCGTATTTGTGCGCTCCATGTCCCTTGACTCTCGTTTGTGCAGTAGCTCGACTCTCTGAGGTCGAATCGCAACGCTCGAAGGACGCCTGCTGGGACGAAGGGATCTGCGAGAAGCATCTCTTCTCTCTCTCTCTCACCCTTCCTGCTTCTCCCGTTTTCTCTCCCTCACCCTTATCTGTAAAGGACCGCACGCTTGGCAGGTAGTGTACGCGTTTGCCCCTCCATTGTGCGAGACGCGTTGTCCTTTATTTCGGGGTAATGTTGCGTGATAACAACCAACGCCGGTCTACAGACCGCGGAACAACGCTGAATTCGTCCCACCGGGATGATTATTAATACACGGACAAATTCTTAAAGAGAGAAGTAACGTTAAGTAGAGAAATTGCGACACTTACGATTCGAATGTGGTTCTTACGTTTGTAGGGTGTAAAGACAAGTTATATAAATCACATGCTTTTACGTAGAGCTTCGAGCATAAATTTTGGTTGTATATTATTGTTTAAAAAAGGAAGCAATTTTTTCTTGGTCCGAATTAGCTCATTCAGTGTCAACTAATTGTTATTTAAGATAATTTCGGGGAAAAAAAGACTAAGTTGAGATAAAGCTGAAATAAGACATGCTTTATTCTTCTTACGTTAGCAGTGGATGGTTTAAAGGTATAAACTGAAATTTTTTAAAAACTTCTCATTTTGCTTTGCAACCACGGATATGTTGAAAACTTGAATTTAAAGGTGGTAGTGAAAATTAATGATATTTTCTGGAATAAATCTTGAAGAATTCTAAAAAGTGAAGTAGATATCTCGTTATTACTTCGTTGTATAATGATCCGACCGAATGAATAAGAATGTATGAGAAATGAAGCGAAAAATGAATATGGAAGAGATACTTGTAAAATCCTAAAAAAAAAGAGAAGAGAAGATCGTCGATGCGAAGCTCTATTTTTTTTTGTCACTTTTTATCATACCAACTTACACTCAGTTTCCCCGTTTAGTTTCTCAATCGGTACAAATATTTGCTAGCACCGATTAATCGATGATGGATTATCCGTCCCGCGGATTATCCGGAGGCTTCATCGAGAAAATTAATTGGTGTATTTTATGCGAGTAAACTTCCTAGCTTGATATAATACCAGCCTGCATAATTCACCCTCCTCTCCCAAGTTTGCTTCATAAAATACACATTCCCTCTTTATAATTATACTCTTGTACGTACACAGTTATCGTATTTAGAATTATTTATCGGTTTTTCTCACCCACCCCGCTCTCTCTTGCAAGGATTGCACGAAGGTTTTCAATTACCCCGATGAAGAAGAACTCGTCTTCCTCGAATAACATCTAAAGTCAGGTCGTTAGCAACGTATCCTGGTTGCAAGAGCTCAAGAGAGATAAATTTCTCGACTAAAGTCAGCTTCCATCTTGTTAAACAAATTGGACATGGGATCTACGATGTATTATAACGCACACGGGCATGTTCGTAAGATAATTCGAAAGTACGCTTGCGGATGTACACCATTAGTGATGCTTTTTTCAAACGAGACTATTCGACGCTGGCTACTTCTGTTGATGAGTCAGAAAGGCATCGTATATAAGAAGTGCTCTTCTCTGGCACGTGCTGGTACTCGTCCTATGGCGAGTTTCCATCGAATAATAAAAGAATATATGCATGTAAGTGTGCAAGTAGAACGTTCATGAGAAGGAATGGAAAGAAAGAAAGAAAGAGAGAAAAAAGAAGAAGAAAAAAAATAATAAAGCCCATCGTTTGAGAAAGAAGAAGGGAAGGAAGAACGCGAAGAGGTAGAATTGAATCGGGGGCTGTTGCTGGCTTTGAAGGTTCCAACGATAGCCCCGGTCTCGTATTGCTCGTGTCAAGAGGAAACGAAGGGGTTCGGGGGAGAGTGTGGCTGAAGAAAAGCGGAGATAGGATGGAGTACGAAACCGTGACTACGTTTTGAAGTGGCTCTTGCAACATCCGAAGGCGGAGGCTCGCTTCCCCGTCCGCTTGGAATATAAGGCGAGGGGAAGGAAAGAAAAAGAAAAAAAAAAGAGAAGCCAGGATGAGAGCGAAGCGCGGGGAGATTTTACCTTTCTCCGCGCGTTATATTTAATAAGATCGGATGGTGCCTCCACCTCTACAACGGGATGCATTATCGATAGCGTATTTCAATGACGTAGGCGTCTTCTTGTAAATGAATTATCCTCTTCCTTCCTTTTTTTCCATCTTCTTTTCCCCTAAAAAAGTATCAATCGGAACGGGTCTCTCGCGTTAACCCGGGGGATTTTCCTTTTCTCGATAGATTTTATTATGTAATATAAACTTATGTGTTATACATCGCTACATGTCTTGACTTAAACGCTAATCACCTATCCGGCTAGGTCCTTAGAAACTAAAATGCACAGTGACTTGTACGGTAACACCATCCTTGTCGTGTCCACCTTTTACCTTCTCATTATTATTATTCTCAACCTATCCCTCCCTCCACCGGTCTCTCACCTTTTTGTGATCACTCGATGATTTCTTTTTTTCTGGCCAAAGGATTGTTGCTCCAAGAGAGAGATAGAGAGAGAAAGAGAGAGAGAGAGAGAGAGAAAGGATACACGATCGCATCACACACAGATGGAAGGAACGAGAACGTGTATATATACATATATGTATACGCACATACTGTATGCCATATATAACATATACTATATATACATCTCGTGTGTATATATATATATTTATAATATCCATTGTTCCTCTCTCGAAACATACATTATTTTTCTTGCTTCTATACATACAGTAAGGACCATAACAGAACACACGCATAGAATTTCAACGTGAATAATATTTTATTTAATATTTCAGTATAGAACAATGCTTTAGCTTTCTATGAATAATGGCGAATACGATTGTTTATCGTTATATCGATGAAACTAAACTTTTTTCTTATTTACCATTATTCACAGAGAGCCTAAGCATTATACGTCATAACTAGACTGCGGATCTTTATGCAAATACATATTTTTCTTATTGCGTATGTTTTTCAAATTTTACATATAGGACAAACCATTGAATATGTCACATGTATCCTTTGTATTTGACATATTTTTATTCAGTTATCAGCTCTACATGCAATATTTGATGAATCATGAATTATAATTCATATGAATTTGCATAAAGATCCGCAGTCTAGTCATAACATAAGGTATTTTGCTTTTTTATGTTCCATACTCAAATATGAAATAAAATCTTATTTACGTTAAAATTCAATGCTTGTGATCAATTTTGCTCCTTATTGTATATATACATATATATGTACCTCGCGTCTCCATGTCGCGCGCGCAGCCGCTGGCACACTCATACACGCACACATAATCTAGCCGCTCCCCTTCTCTCCCACTCACCACCAAACGGTGCAGCACGCCATCGAAACTTTCCTTATGAAAGTATCCTTCGGAGCGTCTAGTTTATAAAACGTTCATCCTTAATGCCGCAAACCCCGCGACGTACCCCCCCTCGTTTTCTTCCCTTATCCGCTTCCTACTTCTTCCTACACTCCACCGAGAAACGAAAGCCCGCCGTCTGTCGTTATTGTTCAGCGGTGAAATTTTCGTAAGACGTCAGGTGGCTTTCTACTTTCCCGGGCGCAACGCCGTGACAATGCCGTCGCAACGCCCTGCCAACTTAATACTCTTACCCGCGACGTTTCTTCATTAATTTTCCAGACGTTTTCTTCGACGAGGAGTATATATATATATATATACTATATACATATATAAATGTGTATATATATATATATCTGCGTGCAATTAGCGTACACGCGATACTCTGCCCTTTCTATCTCTCCTAAGACGAGAAGAGAAATGATTTATGTAAAGAGCTTCCACTCGTTCCGCTGTTCCATTATTTTTTTCCCTCTTTTTTTTTCTATTATTTCATCTTCCAAGCACTCGAGATTCTATTTTTAAGAGAAAGGTTTTTGAACTTTAAATAACTTTATACATGAAATTTCTTTAATTTTGCAATTTTTTTTTCGCGTTAAATTTATCCAATTAATTAATAGATATATTACTTTGGCATGTCACGGTGTTGTAAGGGGAAGGAAGGTCGGAGAGGTACGCGGCGCTTGTTGCGTGACACAGTTAATACGTGCCTAGTAATTAACGATTTACCATTAAACGTTAGTTATTAATTATTATCGTTAAATTCATTATAGCTAAGATATAATACACTCATCTAAGACGTACCTGATGATATCTTTGTAAAAATTGTCCACGTTATGTCGCAATGTCGGTTCATAACGTGGGAAAGAGCGACGATAGAATGAACGTTCTCTCTTATTATGTATATATTACGTCTGCCGTTAGGCGAAAAGATATTCTTTTTTTAACTTCTCACGAGTGATCATCCCTATCTCGATAAGTACATACATATATCTTGCAAATTTATCTCGCGTTTTCCTCGAGTCGCATTTCGCCCGACAAGCTCGCACGCGCGTTACAGTTCGTGAAATACACGCGATAATGATATGAAGGAAACGTTCGAGATAGATAAATGCTCAATTGAATTTTATTAAAACAATTTTCATTTTTGAATAACTTTCTTTGTTCTTTATAAAAAAAATGTCAATTCTTTTGCTATCGTGTTCACGATCGTTTCCATGACAACGCAAATCGATGTAATATAATTTTCTTCTTCCTTTTGTCTTTTCAAAACAGGATACCTATTGAATGATAGGGACGACGAACTCGGATTTTCTTCTCTTTGGTTTTGAATGAATTAATCATCGACGCGACCGTCGTCGAAATGTTCAGTCGAGATATCGTGTAAGATGGAACAGAGAGTCGATACGTTTCGTTATTTAAACGTTACAAGTTTCTCACCCTCGGAAGAAAAAAGAAAGAAACTAAGAACGACTATGGTAAATTTACCGTTGACGTTCGACGGCTGATAAAAAATATCGACGTCTTATTGACTTCATTGGAAACGCGTTTGCTTCTCGGCGTTTACGATTGAATTTTCGCAGGGTTTAAAAATACTGAGAACCCGATCCACGCGTTTGTCGTCCGCGTGTAAACGGTAGATGATCGAGTATCCGAAAAGTACGAGAGAACACTATACATACATATATCATACGCAGTATCGCGCAAGTAATTATTTCTTCAGCCCCTGTTCTTTATTACCCCATTCCTGTCAAAATACAAACTCTCGTTCGGCACAAATCATTCACCCTCGTATTCCAATGATAATTCACAAAACAAGCTTCCAAAAACAAAATGGAGCTATTCGATCGGTGAAAATAAAAACTATCGAATCGACGATACTAATTTGGATTTTTTCTTTTTGGTGATCTTTGGTAAGCTACCACTACCCTTCGCGAGGGATCGATCGTGATTTATAAATATATATATATGTTGCGTGGGGCTGGAGAATACACGAGTAAGAGAGAGACAGAAAGATCATTTCCCTCCCTCTCTATTCTAGGTATCTTTTTACAGTTGTTATTTCACGCAAGATTCATCGGCGAGTGTTTTCTCGGACTCGCTGGGTCGCGTCCTCCTCTTAGGACGGAAGTCGTCGTCGTGTAACGACTTCCCAAATACGACTACCAATGATACGTTTCCAAGCTGGATTTGCTGTTCTCCGGACAAGGACTGACGCTGCCGCACCATTTGGTCTCTTTTAGGGGTGGACAAGCTGCGCCACCGCGGCGCGATTTTATCGTCACTTTTCGCGTCCTCTGCGTCTCGCCGACTCCGCAGCTACGGCTGCATGCGCTCCATGGACCCCACTCGCTGACCTTGCAGTCCCTTGGCGGACCTGTGAACACGAAAGATCATGGGAGGGATAGTGCGTGAGATGAGATTGCTTATATCTTTTTTCCTGTATTTTGGTTATGAGAAACTGTGGTCAGCTGTACTCATATTTCATTGTTTGGATTCGTTGTTTTTATTATTAACTCATTCGAGGCGAAGAATTATTTTTAAAAGGATCTCCAGGAGTGAAAGTTCGAGTTTTGCTTAGATTTAGTACACATCGTGTGTTTAATGTATCTTTTTGGCTAGGAAATTTATCTTACGCATGGTGTGTAATCCGTCTCGAAGGTGAAATTTGCATTAGGTTGTCTCAAAAGTAGTTATCTGTGCAATGTTCACGGAGGAAGGTTATACGACATGGCATAAAATATGAAATATTGTATATCTATTATTTACTAATAAACTGGTAGAAACTTTTGGGACAACGTAATATTAAGTGCATCTAAAAGTATGGTGTTAATGGTAAAAATTGTTATGAAGAGTTCCTTGATTGTTTTAACTCATGTTTTACTATTTTTACGGGTGAAGATCTAAACAGATCGTACATATTATCAAACACTTTGTATACATTGTACAGGAAGAATCCATAAACAGTGAATTTAGGTTATAGGAAATTGAAAAAGCAAATGTAACTTACGCGTTCTTAAATGTTTCCCTTTCGCCATTAGCCTGTGATGCTTCATTCTGAGTTTATGTTGTCGTTGTTGTAACATATCCGTCGAATTGTTCACCCAGGACTGCCCGAGTTTCGATGAACTCGTCGAGTTTGCCATTTTTCTCTGAATGTCCTCGAAAATTTCTGCTTTTTGTGCCTCCATCGAGTGCCTGTACATCTGGTAATAAGGCCACATCGACTTTCCATCGCTGTATTTGCTTTTTTGATCGACGTACTTGTTCGTTCTTGGTATCGGTGTCGCGTTAAACCTCGGCCTTTGTAACGCGTAAGAAGAGGCAATGCTGTCGATGATTGCGGCTTTGCCGTCACGAGGAACGTCGGTTACTGTCTGTTGTCCGTTACTCGTTGTGGTCCAATATCTGCAAAGAGTTTGTCAATGGTTAGAGTTTATCGTAACTCACGTTTGACAACTTTTACGAATAAAGGTCGAAACTAGATTAAACTTAATTTTTAACTGGTTAATTCGTGGAATATTTCAATCTTAACACTACATTTACGGATGTTGTTTATATACCTATTTTTACTTAAGTAAAAAAAGAAGAATATAAAGAGGAAAGAAAAGAAGAGGAATCAACATTTACATATATTTCATTACTTAACTAAAAAGCCACGTATGATTTTTTTAAATAATTGTAAAGTTTCATATATATATAGTAATCAAATTTTTAATGAGTCAAATTGGCTCAGTCCGTAAATCTAGTGTTAAAGCTAAGAAAACAATATGAACTATATTATAAATGAGTATGTAAAATTATAAATTTATTAATTCCATTTCAGGATACTAAGCAGAAAAATTTGAGCTATAGTTTCAATCACAGTAATCAATTAAAGTTATGTAGCGAACAATTGGCCGTAATCATAATATATTTTCAATACCACGACTCGACGACATCCCGATAATTTTATTATTTCTTACTGGTTTCCCTAAAAAGAAAAAGATAGATATGCCCGGTAACGTCCTGTCAGTGGCACAAAAATTATAGTCGTACTGTCGCGCGCTTATCGTGACCGTAAGACATATTGGGCATCGTTAACCCACCTAAACTCAGGATATTTTATTCTGGGGGGTGAACAGAAGTATTACCCTGGAACACATATATCCTTGAATGCGTAAATGGGAAAGGAAGTGGAATACCGGGTGGTTAACCACCAGCGACGATAACGAAGCGTTAACATCGTTATGGCTGATCTTTCCTATTTTTTTTATAAAGGGTAAAAAGAGGCTCTTTTATTATTAATAATATTCAAAAATATAATAATAAAAATAAAAATAAAAATATAATATATAAAAATATTCATATAATCTTGTAAACCGATGATCACTTTAAGGCTGTTCACCACCCAATACGTTTTTACGATAACTCTCCTGGTCACAATTTTTGACCGATTTTGACGAACAGGGGCTTATTCGAAAGCTGAAAGATTTATTGTGAAAATGATCTTTTGGAAATTTTTAAAAAACTTTTTTTTCGTCATACGTCTTTTTAAGGTGCGTTTTTTGCCAAAAAATAAGTATTTATTGAAAATTTGGAAAAGATCATCTCTCTCAGAAATTATTCAGCTTTCGGATAAGCCTTTGTTTGGCAAAATCGGTCAAAAATTGTGTCCAGGAGAGTTGTTGGCGCAAATCCCGTTTTTGAACAATTTCGGCCAGATTCGTCCAAAACGTCCAATATATTTTCAATAATATTTATTTCGAGAGAAACAGATAATTGTCATTTTTAAACTAGTAGCCTTTTCTTGCAGGTACTCCCCGTCTCGAATACGCTTTTTAAACATTCCAAGCGACTTACCACGAATAACTGGTAGTTCTGTGCTTGGCACTTTATTGTCTCGAAATTCGTATTCACGGTGCATTCAGATTTCGGTGTTCCGCCCTGCTGCTCATCGGAGACCACGAAATCCTTATTTCACGAAGGCATATTTAAGAGGGTAAGGGAGGAAGGATCTCATCGATTGGAGGAGGTGCTCGGTGCACCGTTTCCTTCGAGCTATTCTCTCGTCTCTCATTGTTAGCCGTGAAAGGGACGATGCGATCGAATTATCGAACGTAACAACCGTCGATGGTACTATCGAATGTATTGGTATATATATGTATACTCGTAAACGAGGATTAAAAAAAAAAAAAAAACAATAGAATTTCAGTACAACGAATGAATTTTCATCGTTGATCCTATCAATGGCGTAGAAGCAATGTCAGTAATACCAACAATAAATTGACGGATTTAATATTTCGCGTAAAAAAAAAAAAAAAAAACTCGGTCGTCGGCGTGAGAAAATATTTTTATAATAGAACCAAAAAGCGTAACGGTTACCCGTGGCGATAGCCTAGGCTCTGCAAATAACACAACTTTCAACTAAATTGCAATACCGTCGAGCGTGACTTATTTTTCTTTGAATTTTTTGTTATATCGTCGAGTCGAAATAATTAACGAGAGCCCGCTGTGACTATTTTCTCCGTATACTCTCTTTTTTTTTTCTTCTCTCGTTTTGTTTTCCATTCCTTTATTTGCTCTCTACGTGCGATATACATACCTCACGCGACACCGAGTTATAAGCGTGGTGGACTAGCAACGATTTATATACAGGGTTGGAGCGTTCGAGGAAAGGTAAACACGACGATATATCTCGCAACTCTCTCCCCTTACAGAACGTATTTCATTCTTTCAACGGGACGTAATTCGTGCTTAGGTAATTCGTTCGACCGGTTTTCTGTGTTTTCCCGCGTGCGAAAAGTGTTACTCGCCTTACGTTCTTGTTTTTCGAGGAGTCGAATTATTCGTTGTCGCTTGTAACCTATGTATAAGGGGTGAGTCACTTAAGAAGAGCTACCTGAACAACTCTGATCATTTTGGAGATAGGTAGAAATGTTTGAAACAAAAGTTGCTTGGGTCCCAAGAGGTTGTGACCATACAACTTTTTTCTCTAGCGTAATCATATTTTTTAACTGATGGATTCAACCATCCCCCTTCAGTTTTTTTGTATATTCCAAATTGTACTTATCGAATTACGTGTATGAATCGTTCGTACGTGTCGAAGATACAATTTTTAAGGATCAGGCATACCTATAAACTTAAATGAAGGTATTCGAATATGTGACATCACAATGACGCGAAATGTTCGATTTGTCGAAAGGAAACTACTCGTTCGTTGCGTTTCTCGATAGGTTGGTTCGAGTACATCAAGTGAGATTTTTCGTCCCAACGCTGAGTGCACTTCCCTGATGCATCGACGGAAAGTTGACGCTCGCTGGGAATTCGTGGACACGACAGACTTTCGAAAACCTGAGAGTGGGTGTATATGTCTCTCTCTCTTTTTCTCGAGGGATTTCACGCTCGTAGCCATCGTACGGAGCTAACTCGTTACGAAAAAATTCGTCACTTATGTAGAAAAAGTAGCCCTTTGGGCAACGTCCTTTGGAATCGTCCAACGGGAAAGAGACTGGGTAAAAGCACGTGGAAACGACATGCTGCTATCTTTCACACGATCTGTTCCACTTTTTTTTTTTTGTTTTGTTAATTCACCAAGCGTTACCTTTACATACGCGTAACCGGTCATCAACCTTTCCGAGTTTCTTACCGAAGGGTAGGGGAGAAAAAGGAGAGTGGCAAGAAAAACGGGAAGAAGATCCAAACTATACTATACTAACTGATATTGCCGATGATCGTAAAACTTTACGGTGGAACGTTATACTCCGAACGTCCTTGCGGTTCGGTATAAGGGCTCGGTGCCTGACCCTTAGATCGTCTTTTTCTAAGATCACGAGGTATATAAGAGATCTGTTTCCTATCGAAGTATTTTTACTTGGAGAAGTTGATCTTTGATAATACCGGATTGGTTAATCCGATATTGATTTATTATTTATATCGCACGGTCTATTCTTAGTTTAAATCGAACGTCAAGCTTTGGTTCCTACCTACCGTTAATATTTCATTATTTGCTTCAGAACGGTATAAGTGAAGTTTAAAAAAAACTTTTTAGATATTTATAGGGTAGTTCTCTTAGGAAACAAAAATTCGTATAGTTGTAACAAAATTGTAGTAAACGAGGAGTAATTCTCAAACGGTTTGAAACGAGAGTTTATGAATTTTTTTAACCGTATTATACGAGGGCTCACGGAATTATAATACCCTTTTATACGAGAATCACCTATTTCCAGAAAACGATTATTATTTTTCCCATAACCCTTATCGAGACCCTTTAACTTCATGATCCGTTATCACCCAAGAAAATACGAGGTCGAAGTTACTTCACAAAGGTCTCCTTTCGTAGAAGTTACGTAGCATCGATCTTCGATGAGATTGGGCACGGGTTTTATCGGTCCTGTCGTTGGATAACGTGTCGGATATTACGCTGATAAGAGTAAGACCATTTAATAGACGGATATGGTATAGGTATATATATAATGTAGAGTTGCAGTGAATGTGCTCTATACTCTCTATAGGATCGCAATAGAGGGTTACTATCCCGAGAGATTCTCTACGTGCTGCATTCTTCGAACAACTACTTCATTGACGTTACGATCGAGATTATATTGATATTATGTTTTAGTATTATACAAAAATATTTTATATATTCTGTGTGTTACAAAAGTTAGGAAAAATATATAACTCCAATGTCCTGTATGTAAAATTGTACGAATTTTTAACTCAGAGGTCCAAAGTTTCTTCGTTCGATAGGAAATTTTGGAACTATTAAATTTTGCATAAGGCGAAGGTCGAAGGAGAACGCTAGTTTATTACCTTTCGTTACCGAGATTCCATTCATCGTCCTTATCGAATAATAACGATGCTTTCTATCGACTCGATGGTAGGAGTTAATCGGATACTATAGACGATGAGAATGGTTTATCCTGTGTACATCGACCGTATATCGTGGAAACTACAATGTAGGAGATATGATGAGAAGGAACGTATATGAAAAAGGTAATAACGTTAAATCGTGAAAAAATGTCGCTATCGAGAGAGAGAGAATATCATTCGATATTAAAAGGAGGCTGTATCGTAAAAGCAATTCTTTCTTTTTTCATTTAAACATTATTACATTTTTATATAATTTACTAATCGATAATAAAATCCAATCACGAAAACACGAATATGAAAAAAGATTCAATTTTGGAATACCTATCAGGCAGGACGACTGTATAATTACCGGATAAATAACGATTAAAAATGGACGATTGTCCTTGGTAAGAAGTAACAGAAGGTCTGTAAGGGTGGCAGCAAGTTCTATAATAAAAATTAGATGAAACGAGGGAAGAAGCAGAGAGAGAGGGTGGTAAGAATAAAGGAAGAAACTTTATCGTGACGTGAAAAGGCGCGAGAGTAACGAAGAAAGTTCGACGGAAGAGCGAGATGAAAGAGAATGAGCGAGGAGTGGGGGAGGAGAAGGACAGGGAAGATCCCTTCGCATATGTATGCGAGAGAGTCGGCTCCTCTTTCAAGGTAAATGTGAGGGAGTGAGGGGAGCGAAGGGTGAAGAGCAGTCACTCTTTCCACGCTGTTTAGTCGATGAAGTCCTATTTCAAAACCTCTTTGAAAGAGTCCATTCAGCCTGTCTCGCTGCACTTTACAGGAGCATCTTCTATAACTTTCTTTCTCGCGCTCTCTCTCTCTCTCTCGTTGGTGTCTCCTTCCGCTTCCATGATCGAAAGACCTTTGTCCTTGATAATATCGATAACTATGTGAAAAATTCCTCGGGAGAAGACTCTATTCTTTTTCCAATGTTTGAAAATGAATAATTCTCGATCAGACGACTCGGAGATCGAAAGTTCGATTAACTTTTTTTGCTACGTAGAAGAATTGTCAGAAAAGTAACGTTACGCGAACCGATTTTAAAGAGCACGTTCCACGTAGTCGACTCTCGCGAGAAACGAGAGTAAGATTTGAGGAAAACTTTGACTGTTTCTACGAGGTAGCTAGCTAGCGAGTAGTACTTTGGTAGTCGCGAGGGAAAATGAGTTTTTGTAGGATAGGACGCGCCATCGAGACGCAGAAATTTTCTGGAATTCCGTCTTATCTAAGCTTCCCTCTCGAAGATGTTGCTACTGCTACACAGCGTGCAATTCTCTTGGTCGTTCGGACCTCGTAAAAGTAGGCGAGTTCTTAGAAGCTTAGAGAGAAACGTTCGTCCCTTTTGGAAGGAGACGAGGTGGACGACCTTACGAAAAAGACTGGATTCTTTGCGATAGGAAACCGACTTTAGACGAGAAGGAGGATGATCCAAAGTCTTATTGTAAGGAAGCTGTGTGTTCTAGCTGGTGTAAGATACGAAACTGAGTGTGAGAAAGAGATAGAGAGAGAGAGTGGGTGGGAGATGAGTCGATAGATAGAAGAGAAGGGTCGTAGGAAGGGTCTACCTGTATCTCTGAGTGTCCATTTCCCTTCGTTCCTCCGCGATGGCCTCGTTTAGGTCTCTGTTCGGATCGATTCCTCTTGGGGTCGGATTGCTCGATAGTAGATTGTCATTGCTTACGAACTCCACCTCGACGTCGTCCTCGTGATAGCTTTCCGTCAGAGTGTATTCCCGTAACTGCAACACACGTTTAATGGGCTATGATCGGAATTGTTCCCAGAAGATCAAGTACTCACGCTTATCGAGTTATCGCGAAATTCGTCAAGTACGACGATTCTTGAATCTGTGAATCGATACTGTTTTACGAGTAACGAGTTACTCTTGATTATTTTTATTTACAAATGTAACATTCAAATACGTAGCACCGATACTTTTGTGTCTTTCGCGATTTAACCCTTTACACTGGGTGTCGAGTGTCACTCGACGTTCAATCTTTTTTATACTCGTAGATTTTTCTTCAATTATTAACATATTTTTGTTCATAACTTAATGTGTGATATTTCATTTGAAAAATAAATAATGTAATGTCGGAAATATTTTGCCTCAGAGACAACGGTCGAGTGCAAAGGGTTAAATAAAACTCCTGTTTAATAAATTTCTCGTTTTTTTTTTAACCACAATAACACGATCGTTCTAAGTTACATCAATCGTTTAATATCATTATACTCGTCGTGCATAATAAATTACATAAAAAGATTTATCTCGTTCCGTCGACATCTTTACTCGTTAGCTCGAAAAATCCTGTCATTTCTACGAAACGATCCCACAGAAAAATAATGCAGATCTACGACACTCCGATGATATTACTCTCCCGAATGGAAGTCCGGGAAAGTTTTTCCCCTTTTTGTCGGAGTCGCGCGCGTAAAACAGAAAATGATATCAATTCGGTGTTCGCGATGGTGGTAGGAGAGGGGGGAGGCCCGACGCAGGGTTAAGGGAGAATCCGAAGTAAAAAGTTGAACAAAGTTTGCGCGGTTATCGAAGTGAGAACTTAGCGGTCTTTCCTTTGTATCACGCTCGTTAAGACTTTGGGAGAACAATAGAGAGAAAAGGTACTATATTTAAATAATCTTCTCGCTTATTCTCCTTACCTCGACGTTTCATTAAAATATCCGTTACCCTTAGACTGCAAAGTCATCGAAATTAAAGTAACTATATAGTTATATACGGGGAAACTTCGTATGAAATATAAATGTTATTCAAAAAAATTTAGTTATACAAATAGAAAACTGCAAGAAGTTGCAATCTGAATGTTATAGTGACATATTCTTTTAGTGAGACAGTTTATATTATTCTGTTGCTAGTAGTGCGACTGAATTTTTTTTTTAGTAAAACATGATTCAAAGGGAGCTTTAAGACGATTATAGTAGGTACATTTTTGTTAATCAATTTTTTATAAATAAATCTTTTTACACCCACCTTGTAGCAGTTAATGAGATGAATTCAATAAATACCCTAACAAATATTGTCTATCATCGTTGAAAAATTTTCAATCATAAAAAACATTAAAGGATTCAAAAGAGAATTATAAAAAAAATTACTATAATAATTTTAAAGCTCCATTTAGACAATACCTAAACTTTCCAATTTTTTGGAAAGGGATTATTTCGTAAATACTCGTCCCATGACTAATTCTCGATAACGAGGTGACATGATTCTTTACGTGGGTGTCAAAAAAGACGTCGTCATTAAGTCACTGCTAAATTGGATTACGTCGAACACGGACACGTTCGTGAAAATAGAAGTTGAAGTGAACAAAACCTTTCTTTCTTTCTCGTTTCTTTTCTTTTCATTCCACGGATGTAATACCTACGAAGGGAAAAGCTGGCCCGTAGCGATTTTCTCTCGGAACCGTCGTCGTCGTAGCTTTGAAATTGGGCCGAGCGCTAATTAACGTCTAATTAATCGAACTACGTGCGGTGGCAGCTTCCAATTACGGCACTCCGATGGATTACCGAGTCTCCCGTCGGAGTGCCGGCATAGTATCGGCATTGGTGTCTCGATAAGGCAAGATCGTAGAATCGTTCGATCCTTTTTTTTTCCCTTGTCGTGTCTTCTCTCATTCTCGCGATAGTTATCACGGGGTTAATGTAATAACAAGGGGTGAAACCTAGCTCGTTACACCGTAACGAAGATCCATCGAAGCATTAACGTACTATAAAAATGATTTGGATTATGACAAATTATTAAAGAAAGATATCTAACGAGTAACGATAAAAAATAACCGAATTTCGACAATTTATACCTCGACAACTCTCGATTCGATTCCATTCAATTATTTTTTATTAAAAAACATATACATCGAGGTACGTTCATGAATTTTTCTATTAAATTTCATTGGCTAAAAACGCAGTAGCTGTGATTAACGTGAGATACATTTCACTGGAAATTAATACACAATATTTCCCAAACTTCAAACATACGAGGAAAATGAAAAAAACAAGAATTTTGATGTGATACAATTCGAATCACGCCTCGAGTATTGTTATAGGTACGTAATTAATTCTTCGGTCCTCGTCGAAGAAAAAGTTTGGCGTAGTTTTGTCTGGAAAAAAAAGACACTTCGTTCGTTCGGGTGTGTCGATCGTGAAATGGTTTTTAATAGACCACGTAAAAACGTTGCTTCCATTTAACGCTTTTATGGTGCCCCTCCCCCCTCTCTTTCTCTCTCTTTCTCTCATTCCCTTTTTTCTCTACACTTCTTTCTCAAACTTGCGTGACGCAGCCGCGCGCGGTCGAGTACGATGATTGCACGGTCGTTCCGGCAATTAGTGCCGGCCGGTACGCGTATCGTCGATTGATAAAATTGTCAAATCGAGCAGGACCGAGGTAAATCGACGGCGGGCAGCCCGTGCTCTCGTGGCTTCAAACAAGGAGGGTCGAGAGTATCGTAATTGGAGGGTCGTTGTCGGTACTAGACCTTCAAATTCGATTGCTATTCCCCGTTCCTCTCATATTTTTTTCCCCGTTTTTTGCGGTTCAGACTTATACTCGATCACGGTTAATATACTGCCGAAGATATGTAAGCGGTAATACTTTGTTTTATTTGATCCCTCCTCTCCCTTTTCGAAATTGCTATCACGTTTCTCCCTCCAATTTTTTTTTTAATAAAACATCGTTTGTGAGACTCGCCAGGCAACTCGATCGATTCTTTTCAATTCGCTCGGAAATTTAGCGTTGCTTGATCGAAGGACTATTTATCATAGGTTATCGTTTTCTGGCTTATCGTTCGACCTTTCAATTGCACGTTACAGATTGCATAATGTTTTTTTAAATTTCTTTAGGGATGACTATTTAATTTAGGAAGAAATGGTTTTATTTTTGTGTAGATGCATTCCATTAATCTTAACCCTCTATCGTGATATACACACGTATACCTATATTTTCTAAGTTGTATTTAATCTTACCCCCGTAACTTTATGGCATTATAATTAAAAAATTCCAAATTATCTTTTTTATAATAAAATATTTAAAAAATTGATGATCAAATATCAGTTTGTGTAGTTAATGTTTACGAAAAGGAGTGTTAAATTAGTGGTAATTAAACAAATGAAAAGATAGACATAAAATAACCTAGAGTTCTCGAGGGCAATAATCAAAATTATCGTGCCAGACTAAATCAAATTTGTTTCCTCGACACGTTGTAATTTTATAATATTCTCATCTCTGTCTTCTCCGCCTCACGGCCACGTATAAGAGGTAAAAGTTAGTGGGTGTTCCAACAAAAAGCACGGTACCGGTTCGCGTTAGAAAGAAAGAGGGATAGAGGGTGGCGCTCTTTTCGGAAGAACGATATTACCCGTCTGAGACATGGCCACCTACGTGACCGTGGAAATTACTTCGGGTTTGTCTTGTACCACCGTTCTCGTCGTCGCACTGATATCAAACTGGATACGTGAGCTTCCATGCACTTATATATGTATCTACGTGTATACGTGTACGTGCATATGTTCTACTCGCGTTTTCCCCTTATTTCGAGAAATTCGCCCTTCGTCGAATCTTTTTCAGCTTTGTCATTTACTTCCTTGAATTTTTTCCATGTTTCCTTCGAACGTTGTCAATTGATTTTTTTCATGTAAAAACTATGCTATGTTATTTTATGTATCCTATCTGCTTATTATTATTTTACCACACAAATTTAAAATAAATTTATCTTTATGTTAAAAAATGTATTAATGATCACTCCAACAGCTTACAATGTTTTTTTGTCATTACAATAAATTTAATGTTCATTTTAATAACCATTTCATTATTCTTATTCTTTTATTATAAAAATAGCATATTACAATAATAATTCTTTGAACGATGGAAAGGAATAGGAATGAAGTGTCAATCCTTAAACAGGATGCCGTCGTGGTAACCACGAACGTTAATTCCATTTTGAAGAGTTCTAAATTTAATGGAGAAGTCGAGACGCCCGACATTGGAATATTATACGTTCCCGATTGTGTCGTTCACGAAATCGGGATGCGATGAATAACGGAAGGCACGCGTATCGTATGTCGGTTACATAATTGATAAATCGTCGCCCGGTCGCGCGTAATATTCGCGGAATTTGCGGTGGATTGGCCGGTGGGTCCATTAATCAACGTTAACCCTTTGCACTCGAGTTGGGCGAAGGAAATTAGATTTCGAGTTACTGACTCTTCAATTTTATTTTTTTTTATATCCAGGATTAAATAAATACAAACAATCATTTATTCGCTCTCTCCCTAAATTTCCATTACGTACTCTTTGTTTTGTTATTTGTATCCTACTACTTTGTAATATTGTTATAGGTGTTAATAAATTCTATTCAATTTTACATTTCCCTTGCTTTAACGTTTTAATGACACGGGTTTATAAAAAAATCTTCTTCTTTCGTTCTGTGTCGAACAATATCAGGAAGGACGATTGCATTTCTCTAATTCCATGTAGAAAAATACCAGTCGTCTCATTAACTTTATTATTATTATGACAATTCGATAAAAAAATATTTTGTTCGGTAATTACTTAATATAATTTAAAAAACGTTCATTGAGTCAGACTCTACTCATTCTAATTGCATGGCACTAAAACGATTAGGTCAAAGTATGCTGCAAAATCGAAGAAAAGTCGAAAAGAAAATCACGCTCATCCCCATCGTTATCCTCGTTGCTGTTGTTAGCATTGTTGTCGTTGTTTGTCGAGATACACACCGAAGGCTCGTGCATAAATAATACGAGTTCATAAATATGTGCATACAACATGATCGGCGTTTTGCATAATGCATGAAAATTGAGCGCCCGGAAATGCTAATGCTCGCTACAACATCAGTTATTAGTAGTAATGTATGTGGGGTGTTCCGAAAGAGGGGTAGGTGTTGCGCAGTATTCGCTGCGTGTCGAACGCAGCCAAGTCCGACGTATTAATTATTAACTCTACTCCGGAAAAACGAGACTCGAACGCTAAAACGCGGATATGTCCGTCGAGCGATCGATTCTCCGATATTTCGGATATGACGAATTTTTTGCCGCAACATTTTGTCGTTCCGTTCCCTTCGCGAGTGATTACCGTTCATGAATTTTTTAAATCGTTGCACATTTCGTTCGGACCTTGTTTTTCTTCATTAACAAGATTAAATAATATTACGTATCTCTGTCTTTATAATTCCTACAATTTATGTATCTCGCTCTGCAGTAATTTTTGATATAGTCATTTGGGTTAATTCCTTATCAACTTGTTACTCATACCTCACAATGATCGATGTAACTACTTTAAATTCTTAATACAATTTTGTCCAGAACGGATATATAGTAAAGATTTGGTAAGATCTAAAAGGATTAAATAAAATATTACACTTTGCATGACAAACTTACCCCTTTTATATCATTAATTTCATTTGGAAATGAAGCAAATTAAAAAAGACAAAAAAATTAATGAGGGAGTGGAATATATTTGTGTAAAACAAAAATGTTAAAAAAAAAAAAAGGACTATATCCGTACAGGTCGTTAGCGTCGAAGGGACGGGTGATTCGAGAAAAGAGAAGGCGACTAGCTCGGGGGCGTAAACACAAATTTGAAAATTTTCTCTCGGCTTCCCTCCTTCGTATCGTACAAACGATACCTCGGGTCCCACGTTACCGCCCTTCATTAACGTTTCGTGTCCCTCGAAACCTAATCCACGCGTAGCTAAACGTATACACTCGCACGCATACATATACACGTACGTCACTTTACAAAACGATGGATCGCGCAGGTGGTGCAATATCGGACTGCAGGTAAACGCGAGATTGTTCCCGACCCAACCCTCGTATTTACCCTGCGAGAACGATTCGCATAAATTTCACCGATCACTTTTCCCCTCCCTTTAGTCCTTTTCCCTGCAATTTTCTACCCTTTTATTGTCTATCGTGCCTAGTCTCTCTCCCTTTTCTTTCCCTTTTCTCTATGAATTTTAATCTTGTTCTACCATTTTATGGAAGTCCTTTACAAAATGATTACTAGCTATTATTAAATATTACATAATGAATTTCAAGGGAGCGATTAATCTAATCTTTTCTGGTTCTATTAGGTACATTCATTTCCTCTCTAAAATATTACTGAAAATTTAACCTCGATTTGGCTTTCGAAAACCTGATTCCTTTTAAGATTTTAAATACTGTTTGAAATTAGCTGTCTTGCTTAATGGCTAAAATTGATCGTTCGATCGATGAATTGAAACAATTTTATATTATATAAATAAGCAAGAAAACTGGGTGATAGGAAAGGATATATTTTGCGTCGTTTAGAAGCAGCCGTTCGCACGGTACGCTCGCTATGAACGAACATTACCGTTTATTAGTACCCAGTGTTACTCTCTAAATTAATATCCCAGGGCATAAGTTTTAATCTAAATTAGCTAACAGCAGGGGAAGCGTGGTCGAGTTAAGTAGTAGACGAGGAAATGAAAATTTAGTCCGCGAGTTGGAACAACCGGCATAAATTTCTTCGATTCATTTTTCCCGAGGTTCCTTGCCATCTCTTTCTCTCTCTCTCATTTTCCCGTAGTCTGGTCCATCTCCTATGTAATTTCGTTGGGCATTAGCAGCTATGACACATCGTAGTTGCTAATGTCCACGTAAATACGATTCCTAAGTCACGTCGTTGGATTTACCGGAAAAATAAAATTCATTCAAGTTTCTTTTTAATACACTAATTAAAAAGAAAAAAGGCTAAAGTTAATCCAACTTTGATTAAAGTACAGAGAAAACCATTTTCATTCGAAGGATTAACGACTACCCATATCGTAATGTTCGACGATCGATTTTATCGCGCTTATCGAAAACTCCGAAAGCCCCTCCGATGTTTTCAATTTTTATTCGACGGCAAACGGTGCCATTTTATATTTTTTAACTGGCGTTATGCGATTACGAGCCACTTTGGAGGCAGTTCAAGCCGGCGATCTACCTATGTACGATAGTATGTATGTATCGTGTAGATATCGTATAGTCGATAGTCGATGCACGTACGAGCGAAAACGTTTACCCGTGTTACCTTTTTGACGTTAACATTATCATTTCTCCGATTGGAATTGAAAATCGTGATAACGTGACGCACGCGTGGTTTACTTATCATTTCTTTGTTCTAGCTCTTTGCACTCGGTGTCGAGTGTGATCAAAGACACAAAATAAGAGTTATATTTACATTTCGTAGAAACAAATTTATTACTACAAATTGAAAATAACTTAAAGTCATTATTAAATATTTTATTAAATATATTTATTTTTTATTTTATTTTATTTTTATTTATTTACGGGTTTAATAACCCTTTAGTATACAAAAAAGTTTAACAAACGGATATTAGAAGGTGACAATACTCCATGAATATTAATAATATAATAATATAATTTAATAATAAATATTTTATTAAATATTTAATAATGACTAAGTTATTTTCAATTTTGAATAATAGATTTTTTCCTACGAAATTTAAATATCATTCTTACTGTGGGTCTCTGGTGTGACTTGACAAGACCAATTTCGATGACAATCGAAAGATTTTTCTTTAATTCACCTATCACCTACTCCAATGTACTTTTTAACAATGTAGTGAATAATATATGATTAAAAAAGTGGTGTAATGTTAAAATTCAGAGGGGACATTCAAGTACAAAGGGTTAGATATGTCCATGTAACGATAATGCTTCAGTTGCGTATGAGAATGAACGTTATCGAGTAAACTAATGGATCCTATTACACGCTATTTAATAATCTATTATACTTACGGGAACTCCGTCATTATCGGCAAGCACCGACACATCGTTAACGAAGGTAAACCCAAAACTTTAAGCGTACGCGATGTTCGAGAACGGAAAACTTTCGTGTAACGAGAACTCGGACACGTTGGATAAATCGTTGAGCGATTTTAGATCACGTGAAAAAAATAGATTGTGATGTTTTTGAAATAAAACTGTATTAAAATAAATACTGATGTGAATTAGAAGATTATACCGGGTCCTTCAATAAGTTCGTGTCAATTTTCGACACATTTATTCATGAGAAAACTCCAAAGTTTTGGCAGAGTGAAATCTTCAAATTGTTTACATACCAGTTTATAAAAAGTACAGCTACAGTTACGAATCGAGCCATAAAAATGAGTAGGTATATATCCTAGTATAGGATGTAAAAATTTTTCTGTCACGACTTCTACAGGTGATTCTATGGCTTGTGATCGGCGAAGATATGTTACAATTGACATTCACTTTGAAATGGAAGATCAAATTTGTTTTTTCCCCGATCATAAGCTGTAGAATCGATTGTAGAAGCCATGACACGTGTTTTTACACCCTGTACAAATTGTACAATATATTAGAATAAGAAATCCTCGTTCCAACTCTATTTAAAATTCCTAAAAAATATAAATCTCGTTTGAAAAAGGAATGTAAAGCCAATGATCTCGAAGAATTAAATCTCCTGCTTATAAATCTTTCGAACGTGTAAATAAATTACTTCGGCGGCCCAGTTTCTCCGTTAAAAGCCGAGTTCTCATAAATCTGCGGTCGTTGCGAAGCTAGTAGTAAGAGAAGACGTCGCTTAGCTTATACTCCGTGATATTCTAACCCTCGCTATTATAGTTCGCCAAGTAGTACGATATTTACTCTGCCACGAATCGCGCGTGCTCGTGAATAACGCGTACGAGACGTGCCTCGACGTACATACGTACATATCTCGGCGTGACTCGACGTGTCTGCGGCTAATTTTCCTTAGAACAAGTTACCTTCTCGTTACCACCACTCGAGAATGATCTTAGAGAACGGACAGCAAGCTCGAGTCGAGAGTAGGTATACGTCTCTCGCAAAACGTTGCAAAGGAGTAAACGACTCTTTAAAACTACAGCTGCTAACGTGAGAAGGATGAGCTTCTAATTTGACGCCTACTTTAAGGTAGTTTAGAAAAGATTTCGTTACGTTGCTACTTTCAACACCTTGATGTACAAAGAGATACCTGGTGGGTAATGTATTTTTGAAGTTTTGACGTCTTCGAGAGACGCGTTTTATTTAATTTCGGTTAGTATTAGCAACGTGTAAATATGCTGTTTACTAACTTTAGAAAAATATAAAATTTAAAAAAGAGTGTGGGTATTTAGTATTTTTCGGTTACATCGAATTTCATTTAATTCGAAGCAATTTAAAAAAATATTTTAATCATACAATATTTAAATAAATATATTTTTTCAATAATTACATATGGAAACATTACGCATTTAATTTAAGAATATTTTCCATACGTCAAATCATTCGAATTTTCTGTCAATACGCCTATGCTTTCAGTTTTGTGTCCTATAAGTTTGTCTCTTCACAGACATTCTATCTCTCTCTTCCTTTCTTTCAATATGAATATAGAAAAGTATTTTCAGGATTATCGTATTATACATACACCATTATTTAAGTGATAATAATCTGAAAGACTGGCAGCAATATGCATGTCGAACGAATAATATTTTTATGACCGATAATATTATAGCTTGCCGAAAGAGAACGCTGGCGTATAATTACCTACGCTTACGATTGATACGGCTCGTTTCATGGCAGATAAAATTCCCCTCTCCCCTTTCCCATGTAAATACAATTTTATTCAAACTTCTTGATGGCGCTCGTATCGCATCGTTGACGCACCGTCCGAATAATTAAATCCTTGGCATCGGCGTAGCGCGGTTTTATTTACAAGAGCACCGTTACGAATCGACATAAAATTTCCAATGTAAATAATACCCATGTTGGTTCTCTCTCCCGTGGCAGAGGCTTTCGCTGTTTGCGTTATCCTCGCATAATCGGTTCGACGTTGAAAATGATCGTTCGGTGAATAAAGGATAAAGTTCTTTCGTAAATCGAAAACGATTAACGAATAATACGCGAAGACTAATTAAAAATATTGCAAGAGTAACGAAAGAGAAAGAATTAATTTACTCTTTGATCAGGAACAAACGAAGTTTACGAAGTAGAAAAGCACTGATTTCGAATTGAAACGCGCTCAATTTATAACATCGTGCTGCCGAAGCAAAGCCGTTATAAAATTTCGAAACGAGATAGATAAAAACAAAGAAATTGCGATGTATCGTTACTTTCGATTGGATAATTCGAACGAGAGAATCGAGATTAACGGGATTGGCCGGTGGCCAACGTTATACGCGAGACTAACGATTTTCATCGAACGAACAAGAGGGAATGAAATAATTTTTATAGAATAGAATTTTTATAGATAAACGTTCAACCTTCTCTTTTTTATTTGAAAATTCAGATGGTATCGAATTTTACTGGAATTTATCAGGAACGTGTGTGCGATAATCGACATACGTGTTACAATAACGGAACATTATCTTTCCAAAACGTGTAGAGCATTTTCACTTCTCGTTTTGCCCCCCTCTTCGAGGGATAGGGAATGGCGCGAGGGAGAGAGTCGAAATTTTGGTCGACCCCGATGAACAACGTCGCACTCGACGAACTTGCTCGTTTTCGCGCGGTCCCGCGGAACCGATAATTTTCCACGTAGTCGCGGCGCAGCCCTTTTTGCAGTGCATCGTAGTCAGGGTAGAAATGTGTTTCTCGCTATTCCGGGGAGAGGAGAACAACGCCGCAAAACCACCTCTATATCACCTCGCGGTTTTGGTTATATAGCATATATGCAAGAGAGAGAGAAGGAGAGAGAGTAAAGTGTATAAACGTCTACGTGTATGTTTAGTACGCGTTTGTGTGTATGAGATAGAGAGAGAGAAGAGGAACCGGTCAGCATCCGTCCAGTAAACCACTCCACGAATATATTATCCATTCACTGGGGTGACGAGGGGATCGTGTATGAGAATGGAACAGAGCTCGGTGATTTGTCAAGGGGCGAAGACCCATAAACGCTCTTGTATACATGGCCGCTTCATAAATTCGACCGACAGGAAAGGAGCATGAAAAAGTCAAGTCGCTTTTCGCTCAGCCTCTTTTTCGGCAAAAGGGGACCGACTTTTCTTCTCCCTTTCTCTCTCTCTTACTTCCATCATTTTTCTTTTATCACGAGCTCTGCTCCATCAATGTTCAACTTTTTTCTTCTCTCGAATAACCAAAATCCAAAAAATTATACTTTTTATTATAATAGAGAGAATTCCCTTTCTCTTTTTCGTATTATCTTGCTTGGATAAGTATAGGTAAATTATGTAATTTGAGGGCTTAATCGTGCTTAACTTTTGTTCAATGTCTGAAAATGCCAGGTGATCGGTCCATAGACTCGTTGCATGTTTTCTACACAACATTTCTAAATAATTAAATATAATATTTTCTGTTCTCATAAGAATGGTAGAATAATAACGAATTAAATCAGATAAATTGAATTTTTTTATATTTAATTAGTAAAATGTGATCGTATCGTTATATAAAAGAATCGTAATATATAAATCAAACACAAATAACATTAAAAATGTAAAGTGGGCCGTCGCTGTAATTAACATAAAAAATAAATTATGCTTTTTCTTGTTACATAAAGATATTAAATCAATGATGCGTCGCATCTTTATTAATAACTTTCTATCAAACATCTATAATTTCGATTTCCACATTGGTTCTTTAGACCATGTTAAACATTGTTGACTTCATAAATTACACATTCTCCTTCAAACAATTTTACAAAAATAACAATCTCTGTAAAAAACCTTGTACAAAGTACGCGACGGCCCGCTTTTTTCGTAAACGTTAAATATTACATTTTGGTACACCTATCAATTCAGGTTCAATATTTAGTATGTTTGTATAAATAATAAATAAGTTTAATTTTTCGAAGGTTATGCATATACAATTTTTAGATAATTTTTTAAAATTGTTTACATATGTGCAGTAGGAATAAACAAATTTATTTTACTAATCTTTAATCTACAATTTAAACCCACCAGTACATTTTGTGATAACATTTAATTTATTAAACATTTTAATGAATTTATTCAATTTCTATTGTTTCTTAGTTCATAAATAACCGTATAACGTAGGATGATTCTTCTAGTATGATAATGACCTGAATCAAGTACATAGTTCATTTTCCTGTTAGAATTGCTCCACCCCATGTTTTCAATTCAATTATTAAATACCAAAAAGAAGGCTTCGCAGATTGCCAGGTTGTATTTTTTCATTTTTAAAAAAAAGCGGGCCGTCGCGTACTTTGTACAAGGTTTTTTACAGAGATTGTTATTTTTGTAAAATTGTTTGAAGGAGAATGTGTAATTTATGAAGTCAACAATGTTTAACATGGTCTAAAGAACCAATGTGGAAATCGAAATTATAGATGTTTGATAGAAAGTTATTAATAAAGATGCGACGCATCATTGATTTAATATCTTTATGTAACAAGAAAAAGCATAATTTATTTTTTATGTTAATTACAGCGACGGCCCACTTTACATTTTTAATGTTATTTGTGTTTGATTTTACATCATTTTGTTATAATAAAAAATTCTTGTTTCAATAAAAAAATAAGAGCAATTAGAAACTACAGCGATGGCCCACGTAACATTCCTCTTATTTTCTTTTTTCTACATACGTAGACTATGATGTTATTATTTTCTATTGTCTCTCGAAGAAAAATACATACCTAAGCTCCATTCGACGATCTTTGGCGATTTTTTAGCTACTTTCATACTAGATAGTGTTCTTGAGTTCGTACTCACTAGAAAACTCTTAGGGATCCGAAATTGTATGCTTTTAGAGCAAAGAAATCCATACGATTCCAAATGAAAATTATGCATTTCGAGGAAGATTGCCGACGTGCCGGTCGTATACTACGATCTTTTTCGAGGGTACCAGGTTAACTAGAGGACATGATATATTATATTACAATGTGTATAATCGATGTAATAGGTGTACAATGATGGAAAAATTTACTGAAAAAGTACATAACAGATGTGGTATGCATTCAGACTTGTTGCAATATTATTCCTAAAAACGTCTACGAAGATATGATAGTTCGCTCCGCTCTGAGAAACTCCCGGAACGTAACCAAATGAACTCATCTATACGTTTACACACAGCGAATTTTACTTATTACTAATTCGAATCTTCTAATGAAGTAAATAAGTAAAATTATCTGAAAAATTACATTAAGGGATAGTTTGTTCATATCTTTATTAATATGTCGAATGGGATTAAAATTAGTAAGTACGTGTTTCTAACCTGCTTGATAACCACTACCCTCTACCTCCTGCGTGTGAAGGACGTTATAACAAAAAATTAGCAACTTCTTCTTTTCTAAAAACTTCGATAGAATTAACCACGTTTTCGTTTAATGAGTTACAAGTCTACTGTCTTCCTTAAATATCCCTTCTAACCGCACATATTCTCTACGTTTCTATAGACAAGAAGATCGTGACAGTACCGACGGGTACAATAAATAAATAAAATGTGATAGGTTAAGAATATCGGCATGTCAAACATTCCAGCGCTGGCTAGATTTCCACCTGATGTCGACGCTAGCACTACCGGCTGCTAGTGGCGAATTTGGGAAAGTGGACGAAAGTGATATATATTCGTAATATATAGATATACTCGCAATGTTAACGAAAAGGTCGGAAAAAAAAACACTAATAAATTGATACTTTAAAACACATAAATTAGATTATTAACTTATCGGAAGTCGCGATCCTAATAAATTATATATCAACGGATGGGAAAAAGTTTCAGGATTATGATGAACCAAACCAAAATTATGTAGCACTTCGCGTCGATGAGATATTAGCATTTTAAGGTTTCCCCCTCCCTTGAAATTTCGATTTTGCTGTAAATATACCACCGGCGTTAGTCCTACTTTTTTGCGACGGACAGACCTAACTGCCGTTAGTCTGTAATATACAGGGTGTCTGCTTCCATGTAGTCAAGCGGAGGACTACATGTACACATCAATGACTTGAATCGAAATGTCTAATACCCTTTTTCGAAATTCGTCTCGGTTAAATAGTTATTAACTAATAAAGATCGACCAATCATGGCGAGCGGCGACATGTAACGTTGTTTATCGTGGATTACTCCTCCTACCGCTTCATCTCTTGCCTAGCTGCGAGCTCAAGTGAGCTAATCTTTCCCTGCTAATCGCCGTAATTGACCGATCTTTGTTAATTAATAATTCGTTAACTAAGTCGAATTTCGAAAAATGGTATTAGACATTTCGATTCGAGTAATTGATGTGTACATGTAGTCCTCCGCTTGACTACATGGAAGCGGACATCCTGTATTAATTAAAATTAAAATATAAATACCGAAGTACTTCCTACTTGCTATTTTTTCATTAGATTTTTGTAAAGATCCTTGTCACCGAAATAGCTAATAATCATGTACTTAATTTCATAATCTAACGACGAAGCGTGCCGATTTCTAGCGAGTATCATAGAACAAGAGGGGAAAATAGGATCGAGGGTATTAACCTGATCGCAAAATTTACGAGAAGTCCTACCCTTCCGATAATTACGGTGGCCCTGACCAATATGCGATTTAATGGACGCTAATAATTTTACGTCGTTTAGTCGCGAGATAGCGAACGCTTGGGAAACTTCATCGGATTGAGTCTCTGTCTCTCTCTCTTCGTCATCAACGATTAATACGTCGGTGGTCGGACAAGCGTGACGTATGGCAAACCCAAAGGCAGGAAAGCCAATCGAAATTGTCGACGTGCGAACGACGATGCATCTCGGGGAAATGTTCTGGAAGCCGCAATGGCCGTTTGAACGCGACGCAAGCACCTAGTCGTTATCCTTTATGGTTGTCCTTTCGTTTCCATTTGCACGGTTCTATTAAAATACACTTTAGAAATTATCTATATCGAATGCCATGTTAAAGTATTTAATAATAAATCGAATTACATATAGAAGATAAATCGTACAATTTTGTATTAATATATTTTTTGTTACTTTCAACATATATTCGTATTTGCTTTTAGATCGTATGCATTTTGTATATTCCATTTTTGTATATTTAATTACCGAGCACTTAATCCGACAATGGTTATTTTATAACGATTCCTTTTGGGAATATTTATATAATTTTTTTCGCTGCATTGAACATTTAAGTAGATTAGTATTGCTGTGTATGTTTGTTAAGAGCATTTTGCAGTAGTAAAAATGACATTTTAGTCAAAACGGAAACATAATCGTCTTTGCGTTATCACGGTGCTTTACAATGAATTATTTGCTTATTTTCTATTATTGTTAGTAATTCGTTTCATAGAACAACAGAATTAATAATATTATAAATAATAACCTAATCTCATTTTTTTCAACATTATATTAAAAATAATATAATCAGATTGATGATTTAACCATATTTTGTTAAACGGTTTAATCTTCCACAATACTCTGATCCAATAACGAGCATTCTAACAAATGTTAATAGACCGTTTATAATTAATTCGAAAGCATTATTCACCAGGTATAAATAATTTAATCATTTGCAAAGATAATCAAGAACGATTTAAATGAATTTTTAAAAAATTTCCTGTACCTGCATCCTTCTCACTCTCCGTAATATGTGTAAAACAGAACGGTCCGAGAGCAAAAGCTCTTTCTCTCGTTCCACAACGACTCCCGTGCTTGTCCGTTCGTCACGCTCGTCCGAGCATCGACGGATTTTAGCCGCGTCGAGGCAGAGTTCCGAAAGGCCGCCCAGCCAGCTAGCCGCCAGCTGGCCGCGTGTATACGTTCTACGATCCTACCCCGCGTGTTCTAAAACTCGGCTCGTAATAAATGCGATAATTACGAGGCTGACCGAGGGTATAATTAACTTCCGTCGACGAGCAATATCACTAACTTTTTCTCTCTCGAATTATTTCCTAGTTAATAATTCTAAAACGAGATAGAGGCCACGAAGTTTTGCCCTTAATAGAAATGACCTATTTTGAATATAATACAAACATTTTACACCTTTGTTGCTACTAAATTTAGCTCATTATAAATTTAATATTAATATTTTATATAAATTGTTTCTTATATTAATATAAATATATAACATAACATAAATATAAATATATAACATAAATTCTATCGAAAAATGTGTATCGTCACTTTGCGAGAATGAGTTTAACAAAATCTATAAACGAAAAACACGATACCATCGCTTCGAATAGCCTTTGTTACGAAGAATATTTAACAATTTTCGATGATTCGTATACACGTCGAACAAAAGCTCGTACGATGTACGTAAAAATATTGTTAACGATATGCTACAATATTGAAAGATATCGAGGACGCGTACAATATTGTTAATATAATTAATAAAAAAAAGATAACAACAGCGAGTAATTTGCGGAAACGCTGGTGGGCACTCGCGCGAGAAACAATTAACCTTTCAAATTAATTTCTGCGCAATTCCGAATTCGATAATCGATTGGTTTTGCTTTCTCTCCTGTATACGTTTCGTTACGGCTGTCTGACCGTCGACGGATTAACCACTGGCGCAGAGTCCTGGAACACCAGCCATAAAGTCACCCGTTTCGTAACGCATTACTAGTTTATTAAGTTGTTCTCCATCCAGGGCCACCCTAATTATTGTTGTAATTACGGACCTGCCAGAGAAAGCAATTATACTGGAACTAATGCTATTATGATATTAAACAGGTTGTTCTCGAATAGTAATAACGGCATAAAGTTTACGCGCTACTTCGTTGACCTACCGCTTACCGCTCTTTTCCTGTTAACGTTAATTCGCTCTTTGCAATGTCGAGTGTGACCCGAAATAAGAGTTATTTTTCAATTTTGTAGAAACAATCTATTAATCAAAATTGAAAATAACTTTAAGTCATCATTAAATATTTTGAAAATTTATTACTCAAAAATATTTAAAGATGATTTTAAGTTATTTCGAATTTTTTGTACCTAATAGATGTTTTTCTACGAAATTTAAATATAACTCTTATTTCGGGTCTCTGGTGTGACTCGACAAGACTGATTCAATGATAATACGATGTAGAGTGTCGCTATATCCTCTATTTTTTGTGTATTCGCAAATTATTTTTTAATTCAACTGCAAGCAACTCGAACAAATTTGTTTCATATTTGGAATAATGTATTAAAAATATGTTAAAGATTTCGTCGATGCTTGATAATCTTGAAATTTTGATCTAGATATCATTCGATTAGATTGTCACGTGATATTGTTTTATTTTAAACGGTTAAAAATTTTTTTCGTTTCCTTCGCACACCTACCTACTTAGAAAAACGTTGCAATAAGGATCGCCCTAGTAATAAATACGAACGACTTTCGCCCAGGGAGTGAATAACGTTGGCATTTATGACCCAGTTATATTCCCCAAGTCCAATAACAAATATACGAACTTTTAACAATGCCGGGTTCTCGTAATTCTCTTTTCCAACGAATAACATCACCAAGCCCCAGGATAAAAAGTTTTTCGCGGCTTTCCGCGCTCTCTACAATAGCAGTTTCAATCCAGCTTTCGAAACCAAGTTGTCGCCTTTACATTGTTTCGATCGTTCTACTAATCTCCGGGTTTCGTGGCTGCCGGGAAACGAGGCGACGTATCCTCACTGCTTTCGGAGTCTATAAATTCGCGTTTTCATTAGAATAGCATCAAACCGTCACTTCTCTCCCCCTCTCTTTATCTCTGGTACGGTAAATACGAGTGGAATTGGAAAGGATAGAGGTTGCGTAAGTCCAAAAACAGATATTTTCCGAAAACCCGCTCGGTTGTAAAATTTGAGTAAAATGACTGAATGAGAGACCTCTTCGTGAAAAAATACGTATATAAAAACAGGAATTTGTATCTCTCGGGTAGAATGTAATAACCATGAACGGTAATACAAGCGTAGAGTATTTAAATGACCGTAAAAATTCGTGATATTAATGAAAGCACGGTTCGCGGTTCACGTCAAAGCTCGCAATGAAAAAATAAACGCGTCATCTGTTTCACACTTCTTTTAAAATAACGTTTATATATTTTAATTCTTTTATTTATTCTTTTGAAAACCCTGTTTTTTGCTCATACCGTTGTTACAATTTTATAAATCAAATGGAACAAACATTATCGTTGGTAAAAGATTCAACGATTAATAATTTTAGATTAGAATTTTATAAAATTGATAAAGTCCTTGTAAAATACAAAAGAAAAAAGAAAACCAGGATGAGAGAGTCGCTTTGTCGTACGTTCTTCAGTAAAATCCATAAATTATCTACCTTGAAAGTACGCACTTAGAAATTTAATATGACCAGTCACTCGTCTACGCACGCACGTATGTAAGAACGAGGAATGAAGAAGACAGGCACCCAGTAATAACGAATCCTCTTCGTGTCCGTTCGCGCGCGCGCTCGCTTCAAAAGAGCGAAACGTGTCTGCGAACGTTCGCTTGCCTTGCTTGCTCCTCCCGCTTGTTTGTTCCACCGGGTCTACGTGCTTGGAATCCAGCCGTTGCCTTTTCTTCTCCATCTTTTTTTCTCCTTTTCATCTTTCGCGCCTTCCGAAAATTCTATTTACCACTCTCGGGGCAAAAGGGGCGCCGACATCTGTGCGATTAGACGATTAGACGGATCGTGCCGACTTCGTCGGTTCATTTATCTTTCTTTTTTCTTTCTTTTCGAAAAGTGAATCTCCTTTAATTGGATATAGTCTTTACTTACGTTAGGGTAAATAATTGTAGAAGATTTTTCTAACCTTAACCATAGATCACTAAACGTTCGTTTAATAGTTTTTTAATTTGCTTGTTTTATTTTTTTATTAGTAACTAACGATCAATGTCTTGGATTATACTTTGTAATAAATAAAGAAGATATAAAACGTGATCGAAAGATTATAACATTAATTAAACTCAAACCATCTTGAGTTAATATGCAAGATGTATTTTTTTTAAAGAATATGCAGAAAAAATATTCACATTTGAAGAAACATTTGATATTCAAATATCAAATCAGTTAATCGATTTTGAGAAATAAACAGCTGAGCATTAAAGAACAAAATTCGACACGTTCCAAGACTCGGACGAGGATTGCCATGCTGTACAGTGAACGATAGGCATTCGCCAATATTTACCGGTATTATCCTACCAGACAATATCATTTATAACGGTATCACTGAGAGATATCGCGAAGGTACTTCGGCGATAGGGTCCAACGGGAGCATGGTCGTCGATAAATCCTGTGATCGAGATTTAAGATGACACACGCGCGCGACGCACGTCGGACGCGTCGAAGGGTCGAGCTGGCATTCGTCTTCGTGCTGGCTGTATCCCTTATCTTGACGTTGGGGGCCGTTGACGTTGAAATTCGTAGAGTCAGACAGAGAGAGAGAGAGTAAGTGAGAGTAGAGAAGGAGGGTTGACGAAGGGAGTGAGTAGGGTGCAGGAGTCGCGCAGTCGGCAACCCCTATTGCTTTCGGCCTAATCTGGCTAATCCTCTCCACGCCGATTCGGCTTACCCGCGTGACTCTCCCCCTTATCTCCATCCGACGATAGTAACTCACGTGTTACCGGCGTGCTTAAACAGTCCCTCAGGGCACGAATTAACGACGCGACCGAGGCAATAGTCACCAACGAACCACGTTCTATGCTACCGATCAGCTCGGTTTTGCTAGTTTCTGGTTGGTATCATTCGCAGTTGTTTTTAAGGGTGTAGTGTATTATGATATATATATATTTATTACGTAACCTCGTCCGGCACGTGGCCTGTACAAACAGTAACTGATTCTTCTTTTGTCTTCGCACGCTCTCTTGCAAGACGGCGCTTGCTTCGCGACGCTTCATCATTTCCCGATCGGTAATTATAGATACCTACAATACTACAAAGGGAATTTCTTGGGATATTTTCTAAAAGAATTATTATAGAATTCATCTAATTATACAAAAAATTCGCGTAAAAAGAGATACATTATTGATATATACAGGGTGGCCCAGCTAAAGGAAGCCACCTAATTATTTTCTTTGTTTCTAATAATGCGACAAACTTTTATGACATACTTGGAATGATTTAGAAAGAGATATGTTATGAAAAATATTTGTTTACATCTATTTAAACCATTCAAAGTATGCCATAAATTAGAAACTAAGAAAATATTTAGGTGGCCTCCTTTAGCTGGGACACCCTGTATCGACACCGTCAGGGTATCTGGGCCATTATTTTATTTATTTAACTTAATTTTACATTAAGCATTAAATAAATCAACGAACGTTGTTTGGTAGTCATAGTAACACCTATAACTCGTAGGTATAAACTTTAAAGATTAAGAAAAATGTACAAGGTGTGTCGCAAAAGAGATAGCATGACCCAGATGCCCTTGGGCCCAGATACTCCGAAGCACTATAACTAAATCTCATTAACAAATTTGAAGTTTGAGTAATTTGTATTAAAAATGTTTTCTAGCAATTTCTTTAACATAAAATTTATTTATTAAATAGCTTGATTTATTAGAACAGGAAGCTCTTCTTGTAAAATATTTCTACGTTTCTCTACTCATCTAGAATCCTACTACGTATTATAACAGAGAAAATGGTTGAAATTCTTCCGGATGAAAATTCGATAATATTTTTGTCTTTCTTCCTCTCTTGAAAAGGAGACTAAAGCTAAACGCTCAACGTCGTTTCACCTCAACGATCTCAGAATCGAAAGCTTTCACTTCGATATCCGTTAGACCGACTCGAATCTCGTGTCTCCTCGTCGAGATGCTGGGACGAAGTATCGAATTTTGTCGATCACTGAGACTTCCATTTCTCTCTCTCTCTCTCTCTCTATTTCTCTTATTTTTATCAAACTACATCGGGCAAAGCTCGAGTTTCATGATATCCGTTATCACGATTCTCTATATACACCAGGTTACCGAAGAAGCCAATGAAATTACACGGAGAAAATGAAACACGATAAAGATATAGGAGAATGGAGTATATCGGGCTACAAGTTTATTAAGAGTTCGCTGATTAACCTTAAGAATTGTATTATTATTTGTTATTTACGTTAAATATGAAACATTCGTTTAAGTAAAACTAAAATATTCCACAGGTTAACTAATTATTGTAATTATTGTAGAAATATGAGAAAATTCCAAATTAGTACCATAAATTCCCAAGGAAGCCTTTTAACATAAATAACATCGCTTGAAATTAAATATAACGATCCACGGATAAACGTCCATCCTGAAGAAGCTATCAAACGAAGCACCCAAAAAAAAATTTTTAACAAAAAAAATAGAAACCGACTTCGAAAAAAGCGCTAAAAAGAGTGAAATAATTTTTTATGTATACCGACAATATTCGATTTCATCATTATCATACTCAAAATATTGCAACTTTTTCGGCGGCGACACAAAATATTCCAACACGGTCATTTTCACGAACAAAGGAGTAAGTGCCTAATACATAAATATCCATCAATGTCCGTGAATTTCTGGCTATTAATGTACTGTTAATTAATTTTCTGTCGCCTCCGAAAAAGTTGCAATATTCTGAGTATGATAATGATGAAATCGAATATTGTCGGTATACATAAAAAATTATTTCACTCTTTTTAGCGCTTTTTTCGAAGTCGGTTTCTATTTTTTTTGTTAAAAATTTTTTTATTTCATACTTTTTAGTGTATAATCGATCAAGATGTGGAAATAAAGTTATGTAGGTAATATTTGCAAAAGGATCGAAAAGGTTTGGTTCCGATATGTGAAGTCGTTGAAGAGATATAGAGGAATAAACAAATAATTTTGCAATAACAATTTAAACATAACAACAATTGAAGATGTGTCGCATAATGTTAGAGAGTGGGTAATATTTGCGAAAGGATCGAAAAGGTTTGGTTCCGATAAGTGAAGTCGTTGAGGAGATATAGAGGAATAAACAAATTATTTTGCAACAATTAATAAATTTTTTATATAATTAATATCTGCTAATTATTTCTAAGAAGATAGTAATAGTTTCTTGCATTACAATAAATCAATCCCATTCAAAAAGATATTGCGATAAATCTGAATAAAGCAGTAATTTTGCAATAACTTTGTTAATAATAAACATTTCGGAAAAATTTTTTAAACAGGACCAATGGGAGACCTAAACCTAGCAACTGGAAGTGGCTTCATTTCGATTGGTCAAACGGTTGCGGAGTTATGGCCGGACAAACAAAAAAAAAAAAAAAAAAAAAAAGCAAGATCGCCCACTGTCGAATAGAGTAACCTCCTCCTTTTCGAAGTCGGTTAAAAACTTAAGAAAAACACACATACAGCTAAGATAGTATGATAAAATTCACGAAAGTTAACTATCCTTTGATTAAAACGAAGACTTCGTTAAGCAGTAGCTAAGTATCAAGAGAGAGAAACTACTTGAATCGTTCGAACCGAATCCTAGCTGACTTCGAAGGCGTTCTATCTCAAAGGTGTCGCGAATCAAAGTGGTATCGGAGACGATGTCTGCCAAGAAGAAGAACGAGAGAAGAGTTAGAAGGGCTTCGAAGGAAACGGTGGAAGGTGTGGACGAGATAATTAGCAAGTTAACACGAGTCGGTGCCTCTCGAATCCTGTTACCACGGCTGTCGCGTCAACGTTCGGTGGAATGGGTTACGAGTGGTAAGATGGAGACTTGCCTTCGAGCAAGGTCGAATGAGAGTAAGCGAAAGAGAGATACGAGAGAGAGAGAGGGTTGGAAAGATGTTCTCTCTCGAGGGTCGCAGGTGTGGAAACGAAGCGAGACGTGAAAAGGGGTGGGCCATCGTTGGTCTTGCGTAACTGTTCGCGAGATTCCGATAAATAAATATTGACAGTGGATGAAGGCTCGTTGCTTCTCCCACCCTCTCGGGGTTTGACTAGGAAACAGCAACGTCTGGAAGAGAAGAGGAGACGAGGTTCTTCTTCCGAAAAGATCGTCCTTCACTTTTTCTTACCCAAGAAGAAAATATTCTTCCAGTGATCCACTCGTTATAAGGGTACTACTTTACTCTCTTGGTTCAATTCTAATGAATTCTGGGATAAAGATATTAACGGAACGACCGGACTGTTATCTTAAGTTTAAACGATCGCACGGGTGTTAGGTATTCCACGTATTCTTTTTCCTCTCTCGTACGGACGAGCGAAAATGAAATTGAAGCTTATAATCGTTATAATCATTTTTACCCGAAACCTTTAGAGATTTAAACTGTATTTCATTTTCACGAGGATCTTTAATTACCCGTAATCTTTTAGAATTGTCAGAGATATTAATCTAACAATTCTATGAACGAAAAGAGAAACTTGTTGTATTTCTCTTCGAGAGATAAGACATTTCTAGTATTTTCTTGAAATTTCTGACGCGAGTTACTCTCGTGCGAATTTCGTTCGAGATGAAACGAAATATTTCGAGTTTATTGGTTCGTAGCCGTATCGAAACAGGAAGACATTTTTATTCTCGTAATAAAGGTAGGCGCGTAGGACGGTAAAAAGCTTGGAATAAACGGAGTTATGAGAGTAATAGCTAGTATAGTCGTAGTTTGAAAGTATCTATCGAATTTTCTTTTTTATTTTCAACGACAACGACGATGGTACTAGCATTACCTACCTTCGTGAAGGTGAGGGTAGCTATTGGTGGCAGTCGAGGTAGGTTCGGATAATAGAAGCTTCCCGCGGGATGTGCCGGGTACCGAGATGTGATTCTGTAAGCGATTCCTTGCGGTTGCGTCGGCCAGTTGGCAGCCATAAATGTGAAGCCGTTATCCGTTCCTCCGTCCAAAGGGTCGAGCTAAAGAATGGAAAGAAGAAAGATAGCAAAAGAAAACACATGGTTGGGAAGCTCGTAAGAAAACTTCGATGGCCGTTCGTGGATGTTAATGAGACGAGGGACCGAAGGAGAAACGTGGCTTCGAGAGTTTTTCTCCTGACGCGCGCGAGAAACTTATTTCTACGTTTCCCGATGTCTCTTGGTGTCTCTTTCTTTCTCTTTCCAAGGTTAGCAAATATTTTAACGAAATTTAGCAAGATGGCTCGTTCAATGGAAAAGAAACGTTGTTTTTCTTTTAACCACCTTGGCTCTTCCCTTTACGTCGTTGTAATGGCTGTATTTTATGGATAAGACGAAAGTTTAAAAATAATTTGTCTTGGGTTAAGTAAACTTTGAGACGTTAAATTTGAGAAAAATGGACCATCCGCGGTACGTTTAGTTAAATATCTTATATCCTGAAATTAAAGTATGAATGGAAGTGTTCCTGATCGTTCAGAGCGATCAAATCTATTATCCCAGAAATTCGACCTCTTAAAAGTAACAATGAACGTACCAACGTCAAAGTTCATTATTAGATCCCAAAATTCCTACAAGAATTCATTACTAAAACAAGTACCTACTTAAAAAACAACAACTAAACTAAAGAAACACTCGTGACATTTTTGCAAAAGACGTTGAACAAATCGAGGAATTTTTTAAAAAAATTTCTTTAAAATGAAGAACGACATGGAAGGAATACAAAGAAAAAGGTCGATCGAAGAAACGGGCTAGAGATTGAAGCGGTGATCGTTACCTCGACGGTGACGGTGTCGACCCAATTGCCCTCGACGCAAAGTTGAAAGGAATCGACCCCGACGAACCAATCGGGACTTGGGTTGATTCTCGCCATGATGCTTATTAAAGTGTGGTTTCCATCAAGAAAGGCCCTGGCAATGCTGGTACCCTCACCCTGTGGTACAGGCGGCCCCGTGAAAGAGTGAAGGGTGTTTTGAGATTCACCGCCGGCATCCAAGCCATCGGCCCTTCCCGTTTCCACGTATAACCTCGCTCCCGTCGAAAGCCTTTCACCCAATCTGTAAAGGGTGTACGTCGAGTCGTGCGTTCGACCTGGAAAATAAGAAAATATACGCTTTAGAGAAATTCTTGGCACGTGTTGGTATATATATATATATATGTATATAAATATAGGTACACGCGTGAGTGTTTCTTTTAAAATAGCTTTCCAGTTTATTATCGAAGGTTAATGGCTGAAAGATTGATACTTTAAGTTATGGTTTATCGATTTGATATCAAATTTATAATAACCCTAATACCTAAATATAAAAATATATACCCTAAAACCTTTATTATCGGAACAATCACTATTCAAACGTTCTATTAACCGAACGTCCTTTCATCGAAACGTTCTATTATCCGAACAGTGTATATGAGAGTTCGAATGTAAGTATTTCATACAATGTTTACAGTTTATTAAGTAGGTATATAACAATGGGATTCAAAATTGGTGTTGAAATTGGCCAATGAAATTCTTCATTCTATTATACGAACAATTATGTATCCCTATTAGTTCCGATAATGGAGGTTCTACCGTATAACCTTTTTATTAATGCTTAAGTTACGAAGAATTACAGTTATTTGTATCTTTATGTAACTATGTATTTATGTTCTTAATTATGTATAGCAAAATAATCTCCTTATGGAGGTTAAAATTGCGTAAATAACAAACAATTTGCAGATAACTCTAACACACTATTAATCCCATTCCTTCAAATTCAACGTAAATACAAATATATGTTAAACAATTTAAACAACGAAATAAAGTAACTTTCTTATAAAAAGCTAAAAAAAATAGCTGTCCAATAATCTTCTAGGATTAAACTTATCGAAATCCGTGTTCCATAAAAAATTCACAATACAAATCGCATAGAATACTACAATAAAAATTACTCGAAATTTTACACAAGTGATAAAAGAATCACGTACGATTATTATCACTGTGTACACATCGATTTAAGCCATCATTTTGGACGATGGATCGATAAAGAGAATCGTTAACGTCGATTCAACCATTTCAGGAAGTACTCGTCCAGAGAACAACCATATGTCTACCTCTATATGTGTATTGGAGCACGATAGATAGAAGGGGTTGGAAAAGGGGGATAGGTAGAAGAGGTGGCGTAGACGGGAAGCTGCTCGAGATAGGCGAATTAATGCGAAGACCGAATTTATAGTCAATTAATGCACCACCCGAGAGCATCGTCGTCGTTCCGGCTCCCCCCCCTTCAGGAAATAATGCACCGTCCAAGCGAGTGCGAGAGCCACCAAGGGAAAATTCGTACCGGTGAAAAATCTCACCATCCTCCCCCCTCTTCTTTCTCCCAGATACGCTTGGCTACGTTCGAGCCAGCATTCATCGTCACGCACGATTTAACGATCGACGTCGAATAAACGTGGACGGAACGGAGGCTGTTCTTCGGAAAAACTAACGTCTACCTCGATACTCGTTTTTCTTGTGGGAGAATGTAACGTTAACTCCTTTTTGGATGAACAGTTTTTTCGTCGGATGGTAGATTATTTACGAAATGTTGAACGATATCGTGGTAGAGAAAACAAAGTTTGGTTTGCATTTTTTAAATGGATGGGTCTATTTCATTCGAGCTTTTTAATTCCTTCTGTTTGGTTATGTCAAATATTTCTGTTTCCTTTTTCGTGGTTGATTAAAAATTGTTAATTAAAAATCTATTTTCAATTCTAAAGTGCTGCCAGTCATCCGTTATATTTGATTTAATTGTTAGCATTTTGCGTTATTTTAGTTATTCCATTTCTTTATTAATCGATTAGAGATATTCTATCAATAATCGTATTACTCGAAATTATTTCGAGCCATGTAATATCTAATTCAAATACTATCTCGTAAATAGCAGCTTGCCAATTCCAGAAGCACGTCATTAAATACGAACTAGAGCTATATGACCTCTTTTCGAATTTCCTAATTATGTACCGACCTGTACAAACTGACGTATTACATTAAATTAAATGAAATCAAACGAAATTAAATAAAAATCCTCGAAATTGATGTACCATGAAGTCATTAATCGAACGACCACGTTTCGCTTGGCTTAAATCTGCATCGAGTTTGGCGTTCTCCTCGCGTCATCAACTTTCCTGTAAATTTTAAAGCCACTTTCGCTCGACGGATTTCAGTCGGCACGTCGAAAGTTTATTCAAGTTTTCAATTTACCAATCGGTCCACACCGTTGGTACATGTTGCGGTCTTTCTATCTCTCTCCTTCACTCTTTAAAATACCTAAAGTGACTCACAGAAATGTTCGGACAAACTTTCTTGTAATTGAATCATACTGTTTCAATTTGCTCGGATAAAAAAGTTACAAAAATGACTTTTCTTTGTAATTTCGAAAATTTCAAATTTGTTTACAGATCGAAAACTTGATATCCCTAAAACTAATCCTTCTATTTTCTTGTAAAAATTAAAATTGTTTGGTTCGATTATAAAAAAGTTATTCAGCTTTATAGGGTGTCCGAATACTTCTGGGAGTCACCGTATCTCGGAATTTGCTTCTCGTAGGGTCAAAACGATTTTGCTTGTTGGCTTGACGCGTAGGTGCTCGTAATCCCGGAACAGACTTCCACTGAGACTTAATTAGTTGCAAAATTAGTAAAAGCCACGAAGGGGAGAGACACGCGTGCGTTTATACGCACGCTTCGTTCGTTCTCTCGATGAGAGAGAGGAAGAGAGCAAAAAAGGGGGAGCGGTAAGTGAATTCGAAGGGACTCGGAAAAAGGATACCTAAGGGAAGGACGAATCTTGGGGAAAAGGGAGAGTCAAACGCGAATCGCCGCTAAAAGGCAATTTAATCGAGTTTCAAAGAGAGCAAAGAAGGAGAGAGAGAGAGAAGATACTTTTTGATTACGTCTGTGCTTTTTGTGCTGTAATCCGCGAGACCCGTTGAATTCCGTGAAACGCTTCGAGGGCTTTCGCGAACTTTCTTCTTCTCTTTGTGCGACGTACGCATAAAACGTTAATTAGGTAACAAAAAGAACCTATTAATTTCTACTCACGTCGAATCATCCGCCACGGTAATCGCTTGATATCAAATTAACTATCGCGTTTAGGTAATAGCATTCGTTATTAATCGATTGATGTCAGTTTGATCGAAATCAAACGTTTCAAATTGATTAACATTTATAAAGCGTCAACAGATATGGCCGCAAATGTAAGCCGCACGAGTTTGGATTCGACTATATCATCGGTTTCATGCAATGCCACGTAATTCGTCTGAGCGGTCTCCTCTCTCACTGGTTTATTTTAATCTCTTCAGTGATAAATTCTTCTTAATATTGGAAAGAAATTATCCAAATGTTTGTGTAGTTAGGTATATTTTATTGATGAAATAATTACAAATATGTTGAAAGGGATTAAGAATATTTAAAAAAAATAATATTCACTTGTGTGGCTAGTTGTTGTTGTAAATTAAGATTAAATATACACGTGTGTGAAAAAAGAGAGCAAACTATGATAAGAATTTCGAAAATCATCAAGTAGAATAACGAGCGCGTTATCTCTACGAAGAGAAAGATTCGATAGACTACGTTTAATTAATTCCATTTAGAAGTAAGTCGTAGCTTCCAGAGTACACGTATTTCTTTCCCAAGAATCCTCTCTCTTTCTCTCTCTAGTAATTCAATGCTCGGTTCATTTCACGGATATCGTTGATATTAAGAAATTTTTGCTCGCGCAGTTGCTTAATTTCCGATGAAAAATGTTCGCGTGACACGGTACTCCGGTGCAAGTAATTTGATCTCGTAGTTCGTAGAGTGGAAAGAGAAATTTTCTCTGTCTCTTTTTTTTAATTTTCTTTCTATCCGTTACTTGTCAAATAATGAAATACTTTTGTTATTATTTGGTCCATTCGCGATTTTTATCTCGTATCTATGAGAATCGAGATAACGTAGATCTTGAAGGAAAATATATAATGACTTTTCTTATGGCCGAGAAGCCGTTTGAAAAAGTCATTAAGGTCGACTAGCCTCCTTAAATTGGCCTCGCTAATTAGATTAATTAATATCGACCATTTCACGAGCGTGATAGTTCTCTCTCTTTCTTTTCTTACGTTTTCTTCTCTCGTTCTCATCCCCTCTTCTTTACCCTTCTCGCTTTCTATCGCTCGAATCAGCGCGGATAGAATTATGAATGAAAATTACGTTCCCCTTTGAAACTTCATCTGTTTCTCGCCGAGGCACTAATCTATTCGGGGATTTAAATAGACGCTGTTAACCTGGCCAAGTAAATTGCTTTTGCAGACTGTTTAATATCCGTCCATTCAAATTATAACCAGCTATTTCGAATCTCCGTTTTGCTTCGACCGCGTTTGTTCGCCTTTCTCTTCATCCTTTCTCCCTACACTGTTTTTTTTCTTTCGCTCATTGTCGGTGTTTCGTTAACTTCGAGAATTAGCAAAGCTGTCTTTTAATAATTAAGAGTATAAACTAACGAGTTTGTGATCACGTTCGAAGAATATCAGAGAAGAAAGTAAATAAGATAAGATTTGTTTTTTAATTAAGAAATGAAGCTGTTCTCTCGTCTCTCGATCAATTTATGCGAGTAAGAATTAGACAATTATTCATTATTTACTATTTTTACCAAGAAACGTTTTTAATAAAAATTACATCCATCATAATTCGTTACAAAAATTTGTTATACAACCAATAAATAACAAGTCATTTAAGATAATAGTTGTATCACGTATAAAAAATAATTCATTTCTCAAGTATATATTAAAATGATTTTATACTTTGAACTCAATCTACACAAAATAATAAGTTTGTCATTATTTATGCACTTTTCTTGCAAAGAATACGATATTCATTTCTAGAATTATAACCAGGTTATACCAGTTGGAAAGAATCCTAGAAGCAAGAAAAATTGCAAAAGCTAAAAACCCTCCCCCCTGTAGCGTAAGTGAACGACGTTGGAAGTAAGTAAGGGATTTGATTAACCTCAGGGTGCCGTGTGATTTAAACAGCTATACATTTACTACTTTTGTTCGATCTCTACGGTCGCGATCGTGTCTTCTACCTTAAATCCATCAAGCTTCCTGATGTATAACACCAAAGGCTAAGAAAAAGAAGTAGAGAAGAGTAGAAAGAGGGAGAGAAAAAAAAAGAAATAAAGTAAAAGGGAGAGCCGCGCGAGTGGTGCCAACACAGCAAGGATCGTAGTTTTACCGAAGAATCGTACTTGGGGGAGGGAAGGGGGGATTTGATAGTGGTGGAACGACGACTTTAAGAATTCAGTCGAGTTACAATCGGCGAGGAAGGAACAAAGAGTCGCCGGCATGACAATACCGGACCTTTAATTAGCGCCGTGGTTAAGAAGGAAACGGGATCGAAGGGTGAGGAGACGTCGTTAGACGTGACTCCTACGACGAAGGGAGAGACTTTTCGTTTGGCAAGTCGACCATACGAAGAGAGACCGAACGAGTAAGAGCGAGACGGAATCAAAAGCTTCGGCTTGACAAAGCGACTTACCCTGACAAATCGTCTATCGAAGGAACGAAGGGCTTCCACGGTTTCCTGGTCGGCTTTAACCCTCCAAACCCTGTAGCTTTTCGGTTTCGCGTGAGCCAAGAGTCGCTTAATAGAAGACCAGGCCCAAGCTTTTAGAGAGAAAGAGAAATCTTCTCGAGGTTATCCATCGCGATTGATAAATTCTACGAGAAAGTAGGAAGAGGGTAAAAAATAAAGTGAAAGTAGCGAAAAGAGCTCGTGGAAAAGGCTGAGCCAACGAGAGGGGGAGGTGGGTAGAGAAACGCAAGGGCCAACGAGTTTTCAAACGAATTGTAAATGTTCGCAGTTCTCCCGGGGTAAAGTCGAGTTTCTATTCCGGATTATCATTCGTGGGAGAGTGCTCGCGTCGAAGTAATGCAGAGAGCGAGAGAGAGGATAGATAAGGAGAGAGAGAGAGAGGAAAGACTATGGGCCAGCGTTTCCCGTCCTCTCTGCTTTCCGTTTTGCCTTTCGCCGAAGCCACGCGCTCTCCATCTTCGTTGGAATTGCCGTTTGAAACAACTTTTCAACTTCCTCCCAAACCCCACATTCACGAACTTCCGTTTCTCCTCCTCCCTTACTCTTTCTCCTTACTCTTCTTAGAATGGAATCGATGGGGTCTCCTGCTCCTCTTGCAAAAAGTATCTCCATCGATGCCACCCGGGGAAGGGACAAGCGAGATCGGGCTGAATCCCTCGAAGAATAAAAAAAGAAAAAAAAGGGAAAAGAAAACTCGGCAAATATTCTTCGCGCGTTCTTCTCCTTCCCCTTTTTTTTTTATTTTTTCTACTCCACCTCTCGGCGCTTGATCCTCTTCACCGTTCTCTTTTTTTTCTTCTCTTTTCTGACGAACGGATACCATCGAGGCTCGAAATTCTAAACACTCGGTGTCGTGGGGACGCGTGTAAAAGGGATGCTCTTCCGATTTAATTAATATTGAAAAAAAAAGTTTAGCCGGATTTAAAGGAAGTTTCTTTCGTCCTATATTTTCGAAGTAATTTCGACACAGAGAATTCCCTACTGGTAGGAGAGTTTTTAAATACGAGGCGAATACGCGAGCCGAATTTTATGGAAATTTAGAAGCAGCCAAGAATTTTTAGCACTGTCGTTTGGATTCGATAATGAAAATTATATTAGACTCTTACCTTTTCGATGTTAATTAGTTCAGGGAAAGGACTTTGATCTTTAGTAGGGCAAGATTATTAGACATCTTGTAACGGAGTATCGATTGTTGGGTTGGGAAGTTTGTGAAATTTAAGAGAAGCTCTTCGAAAAAGATGGATGAAATATCAAAGATGAAAAGCATCGTTAGCTTTTTAAATAAATGGAATAAATTAGTAGTAACGAAGCAAGACGTTAAAGATCTTCTAATTATGAAAATATTCTGACCCACTTATAATGACTTCGACCTTGACATATATCATCAAGGTGATCCTTTTTATATTATAATTACTTATAATTATCAAATATAAAAATAAGAATATTAATTAAAATATTGTCAGAATGTCTATCTAAATTCAACCTATTAGAATATAACCACTCTGTAATATTATATTCATATATCATAAAAACCTTCAAAGATCATTTCGTGAACCAATAAAAAAATCATGTCGCTATAAGAACCATTAAAGAAATAACAAGAGACACTTTCCAAGTGCTTCCATCGACGATAAACATTAGGGCGTTAAGCGAGCCGCAAGCGGCAGCACTTTAACTCGAGGAACCATCGACGTGATCTCGCGTCGAGATCGTACTCGAATAAATTAGTCCTGATTACAATTCATTATGCCGACATGGTAGCTCGCGCATGCCGGTGGCTTTCGCGTGCATCAGGGGAATGACTATCCCTCGACGCAGGCGAAGGATAAAGTGAGTCTTCTTGGAAGCAACGCTAACTCTTCGCTCGATAGATATCCCGTACGTGAAACTAGACTTTACTACACTTCTATGTGTACCTACTACTTCCTTTACCTTGGTAAACCCTTATCCAAGAAGACTCTGGCTGCTACTCTTAGTAATGCTGCTTCGTCTTTGAGAAACTTAATGGGAGCTCCATTTTCGAGAACGATGCCAACCTGTGCCTAGAAATATGAGTCTACCCGCGAATATGGAAGTCGTTTCCGCGTTGCTACACGCGTGTAACTTTTCCTACGTAAACCATTCCCAAACGTGACACGATGTAAAAGAGACCTCGCATGTGTATGGAAAATATATGAGAACGAAGTTGTTGCGTAAAATACAGGAATGTTGGTCTTCCACTCTGTCGTAAAGTCATTAAAAAGTTCCGCAGTTCTCTCGATTTCTATCCCGGCACGAGGGTACTTGAAATATTTTTTCCCAACTTTCTTCTTTTTTTCATTTGGTTATTTATTACCGTTTCTAGAATTTTGCGTGTTTGGGGTGGTAAGAGGATATGGAGTTACAATGAAAATCAGGTGATATCAAAACTCCTGGTATATCATTATACCTACATATCTTGATAAGTATTCATGTATGCTGACATGGAAGCGAGCAACGTGGATAAAGAGAAAACTAGAGAGAGAGAGGACAACGCGTACGATCATGCACCGAGAGCTTTCAGCGACTGGTGAGTCTTGCTGGGTTGCGATCCAACTTGATCCAACTTTCGTAACAAGTCGCTCTTAACTTGGTGCAACCACGAGCAGTCTGCGCACCACGTGGATCTACGTACAAACGTGTGTGTGTGTGTAGCTGCATTCGCGTACACTTTCAACCGTTCTCTACTGATCCTTTCTGTTCCTTCGCACGAAACGCGAGGCAGCGAAACGTGTTCCTGGCAAGTGGATAACCCAATTCTCCAGCGTTCCTGCTGTTTCCAACAGCGTTCCTAGTTTTCCTTCGATATACACACATCCCCGTTCACGATGTACAACTTCTATCTTCGCACTTTCGTTATATCCTTCTTCGTGTCTTTCTCTTTTTGGGCAACTTGTGAATAACGACGAGTTTCTTTGATTAAGTGCTGATCAAATTTGTGTTCCGTTGTAAGTGTCTACTTAACTCGTTCGAGACTAGAGTTCCTTTACCTCTTTAAGACACAGGATTTAAAACAAAATAAAAGTCCTAGTTGCACTTTAATCGCCACAGTTTCACAACTACTAATGACTGAAAAACTTTCAATCAAATGTTAAATTGTATGACTATGAGTAGTTGCAACTTTTTGAGGTGGGTTAAAATATATCTCATCATGCATAAAAAGGTGGGACAGTATTTTTTCCACTTAACCTTAAAGAGTCGAATGGTCCTCGGGAGTTAACACTTTGTTGTGGTTTGTATTGAAACATTTAGGAAAGAGAAAATGTTTGGAAGGTGATTAATCTCTTTTGCTGGGTACTGTATTACACAATTTTCTATAGTAAGAAATCCATTTTGACTCTTCCACTTTAATTCTTGTTGGTCTATACAAACGAGAGTGTACTTCACGAGTGGTTGATTCCAACCCCGGTATAACAGCAAAATAAACGCAGAGTTTGGTACGTATGGGTTTAGGAGAACAATTTTGTGGGGATCATTGATCAAGAACGAATCCCCTAGAAACCTCAGAGAAATCTCGCTAAGGAACGTTCCTAGAGCAGCAACATTTCCCGGTACTTACTCGTTACTACAAACGACGGAAGATACGAAGATTACGTGTTGCTTGCGATTCTACGTCTCCTCACATCGAACATGTAATCTTCCGATTCGTCGAATCGGAAAATTACGTTTTAAGATGGGTGAATATGTAATTTACCTGCTTCTTGCAAACTTGTCGTCAAAGATGACTCGAATTTGATTAAAAAGATTTATCGGTATTGTAAGGAACAAAAGAGTCTGAGTTAAAGATAACGAGTCGTTTAGCAGACTATCGCTCATTAGCTAAATCGATACAAATCACTTGGGTACCGGTGGCTGTGCCAGTTCTGGATCATTATTTCGTTCATCCACCACCAGTATATATTTTCAATGTAGGTTTTGGATCGTTACTTCGTTTTTCAGTCGCCAGACGGTGCTCCCATTTTTATAAGAAAACTGATGATGAAATAAAAATGGGGAGCAAAGTAGTAACCCAGAACCAACACAGTCCGCACTACTCGTTTATATCTACAAGATATGATGCTTATTGCAAACTTTGGATTTTTAGCTTACTTCAATCTTGAAAGTATTCGTATATTTTTTTAAATAAAAAAATAAAAATAAATTTATTAAAAATTACAAAATATATATTTCTAACTTCTTCGTATTTTACCAAATAAACCGGACTAAGAACAAGTAAATGAGTATTTAAAAAAAATATAAAACCACTTTTGACATTGACTGTACCTAGAATAGTACTTGATAGCACCAGTCTGGCAAATCGGTACACGTCTTTTATATCCAAAGACGAGAGTTGTGTGCGTACTTTTGTCTCGGCTGTGGCTGAACTCTTTCTCCATCGTCCGTCCGCGAATCGACAGACATTCAACGGCCTCGTTCCCCATTTTTCTTTATCTTCTCGACTGTAACGCTGAGGTTTGCTACTACTCGTCGTCGTTTCTATTAACAATACGGCATTGATAGGTATGTACACCGTGTGACAATGAAAGTAGTACGCCGTCGCCTAAGTTTTCTTCGTTCGCGCTTCACGGCACCCTATCTCTCCCTTCCTCCCTCTCTCGCTCTTTTCGGCTACGCTCGATTAAGCCTCTTTTCATCGTGAAATTCAACTGAATAGCGAATGGAGAATTCAAACCACGGGTTGTACAATCGACCCACGTTGATTGAAATTCTAACGTCAAAATTTAAAGGAGAATTCTATACCTGTTTATATTATTATATGCTTATCAATCAATGGTACATGAAGTGGTCGGGTTATGAATGGAAACGAAGGATGAATTAATTCAGTCGGTAATTAATGACCTACGAGAATTCTAATCAGGATTATTATTAACTTGTTTTATAAAGTTAACTTGAGAGCTGGGTTTGAAGAATAGAACAAAACTATATTACCATACATTCTAGTAGGTCTTTAAATCTGCCTGAACAATCATTTTATTTAAAAAAAAATCTTGATGATTATGACATTACTCTGGTATAAAGATAATGGTGTTGCTAGTATGGATTCGAAGAATTTGGAACGAATTGGAACGAATTTTTACTAATTAGGTACACCAACATCAACCCAGTCAATATTTTTTAGCAATATCCCTTTTCTCTATTCACTTTCTCACCACACCACGATTCAATTTAATTTTCCCACCCGTTTAACTAGCAGTCTCTACTACAGTGAATCACCTCGAAGTCTGTAAACTTTCGTTTAACTGCGTTCTCTTCGCACGAAAACTCCCAGATACTTGGGCACTACTTCGCGTGTACCCGTTGGGATTCTTGAAATTGAAGCTGAAAAGCTTTGGAGGAAAAAAAATTGTGATATACATATATAACGATACGATTCGATCGAAAACGTTTAAACGCGTGCGCCATTCATTCTAGCGTTTCGATGCGCACACGGCCCTGTCCCTCGAGTACTTGTTTGGCAAGTATCTCTCTCGCTCTCTCGTGGGAAGCATACGTTCGTCGATCAAAAGCTTGTTCAACGAATCACCCTGCGAGTGGCCTTGAACGATACGTGTTCATTGGCATGTGTCCGTCCATAACGTCACCTCTTCCCTATGGTGTAGACGATAGCTACAAACTCGCTAGTTATTTTTGATAATAGAAAAATGTAATACAGATTTTGTGGATGCATATTTTATACAAGTAAATAAAGGATATAATGTTAATTAAATTGATGAAAATATTTAATATTTTATTAGACTAATTAACTCTTATACCAACACCCGTGACCTGAGTGAATTCTAATTGCGTTTTAATAACTTAATTCTTTTCCAAAAATTATGATTATTATTATTGTTAATTTAGTCTGGTAAAAAATAATAGATTAACACGAAATGTTGCTTAAAAAAAGGTAATTAAGTCATGTAATTAACGCCAAAAACGGGAGTTAGAGAAGATGCAGTGTAACAAGGAAATCACTTTGATAATCATAGTGGATTAAACCAAAATTGATATTAGGTACACTTAGACAAATTTATTAAAAATCTTATTTTCTCGTTAGTTCGTTAATTAATACTTTTCCAATCTATCGATACGTCGTACGAGCCGTCGAAGGGTGAAGTCGTCCAGACCGATGAATCTACATCGAACGAAATGAAATATCAACTTGAGGAATAGAACTGACTGTGATTCGGAGGATTCGATCGGGTCCATTCGAGGTGGGATCGTCACTTATCGCGCACACGTTGGCTGCTCGTTTTTCGAGCCCGACCGGAAATGGATCGTTTCGAGATGCCGAAATTGCCGGCGGGCTCGGCTATCTGGTAAGAGAACGGAAGGGGTTCGCGAGCGTGTCGCGGGGACGGCAGGAGGAAGAGGAGGAGATGGAAATTCACTCGACTAACTTCCTCGGGAAATGAGTGATTATTGGACGAGTAATCCTCGAAATTCGACGAGCTACGTGCCACTTCGTAAGGGAATATAATTGGCTTGAGAATGACGCACGCTCGATTCACGCACCAATTTCGTCAAGTAATAAGTTTTAAAACTCGGCAGTAGAGCGATTAACCTACTGAGAGGTCAGTTTATTAAAAAAGAAATGGTCTTTGTAAAAAATATTTGAAGTGAATAGATATATGAAATTCTATGTACACTGGTAATTTTATACTACAATTTTTTTGACCGAAATTAATACCCATTTCTTTTTGGTATTCATCGTCTAATAGTGTTTTACCGAATACAATATTAATCAATAAAATGTCCGATGAATCGATTCAGCTGCCGTTCAATCTGCATCACAATATTGAATAAACTTATTTGTTTTTAAAACAATACGAATCTTCGTGCTATCCGAAAATTACCTGAAATTCTATCGCATTGTTCCAGACAGGCTAAGAAAGTTTCTCTTTTCTTACGTAGGTACCAACGACCGTGAATACCTACCTAGACCATCTTAAATACAAATTCTTAGTGTAAAATGTTACGCAAGATAATTAACGAAGTCTTCGAAAATTTCTATCGTACAAGAAGAAATAAACGTGAAACGTTCTAAAAGCATTCGCGAGAGCAAACGAAAGTCATAAAGGAAAGAGGATCGGTGTAGGTAGGAAGAAAATTTGTTAAAGCTAAAGATAAGCACGGACGAACCTCGTTACAGCGTTAATATTCCAGTACGCTTTGTAATAATGACTTCTGGGGAGGACAATGACTGCAGGGACGGGTATGAAAAATTGAGAAGATGGAAGAGTTTGTCGTGTTAAAGAATCTCGAAAAAAGGAAGAAAAATAACAGAGAGAAAAAAAAAGGAAGAAGAGAAAAGAAGCAAATTGCGAGGACGATGAGCTCGCTATAGGACGCGTACCTACCTAAACGAGAGTTTCGAAGCCGCGCAAACAAACGGCGCTTTAACGAACCAGCGTATACGCGCGAAATGCCGTGTTCACGCGACACAATGTCCCGTGAAACGTTTAAATGGCACGCATTAGGCGACGGGCTCGTCGCTAGTACAGGCGGTCGCCTGCTCGTTTCGCAGGATTTCGGAGCTCCAAAAGCGTTACGCGCTTGGCACATAATGTCGTTGGATTGTGCGCCCTCCATCGAGTTCGCGGTATCGTCGTCGACCGTGAGAGTCGCGATATTCCGAATAACCTACGAATTCCATGAAAATCCGTGCAAGATATCTGCGTATAACCCAACGCTGACTTAGTATCCGTGTGCGAGCTTTTGAAATTCGTGTCACCGTAACGTCGGAAAGCTTCCAATACCGGTGACATCGAATTCCATGATGTTGAAATTTAAGGGATTACACCATCTTGGTGCTCGGGAATATTAGCGTGAAAAGAAAGTTTCTTTCGAGTATACCCAATTTTGTTTCTTATGATTAAATATAATGTAGATTAAACGATCTATTTCGAAAAAATTATTAGAGAGACGAGCTTTTCTGTGGAACGGCTTTTTCAAGACGCTGGGGAGTTGTAGCATTGTCAGGAATGGCCTGGAATAAGAAAATTAAAGATTTTATTGTAAACAAAAGTAATAGTCGAAAAGTAGCATATGGATTTTTAACTTTGAACTTTGGAAATTGTAATAAAAATATACGTGTTTTTCAAACAACTGCCATTTCTATAACAAATTTGTAAGAATTTTTTCTGTACGCTACTTTTATAGCTATTACTTTTGTTTACAATAAAATCTTTTTTTTTTTAATTTGAACCATTCCTGAATCGGTAAAAACCTTGGAAAAGGCATTCCATAGAAAAGCTCATATTTCCGCCATTTTTTAATATTCTTTTGGAAGTAGATTGATTAATGCACATAGTATTTAGTAACAATAAAAGAAATTTCATATACTTGAAAACTGCGTCAAGACAAAATTTTCTTTTTATGCTAGTATTTTCCTAGCGCCAAGGTGGTGTAACTCCTTAATTTGTTTTACAGATTCCTAAGTAAACGTATACTCGTTAGCATTATTTGTCTTTTCCTTCGAAGGAATATTGCTTTCGTGATTTTCTAGTCTAAGCTATACTTAGCAATCAGAGTATTAGAGTATTTTAGTCGTAAGAACTTGTGTGCGGTGGTGTAATTCGCAAAATTGTGATCAGTTTCGGACAAACTGTAATAGCTAGCAGTTATTGTTAGTAGCTGGAACTATAGATCGAAGGTAAGCTCCATTGACGCTCACCTAATCGAAATTTAGGTAATAGCTACAGGGATTTTCACGAAGTTGTTTCCAACGTAAAGGAAAAGGAGAGGGGGTGACCAGGGTGTAATCGAAAATTCTGATAATGGATGGAAAGTTTCGACGGTGGTGAACTTATATAGTGTACATTACGTATATATGTAATTGATAGGCGAAACGTTCAGCGTAGACTTTGTACGACATACTTTAATCAATAATTGAATTATACGCGTTAACGATTGCCTATTAAAAGTTATTCGTGTAAAATACGAGTTCTTTTTTAAACTAGGGTGTTTCTAATATATATAAAAAAATCATCAAATTATTAACGAAAGATTTATCGAATGCAATTGGTAACTACGTGACGCAAAATTCCTGTGGATGATGTAATCCTTTTTAGCGAATCCAAAATGGAATTATTCGGTGTAAAACATTTGTGTAACTTTGTAATAAAATGAATTTTGTTAATATCGTTCAAGGTATTTATTCACGTATTTATTAACAAGCCACTTTTTATTTACTTTTTCATCAAAAATCGATATTATCATTCGTGATTTTAAGTCATGCTTTAATATAAAAAAACCGAAGAATGTCTCAAATAGAATCACTGAGTATAAACTCATCGTAGCTTGTTCTAGCTGCCTGTGAATTATAGACGAGTTTTAAGTATTACCTACTGCTTTTCAACAGTGGGGAATATTGCGATTCTCTTTGACATTGATAGCTTCTCTATTTTTTGCTCTCGTTTTTTTTTTTTTGTACACGCTAGAGTTTGCTATCAAAGAGCACCGTTTGATGATACGAAGCTAGATTTCAACGTTATTATAATCGTCTCTAATCACAGTCCCGAACGTTATTATTCTCTTTGATGTATTCGCTCTAGCGGATGTGTCTATCGATTTTTTGAATATGAACATCAAAATATCAAAAGTAGACGAATATTTATAAAAATTGATGGTATTTAAATAACATGAACGTTTCTAATGAAATAAAACAAATTTTTCGTCGTGATGATACGAACATTCGTGACAGAGATCCCGTTAACACTAAAGCTACCACGACGGGTCAAATGACCCTTTATTCGTTTCTAGATTTTTTAAATAATAAATTAACTTTCATAGAAATTTATTATCGATAATATTTATTCAATAATATTTCTTAATAATAGCAAAAAGCATGTTTTTGTTTAAGTATTTGTCAAATAAATAAATGTAATGAAAATAAGTATGGCTTTAACGTCGGTAAGTTTAGTGTTAAAACATACCAATAGGATACTTTTCCACTTTTCATGATATATTTCAATACCAGAAAATAATATCCTCTTTTTCTATTTACCTTAAACTGGTCACACCGTGTTAGTCTTTCCACATACAAACTGTCGATCGTGAATTTCGCTAAAGAGTTTATTCTCGTCCCGTGTTGCTCGTGTTTACCTTGGTCAGATGCCGCGGTGAGCGTTACCGTAGTACTATCACGGGAATAGCTCTACTGTTTTCTCGCTCGACCGTTATCATTACTCGCAACTATCTATAAAGCTGTAAATAAAACGATACACGTTCGTTAGTTTGCAATGGGTGGGTAATAGGTTGAAATTCAAAGCATTTGACGAAGCACGTTGCATCCACCTAACGGGTGAGTAGGTACACAAACCTTCGCACTAAAAACCTAAAAATGGCAAATTCGTGGTGATATGGGGTCGAAAACAAAAGGCATACGTATTATACGATGGTCATTAGTCATAGTCAAACGTATTCGCACGAATCAAAACGAGATAACCGTGGCCATCGATCAAACTAATATCAACTGGCTTTCCTTCTGGACGTGTCTCGATTAAGAGGAACATCCTGTGATCTATCGTGGCACGAAATAGAGATTATTATCCAAGAAAATGGTTAACGTTAATTCTTTGCTCCTATATTCACGAATACCTACGAATATTTCTTACATCACCGCAATGTATTGACTCGTCGTAGAGTTTATAAAATAGCCAAGAAACGATCTGACACGGAAATATACCCGTTGGAAGTATTACAATGGTTTAAAACGAAAGGTGAAAAATTCTTGGTAATTCCATTTTATTCCCGCACTCGGGCTGCTTCGCCGTTAACGCGTTTCCATCAATTTAGCTCGCTACATTTAACGAGTTAACGTGCTGCGGCTACTGTGGTAATTGTAAGGAACTATACTGTAAGTTCACTACGATAATACTTTTTAAAACGAAAGGAAGAAACGAGTGCAAGTATTTCATTTACGTTTTTCACCATTTTTATAGAAGGTATCCAATGATATTTATTATTCATCGTTCTATTCCTACTTTACGTTCTCCTTTAGTTCTTTAAATTACAATGAAACTGGAACGATAACGAGTAGCATGGAAGAAGAGGAGCTAGGGGGAGGTAGCTGGGTATCTATAGAATCCTTTGATTCAATGGGTAAACGGTAATAGCAACGTTACGAGCAATTTCGCTACAGAAACGATTCCGTTTACGTATCGCGATAGACGCAACGAAATAATGCGAGGATACAGTGCTCTACTGGTAATAGAAACTATTTAGCATACGGTAAATTGTGATACGCGAATTGTCCATGTGTGTGTGTGTGGATGTGAGAGAAAGAGAGAGAGCCGCAATGCGGGACCCATTTAACGTCTACCATTGTGGTGAACGACTGGTACAACGATTTACACGTTTCGTCGAACGTAATTAAGATAGACGGCCGCGTTTGAACAATTACAATATCAGCTACGATCAAGAATTAATAGAAAATACAATAAACTTTAGCACTGGATTCACCAATGGGAAACGTTGGTCACTCGGTGTTCATTTTTTATTAATTTTCTTCGAGGAACATCTTGCAATATTTGAATAAATTTTTATTCACATTTATAAGACGTATAATTATAAATTAATTTTTTTTTCTGGTTTCTGGTTTCGAATATAGGTATGTAATATATCTAGTTTTACTAAAGGGGTCATTTTGACTATTCGATTTTTATTTTATTCTGTTATTATTATTATATTTAGATTCGTCACTGCTCGAGCCATTGGAGAACCACGTTAAGCAACTTGAGAGAGATTTTATACCGAAGAGTCCGGGAATAAGAAAAAAGTGTCAAGTAGGCCTGTGTAATTAAAAATAAAACCCAAGTTAGTTGTAGAAGCTGCAAAAAATACCTATGTGTACCTTGTACAGAGAAAAAACATGCAGTTTATAAAAAAATTCTATAGTTTAAAATATACAAAATAAAACTATAATAAGTATTATATCATGTAATTATAACTTAAACATGTAAAATAATTATTATAATCATTTCATTGAGTTAAAAAAAACATAATACATTATTTGAACTTCGACTACTATCAAGTTAAAATAGGAAACAAAACGAAGTTATATTTCTCATCGATTAAATACCAAAAATACCTTTAATAAAAACAGGTATACGTCAACTCGTGTTAAACCTAGTGTTAAATATACCTACTACGTGTCACCGAAAAGAGTCTCGATTCAAATGATATATTTCTATCGACGAGACTCGATCGATTTACACCATATTTATGAACGACGATAAGAAGAGACAAAGAGCAAGGAATGTGCTTTCGAAGAAAAAGATGGTAGGAAAAGTGGTAGCGGTCGAAATAACCGAAGGGAGGGGGGGTAGTTCACCCTAGCACGGAAACGTTACCCACTTATACACGGTACATTTAACTCCATTCTCCGTGTACTATACCGTGAAGTACCGTCGTACGGCATGAGTTCTGACTACGTACGTGACACACACGTATACTTAGAGACATATATATACGTATAGATACATATATCCACACGTACAAAGAAATATATGAGGCAAATACACATACCTCTAGCTCTATCCATGTATATCCGTGCGTTTGTATGGATAGTCGCGTAGGAATAGGAGTTATTCGCGCGCGGTACAAACGTGAATATAAATGGATGCTCGCGCGCAAGCCGTGTAATCTCATGTACGAGCTGTAATTTCCAGTGTAGCTAACTACGTTATATATATGTATGTACCCTACGTTCGGTACTTACGTGCGTGATATATTTATAGAGGGGACGCGTGTGTACGCGACTCGGTGCAACCACGGGGCTTATCCCGACGCAATAATAATCGGGAATGGCTTTTGCTGCTTTCCGAACTTACGAGTACTCGTGCTGCTACTACTACACTCTCTCTCTTATCATTGCACGGTAGATTCCCCTCTTGACCGAAATTTTTCCATCGTGTCGAAGTATCGTACTAATATGGCAATTGAAGCGATGTTTGAAAGGATGGCTCGTTATAGAAAGTTCATTGTAGTAGATACAGGAAATCTAACGAGGGAATCAAGATCATCTTTTTTTTTTTTATTCGATCGACAGTTGGTTAGATGGTTATAATTTTTAATTCAATTGTCAAATGAAAGTGGATCAAGTCGATCAACTTTTGAAGTAATTTTGTTATTTTACGAACTGATTTAACCCTTTGCACTCCGCTGTCCCCTCTGAGGCACCATATTTCCAACATCATATCATTTCATTTCATGTTATATATCATTACTTATATTGTAAAAAAAATTATTCGAGTTGCTGGTAGGTGAATTGGAGTAAAATCTGTGAGTATACAAAAAATTGAGCGTCGAGGACCATTCGACATCGTATTATCCTAAAAATCGGTCTTGTCGAGTCAGACTCGACGCGGAGTGCAAAGGGTTAATGGACTGTTTTTATTTATTATTGTAGTATAAAGATTGATTTAAATATAAGTTATGATTTGAAAACTCAAAAAAAAGAATTAGGATTAAAGTGCATTTTGAAATCAAAATATTCTGAACTTGATACACTTTGTCTTTTGAAAAGGTTTATGACGTGGGTGTGAGTTACCTACAAAAAAATGGACTTGATCCACTTTAGCTTTGAACATCTCAAATATGTAGAGAAATGTTATTGTAATATGGACCCTTCTATTACGTACCTGCTCCTACATGATATTACTGAGAAATAAGCCGTAGTTGGTACAGTGGGATAGACGGACCGTAACATGGAAATTGTTATTACACTGTAGTACAATGCATCTCTCTAACAATACATAAAGCCCTTTCTAGGAATAAAATTCTTCCATTTTCAGTCTTTCATTCTATAACAAAAGAAAAGCCCTTTAACATGGTAAAATTCATGTACGAGAGATTCCAATCGATAGGTCTACTTTATATGTTAAACGAAAAAAAAAAAACCTTTTATCCCACGTCGAAATCTACGAAGAAAACGTGTTTTTTCATCCATCATCCTTCCCTTCGACCCTTCGTGCATTAAGCTTGCGGAATACCTCGCAAGTAACAGCGCGAGGAGTTCGTTAGTGTGGGTTTTCGAGTCGAAAGTCAAACAGTGAGGGATTCATAGGAGGAAAGAGGTAGGGGGGGTGGAAAGATTAGGATGCTTCGTTACTTCGTCGCGAAGTACGAGCCCTGGATCTAGACGTGCTTCAACGGTAACGTCGTTGAGGAGAGGTCGTCTCGAGAGAGAACAGGAACAAGAGGAAGGGTCCCGTTGGGAGAGAAGGGCAGGTAGACGCGAGTTGGCGCGAGCGCACAATAAAAGTCTCCTTTTCCTTTATGACGCATGCTAATGCGGCTGGCCCTTCTACTTCGACGCCAAAGGGAAGAGAGGCGGGTGCGTTAAAAAGCTCTTCTAACCAGTCAAGATGCTGTGAATGGACCGTTACGGAAGAAAGCGGACGACATTTCATCGCGAGGAAAATGTCTTCGTGCTCCTCGGTAGAAAGAGAGACCCCGTTTTAAAGCTGCCCTCCGATTTGTCAGGCTTTTCTTCGATGCTTCCCTACTATTCCCTTTCTATCTTTCTCTCGTTTTATATCTTCCCTCTCTTTCTTTCCCTTGGTATCAACGGCATCCAAGATACTCGAGATCAAACGTAGTTTCGCGCGAGTGGCCCAATTGACTTCCCTCGATTTTCTCTCTCTATCTATCTTCCTTTCTTCCTTTCTTTTAGCAATTACGTGGACGCGAGCGATCTTTAAGTGGAACGCCTCGAGAATAGTGCCGACTTCGGTTTGAATTTAAATTCACTTCTTCTTCTTTTTTTTTTTTTTTGTCTTCGCTCCTCTCCTTTATTTCAGAAAGGGCCATGGTCTCTTTTCTCGCGCGTGAGATAAGGCGATATAAATGTCGGACGACGTATCGGTCGTTTATCGAGCAAAAAGGTGTTAGATATCCAGCACTACTCTAGTCTTTCTTGACTTTAAATCGTCCTACTTCGGCTAGCCCACGAAACTTTTGAGAAACTTTAAGGAGAGGGAGTAGAGACATCGCTTGAAATTAGTCCGATTAGAGATGGAAAGATGATATTAATTCTCGTTCTCATTTTCTATTCCCTAGGCACGTTCGTGGATAAGGGCACGAAGCCTAGTATGATGGAATAAATTCGAAGAATTTTAACTTTCTCGATAGATATCTCGAGCTTCTGTCCCTTTAATTAATTATTAAGCAACTTTCTCGTTAACTCTGCACGATGGGTAGGGTGGGCACGATGGTTAGGCGGTCTTGTTGGATATTAAATATTACACGAACGATGATGAGAGACAACGATCGAGTTACTATATCGAAATTTGTTTAAATTTGTTATTAAAATAATAAATAAAAAAAAGCAATGGGGATATTTCTTTTTATAGTAGAAACATTGCTACGAATATCTCGAAAGTAAATTAGAATACAAGGAAAAACAACGATTCGTTAGAACGAGTCGTTTAATATCGTTTCTTTTTTTCCTTCATCATCCACCGGTGATTAGTATGACGTGTTTTACACGAAGAACGCACCGTAACGATCCTATTCTTTTTTTATCCTGGCACACATTTGACTTCGGGAATATGTATACGAATGAGACTGTAATAAAGCGTGAAAATAGTGAGAGAAAGACTCATGGCATTTTGTGTCACGATATAATGGATATCCTCGCATTTCAACAGGTTAAAATGCTCTGGTATTTTCTCCTCGGACAGCAAGACGCGCTTTTTCGCGATAAAAAATGGCTGAACGTTGCACTCTGTTGTTTTTTTTATTTAATATCACGCGTGGCACGGCTCGCACGGGAATGTCCCGTACATTTTTTTCCACGAGTTAACGCGCTAACTTGTTATACGTTTGTATGCATATATAAAAAAAATCCAAGTCGCGATAAAAGTAGTCGATGGTATTGGTAAAGATAACGAGGTCATTAAGCTTTCGACCCTTTCGAGAAATCGATTGCGTGCCCGCGAAATTACTTTCCCACAATTTTTATGAGAAAAATCTTTCTGCTTGCTTATCGAGCATGTAATTAAAAAAAATGTAATATCGCGTATTACGTTATAACATGTAGTAGGTAGGTGGTGTATACTTTGAAATGAATTCGTTGCAAGCTCGTATAAGCTGGAACAATTTTTTCTTTCATCTTTTCTTTAAGTTTTGTTTTTTTTTTCGCAAAGAAATAATAATAAAATAAATGTCCCATTCTTCGTCAACTTCTCTCGCTTATACGAAGGGTCAGGAATTTAGTCACAATTTTTATTAATAATAAATTATTGAGGAGATCGATCGAAAAATTGTAGAATTAATGAAAATGTGATTTGTCGTGCAATTTTATTAATAAAAAGGAATGAAATAAGTAAAATAAAATATGATATAATGGTTTGGAGGTTAGTGTCATCGATAGTCATTCATATTTGACGAAAGCAGAAGGGAATGTTACGCAAGGACTATGAACGAAATCCGTTTAACTGGTGGTTACTTTGGTTCTTGGGTCGGCCAGGTTGGCGCCTTGTATTTATAGTTTGACCTAATCTCCCTCTCTCTCTCTCTTTTTCTTACGGAGATGCTGAGGAAGAAGAAGACAAGCGGATGACGAAGCCAAAGAGTAGAGAGAGAGAGAGAGAACGAGTTAGATGGGTCGAGTTTCCGCGAACACAGTCATACCACAGGCATTCGTTTTCGGTCTGTCCACGAGCGGAGCTCGATAAAATTAACGCATCGGGGTGACTAACCGTACCTCTTCGCCAATAACACCACCAACCGAGTGCCGTTGCGAGAGCAGAGAGCGTGTTACGACAACTTTGGATGGAATAACGTTCCTCTGCTTTTTTTTTTGTCTCTTTTTCATCATCAACGATTAGCTAGTATAGAACATTTTTGTTCCAGTTATTTAGTCTATCGTGGTTCCACTGTGATGTTTATTATACAAAATTAAGATTGTTGTGAAAATTTTTAACTAAATGAGAGATAAGAATTGACGACAGCCGTTGCTTTAGTGTAACTGACAGCTAACGTTTTTTTTCTTCTTTATTTGATCAATTTAAACAAGTTTATCAATTTTAATATTTCCAATGTAAGTTTCTAATTTGTTCAATTTGAATTTGTATCGGCCCTAGCACCTTGAAAATACATTTGGCAGACTATTATTTTCGTTTTATCAAGTATGACGTTTCCGAGAAGAGATTTCCTCGATCTTTCGCAACATGTTTTTCTCAGAGATCATATAACGTTATAAAAAAAATAAAATCTTCGATAGTGTTTCACCTGGAGAAAAGTCGACGTCGTAAATTCGAGACGTGTCCGTCTTGTCCTCTTTTCCCCTCCTCTCGTTCTCCTAGACGCCGCTTTTTTTTGTTAAACGAAATGGCCACTACGATCGTAAAACTTAAGTTTTTCTCCAAGAGAGTGTCGTCTCGCGCGAGTTTAGTAGAAATTAAAAGGGAGAAAAGAAAAGGATAAGAAAAGACGCGTATTCGGTAGGTCCCCACCAACATTATAAACGTTTCTCGCGAGAGAAGAAAGATTTTTTTCAATTTTCAAACGTCGCACTCGTTACTACGGCCAGGACGCAGCAATAATCTTCGAGACCCGGCGCGCTTGTTAAGAGAAATGCTTAAAGTAACTTTTTACTAGCCAGACTCCGAAACTTTCTTCCGGCCTCGCGGCAAAGTTCGCGAAAAAAAAGAAACAAATAAGAAGAAAAGGAAAGAACAGAAGGAAAAGAAAGACGTCGCGTGTTACCGACGAGAATAATCGGTGCGAATAATCGTGATCGTTCCAGGATCTCTTGAAATTCATCTTTTCAAAAGTTTCAAGAAAAAGATTTGAATAAAAATAATGGTAAAATTGTAGGAGCACGAAGAGAGCATGGATCGTTAGATAAGTTCGTGCTGACTTTTAAATTTACGACTTTTTTCAATCGTTCTGATCATTTCAAAATTCTATCTACCAAAAACTTCTTTCATTTTTCATGAATAAACATTTTAGAAATTGACATATACTTATGGAACGATCTAATAAATGAGTCAGCATTAACTTTTTCCTATATAAGACAAATAAAGGCAAAAAAAAAAATATGTATCGACGACCTATCAAGAAAACGAGTCTCTTCTCGTTTACCCCAAAACGTATATCCGGTAACGTCACCCAATTACTCAAAGGCTCTCTTCCGTCATCACGGTAAGCTCGTACGAGTGTTCCCTAATGGAGATAAATCCTATTAACGTGGTCACCAAAGTCCTTCCCATTCGATGTCCACTACTCTCCGTTTTCTATCCCGATTAAATATTCCAATTATGTATTCTGGTAATCGATCTGGCATCTCTCGACGAGAAACTACGTACCTCTTGGGATTTTCCAACGAAGCATCGAGAGAACGTCGGTTTTCCATACGTGCTCTCGACGTAGAAAATAAATGTGTTAGATAAAAATTTATAAAAAAAAAGGAGGACGACGACAAAATTTTTTCCCAATGAAAATTTCTTCCATTTTCCACGCGTTAAAACTCCGTAAACGACGACGGCAACAGCAAACGAACGAAATTATCGATGATGCATCCTGCATTTTCCTCTCGTTACGCGGATCAACGCTGAAGCCCATCGTTAGGAAGGATCGTTAATGTTCCTGCGTTTCTAAAACGAGAAGAACGACGATGCGTCGTAATCACACGACTCTTTTGATCAATAGCACCCAGGGCCCTCTGATGTACCGACGTATCGTTCTATTTCTATCTCTCTTTATCTCTTTCTCTCTTTTTACCTTTTATCGAGCCTACAGGCACTTCCACTATCGATATCACCGAGCTCGTTATACGTATTTCACATAAAAGCTCGATATTCTTCTTCTTCCTTCTCTTTTTATCTTATTTTAAATTGCGAGTAGGGTAAAGTTATAGCTCCATCTTTAGAGAATTTTTCGATACTATATAGTTTGATAACAGTTTCTATACTTAGGTATAGAAAATATAATGAACTTTTTAAATCATCCTTGCCAAGAGGACTTTCGTTGTGAGCTATTGCTTTATGAAATATTCATTTTTACTTTAAACAAAAAATAATTTAAAAATGACTTGTACAAAGAATTTTGTAATAACTATAAACACGTTATTTAAAAAAAATTATCTTCTTTCACTGCTTAAATGCCATAACGAAAATGATCAACGCAGTTTATTTTAATAAAAGTAAAAAACTACTTAGGCCACTGCTAACTCTATTATACCCATACAATCTACTCTATATTCCATTAAAACCGATTACTAGCCAATAACTTATTAATTCTCTCGGTTAAATACACTTTTAAAACAAAACCCATTAATAGATTTCCCTCTCGAAGCTCTAACACGCGCATGTTTTTTAATTCACTCCCGATGCAATCAATTCGTATTAATCCAAAGGCTTTCGTCACGACTAATGGTTAGGAGAATTTTGCTGTAGTCCTCTCTCTTTTTTGGTCCCTACCAAAGAGGAATTCTCCCTCTTTCTCTTCCAATTCTCTCTATGACAGCAGGTCTGTATCGATGGAAGGATGGAACGGTATCCAGTCGGTCGGCTAGCGTTGTCCATTCGTATATCCCTCTTTCTCCCTCTCTTCGGCTGTGCGTTACGCGAACGCTCGTCTTCAAAAGACCTATTGAAGCGCCTCTGATCTGCTCTCGCTGAAAGCACGCTCTCTCTCCGAGAGGCCATTTGCCAAATGATTTTGCGCGCCCGGGACAAGTCCCTTATCCCCCATCTCTTTCCTGCCTATCCAGAGATATTATCGTGATAGTGCCGTAGCTCCGTGATATGGAGAGACGTAACGACCGGAAGCTTTACAAACGCATTCGACGCACGGAATTTCGACGCATGGAACTTTGCCGTGAGAGTGAAATTTTAAAGGCGATTGGCTCTTACGTTTTATTTCGAAACTGTCACTTCCCAGTTAGTGACAAATATCGATAGACTTTCACTTTTTTTTTGGTTGCCTACTCCTTTTTTTTTGGCAAATCGTCGTTCCAACTAGGAGTTGTAACCTTTTAACCCTATCCAGCCTAGTAATTCCAAATTCAATTTTTGTCAGTTAACACTAGATTTACAGACTGAGCCAATTTGACTCATTAAAAATTTGATTACTATATATATATGAAACTTTACAATTATTTAAAAAAAATCATACGTGGCTTTTTAGTTAAGTAATGAAATATATGTATGTAAATCTGTGGTTTTAAGGAAAAACGCCGCATGTCACATACTTTTACTTTCGAGATATTATCGTTTAAAGTTCTTAACGGCAATTCTGGTTATTAACAATATTTTCTTATTTTCTATTTCGGTATAAACGTATGTTCCCTTCATTTTGCATAATTCTGTATATTCGTATAGTTAACTTGAATAATAATAATTAGAATAGTAATAATTTACGGATGCTTACGGCAAAACGCCGCAAGTCCTCTGGACTTGCCTGATTGTTTCGCAGTTACGTTGTTTTTCCAAACAAAAGATGTATAAACACGAGACGCGAGCATCCACGCGAGCACATTACTTGCGTATCATTTCTTTTTAGTCAGTGCTCTTGCGTCTTGTGCAATAAATCGAGTGTCTTAAATCAGATTATTAAAGTTTATAAAGCACCTATATTTAGCTATACTATATATATATACATATATATAAATAATATATGTGAAAATGGATCTAATTGCCCAATATTCTTCAGATACGGATTTGAATGATATGGATAATTTTTCTGAAGGTATGTTACTAACAAGTATCTCAACAAAAGTAAATAACATAGCTTTACATTGTACTTAATCTAAGACCTGATAAAAATAAATATTTTATCTTTAAGCAAAAAATAAAATTTATATGTAGAATTAAAGTATAATTCTACGGGGTCTGCCAAAAGTTCCGAGCCACCTAAATAACTTTTGAATGGCTTTAAATAAAGGATTGAAATTTATAAGAATACAATGGGATAAATTAATCTACTATTTAACCACAAAAGCATCAACCTCCAAACCCTGGTGGGAAGGGGGTAAGTTGGGCCCAACAAATATTAAATGGCATATGGGAATGAATAAGAGCTCGTTCGAAAAGGCTTTTTGAGGCGAAAACAACGGAATATCGTCGAAGTATTTGCGAGTTTTTTTCGCAGAGTTATGATCATTTGAAAATTTTAACATTAAAAGTTCGGGGGTATCTAAATAGTGCGTGCGTGTTTTTGCCTCAAAGTGCCCTTTCGAACGAGCTCTCCTTCAACCTCACATGCCATTTAATAATATTTGAACCCTACTTTCCCCCTCCCCACCATGGTTTGGAAGTTGATGCTTTTGTGGTTAAATAGTAGATTGATTTATCCCATTGTATCCTTATAAATTTCAATCTTTTATTTAAAGCCATTCAGAAGTTATTTAGGTGGCCCGGAACTTTTGGCATACCCTGTATAACATGCACAAAGTAACGTACGTATTGTTTTTTTAAGATGTTATTCAAGATAATTTAAATATGGAAAAGGCCAGTCTTATTTTGAATGAAACGAGAGCTACCAGGAAACGGAAACGGAATACTGGTGTATCATACAATACATCTTCAGGAAAAACAATTCCGGCAAGAAAATATACACGATTATCAGCGTGTCGAAATAAATGTGAAATCGCACTTACGTTAGAAAATCAAAAAAAAGCTTTTGAAGCTTACTGGCGTGAAGGATCGTATTCTAGAAGAATTAGTTATTTAAGTAGATTTATACAAATAAAAAATAAAATGCGGTCGCGTAAAAGAAGCGTAAGTAATCGTCGTATTCTGCGTAAATATACAGTAAATTATTATGTCCCTGTTGAATCACGAATGATTAAAACATGCAAAAAATGTTTCATGTTAACATTTGATGAAACTGATGCAGTTATTAGAACCATTGTGAAAAAAATTTCTTCGGATGAAAGTACAAGTTGTTTTACAGATAAAAGAGGAAAGAATGCTCCAGCAAATAAGTTACCCAAAGAAAAAATAGAAGAAGTGAAATGTCATATTGGAAAATTTCCGGCTTATGAAAGTCATTATTCGAGAGCACATACATCTAAAAAATACTTACAATCTGGTTTAAATGTAAACATAATGTACGAACTTTACGCATCAGAAAATCCATGTCCAGTAAGTCTTGCGACGTATAGAAAAATCTTTAAACAGTCTGGTCTACGATTTAAGCCTCCGAGGATAGATACTTGTCATAAATGTGATCAATATGCAGCTCAGATAAAATACGAATCCGATACTATTCTTAGAAATAATATTCTTTCATCTCAAAAATCTCATCAAGATGAAGCGAAATTTGCATATGATGCAAAAGCTTTGGATAAAAAGAAAGCGTTAGAGGACATCCATAAAAAAACTCTAGTTTGTTCGTTTGATCTTCAACAATGCCTTCCAACTCCTATGCTAAAAACTTCTGTAGCATTTTACAAAAGACCGTTATGGACATACAATTTAACAATTAACGACAGCACTCGTCGAAAAACGACATGCTACATGTGGCATGAAGCAATAGGAAATCGAGGTTCAGATGAAATTGCTTCTTGTTTAAATATTTTTTTACGAGACATTCCAAATGAAGTGAATCGCGTTATATTTTATTCCGATTCATGTAGTGGACAAAATAAAAATAATGTCGTTGCGGCCATGTTCCTTTCTGTCATGGAATCAAAACCAAATTTGCAAATAATTGATCACAAATTTTTAGTTCCTGGTCACACGCATATGGAATGCGATGTAGATCACGCTGTTATAGAACGAGCTAAAAAAAAATGTGGCGTTAGAATCGACCATCCAAGAGATTGGTATCAGTTGGTTAGAAATGCCAAGAGTCGCAATCCATTTGATGTTGTACCAATGGCGCAAACAGATTTTAAAAAATTTAGTATACTTTTAAAAGGACCTTTAGTCGTACGACACAAAAATGTCGACGGTCGTCGTTTCATATGGCAAAATGTAAAATGGTTAAGGTACACCAAAAAATATGGCATAATATTATATAAAGAATGTTTAGAAGAAGAAGAGCCTTTCTATAAAATAGATTTAAGAAGAAAAAAGGATTTTAATGGATGTCTCCGCGAAAAATTAGAATTGCTACATGAAGGTCCTGTAAATATATCCGAAGAAAAGAAAAAAGATTTATTAAGTATGTTATCACTTATTGATCCTGATGTTCGGCCGTTTTATAATAATTTATCGACAACAAAACATATTAAAAACGCTGATCCCGATTTAGACGTATTAAACGGCGCAGAAGTTAGTCTCAATGAAGAAGAAAAATCTAAAAAATGTAAAAGAACATTAAAGGGAAAAGAAAAGAAATGATTATTTCGCTTTCTTTTCATTTCATATAATTATATATCACTTATATGTAAGTACACTACTTCTAGTAAAATAAAAATTAGGAATATAATTTTGGGCGTTTCATTTTATAAAAAATAAAGTATACTATAAGCATATTAATAAAAATAACTAAAAGCAATCATAAACAAAAGATAGGAACAAGAAATTATCGTATGGTCTAAATTTGGTGGACTTACGTTGTTTTGCCTTATACATATGAATTGAATGCTGGACTTCGGTTAAATTGCATTATTTTTTTAAGTTATAAAATTTGTTTTCATGCATTTTTCTCGAGTATATACGTAAATCATATATTCTACAATGCATTTAATGCAAAAAGTCAAATTTTTTGAAATTGTGACATGCGGCGTTTTTCCTTACAACCACAGAAATGTTCATTCCTCTTCTTTTCTTTCCTCTTTATATTCTTCTTTTTTTACTTAAGTAAAAATAGGTATATAAACAACATCCGCAAATCTAGTGTTAAAAATTTTATCATAATACAAATTAACCCTTTGCGGATGAGTGTCGGCATATAGCCGCCCAAACTAGTTCTCAGCTGCAAGGTTCAAGCTGTTTTTATTTTTTTTTATGTTAAATAAAGCATTAGTTTTTATAACGATCAACGTATTTATTTTCTTTACTACACACTCCAATACTTCTCGTCCACAGCGACGCTCGCTCGTCGAGCGGCTCCGTCGGCAAAAGGGTTAATATTTGAGGAAAATGCATTTTATTTTTTGGTCATCTTTTCATATTTATACAAAATATGTACACGATATTGCCAAATAGGATTATACTTATTTTTTCTAAGGGAGTTATAAAAAAAAATTATTCAGACTTTTTATTCATTGATAAAAATTAAACGGCGTTGCGTTCTAAATCGATACGAACATAGTTCGGCTCGATACGTGCTCGTAGCTTTTTTTAATTGTACAAGTGTCTGGTAAAGAGATTGACTTTTAAAAATGAAGCTTCGTACTTTGAAACGTCCGTTTCTTTGAGGTAAGTCATTTCTTTCTTTTACAAGTAGATAGTTCAATTCTTTTGTAGCGTCAAGACCAGAGATGGTACTTTAAATTTTAAATGAAAGAGTCGAATAAAGCACGAGGCGAAAACTTAAAATTATCGAAGAAACTTTCTTACCGATGGTATCTACGCGAGAACTAAGCGAGAAGTGTATATTAAAAAATAACGTCGGACCCAATCGAAGTTACCTAATTATCGTGAATTTCAATATTTGCGGGAATTCGATAAAGATTTTCGTTTCCACTCATATCGTCGCTGTAAATCGTTTAAAGATTTACAAAGACCATCTTATCGAATTCGACAATTTCATCAAGATCGTGAATATAAATTTGATAAAAAAAAGATGATGCGATTTGAAACGAGCGAAAAGGAAGTACGTCTTCGTTACAGTCAACATTCGTTAAAGAGAACGAAACGTAAATACCGTGAAGCTCGAAGGATCCGAGCAGGAAGAGATGGAGAAAGAGAGATAGCTAGAACGATGATGCGCTAAGAAAATCTTCCTAAATATTTCCTCCACCGAGAGGAAACTCGGCGTGCTTTGCACGCTCGAAAGAAGTACTACCTAACGTCGCTTCTACTCGGCTATACATGTATTAGTCAGAAGGTTTTCGGGATAACGAGGCGAGCTCGAAACGACCCAGTTCCTTCGCGTTCTCCTAGGACACGATGCGAGCCAAGTGGAAATGAAAGCCGTTGATGGAGGAGACCCCTGGAATGTGAAACGACAGGAAGAAGTTAAAAAGAAGAAGAAGGGGAGAGGGTGAAGTCCTATCGATCGAAGAGAGTCGAATATCGTGAGAGAGAGAGAAATTTCGAAGTTGCGATCGAGCGTGCTTCCGTTGCCCAGGAAAAAAAATTGAATTTACCGTAGGAGAATGAATTTCTTCGCCTTTCGGGTGGATCCTCCAGACGAGAGAAAAGAACGGGAGAGGCATACGTTGCTGTTTCTGCTACCTTCGAGAAAAGGAAAGAGAAGACTTCCTTTTTCCTTTCTTTCCCCGGCACGTCTTGTATCCCTTCACCGGCGTCAATCTCCGCTCGGAGAATTCTTCTATCTCTTATCCTTCCTCGATTCTCTCTTCTTCACGTATATACGTGTCTGTATATATGTGTCTATACCTACGTACAGTCTTCTGTCTCTTCCCGAAGACACGATGGGATCGAATTTGCGAAATAACGCTCGATCTAGTCGACGATGAAGTCGAGAAAAAATGTGTTACGAGCGTAGTAGAAATTGTTTTTTTTTTTTTTTAATTTAAGTATAAAGTACCTTTAGGTTGTGCTCGAGTTCGTTAAAAGTGCATTCTGATGCAGAAAATATGCATCGAGAAATATATGTAATTACTTATTTTTTGCATGAAATAATTTTAGTCTACGGTTGATTCTTAACGTTTAATATGCGATATTACAAATGTGGTCAACGTACAAACCATTCAATTAGAGTTAATATACGTATATATATTTGAGAATACAACAATTTTGTTGGTTTATTTTGTAATACGTTATAATCCTTCCTCGATCGTTCTTTTTATTTTCTTTATCCTTGCTTCATTAACACGGAATAGCTTCGAACGATAGCGATAAATTCGAAAAATAATTTCAACGGAACACGCACGCAATTTACAGTTCACTTCGTTCTTTATCGCTTAAAGCGATCGTTTCCGGTATGCAAGCGCGACACACGGGATACCGTAAAATCGCAAACATTCCCATTTACGTTCGACTCATTACCGATGCAGTAGTAATGGCTCGTGCGGGTCAGCCAGAACGCTTTTGGCTTCGAATGGATCGTTTACACTCCCGTTTATCGTTCTATTTCGGTCTCTTCGACTTTTTACGACGTAAGAAAAGCGATAATGTATCGCTAATTTCGAGCTTCTCGTTTGAAATTTTTCGTAACTCGGTGAGATTGGTCGAAGAGAAGATTGGAAATTTCCTTCGATCGTATGAGATTCGTAATTTTCCAACGGTTAATCATCGAATCACGGTATTTTTCAATGCACATCACGTGTATCGCTATACGGGCGACACAAAAGACCCATTGAAGCGCGTCTAATTTCACGGAGAGCTCGCTACGAGATCCATTTGGCAAATCATCATATTTGTGATTCAGATATTTTCCATAACACTCACGGTAACATCTTTTTTTTTGTTTTTTATTGCATGGCTTAAGTACCTTTCTAGCCAATTTCGAAAAAGGAGGAAGTTACTCGATACGACAGTGAGCGATTTTTTTTTTAAAGCAATATTTCGTGCTAATCTATAATTTTTTACTACACTAAGTCAACAATAATAATAATTTGTAGGGAAGAATAAAAATATAACAATTATGTATTACTACAGCTCGCGGGCTTCTAAAGCCTCAGGGTTTACCGTGCCATAAATGTTATTACAAGCTGAACAACATTTGCAATTGCATTAAAAATATTTATTTTATCATCACAAATAAAACAGAAATTCTGATGGCTAAATTGAAGTAGACCTAAATTGAAGTAGTTGTATTATATACCTTGTATATAATACAATTATAAAAATAAATAAAAAACAGGTCGATATTCGGACAATTTAGAATCCTCAATTTGGGAATAACCGAGCACGTGTGGCTAAGTACTCACGTATTCAGGACGACCACGAGATCGTTCCTAAAATCGATCGAGTAATGACAACCGAGCTTGAAACTCGATCGAGACACGAGGACGAACACGAGAGCGCGAAGAGACGAGACGAGACGATGAGGACAACTACGATGATCGTGCGTTCACGTTGCACGCCCGGTTCAATTGCGAAAGCACGCACGACACGAGCCACTATACGAGACTGAGCTAATCAGCCTTTTGTTCGATCTCTAATGAACCGTACCGAGAATTGGTGCTAACCTATGTGCGAATCGAGATTCATACATGAAAAGAGAACACTTGCGATCGATAATTATCCGTTTAATGATGATGACTCTGTTCTCATCATTTTGTTTCTATGATTAACCCTTTGCACTCCGCGTCGAGTCTGACCAGAGATCCGAAATAAGAGTTATATTTGAATTTCGTAGATAAACCTCTATTACTAACCAGCTATAGGGGGGCTGGGGCCCCCGAACGAAACAGCCTTGCTGTTTCGTATTAGGCACGACCGCGGTAATGATTCGTACAGGAAGTCGGCTCGCTGCGCTCGCCTATCCCTGTTCTTATGAGAGTACAGGATAGCTGATTGCGGCCGTTTGACTATCGCTATCTGGCCGTCGGGATAATTTTTTTAAAAATACCGATTACATTAAAACTCGTTTCTGGTCATAAAAAAAAAAAATGTTTTTTCGTTCTGGTTGTATTGCTTCCCTGAAAAATTTTGAAAAAAATTACGTTATTAGTTATCACTATTTTACATACTTTTGCAAAGTTTGAATTGTTTGCCTATTATAGAGAATTTTTTATGAATTTTTTAATGTTTAAAATGACCGCCATTTTGAAACCGGAAGTTGAATCAATTCGAAATTGTTAGTGGATCTATGTTTGGAAGAACTGGATTTTTCGTATAAATTTCAGCCTTATCCGTTCAGCCGTTTAGGCGCTAGAGTAGATACAAATTTTTACTAGTCCGCCATTTTGTACTGTTTCGCTGAAAAATTTTGAAAAAATTCATGTTATTAGTTGCCACTATTTTACATATTTGTGCAAAGTTTTAATTGTTTTGCTCTTATAACAGATTTTTTATGAATTTTTTAATATTTAAAATGCCCGCCATTTTGAAACCGGAAGTCGGATCGAATCGAAATTGTTAGTGGATCCTCATCGGGTGTAACTGGATTTTTCGTGTAAATTTTACTCCGATCCGTTCAGCCGTTTAGACGCTAGAGTGGATACATACATACACACATACACACACACATACACACACACATACACACACACACACACACACACACACATACATACGGACATTTAGATCTTGTTATGAAACATAAAGATCCAAAAGGGTTTTTGGATATCTCGAATAGTTTCGGAGATAATCGTCCGTTACACTTTTTGCTCGATCGAGAGCATAAGGAACTCCCTGCGGTCGTGCCTAAAAATTGAAGTCATCATTGAATATTTTTTAGTAATAGATTTCCATAATCTAGATTTTTTAAATATTTTGAAAATCTATTTCTCAAAAATATTTAATGATGACTAAGTTATTTTCAATTTTTAGTAATAGAGATTTATCTAAGAAATGCAAATATAACTCTTATTTCGGGTCTCTGGTCTGACTCGACAAGACTGATTTTGAGGATAATACGATGTCGAGTGGTCCTCAAAGCTCAATTTTTTTTATACTCACAGATTTTACTCCAATTCACCTATAAACAACTCGAACAATTTGTTTTTTACAATATAGGTAATGATATATCACTTGAAATAAAATGATATGATGTTGGAAATATGGTGCCTCAAAGGGGACAGCGGAGTGCAAAGGGTTAAAGGAATACATACCCTATTATTTAAGGTACGTGGTAGGGGAATAGGACGTTATTTGGGTTTAAAATATAATAAATAAAAACGCAAATATTGACAATAATATTCTGATCATAAACTTCTAACAAGGGAACATTCCCAGCCCGGAAATTCTGATTTTAATGAAACTTTGTGGGTAAGTAGAGCTCATCGTGTTGTTTAAGAAACATATTTTTTTTCGGCGGAAATTCACTTTAAGGGGGTGTAATCACTCCTCAAAGTTTTACGAATTTTTCGTTTTTTTGATATAACTATGTAACTGTGAGAGATAAAAAAAAATTTTTAATGTAAAACTTGCATGGTATTTCAAGATCTATCAGACTGCGTATGTACACAGTTACATAGTTATATAAAAAAAACGAAAAATTCGCAAAACTTTGAGGGCTGCTTTCATCCCCTTAAAGTGAATTTCCGCCGAAAAAAAAATTGTTCCCTAAACAACTCGATGAACTCTACTTACCCACAAAGTTTCATTAAAATCAGAATTTCCGGGTTGGGAATGTTCCCTTGTAAGTAAAAAAAAAAAAATAAATAATTCGTTTTCAATTTTTTCAGGTATGTGATAGGGAAATAGGGAATAAGGCATTATTCAGGTATAAAATATAATAAATAAAAATGAGAATAATGATTATAATATTTGATCTGATCATAAGTTTCGAATTAGAAAACATAAATTATTCCCAATTTTTTCAGGTATTTGATAGACATAGGGAATGGGATATTATTTAGGTATAAATAAATATAAACGAGTATGATGTCAATGCTATTTGTTCTGATCGTAAGCTTCGAACTAAAAATAAATGCAATCTCGCATCCTGTTTTCATGAAAACACAAAATTCATTTCTCCTAATTAATGCAATCAAAATGGCTCGCATTCTTTTATCCCTGCAACAAATTATTATCGGTTACATGCACGACTCGGCGTTACAAAGAGAGTTTACGCATCCGGAACAAATGGCAAGAAGTGGAGGTAGTTAAAATATAATTAACTCAACTACAATTAATAACCCCATCCAATTTATTCCCCATATTTAATTTTCTCGTCCCGATCAAAAGAAAATTACACGTGCGACTTACGTGCCTACGTACTTGTAAACAATTCCATTGTCATTCGCTTCATTATTTTATCTCGTTTTATTCTTGCTCGTAAAGTACGCTCTTTTTACCTCTCAAATACTCTCCATTCTTTCCACGGTTTTAAATCACCGAAATAAAACTCATACGTTTCGATGCTCGATTTAAGAAAAAAAAAAAAAAAAAAAGTAAATATACGTCGGTCGTTACAAAGACAAGGAATAAATAAAAAGTATGATAAATTAAAAATTTGTTCGTCGTAAATTAAAAAAAAAAAGGAAACTCGCGAGTGAATCTTTGTATATAATAAAATGGTCGAGCAGGAAGGAACGAGCGAGCGCGTTTTATATAGCGCATTACTAAAGTTCCCGTTGCGGAGTAACAGTTGGTACAAGTTATTACGGTAATCAACGATACCTCCTTTGTTAAGCCGAGGCCTTCTCTTAACGGGGGACGAGAAAGAAACAAAAGACTCTTTGTAAAAGCGGACCGTCGCGAAAAAGGAAGACGGGATGGATCCAAACGCGGTGGAGAGCGTGTTTGCGTTTTGTTCGGTATATCTGGTACATGTGTATGTGTGTATGCGTCTGTAGTAGTATTGGTGCACGGTATTCCCGAGTCGTAGAGCCACTACGACAACGAGCGAATACGATGTCCCTGAACAGAGTCGGTCTTCCCCTCGTTTCAACCGAATGCTTCTCAAAAATCTCTTAATCGGCTTCACCCTTGTAACTCGTGATCCCCTCTGAACGACGAGAAGGGAGAGAGCACGAGCGAACGGTGTAATCCATTTCGCGTCCCGATCCTTCCTGAATCCTTTCACGTACCAGGCTTCCGGTTATCGCCGTTATCAATCAACGCTACATTATTCTTCTGGCCAGTCAGGAATTTTTGAAATGCTCCAAACGGTCCACTTTGTTGCTCGAATTAACCGCTTTGAATCCTTACGAGTTTTATTCCGAGCTCTGGTATTTGCAGTATTTCGTAATTAAGGTTAAAACCTGACTACCTAACAACGATTCTAGGGAACAAATTTATAAAAATGACAAATATCGGCACGTTTCGATCATTTCAAAATTCCATTCCTTCAACTAAAATTTGTCAACGTCAGAAATTGACTGGAACTTATCGAACGACTCGCTACTTTAGTTCAAAGTGGACCAGTAACTAACAAGACTGAGTTATGCTAATCGATATATCATTAAAATAAAGTTTTCAAATCATCATCGTAGCTTTAACTCTATTAGATTGTCCAAAAAATGTCTTTCGCCAGCTGCTTTATCTACCAATGTTTATACAAACATAAAACCTAATCTATCAAATGTCTGTCTATCTGTCAATAAAACAAAGTAAATTATAAGTACATAATTTAATAAAATAATATAAAACGAAAGCAACTTGTGGCGACATCCTGATACTACTTAACTCTCGTTAAGTTTAAACGTTCCAAAGTCGATGTTCCCGTTTTAAGGCAACATTTCCTAAATGCCACTAGAGTTTCCAATTAATACCAACGCTCTGAGATCCGTGGGATATCGAAGCAAAGGCGAGTTACTGTCGTTTAATCGCGATGAACTTGCCACTCGCTTCCTCCAGACCGTTTGCCTGGCATTAGCTCCTCGTCGTCGAGTCAATCGGAGGGCGAATATCCACGTCCGAGAAATGACACACGGGCGCAGCACACTTCTACCAGCCGATCCCGGTTCAATTATCAAGTTTTCGCTTAAAACTTTCCCCTACCTCTGCTCCGACCCTCCACCACCCCGGTCGCCATATTCCAGAAACCACGTTACTATGTCGGGTTATGAACTTTCAATTAAACGTACTAAACTTATATATATATACATATACCCACGCCAATGGTTATAACGATGACGGTGCGTTACAAAAGCGTATTGTAAGCATCTAATTGAATAATTATTAAATATTCGATGATACGTAAGAGTAATTTTCAGAGATTTATCGACTACTGGCCGACTAATCGTTTAAGCCGACTATTCTGACAATTTTATAGTCAGCGATTTAGTTGGCAAAATAGCCGATTATTTGGCTTCAAATTTTAGTATTATCGATGGACGTAATATAACGTAATTAATTAGTTATAAAGACATAAATAATATTGTTTTATTATTAATCGCAATTATTCATTTTAAACTGAATTAAACTAAATAAATAAGGACAAAACGAAGTGTTTTGTCCCATTTTCTATTGATACTTGAAAACAATCGACAGAGCCGACTAGTCGGCTTCTTATCGATCGATAAGTCGGCTAGTCGGCCAAAAGTGTAGTCGATACATCTCTAGTACTTTTGCTCTTATTTCGAATAACAGATCGACTCATACGTTTTCACGTTGCAGTTATGCTCTTTCCTTCATCTTTCTTGTTTCCTTGATTATGTCTTCGAAGAAAAGTCTCTTAGTTTCGAGGAAACGTTTTATTCGTCTTGAAAAGCACTCGTATAGAAGGAGAGAGTAGATCGTGAAAATACTTTTCCAAGAGGAATAATAAAAGGAGGATAAGAAAAAAGAGAAGGTTGGAAGGGTGGAAAAAGAGGGTGGAAAAAAATTCGAGGCTCAGAGCAGGCACTATTTTATATTTTTCTCGGTCGTACTTCCTTCTAACCAGCAATCTCGACCGTTTCACCTCCTCTCTTCCTTCCTTCCTTCTCATCCTCGCAAACGCGGCTACGCGAGACCGAAAGTTTATTCTGTTTGCAGTTTGCTCGGCACTCGGGTTCCTACCATGCTTCCTTTCGTCCCTTCTCCTGAAACTTTCCACGCGGAGATTGCGACGTACCCGGTCGAAAAACTTCAAATGGATGCTCGCGAATGTGTCTCCACGCGAGCGGCGAACTACCTACCCCTACTCCTTCTACCGTCCTGCGTGGTCTTTACTCTCTTCGACCGGACGTTGGAGCGTGGAATTTGTTCTTTGAGAAATTATAATTCGTGTGAGAGTCTTTCAAAGAGTTTGGCTTCTTCCTAGTCGTCTTGAGTAAGAGATTTGAGGGATGGCGTGGAGTTGAGAAACGTTGATTGCAATGTGGAACATCTATTGCAACATATGAACCATTTATTTTGAAAGTGGTATAAGTCCAAATTTGGAACAAAAAGTTTTAATGATATTTATGGTTTTTAATCTGATCGATATTTTTTCATCAAAATTAGACTTATATCACTTCCAAAATAAACGGCTCATACGTTGATCCGTTTGTCGTGAAGCATAGTTTGAAATCATCGTTTGTCTTGTTAAACTGTTATTATATAATACATAATATTTGATCAGTTAATTATAATGTTACCGTATAGAGATAGACTCGCTGCGGTATATCTACGTATGCCGAGTATTACAATGTAGACTCAGTGAAATATTCACTATGGAATTCACCCAAAAAAATAATATACCAAGGCATACAATTTCAATCATTCTTTTTGTACAATCAAATATAGGTCATCCTTGATCCCTTTGGTTAATTTAGTGTTAAAAAATCCAACTACATTGGTTATTTCATGTTCAAAGCAGATTGAAATCGTCGATATTCGTTTGAATTAATCAAAATTATTCCTGCCGTGAAGTTAGATATTATCTAGCATGCAGAAACGAATCGTAAAGAATTTACTTAGTTTTCTTTTACCCGAAGCTCTACTTTTATTATTTCCTCCGTTGGTTTTATCGATCTTTTAAGATCCGATTACGCTCGCTCGAATCACGCGATTCCTTTTCCTCCCTTCGAGAATTCTATCTTTCCGCGTGCCCTGCGTCTTGGAAAAGCGAAACTTTCGAAAGACGAGCGTCCGTTCGAGATCGTCCGACGATTTCCAAGGGAAAATCGAATTTCGCGAACAAGGACTCGCGTGTACCAGGAACAAGGCGATTTCCACGAGTGGTAGCAGCGCGGTGGAATTGGGAAGAGGATTTCCTGCTTCCAATTTGTCGCTACATTCTCATCGATAGCTGCATCGAGAGACGACATTGATTTTCTACCAAGAGAAATTACTCTCTTTATCTGATCTCTTCTTATAACGGGTACCATATGCGTTATTCTTTTTTTTTTAACCCCTTGCTTTATAATATCGAGTGGGACTCGGGATGAAGATACGAGAAGCACGATTTGTACACGGTTTAATTTTAACGAATTTATTTTTTTATTCGTTTGGATTTTCTAGTCTTCGTTAGTCTCTGTTGAGCAAGCTTTTGAACTGTATTGCTTGTAACTACATTCGTTTTTTTTCAATTTTTAATATTAATTTCACTGTTAAATTAAATCATTAAGCACAGGGTTAAATGACGAATACATGCCGAGTTGTAACTTTGGATTTCTTTGATTTTAAAATCAATAAAATATAATAAAAAATTCATTAGTATAATAAATCACATCATTACAATTTATTCCTTGATACAGAAATTATTTTTTATTCGTAATAATATAATCGCTCAGTTCGAAAATAATAAAATTACAATATTTGTTCTATTTCTTATCTAATCCTAGTACGGATACCTGTAATCATAAGTTAACGATACACAATTATTATTCCTATAACGAATCGCGGTTGAAAGATTTCTCTGGAATTCACAAGAAAAGAACTCTTTTTGATTCGCGCGTAACAAATGAAAGTGAGTCGTGCAAACGGGGAATCGTTAGTATTTTCATCTGGCTTTCATATCTACTTTCTTTTTTTTCTACAGAGCGCAAAGGTCTACATTGAAAAATGAACCGCACGAGGGGAAAGTCTCTAACTAGAGAGCTTCGCGGTGGTTCTACGCTTGCGCGTGTAAGCTTTTATAGAAGAGAGGAGGACGAACACGTTCCTGGACGATGAGCTATGCACGATGAATGATTACGTATGTATGTACAACATCGTACCGAAGGATTTCCGAGAAATGTATGTCCTGTCGGGAAAAGCGAAGGCCTTTCGTATTCCATGTTTTTTTTTTCTTACTTTTGTTGAGGTTTTATTTTTTACATTTTTTATTTTAATTAAAATATAAAAAAAAAGTGGATTACTTATGAGAAAGAGAAGACAGAGAGAATAACGAACGCATTGCCGTATTTCCGTTGTAATTAACTTAAACTTCATTTTTCTTACTATTTCAGAAATGCAAAAAAAAAAAATAAAGTAGGTAGGTACTCTGATCTAGAGACTTTGTAAAAAAAAAAAAAAAATTACGAGCAGTGTCCCATATCGCAAAAATCCAATATTTAAGTTTTCTCCCGAAAGAGCTAACGTAAAAATGAGAAACGACTTTTTCAACTCATCGGCGCGTCGGTAAAGAAAAAAGGAATTTTCATTTTACTACTTCCTACATATCGGTACTCTGTCCCAATTCTGAAAGTCTTAATTAAAATCCCGCTGTCTCTAGATTCCGTGGCAGAAAATTGACGTTGAAAGAAAATGTCAACGAACTGGTATCTACGCGAAATAATCGTAAAACTGTCTCGTTCTCGATATAGTCGAGCATATAGAATGCTCGATAATGCAGAAAGTCGGTGGCGCAACGCGAAGTTATAATTTACTCGCACGGGAAAGTACAGCGGTGCTGGGGAGGATAGAGTACGCGATACCGGGAGCTTCCACTAAATCACGCGGGCCCTTTCTACCTTCATAAAACATTACGCTCGATTAATACTCGTAACTGATAATCGGCTGGGCCGATAGAACGCGTGCAAGGTTCGCTGAACGCATTATCGTGATCGTAAAGTGCATGAGAGAGATATTGCTAGAGGAAGATATACTACCTGCTCGGGGATGTGCGCTTCGAGAAATCCGAAAACTTTTCGCACGTATCGCGTCGACCTATTGGCCGATCTAATTTACCGTGAAAAGAACGTATTACTTATGTCACCATTGTCGGTAAAATATTAGAAGAAACGTGAAAGTTAGAAATAATTTGGGTGTCAAATTTCATTTCAAACTGAGAGGGTTAAGAGGGATGCTGCAATTTATAGATCGTGTATATTATAGGGGAAAGTCGACTATATTGTCCAGCCAGCTAAATTGTATCACATCTAATTTTTTTAACAATCTTTTTTTTATATCATAATATATTATCGATAAGACATCAGACTATCAAATTAAACATACATTGTGCGAATTTAATCGGTAGAATTAAAGATATCGGTGATTTTGTTCAAAGTGGTCCAATATAGTCGACTTTCCCTCTAAGTAGTTTCTTGTACAAGATATCTTAACACTAGATTTACGGATGTTGTACCTATTTTTACTTAAGTAAAAAAAGAAGAATATAAAGAGGAAAGAAAAGAAGAGGAATCAACATTTACATATATTTCATTACTTAACTAAAAAGCCACGTATGATTTTTTTTAAATAATTGTAAAGTTTCATATATATATAGTAATCAAATTTTTAATGAGTCAAATTGGCTCAGTCCGTAAATCTAGTGGTCATAAGAGTATCTTTGGAATGCTGCAATTTACAAATCGTATACTATGAGTAGGTATAGGTACTATTACGAAGTATACCATAGTCTTCCTTTACTAAATGATCAAACAAATATGTGTGCAAGGAATTTAGGTAATAAGAATCTAGCAATTTGTTGTAAATTTCTATTGTTTTCATGTATTTCAACTAAAAAAATAATCACTCGAATTCCTGACGAATATTCACAACTCGCCTGAAAATATAACGCGAGTTGTTTGAATCGAAATACATGCTCCCAACGCATCGAAAGTTACCATTATTACAATCTACATATGGTAGACGAGTCTCGATCGATACAAATGATAACTCGTAGCGTATTACCCGCGGTGTTATCGCGAATGGACAATGGAGAACAGTTTTTGTCGGCTACAAAATCGCAAGCAAGAGAGAGTAAAGGAATATAGCAAAGATATGCTTTATGGTAGAGACTTCCGTGTATTTGAATAGTCCACCACCCAACATTTTCCACCCTTTCAACCTTCCTCTTCATCTTCTTCCACTTCCAGAGAGAAAAGTTGACGCTTGCGTACTTTTAAACGAGCGAGCTTTACGATTCACGTGCTTTTGCGAGCTTTGTCAGCCACGTGATGGTACGCTCTTCTTTTTCCTGTCCCCTTCGTGAAAACGAGAATAGCTAGGGTATACCTACCGTATATTCATGTTGGTATACACACAGACGCATGATCGTAACACGTGAATATAGGATACACAAGTATGGTATAGGTATACAATAATATACTTGGAGATGATACACGAGTATATCACTTATACACAGACACAAACATGTATACGATGCACGCACATAGCTACACTTTTACATACATGTTCATTCATATGTACCAATATACAGGGTGGTCCATTTAAATAAGGCCACCTAAATATCTCTTCAGGTTATTACGATGCAAAAAATATTTATGTAATGTGCATAGTATCAATGGACCAATATTTGACAAGATAATTTTTCTCCCAAGATCATTTTTGTTGGAGTTGACAAGGTTATCGGTGTTTTTTGATACATAACTATATATTTTTTTTAACACATTGAGATATGTATAATAACATGACCTTGATTTTCGAAAATTAAATATATTCTTGCCAGATATTGGCCCATCGACATCATGAACATTACGAAACAAACATTTTGTGCATCGTAGTAGCCTGAAGGGATATTTAGGTAGCCTTATTTAAACGGACCACCCTGTATACTATACGTGTGTACCCGTATATACACATATCCATAGAGAAATAGCCATTCGTATGCGCATCGATATACGAATTCGTATGGTAATGCGATCGGGGATATCGCGAAGTACCCTCGAGGCTCTTACCATTTTTCTTTTCCCTTCTCTTTCTTATTCTTCTTTTACTTTGGGACGAGTGGCACTCACGTTCTTGCGTGAGCCCAAAGGTCAAAAGTTTTCGGCATAGGGAAAAACAGACACGAAAGGTAGGCTCGTTCTGTAGCTATCAACGAAGTAGCATACTAGGTTGCTTCATCCACATCGCGTGGCCATTCGTCTTGTACGCACGATAAATTTATCCACGTCCGGAGCAAAGCAAGCGGAAACCACAGGAACTTCTGGACTTTTCCGACAAACTTTTCTCTCTTTTTCGTTCTTGTTGCTAGTTATCGTTGTTGTTGTCGTTGCTGAGATTATTATTCTTAGATTATTCCACGTGGACAACTATCGATCTTCCTTTTAATTTGTTTATCTTTTTTCTTATATGTTCGATTCCACATCATTTCCATTTAAACATTTATAAAAGTTGTGTTTCGTTTTAACATAGTTGACTCGCTGTACCTACTTTTATAAAGATTTTTTACCAAAGCCATTCGAAGAAGTGTTCTACCCTGTAAGAATTCTTTCTTCTTAACACCCCGTCGTGTCTCGTTGAAGAATGCAAAAATGTTAAAAATTTTCTGAGGGAAAAGACGTCGTCACGCGAGATCGAGATAACAAAAGGAAGGGAAAGATCGCATTCCTTACGTTATACCAACGACGGTGTTTACTTTTATACCGGCAGCTCGTAATTAAGTGAACGCGGTGAAAGAATTGTTTGCAATGTCATTGATCCGATGAGGGAGAAAGGATAGGAGTTGGAAGGAAGGTCTCAGGAGATTAAGCTAAAGAAACAAAGACAAAGAGAAAGAGAGAGTGTGTTTGGCCATTCTTCGTCAACTCATTGCTATCCTCATCTCTCTCTCTCTTTTATCATCATCTTTGTTTTCATTTCTCTACCTTGCCAACCCTCTCGTCGCGAAAGAGAAAGACTAGCCAAGCTTTAAGTTTAAGATAAAACCTTTGTAACCCTTCGACTAGCAGCAGCAAGCAGTCAACCCTCCCTGTTAGTTGCGTTTCACTGAAATTGTTTGCCCCTCTTGCGATCTTCCCTCCTCCTCTTCCGCGTTTGCTTAAGCATCAACTTTCAAACGGTTAATTCCATTTACGATGAGAAGAATCTGCTAACACTCGCCTTTACTCGTTGAAAGTATAAACAAACGTGTAGTTCGAGTAAACGAGAAAAAATGCGTTAGAAGCGATCCGATTGAAGTATTAGAAAAATTCTTTCTTTACATATTTTTTTTTTATTTGCGTTCGTTTTTTTATAGTATTGCGAACTTTCTCGATATGTTCTGTCCCTGTCCGCAATTCAGTCGAACGTTAACCTCCTTCTTATTTTCGCATAGCGGCTCGTTATAAACTGTTTTGCTTCTATTGACAGCTGTTATACTTTTTATTTTTTTTTACTTTTGTTTTTTCTTGTAGGGTCAACTCACCAGTGAAAGAACACTCCTTATTTTTTAAACAAAACATTTACATTATTTTTTTTTCTTATGTATAACATAAACATTGATAAATATATAATATTTTTTTAATGCGTTCATTCATTAGTAGAAAACTTTTCATTGATAATCGGAAGCGTTCATTCACTTTTTTGACTTTTCAGTAGTTTCCATTCTTTATTTCTATAAATTTACGAAGATGTTCCCATTAAAGGTTACTTTTCAATTTTTTGAAGTATTTTCTATAACATTAATGCATTTAAATTAAATATTAGTAACTTATTCGATTTTATAATTGTCCGTGAAGTGTAGAATCGGCTTAACCGTTCATTCACTGGTGAGTTGAACCTATTTCTTTATTGTATCCTAAAGGGTTCTTCTCGTTTGTTAATAATAAGAAATAATAATAATAAAAAAATAATATCGTTAATATGTAAAAGTCATCGAGCCCTTGGAAGAAACAGTTTCCAAACGACTTTTCCCTTCGGACTATTACCTCGATGTAAATCGAAACCGGTCATTTGTAAATCGAGCCCCCTCCCCCTTAGTTCCTGTCGACTGTTTAATCGAAGGGACGTGAACGGGTAGGCCCTTAACTCGACATACTCGAACGCCCTTCGACGGTTCGCGTTAATAGCTTGTCTCTCGCGAGACGAAGGGACTCCAGTTTCGTGTCTCTTCTGGAAATTCGTGCTCGAAGTGCCATGCGCGCCTGGTTCTACGGCTGCTCTAGGTGTCTATCCGTCGGTCGGCCCTTCAAAATGGGCACAAACACCGCTTCATCCACGCTATGCCACGTTACGTTGCAATAATTAATAGCCAACGCCCGTGAAACGCCACGATCTTCGTTTACATCTAATGGAAACTCTCCTATAGTTTCTATGCTGCTTCATTTACGCTATACGAGACGCACCCTTTTGCTAAGATTCGATAGAAACTCGGCTCTCCTTTCATCTTTAATTGGATAATAGGTACACAGGATCTGGATAATGTTCATTTTATTAAATGATATTGTGGTAATGTAGAAATTTTTATTTAACCCTCGGTATACAAGGTGGGGTTATTTTAACCCCAATACTTTGAAAATGCTTTTATTATTCCTTAACACGCTACTAAATAGGTTGATTTTCTCAGTAGCTGGAGTTTAATTTCTCTATATTTTTGTGTTTCGTTCGGTAATATAATAATATCTTTAAAGAAAAAACGCATTCAAGCATATTGTGTTCGATATATGTACAAAAAAGATGCAATTCCTTGCGGGGTTCATATAGCCCCACGTTGTATGCGTAAGGAGTTTTTTTCACCTTGTATGCGAAAGGTTAAAACGTGACAAGTACCTATCTACTTCACATAGTGCATAAAATTCGACATACTCGAGTTCAAAGCTTTTCTACCTTTAATCGCATACTAATAATGTAAATAATACTGCTGTTGTTAAATGATATTAATAACACGTTGATAATAGAAACAATTTTACCTCTTCGAATTTTTTTTTAAATTGGAAAGACGTTTATTGATCAATTTGTCTCTGTTTACATAGATAGCGTGAGACTTATTTAAGATAAAATAAGCCAAATATATAATATATATGTTTATTCTCACAATGGCCGACACGTCCGTACAATTCTGTTGCTTTCTAACGAGTGAAGCTTTCTTTTCTTTTTGGGCTTTCTTCCTCGCAACGTCGCCTTCTCATCCGCGCTCATTACGATCGCCGCTTATTTGTTTAACGTTTAACTTACCGACAGTACATAATTATAATTATAGTTACCGACTGACATACTCGCTTACATACATCACAATTTACATTACAATAGGTAAGTTAAAGCTGGAGGCTGCGTTTATGATCACCCGCTCAACCTTAAAGCGTTGGATCGATATCAAATACCGGATAAAAATTTTACTCGTTAGTTCAATTTAATAAAAGTTCTTAAATTTAAATTGGACACGTTTTACTCGTTTGTAAAAATTACGTGAAAAAGTATAAACTATTTCGCTAAGTTTAATCCGATAAAAAAAAAATAAAATGGACATCACCGTCGCGTCACGCACACGTTACACCGAATCTGCTAGCAATGACAAAGGTTTCTCTGAATATATTGGCACTCAAAGAATCTTTTTTTTTTTTTTTTCATTCGCATCTCAACGGTAAATCGTAGCGTCCGAGTGCGACTGACGTAACGTATAGTATAAAACGAAGTGCGAAACGTTCGTCCGATCGTTTGACACGAAGGGGTCGCTCTCCCATGGGTACTATAGAGCTTCGCTCCCTTTTTCTCTCTTTCTATGCGAACCTCTCGATTTTCCGATTCGCCCACCTCTTCCTTTCTTCTTCTCCTTTCTCAAAGCGAAACGCGACCGAATGAAATCGGAGGAGCGTCGACGAACGCGACTGGTTATTGAAGCTAATCGTTTCGTATGAGACGCACTTATAGAACGCGAAAACTTTTAGAAAGATGAGCCGAATCGATGGTAACTCTCGTAACCACGCTAACCTATGTATGGAAACGTTTGCAAATTCTTCGTTTATGAAATTTTGGTACAACGCTTAGACACTTTGTCCTATATTGCATACATTATTCAACGTGTTCCCTATCTATATCTCTCTCTTACGAACTAGTATGTTTCTAATATCGCTACCTGTATTGTGTTTTTGATAAAGAAACTCGTGATCTCGATTTAATTTTAATAGTTAGACGAATTTTTTTAAATAAAGATATAAAATTGCCAAACAAAATTTAATATATAAATTGTTTAAACTAGTTTGAGACTAGTGAAACTTCATTTTGATATTATTAAATAAATAAATTCGAAATTAAAGAACACCTGTTCGGTTCGTGTCTTCAGGATATCGTGAAAATAAAGATATGTGTAAATTATCTGTCCGCAAAAAGAATTATGCAAAATGAATTTATAAATTGTTTGAACAAGTTTAAGACTCGTGAAACTTCATCTTGATATTATTAAATGAATAAATTCGAAATAATTTAAAGAACACCTGTTCCTTTCATGTCTTTAGAATATTTTGCTAACACCACGTGTCTTTCGAAATTCTCTCTCTTTCGCGAGCATGAGAAAAGCGAAGGTCGAGGAAAACGCGAAGCACGTAGAAACGAGATTCCGCTGGCTCTTCTATCTCACGTACGAATCCTCGGCTCTCCTCGCGTTTCCACAAATAAGAAAATCGTACCGCCGTGTTCGCGCATCATGCAGGCCGTGTCGTTTCACTGTTCGCACGTAGAAATAAACTGGAGAAAAGTTTCGCGGATTTTGCTGACCTAATTTCAATTCGATCGTAATTTTATATTAAACAATTTTAACAAAAGAAAATATAGAATATGATAGTTGCATTGAATCACACGTCCGAAAAGATTTTCCGACGGAATCAAAGATAAATTTTCAACATTTTCATCTCGTTTTATCAAAATTTATTATGGAAATTTCAAAGTATCCGACACAACGTTCCACGGTTTATTAAAACTTGCAAAAAATTCCAGTCACGTGCCACGACGGTCACTATCGAAATAACAGTCTCCAAAGATCAAGAGGAATTCGCCGTCTCGGATGTTCATTTGTGTGTGCCGAGCCGACTTCCGGTTCATAAATCATGCATCAGGGAGTTCTTCCTGTCATTCGAAACACACAGTGGAACGTGAAATATGTATATTCGTGTTTTTCCCCTCTTCGCGATATTCACGAGGGATAGGAGTAGACCATTCTGAAATACAAGTAAGAATTTATTAATAAAAATTGGAATCCGTGAAGTCATTCGAGTGCGAAAACCCAAAAGAATTTCTTCGGTATAATCTTCCAAAAAGCTTCTTCGACCTACCACCATTTTCTTTTCTCTTTTTTTTTTTTTTTTACTTGGACTCCTCCATTATTACGGTCGCATAGTAACCCTGAGTTATTTTTAAAATCCACCAGAGCCATTACGTGGACGTGAACGAGAAAATTGCTGAAGTTGCCGAGATGTTCTAAATTTTACAACGCGCGAGCGACCGTCATGCGCGCGTTTTCACGGTGTCCCGTGTATAGAGTGTGTGTGATAAAGTGTGTATGAGAAAGAGAGAGTTTAAAATAATCTTTCGCATGGTTGGGACACGCTCGTGTTCTCCTGCAAGATTCATTTGCAGTTTGCAAATTTGACGCGTCACACGTGCTCACGACCGCGCGAAATAAACGATGCATTTTCTTTTCTCGATGATGGTACAAATTGAGGATCATACAGCATTCATGTATTCGATCAATGGGCGATTTGGTAGAGCGTAAAAATAGTTTCACTGCGATGCCGAAAGTCGATGGACTTTTTTCTTCGTGTTTTATACATAATATGTACTACCTTATATTTATATATAACTTTTACTATATAAAGAGGAAGCATATTTTTTATTTGATATTTAATTCAAATAAAAATTACAAAAATTACAAATTAGAAAAATGTATCAACGTGATCCGGTCTCCTCTACTTTAAAAGTTGTATATACAGGGTGGTCCACGTAACTTGCAAATCTCGAATAACTGTTAAAGTAAGGGGAGACTAAGGCACGTTGATACGTTTACTAGTCTCTAATTTTACTAATTTTTATTTGAATTAATTATCAAATGAAAAATATGCTATAATATACCTTGAACCTTCTTCTTTATATAGTAAAAGTTTAGATTTAAAAAAATAAATTGGAGAAAGTTTATTTGAGGAATCAAAAATTTATCATCTTGCCCCATTGTGGAACGTGTGTATATATAAAGGCTGTATATAAAAAAGGGCTTTATATATATAAGAGGTACGAAAGAGTGGCGAAGTAAAACAACCATCGGAGGACAGAAATAAAAAGCATATACTGCGACGTCGATTAAACGGGCAGATTGACGGACATTGGATTTGCGGTATAATATTGGTGAGCCGAGTACAGAGTCGGAAAATAGAAGAGATCAAACTTCCGATCGGATTTAATATAGAAAATTGCTCGTTCTGTCCCTCGCTCGCTTCGAATTCTATTTTTACGAGCTCTACCCATGTTCCTTCTTCATTTCTTTTTTCCGTTCATAGTCGCACGCTCATAGAAAACGCGAATGGGATGGAGAGCGGTCGTGCGTATTTTATTCGGTCAGACGATGTTCTCTTTATTTATTGGATTATTTTTACGAAGGAAAATCTTGATGTGAAATGTAGAAAAAAAAAAAAAAAAACATATAGGTATGTACGAATGTATAGAAATGGTTACGAAGTAAAGAAATAATTTAATAATAAATTTCATTTCGGATATATAATGTTTACTTTGGATTTTAAAAAACGTTTATTATAATTTTAAAAATATGTATAAACTAATTTTCTTAAATTTTAGTTATAGAGGCAATATAAAACATCTAATGAGCCTCGTAACTCATTTTTAGCCTGTCAATATCGAAATACAAAATCAATATTGAAATACAAAAAAAAGCTACATCGCCCACTGTCGAATTGAGTAACCTCCCTCCTTTTTCTAAATCGGTTAATAAAATGACCGATACTAATTTAGAGTTAACTTCTGTAAAAGAGAAGATAGATGATTGACATTAATAAATGCTTAAAATATCCAGATAGTATAAAAATATTTGTTCATTAGTAAGCAAAACCAGAAAGGCAGAAAGAAATACTGATATCGTCAGAAGCAAGTACGCGGAGGTAGACTGTTTTTCACCCGGCGATATCGGCTCGGGCCGTAGGTATACCTTTTTGCCGCGCGTGCCGTAAAGCGCGTAGGTAGGAGTATCTTGCGAAGTAGCGGATGTGTTTTTCACTGCTTTTCCCATTCCCCGTGCCTCTCGCCCGATGGATTTACGACGTCGAGAGGCTCATTTTGTATCGCTGCAGAATGGCCCGAGGTAGACTCGCGAATAAATTGCGCGCGAGCCTGATGAAAAAGTTTTTTCTTTCCACCGAACTTCCCTTTCTCTCTCTCCACCATCGTCGTCCATTGATTCTCTTTCTTTCTCTTTTCTATCTCGTACCCTAACCTCAAACCCCCGAAAAATATAAGAAGGGAAACACAGACCGGTGGGAATGTTAGGACTACAAAGAATATGCTTCCATCTTGCTTGATCGTAAGTTAAGACGCTAAGAACGACGGCTCTTCCCCGTGATAATCAGATCGATCTCACTTTTCAAAAGTTCTTTACCGTCGGCCTGAATAAAACATGGCCGAAGCGTCGAGCACGTAACCGTGCACGCGGTCATGGTTTTTCACATTTTTTCCGTCGAACCACCGAAACTTTTACGAGCTAGAATAACTCTCCTCGAGCTTCGTTTCTACCTACCACGTTTCTATTTTTAAAGAGATCTTATAACTTTAGGGTGGAGGAATTCGTGGAGTCGCCTTTGGACCGAGGGAAACAAAAGTTGGACCGGTGTACCGGATGACAATAGGGGAAACTGATAATTAATTTTGTTGGGGAAATTAATAATTTTGTAAAAAATAGAGAACGGTTCATCATTTCTCATTGTTATTTTCGATATTGGTATTCTGATATTTTTTAATATTATTTCTTCCGGCCATTTGTCATATATGTAGACATTTTATTTCAACGGTAGGTATAGAAATTCTATTTTCACTCGAGAAATCGTTAATCAAATTTTCTAACAAGAATTATACATATATTACCCACCACGTCCGTAATATGCCACTTTCGACAAGTTCAGAAAATCCGTGTTCCTCTCTTCAAATATAAAATTTTTATAATATGTTATTTATGTAAGATATACAGAATTAACCATATTTTCAGTTGGCTATTTGTTTTTGTCTGTAACGTCATAAACTTAGGAGATATCGTATGTCAAAGTTAGCTGTGGCATATTCCCCCGAATTACCCTATAATAAATAAAATTTCTTTGTTATTATTAAAATTCACTAACGAAAACCTAATACTAATTGTATCATGCAAGAATATTGTCGAAACCTCGTTTCAAATAATTACAATCGATAACTTGATCTGTTTTGCGAATAGACGGCTTTGAGAAATGTACGACACTTGTCAAAATCCGTCGAGTTTTGCTAGCACGTGCCGTAGGAAGCGAGTTGAATTCACGAGCGAGTCTCACAATCAGCTATGTATGACCTATTTACTTGCAAAGATAAAGTCGAGCATATTTCATGGAGCGCGAAAGGGCGAGGCCGTAGAGCCGAGCTCCCGTAGATGAACTGCCGTCGAGTTAACTAAGAGCGACGACGTCTAATAAGGGTGCGCTAAGTAAAACTCTCTACGGAATCACGGCGCGTAACCTCTGGACAATTTTAATAGAAATCTGTAGCGCACCAACGAACAGACCAGAGATAGAAAGAGAGGGAGACAGAGACAACGATTAATATTTAATATTGCTAATGTCATTAGTCTAGCTTCCCTTACCCTTTCTTTTCATTTTCTTCGATCATTTACGATCTAATGATGAACAAGCTGGTAAGTTGTGAAGAACAGTGATATAATATAAATACTTATTAATTTTTGTTATCTCGTTATTTACGTTACCTTCTATATGCCAAATTCTTTTGTGATTTAAAAAAAAAATGAGATAACGTAAAATTAAAAAAAAAATAAACTAACGTTATATTAGAATTTTTTAATATAAGAAAAACTATTTAGAATTTTGAAGTTATGGTAAGGTATGCGTTTACACGTACACGTACCACGCTTTACTATCGGAAAAACAAAATTTAGAAAATTCAGATATCTGAACATGTGATTTCAAAGTTACACGAGCTCATAGAAGGTTAATTACAAGCTAAATTATGTAACCATGCGAGGAATAAATTAAAAATTGTTTGCTATGAAAATTTGAATTATTAATAAACTTTTACATGCTGTTCACTCTTCCAAGGATCAACTAGCTTATGCTAACCTACTTTTGGAATATTTAAATATTCCAAATTTTCTATTAAAAATTCCCAAATAAATTACAAAATTAACTGCAAAAATTTAAAAGCAACATTCCCAATTTAATTGTAATTATTGGTTGCTCGCTCGAAATAGTTTGAGTGAAATTAGATATACCAGAAGAAGGAAGTAGAGAAAGAGGGATTTCGAGAAGGAGGAAATTCGAGATTGAAAGACGAAATGCTCGAGGACGAAAATAGAAGGGGAGTTTCATGATGGTGTAGTCCGGTTTCTGGTATCGGCCGAGCTTGTATCCGGGGCCGTTTCCGGTCAGTTGCCCGGTGAGCTAGGCTGAGGGAGACTAAAACGGAATCCCTCAGGATACCGGAAGCAACCGACCGAAAACGTGTCCCCCTTTTCTAGCCGAAGTGCTGCCTTCCGCGAAGAGAGACAACGGACCCTTGGATTAAGACTCGGTCTTTCGACCAAAAAAAAAAAATAAAAGAGGAAACTTCTTAATACTGCATTAAGCACGCAAGAAAAGGCGCTTTAAATACTACGAGTGGACATCTGCCTTATCGCGCATCACGAAATTCCTGGCGATTTATTCGTTAGTTTCGTGAAACTTTAATCTTTGAAAATGAAATAGAAATAAATAAAATATGTAGGTTATCTCTGTAAGCTGCATAAACTCGCGTATGAACATTTTTTCAAATTATAACATAAACTATGTGACAAAACGTGCGAATATATGCTCAAGTAAAATGGCTTTAATTGTAAAATTATTACATGCTATACGTACCAATTAATAATAATTAATAGATGCAAAAATTTTTTAGAATATTATATACAAACGTGAATAAGTTATCGGTTTGGATCAATCATATGTAACGAGTACACGGAAACGATGTATACGATTTCAATAGGTATAATACGTTTGGTATGAAAGCACAGTAAATTGTAGTCTATTGGAGAAAATAGACGGATCGCGATGGTAGATTACTAGAGATTCGTGCTCGAGCGTGCGAGAAGAAGGGTGATGCGGAGGATGAGTGAAAGATTGGCAAATGGATGAGAGAAATGCTTTCTTCCTCTGGCGGATTTTCAAATGGCCTTTGTTTGCCGGTTGCCGATTCTAATAGAGTGATTCATGCGGCTCAACCGTGCATTCTTCTATCTAATATTTATCATAGTCTTAATAATTCAAATTTTTATAAAATTTACTATACAAGTTTTCATCATTTAATTCGTTTACTATTTAAATAATTAAAACGCACGAAAAGTTCTTCGCAAGTATCTTCCATGAGTAATTCATAATCAAGTAGGTAGGTACATCGAAGAACGAAGCTAAGGTAAATCGACTAGGTACGAAACAAAAGTCCAAAGGAAATTAATGACGTTCAGTGGTAATCGTACTAAAACTCGAGTACCCAAACTCGAGCAACTTACGACAAGTGGAGTCGATCGAGTTGCCACTCGAGAAGCTCATTTAACGGGAAAAGAACATAATTAGATCTCCTTAAAACGAAAGGTCGATAGTTACACCTGGGAGGAAAGTACCTGACATATACAGACACTTTGCCGAATCGACTTTGATGTTAACCGTATATACGCATAGGTGGTACGTACATAGACATGTCTGTATATATAGGTATATACTACGCGTACGTAGACGCTCGAAAGGCTATGAGACTCTTGGGAACGCACGGATCGAGTACGGTAACTCCGCGAGAGCGAAGAAGGGTTACCCCCTTCTGGCAAAAAGAAGGCTCGTTTTACCTCTCGAAAGTTCGGGCCAATGCCTCGAGGAAGGACGGCAACTCGCGAGTACAGGCATAGGAATGGATAGGAGGGTGAGTTTTTTTTATTTTTATTTTCAAGAAACCGATACCAAATGGGTAGGCCGTTTCTTATCCCACGAGAAGTAACGTCGAAAGGGTTCGCGCCCTATAAATCGTAACCGTCGATCGTTCTCGCGAATTTCTCTTTCCTCTTCGAGAAATATCTTGCGGATTTGCACGACCGCCGATCGAGTTTTCCATGATGGAAAAAATATATCGATCAATGGTTACTCTTTTATACGATGTTGCTTTTAACACTCACGGTAACACCTAAAACCTGAGAGGCCTGAAAGCTCTAATAATAAATCATTTTTATAATTTTTTTCTACAAAAATGATTATTACTATTATTGTTGACTAAGAAAAAATTACATTAGCACAAAATATTGACTTGAAACAAAGCAATTAAGCCATGTAATAAATGACGCAAGAAGAGTGTTACTTTAAGGGTTAACACGTTGATTGCCACGCCGGTCACCCGTGATCGACACTCGATTTTTCAGATTGCATTTGGAATTTAACAAAAATGTGATCAATGGTTAGAGGATGTGCAACGTTTAATATTCAAAATTTTATTGTAAATTCTTCCACATAATATGCTTCTATAAAATTCAATAGACATACCTTCGGGTTTGTGCAAAATCGCTGTGGCAGCCAACGTGTTAAAAATCTCTATCCATGTTTAAAATTACATCGAACTCACCGTTGGTTAACTCGATACTCGTTTAAATAAGAGAGAATATACGACTCACCTGAAACAAGAAAACAATTTTTTTCAGTATTTGTTCTCATTTTAATCTTACCTTAAATATGATATCCTAAATATACTAAAATAATCAAAACGAAGATCATTCGTTCGCAATGGTTACTAGAGTAGAAATGAAATAAAATAGAATCCCAGAGATTTCACGAAAAATGTCTATTTAATAATAATCCCGCCCCTTTTATTACGAGATATATTAAAAAGGGTGGATCTATCGCGAAGAGGAAGATTTTCGTGGTACTCTACGATAGTCTCCGGTTTCCTTAACGTATATATCAAACGGGAAAGAAAGAGATAGAGATAGAGAGAAAGGTAATAATTGTACTGCGGTCTCGCGAGGCCGAGATAAATGAAAGAAACCTTGAAGTTTCTTGCCCCGTAGTTGGATTCAACCTCTACGGATGACTCTGCACTTAGTACCTTTAATATCGCGTTTTATTAAAATCTTATGCGTCGGACTGCCGAAGGGGGGAGCTTTAATGTAAACGAAAGGAAAGGACGAGGGGAAACGATGGGGGGATGGTGGTCACCCCCTTCTGATTATTTGCTAGCAATATAATTAGAACTTTCCACCCCCTCTCGCTCTCTCTTGGCGTTTTTTTCCACTCACGGACGGCTAAATCCTTTTATAACTACTCGATGCATCTCCCGCAGCCATTCGCGTGTAAATATATTCTTTCTTATTACGTGGCAACGATTAATTATAATATTAATGAGTATAAATAAAAAAATTCTTAAGAATACGCGATTACGTATGATAGGGGATGTTAGTAATGATTTTTTTAAATGATTCAAAGGATAGATTTGTATTTTTATCGAGTCGAATCTTCGTTCGGTTGAATTTTAACGTAGCCCTTTAATTCACGAAATAAAACGAATAAATTTATCAAATGGAGTAATATTGGCTTATATTATACACCGAGTATATCGAACCATTTTTTGATTTTATGTCAATAGGAAAATTTATTAAAAAATTACCAAGTATTGCGTTCCAAGTTTACATAAAAATGATCACGTCGATCTCCTGTAAGGTATTTTATTTCTACGTTCACAATACCATTTTTATTCCCAATAGAAACTACCTATCGTTCGCGAGACGAAGCGATTGCATAAAGACTCGAACGCGTATCGAGATCTCCGCGTGTTTACATGCGACGTTTCGCGCGAGACGTCTCCCAAGAGGAAGGTTTAAAACGTAAAAGTCGATCGCTGCTCGTAAATCAAAGTTCAACCGTGAATTTCGAAAAAAGGTTACCAAAGGACATCATGGGTTTGCTTCGATCAGCGACTCTTTTCGAGACCTAGAAAAAATGGGCCATGGTGGCATCGTTACCATTGGATTTAAAGGAACTAAATCTACGGGGTTCGAAAGTAAAAGCGTTTGGAGATCTCCTTCTTTTCTTTTTCCATCCGAACGTCTTCCCAGGGGCTCGTTGACTTTTAGATGTTTAGAAAGAGAAGTGATTTATGGTTGCCACTGTGGCAAACTAAAGACGGCTGGAATTTCGTGATACGAAAGTCGAAAGCAAGAGAGAGAGAAAAAGAGAGAGAAATGGTTTATTTTATCGTTTCGCGAGAGAAGACTCATAGACTCGTAATAAAATATTTACTCGGAGAGTCCGTGCTCCTCGCGTTGTTTGTTCAACCGCTTTCTGATTTTACCTTGCAGAATTTCTTCGATATATTATGAATACTTTCGTTTGCTGCCGCTGGGACCCGGAATAGTTGAAAATTGTGACGTTCGCAAAGAGTTTTACCGTATCCTGTCCGGAAAATAGGATGTAATAAAATTATCGTAGAAAATCTTATAAAACATTGATACTTTTTATGATCCATGGTTTTTTTTTATTTTATTCTCAACAAAGTATGAGAAAGTATTACAAGCTTACAACTTTAATTTTCTAATAGATTTTTACACCTGAAAATTCGAAGAACGCGCGATAATCTTCCAAACTTGCAAACACTTATACCAAGACTTCCACTACTAAAAATTAAAATTGAGTCGAACTTAATCCTATTTTGATCTTATGAAACCATCCCATCGTGTAGATTTAACTTTTAATTCCACATATCATCGAATATTTCATGCACTTTAATTTTAAAACTAACATCTAATTAAATGCATAAAAAAACATATTTTCATTTCAAAATAAATCAAGACCATCTATTGATAATTATTTTTAATTTCGCATAGTCGAAAATATTCGAAGCTTCGTGATGAAGTACGAACCAAACCAGAATTTAAATTTCATATGAAATTCCACTCGATGTCCATAGGCGTCGAGAAGTACGAAGGACCCCTTCCTCGTGCATTAGAGTGGAAGAGCGATCGTCGCTATCGATCTGTTTCCAGGAGCGAAATTAGTTTGACGTTCGTCGACGTTGACGCTAACGCGAAAGTCGACGCACCGGTGCCTACCTACCGGATATCGTATATAACGGATGAGCTATCGCTCTTCTTGTCGAAACAACGACGCTCGAATGACGACGATGGCGAACAACGATACCGGCGAACAATGACGTTGGCGACGTCAACGAAGTCTACGAAGGTGAACAACGTAAGAAGGAGACTAACTTACGAACTTGTTCTTCGTTCAGATTTGTTGAAAAAAATATACAAAATGTTTTTTTTTTTATTAATATTGTTTTCTTTAAATTAATATAAATTAGTATATTAATATTGTATATTAATATAATTATTAATATTGGAATAAATAAAAATAAAATGTCAAAGTAGCAGAAATATAAAAATGAAATCTTTTTGCGACTAATCGGTATACGTCTCGATATTTGCCGACGTAATTGATTCTTTTCTGTCTTCATCTTTCTTTTTTCTGTTTTCCTGTTTCGCTTCTTCTCTATCGTCTCTTGTCTTTATGTCCTTCTGGACTTTATGATTTTCTTTGTGAATTCTGTCCTTTAGAAGCATTTAAATGTTTATTGTAATATTATATTAATAACAAAGATATGATGTAAATGAAAGGAGATATAGAAAAAATTAATGACAAAAAATTTGGGTATTTACAGGCTGATTTTTAAACTTTTCGATATAATTTCATTTTTTTTCTCGATTTGACGTGATGTGATAAAGTTAGTACCACGGAAATCGTACGTTGCGAGATCGAATTTTCTGCATAAATTATCTGTGAATTCTCGGGATTATTAAATGGGTTACTTTATTTATATCGTTGCCCGGTATATTACGTTCGTTCGAATAAAAACTCGATATACTTTTCGTCGAAGCATTTCCCCCGGAATTTTCAGTAATGAAAACGCCAACTAACGATGAGCGACGTTCTGAAAAATTCATTTTAAGTTGACATATGAAAACGATAGTAATGATAAATTAAATACGTCGTGATATGTGCAGGCAGAATTGAGTGATTAAGAACGACGTATACGTAGAAATAGTATCAAATAAAATAGATGACTAGATGAAATGTAGGAAGAAAAGTTAGGATGGGAAGTAAAGATCCTCGGTTAATTAGGAAACGTCGAGTTGAGCATGGATTGTGTAGAAAATTAGCAAAGTGTAAAAGATTAGACGGGGTTTGCGAACTCGATTGATCTTAATCCATCAATATCGATGTCACGAAATCTCTTTATCGATACTTTTATCACGAATATGTTGGCAACAACTGACTATATTTATAATATAATGTAATTACTAATCATTTAATAATTAATGGACATGAAAAAATGCTTGATGAATTATTGATTATATAAATACCTTTTATATACTAATCTGGAAGAACAAAGATTTTAAAGTAGAAAAAAGTTCGAGACTGCTCGATAGACGATTGGAACAATTTACTTAACAAACTATACAATATTTAAATTCGATAATTACTTTCCTGTGACAAATCATAGAAACTCCTCATTTATTCTTCACATGCTCAATTACACGTACGAACTTTCGTTATTCTTTTATTTAGTTTTACATTGGTATTATCGTCGAGCCGTGATTCATTTTTAAAGTACAGGTGCAGGGTTACGTGACTCTGGCCGACCATTAAAGCTTCCGCCTACGGATAGAGTAATAAACACGTCGAATGTGGAGAGAACGCAGGATATTCATTAATTACATATGAGAGTGCTTGTTATGAATATTTACGAATAACACATTATACACGATAAATAGTTATAAATAATTATGAAGTTATTAACGGCGTTAACGTACGCAGACGTAATATTAACAGCAGAGGCAAATGTTTTCGAGCGAACTGATCGGAATATACGCAATGAAGGTATTAAATTCACAGGGGCGATGCATTGTCGAGCATTTTTCTTTTGTTTAAATTAGGAATTATTGAAGCATTGTTTCAGTTATAATATCCGTGGTGAAGAACAAAAACGTACTGTCCGAGAGATCCTCGTCCCTAGAAATGCAGTAGGTATTAAATTCTGTATGTGTGACAGCTGCAGAAGACTGCTCTCAGCATTGTATCGATCATAACAGAGATCCGTGAACCACTGTTAAACGCGACTGGTCTTTGTCGTCGCTATTGTTCGACTACGGCAGAGACGAGACCGCTCTTCGCGCTAATCGCTGTCTAGCGTTCTCTCTATTCAAACAATCTGTAAGAAATGTGTTGGTATATATTGTGAATGTAAACACGGCTGTCGAAAAATGGAAATAAAATGAAAGTAGTTTGTGCATTAAATATCTTATCTTCGTTCGCGAGTGATACATTTTTATTTAAAAAATTATTAATTAAAATTAGCTAGAGAGCTATACAGGGTGTCTGGTTCCATGTAGTCAAGCGGAGGACTACATATACACATCAATGACTTGAATCGAAATGTCTAATACCACTTTTCAAAATTCGACTTAGTTAACGAATTATTAACTAACAAAGATCGTTCAATTACGGCGATTAGCAAAGGAAGGAAGTGGTAGGAGGAGCAATCCACAATAAACAGTGTTACATGTGGCTGCTCGCCGTGATTGGCCGATCTTTGTTAGTTAATAACTATTTAACTGAGACGAATTTCGGAAAGTATTATTAGACTTTTCGATTCAAGTCATTGATGTGTAAATGTAGTCCTCTGCTTGACTACATGGAACCGGACACCCTGTATGTGTATACATTTTTTTTAAATTATTTTCCAACGTCACGACTCGTAATAATTCGTAAAATAAAATCTGAGAAGAATAATACTTTGAGCTAGGATATTCTGAAAGGAGGAAAAATCTTTTTACTGGACCGTGAGAGATCAAGGAGTTCCCGTAACATCGAGGGCATTAAGTTTTCCCGCGCAATAAGGAATATTACTTGCGAACTATTTGTCACGGTTGCCTTCGTCAAATAAATGGCCACGATTTGTTCACTCATAAATTTGCGTGACTGGGTATTCGACGGTGGTGTGATTTAATGGCGTCTATCGTAAATCAATAGCGAAAAACCGATAGAGCAACCTCCATCGACGCGATCGCCACGACGTCGTACCGCGTTTTCTATTCATTTCAGATAATCAGCCGGTGGTACAGCTTGCCGCTCGGTTAACCGGATTAATACCTTTGCGATGGCGAGGAACGGCAAGTTTGTGAATTTTTACGTTTCATAAAAAGTTATCACCGTCCCGTCAATAAATCCGACACGTGCGACACTTTTATCCTACCGTTCCAAAAGTTAGTCTCGATCCGTGTAATGAAATCAAATTTTATAAAGTCGGTTTACCTTTTTTTTTTTTTATAAAAAAATATTCTTTGGTAAGTCGTTATAGGCTCTACCAATTTTATATAATAAAAAAAAAATATTGTTTTACGTATTTGATGTATATTGGATGTTGGCATACTCAAAAGGAAATAAAAAATCGTAAAGATCTTCGTTACCGTTCGCCGAACAATAAAAATGTATAAAACATAAAAGATCGGAAATTACTTTTTCTATAATGTTTGTCATATGCAATTTTTCAATAGAACTAAAATTTATTGAGGCAATTAAAAATTCTTATTAAGACTTCCATAAAAGAACATCTAAAATCCATCTTGTCTTTCACATGATGCAAAACAGACAGTACAAAATGTTCAAAAAGTGTACAGAGAAAGAGAATATTATTTACATAGATAATAATAAAGAACAATTTAATAAAAGCAAAGGAGTCCAATTTCCCATGATGCATTATCAAGTGCTAAGATTTCACCAACAGCTTGTGTAAACGTACGAGAGGGTGGCTTAACGGATTTTAAAGCTGCGCTAGCGTGATTATCCGAAATCCATCGCGAATCCATACTTTATGCGTGCCTAAGGCGCGTCGGGGATCAGAAGCGTGTATAATTTAAGTCCCGCGTATCAATCGCCGAAGGGCACGAGTGAGAGTAAGCGAGAGAGTGAGAGGAACATTTCACGAAGGGATAGGCTATACAACGAGAGGAGACGATGGTAGAGGGGAGCGACTGGCTGAGGCCTAGGGGATGATTTCCCGACGGACCGAGAGTCGAACGACGGGCTAGTTAGGTTTGCGTGTATATATCGATCCTCCTCGGTCAGCAACGCCAACTTCGACCGGTTATTTACCGATTCGCGGTTTTATCTGACTTTCGATATCTTTTACGTATTTTTGCTCGTTACATTCCGATCGTTGGCTTATTTCAGCTCGTATTCATTGATCGTTCTAACGTTTGGGGCTCTTTGATGAGAAACAGGTCGTATATTTGTTGGGGAAGACATATAAAAGTAATTGAAGTAATGCAATTTTATGTATAATACGAAGCATGTAATTTATTGCTGAAAAGGGTATAAAATATCGATGATGCTTTTATTCGTGTGCACTAATGATTATGAACGAACGAACAGGGTTTAAAACAATGTTTTGTCTTGACTACCATAGTTGGATTCTATACTTTCAAATTGGTGAAGATCTACTAATAAAACTCCCGCAAAATTGACCTTCATCTCGAAAATCAACAAATATCACACATTTGTCACACATGATATACGAGCGTTAAGTTCAATATATGGAGCTATGCAACATAAAATTCATTTTGCAAATAACAATATTTCAACATAAATTTCTGACGAAAGGGTTGCTTTGGAACATATGGTTCTTTTGACGATTTTGACCTAAGGAAGAGTAGAACGTCACATGGTTAACAAAATATTGGACCTTGATTTTCGAGATCAAGATCAATTTTGCGGGGAGTTTTTTTAATAGATCTCCACCGATTTGAAAGTGTAGAATCCAACTATGGTAGTCAAGACAAAACATTTTTTTACACCCTGTACATTTAAAAAGAAAAGCTTTATTTAAAATTCTTTATATAAGTGTTGGACCACGATTGAACGCTAGAACTAAATATATTATTATACCCACCATTATGTACATAAATTCATATATACAATAAAAATACTTGAATTTGGGGTACATTACCGTTCTCACAAGGGTGCCATAAATCGATTCGCATTTTTATCCCGCAAGTCCTAACCGATTTTGCGTAAGCTCAACGCGTTCCGCGAGGATCTTGAAATTCGGTTTCATATTCTTCGGAGAGGAGACTCCGAGGACATAATATAATAAGTTTCTCTCAACCTCCCCTCCACCCCGTGATGCGACCTTTCGTAGGGTCCTATTAGGGATCAGGGTTGGCTGTCGAGGATATGGTAGTAGCTGCAGCGAGATAGAGCGATTGAGTTATCCCATAGTCCGCCATATTGGAGACACCGAAATTTAATAAAGCTGATTGGTAAATTGCCACCGAGACCCGCGGGAAGGAGGGGAGAGAGAGAGAGATAGAAAACGTCCTCTTGGAAGGTAAAGTCCTGTAATCGTGTACGAGTCTTTGCTGTATCTATATATATATACCTCACATCTATTGCTTATCACGCAGGTTCACGTGACTCTAAGAGAGAAGAGTTAGATGGAAACCCTCGGGAGAGAAAGATATCGGGTAATTACTTCGAAAAGTAACCTGACATCGCACCACTTTCTTCCTCCAAGCTCTTATTCTCGTCACTATTCCTTCTTGCCTTATTATATTATTTCAAGATAGACGTTGACGAAATTACGATATCTCGCATCAATCTCCGATAAAAAGCAATTACGCTATTTCGATGATGCCTTCTCGATAAGATGATCGTCGATGACGGTAACTATTATCTCATGAACGAGACGAGTAATAAGAACATCGGCTTTATCGATGGTAACCGTGGAGATATTTAGTGAAAGTAATTATTGTCTTCTTCTTGGAACATCTTATCGTTAGCATCGAGGAAATACGATGCTCCAGATTACAGAGGTAAGGCTTCCTACGGGGATTCGTTTCGAAAATCTTCCGAAGGACTACCCAACGGAGAAGGATAATTAAAAATATCGATTATTCGCGAACAGAGTCAAGGAAATTCAGTTTGAAATCTAATACATCGTAAGACAAACTGATATAGCATAGACATTTAAATGAATATAACCCAATAAAGTTTTATAATCAATTTACCGTAACTATATTCATTAACGTGTTAAACATTAATAGATCATTCTGAAAACGTGGACTATAAGCACGAGCTCCTTCAACTGACTCGAATATATCCCAGAAACGTCGAATCTTGGAAAGGCAGCCACCGCACGATAACCTGGGAACCATCTTGGAATTGTAGTTCGAATTCGCATTCCGCGTTATTATCGCGAGCGGACAATTCACCTTCGGGATAGGCGGTTCGAGTAGTTACCTACCAAAATCGGGATCGAATCTTCCGGACCAATCGCAATATCCATTAACACAGTGGAATTCGGGTAGCACGTCGCTGATCGCGGTGATGGCGGTCGTGTTGTGGTCGTCGTCGTCGACCAATCGCGCCCTCGATGTTCCCCTAGCATCCGTGCAAAATCCGAAGCCCGGTCGTGGACAGATACCGAGAAATGGTCTAAGCTGATTGCTCCTCGTTTCGACTATGACAATCAGCTATATATGCTTTACTGTCTTCGCTATGCTTTGTGTCCTACGTTAGCCCTTGGACCGTTCCAAAGCTGGTGATCAAATATGATGCTTGTGCGTGATCGATAAATCCTACAGGTTAATCGTCTTTCAAAGATACTAAATGAAATAAGTACCTGGAGTGGATTTGATCTCTGAAATTTCTATATGTAACTCGAAGTTAAGATTCGTTTTTATTAATCTACAAGATTCTGGATTAGGCTTGAAGTTTAACTCTTTGGGATTAGGTGGGATATATCTTAACTCACCTCGAAAAGTTGAAGTTGATCATAGTCATACAGTTTAACCCTTTGCACTCCGCTGTCCCCTCTGAGGCACCATATTTACAACATCATATCATTTCATTTCAAGTGATATATCATTACTTATATTGTAAAAAAAAAATTGTTCGAGTTAGTAGGTGAATTGGAGTAAAATCTGTGAGTTTAAAAAAAAATTGAGTGGCAAGGACCACTCGACATCGTATTATCCTCAAAATCGGTCTTGTCGAGTCAGACTCGACGCGGAGTGCAAAGGGTTAATATTTTTTCATTGAATTGAATAAGTGAAAACAAAAATGTATGCAAGTCAAAAAGGTGCTACTAGGGCTTTTATTCTTTTTAAAATTATGTGCCTAAAAAAATTAATGTAAATGTCTAGGAAAGTGCGAATATAATCAATTACAAAATTTGAAGGATACTTGAAATATATTTTTGTTCCATAAGCTTCGTTTCTCATCACAAACATCTTACCGAGAATTATTAAAGTTTAAATGACCATGTTCATTGAAATGAGAAAAAAATCTTTTATAACAAAAAAATCATTCTTCGAGAGTCGAAGAATTAATACAAAAGTTTAGCTTTGGAGTGTCGCGGTAATTTAAAGCAAAAAGATCGACTGGATCCACGTATACTATATGGCTTCGTATGGAGTGGACACATTGTGAGCTTCGCACAACGCGCAGACTCCGATAGGATATCGCGAAACAGTTTGATGAATCGTTCTGCTCGCGACTAGCATTTCGTTTTTCTCCTTTAGGCGTAATACGTGGATTCGATTCGAGCGCGTACCATGCCGTAGCACGGTGCTGCACCGTGAAATATCAGTCGGCGAAGCTTTGACTCTGCTAACTGTACGTCCCTGAATACACACGTCAAATACATATCCGGTCGACGATACGCGTGGTATTCCTCTATCGAATACCCTCCTCTCGTGAGCGTTAACTTCGACTTTTCTCCCCTTTTTAGTCTACCTCCAAACTTTTTCCTCTTTTTTTTTTCCATTCACTTTTATTTTTATTGTTACTTCTATTGTGCTCTTTCATGACAGTTCGAGTTACATGTATACGAATGTGCATAATAGATCGTTCAATACTGTATCGGTATTTTGTTTTTATAATTTTACATACGTGCGTTTATTTATATTAACACTAGATTTACGGATGTTGTTTATATACCTATTTTTACTTAAGTAAAGAAAGAAGAATATAAAGAGGAAAGAAAAGAAGAGGAATCAACATTTACATATATTTCATTACTTAACTAAAAAGCCACGTATGATTTTTTTTTAAATAATTGTAAAGTTTCATATATATATATAGTAATCAAGTGTAGTCCTCTGCTCGACTACATGGAAGCGGACACCCTGTATATCTCTATCGAATAGAGATAATTTGTAAACACTAAATACTTTTTATTAATTACATCCATTAATTATCACGTTCTTACCGGATACCAAAGCCCGTAGAAGTAAATTTCGAGTTGTACATTCCTCTCCAAAACAGGGATTGGCTACCTAACTGAACAATTAATCCTTAACAAAATAAATGATATTACGACAAGAACTGTCACTTTGAAATAAAGTAGGTAAATGAAGTAATTATCAAACATTCATTCGACAGAATAGTCCTTAATGACGCAACTCGCTTCGTTACTTTCGTTTAACGAAATGAATTCTGTGGAATCGTTTGCTAGACTAGCCGAGTCACGTTTCAGAAACTAAAAATCGTCCGATCGTTATTATTTCTCACGCGTGGTCGTTTTATGGATTTTCAGAGAACGTGTGACAAGAGAGAGAGGAACGAGAGTTGGCGAGCTCGAATAAAAAATGTAGCAACTACCCGAGACTGGAGATGACACAAATGCGGTGCGATACAAATGGCGGCCGCAAAACATTTTCACCGGCTAGTAGTATGTGAAATACGGACGTACGAACACACGAACGGTGGAACGGCTAAAACGAGAGACGGCAAAACTACTCGAGGGTCGCGAGATGAGTGAAAAGTTCCTCGTGGTGGACGCTCGTCACCAGGCACAGATTTTTCACCCCCTCTCTCCTCGTATCCTCCTTTCCTTCTCGTACGGATCGATCGAAACTTCATAGATTCCTACCTGACCCGTACAATCGGGAACACGATTGGCCCGTTCGAATTTCGAGCACACGCACGAACTTCGAAATATTCGCAATTTCTTTTTTCCGTTCCGACAATTTCGATAGATGATTTTTGCTAAAGTACAGGAAAAATCGAGATCTTGCGAGTGTCGTGTATTTTTGTGTATCGTTGATGTGAAATATAGAAACTTTGAAGTTATTGCTTTCTGTGCAAATTGAAAATAAAAGGGTATTGCAATTTTTGGCAAAGAAAGAAAAATCGAGTAACCTTCTCCTTTTTTCATAGTCGGTCAAAAATATCTCGAGGGTTATAATTAAAGCTGTCGAATGTTTTTCCTCTTATCGAAGTAATAATATAAACAAAATGAGAGGGGGTGAGCTGCCAAGCACGTATCGTTTATGAGGGTAAGCATCGTTGGTAAAATTCGTTCCTGTTAAAATGATAACGCACAATGTTCCTATTCGGCCCCCGAAGCGTCGAAACCGTTCGAAAACCTGAACGGTATTAAAGGAATTCGTGCAAGCGAACGCCACACGTTGTTTGATTTATCGCAAGCTCGCAGGATGCACGGAAACAAGGAGCGTACGGATATTAATTCGAGGCGGTTCGATCGAGTAGATCTTTTTTCTCTATCGTTCGGCGTAACGAAAGAGAAAAAAGGCAAGGTAAATTGATCAAGTAAATAACGATATAGTTATCGAATACAATATATCGATTAATCTAATTTCTCTTTTATCAAATAAACATGAATAGCTTTTGTTTTTGGTGAAATTCGTGTAACGTTATATCAAGTGTATTATCAATATTATAGTATAATTAATTTAATTTATTACAGAGTTATTAATTTAAAGTGAGTAAATGATTAATGAGATAAGGGATAGAAAATTGAAAAAATATATATTGACGTGGATTTTTTAATTTCGTCTTTGGCTTACAATATTCTAAAATGTCTGACGAATATGTTTTATTTTTCACAACAATTTTAATTCAAATAGCAAATAATAATAATGACTTGTTCTTAACCAATTTGTATAAAAGTTTACAAGGTCACTTAATTTTTTTACATCTACCTTGTAAAAGATATTGTGACGAATTCACCAAATACCATAAAAATAATTTTTTTTCTATTAAAATATCCTTTACCTTAATGTAAACTAATTAAAAAATGTACTATAATCCTTTTAAAATTGTCTTTGAACCACGTTATACAAAAAAAAAAAATTTAATCCGACCACTAACAACAGAATAATCCAAGCTGATCGAGCTTCGTGGATCACCCTGTATCAAAGTCAAGTATACGGGACGAATACGGACAATTTCATTAAGATCAGAAGATAGCGGTGATAGAAATCACGATTGACGACGTACACGCAAAGAAAGAGAAATAAAGTGCTATAAGTCTTTATCAGCGAGAGAGAAAAAGAAGGCACGGAGAAGGACTTTGGTAGAGCCATCGCGTTTCTAGGATAGATGGTAGAAATGGTCGAGCGAGCTTACGTCGTTGATGCGAACGTAAGCGGTGGGCAGAGCAGTTTCGTAACTGGGTCGCACCAACAGTCCCCCTCCCCCCATACACACTCGCAGTACCACCAGCAGCATCATCTCCAGGCCAGCACCCTCGGATCGTTCGATATTCTTGTAATTTCCCGCACCGAAATCAGGATTTCGGATTACGCCGAGTTCGGCAAGGGCCCTTCCGTCGAATGGAGTCTCTCACGCTTGGCTGCCCGACCGTCGACCGTTACTACTGGCTATGGCTCGTCCTGTCATGCTACCACCGTTGCTGCTAGACAAGCTTTTTAGAGGAACCCTTCCTCGACCGAAAGATTTCACGATTTTTCCTATCTTGTCTCGTGGTCCCAACCAGTTTTGTGTTTTTAAAATTTTCATTTTTATGCTAGAGACTTAATAGTGTATGGAGTTATAAATGTTGAAATTTTATACAGGGTGGGTCGCCACATTTTGCCATTTAGATGTACATCATTATTATTACATATAGCAAACAATATTTCTGATGAAGTTGAATGGTTTTGAGAGGAGCACATTCTGATGGTATAATTTTTTTTGTAGGTGGACGTGTAAAGGACATATGAAGGTCATTAACGTTTTTTTAAATGGAACCATATATTTTTTATTGCATCAGCTGATGCTCCTTCATGTTCTTTGCAAAAAAGTATTAATCTAGTAGTGCAAAAAAATGATTAGTTTAGGAGATACTTTAATTCTAATGTCTATTAATTCTTGCTTTTCTACTAAATTATCACATTGAATTCATAATATTGACCAGAAAGTCACGATTTCCTAACAAATTGGAATTAAAATATCTCCTAAAGTAATCATTTTTTTGCACTACTAGATTAATACTTTTTTGTAAAGAACATGAAGGAGCATCACCTGATGCAATAAAAAATATATGATTACATTTAAAAAAACGTTAATGACATTCATGTCCTTTACACGACCACCTACAAAAAAAATTGTACCATCAGAATGTGCCCCTCTCAAAACCATTCAACTTCATCAGAAATATTGTTTGCAATGTGTAATAATAATGATGTAAATCTAAATGGCAAGATGTGGCGAACCACCTTGTATATTATTTGTACGTAGAAACGCAGAGAAAAATGTATAAAATATCATTTTGAAAGGTAGTATTCCAAGATATGCACTAATCTAAATTGATCGGCAAAATGACTGCCCGTTTAAAAGTAAATCTCGTACCTACCATTTTATTAAGTCAAGTTACAGTGTCCTAAAGAAAGTAGAGATTCGAGTTTCCTCGACTTGCTACTAAAACACCCAACCTGCATTCACCGTTCTTGGCTTGATATTTTATTTACCTCCTAATGCAAAGTCTACGTCTAGCGATATTTTCGTATACGATCCAGGTTTATTTCCGCACCTTCTGTAGCTCGTATCTTAAGTAGCCTGGAGTTACACTAGGTTAGAACGTTCCTTCTTTCTCACACTTTTTTCCTCAGGACATTACCCTTTATAAATATTTACGGTGTGTCTATACCGTGTAAGCAACGTTGCGAAGAAAAATCGGCTGTTCTTTTTTTTTTTCTTGAAACTCTGGGAATAAATATCGGGACGTGAGATAAAATAAAGAAAAAGAGAGCAAGACTAAGAGAGAGAGAATGAAGTCGATAATGTGCTAAAAGGGGTGATGTATAAGTGCGCTATTTGGACCAGAAGCTTGGCTCCTGTGCTACGTTCGAGGTTGAGTAAAAGTTAGTGGGTCAAGTCGATTTTGGTAGCTACGTCGGGAAAGTAGTAGCGCTTCAAGATCGAGAGTGCTTCATTCTGGTAAACCCGGCTTAGAGGGAACGAGTAAACGAGGCAATAGACGTCTGGTCATTTTCGAGAGGTTTCCAACGCTCGAGATGAATTCTCCGAAAGTCCATAAAACGAGGCGACGGAGCGAACATATCGGAGCCAACGGATTACAAAGTTCTACCTCGATACGGATATTACCGTGCGAAGACTACTGAATTTTTCTTTTTCGAATCGTAACGGTACGATGATTCCTGTCGGACGATCGTGTTCGCTCGATGCAGCGTATACGAGAGTACCGTTGGTACACCAAGATACACAAAGTTCTGTTTTTACATGATAGATACGTTCACGAAGAAGACGTGTAAATAAATGTATTTTATTTATAGAAATATCCAATTTTTTTTTCCAATCTAAAAAAAAATCAATAAATCGTACGAAAATTCATAGATATTAGAATTTTTTCGTCGCTACGTGCTTGAAGACTTTATTTTATAAAAATTGCACATGTTATATAAGAATACATTATATAAATTATTATTTATCATCAGAAAACAATAATGGCTTTCTCCAACATTTGTTACTATTTAAAAACACTAAGCGAAATATTCATGATGCCTAAATTAGGTAGGACACCCTGTACACGCAAAGAAAAATTGCCAACATAGCAACCACGATCAGGTAAAAGTCCAACCATTGTGAAGTATTTCCAACAAAATTTGTAAAAACAGAATAAAAGATACTTTTTGTTGTTCTCGCTATGTACATATAAGTATACAAAATAAGCATCGGCTATAACAATAATATTAATTACATACACAAACAAAAACCTTCATTACATCGTATCACTACTAACCCAAGAAGAAAGAATCAAGATTATCTCAAGAAAAATCAACGTCGAAACAGCGAAATCGTCGCAAAGAAGCTTGTTCTCAACGAAGAAAGAGGAGACAGGTCGACGAATGTAATTTGCCGAGTATGGAAGCTGAGTGGTCCTTCGATAAAGGGAAACTTTGTGCATCGTTAAAAGGGTTCGCGTTCACGGCATCGCGTTGGACCGATTTCACTATCCCGCAGGTGGCATGTAACGTGCATCAGAATGTCATCGCTCATGCGGCGCGATAGTAGCAGCTATCCACCTACCCTTCTCGTTCGCATATGCCTGGGTATCATGAAATATTCCCTAACAGACGTCGGCAGACGTTTACGAGTGAGCACCTATACGCTTGTACTCGCGAGAGTATGCATGCATAGAGCTCAGGGCATTAGTTACACCACGCGAATATAAAAAATGTAGGAAGTCTATTGTACCAGTCTCTGACGCCTTCCCATCTCACTCTTTCTCAAATATGTAGTCAAGCAGACCCACGCCCGTGAACACTTTTTTTCAAGCTCCATCTCTATTTCTTCCTCTGATACTCACTGTCGATTTCATACATAGTTAGTTAGGTCGCTGTAGACGCTCCGAGCTAGTGTACGAAAAGGGGAATGGTGGAATTGGAAAGATGAGGAGTAAGAGAAAAGAGAGAGGAAAGGGTGGGAAATAGAAAGGAAGAGGTACGGAGGCTGGGAAAAGCAGGAGGTTGAATAAGCAAAAGCGTTGCCTGCTTCGTGCGACTACTGCCAACGCTGAGACCTTCGAGTAGAGTATTCTTCAGTCTCGAGAATGAGAAATGAAGAGAAAGGTAGGGTATTTTAAAGAAGTGGGATTTGGAGGTATGTATGGATCCGTGATGATAAATTTTTGTCTTTGTAGACCAAAACTGAAAGTACTGTCGGTGTTACATGAATTTGTTGATTTAACCATTGTTAAGTTTTGGGATGGATCGTTTATTTGTAATATAGGTAACGATGAATTGCTAATGGATGTTATTAAGTCAATTATTCTATATGAAGATTACGGATTTGGCCCGTCTCGCAAGTGTCAGCGATAGTAAGTGATTTTGACACTTTCCTCGATATTTAGTTCACGAATGGGAATATTCTGATTCTTGACATGACGTAAAGGAAGAGGGGAGAGAGAGAACTTAACGAAATGTTAGCATTATCGAATTTTAGACCATTTTCCATTATATGACAAAAGATCGACGATTAATATAACGACACTCGAAATAAATTAATACTCTCGACGTCGAGAGTACCTACCACCCGGCAAGCTCGATCAAGCTTCCCAAGTTCAGAGTGTTCTACTTTCAACAAGTTTTATCCAGAGGTCAGATTTTTCAATCGCCTCGAGGAAGAAGTGTCCTCGAGGAATAGGTACCTACAACCACTCGTCGATTATTACACAGCCCTGTTCGTTTATTCGGAATATTATCAAAGGAAAAAAGTTATGAAGGTCTGCTTTTCGTTCGGTCATCGATCCTTGGTTGCCAAGGGCCAATTAATTCACGAATCTTGAGCCCAACTTCGTAAGATTCTACGGTATTTCTTTAACGATCAAAATTAAGGACAATTGAAATGGTGACAAGCATTGAGTCCAAAAATCTTATATTTTCTGTCTATCGATCAAGCAATCCGATTGTTTGCTAACAACATACCACAAACAATTATAACGTGAGGAGATCTAACAAACCACGTATCTAGGCCATTATTTTATTTATTTAATTTAATTTTACATTAACCATTAAATAAATCAACGAACATTGTTGGGTAGTCATAGTAAGGCCAACAACTTGTAACGAGGCGTCATCTATGAGAGACACGGCTAGGCATTAATGAGGAAAGGGAGGGAGAAGATTAAGGAAGCAGATCGCATTTTATTCACTCGCAATTGAAACACGCTCGAAGTCGGTTCCGATCATACCCATCGATACATGTGACGACAAAGAGAAGGACGAATATTATTCCCGCCAATCTATTACAAGTTGAGGAATAAGATAAAGGAAAGATCGAAGGACGATGGTTTTGCCCTGTGAAGGAATAAGGAGGAAGACTTTATCGAATTCGCTTTGTTGAGATGAGTATTTGCTTCCGAATATTGCTATGCCGCTCTCTGTTACAATCGTATAAGTTCGAATGTTAAGACCGTCCGTTCTCTCATATGTACATGTATATGACGCTACCGTTTAATAATATAGAATCTTCGGTATTCAATCGTCACTCCATACAGTAATTCTCAATATCTACCGCGTCAGATTTTTATAACTACTGATCAGGTTTGTTGATCACGAGCTTTAACTAATCATTTAAAATATATGTATCTTTTTATGTAACGTACAAGTAAATTCGTTACAAACTCGTACAAACTTTAAAGAGTAAGAAACATGTACACGGTGTGTCAAAAAACAGATAGCCCAGATGCTCCTGGGAGCCCAGATACCCCAACGCACTATACCACATATGATAACAAATAAAATATCAGCGATATGTCAACGATAAAAAGGGGAAGGAGAAAATTAGGATCGAGATGAACAAGTGAGAGCCAAATTTCTCCCATACGAAACCTCGTAACTTTCGCGTCGAGAAGATGCTTTCTCTCTTATCCAGACGAGGAACAACGAGATATCTCGCCAGCTCCGAGTGTAATTCCTGACCTAGTAGGAATTTCGAAGGGGCCCGATTAAATTAAACGGTTTCTCGCATGCCGAGGCTTAAGCTCTCGGCCCTACTCGCACGGTTCTATGCGCGTAGACTCCGGCGTATACCTATGCTAGGAATGCCACTCGGCGTTTCTTGCATTTCCATCCCACTGTATCTCTATCTTCACCGTGTGTTTATACTTAAATCTTTTAACGATACTCCCTCTAATTTAATAACAGGATCTAAAAGAAACAATTATTGTTTAATAAATCTACAGAATATTGAATTACTACTTCGAACGATTTTTGAAATATTACGAAACGATTTTCAAAGTAAATACCAAGTTCTATTTTTATCCGATAGATACGTTCGCAGAGTACATGTAAAAAAAAAAAAAAAATATACTGAATCTATAGAAAAATAGAAAATTGATACGATACGAATTTTTTTTCTACATAAAAACTATGTGTAAAAATGGAATTGGGTTTATTTGATAGTATCAGGTTATAACTCTAGAATTTATTCCTAAATGTAAAAAAATAAAAAAATAGATGATATTTTACATTAACCGAGTATTCGATTCTTTATTTCCTATTCTATCCCGTTCGAGTATCTTCGCTGGGGCATGCAATTTCTGCATTCCCTTAACCGAACGTGTCGCGAATACCACGAGCCGCTTGTAACTCCCAACGCACCATTAATGTCACGCGGTTGCACGTAGAGAATTAACGACCACTAAGGGAAGGAAGGAAGGAAGGAAGCTCTGCAGCCGTAGACGGACAGTTGCGAGAGAAATTTTCATTTTTAACGGAAACCCGCCTGCCCGGCCCACCATCGCTCGCTTATATTTCTCTTCAACAAGGAAAGCTTCAACGACTCGGCTGGTAACCCCTTTTAGTCTGGTTCTACCCCTTTGTTTCGTCACACAGGTGGATCACGTTAATGCTTCATAAAACCTCCAGCAGCTATATGCGGTATATGCTCATACGAGTTCAACATTTTCGCGAAAAATGATTATATAATAATGATTCGGAAATAGTCCAAGCACGTTCAACCGTGAATTCTCTTCTTTATAACCTTGTGAATACATTTTTATGGCTTTTGAATTTTCCAATTTTTTTTTTTTTTCTTCACGTAGATAAAAAGAAAGCCTATATATATATATATCCTCTTTGTAAAACTAACAAAAGTTGTTACAAGTACGGTAGGACGTTTTATGATAAAAAGATAAAATGATGTGGAAAGAAAATGTCTCGCGTATATCCTGGTAGTATTTTGAAAAAAAAGGAAGTAATATTTACTTGAAATATATTTTAAAACCCGTTCGGTGAGTAAGTTTGCATATCTCGATAGAAGGGATGAGAAAAATTCTCGTTGAAAAATATCGTATAATTTGCGGATCCACCGTAGCGTGGGCTGCACTCCACCTCTTTACAACGCACCGTAGCTCTATCCTCACCCTCTTCCTTTAACTACCCTTTATAATCTCTCTTGCCGTGCACGTTGCAAGCTCGGAGCACCACTTTTCCGCTCGAACAGCTCGTTCAACGGAATCGTGCTGCAAGAGAGGGACGAGTTGGGCTGTCCGAAAAATAAGAAGAAGAAGAGAGAGAATAGTCGATATCACGAAGAGACCTGGAAACGAGTGCTTTGACCCGTGGTCACCCACCTCTATTTGGGAAGAACGTGGGACGATGTATTTTGACGATTGGGTGAGTGGAACAGGAGTAAAAAAAAAAGAAGAAGAAGGATAAAACGGAGTGTGAAAGAAGTTATGAACGAACGAGTTTACCCGAGTTTAAGTTTGATGACTGACCTGGCTCAAGCTTCCAACTTGCTAGCCCACTTCAATTGCAAGCGTTGTTACGACTCGCGTGTGGTCTCCCGAGGAAACATGCATCCGTGGTTATTCCGAGAGATTTTTGGGAGGGGTATTCAACATTTACAATTTTACACATCGCATGTCTGAATCTTCGTTGGTCAATGCTGACGTATATTTGTTTATTTGGTGAAATTTATGAGAATGTTGTTTGGAAATGGAATAACTGACAGAAATGTAAAATTGCTGCATGGTGTAACGAACGAGTCGATTTATGTAGTCTCTGTAATTAATTTGTTTGACCACTAATCAATAGGATTAATTCTGATAGAGTATGAAATAATTCAATGATTAAAGATGTTTCTAGAATAAATATCCCGATCTTTGAAATATGTCAATGATTTGTTTAATATCTTCTCTAGAGTTATTTTTATAATATCTGTGGAGATTTAGATTGAAAAAGAGGGTCTCGATGAAACGGTAGGTGTGAGAGAGCGAAGAGATGAAAGCACCATTTAAACTATCTCGAGAACTAACCGTTCGTATAAATTTCTAGGGATTCGCTCGCGTTCGAGTGTAAGAGAGATATGACTGGCAAAGTCCAGCCAACTAACCTTCTCTGCGCTATTGTACCACTTTGCCTCGTGCGTTTCGAACCTTTAACGTGTACCTTTTACACGCACGAGTGCACAGATTCGTTTGAGATTTCAAAACGCAGACTGCGGTATATGAATTAGAAATGGTCTTATGGCACATTGCGTTAACCATCATTTATAACAAAATGCAAACTAAAAATTGAATATTCCTTATTATTAATAAATTACAAATTGCCTGGTGATTTTCAATGACTAATTATTCATTTGTAATTTGTTCAAATTACCCAAATTAAAATTTGTATTATTCAATCATCTTGTAAATTCACATTATGAAAAATAAAGTAGCGTTAATACGTTTGTAAATAAATTTATTTTTGATTCGCAGCAAAACTGCACGTAGAACACTGGTAAAGTAGATAGGAGCACCTGCACTAAAATAAATCGTAAGGCAAAGGGGTTAATCTTACATACGAAGTGTGTAATTACTATTATTATTTCATAGTACGAAGTAGGTATCATTATAATCTAACGTAAGATCAACTTGGAAATTCTAGGAACTATTTATCTGACAGGTATGTCGGTATACGTGGGTAAGAATAATTCGAAGTGCGAAGAACTTATCGTATAAGGAGAGACTGCACTAATATTCTATGATGTTCATATATACTTGTATTATTTATATACCTAATACTTATGAAAAAAGTATGTACCTGATAGATGAATGAAAAGAAACGAGTGTCACTCAGTATCGGTCTTATCGAGTGCAAAGGATTAGAATATTGTTTAACACGAATATAAAATTAAAGTTTTATTCGACAAAAATCTATAATATAATTTAAAGAATTTGACTGCTTTTATACGAGCACGGTCGAGTTCGAAAATTCTTATCAAACTTATTGACCCCGTTAACTTCTACACGGGCACGTCGATAATAACCTAACGGAATTTCGTAAGCATCTTCGTTCCAAAGAGCGGGAAAAGAGTTTTTCTTTCAGTAAAATACGCCACGGGCGATGTACTTGAACCGGAATCGTCGATAAGTTTCTTCGAGACTTTCCTTCGCTCTCGAAGGAAGGAAAAGTCACGAAGAAATATTTCGCGCGGGCTACTATCCTCTACTCGAAGGAGACTCGAGATTTATCCGATCTTCGTCTCTCCTCTCAGAGTTTGGTATAGTAATTCGAGGATTTCGCGAATAGCCTATGAATTCCAGCGAGTTATTTACGACGTCCCGTTGTTCTACGTACGATCCTGTATTTCGTGACACTCAATGAAGAAAAGAGAGAAACGAAGAATGGAAAGGGGAGACAAGAACCTTTTGTCTTCTTGACATTATCGTTCTCCTAACTCGAAGAAGATTGAAACTGGAGAAACAAAAAGAGAGATTTCTGTTCATTGCCTTTCATTTTGACGCAGACACGTAAAGCTATCCAGTCTGGTCAAACTTTTTTCCGAATTTTACTCGAAGGCGTCTATCGCTCTTAACGAAACGTCAAACGAATACCCCATTCCCTTTATGTACCTACCTCATTGTTCTCACATTTTTACTGCTCTAAACATTCTTTTAAACGATAATACCCATGTAAAAACGTTCTATCGACAATTTCAAATACTTACATACCCATTCTACTTTCTCTCCCGAGCGATACGTTCTCCAAACTTTTCTTATCCTTTCAGTTTCTTTACCGACATACCGTGAAGAAACTGTTACTTCGATAACTTCTTTAACTTCCAATCGTCCTCTCAGAAATAACTCGAGAAAAATTGCAAGATTATTGATATTGCTCATCGATATCGTTGCAGGACTTTCCTAACGAAAGAGAGAAGAGGAGTGCACGTTTCGGTGAAGCAGCATGCTCGAGGCGTTTCATGGAATTCAACGAAATTAGGAAAATTGCTCTCGAGTGTGCTTCACCCTCTCCACTCTTTTTTCATCTTTTTCCATTTGGTAGCAGCGATGAAAATGAACCCTCTTAACCCCCCCTCTTTCCCATCGTCATCTCGTCTCATTCTCCTTTTCAAAGGTTCGACCCTTTTGATAATCGGTGAAGTAGAATCGAACCGATGTCGAAAATCAGCAGAATTTCCGAACGATTGTAGATTACGTATTTAACAGGGCCGTTTAAAACGCGACAGCGACATTTACGCGTACCCTGGCCAACACACACGCACGCACGAACGCTCACTCGATTCTCTGCGAGCAATAAAGTCGATAATTGCACGGACGTGATATCCGAAGGGGGTAGCCAGACTCGCGTCTAAAACAGTCGTTCGACGATCGATATTTGTTATCGGCTCGTAGCCTCTACCTCGCGTAAATTAAATGATTATCTACGCGTCCGGTGACTAATTGTGTAATGCCGAAAATGCTTTAGGATTAACGGAGCCCCTGGTCGAGTCGATATCGATTTCGTTAGTGGGATTTTGTTGGGAGATGAGTAAACGAAGTTTTTTTGTTGTTATAGAATATTGTTGAAAGTGGGGGTAAGCGATTAAGAGAAATTTGTATATGAATTTTGATCCAAGTATAGGTGCATTAATTTTTTTTTTTTTTATATATAGGGTGTCTGGTTCCAGGTGTCCAAGCGGAAAACTACACGTGCACATCAATGATTCGAGTCGAAAAGTCTAATACTATTTTCCGAAATTCGGCACAATTAAGTAGTTATTGACAAACAAGTATAGGCTAATCGCGGCAAGCAGTGACATGTAACGTTGTTTATTGTGGATTGTTTCTCCTACTGCTTCGTTTCTTGATTAGCTGCAAGCTCAAGTAAACCGTCTTTTTTCGCTAATCGCCGTAATTGGCTGATCTTTGGTTATTATTAACTCGCTAACTAAGTCGAATTTCGAAAAATGATATCAGACTTTTCGACTCAAGTCATTGATGTGTACATGTAGTTCTCCGCTTGGACACCTGGAACCGGACACCCTGTATAGGTATTTGATTCAAATAATTCGATATGCACGAGTCTAGACCGAAATATTAAAAGAGATGTGATATAACTAGACTGCGGATCTTTATGCAAATACATATTTTTCTTATTGCGTATGTTTTTCAAATTTTACATGTAAGACAAACCATTGAATATGTCACATGTATTCTTTTGTATTTTACATATTTTTATTCAGTTATCAGCTCTACTTGCAATATTTGACGAATCATGAATTATAATTCATATGAATTTGCATAAAGATCCGCAGTCTAGATATAACTCTCAAATAAATGATTTGACTACGATTGTATAATGTTTTCTCATATTCTGGAAAAGAAGTCTTGAATTATCCAACCAATTACTGATCTTTGTTGGTTATGTCACGTGAGAAGACACGTGACGGGACACGTGATAGCGATATCAACGACACGGTCGAAAAAGTGTATGAAATATGTACTAGATGAATTTTTAAGCATCTTGGTAAACGTTTGACTAAAAAAAGATATTTAAAAGGTTAATCCTTGATCGAATTCATAAGACTGCTTTCTATTTAAAAGTGACGGACGAATATTAAAGAGGATACTGCGTTTGATTCACCCGTGACTGGTAACCAGAACAAGTAATAAGACATTGGAAAAGTGCAGTGAAACCGGCATTAATGCGGTTTCAATCCCCCTTCTAGTTTCTCTTCGTAAAAGTGAATTACCGGGTTGCGTCCGTGAAAGAAAACTCGCTCGATGTTTTCTCGGAAAAAGCGCGAGTTCCTGGAAACTTCCTAAGGAGGGATGTTTTTTTTTTTTTTTTTCTTCTTTATTCTGTGCGAGAGGTGAACTTTCGTGGAACGTTACCGGCAAACGGACCCCTCTTCGCCCCTGGACCTAATTGCCGAAGGAACTGCAAGCGGAATATTTTTCTTTTATTTCCACGGTGTTCTTTTTTTTTTAATCCGACTTCGCGCTCGAAATTTCTGAGTTTTTCGCTTTAATACGGCAGCAGGCTCTATCGAAGAACTGGAAGACTCCAGGTCTTTCGTTTTGTTAAGGATTCTTACATAATTGATAGTTATTTCGATCATTAACACGTCGACTGCGAACAGTTATTTGTTCAGCTATAGATGACCACCAGTAATAAGAATATAGTTTGCTTTAATCATCATTTATAATATTAACAAATTTTAATATGATCATCCAGAGTAAAATTTACATAGCAGTCAGATAAATGCAACATCAAAAACGTGGCTTTCATATTTTATTATCGATCCTTGATGAGTTTATGAAACTTGCTATTAGCATATTAAAAAATATCCTCAGACGAGATTGCTTTATTTATAAAAAGAAAATCAATTACTTTATGACTCACTGTTTAATTCATTTGCATTAAACAGCGAAATTAATAAAAATATTTCTGTTCTACATTGTAAGAACGTACCTATACGCTAACGATGTACATATATGCAAATGGATTGATATCATTAATATGAAATATAACGAGAGGTTAGATGACGACCTACCAGCACCGTTATCGTAAAATTCTAGTTAGAATCGATAACTCGACGATCCCTCGAGAAGTAATTCCACCGTAAGAAGCTCATTAATCTCGGTACGACAAGGGTTTCGTCCCTTTTCGGAAATGAGATTTAAGCTATTAACTAATTGCGAATGAGTTTAGCGTTGGCTCGATCATCCCAACGTAGTACTTTCGTCCAGGAACTTTTCAACTTTGCAACGTCCATTACGATATACATGTTCTAATTTCCAATGAATTCGATTCTCTGGCATACGTCCACGAGTTCCCAAGTATTTTGGGAAAAATCTTCGGCCTCTTTCCCCATTTTCACTTTGCCATAACATAAAAGCTATCCTTTGGCGGTAGGATTTAGCAATTTGCAACAGGATAAAAGAAGGGAATTGACAAGGGATGCGTGTTGAAGGTTCGATTGATCAAGGTAGAACTACCATTCGTTCTCCCATTTGTTTCTGATAGCCACGAGCAACGGCCTCGTTCTTGCCTCTTTTTTTTTTTTTCTTCTTTTATCGACCGATCTGCGACATACCGCGTTGTAAATAAATGCGAAGCTCGATACACGTAGGAATTACACGTTCGACTCGACTTTGCAAATTGACCGTTACTCCCAATAACGCGTATGAATTATGATAAACAATAAATTTAACGCGCTTATTCCCCGTTTTTAGTCCTCCATACGTGTTTGCTGCTCTCTATTACGAGCTTTCGCGGTAACATGTAAAATTAATTATAAACCCATTCAAGAAAATGAAATCTATCCTCTCGTGGTATTAATTATGGATGTAAATGACAAACGTTCCGCCAGCTAACTATAAAAGTACACGTAACGGTTTAATACATTCCAAATAGAGCTACGAGCAAATATCGTCGGTAGATACTGGAATTATCAAACATAATTAAACCGAGAATTATGTCTCGCTAATGAAATATTTATTATTTTAATATCGTGTTCAAATACCCTTTATCCATTAACAACGAAAATGCTAATATTTTCCGAAATTTTTATCGTCGACATCTTTTCACGCTATATCGCATTACAAAGCGGAGAACAGATCGATCGATATGTATGATCCGTAACGATATCGCCTCTACGCATATTTTGGCTGAATTTAACGGATTATTCAACCAAAAAAACAACGGTGGTTAAACGATCCGGAAAAATAAATATTTTATTAACACGAATTTATCGTCAAATCGTTAAAAACGAATATTTAACCAGCTCTCATGATAAAATAAAACAGTAGCACAATGTATGCATGCAAACAGGGTGAACCAATAAGTATTATCACTTAAAATAATTTGTTATCTATTGATTTTATCAGAAAGTGTTAAAAGAAAATCTATAGTATTTGATGCGTATAATCAAGTGAATACATTTTATTTATTTTTTTCTGAGATATCAAATTCACCTTATCATTTTTAAACGACATTGTATATTTTTTTGCTACTGCATTAAGAAGACAAGTTCAACGACCTAAAGTAAGGTGACCTTAAAATGACGTATGTACAAAAAATTAAATGTAACTAAATGTAATTATTCAATAAAATCAATAAATAACAAGTTATTTTAAGCGTTAATAAGTACTAAGTAAAGCAATATTCGAAGTTCGTCCAGTAAAATTTGACGAAACTCTGGCCGTCAACTCGAAGCTGTCAAAATTTAGATTCCTTACGATTTTGGGGTGAAACACAGAAGCGAGGGGGTGGGGGGAGAAGAATCCGCAAGACAATTATATTTGATGGATGATTCGTGCGAAGGAATATATTGAGTCTGTTCTCGAGGACGAAGGAATAGCTGAATAGGGGATGAAGGTGGTGGTCCGCCGCGCGCGCGCAGGGTAACAGCTCCAATTTCGAGCGTCCCGCAAAACAAATGGGCTCTCACGAGTGGCCCTATTCTCTCCTTTTTCCACCTCCTTCACCTCCCACTCCTTCAACCCAACCTCTTCTTCTTCCATCGTCCTTCTACTTTCTTTCCGGACGCGGCGCTTATAACGCCAGCTGGAAGTATCGCTCGAGTTTAACGCTTCCAAATGATGAATAATTCATTTCATTCTTCAAGATTGCGCAAGAAGAACAGAGAGAAAGAGATGCCAAAGAAAGAAACAAGCTCGACATTTTCCATCGAGCTCTACGTGCATTAGTCTGATATACGACGTCTTTTCTGTTTTTTGATCAAGGAAATATAATATTGATTAACGTGCAATGTAGAATATAAAATGATAGAATAACTCAAACGAATCTAAGAAAGTACGAGATGTCAATCGATATTCCGATTTTTGTGTCCCACTTTCATTCTCTTATTTTTTCTTACTCTGTTCCACTTTCTTAGGATAGCGAACTACATACATGTCCGGTGAATTATTAAGTTTAAGATTGAAATAATCTTGACATTTAGAATCGAACTGCTAAAGTTGTATCCAACGTTGCTGGAAAATATATATTTGTTTTACTAGAACTCGAATGTTATTTTATTATGAAAACGAGATATTTCCCTAACTGAAAGCATATTAATTATAATGTAGATATAAGCGCGTAATGGAACACAGTTGGTGTGTACCAACGTGTAATATTTTTGTAACGCGCTTTTCATTATTAAAATTTTCAAGGAAGTTGATTTATAATGCACAATGTTTATATTATTAACGCTTGGTAACGGTAGCTAGCCTTTAATTAAGCCTTCATTATATTCCCGTCATTAGATTCGAGAGAATGCATCCTACGTGAATTTAGTATTAAATTTCCGAATTTGACGAGTCTCTACAATTTTAACGTTAAAATAGCATTATTCGCTTGGTCTGTGCTCGTACACGCTACGTAGTCACAGAGAGAGATAGTGCATCCAGTCGAAGGTGTTCCTAAAATACGTGGGCGAACTTCAAAAGCGCGTTTTACTAACGTTTACGCAAGAAGAACGATCTCGCGAACACGGTTCTCCTCGTAAATGCTCCTTTCCTAGTCGGATCTACTTTTCACGATGAGTAGAATGGAGCAGAGAGACATTGACAAATTGCGAGGGAGCGGAAGGAGCCCGCGTTTCTAAAATTTGATCTTCCCGTTTTCAAAACGTCCTTTGGTATACGCGACTCGAATAAAAATTTGATAACACGTAAAAAGTATCATTAGAATTCGTTCGAACTTGTGTTATTTCAAAAATTACTTTTATCAATTATTCCCTAGATAACAAAAAAATAAAATACCGCCCACCCAAACAACGTGTTATTCACGAGACTATTTTTATCCAATATTCCCTGTCGTTCAACGTTACACAAAAAAAATATTTTTTATATCGGAACATAAGAAAGTATGCATTGTTTTTGTCATTTCAAAGAAAAAAAAGTTAAATCCCTGTCCTCGTAAATGTAGATGTTTCAAAGTTTGACGAAGAGATAGAAAAAAAGACTTGGAATACCTTCATCGTCCTTCGATCCTCCCCTTTTTATTGAAACGGGATCCGATATATTCTGGCAGAACGAAGCCACGCGAAGGACATAGATTGTTCTCGGCAAGAAGGAAGCGATCCAACATCGGACACGTCCTCGTCTATTAATCATCGCGGTAGTGCGAAGAAGTTCACGGAAAAATGACGACGAGTAAGTATCGCGTGAGGAAGACGGCTCTACCTTCGGACGTTGCCTGGCAATTATTATAAAAAATGGTATTCGTTACTCCATCACAAGTTCCTATATTTATCTCTGGTTGTTTTGGCGTTTATTCTATCTTTGTCTCTTTTTTATCATTACTATCATGTTCATGATGTTATTTATATTTTTGCCTTTATCAATATTTATTTTCCGTTTATTTTTGTATTCCAAATTTTTTTTTAAATTTATATTCAATCATTATGTTTGTACCCGATCCTCATTATCTACCTTTCTTTTTTTTGCTCCTTATATCCGTTATTTAAATTTTTAGGTATCATCCACTATAATTTGAATTTTACTTTTAATCTATATTAAATCAATACTAGGTATTCCTTTTATATTACAGCTACTTTGTAATAATTATAATAACAAATTGCGTATATGTTACATAAAGATCAGCAGTATCCTAATCATCCGTCTCACCCTTTCCCTCTCTCCCTCATTCTCCATTTCGAGGCATCTCCGATTCCTCCTTTCTGCTCTTTTCCCTTCTTTCACAGTCTTTTTTTCCCCTGTTGCCGTTTACCTCCACCCACCGGGTCGGATCCAATTTTGTTGTGCCAACATACACGGAGTGGCCGTCGGAAGGGGCGAGTAAGGGGAGGTCGCGAGAGGGGGTTGGGTGCCGAGCTAACCGCCGAAACCCCGTAATTTGGCCGGTTCTGCGAACTTCGTGATATCCGGGCGGCGTCGAATGCTCGAAAAATCGACGCCGAAATGAAACCAAGAGGGGAAGAGAGAAAGGAAAAAAGGCAGAGGGTTAAAAAAAAAGGGGGAGAGCATGGCGTCGAGTAAACGACGCGTCGCGACGAGTCCGCACCCACGTGACGATCGTGCCGAGTTTCCAACGATTGCGTTTCGTTTTACCTTTTTTTTGTTGTTAAGGGCAATAGGTAGAGAAGCGAAGATTTTTTGTGATAAATGGCAAATTTCAGGTGTCCGAAAAACGATGCGACGACGAGAGAAAATGAGAAACGTTGAGTGGGATACAAAAGTATAAATTCTTTCGAGAATGGGGAAGGCTGTACATAAATCAATCAGTATTATGAGTATGAGAAAGGTGATAATAGACAGATTTGAGAACGAAGGGAGAAAGAGAGAAATGGAGAGAACGGAGGGAGATGGAATTCATTTTTTCCGACCCCACTGGAAATAGGTTGTTAAGCAACTAAAATTGAATTTATTCGAAAAGGGAGTGGATGATGTATATACATATATATATATATTTCCTAGTATCAAGGGTTGGCACGTTCGCTTTCATCCGAATGAGCAATTAAATTACGAACGAAATTTTATCAAGAATGTCGAAGGGTCGAGAAGACTCGACGAGGAACCTTCCCATCGAGTCGACTCACCCTCGACCAAAAAAAAAAGAAAAAAAGATGGATACGAGACGAAAGAAAGTTGCAAACATCGTCGAAATGGCAACTACCACTCGGCAACGTTTAAACATTAGGAGCTTGACACGCCAAGTCGCCTGCTAACTTTATTAAGTGGCTCTCGCTCGGTCCGATGGCTTAAAGTAAACGCGAAAGATGTGTGGACGCTTGGCCCTTTTCCTGGAGCGCTGTCTTCAATTAGGGAAGCTCTGGGCAAGCCAGCACTCGACCACAGAGACGGCTAGCCAACGAGAGAGAGAGATAGAGTAAATTTATTTGTCAGTTAGGACCGGCCAGCCGGGCCAATTACTGTGCGAACATAGCGACTAGCTCGCTAGGATATAGAGCTGTTTGGTCGGCCGATATATCGTGAAGCTAAACAATTGGCTCTTAAGGGTGTAACTTTTCTTTTTTCCCCTCAGCCTCTCGAACGTATGTCTTTTCTTTTTTCAAAATAAGTGGAAGGATACATTTTCAACGTGGTAACCTTCATACATTAATTTATTAACTCTTTGCGCTCCGTAACGAGTCCGACCAGTTTTTCAAGAGATTTTATGGTCCACGTTATAGGAAGTCCAATGAATGTTCATGCCGATAAAACAAGATTTACGAGTAATTCTTAGAAATTGTATAATCCTGTATTAATTCCCGATATCTCTGGAAGACAAAAGAGCATGATAATACATCGTTGAAAGCAATACCGTTAAGTACCGGTATGTTCATTTGGAATCCAAGTGCTCCTCCAATTACCCTCGACAGCGAAGTATTCCCTAGCGTATGTCCGCGTTCGTATCCAACCAATTGTCTTATTGTCCAACGGCGTCGTCACTTTGGCGATTAAGGGATTAGAAAGGTGGTCTCATCGAAGGGGGTAAGAAGATTAGCGTGCAACCGATACGTGTCGTTCTGGTGAACGTTAAGCCCAAAGCGGTCGTTAGAACGATGCTTGATATCTGCCCTTCCAACGGATCGTAAACTCCTTCGAAGGGGGATCGAGTCGATCGCGTGGGTGGAATCGGACTAGGGTGAGAAGAGGGACTATTCACGGTGCATAAAATCAACGGTCTATGAGGGTAAGGTATGTATTCCACGTAGGCCGTGCCAACTATAATTATTATAGCACCCTTAGCCTTTCATCGAAGCCTTATCTTCCTGATCGATGGCTAATACCGGGCTACGTGTTTCGCGCGAGGGATCACGAATGGACAACGTATTCGGTGTAAAAATAGATATTGAAATATGGGATCAAATTTATTGAAGATACGTTAAAGAATTGTATTGATACCGAGAACAATTGTTAATTCAAAGTAGGTATCGACCACTCGTCATCCGTTTCGATGAATATTAAATTAAAATTGATATGCAGTGTTTTATATCGAAGCATCCTGTGATCGCGAAAGTAATGAATTTGCTGCTTATTGTTTTAATTAGTAATTGTTTAACGAATACAAATAACCTGAAAAATGTACAAACCAAACCGTGATAACATTACTGGAATAATAAAAACAACAGAATCGTTCAGAATCGACTAGATAAACGAGGAAAGATATACTAGAAATTTTCGAAAACTCGCCCGAGAGTACGGACGATTCTCACCGGTTGGAAATAGCAAGAAATTTCCCTCTTCGGGATTCCCCGAACGCGACATTAATAAATCGATCTCTGGCGGGCTTTTCCATTCGGGACCACCATGGCCTGTAATCCAGCAGCTGTAATATCGTGAGCAATTTCGATAGAAAATACGATGGCGAATGCCTCGTCGGAACAGAGTGTATCATTGGAAAGCAATAACAATTGGTCGTACCGGAAACGGAAGCGTACGTGACGTCAACAAGCGTGCAATTTGCACGACGATGGAGAATTGGTTCGATGACCTGTACCACTCTAGCACATATTCTCTCTTCGATTCTCATCCCCGATCTACCCTTTCTCTCTCTCTACCAGTCGCCAGATTTACCTTCGACTTTGAAATTCTCGAATTAACTTCTCCGTAGGTACCGAACGTTCGCTCGCCACAAAGTCGGCCATAATTTTGCGCTAATGTTGAACGGAATCTATACGCCGTTTTGTTCGACTACGATCGTAGTTCAGGGCTTCGATAATCCTCCGTAAGCGCTTACCATAACCCCTGTTCCAACCTCCCCCTCCCAACCCCGTTTCTCTATCCTGTCGAACGCGTACTACGCGAGAGGATTAATGAAACGAAATCCGGTTGGGTTACGTACAAGCGATATAGATACGATTTCTACGCGTAAACTAGAGCCAATTTCGCGATGTACCTATGGAAGATGCTAAAAATTTGCCTGTTGCGTTCGAACAACGTTACATCGCTGGTAATTAGGGTAGGTAAAGAGCTTGGTGAATGAATATGTTAAGTAACATTTTTTGAAAAATTGAGATTTCTGAGTTCATTGGTTTTGCTTAGTCTTCTAAGATGATTTTCAGTGGAAGAAAGCTGATTTTCCGAAATGCACTAAATTTTTACTTAACATGTTCATTCACTAAGCCCTTCAGTTATAGACGATCGTACGAATTTATTACTTTACGATAGATCTAAAAGTGAAATAAAGGTAATAGAACTCTGTGCCGAAGGGTCGATAAAAATTGTATTTTTTTCTTTATTTCAACGGTCATTGTATTCTCGTGTTTTTTTTGTAACCTTCAACTCGAAATAGCTGGAACCATAAACCAATCCTTTCAATCTTGATATGTATGCATTATGTTTACATTTCGTTGCTGCCAACAATTTTGCTACGTTCGTACGTTATTTTACTAGTTGTATGTTTCATTATCTCTCTTTCTTTTTTATTTTCTCGTACACATAATCAGGAATTGAATGGAACAAAAGGGTCCCTTGTGGGGAAAAAACTATGGTCCTGGCTACCACCACCAGAAAGAAATATCAGGAACACGAGCGACTTATTATTAGCAGACTTCGTTTTGCATAATTAAGTTCGCTCGTGGCCACACAGCCGGTTAATATTCGCGTTCCACATTTGCATATCCTCCAGGACGCTGCCGTGCGTCTCTTACACACTTTTCTCCCCCTCCACCCTATAACTCCTGTCACATTTTCCGCCCTGATTCTCGTTACCATGGTCGTTCTTTCCTACGGGAAATAAGAAGAAAAGAAAAAAAAGAGAATGGAATCCTTCGGAACAAATTTTCGGATAACTCAGGTAACGAAACGAATTTTTCCTCCTCGATTTTATTCACGTGTTACCGAAAGAGAAAACTTTAAAGAACGAATTAATACTATCTTTATCTCGCTTTCATAAAAATAAATGTTCTATAAAGTGTGAAAATATCCCGACATTCTAAAGTCATAAAAGTCATCTCGAGTGTCAAGCAAATGGAATTGATCATTTTTTTAAAAGGTTTTAACCCTTTGCCTTATAATATCGTGTGAGACACGTTGTACAAATTCCGAGACGAGTATAAAAAGCATGAGTCACACTCATGGTTCAATTCTTCCAAGTTTATTTTTTTATATATATTTTTTTTTATTGTTCATTAGTCCTTATTTGGACATACTTGTGATTGATTTTTTCTCAATTTCTAGTATTAATTTGATTAAGTGCCCAATTGAATCATACGGCAAGGGATTAATAAAGCAAAAAGAATTTGCTATACAATCCTTGAATCGTGCTGTACAAGAGTAGTTCCATACTTGTATTTCTCTGTTTTTCTTTCGTCTCCATTACGGAAATAAATGTTCGATACCTTCGAAGTTCTCCGTTAAAAATTAAACTCCGATGGCCGAGTTAGTCCGCTCTCGATCTTTCCAACGTTTCACACGGCCGCAAGAAGCATGTCACTCGTGGATATTATATAAAGCAATTGCTAGTGTCATTCCGGGCAGCAGCGTCACGCTGTACGAGGATTTTCTCCTCGACGAATGCAATTTCCTAAGGATCCACATTCCGCTCTTCCTCTTCGAGCCAAATAAACTTGATTCGAATCCCGGGCTAAGAGGGATGGGAGGTGGGTGGGAAGAGGCACGGATTTTGTCAGGAGGACGCAAACCTCGCGGCGAGATAAAGCGCGCGCGCGCGAAAACCGAAACGCGATTGCGCGAAACGGGGGAAGTGTAATCCCGGTACGTAAGCCCCGTGATTAAATTTGTTTGTATATCTACCCCCACCATTGCTTCTATATCACACCCCCCTCCTTCGTTTGCCGTATATCTCTTATTCACCACCAAAACGAAATTCCATCGAATCGAGTGGTCTTTTTCTCTAATTTTGAATCTGCGAAACGGACGTCTCAATTTTTAGTCAGTTTTTATTTTATTCTTTTTTTTGTAATCTACAGGCTTCTGTCGGATCCTATGATTTCAATATGAGATTCGATGATACCGAGTAGGAAAATTGTGAATTCGAAGTTAATACGTTGCTTATTATTTTGGGAAAGTTTTTAATTCGTATGCTTGTCATTAAAGTATAGGAATATCTTTTATTTAAATGTTTTAAAACTAATTTTTAGATGATGATTTTAATTTTTAGTTTTTAAGAATACCAGCATATGTGCAGGTAACACCGTGTACCTCTATAGGATACTACTTGATGTAATATCTGGTTAAATAATCAATAAATATGTAATGTGAACCATTGTACTAATACTTAATTGAATAGCTAAATGTATCCTGTCACAATTTGTTATAATTCAAATATTTTCGATTGAATGATAATGGTAACTAAAAACAAAGAAAATATATTCTCAACTCACATACGAATATATTCGAAAATCGAATTTCACCCTTCCCAGTTAAGAGTTCTCTCGATTTCTCTTCCCATTCTCCTTCTACCGGGTAGATTCCGTTGGAAGAAGCTTTCTACCGTTATTCCTTTCCTTCCTTTTGACCCACTCCTTCGTAACATCGATGCTTTTCCCAAAGAGGAACGCCCGAGATATTTTTATTTCCAATCCGTTACTAGTCGTAAAATGTAAAACTTCGTGACTACGAAAGAATCGGGAATAATAGAAAACCTTCCAACCTCCTTCTCTTCTTTTGTTCTTCCCCTACCCGCTCTTTTTCTCGATAGATTTTGAATTTTCGATAAAAGTGTAGCGAAGTCTTCGAGGGAAAAAAAAAGGAAATTTTCAACCCGGAAATAAATCGAAGGGATACAAGGTCCATATTGTTATCGATTTCGGATACCGAACGCAATGATGCGTGCGTGTACGTAGTACCGTGCCCTTTTATATATCACTATTGACCACTTTCGTGGCGACGAATATGCCAGGATTTTTTTCCAAAAGTCAATCGATAGTTTTGCGTTTCGTCCGAAAAATTTCAAATTCGTCGATCCTTATCGTACTGGGCATCGATCGAGCAAAGTTTAGTCGGCAGACTGAATATTTCCACTCGGATTCGCGAGGGTGCGTGTTTACAAAATCCATACGTTCGCGATACACGTTTGCACATACATACAGATATGTACTTTCGCATCGCATAGGTTTCCTATGGTACATGCTATTCTATCTATCCCTTTTTGGATACGTTCGATGCATTTTTGCTTAGGCGAGTCCTTTCGAAGAGCCAGCTCTTAGGATATACATATGTCTATCCATGTAGAATCCAAGCTGGTTGAAAAGGCGAAGGAATTTCGGTGCCGTCCTATCGTGGATTTGAAATAATCTTATTGGCAAAAAGAAATCGAGAGCTATGAGAGAAAGAGGACGAAGGGACGAAGGAGCAAGATCAAAGGAAAGTTTAGAAAATTATCGAAATCTTATCGAATTTATTTTGGGGAGGGGAAATTAGTAGCTCCAAATATCGTTTCACTGGAGGGCAGTTGAAGGATTAAATGGAAAAGGGAGGATGATATAATAGTCCAGTCATTTAAGCTTAAATTAGGTAAGAATCTCGGAATTCGAGATACCCAGCTGTAAGTCTGTAAATACTTGTATATTGACACCCTAAAAGTTGTCAAGTTGTCAAGTTGTCAAGTTGTCTCATTTATGTCATTACAATTTTTTAAATTACGATGGATCTAAATAAAATAAATTCATAGTAGATTATCTATGAACCTATAAAATTTATATAGTTTTATGAGTAGGAAAATAGTGTAAAAAACTTCGAAACAAAGAAAGAGTACGCACATAGTCCAAAAGGAAGAAAATCTGACGAAATTTATCAAGAAAACAAGAAAAAGATTCGAACGAACGAAAGAAATAACGAGAATATGGCGCGGAAACGCGGGAAAATTTGAAGAAAGGAAGACAACGACGGAAACTTCTTTTCTTCCCGCTCGAGCACTTCACGGAAAATACTTGTCGAGATATCGGGAGCGGTTCGAACGAGGGGAAGGGTCAAAAAAGGTCGAGATGGCAAATAAGCGTGGAACGGAAGAACGCTTTTCGTGGCGAAGAGAAGAAGGGAAGTGGTCCGAGCCAATCAGTGTCCGCTTGGTGCTTTTTGCCTTGGTAAAAGGACAGAGAGAAGAAAGAGAGAAGGAAGGGCAGAGAACGAGGGTAGAAATAAGATAATAAGAAATGATTTTATTTCCGTCCTTATATGTATTAGTGCGCACGTAGTACGCACCGCGTCACGTCGTTCGTATTTCTAATTTTATTTCGAAACGCGGAGCGTGCCTACTCACCAGCTACGAAACTTCCACACTGAATTCCTATTAACGGCATGGTTGCGTCCCCTTCTCGGTGAGAGAACAATCGACCATGATTTACGTTCGAGACAAACTTTCTTTTCTTTCCTTCGTTTGTTGTAATTCGAGTTTTTTGTCTCGTTTGGCAAGTTTCGGATAGATTAAGAAGTATATTTTTATCGAATTAACATTTTGAGGTAAGGAACCAAAAGTTTGATCGATCGTTATTCCTAATTATGCTTAAAATTTTGCACGACAAACTTCTTAACGATTTTCCACGATAATTTAAAAAGCATAAGGTTTTTAATTATCAGAACCAACCTCGACATCTCGAAGTCTTCTCGACGAACAAAAAGAACGATATTAATATCCTAAATCCTCGCAAATACGATAAATAATGACTCTCAAGAGAGATGGTAGAAAAAAGCTAAGGGGAAGGGCAAAGATCGAGGGAATAAATTTGGATGTACGGGTCCGGTGGTGAGAAAAAATGGCTGGCACAGGCCGTGCTAGGCAAGGAGGAGCGAAGTGACGTAATCGAATGATATTCAAATTTAAATGGCTGGTGCAATAAAGTGTTTAAGAATTTAAAACTTTATTTGACTTTCAAAGTGACTCCCCTCGTTCCAGGGGCTCCTCGTTTTCTAACCCAAGCCTCTCCCCCACTGACGGGCTTTTCCTCGTGGTATATACTAACACACACAGAGAAAGAGAGAGAGAGAAGTATAACCCTAGGCTCTTTACTTCCGTCTTACGAGCTAGGGAAAACGAGCCGTTCGCAGTTAATTTCGCATTTCGTCGCTTTTACCGTCGTCGTTGCCGTCGACGTTCCTCCAGCAACTTTCTACTTCCACCTCTCGTTCCCACCATACCCTCTTCCACGACCTTTTCCTCATCGTTAAGATTCTCGAGACACCGGAAATACCGTACACCGAAAAAGAAAATCCCTAGAGTCGTGAAAGAAACTAGAGCTTTTCGTCGTAGATAAATCTGTGTCGTTTACGAACGAGACCCGCGACGATTCGCAGCAAACCTTTCGCGGTTTTTTTCTTTAAAGCACACATATATATGTCTCCTTCTTTTCTTTGGGAATGAAATTTTTTTTATTCACGTTTAACAAGCGTAACAAGTGTATCCGGAATCCGATTTACTTTGAGAAAGAAATACAATTTATAAGTTTGTAGTCCCGTCGATGATCGTTCGAGTATCCCTTTTCTCTTGCCAATTGGTGATTTTCGCTAGAAAAGGCTTAACACTAGATTTACGGACTGAGCCAATTTGACTCATTAAAAATTTGATTACTATATATTTATGCAACTTTACAATTATTTAAAAAAAATCATACGTGGCTTTTTAGTTAAGTAATGAAATATATGTAAATGTTGATTCCTCTTCTTTTCTTTCCTCTTTATATTCTTCTTTTTTTACTTAAGTAAAAATAGGTATATAAACAACATCCGTAAATCTAGTGTTAAAAAGCAAAGGCTACAAAGTATAACATATTTTTTTTTGCCAACCGGTGAATTTTACTAGGAAGGACTAAAAGACTCAAGGCTGAAAAGTATAACAAGTATACCAGAAACCATTTGGTACGCTCAAAATATCGGATTATCGCTTCACCCTGCAAAAAAACCTCGACTCCTGTATATACGCGAGCGGAATAACCGCGAGCGAACCTTTTTAAATATTCCACGCTCGTTTCTTGGTAGTTCGAGAGTAGAGAGTCTAGCCCTCCCCCCGTCACCCGTTTACCACCTCCTCCTCGCAAACGTACGATCCTTCGTTACCGGAAGAATCTTCCACGGGGTAGAGACGAGAATCCTTTTTCACCGATTGAAATCGAATGGTCGCTCGGTTGACTGTCTTTACGGGAGGATTATCGAGGATTTTCTTACGGATTTGTCCTTCGAGAACGCGCAGGAAGGAAACCGTCTTTCTCTCTTCGATCGTCAAGACTTCGAATAGATTGCGGTGGAAATTACGTTGTTCCTTGCGGTAAAATTCTTTTCTTTTCTCTCCCCTAGGAAACAAAGGATTGCACGCGACAAATTACAAGACTTTGTAATTTGATTCTAGATTAAGGGTATAAACAGCTGATTACAAATTGCTTAGGTTTAACGACTTTGCGGGAAAGGGTGAGGTTGGTGGTAACCTTTGGTCAATTTTCTTCATTTAACTCATTCGAATTATTTCAAAGAAAATCCCCAGGAGCGAAAGTTTAAGTTTTTCTCAGTTTGATTACATGCTCAGAAATTCATTACGATGCAAATATTGCTAATAATAAATACCGAACATTTAATCCAACAAAAAGGTAGTATTTTATTTTATCCTATAACTGGAACAATGAAGTTTGGGAATAAATTCAATGATATTGTTTTACACTTATTCGTACAGAAACACGTTGTACGTTTCTATTCTCGTTATAAAAAGATATCCAATCCATATATTTTGCGATACGAGATTGGCTCGAGCGGTGCTAAAAGAAAAATAAAAGAAACGGGAGAAAAAAAGGAGTACGAGAGACGGACAAGGAGCCGTTCGTTAGAGAAAGCCGACAGCGTAGTTCTCCTCTCGAGGTAAGAGAGAATCGTAGTCGAAGAAAGAGACGGAAACGGTCGACGGCCATTTTTCGGGAAATCCAATTTGGTGGGCTAGACGGTGCCGCCTGGAGGCTGGGACGTACATATTTTATATGCAGTTCGTAAACGGCAGAAACGCGGCTCGAGAAGGAGAGAAAGGAGGAAAAGCACGGACGGGGTGAGAGGAGGGATGAGAGAAAAGAGAAAAAAAATTAGCGAGCCAACTGGCACGACCGCTCGCTAAGAGAGAGAAGGACAGAGAGAATGAAAAAGACAGAAACAGAGACAGAGCGCGAGAGAAAGAAAATAAAAGAGCAAAAAGCGGTAAAGGGAAAAAAAGAGCACGCGCGTCTGCCTCCATTTCCCGCCGTTTTCCGTATTTCGGGTCAGCTTCGCGCCGTACGGCTCGACGCTTTTGCCTTCTACTCGCCGAATGCGAGAACAGTCGGAGAGATAATGCGGTTCTTAGGTAATAACTGGGAAGATGGAGAGAAGAAAAAAGGTTTGAGGTAGGTTGATAGGGGGTAGAAAGGTGTGTGCGAGTAGAACGAGCGCGAGAGAGTACGAGAGGCCGTTATAGCACCAACTGAAATGGTTCGCCTCGGTGGTACGCTTGATTAAGCCGAAAATGTTCTCGCCTAAATCTCTCGACTAAATCCACAAGCGCGGTGGCTATTGGGAATGAGGACGAGTGGAAAGAGTCGAAACGACGAAAGTGCGAAAGAAAAGATCAGAATTCGCCAAGTAAGAAGGAAAAGTAGTACTATAGCGAAACTCGTGGAATCGTATCGGAAAGATAGGGAATGCCATTTTCTCGATCTCTTTTTTCTCGCTTCCAGCGATATCCTTTTCTTTTCTCCTTTCTTCTCTTCAACTACGTTTTTGAAAAAAAGCCGAAATAACCGAAACATCGGCGCTTTTTAACTCGAAACTCGCGAAGCGAGCTACCGGGAGATAACGGTATCGCCGCCATTTTGAAACGACGGTAGAAGAAAATGGCGATTCGAAAGGCTTCTTCCTTGGGAAACAGATTCGGTCGAAGCGCAAATAGGGTGGATAAAGACACCCAATTTCGCTCGTACTCGCTCTCCTCGATACTTCCATCGTCGTTCGATCCATGATTTATAGATCGGATATGCGCGAGAGGAAAGAGAGAGAGGAGTCAGGGGGGACTATACCCGCGCGAACTTATCGAAAACTTTACGGGCTATTCTACCGCGAGTTTAGACGCTGGCGAAAATACTCGATAGACGTTTTCGACGTACGTATGTATGTGTTCGATACACACTTATGTATTATATGCGCACTATACCCTGTACATACCGAAGTACGTATCAGCACCGTCTTCGCTTCGTTGAATTCCGAAATTCTTACACGAGGAAAAGAACTTCGGAAGCGAGAAATCTTGCTCGCAAACGGGAAGAAAAATCTTCGCGAAGGTCTTACCACGAGAGAAATTAAATCTTCTCTTCGAAGATTTTTACTTTTTGACGAAGTATCTCGAACCGCCAGAAGCAAAATGGCAAAAATGTCCGGCACAATCGGTCGCGAAGACGTTTCTTCTTCTTTTTATTTAGGTACGTGCAACGCTGAGAACGAAGTCTCGCATATTTTCTCTTCCCTCTTGACGTCTTGAAAATTCTATTACATTGGAATCGAAAAGGGATGACAAGACGATAAGAGGGCTGCGAAGGGACGAACGCTATCACGCGTGTAAAAAAAAAAATCAGAAAAATTCACATGACGTATCTTATTACTCAGGGATGCGTGGAACAATTTTTTAACGACAAAAAAGAAAGCATCCTCTACCTTTTTCGACGAGATAACCACGTTCGCTTTCGAGCCGGGTTGTCCCGTACGAAAAATAAGGCGTTCTTTCATTTAGTCGAGCCGCGGCATCTTTTTTACAGGGGTTGAAGATAAAAGAGGGTGTAAAACGAGACGCGTGATATCCGACGCCGAGAGAAAGAGTTAATTAGTATGCGCGGTCGCTGATAGAAAGAGACACGGAGAGATAGCGAAGGGAAAAGTAAGAGTGACGAGGGACGAGTGAAAAATCATTTTCAGACGAAAGAAAACATTTAGAACGACCATATTTTACGTATCTACCGTCATTCTCATCTTAACCTCTTTTCCCAATGTCCTATTGATAAAAAAACCACGTAATAAAGAAATTGATCCGCGGGATGGATTTTTTTCGATTCACCCCCCACCCCCTCATTGAACCCACGTAATAAAAACCAACGTAGAAAATAACGGTATTTCCCTTGCTACTCGTTTGACTGTCTCGAGCTATCGATATTTTATAAAAGCAACCGCAACCGAGTGGCGAGATTAGTTTGGTGGAAAAAGCGGCGTGTAAGGATCGATCGGACGTATTTTCTCTCTCTCTCTCTCTCCTCTTTTTCCTTCATTCTCGAGCCCAACCAACCTCGATACGCTTTCGATCGTATCACGGCAACGATAATTGTTTTGTTCGAAGGGTGCAAAAGAATAATAACAACGCGTGTGTCCCGTGAGAGAAACCAACGCGAGATGAGGCGAGGATTCGTACTGGCTCGTCATCGTTGCAGCACGAAGGTGGTACTTTTATTAGCAATATCGTGGGATCGATAAGCATAAAATTCATAACGGCATACCTACCCCTCCACAAAATGGGCCGATCACGCTGGGACGTTTTCTTCGAAGAGCTAGCAACCGAGGCTACTACCATCTCCCTTTTTCATACTTTCAATCCCCCCTCCCCGACCTGATCACGGCTGGTATAGTTCTCTCTTGCTTTCTTTGGGTTTCTTTTTTTTTCTCTTGAAATATATTACTTATTACGTGGACAGGAGTATCATAGTTTTGCTAAATTTTCTGATTGGATATTAGTCAAATTAGTCCTGTTGCTATGTAGATAGTCTATGGCTTTTCTCGAGACGATGCTTCGCAACTGATTCTATTTTCTATTCTCCGAAATAACCTACATAGTTCAACGTTCCATCGGACACTCTAAGCTTTATAATAGGTATAAATAAGATAACAAGAATGTAATAACTCTCTAATCTAGAACAAACGATAAGCAAGTCCAAACTTATCTCTATGTACCGCAAAAACAATCTACCGAATCACCATAATTATCCCGATGAAGTTGAATCTACCATAGAGTAGATATACGCTAACGTTCCACATGAAATAGTATACCTAATTTCTCTAGAATTCGGAAGCAACCCGTGGTATTTAATTAACTCTGATATATCTGGACTTCAGACGTGTTATGCATGCAAGAGATGATAAATGTATACGTAAAAATTTACAATCTAGTACATGTACAGGATGGTCCACGAAGCGTTATCAGCTTAGATTATTTTGTTGCTAGTCGTTAAGATAATTATAATAAATTTTGTTATGATTCTTTTTTAATTTTGTAATTAATTTATATAATTTTTTATAATGATAAAAACATATTTGTTAAAAAATTAGAGATTCACCTATAAAAAATCTCTAAAAAAAAATTGATTACCAAACAAATTTATTATAATCATATAAAAGCTCCCTTTACACCATATTATACTAAAAAAATAATTGTTTAATCGGACCACTAGCAGTAAAATAATAAAAGCTGATCACGCTTCATAAACCACCGTATATACCACTCGAAGAGACTTGACGATAGAATTGAATTTGTTGAAACGTTCGAAATCGTTCGGTCGCATAAAAAAAAAGAAAAAAAAAAAAAATCAAGATTTCCTGAACGACAATTTTTACGCTAACCACGCAGCAGCCACGTCGCATCTACGTACGTACACGTCGATGGTCTTTTGAAAATTTCCACGTGAACGTTCCGTAAAGCTTCGAAGCGAGCGCGTTCGCCGCGTGGCTCGAAAGCCAAACCGCGTAATCTGCGATGGTTAGCCGTCGCCCATGGAAAAGCTGTATTGCGCCATCAACTGGAAACCCTTCTCGTGTCTGTAGCCTTTATGGGATCGTTAGTGCGAGCACGTTCGAAGCATCCACGCGCGAGAGTGTGCGTAAACTTGTGCACGCCTATCGCTCGCGCGCGCATCGTAGCACACGCGTCGATCTCACGTTGGAAACGCGACTACCTACCGAAGTATAAATCTTGGGAATTACGAAAGAGCTCTTTGTTCATCCCCTATCGGCAACTCGGAGACCCTTTGAGTGCTTGAAAAGGGTCACGGGTTGTCGTCTTACCTAAATTCGAACGTTCGGTTTATATTAGACGGTGTACCGACTACAGTTTTGACTGGTCGACTGATTGGCTTTTTTATAGTCGATTAAGGTAGTTCTAACACAGATGAAAAGTAATGAGAATTTGATGAATTTTGGTGAAAAACTAAAAGTATTGAAGAATACTTATGCGAAATTTGAGACTGTTTCACCATACCGTTTTCAAGATATCGTTTAGCAAAAATTACGAATTTTGCATACAAGCAATGACGTATACGCTACGAAATGAACACTTTTGGATATGCAGTCACCAAAATGTACGAAGGAGTAATGTGAAATTCTTGGAATTTGGCACAAACGTAGTTTAGCATATAAGGAATAACATATATTTTTGTTAGAATTATCAACCATACAGTTAAAAAATTATAGACCATTAACAAATTATTGTTTCTGGGTAGAAGGACGCGTCAATGAACGTGGCAACGTCGTTCTCTACCTGACTTTTAAGCTCTGATAATTTTTGTCAGCTTGCGATACAAAATTGGATGGAACAATTTGTTTATTTTTTATTAACCCCCTCCATCGACCATGTGGATATGATTTGTTGTATGTTTTTGTTTTAATTGCTAGCTGCAAACAAATAATTTTTTAAAGCTTCTAATCGTAATGTTGCACAAGAAATTACACGTCTTATGGATAAGAATAAAATTAAAAGCCGGTTAATCAGCGTTTTCACTGATTAAATGGCCAGTAATCGGTACACCCACGGTTTATATACTTTTTACTTTTTTATCTTTATCATAAGAGCCTCGTTACATCCCCCTCCTGTCTACTTGATAAAGATAAACCGAAGATACAATTTTTTCTACAGAATTTCCACGCGAAGCCTCCGAACGAGGCACCTCCTTGACCGAAGCGGTAAAAAAAAAGGACGGCCTAGAAAAATGGAAATAAAATTCGCATAAATTTCGCATCGAGTTTTTAACCGGGCCTCTCTTCTTTGACCGGGGGAACAAAAAAAAAAAAAAGGTTGAAAGATGGAAATAAAATTTACATAAATTTCGCATCGGGGCTTTAAACCAGCTCGCCATCCCTCCTCGACCGAGTAAAAAATAAGAGTACCTAAAACGAAAAGGAATAAAAAGGCAGGGGTAAAAAACAACATAATACCACGGTAGGTATTTCTCAGAGCTGTTGGACACGAGTACGCAACAAGGACGGAGACCGATTCGTAGAGAAACTTGGCGAGGTATTTAAAAAAAGTGAGCGCATTAGCGTGGACGCGGAGAGGAAAGTAGAATTTATTCCTCGCGAAAGAGGAAGGAATCCGCTTTGGTCAAACCGAGTTCCAGGTGTCGGATGGAACGAAGAGATAGAAAGAGAGAGAGAGAAGGTGGTCTAGTCGTAGTTTCGTAAGAACGAACCGGCATTAAACCCAAAACCGTTCCTTCCGAGCGGTCGAGCTTACGAGCTCTCGTAGGTACGAGTACTTTAGCGGGATCTCTCGAGTATCTCTCCTCTCTCACCTTTCCACCATCTCCCTCTCTCACTCTCTTTCTTGCCCCGTACTATGCAGCAGCAGCAGCACTGGGTAGTTAGGTGCAGCCTAGAAGAGAGACGTAGTTACCTAACCTGAGCTTATTATATATAAACGAGCCCCTCTTAACCGTGCACTCGACCCACTGAACACGACGACGACGAGAAGCAAGAAGACGAGGAGAAGGAGAAACGTCGAGGAAGAAGAAGTGGAGGTGGTGGTGTGTTGGAGAAGGAGGATGAAAAGCACGGGCGACATCGATGTTGACGACAGTTCGTTTAGCAGCGCGGAAACGGAGCGAACTAGGCTGTAAACGGATCTTACGGTGAAATAAACGCAGTCGGGATATGAGAGCTGATTTAAATCGTGAAATTCGTTGCTTCTTCTTCTTCGTTTATTACTCGTTACGAATACGATATTCCTTCTCTCTCTTTTTATTCTGACCTTTACTCGCGCGCCATTTACAACCCCCACAGGATACACCGTAAACCGAAGAAAAGCACCGTTGCTCTCTTCGCGTTTTCTTCACCTCTCCCTGACTTCATCTTTACCATTATCCCCCCCTAGAAGCAACGGGGACTCTCTAGCCAACGGCATCACCACCATCCCCTCTCGCTCCTGTCATAAACATACGCTCGCGTTGCGTCCGTGGGATCGGTTTGCGGGTACATCTCGAATAAGCTTTCTAGAATTAAGCCCGAGGCGCACGCGCTCCAAGCAAAATAGCTTTCGCTACTACGACCAACAAATCTTGCGTATACGCATATAAGTCTAGCCTGTTTTAATGGGGGGGGGGGACATGTTTCTCTCGTTATATAATTTGGAGGAATCTTTTTCGTCTATACATTTGAAAAGCTTAGTGGGTGAACATGCCGAGTAATAAGTTTGTGAATTTGAGAAAATACGCAAATCATAAGATGTTGTTCCACTCAGAAATCTTCATTTTTACAAAAATGTCACTTAACGCGTTTATCCGCTAAGCTCTTCGTATAATAAAATTGTAAAAAAGGCTTACCAAAAGCCTCGTTCCTTAGGAAAACACGATTTTTTTGTAGAGTTTTTTAATAGAAATTATTTCCTTGCTATTCGTAAATAAATTGGACGACCCCCTTTGAAGAGAAACGATTCAAACATTTTTTTTATGAAAGGAAGGATACTTGTTTTTGCGTTAATAAGCTCCCATTCAATTTCCCACCGTCTACAAAGATATCTATATACCCGATAGAAGGAGATGCGGTTGCCAGAGTTGCTACCTAGCACGTTACCTTTTTATTCGAATCCTTCTGAACTCGAGCTGACCTTTCCTCTACTCCACCCAACGTTTAATCCTTCGAACGAGAACCACCTAGGCAGGATAATTTATTTTAAGAGCGGGATGTTAGTGCACGTAAACTTGGAGCTTGTAATGAAAAAGCTTAGGTAGGATGAAGTTGGCTGCGCGTATACACCGTGTCTTATAAAACGGATACGGAGTTCTTTTCTACGGTATGATGGAACTTTCTTTAGTGGTCTAGTCAAACGTTCGTGATTCGTGCGATCATCGCGTCGGGTGGTTTTTCAGAAATCCTATTACGTCGACGATACGATCATTTGATCGCTCTAATACACCTACGCTCTTTTCGAATAAAATCCATGAATAAAATAATTACTCCATTTACGTGATCCCGATAAAAATGATATTTCTCTACAATATTCATTAAAATGATTACATATCGGTTAGTTAAATATTTCCCTTAAATTATACCCATTATATTATTCCACGGTCGTTCGGGTACTTTTATTTTATTTCCTTGTACGTATTTTTATTCTACCTACAGACTCCACTTACACAGTTTTTAACCACGTAAAAAAAAGCACGTGGAACGAATACCTCCTGCACGTGAATAAAAAAAAATGAATAAACATATATATTCCCGACCCTCTTATATAAACGGTCCACTTGCACGTTAAAAAACGTACCTACCAATTATTTTAAAAATACCAAATGGCAAAAATAAAATCGTCGAATAAATCCAAATCTATAAGAAAAACAATATATCGTACAAACTAGAACAAGAGAGACAAGAGAGAAAAAAATCACAGAGACACAGAGAGAGAGAAGGAAAGAGAGACTAAGTTTTGTCGTTATTAGGGTGGTTTTGCCGGCTCGTTAAAACCGGAGATCGCCCTGGTGCTTTGCAGTATAATCCGTAAATCTAAACCGCCGCAATATTTGTTGACGCGAACTTACGAGCTTGGCTCTCTCGCGCGCGCGTGCACGCTCCTACGAGAGAGAGAGGGTGAAAAGAGAACGTGCTGCACACGATGTTCGTTCTGTGGAAACGGAGCAAGAATTACGCGAGCGAGTAGGCGAGAGATATGGCCGGATACTTGGCTGCGTGCAAACGCGGTTATGGCGCGTGCGGTTTGAAGTTGGTTAGAGCGTATACCCCACGAGAACACGCCACCTCTGCATCTCTCTCTCACTTACTCTCTTCGTTCTCTCCCGCATCTTCCATTATCAACACTTTCCTACCAACAGTCTGCTCGCTTGCTCGCCTGTCTGCCTACCTTCCACATAGTTCCCTGCTCGTCCAAAGAGTCTACCGTGTTTACCCTATTGATTATGCACCAAGCCGACGAATACAAGCGTCCTTGCGAGAGCACGATTCTATCGTTTATCCCTAACGAAGCCCGATCGATTCGATAATTTTAAGCTGCTGAGAGAACGTGAGTCAAGTTAGGGATTATGCATTTTTTATCCACCGAATTGGGTGTTTGATAATAAGAAGCTTGTTTATTAGGTTATTGTATCTTTTAGGTACGCTGGTTTATCGCGTTGAGGGGAATAAGAGGAAATCGTGCTAATGGGGTGAATCGATAGGAGGCAAATGGATCGGTTTATTGCATCGTAGACCGAAGCCTGTAAGATGAGAGTCATGTAGTAGTAGCGAAACAGTTATGATATTGATTATGCGAAAGAAAAGAAAAGTAAGTACAAAGTGGGATTTAATAATTATGATAATAAGATAAGATGACTAGAATGCTTTAAACGATTGATGATTTTAGTGGATGAACGTTTTAAGTGACGGTTTGGAAAAAATTGAGATTTTTTGGTCAGCTTCACATATGCAAAAGATGTCTAATAAGGTGGTTTTCAGTGAAAGAAAGTAACATAATAACATGGCATGGCATTCTAATAACTTTACAGCTGATTTTCTCAAATATACTAAATTGTTACTTAGCAGGTTCATCTACCAAGCTCTTAAATTGTAGAAAGAAGGAAAATTAAATAAGGAGAATTAGGAGTTAACCCGAGGCAGCGGGAGGTGATTGTACAATCTAGATTTAAAGCAAGGTAGGGAGTGAGTGAGTCGGACATGTGGAGGAAGAGAATTCCAGAGATAGCAAGCAGCCACAGTGAACGATTTTAAATAGACAAATGTTCACTGTTTTGTGTAAAATTATGTATTGTTCGTTGTATTGAGAAATAAAGATTCTAGTGCTGCTAGCAGGTGAATTTAGAAAATTACCGAGGACTAGTTATGTCTTATTGAAAAAATCAAAATCAGAACCTAGAATCGAAGCCAGTATTCGCATCAACAAGAATATATCAAACTTGATCACATTATTAATTAAGATGCACCAATTTCTTATCACTCTCCCAGACAATTAATACAAGGAATACATAACCATGTTTCTGGATAAAACAGACTTTACCCGAATTTTTCTGTTCTAAATTCTCCCAATGAAAACGTTAGGTATCCTCAAAAGGGAAAAATTTCAAAAGAACATGTACATACCAGGACACGAATCGACCGATTAAATTTCCGTCAGCCATTTCCACGGCTTCGGACTCCGTCGTTCTCGTTCACAGAGACGTTTTGTTCCTATATCCAAACTGCGGTAGCTAAATGGTCTCGCGTCCTAGATGCGACTCCTCGGCAAGTGCATCGTAACAACGATGGAACAACGCGTCGTTATAGTAGAAGGAAATGCGAATTGGGAGACGAGAAAGAGTAAGAGAGAGAGATAAGTGGAAAGGGGACGAACGGGAAGTGTTGCCGGGGGCAAAACCATTTGTTTATAATTCCTCGGGGAGCGAAGGGAACCGTGGCTTCCTTTCTAGCTCGGTCTCGAATTTAAATTTCCCGGATTCTGCTCGGCGTCTCCTCCGCGAGAGTCAAACGACTTTCTTAACGACCCTCTGTGGGACACGGTGGTCCTTCTCCCAAGCCCTTACTATTCTCCCTTCCGTTCTTCTATCTGCTATCTTCTTCTCTCTCCCTCTTCTCTCCAAAGTACTCGCCCCATCGTCCATAGTCTCGACGCGAGCTGACAAAGCCGTCATATTCCGCGGATTGCCGTCTCTCGGTCTTGCTAACGACCACTCGCTAACGCCACGATGACTTCGCATTAGCCTGCGATTAACCGTAGATTTCCTTAATCGTTCGACGAATCACCTGTGCGAAGCGAAAACTTAAGGAATATTTACTACCCCTCGAGTATCTTCTTTGCGAAGGATTCGAAAGCATGTTCGTTTGGTGGACCAATCTGGGAATTGACACTGAGTTTAACCTGTAAGTAATGACTAGACTGCGGATATTTATGTAAAAACATATGAATTATAATTCATAATTCGTCAAATATTGCAAGTAGAGCTGATAATTGAATAAAAATGTGTAAAATATAAAGGATATATGTAACATCTTCAATGATTTGTCTTATATGTAAAATTTGAAAAACATAAGCAATAAGAAAAATATGCAATTGCATAAATATCTGCAGTCTAGTAATGACGTTGGGGTCTCACAGTGAGCAAAGTGGAATCTTATTTTGTCAGCTTTAAAGATTAGAAATGTTGATTCCATATAAAAATGTTGTTTTTTTTTTTGTTTTCTCAGTACATAATTAACAGTTGGAACATATTTTAAATAACTAATGTTGTTATTAGCACATAATAATACTATTTATTGATTATTTTCGTTGTTGTCTGAGAGACGTCGTATTACCATCTATGACGTGTTCAAACGTGCTTGAAATTAAATGATTAAACGAACTTACCTGTAAGTGAAGTTCTATCATAATTGTATGAAGCGCCTCTTCCGAAAAGATCAATTTCGTAGTATCCTCTACATGCCGATGTCGCCACAATCTTTAACGTTAAAATAAATAAAATACCTTGACAACCGTACCTCGCCTGTTTAACATTCTCATTTCTTCAAAGTATTGCCGTAACACTGGGAAAATCTAATATACTTATTTGGATTGGGCGTCCATTGGGTGGGACTGATCTTTTCGGAAGAGGCGCTTCATACAATTATGATAGAACTTCACTTACAGGTAAGTTCGTTTAATCATTTAATTGTATTGCGCGCCTCTTCCTCAAGATCAATTTCGTAGATGTTTAAAGTTCTGTTACGGCATATAACAGCAATGCTTGACTTCTATCTAAATTGATAGCTATTTATTAATTAAAATAAACACAAAGAACATAACGATGAAAAACAATGTTACAATCAATTCAACTTATTAAGAATAGAATTAGCAAAAGACGACTTATTAATTATTTCTCTATTATAAAATTTTGCAAAGGTCTGAAATTGTTCAGTCCAACCCGCAGTCTTTCTGATAACGTCTATACTAACTCCATCTTTTTTAGCCGAAGAAGTTGACGAATGACGAGTACTATACGCGTCAAAAATAGAAACATCAACTCCACATACTTTAAGAGTGTTCTTAATCCAACGGCTTAGAGACTGACTAGATACCGATCTGAAAGGCTTTTTCAAGGCAATAAAAAGTTTTGTCTCTTTCTGTCGAAGAATTGCAGTTTTCTTAATATATGTCTCAAGAGTCGAAGCGACACAAATCAATTTGTTTGCTTTATAAAAAGGTATAATTAACGTAGGTTGAATTCGATTAATCCCTGACGTCTTTATTCTATCAGGAATTTTTACCTCAATTCGATCTTCAAACCTCTGAACATTTTTTATATCAATCAGAGAAAGAGTTTGCATACGCTGCCCCGTTATTAATGCTAGAAGAGTAACTAATTTAAAGGTTAATTTTTCTAAAGCCATGTCATCATTCGAACCCCATTGTACCAAATGTTCTAATACTAATTTAGGGTCCCAAACTGAGTCGTACTTCGGTTTATTAGGTCGGAGCTTGTAAACTCCTTTAAAAAAACGTTTCACTCTAGCGTCTTCTCCTATTTCTGGACCTCTTAACAATGCAACAGCTGAGCGACAACTATTAAGCGCGCCATAACTCGCACCCTTATCAAACTCTTCTGCCAAAAATCTCAATACCTCCGCTATAACACCTTGGAAAGGACACAAACGTTCCCTTTTACAGAAATTCCACCATTTCCTCAAGCAGCTATCGTACTGTTTAATTGACGATTCAGATAACGAAGACAAGACAATATGTTCCGCCTCTACAGGAATTCCTTTTAATCTTTGGCCTTCCCGGATAAGACTCCTACAACCAGGGTAATTCGCTGCCATAATGGGTGAATTTTCCTATCAAAGGAAGACAACAATTTATAATTTGGATTTATATATAATGGCTCACTTTCTAACATCGAAAAATACACCGGATACCATGGCTGAGCTGGCCACTTTGGTACTATCATGATACCTTTACACTTGTCAGCCTTAATCTTTTTTAAAACCCGTAAAATTATAGAAAACGGTGGAAAGGCATAAAAATAATACGAACTCCAATTTATTGTAAAGGCATCCACTGCTATAGCTTCAGGATCTCTCACCCATGACACGTATGTCTTACATTTTGCATTAGCACGAGAAGCGAAAAAGTCAATGTCCGGCACACCGAAATTATTTACTATATTCTGAAAAACATCTGGAGCCAAAGAGTACTCAGTTTCTGGCTCTAACTTTCTAGATTCAAAATCTGCTTCCTTATTTTCTTTAGACTTAACATAAGATGCAAAAATCCAAATCCGTCTGTTCTCACACCACTCCCATATCTCCTTTGCTAACTTACTCAAATTTTTAAAACGTATACCTCCCATGCGGTTTATATAAGCAATGGCAGTGGTATTATCAATCCTTAAAAGGATATCACAATCTTTCTTCTCCTTTGCAAAACATTTTAGACCCAGAAAGGCAGCTAATAGTTCCAGAAAATTGATATGATTCTCTCGCTCTTCCACCTTCCAATGGCCGTGAGCTCGTTCACCATTACAATATAAGCCCCATCCAGACAGTGAAGCATCCGAAAAAATTTCCAATACAGGTTTAAAATTTGAAATTTGACATACCGCCTTAGAAATATTAGATTTCCACCAGCTGAAATCATCTTTTAAATCTTTTGAAAGAAATATCCGTGAATCAAAATTATCATTACTATTTTTCAGAGCCCAATATTTTTCCCGTTCAAAATCTTTCATATGTACCCAGCCGTACCTAAGAGCTGTACAACATGAACCTAGGGATCCTATTAAGCTTGCAAACTGACGAATTGTACAAGACTTAGCAGATTCGATTTTAACAATCTGATTAAATATCTGCTCTCTTTTCTCCTCTGGAAGTTCAATAGTCATTTTTTCCGAATCGTATATGAAACCTAAGAATTTACATCTCCTTGAGGGTATACCGTGACTCTTTTCCTTATTAACTACGAAGCCTAAAGTCTCTAAACAATTAAAAGTCTTCTCCCAATTACTTCGACATTTCTCTACCGAACTTCCAAGGATAAGAAAGTCATCTAGGTAAACCACTGACCATTCGCCTAAGGCTCTTAAATGCGAAATAATAGGTTTAACGGCCTTGGTAAAAGTGTAAGGTGCTGAGCTCAAACCAAAAGGTAAACATCGGAATTCATAAAGATCACTGCCAAATACAAACCTTAGAAACTTTCTATCCGATTTCGCTATATTAAACATATAATATGCATCTTTTATGTCAATAGACGCCATGAACCAGTTCTTTACTAACATCTGTTTAACTGTTTTACCATCTTCTAATTTAAAATGTTCAGTTTTTACAAATTCATTAAGACGTTTTAAATTAAGAATTAACCGATGTGAACCGTCTGGTTTGGGAATCAAAAATATAGTAGAAATAAACTGATCTTTACAAGGATTAGCTCTTTGAATAATTCCTTTGTCTAACAACTTAATAATCTGTTGTTGAATTAACAAATTTTCGTGCTCAGACCTTTGCGGTTCTCTTGGTACTATAGGTTGATGAACTTTTGCAAGGAAGGGTATCTTATAGCCCTTTATCCAGCTCAGGACCGTTGGATCTGATGTTAACTCGACCCAATGCTTTTTAAATAAAGACAAACGACCACCAATTTTGCTTACACTTAATCCTCCTTCTTGGCGTTCGAATCGCTTTTCCGAATTATCGCACGACTTCGAGGATATGGCTTCTGTCGTCGATTGTACATCAATTTTTGATTTCCCGTCTTCGTGGGAACACTTCCTCGAAACTGATTCCAGCGAGACGGGCCCTTGTAGTTTTTTGAACCTCGATCTTGTTCGCTTGATTTTCTAAATACCTGCTTCAAATCCTTTGACGATTGTTGCATAGCTTTAGCTGCTTTCAACTTTTCTACCAGGTCCTTGCCAAACAAATACTCGTCCGGCTCAGTATCTTTAAGCGTGTCCCTCATTAGTGGCTTAATATTTTTTAAAATCAAATTTCTGCGTACCATGGTCTCATCACGTTGCAGATCTGCAAGTAACCTTGCAACACCACTAAGATATTCCAGATTATTCATTTTATCTAAAGAGTTCCCTTTTAATAATAAACTCAAAGACCTGCCTACTCCTGCAATAGCTGCAGTAATCTTTACTTGTTTTTCCTCAATTCTTATGTCTCTTTTAAGTACCGTACTTTCAAGAGCAGCTTTTACCTCCAGATTCAATTTCGGCGGATCGATACTCGAACAATTTTTAGGAGGAGGAAATTTCTTTAATAACAGCTTTCTTTCTTCAACAGGAAGACCACCTCTGATTATTTCTTCCCACCTGACCGCAAGGTCTTTATGAATAGCAGGGGCTAGCTCTCTACCAGGCATAAGCCTGTCTCCAAAAATTTCTAATATTTCCTCTCCTAACTCAATATCCTGCTCCTTTGAATTTTCAACTTCCTCAGTACAATTAGTAGGAGAAATTACCTGGACCGTTTGTGAATCATCGCCGAGAAACACATTCTCCACTTCTGCATCACCGGATACTGGGATTTGCATTTTGTGTGTATTACTACACCCTTGAAGAGACGTAATATTCTCTGGACTTTTTCCCCTCTCCGATAGTAATTCTTCCTGACTACTGTCAGAAACCAGCTCATTTTCAGACAATTGTCGGTCCACTGATTTTCCATAGTAACTCCTTCGATCGTATCTGTCATAACCTCGATTACTCCGTTTTTTACGGTTACGGCTACGACTTCCTAACGTACAGACAAATAAGAATAAATAAAAACAGATCTTATTAGGAGGTGCTGTTTATGAAAAAACATCGATCTATTTAATTATATATTTCCATTTACTCCTCCTTCTTTTAAATATTCCACATAAAAAGAATATGTAACCAAACTTATTATTAACCTAGAAAAGGTTATATGGCATCGTATGACAGTTGAACTGTCATTCGAGCGAATAAAAGCTTACTTGGCGTTGGAATATACATATGGAGGTTACGTGCACAAATTTGCTTAATTTAGCACTTTTAAAGGCGAATTAGTTGGACTAAGACGCCTAAATTGGCGATGGAGTATCCGTACGAAGATTATGTGCACAAATTCCATTTAATTTGGCATTCTCAAGGTGAATTAGTTGGACTAAGACACCTGAACTTCGTAATATACGTCTGTAGCGTCCCTTCAGTTGTTTGTTTCCGAGGTTAAATCCGTACTTACTATGACTTGATGAGCTATCTCGCTCCGTTTTTCTCCGTAACTCTTCTTCCAACCGTTTTAATCTCTTATACAAATATTCCACATCTTCGGTTCTACTCGAAGGTGAATCTTTGCGACTTCTTTTCCCCATTTTTCCTTTTCTTCTTCTTCACTACGTGTGGCTTGATCGGCACAAAATAAAGGAATGAGAATGTTAAACAGGCGAGGTACGGTTGTCAAGGTATTTTATTTATTTTAACGTTAAAGATTGTGGCGACATCGGCATGTAGAGGATACTACGAAATTGATCTTGAGGAAGAGGCGCGCAATACAATTGTGTTTTGTTGTGTTGGGTTTTTAAATGTTATACATTTAATCGAACCTCGTTAAGTCGAATCTTAGGGGAACGGAGAATAATTCGAGTTATGGAGTAAATTGAGTTAGCAAGGTTTCGAGTTATAGAGGTACGGAAAAAATTCGACTTATAGAGGGTAGACGGTTGAAGAAAAAGGAAGAAACAAGCAAAAAAGCTATCGCAGAATTTTTTTATTTCGAGTTATAGAGGGTTTATTAATCAAACTTTGAGATATAGATGTCAATTCATAATATTGACCTCTATATCTCGAAATAATTCGAGTTGTAAAAGTGAACTAAGACGACTGCTACACTTGCAAACACTTCGAGTTAATCTCTTATTTTTATTCGACTTATAGAAATTTTCTCTAGGGAATGAATCAAAATTGAAATTATAGAGGTTTTCGTGATTAGCGAAGTTCGACCGGATAATGCTTTAGAATATAAACTAATATCGCAATCGTAATAAAAAGTATATTCCTAATCCATTCGTGTATCGCTAAAAGCATTATCCTCCAAAATAATATTCAATGGCATATTATTCTAACTTTATCATGAACAATATTTCCTGGTAAGCACGATCGGATCTTTTAAATTTATTAAAAGTTAATACAATCGATTTTTAGATCAAACTTACGAGTATGCATCCTACCGTGATAAAAAAAAAAAATTAACCAGAATGAAAATCAAGGAAAAGGAACGAATGAAGCTATCCCGTTAAAAGGATTCGTTCTCCGTAACGTTGAATCACCGAATACCACGAAGCGTTTCGTTCGAGTAAAACGTAAAGAGTCGAATCTATGGCAAGCCCCACCATCATCACCGAACCGAAACTGCGGAGTTTGGCTCGACTCGTTCCGCGGTCAGGCCGGAAGAAAGACTAGAAATTTATGCGGAAAATCCAAGGAATTCGCGGGCAACGAATCGTCCGGAAACCGCCGGATTGCGCCCGCGAGATTTCAAAACGATCCTTCATTCGCTTAAAACCTTTCCAGGAATTTGCGTTCTTCTCAACCCCACTCCGCCTACGTTAGATTTCATTTTTATAGGGAAGACCTCGATATCGGCGATAACTCTGTCGATCGAACGAATATTTTATCGACTATAATAATTGACGATTTCTTAGATCGTTGAACGAATATTTTATAAGGAATTTATGTAATAACTTTGATAGCTCCTTTTATATATTGTCTGACGTAATGTCGAACCTAACCCGATAACTTGTTTCAATTATAAACTGGGTATCGAATTAAATGACAAGTCTTTCCAAATGGATTTGTTAATGATATAAAATGGAAATTAATTCAGTTATTAATAGGTAAACTAAATACTGAACGATCCATTATATCCAATGTGGAAGGCATAGAGTCAAAAATTGTCTATTTCTCAATCTGCATAAAAATCACTCTTCACGGTGCCGGTGTCTTATTGATTTCTTGACCGGTTAGACCTTTTAATTTATAATGGGAAGTAGATTTTTGAAATAATCGAACATACTTACGATTTTTTGAAATTGTTTCTAGGCTTTTTTTTATTTGGTAATCATTTTTTCGTAACTTTGTTTAATATTGATTCAAAACTCCATTTAATTCTTTCACAGTTTTCCTATTTTTTTAGTTAGTAGATTTTTGAAATAATCCAACATACCCCTAACTAAAAAGATAGAGAACCTGTGAAAGAATTAAATAGAGTTTTGAATCAATATTAAACAAATTTACGAAAAAAATTATTACCAAATAAAAAAAAGCCTAGAAACGATTTCAAAAAATCGTAAAACGGTAACAGCGATTAAATAGCGGCACGAATAGCAGCAAAGTGGGACTCGCTTTCCGTTATCTTCAAGAACAATGACGGCGTCTACTTCGACGTGGATTGGAGGAGACGTAAGCCGATTTACCGTCGTAAATCAGGAACGGAAGAGAAACGGAGGAATGAAATATAGATAGGAAGATATTGTCGTTGGAATTCGAGAAGGCGGTGGAGCGACGCGACGCTGCGAAATTTTTCGCACTCCTTCTCTTGTTCCATCTCTTTCTTTATCTCTCTGCTTTTCTCGTTCTAACTCTACGCGGGCCGTCTTTGCGATTACGGCTAATATTCGCGAGCTTGCATCTCCTTCGCGATAAGTTTACGTACTCTGCTTTCTCTCTCTCCGGTGCCAGCTCTGCTAGATCCATTCTAATATAATTACTCTGCCAGTTCCGTGACGCAGATTCGGGAGATTTCTCTTCCCCTCTTTCTCTCTTCGTCTCCTGACGCTCTCTGTCTGTCTGTTTTGGTACAAAAAGGATCGTCTGTGCGATAGTGTACGTGAAACTGCACGTTCTCTCTCTCTCTCTTATCTTATATACGCGTATACACGTAGATAGTAGTAGATGGTTCGTGCGTTTAGATATCTTCCTTACCTAGTAGTTTCTCTCGGAGAAACGGAATATCGATATTCTTAGAGAACTAGAGAGAGAGACGAAGAAGAAAGCTCTCAGTAAGGAGCAGAGTGGATAATAGGGATTAAGAAGCTTTGCCTTTGAACGAGATCTCGTGAACGAAGCAACCGAGAGAAATATTTTCCTTGAAAAAAAAAAAAAGAAATAACCAGAGACAGAGTGAGAATGGACGAACATCGAGAGAAATAACAAAGAGAGAAAGAAAAGTCCAAGATGCGCGTCACTTCGAGTCTCTTTCTACAAAAGCAGCTGGGTTGGAAAAAAGTTCGAGATTTGGGTTCCCCATCCACGCGTAGGTACCCTGATGGCAACCAATTACGCGGTGGCATTAAAAGCTACGATAAAGGGAGAAGCACCGAGCGGAGAAACTGTACGGGAATATGGCTTGCGTTAGCCTACTTGCAGTTTCGAGGAGGACGGACTTTACAGTGTGTGTGTGTGTGTGGTACTCGAGAAAGCGAGGGAGAGACAGAAAGAGAAGGCACGTCGTACCTACTCCTATTCGCACGTATCTTATTGTCAGGAAAACACGTTGCGCATTACGTTCGGTCTTGCCGCATCCGTACAAACAATACATACGTAATGTACAGTCGCCTGCGGTGATTCCATTCGAATCTTCAAAGCATGCGAAATCTATTCTTGCTTTATTGCATGTTGCGAGAAGGTTATATCTAAGGAAAGTGTTTAATCAAGAAGACGTATATATGTTCAAATTTCCTGGCAAAAGATACGTGTAAAACAAAAAGATATATGTGACGTGTTATGCCTAGAAAAAAGGTGTAGATTCAAATTACCTGAAAAATTATATATTTATAATAGAAACTAATATAAAAATACCTATAGTAAATAGAAAAATCTCGTGAAACATGGTTCAATCATACTATTCTCACCTGCATAAACTATAAAGGTAAAAAAGACATTGTTTGATTTTTGCAGAAAATCATTATTTAACACTAGATTTACCGGATGTATTTTTACTTGAGTAAAAAAAGAAGAATATAAAGAGGAATCAACATTTACATATATTTCATTACTTAACTAAAAAGCATGTATGATTTTTTTTAAATAATTGTAAAGTTTCATATATGTATATAGTAATCAAATTTTTAATGAGTCAAATTGGCTCAGTCCGTAAATCTAGTGTTAATAGCAAACAAATTGTATTTACACATATTGAAATTTTACTCATCAAAATTATTACTCATATTTGTATTATACACATTTTTCAAGAAATTACTAAACATACACGAGTCAATGTCTCTAAAAATATCACGAAAGTACAGTTAAAAAGGTGTGCTATTTTTCGTCAAAAAAACATTGTATTCAGTGAAAAAACGAGAACAATAACAAAAAAAAAGAAACTATTCTCTGTTCCGTCAAAGATCAAAAAGCATTGTGTACCACGAGAACAATTGTTCGTCCGACTGTACTTCGACGAATTCTCAAAGCGGATATATACCCTGTGCGTCGTCGAGAAGAGCGCCGGGGACAAGTAAGTAGGGTGAGATAACGCGGAAGTGGCACATATATCGGATGGCTGAAATCAAAGTTAGCTCGCGCTTATATCACGAAGCTTTTACCGACTCCCGAGCGTACGGTTCCATCCGAAGTATTTGCAAACACGAGTTGCCCACGTTCCGCCATCATATCCCTCCCCCCTTAGTTCGAAACGCCGCCAACGGGATATGCGATCGCTATTTCCTTACGTTAGTATAAATTTGACGATGCGTTGTCTTCCTCCCTCGCGTTCCCGCGAGAATACTTCCGTTTCGTTGGGTTCCCGTGTGTCCCGAGTCGCGCTCTTTAAGCTCTCGAACTTGCGGACGTTTTATGAAAAATGTATGTATCCAGCTAAAAGGATAACCACACGAGAACCGATTCCACCAGCCGTGTATATCGTACGAGACACGTTGGTCCCACTGAAATTTATCACGACGAAGCGTAAAGTAGAAGTAAATTAACCCTTTGCACTCCGCTGTCCCTTCTGAGGCACCATATTTCCAACATCATATCATTTCATTTCAAGCGATATATTGTCTATATTGTAAAAAAAAAAAATTGTTCGAGTTGTTGATAGGTGAATAGGAGTAAAATCTGTAAGTATAAAAAAAAATTAAGCGTCGAGGACCACCCGACATCGTATTATACTCAAAATCGGTCTTGTCGAGTCAGACTCGACGCGGAGTGCAAAGGGTTAAAAAGAATGGAAACGATGGAACATTTTAATGCGAATTTTTAAAAGAAATATTCCGTTGTCCTATTTAGATTGATCTTAGCTAGCTCGTTGATACGTTGAAGCGTTTATACGTGGACGAGATTAACGTTTATTGCTTTAAGCGAGCTCCTCCATCTTAGCGATATATCAAAATGTCTAAACGTGGAGTAACCTGTGAACTCATATTTTATACAAGTGGCGCATAGTAAAGTACAATATTGATTTTTCGTAGAATAAAACACGATATTCCCTTGGAAACCTTCCTTAGAGTAACCCAGTCATTTATTAGTGTTCTAATAATCGTGTTGTATATTATAAAAATTGTTAAGGAATTTTGAAAGACAAATTTGATTCTCTCCCACTAGGGCTCTTAAAAGTTTACAGAGTTAATATGCTTGCGCGCGTGCTACTTTATAAACATTTATAAGCACGCGTCCCGAACGGTTAATATAAACGAAGGCATCGAGTATGCATCGTCGATATTCCTATTTCACGAGGAGGTGTGTAGCTGCATTAGAAGATCGTGCCCATCCACTGTCGGATGCATCTCGCTCGTCTACATCAACGTAAAATCGAGCTCCTGCTCATGGATATTCATGGTCCAATCCATAGAAAGTACCTACGAAATGTCTAGCCGGATCGGGAGATAGCCCGAGTTCTTTATCGACTAAATAATTTAATGGAACGGGATATCGTGACTCTTACGTTCCTGAAGATATTTATTTTTCGTGAAACGTAGAATATCCAAAGTGCCCGACATTTATCTATATTCGAATAACTCTACGAAGTTGATATTGAAAAACTTCATCGTTTTTACATAACGTAAAAAAAGAAACTATTTAACTATATTAACAAATAATATCGAATTAATCAAACGTATAATCAATTTTTAATAAAATAATTTTGTTAATCCAAAAAATTCTAAACCAATCAACACGCAATCCATCACTTAAACAGCTTTGGTAATTAAATACAGAAATTCATCGCTATTCGCGGATTTGCAATTCGTGATTTCAAATATTTGCTGCTCGTCTACTCTGAACATTTATTTAATTAAAATTATTTCATCGTAACGTATTAACTTATTAATGTTATAAAATTCTGAATTAACAAAGCTAAACATGCTCCGTCGTTATCGTAACAAAAAAAAATCGTTACTATCGGATTCTCTCTTCGTCTCAATATTCGCCCTTATCAACACCGTAACCCCCGTAAAAAATTACCGTAATTTAAATTAAAAATTATCCTATAAAAAAATGATGGCAACATATTTGATCTTTGTGTGAAACAAACCACATAGAAAATGACCGGACTCGTTAGGTCGTCGGAAAAGAATCGTAAAGCAACGTTTTAATAAACGGCACTCGCGTGTTTCGCGACATTACGGCGTGGTACGTAAATCAACACCGTCGCGAGATACATAAAGGATTGATTTAGAATACCAGGAGCGAATATGTATAAACATCCGTGCATACGTGTCAGAAAAAATCTAGGACAAACGTTGGGACTACGAGAGTTCAACGAAACTCTTGCTACTTTATCTCTTTCGCAGAAAGTTTCGCGTTAATAAAATCACGATTTAATGGAAAGAAAGGAAGCCGCACGTACTACATAATCTCGTGGCTGCGTTCACGCGAGGAATATCTCTCTCTCTCACATACACAGGCATAACTTCATACTCGTTTACCGTGACCGTAAATAATTGTGTAAGTAGTACGAGTTTAAAATTGGCGCGACCACGAGCAACGAACTCGAGTCAAAATTTTAACTTCGATTTTGAACCTTTCACAACCTACAATTATAGGTTTTGGACACTTACCCAAGTCGAAATTTTAATCACGATTTGACCTTTCAAAATGCTCTGTTAGAAGTTTCGGATAAAAAATGAAGCTTATATGGAATTGAGAAAATATGTGGCGAATAAACTGCGTTTTCAATCTCCAAGTGGCCGTTTTGTCCGATTTTAACAAATGGAGGGTCAAAACGTAGCTTATAAACTTCGTTTAGATCCTCCAAATCCTACCAACGTAGGTTTTTTAGTGTCTAAAACCTACAATTGTAAATTTTGGAGAATTTGTAACGTCAAATCGAAATTTAGAACTTTTTGTAAGGTCAAATCGAAGTTTAGAGAATTTTGTAGGGTCAAATCGAAGTTTAGAGCATTTTTCATGGAGCATCACATTTAATAGAAAAAGTTCATGGAAATCTTGCCGATTCCCCTCATCGAGAAAAGACTCTGCCGTTGCTCGGAATACGGCGGCATATAGAAACAACAAAGAAAAGTAGGCTTTGGAGGATCAAACCGAAATTAAAATTTCGACTCGGGTACAAACCTACATTTGTAGGATTTGGAGGGTCTAAATAAAATTTATAAGCTACGTTTGGACCCTTTATTTGTTAAAAGCGGACAAAATGGCCTCTTGAAGGTTGAAAACCTAGTTTATTCGCCATATGTTTTTCCTATTCCATATAAGCTTCATTTCTAATCTCAAACTTCTAACAGAGCATTTTGGAGGATCAAATCACGATTAAAATTTCAGTTCGAGTTTGGCACGAATTAAACAAAACGATTCACGTTTCTTATTCACGATTCACGTCACTTTAACTCGTCGTTAATAGGTTTCGCTCTAACCATTATGTCTACTTGACGATATGTCTTAATTGAGACTCGCATTGTTTCGAGTGAGGTTTCGTACTCGATTTAGAGAATATAATACTTTTCATTCGATTATGTAATAGATTGTTACTCGTTAAAATTCCCTATCGTTTTTATTAAATACTAAAGTAATGTTAGAAGTATTATACAAATTTGACAGTTTTTTTTATTATTTAGCAAGAATTTGTTGTCGTTAAATAGAGAAATGGATAGATCGTTATGAAGATAAATATTGGTAATGGATTAGGGGTTGACGATGCTAATGGATACTCGACAAAAACATGTTTTATTTGATACGATATTTGCCTATGGCAGAATGAAAACTTTGTCTAAACGTTCATTTTAACTGACGTTAGTAACTATTTTTGAAAATACTTTTTAAATTATATATTATAATAATAAAGAAAGATCATATTTCTATACTTTGTAATATTCAAGTATAAACTTTTGAAAATTGTGAATGATATCCACTGAGACTCGTGTCTGTAGCAAAATATTAATAAAGTTAAATATATCAACCAAGACTGACGCGTGATTATCTCGTTACCAAAGAATCATTAAATAAGGGAACACGAGATAACAAGAGTAATCCAATAATATAGAAAAAATTATATCATGTTTCGTTTAGTTATTGTTTAGAAGGACTTAGAAGAGAAAGCTACGTTCGCGATCACCTATATTTCAGCAGACTGCATAGTTCCAAACTAACTAGAAACACAATTCATTATATACATAAGCTTGAACCAACGAGAAATGATAATCAATGGAATCAAATTGATTACCCATATCAATAGAACGTAACAAACAGTATACAACTTTTTCTGCTAATCATATTACACGATACAAACTTCTATTTAATTACAAAATTCAATCACCAATGCAATAAATTTCCTAGCCGATGTACCACATCATCGATGTAACGAACAATCACTCCACTTTTTAAAGGAATAAATAAAAATCGTGCTCTAAAAAAACAAATCGATATTTTTATGTATTCCACCGTCGTACTCGCCTTTCATATCACGTAGGATTCTCCTGTCACATGACGCGCTCGCATGCACAGTCCATTAACGTCGCCAATCATCGATTCGAGATTTTTGCAGCAAACCACGTTCGTTCCACTCTTTTCTAAACGAAAGAGACTCGTTGGGTCAGCGACCGCTGGTGTGGGTTGTTCCAAGCCATGAATTTTCGGTATGAATTCGTCGTAATGAGGACGTTGGTTATTCGTTGCATATTTGAAAGGTTGAAAGAGGGTGAGAGAAGGAGGGTGGTATGCCAGGGATGAGATTCAGGGGGTGGAGGGGGTGGATTACAGCGAGGCTTTCAGACGGTCGGACCGTCGAGCGCGTGACCGCGGCGAGAAAAGGATGGAGAATGAAAATATACAGGGTGAAGAAGAGAGCATTTAAATGGGGATACTCCGAATATTTGACTGGCTTATAGATTGCCTGAAATACTTCGGTTTCAAGTAAGTTATGTAAGTTTAAAAGGATGAATGTGCGAGGGGATAAGAAAAAATATTTCTTAAAAATCATTTTTTTAAGAGCATACTCGTGTATGCAATACTAGAATACTTTATCGAGCTATTGTATATGGACGTTGATACTTATATCGATCTCTGTTCTGTTAAATTGTCCCAAAAAGTTTTTTTTTTATTTTTTCCCTTTCTAAGTAAATAATAGATGTACAATATTTGATGTCACGTTACCGAATGTTTGACAGACAAGGTTACACGTTGATATAACCACTACCACGTAATATAATTGCGTACACATCGCGAAATAACTTTTGGGACCACCTAATAATTGTACTATTTTCTTTAACGGACAGTGACAGCTGGTTGGTTGATACTGAAAACAACGTTACGTTAAATAAACCACCTTTTATACACGGATACCTACACCTAATACAGGAACAGACAGGGGAATGATGAAGGGATGGCCGACGAAAGAGAGAGATAGATATCAGGGCGGCTAGGGAGACGCGGTACATAAATACAGACTAGCCTGCACGGCACATCAACAATTCATTGCCATTATTAGCAGCATCCTGAGGGATACACGCCGAAATGACGTCGTTCGAGGTGTCGAGCCGGGCTAGCAGCCCCTTAAACGCGCAACTCCGCGACTCCATGCTAATCTGCATTCCTAATCACGCGCTTTGCTTCTTGTTTGGAGTCCCTCGTTAACGATCCCCCCTAGATGGCGGTATACCCGTTGGAATAATAGATGGTTTAGATGATAAAGAGAAAAAAAAAAAAAAAAGATAAAATACCCTACCGTATTCGTACCGATTTCGTGGTTTCAACGAATTTGATTGAAAGCGACGAGTTACTCCTCGAGCGAAGTTGCACAGTAAAGTTTTCATGGCTTCGGTCCGAGCAAAGGTTCGTTCCCGTGAAATTGCAGTTTTATCTATCGTAACAGTGGCTTCGGACGATTCCCTTAGGATTTATGAGAGTTGGACGAGAGTGTGAGAATGAAAAAAAAAGAATAAGGTGTTCGAGCGCATTAATTTTACGAGAAGCTACACTTCACCTTTCTCGAGTTAGTTAATCAGAGTAGAAGACTAGAAATCGTTTGTAAGATAAATCCTGATTTCTTTGACACGTTCGACCATCCTTTGTACCCATCGTCGATGTAACAAACGCGATGCATGGGTATCGTTACTTCGATTAAAATCACTGGGAACATTCTTTGGAACTTTTTGTTCGGACCAAACTCGCAATTTATAAAGAACACCTCCCTTCCAGTACGTTTCGTTCGAGCTGGCTATTCTCTTTTTAGTCAACCAGCAAAATGTACGCGTGCAAACTTCTAACGCAAATTGTTCCATGGTCTATTTTTTACCTGGTACGCGCTTGCCGGCAACGAAATAAATACGATTAAAACGACCTGGATACATATTTCTGATTTATTCGGCCGCCGATATATCGATCGATCGCTCGCTCCCGACGAGCTTTATCCAGACGAATAACAACTCTTTTTACGATAAACTGCCAGCGTTGTAATGCCACGATGCCGTGCGAGTGGAAATTGTATTGCGAGCTAAAAAGGTGAGGTACGAGCCCCCGTCATGCAAAAATACGTTCCAACGTATATTATTGATGGCAATACGAATCGATCGAAGTATTTTCGTACCTATGCATTTAACGAGGAACGAAAAAGGAATGATTTTTTTGGAGAAAGTTTGCATTGTGTTTTTAGATTACATAATTGGACGCTCGAATGGATCTATTACAAATAAATGAACAATTAAATTCATACCTGTTCTTTTATATTACATTGTTCTTTTCAATCTAAAAGAAATAATATATAAATTAATTATCATTCCATAATTGAACCCTGAGATGTGCTATTTTGAAATTAATATTCTATTAACGAGTACACGCACACACGCATGTGCGAATTCTTGTCTCTTTACGACGAAAGAACTTCGTGGTGTAAAATCCTCATGCAACCCTTGCAATAATCTTAAATTCCTTACGGTCCTGACTGTGGAGTAAAAAAAAAAAAAAATTGCACATCGATAATCGATCGATCAAAAGAGCGTGCCTGTAACGAGGTACTCGTGAAAGCGATGAATTTAATAGCTTCTCGTTAGCACTAATTGCAAGTACACTCATACACCGAACTTATAATCACGCTGTCCGGTTTTTCTACGGTTTGTATGGGTATGGCAGCTAGAAGAAGTGCCAACGACATCGACAGCTGCATCAACGGTTTCGAGTTGGGACTGATCATGAAGTTTATATCGTAGTTTCTGCTATTGCATAAGCTTTTGCTAGTAATTGTTTAACGAGCAACTTAATAAAATTTGAGAAAGTAGGAAAAGTGCTTACCAAATCATGATATGTGTAAAAATGATTTTTAAGTCTTTCTTTTTAATAGTTTAAAATGTTTTTTAATAACTTTAATAGATTTAATTAATAGTTCAAAGAAAATAAAAATGGGTCGAATTTTAATAACGTTGTAAAAAGTGGTTCCACATTATTATAATGTAAGTTGTATAAAATGTAATTTTTGTCCGAGATTTTACCTAAATCACTTTCATAATTAACAGCAGCACTCGTGTCTCTAATATGCAATATTTACAGAAACCTTCGAATATGTATATCGCGAGTTTCGAAGACGCAGACTTCTCGAGGAGAATCTCCAAAATTCATTTCCCTTCCACTCTGGTCCGGTTCCTTTCCTGGCGGCTACTTCAATTCGTCTCGTCTCGAGACGACGACTCGAGAAGAGGGTCCGAAACAAACGAAAGTAATGCAACCGCGACTTTGAAGGGGGTACCTGGCTAACCCTTACCGGTTTTAAAAGAAATAGCTATTAAGTGGAAAACTGCTCTCTCTTCCTCTTCTTTTACACGTTACCACTTGAAAAAGAGTTAGAAGAGGTTAAATTAATGATCGTTAAGGTTCTTTGCATAAACTATCCCCTCTACTTTGTAATACCATTTTTATTACTCATGATTTATATATTTATGTTTTTCAATGTTTCCGTGTTAATTTAAAGACATTTTTCGGTATATGTCTAGAAAAGATCTATTACCTCCGATGACCCTGACCTATGTTGTCAAAGTCACTCTCCTGAGTGACCTTCAAAAAGTTTTAGGCCACGATCATTTTTTATTAAAAAGTTATTAATAAAAGAAATTTGTGTGTCTTATTTTTTAAATATGAGTTTTTTTATTTTACACGTTTCTCATTACAACATACAAAAATTTGATGGTATTAAATCCAAGACATACCTTAATCCTAAACAGTGTGAGTGTTTGGATTGGGTTTGGTCCGAAACCCAGAAGTTCAAGGTCAATCCGAGGTGAGGGACCTCTTCTATACATTTACCAAGATTATTATCTACGTAGAAAAGCATGGTGAATATTAATCGCGTATATGCATACGTGAAAGTCGACGAACTCTTGGTCTAAAAAAATTCTCACAGACGCGAGATATTTTCTCTCGATTTTACCTAAACTAGCGGAAAAATCGAACGCTTTGATAAATTCTTTAAAAGTAGTTTGTCGCTAGAAATATTTTTTCCTCTTCTCCCTCTTTTTTTAGGTCATGCAATTCTTCATCATACTTCCTTTCGCTCTGAAATATGTACATACGTTACATCGCGGGGTACACACACGCGTGACGAAGTTGGTGCCACATCGTTGGATTTTTCGAGATTAAAATTTTTTACACGTAACGAGATGTCCTCCCCGAACGACGTATCAACGATAAGAATAGAAAAATTGCTCGTGCATTTAAATTTCCTTCTATTTCCTATAAAAATTGTCGCTTTACCTAAGAGAAAATATAAAGTAGGATAGAAAGAACAGGATAAAAAAGATGGCTAACATTTAATCGATCAGCAAAATATTAAGGTTTTTGTCAGTTCTAAAATGTTTTCTACCGGCAAATATAATCAGTTGTCATATTAGGCAACTCTAAAGTTCTTTTTATAGCTAATTAAATACAGTTGCAGCAATATAATTAATAAAGAGGCAAATTAAAGTAAAGAAAAGAGAAACAAAATGCTTGCTGCTGATCAATTATATAATTCTACTAACCAAGTAATAAATTTGCTTCTTAACTATTTTATTGTGAATACGCATAAATATTAAACTAACTAAAGATGTATTTACTTGCTGACAAAATTCAGTTTGTTAGCTAACCATGTATTGCACCTTGTATTTCTGCCGACGAAAACATGCCCAAAAGAAGCAGTCTTTTCTTTGCTAACCCAATATTTAAATAGCATACCTAATAAATAGTTCCCAAAAAAACTCAACATTTGAATAATATCCAATATCGCGTTCGTTCGAGGTGACCGAAAATCCGCATCGACTATTTCCAAAGAAGAAGGAAGTACATCCTCTTACCGAAAGCGTAAGTTTTCCGTCACGGCGTCACGCTGAACGACTTTCGACTCGATAAAGCTTCTCCCCCTTCTTCATTCTTACCCCAACACTCTCTCATTCGTGCTCTTTCTCTCTCTCTTGCAGCAGAAGGAAGGCGCTAGAGCAATTAAAAGTTTTATCGACGTGTCCGTCCCTCCCTCGTAACAACCCTCTTACACCCCCGCAAGCCGGTGGTGCTACCGGCTGGTGGTGCTATCTCGAACGGTGCTCGACGAGTGCCAGAGAGCGAGATGCAGCGAGCGAGAAGATTGCCGGTTAATGTAGCGTTATAAAGCGCTCCGCTTTTCGCGGCTCGTGCGAGAATATACCCTTCTCTCTCTCCCTCGTTCTCTGTCGATCCTTCACGGTCCGTAGCTACCAAGACCCTTTACCACGAGCCTGTATGTTTGTATATACATCTCTCTATGGGTATACGTGGTAGCTATATATGCTAGAGAAAGAGACACGAACATTTTGGGTCGCGTCCGGAATAGACTGCGATTCGCTGGGTCAGGGATCTCGTTCGAAACGTGTCCGGAATGTATTTCGACGGTACCGAGCTTTCCCGAACGAACAACGAATTTTCCTTCGACCCTCGAATTTTACTCGCACCGTGAAAGATTATGAGAGAGAGACTGGCCCTCGTGACGTTTTCTCTTTTCGTACTTTCTCATCCTAATGACAAGAGTTCTATCTCTCAGGGGTTTCTTCCTATCTCCGTTCTATTCTCTTCTTCTCTGGCAAAGTGTTTACGATCAGGAGAAAAGTAGGAGTCATCGGACCAGTCGAGAGAGCTCTACTCGCGATTTCTTTCATTTACGACGTACGTACATAACGTAGGGACGTAATTGCTCGAGTGGTGCGACGGTAATAAAAGAGTGGAGTCTGCTTTGCGAGATTTTGGAAAAAGGGGGAGTAACTGGTGCCGATGGAAGTGAGTTTTCGAACTTTACGATCGTTCGGTGGAGCTTTCGGAAGAATCTTCGTGGAAATTGTTACGTTAGAGAGAGTCTGGGTCGTGAAATTTTCAGGGATTACTTTTCGCACGGTAAGTCGCGTTTTTTTTTATGTGGGAAGTGACGAAGTTACGGTATTTTTTACTGGTAGTATTAAGGCTTTGAATATTGATAAGATAATAGCGATTTTAGATCGTTTGATATATTCAATTGTAATAATAAAACGTAGGAAAGGGCTGGAGATATAAGAATTTTATAAATATTTTAAATGAAACTAGAAGAATCCATTATTAGTCATTGGTATTTAGGTTATTGAGAATAATTATTAATATCGAATTAAAATACTTTCTTATGATATTTGGCAATGTATAAATGCTAAGCTTAGACAAATATTAAATTAAAAAATTAGTATACACTACTTTTTGATCTCATCTAATTTCATTTAAATAATTCGTACCTCGTAGGATTAATTTTTAAAGAACCTGATCAAAATGTCAAAACTAAGCTATCTAGTCTCGATATTTGCGTATCTACATCAAGTTAGTTGCAATAGATCGCAAAAATATTATAAATCCTTTTCAATGCATCGTTTCTTATTTTTGCTTGGACACCGTCCACGATAAAATACGCGAATTGAAGTGAGATATTGCGTGTCGTCCGACTGACAGTAGGTAAATTCGCGAAACGTTCTATATTTTATCCGTCGAACGAGAGCGCGAGATAGAGTTGCGTCTTCGTCGCGTTTCGGTTCGAAGGAAATCTCAGCGTGCTTCGTTGCAACGATTTATAGGTAAAACCACCACCATGAGAGATATAGCGATATAACGTATCGAGACACGACATTTACATCGGTTTATAAACATAACCCTCGTATAGAAGTTAATCGAATGAATTTTTCTCACATAATAACATCATTTTTATTTTATTTATTTGTACACAATTTTGAAATCTGTCGTATATAAATTAATTCCCCCAAACGTGTCATCTGACTTACTAGTTACAACAAAAATTGTATGCTATTAATGATAAAAAAAGAAAAAATCCCTCGATACCATAAAACTGTTGTTTTAACAATTTCTTTATATAACAAAAAGTTTGCAAATAATTTAGATAGCACACTCAAGTAAATCACCCTGTATAGTTATATACACACCGAAGGTTTCGTAATTACGGTGTAAACAGGATCGATGATACGTGGAAATATTTGTCATTCGACCGTTCGATTGCCCAATGATACACTCGTGATCGATTTTCTTTTTTGTCCTTTTATTTAAATAGCTTACAAAAACAGAGAGATCGACCGTGTAGTTTATCGTACGGAACACAGAAGAGGAAAACAACGCGAGCGATCGAGTGCTCCAAAGGGAATTCTTTGATTTTCGTATTTTTTTTTTTTTTTATTATTGTTCGTTTTCCTTTTTTTTCATTTTCTCGAACTCTCGTCGACCAACGGCAAAGTTTCCGATCCAACGGCGTAGCAGCCTCTTGAAAGTATTTCCAGGTTCGGCCGGCGAGCCGGTTTAAAATGAATATCGATTTGGGCATTAAGGTTTATGGCGAGAGAGATAGGAGATTTAGGAGCCCGAGATCCCGGAGCAACGAAAGCTTAATGCGCGATTTCTCCTGTTATTCCGAGATCTCTTCCTCTCCCTCTTTCTCACTCTCCCCCTTTGGATGAGAAGGAGCAAGGAATATACACTTCAAAGTAGTCTAAAATGTAGGAGAGCAAAACAGAGAGATCGCATCCGATTTGCATGAGAATGATCCTTAAAATGCACGTGTCTCGCTATCTAGCTACATTTTCTATTTACTTAATTAGCTAATTAAAAGAATTAGCCAGGTGGTTTTTAAAAACTCGTTAACCAACGATAAAAAAAGAGTGTGCAATGTTATTAGAAAACGTCGCCTTCGAGATACACGTGTAATTAATTAATTAAATAACGTAAATCATTTTAAAAAATCAAAAAACAAAGTAAAAGAACGTCAAGGGAATTTACTAATATAACACGTTATACCGAGTAACCTACTTTAATGTATGCATAAAACTGCAAGTACAACTCAAAGTTTTTTTAAATCCCCCGTAACAATTCGAATAATCCTGGTATTCTGGCATTGATCGATTAAAATGGGACAGCTTCTATACCTCGCGGTACATCGAATATACCAACACAGGTGTATATAGATCTACCACAAATATAGCACCACGCCAGCTTATTGCCACTCGATTCCCCGCGAATGTAAATCGTGGAAATATACGTGCTTACGTGGATAAATATGTACGCTAAGCCGATCGGCTGGCTGACTAGCTAGCGAACGAACGAACGGAGAGAAAGGATGTGGAACGATGAAGGTAGATAAGAAGACAAAGACAGCTGCTGCAAGTCGAGAAGCAAAAGAAAAAGAGAGAGAGAAGACGAATGCGGCTGGATGTTGAATTCGACGAGAATTCGGCAACGAGCCAGCTTCCATCCGGCGAAAGAGTTCACCGGAGCTACTGCCAGATTCAGAAACGATAATCGACTCGGTTTCCGTTAGTATCGCTAACAGATGCGTTCTAGGTTAACTGGAAATCCTTCGTTTGACGCTGTAAAATTGAGTGAGATAGACCAAGAGAGAGAGAGATGGTGACTTGTTGACTCGACAAACGCGAGACCGACTTCCTCGCATCGAGTAAGAAGAATCACGGTGTTTAAATTACAAAATCTCGGTCGTCGGTAAACAGTGTAGCAGCTACTGTAATTCGATAAATTGATTTACGTACAGTACATGACCAAAGTATAGAAACACCATTTAAAATATCTCTCCGAAGAAGATCGTCCTTCTTGTGTACACACTTTCTTGCCGATTAATGTTTACAATTATAAATTCTGCTTTTAATACGTAACGACCGTAGCTACCTTGTATCGTGTAGCGAGGGTTTTACTTTTTAACCGACTTCGAAAAAGGAGGAGATTACTCTATTCGACAGTGGGCGATGTTGCTTTTTTCTGACATTCCTTTCAATTTTCATTACCTGTGCAATTTAAATTGTCGTAGTTGACACATACTTATTTATTTATTTATCTTCCCCCTTTTTTTTCAAATTATCTGACACGTTCGCTGTCAAAGTAAATTATAAACGCGCGTCAGAAGCGAGAGATATTTACCTCGATAAAAAAGAACATACCTATTGCAGATCATTTTCTCCGTGATATTTCTTTTTTTATTTCGTACAGATACATATCGTGTTAATTTTGAAAGATAGATAGGAATACGCGAGAGATTCGTCGCTTTAAGGCGATGACGCGGTGTATCATTCGGTTATCGCGTATGCCAACGAGGAATTATTTTATTAACGATCGCTCGATATCAAACAAACTTTCCTCGTTTTCTCCTAGCCCACCCCAACACCACCCTCTATCCCCAAACCATAATTAATTAACTCGCGCACGAGTCTTATAAGACCGGCATAAAGTTACAAAGCCTCGGTCGTCCGTTCGTTCGGAACTAGCTAGCTAGCGAGCTTGCCTCGAACACCCAACGTTCGTACAAACTAGCACGAAACTTTTGTCCCGTGGCTTAACTGTGTCTTAGAATTTCATCGTTCATAGCTATTTATTTATTTATTTTTTTCTACTTTAACGAAAACGATTCGTTTCTTTATTTCTCGTGCGACGTAATCGATGTTTTTTTTTTCGGTGATTATGAAAGTCTAGATCACTAAACATTCTTCTAATAATTTGTTTAAACCTCTTCTATTTATTGGTTAATAATAATTTATATACATCTCTGAAGTCTCGATGCCTCTTTTGTAATAAATCAAGAAGATCTATAACTTAACCCTTTGCCTTATAATATCGTGTGAGACTCGTTGTACAAATTCCGAGACAAGTATAAAAAGCACGAGCACACTCATGGTTCAATTCTTACAAGTTTAATTTTTTATATATTTGGTTTTTATTGTTCATTAGTCTTTGTTTAGACATACTTGTGATTGATTTTTTCTCAATTTCTAGTATTAATTTGATTGAGTGCCCAATTAAATCACAAGGCAAGGGGTTAAGAATGAAAGTATCCGTCGAATTGAGTAACCACTTTTGCGAAGTCGGCTAATAAATGAACACGTAAATCTAAAACATATATTATTTGTTTGTTGGCTCTAAATATGGTATTTAATTCTACGAGGAATTATGAATGACGTCACGCGTGTAAAACAACATGCTCATTAACATACTTGTAACATCGTTTAAAATTATTTCTAATTACGGTCCAATCCTCACCTCGCATTTAAATGGGACGCGCGCTTATTAAAAATCATGCACGGGAAATCCTTCTTAACGAGAGATAAAGTAGAAGCAAATTTCGATGAAAAGTGACAAAGAGATAAAGTAATACTGTTTAAAGAAAATACAAATAATAATATCGTTTTGTTACAGCTATTTACGTAGCATATCGCGAGCCAATTAAAAAGATATCGCTTTTCTATTTAAACGAACCGATTAGACGCTGAAAGAAGGAAAAGAGTTACTCGACGCAATTTTTGTTTTCATTTCCAACGTTTGTCAACGCTTTCAACGATATGCCCGTAAAAAGGACGGCAACGAGAAGGAAAGAGAACGGTCGCGAAATTGGCCGCTGAAAAAGCTTAAAAAACATCGTTTCGTTGAATTTTACGCTGCCCGTCTGACTGTAGCAACTTTTGCAGAATATTCCTAGTCTTATTAGTGATTTTTTTTTTTTTTTTGTTCATCTCTAGGCAAAGTTAAACGAAAAGTCAAATTTATGGTACAATACTAAAAACTCGTGCAGACCGAAAGCACTTAAAATTTCAATTCAACGCGAATGTGCGATTATAACGAAGTTCGTTACGAAAATAACGATGTGTCCCAAGTTTTGGCCTTTACAAAAATGCATATTTTTCCATACCTTTAACATCGAGCGCCATTTTCCGACATATTCTTTACAATACTAAAATGATACTCGCGTTAACTCTTAGCCAGACGTTTTGGCTTTCTAAAGTAATAATTGGTTAAGAATTTTAGCTTGTAAAGTAGTCCGAACGAAGCCACTTTTCGTATTCGGAAATTTTTACGAATTTGAGAGTCTAAATAACAGCGTTTTCAAAAAAAAAGATATCTTTGAAAGTTCTCAACCGATTTTAACGATCGACTACTCTTTCGAAAGCTTCCGAGAAAAACATGTTTACTAATGACACAGATGCTGTTTTTAGCTTTTCGTGAATGTTTTAATTAAATTTTCAAATGTACCGCGTACTGCAGAAAGATTTTATTTGTGCTACTTTATAGTTGTACTTTTCTAACTAATTTTAAGCTGCTTTATAATACATTGTAGCTCGTTTCTAAAGCCAAGGAAAATTATGTAAAAAAAAAGGGAAAAAAAGATTCGTATGAAAAACGAGAGGATGTTCAACGTGAAAAAAGCGTAGCAAATTTATTATCCAAGGTGGGTTGATAATTTATCAATCGCAGGAGACAGTGGATCACGATGAATTATCACGTGTATGGCTTAAGTCAGCACGCTATGTAAAATAATAGTTTGCGTGAATCAGTCCTTCGAACGTTAAGAATCACGCTCTATTTATACCAAAACTATTATCTATTTCTGTTTAGCCCGGAAGCGGACAAAAATAATATTAGACGAAGGGTCGAATTCTTTGCTCTTCCCTCCTTACAAGAAATATAGTATCGATTACGATCATTCTTTTCGAAAAATGATTTAAGTCAGCTAAGATTAAAAACAAGCATGCTTGCACTTGCTTACGAATGAACCGATAAATATTACTAGACTATCTCCGAGTCTAAATATTTCTGAAAGAAAAATATCCTATGACTTAAATCACTGTACATTGGCAACATTTCTGTGATGAGCGAGCAAAAGAGTATACCTAAACTCAATTTTGATAAAAATATGACGAGTATACTAATATATCATACTCTATACCGCTATCTTTTACTTATAATTTTAATACTACAACTAAATTCGAAGTCATTATTTCTATTTCACCTTTGTTAGCTCAGATTCTATAAAATATTATTATTATTCTATATCAGAAAAACAAATATTATAAATGCCTCTCTGCAAAACTAATAATTTCGACTTAAGCAGCAGTAATAACATTTTTGCAAAAATTTTTCTTTCTGATACTTTCAAAGAGGGAACGGCAAAAGGTCGAAAACGTGATGACCCGTCGAATTCGCAGAAGTGCATCGTTATTACAGAATAAACGATATAGAAGGCAGGAAGCAAAAGAGGTGGGATAAACGAGCGACATGAAATTCCATTGATAAGCACGCGGGGCATGCGACGGCTATGCAGAGAATAATCGGGACAATCGTTAAAACAAAATTCTGCGAACGTCGCGCGCTAAATCGTAATTAATATCCCCGTTTCCGACAAACCTAGCCGTTAATCAAATTTTCTTCATAGAGAGGACGTATTACTATGACGATCGCATAACCGTTGCGCTACCATTACGCAAATGGAATTCAAAACGGGCAACGCTCGGCCGTGCCCGCGTAAAAGCGTCGTTAATTATGCGATCGAACGGGGATAAACGCTTAGTGTGTAAAACTTGCCAATGTGATTTGCGAAATGATTATGTTAAAACGTTTTATTTTTAATTTTTTTAATTGTATTAATGCAAATATGTGTTAAGCGTTGAGTTTAAACATATTACGAAAAACGACTATATTGTGAAGTGTGCCGATGCTATTTGATAACAGGCAGATGGAATAATTTTAAGCACTTAATTTGTTGGTAATGAGATAACGTTAAGCCTGCCTTTTTAATTTAATAAATATATGCAGTTATAATATTTAAAAAAATTGTATTTAAGGATCACGATAAAAAGTTTATCAAGCTAATTTGTATCATGTTTTAAGAACACCAGAGACCATGATCCAGGATAAAAAAAATCTCGACCGATCGTAACTCTGTCAAGAAGTAAGCACGAAGGAAAAAGCCGGAAGAACGTCGTCGGCGCCTCGCGAGAAGTTAAAAAAGTTTTCGAGATCTCTCGTGGTGACACGGTTTCACGACATTTGGGTCGCACTCGGTTTCTCTCACTCTCTTTCTTGCATTCGGACGCGAGTGCCTACACTTCCGAGCCTTTTCCCAAAATGCTTTTCGCGTGACTTCCGAGCAAGTGAGAGAAGCTAGCTAGGCCGATGATTCTTCTCGCGAAAATCGTCACTATTCGAAGCTGGTGAAAACGCTTTTTAGTATTGCTTGCTCGATTTGCGGTTTCTCAAAAGGAAAATTTGCTTGAATATCATGGGATTTTTACACAGGTTGAATCACTTGAGACAAGACAACTGAATAACTTTTATAAATTAAGGTGATGTCCAAACCTGGAAGGTAACGACCAAAAAGCGTTAGTATCACTTGTTCCAATTTCCAAAAAATTATAAAAGTTAATTTGGTCTCTTCTCTTCTTGCATACAAAAATCGTGTTAAGAGAGGATCATCTGTACAGGAAAATCCCTTGTTACTAATAAAATTTACTTGTAAAAATTTAATTACAAGTACTTATAAATATATAATTTATATAATACATATAATAATTATAATAATTGTTACGTGCCGGATTCCGATGGTCTCAGGACGCGTAACGGATTCGTCCTCCGAAGAAACTCCTTTGGAAATGGTGGTGTTGAGGAGATGGTTTTGGTGTTAGAAAAGGAAAGGGAAAGGAAAGTGCGTTTCGTCTTGGGTCCGACTGCAGACTCATCAGTGGGGCTGATGCAGGCGGACCCTACCCCAGACGCTATGGTCAGGTAGTTTAGGAGTTCTATATATTGTTATAGGGTGATATTTGAGTGGTTTCGAGAATTAGGAAAGAGGATGAGACATCTATCGGAGTACTTTGGAGTCGTCTGTGGGTTACGGGACGTAACACCTCCCCCCTTCTAGTAGAGAAGCGTTCGTTCTGCGAACCTTCTCGTAGGATGAAGAAGTTCCATATCGTTTTTGTCTTTTCGTTCGTAGTTTTTCGTATTTTTCGTTGCCCGAAGGACCGGCTGATCCGCCGCTTCTCGGAGGCGCTTGTTTTCTGGCCCGAAGGGGGTCAGCTTCTGTCATCCTTCTCGGAGGCGATTTGATTTTTGTTGTGTCGTCGTTGCCCGAAGGACCGGCTGAGCCGCTGCTTCTCGGAGGCGCTGTTGTCGGCCCGAAGGGGTCAGCTTCTGTCATCCTTCTCGGAGGCTTCCTTGATGTTGTTAATTTTGGCTTCTTCATCCTTCTTCCTTCTTCCAAAGTAGTAGTCCTCGGAGTACCGCTGCCACCAAGATGTTACGTGCCGGATTCCGATGGTCTCAGGACGCGTAACGGATTCGTCCTCCGAAGAAACTCCTTTGGAAATGGTGGTGTTGAGGAGATGGTTTTGGTGTTAGAAAAGGAAAGGGAAAGGAAAGTGCGTTTCGTCTTGGGTCCGACTGCAGACTCATCAGTGGGGCTGATGCAGGCGGACCCTACCCCAGACGCTATGGTCAGGTAGTTTAGGAGTTCTATATATTGTTATAGGGTGATATTTGAGTGGTTTCGAGAATTAGGAAAGAGGATGAGACATCTATCGGAGTACTTTGGAGTCGTCTGTGGGTTACGGGACGTAACATAATAATATATAATAATTTATAATTACAAGTACTTATACATTTTATTAATAATTCAAATGTTAACTTTGATTTCATCCAGAGTTTCGTGCTAAACGAAGGACCAGTTAATATTCAAGTACCGTGCTTTGTCAAAACCAAGCAAAAAATATGTGTGACATATCATAAGTTCGTTATATCCAAATCGTGTTAAAGGAGGATCCCATGTTATGTATTTTCGGCAAAGATTCTAGGCAGTTTCGAGACCCAGTGTTTTATAAAAAATCATGCGTGAAATACTAGCAAAGCATATCAAGAAACGTTCCGTCGAACAAGTTTCTCTTAACGTCCTACATTTTTGTTGCGCGAGGCTCTTATCTCGACCTCTTCTAGAGAGAAAGAAGAACGAGTACGTATGAAAAGCTTTCATCTTCGCACAGAAATCATCTAAGAACGAAATGTGGGAACAATATAATATCGAAAGGAAAAAAAAAATACGCACGGTATTGCGCGCGCGTACGTGTGTTTATACGGCAGGTTGCGATAGACGCCTTTCGATCCGACTATACTTTACATACGTTGACGAGAGAGGGAGAGATATAGGTGCATCGTGGACGTTGAATAAACTACGTAGGAAAAACATCGAGTAGGTATATTTTGTCTAGCAACAAAGACTATTGCATTTCATCGCTCGCCTGCATATCAATTTGTAGGCGACGCGCTTCGATGCGAGAGAAACAGAGAGAAAGAGACACGAATACGGTTGGAGGTGGAAAAGGGCACGAAGGAAAGGCAGATACTCGTTCGTGTATATGTACACGCGAGTCTATCATGTAGGAGAGTGTATATGTGTAGAAGAGAAAGGGAATGACAATGGATAGTCGAAGCACTGGGCTCGCGGCTTCGCGTTTATTAAATCAACAAAAGCCTTGGGGATGGTTTTCAGACGTGAGTGGTACATCTGCTACAGAAAGCTTTTCATCGTATTTCTCTCTCTCTTTCCCTCTCTCCACTTTTCTTCCCGCTCGAACATCCTATCTCTTTCTCTCTGTCCTTTTCGACCCACGCCTCTTTTATCTCGCTCTCTTCTAATTCCTTATTCACCCTTTACCACTTGTTTCCGCCTACAACGAAATCGTGCGTACGCAATGATGCATATTCAAGAAAATAATTCGTACGACCTTTCAAATTTTAAACAATTTCCGCGGTAAATGCTTCTATCCGTGGTATGTTTCATTTTGTTAATGTATTATGGTTACTAGGATCAACGTAAGCCAGCGATCACGGTGTATTAGAAATTCTTGAAAAATAGTTCACAGGAAGTGAGTAATGTCGAAGAATTATGAATTCCTCAAAGTTTTTCATCCTAAAGTTTCTGAAAATTTTGCAATATTGCTTATTATTAAAAATAGAGTAGATAGATACATAAGCGCAATGTCTTTGACCTATTTCAGTTTCTTTCGATGATCGTATCAGGTTTTATTAAAAATTAAATACCAATACTTTAGAAAATGTTCAAGATTGTTAAGATGCTCGAAATTATCGAATATTTGATATTGGTTAGAAGCGTAAAAATATCAACACGAAACTTGATAAAGTATTAAAATTATTTGAAACACTTCAACGGATAATATCAAAAGCTGCAACGATCATGACTCAAACGTCCAATTTTCAATATCATTACAATTTTAAGCTGCAAAATGCAACAAATTCATGATTTATTAGTATGCGAGGAAGATAACTACGTGCAACGTGTGTATCTCGATCGAAATTATTTGCTGGTTTCGAACGAACGAATAACAAAATAACGAAATAACGAAAACATCGAACGGATTCTCCCTTCGTGCCGGGTTGTTATTAACGCTCAATCTATTTTCTATCTCCGTGAACTATTATCCATAGGCATAAATGCACGATATACGGCGTGTGTAAAAGATAGCTCGTGTTTACATCGCGGCTCAAATCGATATCACCGCTGGTTATTCTTGCGCTTCTCGCAAACAAACCTAACACCGATGTCGTGTTCAATGGTAAAACGGTAAACAAGATCTGCTCTGGCAAGGAAAAAGAATTGCCATTGTTCTCCGATCTTTTTTATAACTGAAATTAACGATCTTGGACGAATGATAACTAATCGACCGGATGCACTGCTTTTCCATAATGTTTATGAAATTATATTTGATAATAAATTCAGTGAAATCTCACAAAATGCACGCGACAGATAAAATTGATACTGTACGTGCCATTATACCTCGATGGAATAAAATTATTTATAAATATATTTCTTATCGCTTTTAACCGATTCTAAAATGGATACGAGTATCGAAATATTCTTAAAATTCGATCAGCTGTTGGAATGTTAAGCGATATAATGAAAAGATATGAAAGATTGATCTAAGATTAAGGATAATAACGGATTATGTCGATAAGGAGTAGGTATATACCGGAGTATTTCCTGCAACGTTAATGAACGATTCGATCTAACGGCATGGAGGAGAACCGGAGTAACCCTCGTGATGCTAACCTATTGCTGATTGGCACGCGTTAATCATTAGTTGAGACAGGGATTGTTCCGATAGGTCGAATACCTAAACATATGTAGGTAGCTATATACGCATGTATATACGCATATGTGTAGGTAGAATTTATCCTCCATATATACCTATCTACGCGTGCCTCCAATAAATTGTTAATTATATAATTTCAAATAATAATTATTGTTGGATAGTGATCAATATTATTATTGTAGTTTTTGTATAACTAAATTTCCAGTTTAATATAATGAATAAATTGTTCATAACATCGAGACTCGAATGAGAGCAATTTACATTCGTATTCGGAACGACCGGCTAAAAATTACTTTTAACTTCCATTCAGTCCAAACCGACACCGTTTCGCTCCATCAAGTGCTTCCTGTTATCTTCGCACTCTCGCACGGATTGACGTGGCTCTTCGGAAGGAAAACGAGCGATCGTGTCTAGCACGAAGTGTCCAAATAAACCTTCCTAACATCGACCGCCTCGTTATCGCGATATATGGTCGACGTTAATGATGGTAATAAGGTTATTAATGAATCATACGAGATTATGAGAGAAACGAAAAAGAAATATTCAAAGTTTTCGTTACTTAATTTTAACCTTTCTGCAAATTCTGATATTTTAACCATTAACTACTCGCATTTGTGGTGAAAGAAAGAACTGTATTCTTATAGACTAAAAAATCGTTTAACCTATGAAAAAGCACTTTTTCACACCCGATGACACTGCAATGACCCAATACGAGCAGTTAAGTGTTAAATATAAGAAACTCGAGCAAAATTCGATTTAACTTAAGGTTGTAATTAATAAATCGATATTCTAACGTGCACGATGGTAGAACTGATTTAAAATGGGTGAAAATTATCGCGAACTAGGACATTCGCTCGTACAGCTGACGCTGAACGGAAAAACGAGACTCGAATAATTCTTAATGCGACATTAATCATCGCGGCACGGTCTCGGATCCAGAGAATGGCCCGATTACGTAATTCCGTAGGATGTCTCAAAGAAGAAGAAGAAAGGACGGTGGCACGTGAACGATAATTAATGGAACAGTTTTGAAAGGTGGCTCGGCTGCTGGATCAAAGTCGAACGAACCGTTCGTTCCCTTTTTTTTGTACACTGGAAAAAGTATTTCCAAATTTTCGATACGATTGCATAGAATAGAACGGGAAATGAAGGAAAAACGTAGAAGAGTATGGTATACATCTACAAAGGGGATACCCATTCGCGTGCATGTGAACGTGTAACTAAAAATAATCCGTCCCTCTGTCTCGCTTCTTTCCTTCCGTTCGTCCGTAGCAAAGCGTACGCGCGCGTGCTGTCCTCTCTCTCTCTTTGGCTATAAATAAAAAACAAGAAAGAAAGCAAAAGAGAGAGAGAGAAATAACAAGGAGCACGTATGCCGCTGCGGGTGTCTCGAGTGAAGAATAATTAGAAACTGCGCTTGGAACGTCCGCGGGAGAGAAAACTCGTGGTGCTGCAAATTGTCCCCACTCTCGTCCCCCTGGCCGTTTCTAACCTCAGTCAGGCAACCACTACCATCACCACCACCACTACCACTTATAACCGCAGCAGGCGTGCTACTCTTCTATCCGATCCTTTTTCTCGTGGAAGGCACTCACGCTTCTTGATCCGCGACGGAGCGTCCGTGACGACGCACCAAATGTTCCTCTTCGCGTTCTACGTTCAACGTGCGTAGGTAAAAGCGCATCGATGTGCGAATTGCATCCCTGCAAACATCTCTCCGAGCATCCCCCCACGACCAGCCCTACTTCTTCCATCATCTACCAGGCATTTCCCTGCTACATGCTTCTTTCCCACCCCGAAGGGAAGGAAGAACGGGTGAAAAGGGAGCACGAACTCGAGAGTTCTCGCGAGTTTTCCTCGAGAAATAAAAAGTGTACTCTCGCGAATTTGCGCGACGTGAAAGAGAGATCACTTGAAAAAACCGCGCGGCGTCGTCTCTTCCGCGTCTCCCCCTCTCCTTGCTCGCTCTTTCTCGCGCTAGTACTACCAGGGAATAGCTTGTTTTCTTTCCATTTTTTTTCCCTTTTTTCCTTTTTTCGTCACCCACGAGGACCGGTCCTTCGTTGAAGAGAAGAACGAAGGTAGAACTCGTGTTCCGTCATCTTTAAATCTATCCTAAATTAGATTCTCAAGATTCTATCGTGTTCTGGTCCGGTTTTATTCGAAATTTTACCTTTCATTAGGATCTTGCATTGAGATTATTAAATGGTACTTGCATATCGTCGATGCGTCTGCCAAGCCTGATATGTGCATTTTTGTAATTTTTCATTTTTTCGCTAGATATAGCTATAGATATTCGAAAATAACAGTTTTTTTCTATCTCCTGAAAAGTTGTTTAAATACACATATCGGGTTTGGCAAGCGCACCGACGATATGTAACTTTATGTAACGGTATGAAATTGTTATTGCAGATTCTTTCTACCTGATATTAAAATTTCTTACAAGAATATACTACTACCAATATTTACTAAGTCTTTGTAACTATTAATCATTAATGGACAGAAGAATTTAAGAGATGGAGAACTTACATTTAAAACTTAACATCTAATGTAAGAAATTCTCAGAGCATCAGCCGGCTCGTTTTATTTACTTGAAATTAGGCGCTGTAAAAGATAAAAAAAAAAACGAGGGGAAGAGCGTTTCATGGTCCCATTCACCCGCATTCGCTAAGGAATTTCTCTCCCTTTAAACTACTTCGAAATTAATTTAAGAGACACTTTTTCGTCTTATCTTCGCTTAAAACGACGCTCGAAGGAGGAACTTGCATCTTGTAAGAACACCGTGTAAGAAGCAAACGCCCCGTGCGAAATGTCGTGCATGCAGATTTCGCGTGCATATAAAAAAGAAGGAAGAAAAAAATATGCGTTTACTTTTCCCGTTCGTTAAAGCTTTCGAGGGAAGAATCGTAAAACTTTATACGGGGCGTGAGTATCTCCTTCGCGCGAAAACTTTATATTCCAGACATCCTCGCAAATTGCTCGATCGTTTCAACGCTCCATCATCGATTGGCTCTCGTCGGCCACTAAATTCCATCACGATCGAGATATTTTTAGAGTACTCCCCCTGGATATCGAACGATTCGCGTGCCAAGAACTCCGTGCTCACCTAATTCCGAGGATAAGAGAAATTAGTCTCTGGAGATTACATTTATTTTGCGTTCACGTCGAGTATGCATTTATAATATCTCTTTGTGGTTAAATTTAGCCAATCAGTCTTCATTACAAAATATGTTCTCAAATTACTTACAAAATATCGTTTGTCAGCTGACAGCACGATCAAATTGATAAAACTGCAATTCTTAATTTTTTTTAATTTCAAAATTGTTAATCCATTCCACTAAATTAGTTGCAAAATATCGTTTGTCAGCCGACGGCACGATAAAATTGATAAAACTGCAATTCTTAATTTTTTTTAATTTCAAAATTGTTAATCCATTCTACTAAATTACTTGAAGGTGCAAAAATTAAACATCTAACCTAAAAGACATACAATCGTTTCGGTAATTTAACTAGAAGTCGGTGCACGTTGCCGAATGCCAAGCATCTCTCGACTATGCGGTCTCGTTTGTCTTTCGTGCTTTACAAACAACATCATCTTCGACAACGGTGGACGTCGTTAGCATAGCAAGATCGCTAAACTTTTCGCGGCAAATTCGAATTCGTAACGAAAAAGTTCCGCGGCCATTCGAAAGTCGCGCGCGTAAACAATGGTGCGCTCTCCGTCGCTTGGGAACTTGGAAATCTCATGTTTCTTAAGTGCCTACTTAAAGCACTTTTTAAACGCTCTTGAATATTTCCGTGGCACTGTGGGTACCACCCAAGAGAGAAAGAGACAGGTGCGTACGAGGTCTACATTTGTAACTGATTGGAAAGATAAACGCGTAAAAAAACTCTTTATATATTATAATGCACCTTTGTACAGTCAGATTATTTTTAAAACGCATCAGAGAGGTACGCGAGCCTTGATACAACACGAAACTTTTAGTGAAATTAACAAAAGTCTTTTATTTTACACGGTTTTCATATAACGTACTAAAAAGTTACTTGTCATAACTTCAATGTATATCACACGTCTACGCACAAGTTCAACAAATTTAAAATTTAAAATACCCAAGCTTGTACTCTGTAATATAAAAATTGCTTTACAATTCTAAAATTATTAAAAAAAATTACTACATTCATTAACGAACAAGGACATAACAGGGCTGGGCGTTATCTAAATAAATTATTTGAAAATAATCGTAATTTTTCATTTTATTTTTTATTTAATCAAATATTGATTCAAATAATTTTTAAAAATTCATAGAATTATTATTAATAAAGTGTGTACAACCCTGATACATAATACATTTCTAACACTTTCTTTTGAATCACCTTGTAGGAAGCACCCCGAGAGGTCAGTCAAGGGAAAGCGAAAGTTACACGTAAGAGACGAGGGAAGAAAGAAAACGGAGAAAGCGAAAGAGCATCGTCGTCGATTCCCCGCAACAAAAGGAAAAAGGTAAAAAAAAGTAAAAGTACGTACAGCGCTCACGTAGACTCGCCCCAACCCCCCCGAACACGTGCACACAAACACACGCGTGAGTACACACGCAAGTACGGGACATCATAAATAGACACGAATTGCCGACTTTTATCCTGGCGTCCCTTCAGGACCCTACCCTTACGATGGAAAACGAAGAAATCCGGAAATGTCCTACGTGACCGTCGACGTTTCCACTTCAATCTCGACCTAGGATGCGCCGCGGCGTACATTCGGAAAAGAAAAAAAAGATCTTGAGAATGGTATACTCTCTCTTTCTCTCTCGGAAAATACGAAGGAAAGTAGAAGAAAGAATGGAAGGAGATATCGGAGGGTGCGGTGACGGAAATTGTGCTGGTGGAGAACGCGAAGGGTAGAGCGAACGAGAGGGAAGGGAGCAAGAAAAAAATCGAATTAAACCGAGCATCCCTGGGTTACACTGTGGAAGAAGAAAAAAAGGAAGAGGAAGGCAAGGAAAACAAGGACGAAGCTACCATTGCGATTTTACGGATTCTCCGTTAGAAGTGAACTGGAAGGGGTGACTGGGGTGACTAGGGTTGAAGGGTGAGTCGGAGTAGTGCGGTACCCGTTAGAGCAGCTTTAGGAGGCCAGGATGCGAATTCCATTCCATTAGTCGACCCGTTAACGATCGAACGTGCTCGCTCGGCCGTGCACGCAGGATATATCCTGCGAAAGGTTTTCCTTCGCGGACGACGACTTCGTGGAATTCCAGGAAAGGGTGAGTTCGGTTGGAGAAAGGTATCGAGAAACATGCCGTGCAAAAGGATGAACGAGAACGACCCGACGTAAAAGATTTTCGATTACGTTTTGTCCTCGAGTTCCGCTCCGTTCATTTTCACCGTCCCTCGATCTACACACCTTTTACCCCTTAGACCGCTTCTGTCCCTTTAAACTTTCCTTTTAGCGCAGTTTGATCATTTTTTTTACGTTTAAACCGAGATACTCGGTTCTATGACAGAACGAAATATATTTAGTTAGCTCATTTCTTGAACTCTTTAACATCTTTAAGAGTATTGCTACTGATGTGTACGTTTAGTTTTAATGCTTAACCGGAATCATTGGGTCCGGATGGATCCATAGAGAACCGAAACTCATCTGTCAAATATTGGATCTATGTAATGAAACTGAAGTTTTAATAAAGTTTAACCTTGTTTCTCAATAAAAGTTGATTTTTTTCCAAGGAAAAACAGGTTTCATTTTGCTCTCAGTCCATTTTTATATAAACTACAAGATTTTAGTACATCTACAAAGTGTAATATTACTGGAATTTTTTATCGATTAAAAATGAAGAAAATATAACTACACAAAAAATTGAATAATTTCTTTGGACCTAAAGAATTTGTCCCTGAAGAGGTCTTATATGCTTTGTTGACAAGTAACAGGCCATAGAACGAAATGAACGTTTAACCTAATGCTTCCAAAGATTTTAATTCGCTCATTTTTATAATAACAAGTACCTATGTATAATAAACGGTTCTGTTATATAATCTCTTACGTAATAAGATCAGTTATTATTATATAATACCTTTTTTCCATTTTCTACTTACATCCAGTTTCTCGGTTTTCTAATTTTCAATTTCCCGCGCATTTGCACACACCGTATGAATATTCTACGGAGGTGGGAGAGAACTCGCGCTTATTTGTACGAGACACCGAACGAAATTAGCGTACGGACAGCATTCTCCCGACGTTTATTACGTTCGCCTTCGTCCTCCCAGTAATTCCGGACGCGATCGTTTCCGAAGAGAGGACGCGTTCGCGACGAAATCGCTAAAACCGTAATCGTAAATCTACCTTGGAATTGCTATAGCCAGCAATAACGATCCGTCTCGTTATCTCCCGATCGTTTCATTTTAGTCTTTTCGAAAAGAACCTAAAGGTAATTTCCAAATTCTCGTACGTGTCTACGATAAATTTTAGGTACAATTATAGATAATTAACATATTGGCGACAGCCGACCTAAACCGTACGTACTTCTACGTCATTTATTGATTTAAAAAAATTTATCAATTTCAATATTACTAATTTGTCTACACTTTTAGCAATTCTAAATAATTTTTTTAACAATATTTTGTTTAAAACAATCTAAAAATAATCTATACGTGAAAACTAGACAAATTTTTCAGTCAAGTTTAAGAAATTCATAAATTATTGCTGCTTATTTCCGAACAGCTGGAAATGAAATAGCTAGTCGTTGAAGCGTTAATCGTATAAAAGAGTAATTTGTGTTTTCCGTATACGCAGCGTTAATTCTACATAGCTTACTTCGCGTACCGATTGTAAAACTTCGTTGTAACGCGTGTCGAATTATTTGTTTAAGAGATTACCGCGAAACAAAATCGGTCAGAATTTAAACCAGCACTGTAAAAATGGTGAAGGGCGATCGTAGAAATTACGATCGGTGTGTATCCAAGAAGGTAATCCGATTTACGAGTTTGGACCTCGTAGAATAATACCAAACAAAGTTCTACGTAGGTACAGTGTCTCTCTCTCGTCGTGCGATTAAAACGGAGCAAAAAGGAAAAAAATTGGACAGCTATCGTCAACTTCGAAGAGAACTAGACGCGACATTTCGTTTAATCAAAAGTTACCTACCAGAATCGTCCTTTCCTAAATCGCGTCAAGTGTAACGACGTTGGAAATCCCATCCACGTTTATTGTTCGCGAGAAGGAGCACGATACGTGGACAGTATTTGCATGCCACTGGTCTCACCCACGGGCCATACATATTCATGAGATCCTAATGTTTCGAAGACGAGCCGTCATCGTCGTTCACGAATTCGCTAGTTAGACGAAAGTGTGTTGTCGCGATGAGCAACCACGTGGAAAGACCTACTAATCTGAGATGAGCTTCCATGGATCGGGTTTTCGTGATAACGAAATGCTTTAATGTTCAATTATTGCACGGAATACTTAGGTCAGTATCGAATGACAAAAGGATATATTTGTGTACAATAGGTACTAGTTTTTAGACACGATCGTAGAGAGCGTCATATTGATTTCAATTAACTCAAAAATATGATACGTTACTTATGGTACGAGTCAACGTAACGTTAACAGAGTATTAAGAAGATAATCCATCGTTGTGTTTCATTAGAAATGTTTCTGATCTATACAAAGTAAATTTTGATCGAATCGTACACTCACATTTAACTTCTAAAAATTGGGGTTTGGGTTGCTAATAACTTTAATGTTGAAGCGACTTTAAATAAACTCAATTAAAAAAAGAAGAAGAAAGTAAATTTCTGAAGAATACTTTAGAAGGTAATATCAAAGTGTCCAGTCATCGAAAGACACGCGAGTCATGAACGACATTTTAGGAATGAACTCACGTACATTGAAACTTTTCGAGATTCCAACGTTAATCTAAGCAAACTAAGAGAGCGGGGGACGTAGGCGACTTCCTCAAAGAACGGTAGAGGGGAAAAGGTCTTGGTAGGGTTCGTACAAACCGAGAAGATAAAAGGAGGCACCCACCCCGGTTGAACGGTTGAAAGCTTCTCTGTATTCGCATTCTCGGCATACTCGCGTATCTCTCTCTCTCTCTCGTGATACCAGGCAAGACATCAGCAACGCGTTCGCGAGCTCTCGACGAATCGTCGAACGCGGTGGCGGCTTTCACCGAAATTCAATTTCGGCATCGAGTCGCTTTCTAATTCGAATTTGAGGTCTCGCGTGGAACGTGCCGGAAAGAAGAAGAAGAGTGGGAGAAGCACGGATTTATTCGACTCGAATTTGAAGAGGGGTGAGGGCTCGGAAACGCTCGGTGTCCCGCAAACACGAACCGAAAGTGCAAAACTATGGAGACTTACGAGGCGAGAAGCGAATTTATGGAGCGGTAGAAGAGACTCACGCTAGCTGCTCCGTATACCGGAGACCGAAAACATTTCAAATTCGCATCAACCACGACCACCGCTACCACCACCCAGTTCGCCACCCTTTTACTACCACCCTTTCAACGACGAGCTCCGATAATTCCCAACTTCTCCAATTACCCTTTCTCTTGCACAACCGTTCTTGTATATACGTACGAACCGCGAGATATATCGATTTGTTTGAAAAAAAAAAAAATTTCTTTATGTTTTCTTATAGTTTTTACGTCTAGAGTTCTTCGAACTCTTTTCTATTTAAAACTTACAAAAGTACGGTATCCCACGATCGTGGCACGTGAAAAAGTAAACCCACGACTTCTTGCACGTTTCTAATCTTTCCTAAACTCTTCTGGCTATCAGCCAAATCGCGATTTCGCGTAGATAGAAGGGGTGAGGATCTTGGAATCGCTTTCGTCATAAATACGCATTGCCAGATACAGAGATATGTAGATACCTACACGCGAACAGCTATTCTCGTGCTCGCGGCAATCATAAATAACGGCTTAGTCCTAGCATTCCAACCGATTTATGGTTTATCTAAACGTTTCCTATAACATAGCACGTTCCAAATTTTTCTATCGACGTTTCCCATTATTTTTCCAATCCCGAACGATAAAACGTCTTCGACGAATAACTGAAGTATCAAATATTTATTGAAAAATCGTTGTAATTTTAATCGAAACGAAAAATCCAATATAAATTCTTGTTGTTCCGTGTTTTTCACATAACGGTGCCGTCTATTAAAACAAATCGGGGAAAAAAAGGTAGACAACGCCATTAAATTCGACCGTAACGGCGCCGCGGCGTTAGTCTATATAGAATTGCCTCTGGATATTTAACCGAAGCATTTTAATAAACGTCCAAAATGATGCATCGGCGAGCGTACACGGTAACCATGAATGTAACCGTCCGCGTTACGCCGTTGACAATATTGCACAATTAAAGCAACGATACGCCATGAACCCGTGCTTGTTCGGTTTCAACGACAAAATTTCTCTACGCGTAATAATAAACCAAGAACGACACGCGATCAGGATTAGTAAGCATCGTTCGTAGAGACTATTTTATGATTACAAACATTTATGACCGTGTCGGGGATTAATCGATAACGATTAAGTTTTGTATTAAAATAACGTAACGCGAGAGGCGAACCGAGTGGTTCGATTGAATTATGCGATAGGTTAGGTATGGCGAAGCTTGATTAAAATTATTTAGGTAATATTTAATATAGTATGTTGTGAATTACTACGGATAAGCTTAAAAATGATTGTCACGATCACGACAATCAGTATAGTATAAAGGATATAATTTTACTATAGAATTATACCATAAGTTAATATGCTGGAATTAAACTTTAATTCCTATTTTCCTGGATATTCATCATATATGCCTCATTTGTATACTTAATTACTAATTAATTACGTGATCAGTGATTGTTAGAAGACAAAATATCGTAACCACTCACCGATAAGTTTGCCGAATTGTGCCGGAGGCTTCCATTCGGGATAGTGTCGTGGAAATCTTGCTCGCGACCAGTAAGTTCTCAGAGTGATCTTGTACAGAGCTAATTTGTCCTGTCTATCCTGTCTCTCTTGTCTATCCTGCATCGAAGTCCCGCACTGGGCAACGACCAACAAAAGATGGGAGCCCAGTAGGAAGACCGAAAGTAACGGCCATCGTATCCACGTCCCGCGAAGCATCTGTTGACAATACGTAACACAATATTGAATGAAGGTGAACGAAGGTGAACGAGAGGTAAACTTCGACCGAACTCGTTCTAATCGTTAATTATAAAAAAGCCTAAGTAGTAGATATAGAAAATGTGTGTTAATCTTTTATATCGTTTATATTATTTATTATAAGATTATATATTACAATTGTAGGAAAATTTGCGAGTATAAAAAAAGATCCACGTCAAATGCCACCAAAGACCCGAAATAGGAGTTATATTTTCTTAGAAAAATCTCTATTGCTCAAAATTGAAAATAACTTAAAGTCATCATTAAATATTTTTGAGTAATAGATTTTCAGAATATTTCCATGTAACTCTTATTTCGGGTCTCTGGTGTCACTCGACATTGTGTTATCATAAAAATCAGTCTTGCCGAGGCAGAGAGAGAACGGAGAGTGACAGAGAGTGAAAAGTATAATATAATTACACTGGTCGACAGCAATTTTGTTAAATGGATAACTACAACTGTTTCTTATGTACTTTGCTACGCTAAAAACGAATCTGAAATCCGTTTCTCTCCATCACCCTCAGATTTTGAGAAAATCGATTTTCAAAAAAATTGTCGTTTATCAACTTTGACTTCAATTTACGTCCTAAGTATTAGTGTTAGACAAATGTAGTTTGCTTCATTAAATTCTGCAGATTTTTACGAACAAAATGATATACAACACTTCTGCAATACGAGCTTCCAAATACGTTTAAACATTAATTAAAGTGGACGAAACACGTTTTTAGCACCTGTTTTACGGTACTTTTTTGCATTTTCCGCCGAAACTAGACGTCTCGCATGGATTCTAACCATTTCACGTGATAGAGTGGACATTTTTCTATAGAAAACCATCATTCCGTGACAGAAAACAAGTTTTTTTTTTCGCACAGGAACACAAAATATCCACGCAAGTCACGCGGTGTCAGCAGTGGTTGACTGGCGCGGGCGTGCCGGCAGCTTACGGAGCCCCGCGATGCCGCGCGCTGCGTCACACATAGTCGCGGAGAACCACGGCAGCCAACATGCGACTTGCGCGGATATTTTGTTCCTCTGTGCAAGCAAAACTTCAATTTTGTTACGGAATGATGGTTTTCTATAAAAAAATGTCCACTCTATCACGTGAAATAGTTAGAATCCATGCGAGACGTCTAGTTTCGGCGGAAAATGCAAAAAAGTACCGTAAAACAGGTGCTAAAAACGTGTTTCGTCCACTTTAATTAATGTTTAAACGTATTTGGAAGCTCGTATTGCAGAAGTGTTGTATATCATTTTGTTCATAAAAGTCTGCAGAATTTAATGAAGCAAACTACATTTGTCTAACACTAATACTTAGGACGTAAATTGAAGTCAAAGTTGATAAACGACAATTTTTTTGAAAATCGATTTTCTCAAAATCTGAGGGTGATGGAGAGAAACGGGTTTCAGATTCGCTTTTAGCACGTCAAAATCTATAAGAATTTCATAGTTTCTATAGGAAAACAAAAAAAAAGTTCAATTTTGTCGTTCAGTGTTATCGATGTTACCATACTTGATAATTTTGTAAACAGATTTCGTACAATATATTATTAAAATATACCCAACGCTCTTGTCGTGCTGGTTACCGCGTATTTCAAAATTTCAAGACCAGATTTTCGCGATAGGCAATCTTACCCCCTTCTACAAGATAAAATGCTTCTTGGCTTTGGGGAAAAGTTTTAAGGAGACTTTTCGCACGTCAAAACGGAAGTCTATCGAATAAGAAGCACGACCGTTAATTTAGCTAACGAGCTGTCGTCCGTTAAAACTCCGTACCGTGCGACGTTAACGTGTGGATCCGAACCATCGACTTTCTTGGCACGAAGCCACTTCACGAGCACCTTCGAAGGGATTCCTCCTTTAAGATTTAATATCCAATAAGGGACCGTACAAAACACCACGCGAACCTAATGAACGGCACGTGAACTTTAGTTCCTTTAAGAAATAAAGTTGAGGTTGCGTACTACATTTTTGTTAAAAATGCAATGGTTAAACAACGCTTCGGAATAATTTCACGGTCGTATGTCTATAGTTATGATCAAAAATCTAAGATTATAAATCGTGAAGATTATATTAAAAAAAATTTATTTAATTGTAAGACTCGTCAGGAATGACTCTGGTCTGAAGGGATGCCGGTGGACGGAACATACGACAAGTTTTATATTACACGAAATAAAAGAGACACAGAATTAACTGGAAAAACATATAACGAGTTGATTTATTAATAATTAAGGAAATGTATAAATCGGAAAGTAGAGCTTTGTCGAACAAAGGTATTTTTACACCTAATCTTGTTATTTCTAACGATCCTGATTCTACATTAATTTATACTGGACTAGTTGGTTGATGTAGGATAAAACGAGGTGTAACTGGCCTGGCCACGTTCAGAAACTAGCCACTAAGTACTTCATCCACTTGAATTAAGTTCCTATGAATTTTTGTGATGTACCTTCATCTCTTGTGTCAAAATAATACTCGTATGATGTGGGCAATTACTACTAGAATACTGTTATTTTTCAAACAATTAAAATTTAAATACACAATATTGTTTTATTTTACCTAATAATAATTCAAACCTATAAAAAAGGATATGCTTTATACGTAAATATTGCAAAAACATTAATATTGTAACCTATTTTAACAAAACACTAACGTGAACTGACAGACTTACCCTACGCATCGTAAGATTCAGTAAAAAATAATAACAATTAAATTACAACCCGTCTCTGACACGAAAATACGCTCGAAAAAAGGTGAAATTAAGAAATAAAAACAATGAGAGATGATGGACAAATTCGCAGACCGTCCCACATGACCCAGATAATTTTTTAAAGTAAATGTCAAAGACTCGACGATATTTTACAAAAGACAATTTGTCAATTTTTAAATGCTTTGCCCGACAAAATCGCTGTAAAGGGATGATGCGACGGTAATAGCTAGGGAAAAATCGATAGCCGTAATTAAAAAAAGCGGAGAAAAAGAGGGTGTCGGACGACGAGACGCATAAATTTTGTTGGTGATCTTTCGATCGACAAAAAGTGTAGGATCAATCGGCCGAGGCAAGGTAGCACGAATCACGAGATTAGCCTCGTAGCGGCATAGCAAATGGAACGAATCCTATATATGGCGACGAGAGTTGCCCAGGTAGATAGCGAGCTTCATACGATCTCGTGTTCTCCTCTCTCATTCTCTCTCTTCGAGCGTGTGCAAGCGTTTGCATCGTGTACGTGTGCGAGTATATGTGTGTACGAATACGCGTTCGCGCGTTGCATCGTCACGGCGACGCGTCGTGTTTACATATGCAGATTCGCGAGTGTACTCAAAATTCAAATCGCATTCAAATCGCTTCCGATCGGTCGACGCTCTCGCGAATCCACGAAATTTCATAGCTGGGAGAGTAGCTGATATAGGCCGGTTCTGGCTCAGTGGTGAGGGGGGTGCAGGGCTGCGGGGGAAGGACCCATCATGGGGGGGGGGGGGGGGGGCAAGAGCCGCGACTCGAAAGTGGGGGGGGGGGGGGGGGGTGACGTGATGCCGGTAAGTAATATATCTTTCGACACCTAGCGATAAGAAGAAACGAATCGCATAGTTTATGTTATGTTTGTTTATACCACCGTAAGACCATAGCGAGCATATTATTATTAGGGAGTTTACATTATGACATACGAAAAGTTTACGTTTGGCCAAAGAATACAAATTTTATCGCCCCTCCGAGCGCGCAGCGTTCCTTTCATTCATCTTATAAGAATTCGAAAAACATTTGTTCCGTAATATAGTCTAGTGACGAAAGGTATCCTCGGACCATATAAAAAACATTTACCGAGTTTTAACGGCCAAGTCGAAACGAATATCTCGAGTGGATGCGACGAAGCCGGGTATAGACACCTAGCGATATGAAGAAACGAATCGCATAGTTTATGTTATCGGTATCCGATGCCACCTAAGACCATAGCGTGCATATTATTATTGGGAAGTTTACACTATGACATACACGCACGCTCAAGATTTGTCGGTCGGCGATGAGATGCAAAAGTTTACGTTATACCGCATTTAAGAGTTCTAAGAGGGCTGCAAATGATTACGTTTGACCAAAGAAATTTTATCGCCCCTTCGAGCGCGCAGCGTTCTCTTCATTAGTCGAGAAACCGCCGTCCTTATTATTCGTCCTACGAGTATCATCGAATTCGAAAAACATTTTTTCCGTAATATAGTCTAGTGACGAACGGTATCCTCGCAAGATGGATCATATAAAAAACATTTACCGAGTTTTAACGGCCAAGTCAAAGCTAACGCGTACTCGAAACGAATATCTCGAGTGGATGCAGGAGTGCGACGAGGCCCAAGGAAATATCATCGCGTATTTACGAAACGAAACGGACAACTTGTCGATCGGTACGAAACGTTGCATAACATCGATAATCTCGCGGCTGACATGTGCAAAAGTTTTGATGCAAAAACGCTTTTCGCGAGTGGGCAGAGGCTTGTACGAGACGAATCGCGGTGCGCGAGCGTCCTCCCTTACTTGGGAGAACATCGAGTCGGCCTTTGAAAATCGAATTCTCACGGGCGCCGTCATTAACATCGAACACATCGATACGCGACAATTTCTTAAAGACGCGCGCCGCATGGTGACGAGTCGGGTTACGGACGCCATCAATGCACACAATTGTATAAAAGTCAACGCGATATTGGAAGCGGAGTTCATGTCGAATGGGAACACCGACGTTAAAAGTTTCAATACGCGTAATCGCGAGGTCTGCGTGACATCGAATTTACGCCGATGGTACACGGAGGATGTGATAGAGCCGATCTTGACGGCTATGGAAGAATTTCAAGAGCGCGACAGTGGGTGGGCGCTAACCAAAATATTGTGCCTGATGGTAAACGTTAACAAGTACCAGCCCATGCACGCGGGATGCAACATTTCGATACCGCGAGGACTGGCACTGAAGAAAGCGATCGTCAACGTAAAGTGCAACGGCGTCGACGACAACGCCTGCTTCTTCCGTTCGGTTGTAGCGAGCCTATATCCGGTTAGACATAACGTGGACAGAGAATCTTCTTATCCGCATTACTCCGACGTACTTAACACCGAGGGCTTTCAACTACCCATGACGCTGAAGCAAATTGTGAAATTTGAGCGTCGCAACGACGTTTCCGTTAACGTATACGGTTGGAACGAGAGTCTCTGCGAGCCGCTACATCTGACTTCGAGAAAACGAGAAAGACACGCGAACCTGCTTCTCCTTGAAACATCGACTCGGAATCATTTCGTGTGCATAAGGAATCTCTCGAGATTGGTCTCCAGACAGATTAACGGTAGAGAGCATAGAAAATATATTTGCGATCGGTAAGTTAGAGATCTATCTTTTATTCTCCGTATAAAAGTAACTATCACGATAGGATTTAATGATTGAAATTTGTTTTTTAGATGTCTCCATTACTTCATATCGGAGGAAAAATTGAAGGCCCACACCGTCGATTGCCAACGAATCAACGATTGCGCGATAACGCTACCCACGAACGATGACAACTACTTACGCTTTGAAAATTTTTCGCGCAAGGAGCGCATTCCCTTCATAATTTACGCGGATTTCGAGTGCTTGCTCGCGAACGTTAATACGGGTGAAGATCAACGACGCACGCAACCCTATCAGCATCACCGCGCGTACAGTGTAGGATATTACTTACATTGCTCGTACGACGCGTCATTGTGTAAATATCGATCGTATCGCGACGAATCCGACTGCATCGAGTGGTTCGTGAAAGAGATGCGCGAGTTAGGACATCAACTCGATTCAATTTTTCGAAAAGTTATTCCGATGACGCGACTCACCGTGGAAGAGGAAAGGGAATTTCATAGGTCCACCACTTGTCACATTTGCGAGAACCCTTTTCGCGACGAGACCAAAGTACGCGATCATTGTCATCTTTCGGGTGCATATAGAGGTTCGGCGCACTCGAGTTGTAATTTGAATTACAAGATACCGTTCACGGTACCGGTGGTGTTTCACAATTTGTCAGGTTACGACGCGCACTTTGTCATAAAGAAACTCGCCACCGCGTTCAAAGGTAAAGTAGACCTACTACCAATAACCAAAGAAAAGTACATCTCTTTCACGAAGCACATGGACGAAACGCGTAGAAAAGTAGAAGAAACGGGTGGAGAAAACGTTCGTAAGATGAATAGGAAGAGCGAGGCTATGCAATACATCAAATTTAGATTCATAGATTCGTTTAAATTTCTCAGCTCTAGTCTCGACAAATTAGCTTCTTATCTCGAGAAAGATAAATTAAAAAATTTAAGAACGCAATTTCATTCGCTCAGCAACGACGACTTCGATCTTCTTACCAGGAAGGGCATTTTTCCATACGACTACGTAACGTCTTACGAAAAATTAAGCGAGACGCGGTTACCAGATCGCGACGCGTTTTACAACAGATTGAACGATAGCGACATATCCGATACCGATTACGCGCACGCCGTTAACGTTTGGACGCGCTTCCACACCGAAACGTTGGGACAGTACAGCGACTTGTACTTAAAAATTGACGTGATGCTACTAGCCGATATTTTTGAAAATTTCCGAAACGATTGCATCGAAAGCTACAAGTTAGATCCGGCTCATTACTTTACTCTTCCGGGCTTCGCGTGGGACGTAATGCTAAAATATACAAAAATTACACTCACTCTGTTGACGGATATAGATATGTATATGTTCGTCGAGCGAGGGATACGCGGCGGGCTGAGTCAGTGTTCTCACAGATACTCGCACGCAAACAACAAATACATGGCAACGTACGATCCGTCGAAACCTTCCACGTACCTCATGTACTTCGACGTAAACAATTTATACGGCTGGGCGATGTCGCAGCCTCTTCCGCACGGGGCATTCCAATGGATCGAGGGGCGATCTTTGCTCGAGTTCGATGTAAATTCGGTTTCGGAGGACGGACCCGTAGGATATATCTTAGAGGTTGATTTGGAATATCCGCGCGAGCTTCACGATTCGCACGTCGATCTTCCGTTTTGCCCTCTTCAAGATACGCCACCGGGTAAACGCGGTCAAAAATTACTCGTTACGGTAAACCCTAAGGAACGATACGTGATACACTATCGTTATCTGCAACAGTGCTTGAGACACGGCTTAAAATTGACGAAGATTCATCGTATTTTAGAATTCCAGCAGTCGTGCTGGTTGCGCAAGTACATCGACTTAAACACTCAATTTCGTACTCGCGCGACTAACGATTTTCAAAAAAATTTATTCAAACTAATGAATAACGCGGTGTTCGGTAAAACGATGGAGAACGTGCGCAATCATAGGGACGTGAAACTGGTTACGCGGTGGGACGGACGATTCGGTGCGGAAGCGTTGATCGCGAAACCTAATTTTCATAGCCGTACGATATTTTCGGAAGATGTAGTAGCGATAGAATTGAGTAAGTTAAATATTAAATTGTGCAAGCCAGCGTACGTAGGAATGTGTATCTTAGACATATCGAAAGTATGTCTGTACGATTTTCACTACGGTTACATGCAATCGCGTCTCCCCGGCAAGTCTAAAATTATGTACACCGATACGGATAGTTTAATTTACGAGCTCGAATGCGACGATGCTTACGAGGAGATAATAAAGCGAGACATAGATCGCTTCGACACTAGCGACTACGCCGAAAATAATCCGTATCGTATACCGCGAGCGAATAAAAAAGTTTTAGGCATGATGAAGGATGAAAATAATGGCTCGATTATGTCCGAATTCGTTGGTCTGAGAGCGAAAATGTACGCCCTCCGTGTAAGTAACTGCGAAGGAGTAAGCGATAGCATTACGAAGAAAATCAAAGGTGTAAAGAGGAATGTCACGACTAAGAGCATAGAGTTCGACGATTATCTTCGATGCTTGAACGACAAAGTCGAAAAGGTAATTATTCAAAATCGAATAGCGTCCGAACGGCACAACGTTTACACGATCCGCGAGCGAAAGCTGGCGCTCAGCCCGTACGACGATAAGCGATTCATCGTACCCGGCTCCACTCGTACGCTTCCGTGGGGACATTACGCTATTGATAGATACATACATGGAGGAATAAAATAAAAAGACAAATTTTAGTAAAAAATACATATATATATTTGTGTGATTTCGTTATTGCAATACATCCTTCTTGTCAATCAACGAATCCCAACCACTTCACGTACATCTTACTTCCTTTTTTGCGCAACACCTTTTCGACGAGGTGTACGTCCGGACACGCGGTCGAATTTCCCTTGTAATCCTTTAGTAAGTACGTAACCAGAATCGTTGGTTTTATAGCTGTAACTACAAACACCTACGTCGACCAATTTGACGTGTATCCTTTATCGAACGCCGTCTTGAACTTGCTCGCGCATACTTTATCATCGACTCAAAATTTCACCGATTCCATGTTTTTAAGCTCGTCGTCGGTGCATACGTTTGATAGGAGACGACTCTCGCTGTCGCGAGTCACTTCGATAGGCAGCATTCCTTCCTTGTAGCATACAATACTCGTAGAGATCCCATGACCGAAAACTCATATCGATCGACCGTCCGCTCTCGAGAACGCGTAACATGGATAATCGATGCAGCTCTTCCAAAGTAAATCGGAACAGTAGCTCACAGATCAGTAATACAGATCAATAAATTCGGAAACGTCGCTATCGCGATAACGTATTGTGTTTGGATGACGTCAACACATTTAATGCTAGAGGAGAGAAAATAAGTCGCGTGGTAGAGCCGGTGTAAGATCGTGACGTCACAACCATGTCCTACGTCAAGGGCGTTCCAAAAGACGCTACGAAAAACATCGAAGCACTTATGACCATGAAATATGACGCGTTAAAGAACGAACTGCAGCGTGTTCTAAGCGAGGAGATCCACGCTCTTAAGAAATCAATGACCGAACGCCTAAACACACTTACTGAAGACACAGACGATCAGTGCGACAGAGATGCGAGCATACGCGAGTGCGTTACGGATCGAGGAAATACTGCGAAGAAGGCGAAATATATTCTCAAAAAAATGACTTAACGCAGGCGGGTGCGTGAGGGCGGACGAGCTGCGGGGGTAGAGCAGCTGACGCGGGAAAGCGCATAGACTTTACATTAATGCGCGGAGCGCACGCTTTCCCGCGTCAGCTGCTCTACCCCCGCAGCTCGTCCGCCCTCACGCACCCGCCTGCGTTAAGTCATTTTTTTGAGAATATATTTCGCCTTCTTCGCAGTATTTCCTCGATCCGTAACGCACTCGCGTATGCTCGCATCTCTGTCGCACTGATCGTCTGTGTCTTCAGTAAGTGTGTTTAGGCGTTCGGTCATTGATTTCTTAAGAGCGTGGATCTCCTCGCTTAGAACACGCTGCAGTTCGTTCTTTAACGCGTCATATTTCATGGTCATAAGTGCTTCGATGTTTTTCGTAGCGTCTTTTGGAACGCCCTTGACGTAGGACATGGTTGTGACGTCACGATCTTACACCGGCTCTACCACGCGACTTATTTTCTCTCCTCTAGCATTAAATGTGTTGACGTCATCCAAACACAATACGTTATCGCGATAGCGACGTTTCCGAATTTATTGATCTGTATTACTGATCTGTGAGCTACTGTTCCGATTTACTTTGGAAGAGCTGCATCGATTATCCATGTTACGCGTTCTCGAGAGCGGACGGTCGATCGATATGAGTTTTCGGTCATGGGATCTCTACGAGTATTGTATGCTACAAGGAAGGAATGCTGCCTATCGAAGTGACTCGCGACAGCGAGAGTCGTCTCCTATCAAACGTATGCACCGACGACGAGCTTAAAAACATGGAATCGGTGAAATTTTGAGTCGATGATAAAGTATGCGCGAGCAAGTTCAAGACGGCGTTCGATAAAGGATACACGTCAAATTGGTCGACGTAGGTGTTTGTAGTTACAGCTATAAAACCAACGATTCTGGTTACGTACTTACTAAAGGATTACAAGGGAAATTCGACCGCGTGTCCGGACGTACACCTCGTCGAAAAGGTGTTGCGCAAAAAAGGAAGTAAGATGTACGTGAAGTGGTTGGGATTCGTTGATTGACAAGAAGGATGTATTGCAATAACGAAATCACACAAATATATATATGTATTTTTTACTAAAATTTGTCTTTTTATTTTATTCCTCCATGTATGTATCTATCAATAGCGTAATGTCCCCACGGAAGCGTACGAGTGGAGCCGGGTACGATGAATCGCTTATCGTCGTACGGGCTGAGCGCCAGCTTTCGCTCGCGGATCGTGTAAACGTTGTGCCGTTCGGACGCTATTCGATTTTGAATAATTACCTTTTCGACTTTGTCGTTCAAGCATCGAAGATAATCGTCGAACTCTATGCTCTTAGTCGTGACATTCCTCTTTACACCTTTGATTTTCTTCGTAATGCTATCGCTTACTCCTTCGCAGTTACTTACACGGAGGGCGTACATTTTCGCTCTCAGACCAACGAATTCGGACATAATCGAGCCATTATTTTCATCCTTCATCATGCCTAAAACTTTTTTATTCGCTCGCGGTATACGATACGGATTATTTTCGGCGTAGTCGCTAGTGTCGAAGCGATCTATGTCTCGCTTTATTATCTCCTCGTAAGCATCGTCGCATTCGAGCTCGTAAATTAAACTATCCGTATCGGTGTACATAATTTTAGACTTGCCGGGGAGACGCGATTGCATGTAACCGTAGTGAAAATCGTACAGACATACTTTCGATATGTCTAAGATACACATTCCTACGTACGCTGGCTTGCACAATTTAATATTTAACTTACTCAATTCTATCGCTACTACATCTTCCGAAAATATCGTACGGCTATGAAAATTAGGTTTCGCGATCAACGCTTCCGCACCGAATCGTCCGTCCCACCGCGTAACCAGTTTCACGTCCCTATGATTGCGCACGTTCTCCATCGTTTTACCGAACACCGCGTTATTCATTAGTTTGAATAAATTTTTTTGAAAATCGTTAGTCGCGCGAGTACGAAATTGAGTGTTTAAGTCGATGTACTTGCGCAACCAGCACGACTGCTGGAATTCTAAAATACGATGAATCTTCGTCAATTTTAAGCCGTGTCTCAAGCACTGTTGCAGATAACGATAGTGTATCACGTATCGTTCCTTAGGGTTTACCGTAACGAGTAATTTTTGACCGCGTTTACCCGGTGGCGTATCTTGAAGAGGGCAAAACGGAAGATCGACGTGCGAATCGTGAAGCTCGCGCGGATATTCCAAATCAACCTCTAAGATATATCCTACGGGTCCGTCCTCCGAAACCGAATTTACATCGAACTCGAGCAAAGATCGCCCCTCGATCCATTGGAATGCCCCGTGCGGAAGAGGCTGCGACATCGCCCAGCCGTATAAATTGTTTACGTCGAAGTACATGAGGTACGTGGAAGGTTTCGACGGATCGTACGTTGCCATGTATTTGTTGTTTGCGTGCGAGTATCTGTGAGAACACTGACTCAGCCCGCCGCGTATCCCTCGCTCGACGAACATATACATATCTATATCCGTCAACAGAGTGAGTGTAATTTTTGTATATTTTAGCATTACGTCCCACGCGAAGCCCGGAAGAGTAAAGTAATGAGCCGGATCTAACTTGTAGCTTTCGATGCAATCGTTTCGGAAATTTTCAAAAATATCGGCTAGTAGCATCACGTCAATTTTTAAGTACAAGTCGCTGTACTGTCCCAACGTTTCGGTGTGGAAGCGCGTCCAAACGTTAACGGCGTGCGCGTAATCGGTATCGGATATGTCGCTATCGTTCAATCTGTTGTAAAACGCGTCGCGATCTGGTAACCGCGTCTCGCTTAATTTTTCGTAAGACGTTACGTAGTCGTATGGAAAAATGCCCTTCCTGGTAAGAAGATCGAAGTCGTCGTTGCTGAGCGAATGAAATTGCGTTCTTAAATTTTTTAATTTATCTTTCTCGAGATAAGAAGCTAATTTGTCGAGACTAGAGCTGAGAAATTTAAACGAATCTATGAATCTAAATTTGATGTATTGCATAGCCTCGCTCTTCCTATTCATCTTACGAACGTTTTCTCCACCCGTTTCTTCTACTTTTCTACGCGTTTCGTCCATGTGCTTCGTGAAAGAGATGTACTTTTCTTTGGTTATTGGTAGTAGGTCTACTTTACCTTTGAACGCGGTGGCGAGTTTCTTTATGACAAAGTGCGCGTCGTAACCTGACAAATTGTGAAACACCACCGGTACCGTGAACGGTATCTTGTAATTCAAATTACAACTCGAGTGCGCCGAACCTCTATATGCACCCGAAAGATGACAATGATCGCGTACTTTGGTCTCGTCGCGAAAAGGGTTCTCGCAAATGTGACAAGTGGTGGACCTATGAAATTCCCTTTCCTCTTCCACGGTGAGTCGCGTCATCGGAATAACTTTTCGAAAAATTGAATCGAGTTGATGTCCTAACTCGCGCATCTCTTTCACGAACCACTCGATGCAGTCGGATTCGTCGCGATACGATCGATATTTACACAATGACGCGTCGTACGAGCAATGTAAGTAATATCCTACACTGTACGCGCGGTGATGCTGATAGGGTTGCGTGCGTCGTTGATCTTCACCCGTATTAACGTTCGCGAGCAAGCACTCGAAATCCGCGTAAATTATGAAGGGAATGCGCTCCTTGCGCGAAAAATTTTCAAAGCGTAAGTAGTTGTCATCGTTCGTGGGTAGCGTTATCGCGCAATCGTTGATTCGTTGGCAATCGACGGTGTGGGCCTTCAATTTTTCCTCCGATATGAAGTAATGGAGACATCTAAAAAACAAATTTCAATCATTAAATCCTATCGTGATAGTTACTTTTATACGGAGAATAAAAGATAGATCTCTAACTTACCGATCGCAAATATATTTTCTATGCTCTCTACCGTTAATCTGTCTGGAGACCAATCTCGAGAGATTCCTTATGCACACGAAATGATTCCGAGTCGATGTTTCAAGGAGAAGCAGGTTCGCGTGTCTTTCTCGTTTTCTCGAAGTCAGATGTAGCGGCTCGCAGAGACTCTCGTTCCAACCGTATACGTTAACGGAAACGTCGTTGCGACGCTCAAATTTCACAATTTGCTTCAGCGTCATGGGTAGTTGAAAGCCCTCGGTGTTAAGTACGTCGGAGTAATGCGGATAAGAAGATTCTCTGTCCACGTTATGTCTAACCGGATATAGGCTCGCTACAACCGAACGGAAGAAGCAGGCGTTGTCGTCGACGCCGTTGCACTTTACGTTGACGATCGCTTTCTTCAGTGCCAGTCCTCGCGGTATCGAAATGTTGCATCCCGCGTGCATGGGCTGGTACTTGTTAACGTTTACCATCAGGCACAATATTTTGGTTAGCGCCCACCCACTGTCGCGCTCTTGAAATTCTTCCATAGCCGTCAAGATCGGCTCTATCACATCCTCCGTGTACCATCGGCGTAAATTCGATGTCACGCAGACCTCGCGATTACGCGTATTGAAACTTTTAACGTCGGTGTTCCCATTCGACATGAACTCCGCTTCCAATATCGCGTTGACTTTTATACAATTGTGTGCATTGATGGCGTCCGTAACCCGACTCGTCACCATGCGGCGCGCGTCTTTAAGAAATTGTCGCGTATCGATGTGTTCGATGTTAATGACGGCGCCCGTGAGAATTCGATTTTCAAAGGCCGACTCGATGTTCTCCCAAGTAAGGGAGGACGCTCGCGCACCGCGATTCGTCTCGTACAAGCCTCTGCCCACTCGCGAAAAGCGTTTTTGCATCAAAACTTTTGCACATGTCAGCCGCGAGATTATCGATGTTATGCAACGTTTCGTACCGATCGACAAGTTGTCCGTTTCGTTTCGTAAATACGCGATGATATTTCCTTGGGCCTCGTCGCACTCCTGCATCCACTCGAGATATTCGTTTCGAGTACGCGTTAGCTTTGACTTGGCCGTTAAAACTCGGTAAATGTTTTTTATATGATCCATCTTGCGAGGATACCGTTCGTCACTAGACTATATTACGGAAAAAATGTTTTTCGAATTCGATGATACTCGTAGGACGAATAATAAGGACGGCGGTTTCTCGACTAATGAAGAGAACGCTGCGCGCTCGAAGGGGCGATAAAATTTCTTTGGTCAAACGTAATCATTTGCAGCCCTCTTAGAACTCTTAAATGCGGTATAACGTAAACTTTTGCATCTCATCGCCGACCGACAAATCTTGAGCGTGCGTGTATGTCATAGTGTAAACTTCCCAATAATAATATGCACGCTATGGTCTTAGGTGGCATCGGATACCGATAACATAAACTATGCGATTCGTTTCTTCATATCGCTAGGTGTCTATACCCGGCTTCGTCGCATCCACTCGAGATATTCGTTTCGACTTGGCCGTTAAAACTCGGTAAATGTTTTTTATATGGTCCGAGGATACCTTTCGTCACTAGACTATATTACGGAACAAATGTTTTTCGAATTCTTATAAGATGAATGAAAGGAACGCTGCGCGCTCGGAGGGGCGATAAAATTTGTATTCTTTGGCCAAACGTAAACTTTTCGTATGTCATAATGTAAACTCCCTAATAATAATATGCTCGCTATGGTCTTACGGTGGTATAAACAAACATAACATAAACTATGCGATTCGTTTCTTCTTATCGCTAGGTGTCGAAAGATATATTACTTACCGGCATCACGTCACCCCCCCCCCCCCACTTTCGAGTCGCGGCTCTTGACCCCCCCCCCCCCATGATGGGTCCTTCCCCCGCAGCCCTGCACCCCCCTCACCACTGAGCCAGAACCGGCCTATATCAGCTACTGGAGTCCTTCCTCGAACGCGTCAAACAAAAAAGAAAAGGGAAGAGAGGAAAAAAAGAAGGGAAAATAGGGAAAAATTCCTACTTGCGAGAATGGCTCTCGACTAATTCGATACCGACAACGTGAGATATATTCGATGTTATTTTTTTCGATAACTTTGTTATGTCGTTGTGGGAGACGGTTTGAAAAATTGAGAAAAATCTGTGGGTTCGTTTAAATTGCATTATGCTAGTATGCACGGATAGAATTTAATCAAATTTTATCATTTGGTTACGGGAAGATTGTATTATAGTATCTGGTAGTGTCGAAATAATTGTTAGGTTTTTTTTTTAGAAAAAATGAGGATTAGACGTGGCATCTGATCACACCTAGTTGAATAACGAAAGTGGAATTTATTTCTATGGGAGACTGAGATCATTATCTGGAACCCGGTGGATCAGCAAACTAATCAACATTATTCGGTTAAACGATAGATACCAAGTTTGAAAAATGACTAATTCTAAAGCTTTAATATTACATCAAATTTGCCGTTTACTTTATTGATTTACCTACAAATTCTTTCCCTTCTAACGTAATATTAAATTTTGATTACACGTATTTACGTTTGTAGCTTGAATAACTAGCAAATTAAAATATTAACCGCAATGAATTATTATACATAAACGTTTTCGTTTTAATTAGACCGTTCACCTCTCCAAAAAAATACAAGCAGCCCAATAAACGAAACACGAGCTATCGAAAATACCAGCGTTTGGTAGTACCTACTACTCCAGTAACACGGTTATTCTTTTTTCTGCCCGATGAATATCCATTTTCAAGCGCGCCGTGTTTTCCATTTCGATGATACCGATGTAAATTTGCCACGAATGTTCCAAATAATCGTTTATCGTTGAATCGTATAACGCTGCACCAACACAAAGGTGCGTATTTAACCACCAAGTTGTACGAAATATTAATATCGAGTCGAATTCGAGTAAAGAAAATAAGCTTCGAGTTCCCACGTTAATTTTACAAAATTACATCGCAGAACGATGTAAAAAAAAGAAATAAAGAATCAAATGGCATGAATTCGACAAACATTTCTGGAAAGTTGAACGAACGTCCGCCATTTTCGAAATTGGCGCGACAGAGCCGGTTAAGTCGTATAGGCAACTTCTTCGTATCGGTCAACAAGTGACCGGGACTCGACCGTTGAGTTTCGCGCCAATTTAATCCACTTGACAAACACAAACAGGTTGTATTTTAACGAATACTACACAAACAGCTAGTTAACGAAGCGCGTGCACCTGCCAAGTTTACCGGAGGTCTCCGTAAAAGTTATCGGACGGCGAAAGGCTAATTAATCACTTTGCATCGAGAGAAGGAAAGAGATAGAGAAAGAGAAAATGGAAGACGGAAAACCTTTCAAAACTCCGTAGTTTCGATTTCAATTTTCTCGGTAATGGTGTTAACCTCGTGAGACCGACGCCAGCGCCACTCCTCGAAACGGACGTGGGTGGGGAAAAAAATTTTTCAATTAGACTTCGTACCAATGTTTGAGTCGGTGTGTGTCTTTACCGAAAGTTTAACGAAATTTCGGAAACGTGTTTTTTTTTTACGTCGTTCACAGTTGGTTTGCTCGAAAAACCAGGACGGTAACATTATTTTAGCGACGAACTCGTGCCCTTTTTGTTACGGACTAACCACCACAGTCAAAATCGTGGCACCGAGCCACCTACGTTCTCCCCTCCGCTTCTCCCACTCTTTTCTCTACCTTTTTTTTTTCTATTATTCTCTTCCTTTTTTCTCCACTCGTTTTAATCCATCCTTTTTTTTTTCTTCCTTTTCACGACCTTTCGTCGCGTTTCATTACGAATGGAGTCACGCGAGCGACTTCCTACCTAAATCTTCTTTAGACACCTACGACCCAATTCTACGGATGATATTTTTCTACCAAATTAAAGAATAACGCTCGGGAAACAAACTTCCTGATGTGTATTCGCGCCAGTTCGAGCGCACGCGCGCCGTTAATATTCAAAGATAGCGACGGAGGCTTATCGTTGGAGTGGGAGGAACGGTGGGGAGAAAATTATAAGAAAATATTCAATATTTGAGCTCGGTTAGAACAGAAATTTCTACCGGTGAGCCTTTTTCGCGGTCTAGTTACCGACTACGAAAAAAATATTGCTAGAGTTTCACGTCATTTTTAGATTTAGGTCCAAATTAAACTCGCGTATCTTTTATCTACGAACAAGCGTACCATATTAACGTAGGTATTATTTCGATGCTTGTCGTGATATCAACATGGTATTTTTATTAAAAAAAAAAGAGAGGACTCATCACTTGATATAAATGAACAATATATTGGTTCCTTCGTTATATTACCATCATTTTTCCAATCTACGTCACTCTATTTTCAAAAGTAGCTTTATTTCATAACGAATCTTTTCCCATCGTCCTGATTATTTCAAAATTTCACCTTCCCAACTGTAAGTTCCGTCAGGTGTGACCTTGGTTTAAAGGATGCCGGTGGACGAAAAATACGGAAATGTTACCTTGAATTACCTTGAAAATTATTTAACGATTTTTTATTAATAATTATTAAAAAGTATAAAACGTAAAGCAGGGCTTTGTCACGATTGACCGAAAGATATTAAACGAAACGCTCAAAATGCCCTCCACGAAAGCTCGTAATGGAATGCCGAGTCTCCACACGCCTCGATCACTTCACTTCTTCCTCTCCAAAAGCCAACTTTGCTTTTCCTATGAAAAATTCGTGCAGCTAGAAAGTTCATGAAAATCTTGCTGATTCCCTTAATCGACAAAAGACTGTGCCGTTGTTCGGAATACGGCGGCTAGGCCGCGCGCCGTCGAAACACGCGCTGTTCTTCGGAAAAGTACAGTCGGCGGCATATATGGTTACCCAGTATGAAGTTGGCAATAATTAAATTATATGAGAATTTTTATAGTATTTCTGTTATTACTAACTTCATACTGGGTAGCCATATATGCCGCCGACTGTACGTAGCAGTGTTGCCACCTTAGCCCTTTTCGAGCATGATCTAGCCCATTTTTAGTAATTCAACTCTCTTTTTAGAGCTTTAGCTCCAAAAAGGCTATCTAACCCTATTTCGATTTTATGAATTTACTAGGGGAGGCGCGTCGATTTTTTTATTTTTGACTATACATATTTTTAAATTGTCCACGTTTATTGATAATACATAATACCTAAATGAATTTTCAATATTCATAGGTTAATTCGTTATTTCCTGATTATTTTATTCACCTATCCTTTTGCTATCAAATATTCTTGAATAAATGACTATGTATTATATTGTTGTTACGTGTTGAAGCAAATTATCAACTATGGTTCTTTACTCCATAAAACTTGAGTATTTATTATAATATTTTAATAGTCTTTCTTTTATTTTGGCCCTTTTTAGCCCTTTTTAGCGTACCGAGCAGCCCGTTTCGAAAAATTAAGGTGGCTACACTGGTACGTAGTAGCGACGAACTACGCGTTCTTACACAACATTGCTTTTGGGTTTCTCATGAACACGTACATCGGAAATCAGTACAATCTAGCACGTAGATATACCTATGCACAAGTCATACGATATTACATCACATACGTGTTATATTACTGCCCGATATTCGAATCATTACTTTATTCAAGAGAATTCCCACAACTGCTAGAACCACGGAACGAGTTCGTCGTGTTCCATTAAGCAACAAGTTGTAAAGTACGCATTCGAGCGTAAGTAATGAAACGATACGTGTGTTCGCGTTAACCGTGAAAAGGGCTCGGTCGCTGAAGTGTTTCTCCTATCGTGGATTAAGTGATTATCGACGACGGTAATATTAATAACCAATATCAATCCGACGAATTGGTAATGGAACTAAACAGCCACGTTGTTATTTGCCTTGACAAAAGAATAACGATCATTACGAAAATGAATTTGTACATTATCTCTTTTCGCGTGCTATTAAAATGGCCGCCATATTTAGTTCATTCCTCAGATTTGCTCCAAGCAGTGTCTGATATACAGAGTGTCCGAACAAATGTTACCTATATAAGCATAGAGCGTTTAAAGCTTTATTAAAAAGTTGTGATATAAATTATTAATGTTCATATTTATCTTGTAACATGGTTGCTCCTTAAATTTGCAGTCGATTATGTTCACCTTTTCTTAATGAATCCCATTCGATTCTTTAAGTTTTCTTGTGGATTTCCTACTACTGATCGAAACGTCGAAAGTATTTTAAAACTAGGACATTCCAATGCAACGTATTAAGGACACGGTTGTCGAAATGAAACTAAATCGTCAGGGAAGTCGTCATATCGCAACGTGCTACAGCTGTAATTGTGAACAAGAAATTAGGTGATTTACAATTTCTGTTATAACTTTGTAATAAAGCTTTCAAAGACCTATGTTTGTATGATATTTTTGTCTTATTTTCCTGTATTAAATACGCTGACATCATTTGGCCGGAAAAATCTCACTCTTTACGTAACGCTATTTTCCCGCGAGCGGGATACACGTTTTAGCAATGGCAAAGGAATTTACGGTAGACTTTTTAAATAATATTTGAGGATGATAAAGGAATCTCTTCTCTATTTTGTATGTTACATTTGTAGAGATACGCGAGAGAAAAAGGGGATGGGAAATTGAAAGACTCGTAAGAAAGATTTTAGGGTTAGTTTGCGCACGCAAATTTGGGGATATTCGATTTCGATTCCTGAAGAGTTCTTCGTTCTAAGAAGTCCCTTACGAAAGTTCGTTCCTTTAATATAGAAACCGTAAAGAGAGAGAGAGAGAGAAGACGGCAAAGACACGATTCGCTTCGGTAAGCGCGGGAGAATATATTTTCGAGATATAGGATTGCTTAAAATTTGACTTGAAAGGAAAGCCCTCGTGTCTTCGAATTTTCTACGAAAGAATTCTTGTACTTCTTCTTGAATCCGGCAATACCGTTCGATTCCTTTTGAAATCATTCCCGTTTAATGGAATCCTATTTGAACGTACAATAGGTACGTATTCAACATTAAAAATATGCACAAATCCGTATCGAACAAAGATTTATGCTGATTATAAAAATATTCCACTTTTATAGCATCCCTACAACTACATAAATTCGACTAACCTAGAAATTTGATTAAAATGAAAAAGCCTTTAACCCTTTCCGGTTCATTAATTCTATTCGAGTGTTGGTCCAAGTACATTGTGGAAATGAATTAACTAAATTTAAATTGAAACATATATTTGTTTAGACAACAAATTAGATTTTAATTCTTTATGGTCCACTGCCCTGTTTCACTGGACCTCATTAACGAAAATATCATGTTCGATACTACCGAATAGTGGACCACGAAAGGTTAATGTTTTCTAAATTAAATAGTTATTTCCAATTTACTCGTTAGTGATCACAAATCTCTGTCGATTCTCTAAAAACGATAAGATTTCATTCTAACGACGCAATCTCTTCCGAAAGTCTTTAAAAGTGCACACGCTGAGAACGCATTACGCGACTACGATCTTTATATAACTAAACGTCCACGTCGAAGCGGGTAAACCATCGTTTCACCCACACTCGTATATAACTCGAACGCGTGAGAGTCCGTGGAAAAAAACTATGGCTCTGCGCTTCCATCACACAACAGGTGTGGCTGTGACTAAAAAAGCAGGCAAAACCTTTTATGTCCGTTAAAACGCGTTTCTAGGAATACGAAGAGAAAAAAACCTTCCTGACGGAATTAGCAATTTTTAATCGGTCTCGTTAAATGTGATCAAAGTTACGATCTTATACCTTCTTTTCTCTAAAATACACAATTTCTTTGCACTAAAGCGACATATTTTCAACATCATACCACTATATTAAAAATTAAGTATGTGAACAAAAATATGTTTTGCTGGTAGATAAAAAAAGAAATGAATATCGAATGCTACCCGACATCGTGTTATCATAAAAATCGATCTTGTCGAACCTGACTCGACACCAAGTGCAGAAGGCTACAAAAGATTATTAGAATACGTTTTAAACATACAATATACTTTCTTAAATTTATAAATAAGTGCATTTTCTACGAAAGAAAACCGATACGAGGTATCCGTTAAACCGTTACATCATCAAGAGTAACGAAGTTATCCACCACGGTAGTCAAATTCGGCAAGAAAGACAGAAACGCTCTGACCGATTGGTTAAGAAAAATCGAGCCCTACCAAAAAGAGACAAAAAGCAAAATAGAAGGAAAAAAAGCGGGAAATTACCTCGGTGGTGAGAAGCAACGATTTCCTCCTCGAGTATTATAGCCGGTGCGCTTCTTTTGGTCACGAGGGATTAAAAAAACTCGTTGAGAACTAAGTAAAACACCTCACATATCACACATCGTTTTCGCGCTACAAACGATCTAGGGGCTCCCTGTCCTCGCGGGGACAGAGAGGAAAAGACGAAGTAGACGTAACGGTGTGCGTTTGTATTCGTCGTAGCTCAAAGAACCAAAGAGATTTCACAGATTTCCGGTCGGACTCGCGCGCACGAATTTGGACTCGACGACGACAAAAAACAAAAAGTAGACGAATAAGAAGAAAAGAGAGAGAGAAATTAGACGCAACGCTCGGCGGGAGGGTTCTCACGTTTCACGACACGAGCGCGTACCCTTACTCGCGGGTTAGAACGATGAGCACGCGAGAGACCGTTATACCAACGCGCAAATATAAACGAACACGCGAGTGTGCTTTTGGCTCGAGGGCCAGCACGGTACTGCGAGTAGAGCGCGGAGCGCCGCGTTTGCCCGCTCAACCTCCCTCTCGGCACCCCTCCGCCACCTATCAGCTTCCTACAGTCATACGCGCATGTCATTGGCTGAACCGCCACTGTCGATCAACGCGCTCTTCGATTTTTTCGATCATTTTTCTTACATTAGAACTACTTTACTTGAAATTAACCCTTTTTTCATTTATCCAAAAACGGGGGAATCGTGGAATCACGAATTTTATCGAATTATTTGAAATGTTTCGAATGTAATATTCTTATACTTCACTAGAGTAGTATATCGATCATTTTTCTTTCGAAAAGACTACTTTACTAAATAATTAACCCTTTTTTTATGTTATCCTAAAAAAGAGGAGAGAGCAGGTCGTAAAATCACCCAATGTTATTTTATTGTTCGAAATGTTTCGAATAAAATATTCCTATACTTTACTAGAGTAGTATATCGATCATTTTTCTTTCGAAAAGACTACTTTACTTAATAATTAACACTTTTTTTATGTTATCCAAAAAAATAGGAGAGAGCAGGTCGTAAAATCACCCAATGTTATTTTATTGTTCGAAATATTTCGAATAAAATATTCGTATACTTTACTAGAGTAGTATACTTTAAGTCAGCATACGGTTGGTCTGCTTGCCAAACCTGATATGTGCATTTAAACAACTTTTCAGGAGATAGAAAAAAAACTGTTATTTGCGAATATCTATAGCTATATCTAGCGAAAAAATGAAAAATGCACATATCAGGCTTCGGAGGCGCACCGACGATATGCCACATGCATGGAACAAATATAACACATCCATGCTTTAATACAAGATTATTACGAACTTTAGGAAAAATGTGATTTTCAAAAAGAATTTATTTACTTGTCTCCTCTTTTTTCATTATATACTAGTTGTGGAATAAAAATTAACAACCAATGAACCGTATGCACTTTTTCGACCAATCATCCTTTCGATCCTCGATCGATAATTATCGACGCCACTCCGCCATGTTGTCCTTTTAACGCGAAGTACAATTATCAGCAAGAGGGGAGTTCGATTAGCAACGTTACTTTGCGTCGAGTCTTTCAACGAGATTGCGCTCGCGCGCGTGCACGCTGCGTACGAAGAAAACGTAATTTACGATGTAGGAGTGGCGACGAAATGTGTATGTGTGTGAAAGAGAGAGAGAGAAAGAGTAGGCAGAGGAACGAGTAGTAGAGAATGCACGACATACGAAAGAGCGGACTAATTGTTAATTATGTGTGTCCTCGGTGTGCCGTATGCGCGTTGTCGCGTAGCAAAGGGAGGTCTGCTGCTTTTCGTGCGTCAACCTGCTACATAACCATACGTTTCTAAGTTTTATGTCTGTGGTTTGTCTATGTGCGTACGAGCACACGTACCTGTGCACGTTCCGAATCTCCAACAGGAGGCATCTTAAGAACGACGACGTCGAAAACGAGAGAGATGAGTCTTAAAGGAAATACTTTAATATCATAAACCGTCATCTTTACTTATCTTTTTGACTGTTTTCAACCACTTTTCTTCGCATACATCGTGGAAAACAAGGTTGGGTTGGTTAAAATGAGTTATCGAGCTCGTTGTTAACTCTCCATGGAACTTTATAATTATGGAAAACGTATAATATTACATTTTAGTTGATATTATTCGTAAATAGTATAATGTATCATTTGAAAAGATGGAAATGTATTCGTGCATGTACTTTCGTCCTCTAATTATGGTTGGAAAAGCCCGCCATATTAAAAAACCCCACGTGACTTGACAATACGCGCACATAGGTGTATCAGTTCGAAATGAAACAGACTAAAGATACATTAAAAATTTCGTTTAACATTTGATAATAACCTGTAGGAAAAATTATTGAAGTAGTCGACGTAAAAAAGAGCATGAAAAAAAATTAGGAAAAAAGGAGACAGTCGTGCTTCCGCCTCGTGCTGGAAATGCGAGGTAAAAGGATTCGTTTTACTTTCTCCTTTCTAACTTCCTTCTTTCTCTCTCTCTCTCGTCTCTCTTCGGTTCAACGTTTTCAAAGAAAATTTAGATTACGAAGTTAGTGTTGTCCGGGAGATGGGCTGGCTCGTCTTACGTCTTTACTACTTTCAAGAAGAAAAAAGGGAAACAAGTAGAGAAAGAGAGAGTCTTGACACAGGCGACGATTCGTAGACCTTCGACCGTTGGATTCAACGAGGAACCGAATTAAAAGTCTCCTTCGTTACTCTCCTACGATACGCTCCTGCTTTTTAGCGACGAGAATGCCTCGCTCATTTTATTAGAGTCGGATTTCAACTTTCCTCCGCGTTTTCGTATTTTTTTTTTTTTTTTAACAAAAACACGTAATGCTACGCGAGTCATTAGAATATTAATGTATCAAGGGTATTAAATTTTTAATACTCTAAAATTTTATATATTAATTTTAACATAAAACAATAATTAAATTAATTATGTTCTACGCGAGGACCAATATCCGTAATGATCATCGCATACGGGGTGTCCCAGCTAAGGAAGCCACCTAAATATTTTTCTGGTTTCTAATAATGCGACAAACTTTTATGGCATACTTGGAATTGTTTAGAAAGACAAATAAAAATTTTTTTTTTCATAACATACCTCTTTCTAAACCATTCAAAGTATAATGTAAAAGTTTGTCGCATAATTACAAACAAAGAAAATATTTAAGTGGCCTCCTAAGCTGAGACACCCTGTATACTCGAAAGCACGAACGATTCAATCACGTGATCCGAATTAACCTTTGTCGAAAAAATCGCGCGAAATTCGAAAGACCGTGAGGAGATCGCTCTCGAGCCGTGGCTAGACGTCGCGGCGCAACATCGCGGGACGATAAAATCTCTTTCTCTACGAAAATAATAGACGGAAGTAAAATAAATGCTGTAATCTTTTGAAATCGGATTAACTGACGGTTCACTCGAGACAAAGCTGGGCGCAACGGTGAGACCCCCGTTTCGTAGTCTCTAGCAAATTGAAGATTCAACATTCGCGAGAGTTTCGCTGTCGTCGCTTTCGTTCTCGTATAATCACACTTAGCGTTTGAACCAATATACCTTCGGGAGCTCTGTAAATTAACTCTGTATACGGTAAAAAAGAGGAACAAGGAAAGACGGAGCAAGAAAAAAGTGGAGAAGAGCGAAAGATAGGCAAGAATAAGAAATAAAAAAGAGAGAAGCGAGATTATACGAAAAAAGAGGTCGGATGTTATCACCTCTCGGCAACGGACGATTGACGGTTTATCGAATTCTCCCATGGAATGATAGATTATCCTTCGCGACATCGAATTCATCTTACGTGTGTCCCGGCGCACACGCGAAATTATCGACACACTACGGGAATACGCGACGCGTACGTTACGTATCCATGCTTTTGCTTCCTTTTTGTTGTTCTTGTTCGTTGCATCGGACGAGAATGATGGACGAGCTTTTTCCCCTCGTCGGACTTGATTTTTTTTCGACCAAGTATTTTTCTCCAGAGAGTGGGGGTAGACACACATTTTCTTATAGAATTTTAGCATTCGATGAAGAGTCGAATCAGAGGAATCACAAGTTTATCTATACGATTATCGATAAACGTTCTTAACAAATTAATTTTATTCGTAAATAAAATCATTTTAACTATTCTAGAGACTTGGAATATTACTTGAGATACCTATTTCATGACGAATTGTGTTCCTTATTTTTTTCTAACGAATTTATTATATATTTTATTTATTAATACCTTTAACGTTTGTGGTTACGACATTAAGGCAAAAATACGAAGTGTAAAGATTTAAATGAATAATTTTAGGGAAATGTGTCAGAGAATCTTTCGATCGCAGAAAAAATTCTGAACAACTTTTTTTTCTTCGAAAACGTGTGTATATGTATAAAATATATACATACCTATGTACATGTATACATCATACTTAGATATACACACATATGGTATATGTACGAGGAGAGTATGAATCCGTGACGTTTAAAGCAACGTGCAATTTCGTAGGTTACATCAGAGGCTGCCGGCTTATAATACGCTCGAAATTAAAACGCTCTTTGCGCTAGCGAACCCCCCGAGGCTTGTTGACTGTGATACGATGCGTGCATTGCCATAGACGGTGCACTGTAAATCGGGTTCTCTAAATGTTTTCTCTTGGGAGGAAGACGTTATATCGGCGGCATAAGTAGAAGTTTTAGGCGAGTTGCCTCGTGAACGCGAAGACTCCTGGGAAGATGCTGAAACTTTCTTCCTTCTCTTTCTCCCCCCCCCGTTTCTTTCTTTCTTCTTTCTTTATCTTTTTTCTATATTCAATATTTGTTGTGGATATTTCCACGGGTGTCTCGGGACGCGTCGATTTTACAACCGTGTTTTCTCCGACATTGATCTAGGATTTCCAAGTCGGTAAGCGACGATTTTGAGATTTCGGAAAATAAATAATGTCCTGAGACGTTGATGCATCTATAAATAAATAAATGATAATTATATTTACATAATTATGTGATTGCTGAAAATTTGAAAAAGATGTTATTTTTTCTACACATATGTATCTAATAATTACAGATACACGAGAGTCATAAGAAACAAATATTAACAATACTACCTACTTATAATTATTAGGTAGCAAAAATTCACGTATGTTCGTAGTCAAAAAATCATGTCACAAGATACATAAAAAATATAGTGAAATGGAGTTACCTAAATCGAGTTCCCCCGTCCAATTTTGTTCTCACCCCCTTCTCTTACCTTCCCTCGACTCGGTGATATACTTCTTCACGAGGGCAATTTGCTCAAGAACGAGAAAGTTCGTAAGAACATGACCGTCCCAAGATTTTCTTCGGGCATCGTAGGCTCGACGTCTCTCTAGCCGTAGCTCTCTTTCTCTCTCCGAATGACGAGGGAAATCTGACGAGAGCAAAGGTGGTTTCCATCGGGCGCATCCCGCATTTTTCAGGAGGCACCGCCTGGCGAACACATTTTTCCGCTTCGCCGAGCGGCAACGCGCTCATCCGAACGACTTCAAAAATCGTTGCTCCGTACCACCGGCAACCCCCTCCTCCTTCTCAGCTTCTACCACCCCTCTACCACCCCTTCTATCCCACCATCAACGTGTCCGTGAAAAGCAAGCTGGAGCGAGACCCTACTACGAACACCTACTGCTTGGAAATTTTAATTATCTCCAGAACGCTTCTGTCAAACACGTATTTTTCATTAAGCCGTACCTGATATCTCCTACCCACGAATTTTATTTACTACTACATAAATCGATGAACGTGCTCGTGTTATCGAAATAAATATAGATACGAGGGGAGGTCCTTTTTTTTGTGTTCACATATTGTTCGACGCTTGTCTGGCTACGAGAAGGTGTAAACGCTTATCTATGTTGAACTCTCGATCGGTAAACACACTTCCAAGTGTTTTTTAGCCTTTAATTAATAACGCATCCCATCATTTCTTTGAATAAATCGTTTAGTACCACTCGAAGAAATAGGTTATTGTACATACCTAAATTAAATTCAAATTCTTCACTGTTCAGATGAATAAACATAATTATTATACTACTACCTCTAATAAAAAGATAGCTATGCATCGAACGCCAATTCTTTTGATATATATTGGATTATACTCCTACCAGATTATTCGTTTAAATTAAAATGATCCACGCTATTAGGAGTTATAACATGTATATTAAGATTATCAAGCTTTCACGCGTTTTCAATTTCACGGATAGCGTTATCGCGCGTTTTCAATTTCATGGATGTATACCTTTATGAGAAACAAGGGGGAGAATGCCGTTCGTATATGGACGTCTATTTAATTCGAACCTATTTATCGATAAACCGTAGCAGGTGCTCCGTTCCACGATGGCGAAGCTTATGCAAGGCTACTATTCGAAATTATAGTCAAGAAGGCATTCATTTTGAAGATGATTCGAAACAGTTCCTGGAGATTTAATCTCCTCGAGACGAATTTCGCTTCGCTGATTTAATATTCTGCTATTTCTTTTTATTTTTTTCTTTAATTTTAGAAATAAAAGTTTTTATATCAATTCGACGATGGTTACTCACGGAATTGGTGTTTTATTATTTAAGTAGCGAATTATGACGTGACGTGAAAAATAATATATGACGTGAAAAATAATTGATCATTGTCGAATTGAAAGTTTAAATAACTTGAGTTTTTAATACGTTCTTTTTCAAATAATTTTCGTTTAACTTTTTGATGTATTGTTCTGTAAATTTCTCACGATATTGTCGAGTACAAATACGAAATTCGCAATTAGAAATGGCAGCCAACATATCGTAAAGTCTCTTTGAAGTAGCTAAGAGAAACGCTTTCTCCGTTCGCTAAAGGGGCCCGCCATTTGTCCTCAAATAATGGTGGTAAGGCGTATAAGTGTTTCTGTGGCAGAAACGTGTTCGTTAAATAGACAAAGAACAATAGTAAGACGAAACGAAGATAACGTTATACTGTAATATGTAGATCCTACTTTTTGTTTGTTTGTTAAATTAAGGTCTTCAAAAAGATTTCTCTATAATGCTTTCACATTGAAGCTTTTTATTACATATCCTAACATTTTACATAGTTTTCTATTTAATTATCATCAACTTTTCTACCTACAAAATTTTCAACAATTATATACTATGCATCGAGTGGTATGCCATAGCGTAGGACGATGCAAATTGACAACCCTTGAACAAAAACGTCTAATTTATATTTATCGGGTTTAATTAGCAATTATTTCAATTTCTTACTTTGGTAAGCATTTTATGCGACGGTTGGAAAAATTTGCTGATCGTTAACGAGCACTGCTTCATACTTCTCATCATAACCAGTAAGGATAGTTTTTGAAGCCGTGGTGAGAGTATGTACCACGGCATGACGCTTCTGAAAAATTTATTAACAGTCAATATCTTTGTACTTATTTAGATCATCTAGGAATTTGTTTAGAATGGTGAAGCCCGCAGGATTCACTAGTTCATCTAACAAGGCAATATATTATACATTACAAACAAATCACAAAATATTCCATCCCAACGAACATAAATCTTTGCGATCCAGTATAATTTGTACAAAAAAATGGGAAAGTATTAACCATTGTCGGTGATCATAGCCGTGTGTGTGTGCCTCTTGTATGAGAGGATCGGTCGACAGTGCGAAACGCGTTAGAGATCAAAACGACGGAAGGAGATAACGCTTAGAAACAGAACAGCATGGTCAACGTCGGCTAAATGAAAGGGCTCGTTTGAATCACTCATTCAAAGGCTCCTACAATAAACGTACTATGTACCACTATCGTGAAAGACGCCTGAAGCGTGGTAGAAACACGCTCGCAACGCACACAATCGAAGCAGGCTGTGTCTATGAATAGCTATGTAGGAGTAGCCGAGAAGTTCGTTCTAGTTTCTTTTTTGCGCGTATGCACGCGTGCAACATTCCTTTTTACATCGGCTTGCATTGGCTACGTTACATGGCGTAGGTATAAATCACGCCATTGGCCGATCCTCAAAGCTCAACACTTTTTCTTTTTTCCTTAAAACATCTTTCACGATCTTCTCTTTTTACATCTACATAGAAAGTGCTGTAAATGTGAACCACTGTAAACTTAATCGAAAGTAAGATAATTTAATTTAAATTTTGTTGTTACCGTTTGATGTCAATTTTACTTAAGAATAAAACAATAAACACATAAATTAGAGAGAGGAAGAAAATACTTGGAAAGCACTACGAAGCTGTGCGTAAAATATAGACTACAGTCTGTTAAATATGGTTCCGGATAGTCGATATTTGACATATTCAATATCCATATTACTTGTTAGATTTTTTGGGAGCACATATAATCACATGTAAGGTAGTTGTACTCGTTGACGTGAGCCAACAATTGGTATATAATGCAGTGTAGCCGCGTTTTAGGATGTCCGAAAGGGTAGGGTTTTCCAAATGTAGCACTGTACAAACTCGTGCACCTAATTAATTAGAAGCTAGCATAGTGATCCATATTAGCTTATGGATTAGATTTGCTACACATTCCTGCAGATTACTTTTTTTTATCACATAGATTTCAAATAAGGAGAATATTTACGTTTCCTGGAAAACATTCGTGCTGTGGTCCAATAGCTTTTGCCCGATGTGACATTGACTCGATCCAATTGACAGCATAAAGATCGTGTGCATAGCGATCGTACAAAATTGTATGTTTCTCACATTGAAATCAAACTGCAACAGCTGGATGATATAAATTTTTTTGATATCTTTGTACATTCGATCACACGACAGTATGAAATATCTATTCGTTACCATTATTATATCAATGCCAAGAATAATGTTCCCGCAAATAATATGAATCAAATACGTCGTGTTACATAATGAGTTAAGTTTTTCGACGAACCTTTAATATTAAAAAAAGAAAGAGAAAAATACTGCGTAATGTAATGTGCTAGTATAATCTAGTTTTAGTGTTTCGATTACATTTCTGGGGATTGGGCAAAATACTAGACGATAACTTATTTTCAGGTTTTGCCACATTTCTATGACATATACCTATATGTTAACAATCATAATTTACATAGAAAAATTGAAATTAATTGGATTATTTCCGTGAAATGTTTTGGCAGCTTCGTTTTAATAGCAAAGTAATTAACTCGAGTGGAACTAACTCGATTACTCTGTTGTGATGCATTATTGCTCGAAACAAAGTAGCAGAGATCGCTTCTTCGTCTACCTCGCTACACGATAATCCTTTCTCGTCAAATACACTTCCAAGTATTACTCTGAAAACAGATAATTCTATTAAAGAAATATGTTATATAGGGTGTCCCATTTGTAATCAATTTATATGAGACTATATCTTATGAATGTGATGTTTGCAATCGAAATAACAAAAGCGAATGATACTTTGCTCATGATATTTAATTTTCATGAAATATGACAAATATCGAAAATTGTGAAAATAACACAGTCGGATGTATTTTTACTATTTCATACCCAACTATACGAAACATTCCACATGCGTGTTGCATTGCCATTAACATCAATCCTAGATTAGCCATACACACGGTACACAATAGAATAAGCAGAATCGAGAATATAAATATAAAAAAAAGCAAATGTTCTTCCTGATTTATAATTAAGAAGAATTCTAATCGTAATGGACACACATTTCGATGAGTTTCATTGCTTTTGCCGACAAAATCCATTGTTACCGATATGACTGACACGAGTATGATAGTCAAAATTGTTAAATAGCCTATTGCTGAAAAATAATATCTAGATGTTACTATCCCATCGATATATAACAAATTAAAAGAAAATTGGTGAAAAAGGTCGCAACGGGAAAATATAAATTTTTTATCCTTACGTATGCATATTATTATACAAAGTCTAGTTTCCTCGGCGTACTTATGTGCAACCGAAAATTCGTTCGCCGTTTTCAAACTGTACCAATCGTTTCTAACGTGATTCAACAGTCCCCTTAACTGCGTAGAAATAAATAGTACAATTATACTATAAATAATTGGTTCGAATCAATAAAAATTACTACGCATATTCTATTAAATAATCAATGAGAGATAATTGTAAAGTTCATATAAACAAGGATTAATTTCAGCATCGTACAACATCGGCTCGTTTTCGAACTTGTAGCTTATTTCTTAGTGAAGATATAACAATTTCACGAATGTATTAAAGTATTTCAACATACAAGATCAACATGTTTATAGTTGATCGAATAATATTCCGAAGCAACGACTATTGTCGGTCCCAACATTAAGAAACCCTCGGCAAATACATACAACTTAAAATCCATAGCCAAATAAGATAGAATCTGAAATCAGATGTACATAACCATCGCTGTATCCAATACATCGTATGATCATATGCAAACACTATTCGGCTAATAACTCTGTCTATGTAAATTCGAGTCGATCGATTGTATAGCTTATCGCGATGAAACTTGCGTTAAGTATTCGATCGATTTTAGACTAGAATAAACGCTTTTATAATACGAATAGAGATTCAATTGCATAGACTTGAAAACGAAACTCGTGATTCGTACAAAGCAGTGTTTTAAAATAATTTTAATGATTCATAGCTTACTTTGTATCACGAATAAACAACAATTATACACGATGGGAGAATATTTAAAAAAACATGTTTCATAATTGAAACATTTTCCATTTGGATGTCGTGCATTCAATGCATTTAATATTTAATAGAGAATATACGTAGGTACATATATGTACCTATCTATTATGACATAAGATAATCTTAAAAGTTTTTTCCAGCATCGACAGAACACATTTGCATATCCACACAATCCAAAAAGTAGTATACTTCTTTCTACAATTTCTAAACACTCTTACCTGTCCGATCAGAAGAAAAGCGAGTAGACAAAAGGTGAGATAAAATCGTAACCCTTGCTCCTGTCGCGTTTCATAAGGCCAGGCACCAATGATAATGCAAACTCGACGAAGAACATTATAATAAGGATTAACGATGAAAAAGTAATCTTCTTGTTTCCAAGACTTGACCATCTTCCTACGAAGAACAAAATACTTGTGATCGTCGACGTTGCTATCGCCGTTTGACTGCTGTTGCCAGTGGAAACTCTTCGTAGCAGTACGCATTCGCAAATTTCGTATTCCTTCGACATGCGTGCCTGGGATCATTACGTCACCTGTAATGCACGGTATTAACATAAAACGCGATTGACGTGTACACGTGACAAGAGAACCGACACACATCGTATCGACTGCTATCATAGGCGAACTCTCGTAAATTATGAACGAGAAACGTCGATTGCGTTCCGATTCAAACGTTATTTCCCTTTCTCCGTGTTCCTAGTGATCAGGTGGATTCATGAAACAAACAACTACCTTGGTGTGCTTTCTTGGTTCCACAAAACGGTACGTGCGTTATTTTATTTAGATATTCCCATGTATTTACTATTATTTTGCCTGCATCCTTTTTCGTCTTCTTCTATTTTTCGCATAAACGTTCAAGGAACTTATTACCTAACTTCGTCGTAATTTCGAGCTTCATTGTTGTTCCATGTAGTCCATGAAGGGTATACCGCGTCGTTTAATACGGATGCCCCGCAGTGGTCTCTCCTTGAACACGAGAGTACCATGTACCAGGTGCCGTGGCAATCGATATGACGAGCGTTCTTCGTGAAGAGAACGATTTTGGTGCCGAGAAAATGAGGGTTCGATGCCAGGCAACCACCGGATCGTTCGGGACGCGGTTTTTGCTATTGCTGGCTATCTTCATCGATGTTAACAAGTGTGGAACGGTATGCGGGTTGATGGCTTGGTTAATGAGGTGTCCATTTTGGGGTATGTGTTTTACTAATTGCGAGGGATAGACACGTTTTGCGAGTTCTCCAAATGTTGTATATTAAATTCAATCTTTTAGGCTTTCTCAAGAAAATTGTACGTGAATTTTGTAAGTAGCATTTGGAAATAATTGGAGATATTAGGTATTAAATACAGGGATCCAATGGATTTATTTGTTATGAACGTTTATACGGTAACATGCATTTCTTAGAATTAATAACAAGTGGTTTCTACAATTAGACAAGGGAGGAACTCTCAGCGGAGAGAGTGCAATACCATGGCATACGACATCGCATTTTGTGTCATCTAGAAAATATGTGATATACAACCAAGGGAGAGTTTAAGAAATCAGTGAAAGTAGCCTGTCATCTTACCGACGTGAAAAAATTAAGGGATACTTCGAATATTCCACCAACATCCATCGCAGGGTATCGCATGCCTTTCATCATTATCATTATTAATAATTTTTGCAACTTGTAAGGAACCATATACCACGATGCCGCGTAACTAAAAATTCAGTAGGTAAAGTACGATATCATTAGCAGTATGAGATACTCACGCATTATCCACTAAATCTCTGCTTTTATTCAGCATTATTTGGCCAACAGAAGCATAGAGGAACATCCAGACAAACATATTAATTATATATGACACAACCATAAACGTTTCCTTCATATTTTCGGCGATATTCTCCAGATAAAAGACCTTAAGAAGAATTCTAATTAATATATATCGACCGATTACAACGAAGAAAAGTAACTTACTCGAATGAAGGCTAAAGAGGTCATGACAAATGCGAGTAACACGTGGATCAGAACACTCAGCTTGTAGGTAGAATTGATGGCACAAACGTATCTTGAACGAAATACATTATTTTATTAATTTTTTTATTTGTGATATAACTCTTTTGCAAAATACGTTTTCTGCATCAAAATAAATGATCGAATATCTACATACAAACCGTGTGGTTCGTGCGTGAAAGAAAACACATCGAATTACTCTAGCCGTGATGTTTTCTGTGTCCTTTGTGGTACACAAGTTGTATTTTTCGGTATCGAACAAGTGTTTTAGCATGTACCTGTGATCACGAATAACGCTTAATGTTAATAAGAAATTTGTCTGTATTTATGAAATAAGCTACACGACGATGGACCAATAAGAACTTTAATTATGCAAAGTGGATCGTTTCGGTAATCGTCTTCCATAGATTAGTTCCTTACCCAACGACTTCGAGCATACCACAGGCATGCATCGAGTAACCTACAAAAAGCAAGTAAGATGCCAATGCAGTGACTGTCACTAGAAAGGATAACACATATGTCAGTATCATAAATAGAAGGAAATGTTTTTGTTGATCGATAAATAGTTCCACTTTAAACGGTAACGCGCTCGTTCGAGTTTCGTTCAGTGGCACGAAAAGATCCAAAAGATACATCAAGGTCAGTGGTGAAATATACGAGAATACACCGGTACAAAAGACAACTAAAAATATTCAAAAAATGTCGATTACTTCCTTGAACATTCGAACTGATCATCGATCATGATTTGAAATAGTGGTCTTACCAAATGCCATGATCGTACACGTTCTAATCAAATTCGCATACTTCTCCATGATTTCTCGTTCCTCCGCACCACTGCAGTTACACCAATCAAACCTTATATGTTCCAACATAATCTCCATCTAAAGTTCGATAAGATATTCTATTTTTTTCATTTAATTCACACATTACGCGAACTCATACTATTACCTTGCCATGGTAATAAGCACTCATGTAAGACATGAAAATACAGAGAGACGGTACCAAAGACGCGAGCACTTCGATGATCGATTTTAAGGATAAATCTGAGGTTGCCAGCGATAATATCTGAACGGCCATAATATATTATTATTAAACTATTAATATTTGTCAACAAGCACACGTTCACTCACTTGCGATAAGATAACCAACGTGAACCCGATATGCACGAAAATCCTTCGAACTTTGCTGTTCCTCGCATCGTCGTAAGGCCAGATCCCAACGATCAAAAGAAATCTACGATTGATCCTATAGTAGCGATTTTTAAAAAACGTGTCCATCGCACTCGACGAGAGTCCACGATCGTCTGACAATCCCCGTTACTCGAACCGTGCTACGATCTAACCCCTTCCACGCTTTTTCCCAACCCTTTACCTTCTCAGGTACTACCTATCACATATTAACTTTGCATAATAAAGAATGCCCGTGAAACAAACCGCGATGGCCAATAATAATCCCGAATTATCTTAAAAGTTCGAATTTTGCACGATCATGGTGTATCAACCCTTTTGTATCGTAGCCATCCCCTTTCGCGACATCGAACTTATTTTCCAGCTCGATCGTCGACGAGCCCTGTTTTTTTCCTCGTAAATTGCTGGCGTCTGGGGTTCAAGATGGTTACCTCTTTCTTAGATTATGGATGATCGAGCCTTACTTTTCCCTTTTTTTTTCTTCTTCTCTTAACCCCTTTTTCGTGAAATATCTCTTGTCTCTTCGAAGTTACTCGTTTTCTTCTTTCTTGATTGTTGGTAGTGCGTGTAAGGGTAGAAACGTGGAGTGAGGAAAAAGGGAAAGAGTAAATAAAGGTAAATAGATGTTCTTTTGGAGGGGATAAACGGTACATCGTGTTGTTTACTTCACGGTACGTAGGTATAACGCATTGTTTTGTGAAGTCACCTGCGCGATACACGTTGATATACAATTTGTTTTAAGTTCACATTACAGTGTAAATTTATTTATTTATTTAAGCAGTTGTAATTGACATTGATCGAAGAGAACAGAATTAATACATGTACATACATATTGTGCGCTTCGGTCGACATAAAATAGTAATGACAACGTGTATATAGGTTATTCAGTGGAAAAGGAATCAAGTGAGTTGACACAATTGTTGCACCAGCTAGATATTCTAGAAATAAATGATCTCATACCAGAACAAGTTTTATAAATAGGTGTGCAAAGCAGCCTATTCATTCTCAAGTTAATCTTTAACGACTAACGCTATTTTTATAAGGTAAAATAATTGTTAAGGGTTAAGTAAAATATATTATTATTATTTTTAGTATTATAGTTTTTTTAAAAGGGTCAGGTTGGGTGTGTTGGGATTCGTTCAAATCGCGCTTACTCATCCAAGCTTACGGTTCGTGCCCGTGGTCTATCCACGAGGCACGGCTGGCATATCCACCGGTGGCTCATAAATGTTTTTGGCTCTAAAACTCGGTGCTATGCCCTAGCGAACGCGATTTGTATGCGTTTCGCTTATACCAATTGAATCTGGTAATCGGAATCCAGCTCCCCCGGTGCATCAGCAATTCGATCGGACCGTGTCCGTAAGTGCGAAAGTTATTAAAACGATAAATATGTGTCCTAGATAAATGCGATTAAATTTTATCGTCCTTCTCGTTGTGTACAACATCGAAATATTCAGTTCGTATATTTGCGTAAATGTTTGACATTATTCCTAGTCATTTGTTTTGCAATCAATGCTCGAAGTAAATTAACGATGCATGTGTTTATTTATGGTGTCCATATATTAGTAGCAAAATCGATTGACAAGTTTTACAAATTTTCGGGATAATTTGAGATGGAGGGAACGTGATATGTGTTCATCGGCATCTATACCTCTTATAATTGAATAATTTTTTTTTTAAAGAACCGTGAACAGGATTAACCCTTTGCACTCGGCGTCGAGTGTGACTCGGCAATACAGATTTTTATGATAATACGACGTCAAGTGACACTCGTCATTCATTGTACTCACATATATTTCTGTCATTCATTTATCAAGAAATAGAACATATTTTTTTCACAACATAGCGAGTAATATATTTGTAGCCCTTTGTATTCAATGTCGAGTGTGACTCGACAGGACTGATTTTTATAACAATACTGTATTGATTTACGTGTATTCCATGTAGATTTTTTTCGTACTTGTAAATTTTTCTTCAATTCACCTACTCGCACCGCGAATATATTATTTTTTTAACGATGTAATTAGTAATATATAATTTTAAATTAAGTGGTATAATTTTGGAATTATGTCCCCTCAGAGGGGACATCCGAGTGCAAAGGGTAAAATACTTACGATTACAATACCTACTAAATGATGCATATCGCTAAAAAAAAATCCAGTTTTTTCCTAATTAAATCATACAAATAAAATGACACATTTTGCAGAAATCTTCTAAAGATCCAGAAAGAATAATTTATTTAATGTAAAAGAGGATATGAATATCCTTATACACTCGGATATCAACAAGAAGCTGTCCCCCTTTTGAAAAATTCAAAGAGCCCGCGAAATAGCGAATACGTATCCCACCCTTTTTCGATGGGGAACGATCATACCTTCTCGATCCACCACGCGACGTTCAACGCTATTTCCGGTTTATACGAACGTCTCGTGTCGAATGCGCGCGTGGACGATCGAGCCGTCGATCTTCCCCTACAAGAAAAAGAGGGAGAAATATATAGATTGAATTCGTTTGAATTCAAGGAAAACTCCATTCTCAAACGTCACGAAGATCACCCGTGGATCGAACCTTTTTACGTTTTCTTCGTTCAATCCAAAGATCTCACCACTTCTCCTCGCCCAAGATTTTCTCTCGTATCTATGCTTTGTATTCATCGTTGTTGAGACGTTGTTGGACCTCGACACTCGCATCAATTCGACTATGTCGCCGCTCGCGGTAAGCATTTCATTTCTCAGCCGCGATTTCGCGCACGCGCGTTTATGGATGTCCCGTATTCTCTGCATTTTACGTTTCCATCCATCGGGATAAATGTGACATCGAGCTCTCGATGAAAATCGTGTGATCCTTTCGACCGTATTCCAAACCGTACGTATGTAAAATAGAGTGCATGCTGACGCGTACATCTATCGGGACGCCATTATTTGTACCGTGATTTTTCAATTTTCTTTTTAGGGGAGTAATGATGTATTGTACCAATCGATAAATATATTTCTGCAGCGTGTCTACGTTCATGCAATAAATAAAAAAAGAAACGAATGTCGAGTGCTACTTGACATCGTATTGCCCTAGTTAGTCTTGTCGAATCACGGTAGACATCGAGTGCTAATGGTTAAAGATACACAAGAAGTAGAAATTTGCAGTTTGAATTACGGTATTTTAGAAAATAAAAAGACTCATATTGCACAGAAATTTGTATAAACTTTAGCAAAGTTAATTTTGATTATTTTGGAATCAAGTAATTTTTTGATGCATATTTATGTATTAAAAAGGTTTAACCCTTTTAGTATCGAGCGAAAAACGGGCGCCTATGCGAAGATAACAGGACGAATTTGACGAATTTATTAATGTTCTGGCTCCTAGGGTTTAGGAGGGTTTTTTAGATTTTTTTTTTTTTTACTAAACTAAGAATGATATTTAACAAATTCAAAAGGCAGCGTATTACGGAAGAAAGGGAGAATAATTTAATACAGTTATAACACTTTATAAATTAATTTTAATAGAGCTTTCTCACAATGCGAAGAATAAGGCGCCATCGCATACACAACAATATATCGTCGTCCGGTACTAAAAGGGAAAAGTGAATTATTCATTTTATTTGGCACATCAATTTTCATTATTAGAAATTTTAGAAAACCTTCACGATTATCTACTAAAAAACTGAACAGTGTGTAGATCCTTTATCGATAGATACCTTCTTAAAGATAAAAATCCCAATGATTTCCTTTCTTCGGTTAAACCGCCATTTCTACATTCTGGATACGTTACGGCACGAATCGCAGACAGGCGAACACTGGACGCGGTTACTTTATAATGATGGCCAACGGTGACATATCGGCGACATATTTCGCACGTATTGTTGTCCGGATCAGCGATCGTCAAGCGCGGTACGCCAGTAGCCGTAGTGGACTCGCGGAAATAGCCGGTGGTTATTTCGTGCCCTTTGCGGTACGCCACGCGTACGTGTAAATTGTTCGCTCGATTCAACTCCCTGCCCACGAACTTCAACGTCCTGTCTTCTTGTCCCTTGATCTTTTCAACATAAATCAAAATCTTTGATTTTTTATCACAATCGTTTTTCTAATTAACGGTAATAAGTATTTACTAGTTATCTTACTCGTTATATTCGATGTTTCTTTACCTGCCAACCAAATTAACAGTAATATCAGTCATTCCCCTCTTTAAAATTGTATCTCCGATACATACGAAACTTGTAATAACGCAATAATAATTGTTGTTACAAGCTACCTATACCCAAAGAAGAAAAATTTGTAGAAAACTGGCGAGAAAGCAATACATACTTGAATAAAAAAAAGAAAAATTCCGAGTCAACTAAACTCACAGTACGCGTAATAACGTCGTCCTATCTTGAAGGACGTCGTTGTAATTATATCCTCTCGAAGTTATAATTGCGCTTCGATCGCGTCCGAGTCTTCGTCGTCGTAAAACTCGACAGAACTTTTTCTTCTCTTTTCTCCACCCTCCCTTCGTTTTCTCGTCGAGTCGGAAAAACGCGGATTATGCGTCGTTATCGTCAAGGTAACGGTAATATCTTCGCGCGAAGATAAACAGAAAATCGTTAAGAAAGTTCTTCTATTTCGTACTGTAGATAACAGAGCGAAAGATAGAAGATCAAGGGAAGAGTCACGATGATGTTTTGTCGTGATAAATTTGTGCTTGAAATTTTTCATGGGAAAAATAAAAAAAAAGAACGTTTTGTCTCTCTCTTTCTCATTCCCAGCGATCTCCCCGCTCCGACGCGTCTCCGTTCTACCCACCCACGTATATATAATACCTATATACACTTATACGTGGGGTTCGATATTAAAAAACATAGAAAGGGCATTACAAAGGTTCGATATTAAAATTTTCTCCTATTGTGCCGAATGGAAGCGGCTGCGCCCGCTGTCGGGGAAAGAAAGCCTTATTATTGCTCGTCGACTTTTACCCTCGGCGAATCCCTTTTTTGCTCGGAGTGAAAGCGGAACGGGAGAAAAAGCGAAAGCAAAGAGGTAAAAACGAAGAGAGATAGAGAATGTGTGCGAAAAAGAGAGAGTAAGGAAGAGAACGACTTAAGTACCCACTCACCGAGTTTCTTTCACTTATACTTCAAATATTTCTCTCCTATATAGATACATACATAAGACCACCTACTACGACTACTACTACGTGTCTTTTCTTTTTTTTTTTATTTCATTCAGACTAAAAGGAAAGATAGAGAAAAGTGAAGAGCCTCGTCAGCACGACCCTCCCGGGTTATAAGGTCGTGAGAAAGGTTATAAATATCGGGATCTCTTCGATTCAGTCAAGCGGAGATGAAAATGAGTCCCGGACCGCTCGAGCTGGCCAATTGTGCGAAATAATGAGCGAGGAATGTAGAAAGTAAGACGAGAGAAAGAAAGAGATGAGACCAGTTACGTTTGCTACCAATCGACGTTGCACTCAACCGAGCGAAGCTACCGAGATTCGCGATTTAAATGGCTGCCGGACCATCGCTATCGTAAAATAAGAGCTAAAAAAAACTCCAGACAGTTTTTATACGCCAATTCAGCTCTAGCTATCCTCCGTTCCTTCTGTAAACATCGTTAGCGTCCTTCCATCGAACGGCCTCCCTACTTGCCTTGATGTATATCGAAACGCGTGTGTAACGTCAAAGCTGCCCATTAAATCGTTCGTAAGTTACGACTCATTTTTTTTTTTACTGCGATATCACGATATAACGAAATATTCTATAAATATATACTAAGTATAACGATATATAAATAAAAGGGTTCGTTGTAAAAATGAAATTATTATGTTCAGGCACGGTATCGCAGGTTTCGATAGTGATGGACGGCAAGACAAGAATTTCAAGATCTTGACAAGACAAAACTTGATTTTTCAAGACAAGATTACCAATTTCTTGTTCTTGATAACATCGAGATAAGACAAGATTTGTCCTTCAAGATCAAGACAAGACAAGAAAGATCTATCAAGATTCTTGATTCTTGATAGCTGAAACTACAATTATACTTACGTATGTAATTATAATTATAATTTTATATATAGGGCCATATATATTGGGGTTATGTAATATTATAATCATGTTGAGATCCTTCCGGCTATTTTAAATTTTAAATAATTAAATGCAAAATTTTAATTAATTCGAAACAATAAACCTTATAATGTTACTGAAAACTGCAGTTTATTTTTATTGTAAATATAGGAAATCTCTATTTTGTAATGATGTGTCCCCAAATGTGCTCTTAAGTTCGTGCGTGAAGTAAACTAGAGACCTTAAGCTTCGAAATAGTTTTAAAAATTTTCTACTACGAACATTTGTAGCTGATATAGAGCAATTTGAAAATGACCTAAAAATTTCAAGAATTTTCTTGTTCCTTTAATTTTTATTACCAGTAGAATTTAAAAAAGATATTTTTCAATAATTATTATAAAAATTTAAAAAAATAATAAATCAAGGTGTGGTAAATAAATATTTATAGATATTATAAGAATATCAAGAATCTTGCAAGAATCAAGAATCAAGACAAGAAATTGATTGCCAAGATCAAGACATACTATTTCTCGATTGTAAAAAATCAAGACAAGACAAGTATGTTCGATTCTTGTCTTCTCTTGTCTTGAATCCATCTCTAGGTTACGATATTTCCGATAAAAAAGCTGGTGATCGTGTTATATAAGTACGCGAACGAGCATGGTGCTCATTTATTCTCCCAAAGTAGGTACATATATACCTATTTATGTGTGTACATGTACCTATATATTTACGTACATACCTTTCACGCCGACTCCTCTCGTTAGGGTAATTTTAAAACGGTCGAGAAACTCGAAGCTGTCCTTCCCGTTTCTGCCGAGTCATCTCCATCAAATCGCGATGCTCCGAAGTTAACGACCGGCTTTAATAAGATAAACCAAGTGGGCAACCCGATCCTCTCGAGTGATGCACCCTCTCCCTCTCGATCCTTCGTGTTCGTCCCTATCATCATCGGTGGCTTATAGTCACGAAACTTTCGTCGAATCAGGGAAATTAAGATTCTCACGACGATTCTTATCTTGTTTGAACATTGCAAACTGAGTCTCGTATTTTCGAGTACCTACCAATCTTTTGGTTATTCTAATAATTCTTTCGTTCGTTGAAAATGATAGGTATTATTTTTAGTAATGATTTTATTTATCATTTTATCCAGTATATTTCCTATACGTTCTATTTATTAACGACAATTTAAATAATGATATCGTTATAGAAGATACGTGCTGCTGCTTTTATTTCTTTAAAACACTTATAATACAACCTATTGAACTTCGTTCCATCAACTTCGATTGTTGAATTCATTTAATCTTATTTTTTACAGGCTAAAATTCTTACTTTTAATTAGCACGAAATTAAAAATGTTGTTAACCTCCAACCATAAAATTAGTTAACACCGGAAACAGCACGATCTCGCAAATGTTAATGAACTCTCACCAAAAGCTCCTCTCTACCCGCGCTGTCGGATTACCCTAAAGTTGGGTTTTAACGAAGAGAGTAAAGCTCGTCTTTGGAACAACTCCCGAATCTTTGCTCTTAAACGTAATCCTTGACCCGTATCAAAAGAAAACAATTTCGTTCTTCGTCGAGATCGATGGGAAAAAGCAAGCCGAAGTAAACATCGTTATAACGAGGCCGCGTTTAAGTCCTGTTGTTGGCGATTAATTTTCATATCGATGCTCGCCAACGGAGATAGCGGCACGCTTTTGCCATTGCCTTTGCATAATATAGGTAATGAGCGGGATGGGAAAACGTGGCCAAGTCCGCACGAGGATGCGCTAAGATTTTCGAACGATCCGTGACCCTTTTCTAAAATTGATTCGATCGGGTGGCTCTATCGTAACAGGATAATGGTAAATATTAATTCGATGGGAACCCCTTGAGCTCGATTATACTTGAAGTATAATTTAATTTTTCAGACGTAGGGTTGGGTATAAGACATTCTTGTATGACATGATTTCTTGGTTTAGAATTAATTTTCTAAGATGTTTATGTAATAAAAATATCCCCAAAGTTTTAATTTAATTTTTGAAGTAAAAACTTGCGTTTGGGATGTAAAAATCAGTTTGGCTGATAAAATCAAAATATATTAAAACAGAGGTATACAATATTGTAGGAGAAGTTCTTCTAGCGCCAGACAACATCCTAACATCGGACATTAACACGTTCCGTGCCACGTAGGGCGTATACGCCCCACACAGAACTTTCCATTCAGGCCATCTACATTTTCGTTGAGAAGGAAAACTTCAATAACTGAATGACATCTATAGTACATTTTAATCTCTACATCTTTCTTCTGGTAATCATGATTTTTGGACTACTATAAATATTGCAAGAAATACGTTACAAGCAAAACTAAATCATAACGGAAAGTCTTCAAAAATCGGTGTGGCACGGAACGTGTTAACAATATATGTGTAAACAACCAACGCATGGTTCTGCATGCAATGCGTTGCAAAAAAGAAATGGACGGTTATTGAGTTCTTGAATGATTAGATTCCCTCACACGTTATAAATGTAAAAGACGACATTGTCAGAGTTTTCTATCGTCCTTCGGTTATTCGAAACGGAAGGCGAATAGGGGCTTTGCTACGAGGCCACGTCGTCGCTTGACGAGAAAAGCTCATCTTCATTCAAGGCACCACATTTTTAAGCGATTCACGAGAAAGAGCGAACGAGAGAGAGAAAGGAAGCGAAGGAGTACATTAACTTAGAGTACCCCCCTGTAATCGTTTTTCGTTTAACGAGGCATTATCCGCGCATTGCATTCACAATCGATTCCGTTAGGATAAACGAATTTCAATGTAGGCAACGTCAAGTAAGCTCGCACGATAAAAATCCTTTTAAGCTTCCTATCAAGACACTGGGCGGGCTAATTTGAATTGCCCTGATCGGATATGTCCTTCCACATTCTCGCTCGAGATTTCGTCTAATCCGTTAATAAAAATGTCTACTTTCGTTATTACTCGTTTTATATCTGTGAATTTAAGACGAAACAACGTAAGTCATAGTTAAAAAAAAATTGTTAATCGACTCGTTTTATAAACAGACGTGTTAATATTTAACAATGGAATATTTTATTTGAATTGACAGTGACAGTTAATAAAATACAGTCTTCTTTTACTTGGAGTCACGATGAACAGAAAAAAGTTGTAAATTATAAAACGATGTATCTGATAGTGAAATACCTCGAGTGTTAAAAAACACGTGACTTATGTCGTTTTGTCTCACACCTACGGATATAATAACCAATGACATAACTCATCAACAAAGTTTATATTTAGAAGTAACCACGAAATGCACTGCGTGGTTCAAACGAGATAGATAGTCGACCTCGCCGGTTCAAAGGAGACCTAGACCGTTTTGGTAACTACAGGAGTCCCGATGCCATTTCTATACGTATCTTCTCTGCAGAGAACTATTCTAGATACAGTCTGATTAGTCCGTAATATTGTCTGCTTTGAGGAGTGTAACCACGCAGGGAATGCGTTCAAAGCGCGCAATATCGTCCGAGCCCCTCCACGATACCAACGGGAGAGAGGAGGATGCCGGTGAAACAATGCGCGACCGAATCGATCGGGCAAATAATTAAATAGATGATAGAAAATTCGTTCGTTGTTTAGGAAACAAAAGATACGAACGAATCAAAGCAAATGATAAAACTCGTGGGATGGAACTTTGTCGATTTTTCATTTAAATAGCATTATAAAGCGAATAGTATTTCGTCCGAATAATTTTCAATCAATAACAACCCTCTGGATCGACCGAAATGCCGAAGAAAGGAATGAATATATTGAAAATACGATTCTTATAACAGAAATACTCGTGTCAACTTCGTTTTTTAGGGAGAACGAAAGAGAGGTCAAGAACGACAGGCGTCTGGGATGGCTACTGCGAGAAAAGAGGGACACGTAAATGTCGGAGGCGAGTAACTAACCGCTTTGCCGGTGGGTACTTGCATATTTCACGATGTCATCAGGGCCTGACACGGCGTCTGAAAGTGGCGACAGTGGGTGCACCCTCGAAAGAGGAAAATGTAGCCTGCGGTAGGGCGAGCGATGGGCGGGGGTAGGGTGGATAAGGAAAGATGAAGCTGCGAGAGAATGAAGGAGAAAGGGAGAGAGAGAGAGAGAGAGAGAGAGAGAAAGCGAGGGAAGATGATGACGACGAGGAAAGCTAGCGAAGAAGCGAAGGCGGAAGAAGAGGCGTTTTATTATTCCCTAGGAATAGGACTCTTGAAAGAGGTGGGAGGAGGGTGTACGAGGGGGGTTAGGGTGGAGAGAATAAAGTGAAACGCGAGAAAGAAGCCGCCGGGCTGGGCACAGACGACGAAGGACACGCGATGAGCTCGAAATACGGGTTAAGGGCTCTCCCGAAAGAAGAGAAGATAGAAAAAAGGAAGGAGAGGAAGGAAAAAAAATCGTCGAGTATCCATCCACGCGTTCTGCCGTGTTCCGATGTTCCTTTATTACTTATTTTTATTGCTTTTAGCGACGACCGTGGCGCGGCACGTGTCCGACCATTTACGTACTCGTACTACTTAAATTATAATTTCTTTTAAAAGCATAGGCTCGACGACTCCTAAAACGGATCATAATTATATTCTAATCTATTATTATACTTATTGTTGAATAACCGCGAAATTATCGTGAGAAAATGAACGATATATTTGATAAACCTCGTCTGACGATATATGTACTTTTACTACTTGAAACGAGCACTAGTCCGAACGATAAGTAAAAGATTTGCCGATAATCCAATCATTATAAGAGAAAATCTATTCCATGCTCGTACTTCGATCGACTTTCTCGATTCTTTCGTTCCATCTCGCGACCAAGCATCAAGATTCGCGTAGGACCGACAAGAGGCTATGATAAAATATTAACAATGACAATATCGATGCTCTCGGAAAAAGTCGTGAAATACGATGAAAGCGTAAAAGCAATACTCGCGCACGACGGACGGTTGGTAGGAATGAGGGATGAGAAAAGAGGAAGGAGCAGTAGGGAGACCCTCTCTCTCTCTCTTTCGTTTATTATTCACGAAAATATATCGTAAACTTCTTGCCGCTTCGATATGTGCATATAAGAAGAGGAAGAGATCAATACGTAGTATCGATGCCTTTCAAAGCATCGAGATTTACATTACGGATAGCGACAGGGCGCAAAGCTTTTTCGATGAAACGTATCCGATATTGGAGAACCGAAAGCCACGTAGTTTTCTCTTTTAATTCTTCATGTCGATCCTAATCGCGAGATATCGCGTTCGATGTAACGAGTGCCACTTTATATTATCGATTCGATCTCTTCGACAGTGAGGAAAATAAAAAAAAAAAAAGAGAACTTTAAATCTTTCTTTAGTTTCGTTTTGTTTTGCAACAAATAAAACGGATGGTATTATGTATGATACAAAGAGTTCGGTAGGTCCTTTCGTGTTTGGATCGTCTTACAAATGTTACATGGCTCGTCTTTGTACTAGCTGGCTCTGTTCGAGCGCGTGTACCTTTCTACCGAACGTCGTAAACATCCGTTTGGCTGTCACACTCGAGGAATAATTTACTTACGGCTGCCCTACCGCTCACGACATTCTGCGGAACCATTTCGTGCACCGCGCTCGAACGTATGGTTGCGATTTCTCGCGAATGGAAAACATTTTTAAGAATATTTGTTTTTAAAAGGGAAGGGATTTTAGTATGAAATATTTTTCAATATTGAAAGTTTTGTTTATAAAATAAATATACTTTTTACTAAATTTAATAAGACTATTGCGCGATAATGGAAATAGTATTACAACAAAGATTTGAAAAGGATATGTATATGCGTGTACCTACTGTAAAAAAAAAGTAGAAAGCATGATGCATAACATTGTTGGGTAACAATAACTCTGAATCGAACAATTTAAATATCGCTGTATCTATGAAATTCGAAGTAATTTGACTGAAAATAGTCCAAATAAATTCGGAGTTTTTTCAATACCCAGCAACATACCGAACGGCAAACTCAAAAAACACCGAAACGTTAGTTATTAACAGAGTTTCGCTTTTTCTCCTGTTCCTACTCCATTAATTTCGAGCTCTGTACCGCACGAACGAAGTATAATTTTCGATATATTCTATTCGAATCGCGTATAAAGCGGGGAATTATAAAAACTCGATTGCAGTAAAGGGAAAAGAGAGAAAGGGAGAGAGAACGTTCGGCCGATATAGCCGAATATCGAAGTAATATCGGCCAATATCGGCCAGCAACCATCGGGCTGATGTATTGCATTACGTGCGTATTGGTCGCAGAAGAAAATGGTGGAAACAAATACCCGTTGTTCCGATTTTTCGAGCATATCCTGATATCAAAATGGCAAACGAGAAACTGGCATTACCTACTCTTCACGAGTTTTATTATCGATTAATACGATTTTTATTTTAATATCTCGAAGTATCAACTGGTAATATCGATATAATAAAAAGAATATGAAAACCAGAGGTCTTACAGATATCTACATCTAACGCGGATATTCTTTTGCACGTTGCGATGTGAAATTTTTTAAAATTATGGCGAAAATGATATAAGTGATTTCATAAAACATGAAAGTTCTTGTTTTACTTAAAAAATAATGGAAAAGCGAGAGAGAACTCGTAAGAGTTTCAGACTGTTTTCCCGCGGCAATTACTTCTCATTTAGCACGATGTTGTATATATCAAATCGACGAAAGGGCCACACTGGCTGGACGGCAACTGATACGGACGGTCACGTACGCGCGTGCCCGAGCAATATCGTCGTCCAGGATCTTTATTCTTTCTTATTACTTAATATCCTCGGTAACGAGGATAAATGCGGTTGCTCGTTCCTCCGCTAATTGGCACGATACCGTCCTCTCCTTCCCTCCCTCTCTCTCAAACACTTTTTCTTTCGACCATCCTTCCCTTCGATGTACCCTCTCCATCAAATCTTTCGCGCGGCTACCCACGGGTATCCAACGAAAGTAGTGAAAGGAACGACGAAAAATCGACGGTGAACGAATCCCGTTCTCTTCGAAAGATCGATAAAGAGCAAAGAAATAGCCAAGACTGCTGTTATCATAATTTTAATTAAAAAAAAAAAAACGATATCCTTCGTGCGTAATTCCTTCCATATTTTTGTTATTTTTCCATTAGATCTTTATCCAAAGAATAAGACGAAATTTATTAATAAAAAATTGAAAGTATTTCAAACGAAGTCATCTCTCCCATAATCATAATAGGTATATGCATGATAGAAATGTGAAAATCGTTGGTAATAGTCGTTCATTTTGATTCGATAACGAGTTCAGAGATTTAATACGACCAATTAGAATTCGAGATCCGATCGATGCGACGTTTTTCCTGACGCCAACGTCGATCTCAATTAGGTTTGCTAATTTTCACGATGAGTTTGCCATCGTCGCGAGCAATTACGAAAATGACGTGCGTTTATATGCCTATATACATACATATATAGGGTGGTCTATTTAAATAAGGCCACCTGAATATCTCTTTGGGTTATCAGATGCAAAAAATATTTCTTAGGTAACGTGCATGGTATCGAGGGATCAATATCAAGGTTATCGGAGTTTTGTGACACATAACTATATATTTTTGTGTATTGCATCATGTAACTGATCGAAAAATGCATTAATAACGTGATTTTTAAATGACCTTGATCTTCAAAAATTAGATATAAATATATGAAATAAATATATTCTTGGCAGATATCGTTTCATTGACGTCATGAACATTACGTATAAAATATTGTTTGCATCATGATAATCTAAAGAGATATTTAAGAGGCTTTATTTAAAGAGACCACTCTGTATATTCGCGTGTATACGATAATGATAGGGTAGAAAACGCATCGCGTCGTGCATCTTCGAAAACCAACGAAATATTACGTATAAAACTGTGTAGCACGCGTGCTCGGTCGACGTTTAAAAATATTTTCCGCGTTCGTTACGATAACAAGGTGCCGGCTAATTTTTGTCCTTTTATTTGCAGGTTAATTGTGACACGCCTACCGTAGCACACCGGCCGACCGACGTGGCCCGAAACGCGCGGCTTAATTACTTTAAGTTCGAAATCACACGGTCGTGGTGTTAATTAAAAAGGAAACGGGGGAAATGATTTTTTTATTCCTACCCTCTCGCTCTCTAAAAAAAAAATGACAGGATGCAAGGGTTGATAGATTCATATATCGTTCGGGACATAACGAGACGACGCGTGCTTTCTATCCCCCGAGATAAAAAGTCTGTATCAGGAATATACGCGTCGCACTGATCACCTGCTAAATCAATCCGATAATTTATAACTGAATTTTATCGTCGAGTCTGATACTTTACGATCTGATGAGAAAGAGTATGAAATTGTCTCGCCTCGTTTTCACGAAATTACCGTCCTGCGTGTCTTTGCGATCTCTCTCGATCAAAAATTATTCCTTAATCTCTTTTCAAAGTTTCTTCTTTTTTTTTTATTAAGCTCGCTAGCTTTATTCCATAGGCGTTCGAAAAGAAAAGAGAGACTAAATACAACGCGAAGGAGTGGGAGTCTAACTTGGAGGTTATAACAGATAAGATCCGCGAAGGCTTCAAACTCAAGGGTCCACCCCCTTCTTCTCAACGCTTCTTCTTCTTTTTCTTCATTCTACGGCTCGATCAAATTCCCTGTCCCTCTCTTACTGCAAAGTTTTATAAAGATTAATGCCCTGAGAAACTCGAATCGATCTTCCTGCTATATATTAAGGATATGTGTACATAAAAAGCGTTCTTGGTATATTTAACGTCTATCGTGGTAACCCGACGTTAGCTCGAAGCTTAAGATAAAAGATACTCGACCGGTAACGAACCATATTTTCGCGTTCTCGTGTTAGATTTTGGAAAATTTCACGAGAAACGATTGACTCTATACGCGTGTCGTCGATCAACACGAGCGAGAGAGCCAATGGCTTAATTTAACTCGCCAAGAGACGAACGGAGAGATGCAAGGGGATATAGTGGGACGAGGGAGTGAGTCTGGCTAGGGGTTGGTATTGGGAGGGTAAGAACGGGACGAGAGACTAAAGTACGTGAAAACGAGAGAGATGCTCGCTGGACGCGTTTCGAACGAGGCTCGCAAAATTGAATCATAAATTGAAGTTCATTTGTTTCACCTGAAGCCGAAACGAGCGGGCGAACGCACCCCTGTAGCATTCGTAATACGTGCCAACGGGGTAGACTAGGGACGGTGAAACGCGCGAAAAGTTCCAAGAGAGGATAGCTGCGAATTTATCGAAAATGAAATTTTGCGACGCGTCGTCGGTTCTGCCTTCCTTCCCCACTTCTTCTTCTACCTTTCACGACGTCTCGAGGCTCGTCGAACGAAAACTGAATTTTCGTGTCGGGGGCCGGCATCGAGAACGAATTCGAAGGCCACCTTTGTGTTCCTCCTCGATGGGAAAATATCACGTCCGAGACGAACGTTCCTTTTTTTTCTATTTTCTCGTCTAGATCGTTTCTTTAAGATATGCATCGATCGATCAGTCAAATTTATATTTTATTGCTATTGAATAGTACAGGTATTGGAGGTAAAATAATGTAAATATATGTATATGTCTCAGGCATATGGCAAAATCGGTATCTTGAGCAATACTTAGGAGATTTAGATGCTTTCTAGACTCATTCCTCTTACAGATCAATGTCTAATTCACTCATTTTCTTTTTTTTTCAAATAATAAATAGTCCCATGCCTAAATATTTGCTATAAACATATTATAAAAAACGTGTAGACGTATCAATATATGTACAAAATTTGCACATCCCGTTCAATCCGATAATTTCAAATATTTATAGAAGACGTCACGCACTAATCGATTTACGCAAATATTGAAATTATTCTTAACCTAGCTATTCTTCGACTTTTTATTAAAAAGGACACACTTTACCGAAGAAAAAAGAAATTAATCGACGATCGCCGATAGGAAGAAAATTGACCGTGTCGCGTTAATTAAAAATCGAAGATAACCGAAACGTTCTCTATCGGTCGATCTACATATATTCATGAAATACAAACACGAGTACACGCATACATACATAGACGTATTCAACCATTCGTTGCTCCCACGTTCGATCGGGATTAACTCATAAATTTTGATTTATGACACTTGCGTACACAGAACGATACTTCGATGTAACCCACCCCAAAATTAATACTTTCCACTCGAAAAGTTCCACGTTGCTACCGTGGGTGGTTAGCCATTTGGAAGACTCTATACTATAACCCGTACCGCGAAAAGCTATTTTACGAGCGACCACGTCGATAAACACCGAGTAACTTTCTAAGTAGGAGAAAACAGAAAGCGAGAGAGAGCGTCGATTTGATTATCGATATAAAGCGTATAAAGCATCACATTTTCGCGTTGGTCCAGGGTGTGTTATGAAATTCACTCGAGTATAATCGGAAAAGGGATGACTCGACACTCGCGTAAGCGAGAAAGCGTGTGAGAGAAAGAGGTTGGTAGATAGAAAAAGAGAGAGAGAGAGAGAGAGCTTATGACCGTGTGCATGAAAAAGAGAGAGAGAGAGAGGTAGAGATAGGTGAATAAGGGTGCACGTACGGTAGATACGGGTGAAGATAGAGAGGGAATGAAAAACGACGAGTCGCTCGTCCTGCCGCGGTCGGGTTATTAATTAATTAATTCGAATTTCGCGTCCACCGTGCTACCGGGTGAAATTAGAATTTGTTGCCGTAGGGAAGGGTCGGCTTTAGTAATGGACTCGATGTATAAAGCCCTTCGGGAACGAGCGCGTGGGGCCGCCATGGAATACCCCAGTATTTTATTGCGAACCGGTCTACGGTAATCTACTCTATTGCTAATTATACCTGCTTCTCTCTCTCTCTCTGTCTCTTTCTATCCATGTGGTTGCCTGTCTATCTCTCCTCCCTCTTTCTCTATCTCTCTAACAGACTGGCATAATCGAATAACGGCATTAAGATATAGCTAGCTATGCCAAAACGTTTCTTCCTTGACTCCATAGACTAGCCTGCATTCGACAGATCGAATGGCTTTAAAGTCTTTAGAGTCCTTTGAACAAAATTAATGAACCATTCAGTCGAATATTTTATTATCTTGGACAAGAGGCGTATGAAAAAGATTATGAGGTTCGTTCCAAGGGTTGGTAGTATTCATAAATGTGGAATGTATGAATAATTAGCCGATTGAATCGAGCGATAATGATTAACAGGCGTTTTGTCTGTTAAATTGGTATTTTATTAGGAAATCAACAAGTTGAATTGTTAAGAGTGGTTTAAAGAGATAATTAATAAAGTGTAAACGCTGGTATTTATGTCGAATTAAATCAGTCACGGGTTTAAATAATTCCTCTGTCATTCTATCCTGTTAAAGGTTAATATGAAATTACGTGTCACGATTAGAGTGGAAGTTACGTGGATTCGTATTTGTTGTTCTCCGAGAGTTAACCGACCGAGAAAGTAGAGACTTCTAACGATCGTCGTTACCGATATCAATTTCCGTTGATTGACTCTCATTTCCAAGTTCGAGCTCCGTTTCAACACCCATCGAGCCGGGGGTGAGAGGGGTCTCTTTACGATGCTCTCAACGTAAACACTCGAACCCAAAGCCACGGGTACACACAGTTTCTACAAACCCAACGGTCATCATCCCAGAATTGCGAATCTAAACCCAAACGCATTCGGACTCCCAAAGATAAATTCCATAAAAGATCTTTGCGTTTCAATAGCATCATCTTTGTTGAAAATTATAAGGAATGGAACGAAGCACAGGGTGTCCCGTCGATGTCTTTGTAATCGAGTACACCTGGAAGTAAGTACTTTCGACTCTCATAGAAACAGCTTGAATAAACTCGAATTGTTCAAATACAAAACTTTCAAAAATAGTTCGAAGATTCTCAAAGACTCGTCGAAAATTTCATTTTCCTTGGACGATCATCGTACACGAGAGACCAGATCCTAGGCGAACGAGTCCAACATTCGATAGTTTCCTCTAATCGATGAAAAGAAGAAGAAACGTGTTTCGAGTGTACCACCGGTAAAAGTATCTAAACCTCGTGTAGCACGTATTTCACGTATGTTTATTTCCAAATTTTGCGCTATGAAACTTCCTTTCACCTTTCTCACCCTCTCTTGTCCTTCGTAATCCAAAGAATCCAAAAGATATTTCAACGAGCCACGTTGCGGTAGGTAGAACGAGCGAGCGTTCTCTCGCTGGTTCGGTCAGCACGTATCTCACGTAGCTAACGTAGAACATGCACCAGGTTCGATGTAACAGCACGTAGACGGTGTAAACACACGCGTTTGGTTTTACAGCCGGTCGGTCAAGCTACACGTTTCTACTATTTTTCATCCGTATACCGATTTAACTTTGATTTGCGGGGAATCTACGAAAAGGCGGCTACGAGAGTGGTAATAGCTAGATACAGAGAGAAAGTGTACAGAGGCAAGTACGTTTTTCTACGGCTTTTCTCTGCTTTCTAACTGGAAGCCGAGCGTTGCTTCGGGAAGAACCTTTAAGAAGGTGTACATGTGTATATATATATGTACGTGTGAATGAGAGAGAGAAATTCGTTCTTGCCATTTTGCTCACTCTCCCCCCCCCCCCTGCACGTCTTTCCAACCCCCCGGTGGTACGTTCGACCTATTTGTTCCATTCAGTTACACCACCTTCGTTCTCGCAGTTCGTAGATATTCGGAAATAATCTGACCTCAGGAGTGAATGGATTCTTTTCGAAGGCACATAGCTATATGTACTACGTGCTACATGCTTCCTCTTTTTTTTTTTCATTTTCTTCCTTACCTTTCAAGATTCGAAACGAGGTTCTCTCTTCTCCATTCGAACGAGCATCCACACGTACCTACGCAAAATGTTTTACAACGAAATACGAACGAACGTTATATGGTATAGCAAATGGTATTGCACGGCTCTCTTGTAAGCCGTCCGTATGGTTGGGGTATATAAAATTTCTACCCACCGGGCGTGTATCGAGCATGAAGGCTTTTTAAAAGGTACACAATCGAATCCATCCATCTACGACCGCTCTCTTTTCTATTTCGAAATCGTCGATATCGCGTTCTCGTTCGATTCGATAAAGATCACGAGAGAAGCAAAATGAAGGGGTTGCCGGTGGTGGTATCGTTCGACTTTTTGTAACACTGGTATATCAACCGATACGATCAATTCGCTTTGGGTTTGTTAAAGCGGAATGTTACGGAACCTCTTTGAACCATGTAAGTGTATACCTGCGTGTTCTACGTACGTAAGTACAATCTGCTTAACATCGAATACACGTGTAATCCGATCGTCGAAGAGGGTCTTGGATTATCCGTTACATAGGACGAACTTTTGACCTTGCCTAGAAGATAACGTCTTACGTGGAGTCGATTAAACCTTTGTCGAGTCTGACCAAGATCGAGAAATAAAATTTGCAAAATTTCAAATTTGCAAATCTATTACTTAAAAATATGTAATGATTACTTTAACCCTTTTAATACCGAGGCAAGAAACGGGCGCCTATGCAAAGATAACACCACGAATTTGACGAATCTATAATGGTTCTGGCTTTTAGGGTTTAGGAAGGTTTTTTAAGTTTTTTTTTTCTTTTTTTTCTTTTCTACCAAAATAAGAATGATATTTAAAAAATTAAAAATCCTCTTATAACATTTTATAAATTTATTTTGATAGAGCTTTCTCGCAATGCGAAGAATAAGGCACCATCGTATACGCAACGATATATCGTCGTCCGGTACTAAAAGGGTTAAGTTATTTTCCATTTTTGAGTAATAGAGATTTTTCTACGAAATTTAAATATAACTCTTATTTCGGGTCTCTGGTTTGACTCGACATTGAGTTTCAACGGATATAGTTCATTTGAGATATGTTGTAAATTTATGAACAGCATGAAATAAACCAAAGTTTGTCGTTAGAATGACGAATACCGTTCCTTCACCAGTGTCACGTGTTTTTAGTAAAAAAAAAAAGGTGTATTGTTAATATATACAAATATTTGGTACAAATTTGTACGATAAAAGTTAAGCTATCACAACCTAGAATTCTTAAGATATGGAACAATCTAATCCAAAAATAATTTTTCCGATGTCGTGCATCCAAGCAGAAATTCTTTGTCACGATTTCTTCAGTTATCGATAACACCATGATGAGAAAGGTTTTCATCTTCCTTGCTCTATCTTCGAAACATAGCGATAAAGACTCTTCCATCTCACTCGCTCCTTCTATCTATAATGCCTACCTACCTTCGTACAACACGTATACCTATAAAGATCGTACTGTCCATTCGAGGCGACAAAAGACTCGAAACGCCAGGACAACGCGTTGCTCATCGTTGTCGTCGTCGTGGGATCGATCGATCGAAAAGAGGGACGAAAAAACGTTGATCGTCTACCGATTGGCTGCTAGGTAGCCTCCCGGGGCAAAAAAGTAAACGCGCGGAAATACTCCGGCGTAAAAAGCCAACCGTCCGGAAGTGTCGATAGCGTCGAGGGTCGATCGTTCGAGGTCAAAGAGGGACTTCTCAGGGTAGAAAGGGAGAAAGATGAGGGATTGTGAATGAAAAATGGCGATAAAGAAAAAAAATTATACGCAAAAGGATAGAGTTAAGTCTTACGAGTATATTATTTCCTTTTATTTTTCGAGAGGAGATTCCTCGTGAATCCTGGTTGAACACGGTTGGGATATAACTGCGGTACGAATGTTTGTGTAATACGAGGGTAACTTCTATTTGTCTTTCATTTTACGGGAAGTTTGCTCGCGTTATACGGGGTTGTGAAAAAAGGATTCGATATTTTAAGGGCTTATAGTACACGGTGTTACGAGTAAAAAAATATCTAATTGTAAAGATGGGTTCTAAAATCCTTTTATTATCGGTCTACAGGGTGTCCGGTTCCATGTAGTCAAGCGGAGAACTACATGTACACATCAATAACTTGAATCGAAAAGTCTAATAATATTTTCCGAAATTCGTTTTAATTAAATAGTTATTAACTAACAATGATCGGCCAATCACGGCGAGCAGCGACATATAACGTTGTTTATTGTGGATTGCTCCTCCTAACACTTCATCTCTTGCCTCGCTGCGAGCTCGAGTGAAACGCCTTCCTTTGTTAATCGCCATAATTGACTGATATTTGTTAGTTAATAATTCGTTAACTAAGTCGAATTTCGAAAAATGGTATTAGACATTTCGATTCAAGTCATTGATGTGTATATGTAGTCCTCCGCTTGACTACATGGAAGCGGACACCCTGTATACAGTAGGAAAACAAACTGAGACAAAAATTTACATTGCATGACAGATCTATCTTATACCTCGTCTGTGACGTCAAGTGGCGAGAGTCAAAAGGTAACGAGTAGAAACGTATAACGGGAAACGAAACTTCGTGGAAGTTTAATTGATTCAACCCGATAACAGACTCAAAGGACAATGTCACGAAAGAGGAATGTGTCTTGTCGCTTGAATTCGATGCGTTAAAAGACGCCGAAGTTTCCTTTCTCCCTTCTCGCAATCAGCCACCCACGCGTTTCTCCTTTGTTAACTTAAAATGCCATAGACATCCCAGCCGGACGAGTTTGGACTCTCAACTGTGAAGTTTTTGTCTTTTTTTTTCTCCTTCTCTCTCTTTTTCCTTCGTGTCTGACGGATTCATTATGTAATTCGCGTAATGGAACACTCTGGACGCGTACCGCGCGCGGTCTTCGAGAAAACGCTTCTGGAATTCGATTGTTTCGTGCCGCGTGTTTACCGACAAAGGGTGTCGGTACTTTCTGCCAGTTTTATTTTTTTTTTCAAGGTCTTCTTTTCAACTACGGAAATGAGGAAAATGTGAGATATTTTTTAGACATTTTTTTCACGTATATTTTATATGTTTATATTATAAAATAAATAATAGTAGGTATACACATTTTTATATATGTTACCGTTATATTGTGAATTTAAGTAAAAGTTGTAGAAAAAATATAGGATTCAAATCAATTTAATACGTTGTCTAAAAACTTTATCTAGAATAAAAATAAAAGCGTCAAATACGATACTTAAATATTTATTTTTCTTAATTTAAGTATAAGAACTAAAAATCTTTTTCGTAGTTTCTAAAATATCTAGCTATTGTTTAGGATAATAAAATACTTTAACGGTAACACATTAACATATTAATTTATATATATTATTATAAATGTTATAACATTGAAGACACTATTCACACACATCAATATACTTTAACTTCTAACAAGCCTCGTCCAACACGAAATCTACTCACAAGCCTACAATAAACCCTCTACTAAAAAACGTATAAAAATTGGATTTGTTCAAAATTACGGGTACAATTTACACCAATCTCATTTCTAGAGATTCTCATCGAAGGAAATGATGAAAAATCGGTTTTGAAAGGGCCGATCTCCTCTCCCTTTTCCCTAAAATTTACGGGGACTCCTTAAGACCACCCCCTATCTCCCTTAACTCTCACTGGTATGTTCCTCGAGTCCTCTCGTTTTTCTCATAAAAGCAAAAAAGAGAGAAAACGAATCGACCAGGGATCTTGCTCATGATCGAACGTTCCAACGAACAAAAGATCCGAAAGGAACCGTTCGCTTTTTCTGCTTGGATTAATATTTGCACTCGAAGGGTAAGCATGCTATTGGTGGTGGCTCATCGTGGGAGGGTCAACCAAGGAAAGGGACGATATAGAAAGAAGAAATAATAATGAACGTGGCTGGAGACAAATGGAGAGGAAGAGCGCCCAATCGTGGAATGCGACACCTCCTCTTCTTCTTTTTACCCTCCAGCATTCTCCTCCCTCTCCTAATGATCTTCGAAAGTACCCAAGAATCGCAAAATGAAAAACTGTTACTGCTATTTTCGCAACACGAGCCCTGATTACGTTCTCGTCACTTGAACGAGACGTTTGGTTAATTTTCTAGAAACGCGAGAACACAATTTGTATATACAAAAAACTGAAGATACGCAACGTGATTTGTTTTGTTGTCCAACGACGGAACAAAGATTCTCAACGAAAGTTCCAGCTTCCGGTGAAGTGCAAAAAGAATAGGGGGAAAAAACAGAAATGACATAGACAAAAGGCGTGGCAGGAGAGTCGATAAATTCTCTCCGATAATCGTCCCTGTTTGGCAAGGGCTGGACGAAACGAGACTGGACCTATAGAAGCCGTCTTCCCAACAGAATACGTCGGGTATTGTTCGAAGGTCAAGTTCTGGACGTCCCAGGAGGGATACCCCGTGATTGGCAAATTGGAAAAAGGAGAATACGAATACGGCGGCCTTTTGTAGAACTCCGTTCTCTCCCTCCTCTCTTGTTGTTTTGTCTTTGGTACGAGGCCAACGATCGGACAGCAAATCCATTGAACCGTGAGGGATGCGACTGACAGGTGGAATTGTTATATCCCGACGCCCCCAAATGCTTACTACTCGTTCGCAGTTCATTGATCCTTGCCTGGCTCGTAGTTTGCACCAAACTGTTTTCTATTTTCAACATTGCTTCTTTGTTTTTAACATACCTCGTCTAAACAAATCTAAAATGTTGAGAAATATATATATATCAAATAAGTAATACAGTTTCTCAGAACATATTATTACGACTAATCATTATTTTATTATCCGCTTAAAAATTATACATAAATAAAAGCGTTGTCACGGCTATGTACACTTTACAGAATAGAATAAAAAAAAGGTGTTCGGAGATCGTACGAAAAAGAAGCACGTGTCGAGATCTCGTTCCTCTTTACTTTCGAACGACCAGCGTTGATAATCTGCGTGTATTGGGTTAAGTTTTGTAGACCCTTGAACGGTTAAAAAGACGGACTTGCGAGAGAGAACGATCGGGCATCAAGTTTGTCCAACTAGCCAGCAAAGGTCAGGAGATAATAGAGGATCGAAATCTCACGTGTTACGATTCTACGAACCGAGTGTAGTATATGTACAGATTTATTTTATGACTCTATGTGCTGTAATATCTCCCATAGATCCTTTAGGAGTTGCGTGACGTGTGTTATCAACGTAATACCGGTCATCGTTCCAGGCCTGAGTGCTCGACTGTAGCACTGCTTGTATAAATTGGCAAGGGTCTCGTATCTGAAAGGAGTAATAATTGTTTAAAATTTTTCTTATCATTTATTTATATAACAATACGAGATACTTACTCTTTCTTATTTGTAGTAGTATTTTTATTAACAAGTAACTTTGTCAGCGATCGAAGTAGAAACTGTAACCTCTGTTCGAGTAAAACGACCAAGCTCTCGTCCTCTTCCGAAAGCTTTTGTTCCTCATTTATCTTTTCGTCCTCTGGAGGGTTACTTATCGTACCGCTCTCTGTTGTGTTACTATCCTCGATTTTTTGTTTCGACACTTTATTTTTCTCACACAACATATCCATAATAGGTCGACACTGTAATATCAATTCTAAACCGTTTTGATAAGCTTTTAGTTTCCCATTGAACGTTGTGGCGCCTGTTACAAACAAAACACGTGATATTGTAAAAAAATCTAACGAATTCGGTAGAAATCTTGTGCTTTTAATAGTAACATACTTCGTGCTTGATGTTCAGCTAACGCGACTCGTTCCATTTGAACTTTCAAGAATTCTGTCGTCTGTTCTAAAGCTAGCAACAGTTTAGCTGCCTTGTCGTAATATAATTTACATAATTGTAAGCTGTTTTTTCGTTTGACGTTGTCCGAATCTGGTTCGAATTCTCTGTATATGTGATGGTATAGTGATGCTAAGCGATGTTGAATAATGGCAGCACGAAATTGATAAACGGGTTGTCGCGAGCCGGGCGTATCGACGTCGCAGTGTTTAAGAGCTTTTTGTAGAATGTCGACTACTTCCCTTTCGAGCTCTTCCCCTGACTAAAATTCAATGAAGTAAACAATATTCATTTAAAATTATATACATTAGTATGTTTTATGTATATATCATGTATATTGTATATGTTTGTTTGAGAATAGACGTACCTTGTGTCCTTGCGAAGGGTAGTCTTGTAATAACGTGGCCATAGTAAACAGCGTTGTAGATAAATCCCACGTTACGGTATCCCATATAGCAGGATTAAATTTTCTGAAGCCCAGAACTTGCAAAGCTTTCTGATAACTCGCAAGAGCTTTGTTATAGAAATATTGTTCCTGTGTGTTGTGCTTAACATGCATATGAGCACAAATTCGCATGAGTCTACCAGTGTTCGAATGAAGTAGGGCTAAATTAGCTTCGTCGTGAACAGTTTCAAAAGCTTTAACACCTGCTTCTAAGTGATGTAAGGAACGATTAAGAAGAGCTGTGACGTCCGGCGATGACTGAGACGAGTCCTTTGTCGCATTTTCTTGCTGATAGCGCGCTAAAGAAAATTAGGTGGTGGCAATGAGGGTAATATTCAATTGACCTTTTCGTACATAGATATTATGTACTTACTGCCTGCTTGGTTCATATATAATACTCCTAATTCATTATGAATATTTCCTAATCGTCGTAGTAAATTATTCTTTTCTGTTTCTAACGGTTCAAAAGACAAAGCTTTTTCGTAACATTTGTAAGAAGCTACTAAGGTATTTTCCAGACTTTCAAGATGTTTTGGTAATAATTCTGCACCATCTGAAATTAGATATATTATTGTATAATAAATACATGTAATTAGAGAGATCATGATCGTTATGTAAGATTATATAGTTTTATACGTACACGTATCCGGATCCTCAATCGTATATATTTCTTCGATTATTTTTTCTTCAGTCTCATTTTTAATTTCATAATCTTTTCTATGTTTTTCTATGTTACACCAGTCTTGTACAGTCATAAAACAGCAATCTCCCGCGCGGCCCAGCAAACAGCTAACAGATTTATCGTTTCTTACGCCGCAACAAATTTCTAAAATTTTTTGACAACGCAATACCGCCAGCATGTATCTTAAAGAGGCACCATAATTTTTGTTTGCATATTCGTTTTCTGCCAATACAGCAAATATCAACGAAGCTTTTTCATATAAAAGAGTTTTTAAGTGTGCATTCCAACTAACATTATCGCTTTTTTTAGGAGCTTGCCAAATGGATATCATTTCATTTTTCAGTTTGCATAACCAGGACTTAACATCTTTGTTAGCAGGTGTATCTTCCTTGGTAATAAACTTATCAAGTTTTTTTTTCCTTTGTTTATTTTTCCTCTTATGACCGGGACTGTTATTTTGCGAAGTCTCCCCAGACTCGCTTTCTTTTTCTTGATTCAATGACGAATAAGGCATCGGTATTGCTTGGAAAGGTTTTGCCATAGTTGGATTAGCTTCTTCGTATTTCCTTTTTTCTTCTTCATTTTCTTCTGATTTCTTCTGTTGTTCCTCGGAGGTTTCTTCAGTTGGGAAATACTTTAAACATTCGAGACCTTGAGCGACATGTTCTAAGGCAGTCAGGCACCTTTCTTCTACACTGCCTGTTATTGGCGGCGGTTTATACTTGGGACCTTCTTGTTCTACTTGTTCTTTAACTACAAGAAATATGTAATTTAATCATCTTTGAAAAGTATAATAAATATTAATGTTATACGTTTCTGAAAGAATACTTACTATTAGCTAACGTTAAGGACTTGATAGATGCGCTAGGAGTATCTTCATCTTCTTCTTTCTCATTTTCATGATTCGTACTGCATTCGCTTTGCGTATCTTCCTCGTCGCTTTGATCTGGAAGACCTGGGCTAACGGGATCCGTACTCGATGGTATATATAAATCGGAAAGCATGAAATGCGCGGATGTAACGATTTGTGGATATTTCTCCTTCGCAAGAAGTTGAACACAGTTCTTTAGTAACATTCGTATAGTGCCCTGATGTCGAAGATAATCAGAAGAATATTTCATATTTCGAGCTACTCTATATAACAACATTGCTACTGGCACGGTAAATGGATTTTGTCCTTTCTCGTCAGAAACATCATTACACAATGACGTTAAATCGTATAGTTTGACAACGTCGTCGTCTTTGCCTATGGAACATTTCAGATATACGTATGGATACGAATCGTTATTTTATTACGATAATACTAATTATTGTAAATAAACTGCGTTTACCCTTAAATAACCAATAAGTGTGTCCAGCTTTCGTTGCATTATTTTTTAAGAAACTTAATATATTTTGAGCCACATCTCTGATAACTTTAGGGCTAAATTTTGAATCGTCTAAGTTGGGAAGATCTTCCGTCTTTATCAGTTCATATTTTTGAACTATGCCATGCAAGTGATAGCACATAACTACTTCAGGAACGTTGCACATCAAGTTATCCAACCAATAATCTATTCCTGTTAATACATTAATGGGTTTCGACATATCTCTTAATCTCAAGCTGATACACGGATGAGTTTGTCCACCGAATATTGGCATGTCGGTTCCAATAAGCATTTGAATATTTTCAAAAGTCCACACAACATTTCGTGTAAAATTATGATTGTAGTTTGGATCCGGTACTTTTTCTTCTTGAGTCGGTTCTGGCAGGCACGGCTCCAATGGTTTAACAGGCAAAGGAGGTTTTTCGTTCTGTTCCTTACTATCCGCCAATACGATAGAATGATAGAGAAACTTGGATACTAAATTTCTTTGCTGCAGGCTGTTTCTACTATTTGCTTTATGAAACAGTCGTTTTTCCTTGTCTCCTAAATTTTGAAATATATGTTCGTAAAAAAATTTCTTTAACCATTCCCATTCGCTTTCGGCTTGTCTCAGTAGGTATTTATGTATGTCAAAATCATCTATCAGTAAGGTGTTTTCAATGCGATGAACCATCATGGATATTACTCCATGATTATAAGGTAGTTTCAATAGTTTCTTTATATTTTCTGCATCGGACACGACATCGACTTCCCCTACACAGTCTGGGAACATATGTGCCATGCGAAAACTGGAGAATCCCGTAGTGTGGGACCACACGCTTTGTAAACCATAGCTTTCCGCGGAACTGCTGAGCCAGTTACTGGGTGGAAGATTTAAGTTTGTGTTACATTGTAGCTGTGCAAAAGTGGCAGGTGTTTGAACAGCAGAGTATTTAACCACCGCGGTCGACTTGACTGACTTCTTTGGAGAATCCGGTGAAACAACAACGGCCATTGGCTTGATCTAAAATAGAAGTTATTTTTAACATTACGTTATGCCAAATATCATCTACATAAAGTAATCAAAATAGGTCACAAAAGTTCTACGAACTCCAATACCATTCCCATGCAGTTACATACAAATAAATATTTTACAAAAAATAATTCAATCCTATTGCCTATACTGCGTATATTAAACGAAGATACACACTTCTCACGCCGCTCACGAGAGAAAGAATATTATATTACACGCATATCGGGAAATTTTTAGAGATGCGTAAAAATAACACCGACAGGAGCGTCTGCACGCTTTTATTCAACGTGCGCACGAGGGCCGTGTATCGGTGGGGTAAAGCGTTACTGCGAAAAAAACATCTTTACGAATGCTAAGTATTTTTATGACAATCGTAGTCGTCTAATGTTTTTTTTTTTTTAAAGAAATATAAACAAGAAATATAAATAACATTTGCTTACCACATCGACGCTAGTATCAGAATTATCTGACATCGTGATATGGAACAGTGTCACTCTCGACTTTCAAAAATAGTTGCTATGTTCGAAAACTTCTAGAAGGTGTCGGGTACAACGACAGCATCGCCATCCAAATAATACGATTGCTAACGTTTACGCGCAGGGTGTTGTAACTCAATGCATAAGCATAGGAGCCTTATTTAACGTAGTCCCCGCCGTTTACGCATGCGCATTGTGGAAAATCCTCAACTGGAGGGCAGCACTAACGAACGCAAAGCTGCCAACCGTGTTTATTGCTTCTGTTCGTATAGTAACTAGCCTGCCGCGGTCGAGATCCCCGAGTAGAAGTGTAGTCCCCGAGAATGAGTGCAGTCCCCACTAGCCCCTTAAACCTGTTAACCCGCTAGCCTTTTAAACCCGCCAGCCGGCTAATTAGAAGGGGCACATGAGATACATACATGTTAAAAAAGCCGCTTGTTTAATAAATAGTGAGATAGATTCATTCTTCGAAATTATTATTTTTTTATTTTACTTTTAATTATATTTGGGTATCCTATAACCAGATAAATTTGTCAATGGATATTAACTTGCTGAACAGAAAAATGGTTCGTGAAGAAAATGGTTTACATCAAAGAACGGGTTCATTTTAACTACAGCGCGCTACTGCTCGTGCACTATTACGCGATAACTGTTGTCTACTAGTAGGTTTAGGTGAATAAATGACAATAATTTGATTATTAATTACCATCCTATAATTGTAGAAAGAAAAAATTAACAAAAAAAGTCTCTTCTTTACGAATATGCAAGTCGCGTTTCGATAGTAAGACCAGTTCGGAAGTTACAACAGTTTAAATCTTAAGATTCATCTCAGCATAAAGTGCACTATAATAATATGTTATTATTTATTTTATGTGTATTTGAATAATATTTAAGTATCGTATTTATTTACAATAAGAATTATTATACATTATAACAAAAGTGCGTCCGATGTATTAAAAGTTATAATTATTCTATGATTTATATTACTTTCCGACTATTTGTAAAAATGTACATATATAAAATTGATATAAATAAACAAAAATAAGATACATTGCAAAAAATACTGGAATTTTTAATTGAAACGATGAATTAACCATCCAATTCCCTTATTTGTTCAACTTCTCGAGTTATTGCCTTTTGACGAAAACTCCATCAATGGAGAAAGTATCAGGAGAACATGAGCTACGAGGAAGAATTCCGATTTCAAGACCCACCTCTTCAAATAGTATGATTTCCTGGTAGAAATCCCAGTTTACGGGGAATTTGCCGAATCGCTGAGAATCGAGAAAGTAACATGAGAACGTGAGCAGCAAGGAGAAATTCGGAGTTCACGTGCCACTTCTTCAAATAGTATGCTTTCCTGGTAGAAATCCCAGTTTACGGGGAATTTGCCGAATCGCAGAGAATCGAGAAAGTATCATGAGAACGTGAGCAGCAACGAGGTATTCGGATTTCACGTGCCACCTCTTCACATATTATGGTATCCTGTTAGAAATCCCAGTTTACGGGAAAATGTTCCGAAAGCGTTCGTGAGAACATTGGCAGCGCCATCTAGCGGTGGAGAGAAGAGGCAAAATTTCATGCGTTTGCAAGGTGCTCCTTTAAAACACTCTCCTGGTCGCAACAATTAACCGATTCTTATGAACGATACCGTGTTGGAAAGCTAAAAGAACGGACTACAAAATGGCTATTATAGAATTTTTATAATACCTCACTTTCAGTCTCTAAATCGCACTTAAACTTTTCAAATGTAATTTCTATGATGATGCTAACGTTAATAATAAAATTGGTTATAGCTATCTTATAGCTTGTTCTTTCAGCTTTCCGACGAGCTATTGATCGTAGAAATCGATCAAGAATTGTGATCAGAATTAATTTTTAAAGTAAATCTCTCGAAAGTCGATAAAACAGGGTCTTAATTGCACGCTGGCGCCATCTAGCGGTGGAGACAAGAGGCAAAATTTCATGCGTTTGCAAGGTGTTCCTTTAAAACACTCTCCTGGTCGCAACAATTAACTGATTCTTATGAACGATACCTTGTTGGAAAGCTAGAAGAACAAGCTATAAGATAGCTATAACAAATTTTTTTATTAACGTTAGCATCATCATAGAAATTACATTTGAAAAGTTTAAGTGCGATTTAGAGACTGAAAGTGAGGTATTGTAAAAATTCTATAATAGCCATTTTGTAGTCCGTTCTTTTAGCTTTCCAACACGGTATCGTTCACAAGAATCGGTTAATTATAGCGACTAGGAGAATTTGTTAAAGACCCCCCTGAAAAATCATCAAATTTTGCCTCTTGTCTCCACCGCTAGATGGCGCCAGCGTGCAATTGAGACCCTGTTTTATCGACTTTCGAGAGATTTACTTTAAAAATTAATTCTGATCACAATTCTTGATCGATTTCTACGATCAATAGCTCGTCGGAAAGCTAAAAGAACAAGCTATAAGATAGCTATAACAAATTTTATTATTAACGTTAGCATCGTCATAGAAATTACATTTGAAAAGTTTAAGTGCGATGTAAAGACTGAAAGTGAGGTATTATAAAAATTCTATAATAGCCATTTTGTAGCCCGTTCTTTTAGCTTTCCAACAAAGTATCGTTCATAAGAATCGGTTAATTATAGCGACCAGGAGAATTTGTTAAAGACCCCCCTGAAAAATCATCAAATTTTGCCTCTTGTCTCCACCGCTAGATGGCGCCAGCGTGCAATTGAGACCCTGTTTTATCGACTTTCGAGAGATTTACTTTAAAAATTAATTCTGATCACAATTCTTGATCGATTTCTACGATCAATAGCTCGTCGGAAAGCTAAAAGAACAAGCTATAAGATAGCTATAACAAATTTTATTATTAACGTTAGCATCGTCATAGAAATTACATTTGAAAAGTTTAAGTGCGATGTAAAGACTGAAAGTGAGGTATTATAAAAATTCTATAATAGCCATTTTGTAGCCCGTTCTTTTAGCTTTCCAACAAAGTATCGTTCATAAGAATCGGTTAATTATAGCGACCAGGAGAATTTGTTAAAGACCCCCCTGAAAAATCATCAAATTTTGCCTCTTGTCTCCACCGCTAGATGGCGCCAGCGTGCAATTGAGTCCCTGTTTTATCGACTTTCGAGAGATTTACTTTAAAAATTAATTCTGATCACAATTCTTGATCGATTTCTACGATCAATAGCTCGTCGGAAAGCTAAAAGAACAAGCTATAAGATAGCTATAACAAATTTTTTTATTAACGTTAGCATCATCTTAGAAATTACATTTAAAAAGTTTAAGTGCGATTTAGAGACTGAAAGTGAAGTATTATAAAAATTCTATAATAGCCACTTTGTAGCCCGTTCTTTTAGCTTTCCAACAAGGTATCGTTCATAAGAATCGGTTAATTGTTGCGACCAGGAGAGTGTTTTAAAGGAACACCTCGCAAACGCATGAAATTTCGCCTCTTCTCTCCACCGCTAGATGGCGCTGCCAATGTTCTCACGAACGCTTTCGGAACATTTTCCCGTAAACTGGGATTTCTAACAGGATACCATAATATGTGAAGAGGTGGCACGTGAAATCCGAATACCTCATTGCTGCTCACGGTCTCATGATACTTTCTCGATTCTCAGCGATTCGGCAAATTCCCCGTAAACTGGGATTTCTACCAGGAAAGCATACTATTTGAAGAGGTGGCACGTGAAATCCGAATTTCTCCTTGCTGCTCACGTTCTCATGTTACTTTCTCGATTCTCAGCGATTCGGCAAATTCCCCGTAAACTGGGATTTCTACCAGGAAAGCATACTATTTGAAGAAGTGGGTCTTGAAATCCGAATTCCTCCTTGTAGCTCATGTTCTCCTGATACTTTCTCCATTGATGGAGTTTTCGTCAATAGGCAATAACTCGAAAAGTTGAACAAATAAAGGAATTGGATGGATAATTCATCGTTTCAATTAAAAATTCCAGTATTTTTTGCAATGTATCTTATTTTTGTTTATTTATATCAATTTTATATATGTACATTTTTACAAATAGTTGGAAAGTAATATAAATCATAGAATAATTATAACTTTTAATACATCGGACGCACTTTTGTTATAATGTATAATAATTCTTATTGTAAATAAATACGATACTTAAATATTATTCAAATACACATAAAATAAATAATAACATATTATTATATTGCACTTTATGCTGAGATGAATCTTAAGATTTAAACTGTTGTAACTTCCGAACTGGTCTTACTATCGAAACGCGACTTGCATATTCGTAAAGAAGAGACTTTTTTTGTTAATTTTTTCTTTCTATAATTATAGGATGGTAATTAACCCTTTCGCTACGGGCAGGTTCTCCGCCGCGGTACTCCCACTGTACGGTAGGTACGCGACGCCGATCGTCAGCAGGAGTAACGCGGCGGAGAACCCAAGCTGCTGAATATTTTCGAACGAAACAATTTTTCTTCAAAGGGTATTTATAAATAAAGGGTGTGAGAAACAAATGATGCAAAATGTTTCAATGCAAAAAGTGGCACCGTACGGGGAGCCACTATAGTCGCCCGTCGTACCTCAGTGGCACCGTACGGAGAGCCACTATAGTCGCCCGTAGTAGTGAAAGGGTTAATAATCAAATTATTGTCATTTATTCACCTAAACATACGAGTAGACAACAGTTATCGCTTAATAGTGCACGAGCAGTAGCGCGCTGTAGTTAAAATGAACCCGTTCTTTTATGTAAACCATTTTCCTCACGAACCATTCTTCTGTTCAGCAAGTTAATATCCATTGACAAATTTATCTGGTTATAGGATACCCAAATATAATTAAAAGTAAAATAAATAATAATAATTTCGAAGAATGAATCTATCTCACTATTTATTAAACAGGCGGCTTTTTTAACATGTATGTATCTCATGTGCCCCTTCTAATTAGCCGGCTGGCGGGTTTAAAAGGCTAACGGGTTAACAGGTTTAAGGGGCTAGCGGGACTGCACTCATTCTCGGGGACTACACTTCTACTCGGGGATCTCGACCTCGGCAGGCTAGTTACTATACGAACAGAAGCAATAAACACGGTTGGCAGCTTTGCGTTCGTTAGTGCTGCCCTCCAGTTGATTATTTTCCACAATGCGCATGCGTGAACTGCGGTGACTACGTTAAATTGCCAAGGTGGTGAGGGTAAGGAGTTTCCACACCCTGGTTTACGCGTAGCAATCGACCTCTAGCCACAGACGAAGTATAAGATAGACCTGACGTGCAATGTAAATTTTTGTCACATAGTCCCGGGGGCTTCGAAGCCCCCTTACCATTTTAGTGTCGCATGCGACACTATCGGTTTAAAATATAATAAGGCCACAGCGCTACTGAACGGCAGGAATTATAACTAAACATGGCAATTATTAATTATTTTTGACTGAGATGAAATAAAATTGGAATCAATCGATAGAATTGAAATTTAATGAAAAAAATTACACTAGCCATACCATATTTACCATACTATATTTATAAATTAATAACTTTTTTGCTATATATGTTACGGTAAAATTCCGAAGTCGCGATAATGTGCAGATTTCCCGGTAAACGTATACTCTTACCTTCCTATTCACTCCCACATTTCCTTCGATAAATTAGGGACAAGTACATTGTATAAAAAAAATGAATAATTATATGACGTAAGCTAGTTGCAATCCGGAGCAAAATTTTGAATTTTCTGGTCTGCCGCGCACTAAGTAGCGTACTGCGCATGCGCGGCAATGTCGTCAACCGTTTTGGTGGTACGTGTCGACGCCATGTTGGTTCGGCGGGTGCTATCAAGTTGTGACAGGTTTCGCGGTCTCCTCGTTAATTACAGGTAATTAGCATATTTTTTCTAACTTACACCTGTCTATAGCAAATCAAACGATTGCCAAAGACTCGATATCCATAAGAGAGTGTAGGCAAGACGAGATATCGCCTCGTTTAACAAATATTCACGAAAATAAGACCGGCATTTTGGCGCCTCTTCCGCGAGATCGACGTCATAGCTTTTCTCCCCATTTTCAGTTCTTATTCCCGCGATATCGATAGCTTTTTTATACTTCAGTGTTATAGAACTAATAATTAATTATTTGTTATAGATAATATGTCGCATTTATATTATATTCCAGCTTCGTATACATGGCACACATACAGAGTGTCCCACTCGACAGGGTTTAGGACACCCTGTATATGCACACACACGTACATACATATACATAGGTGTATCATAGTCCGTGCTAATTTATTTTGTATTTTTTAGCTTTCACAGTTCACCTGAATCGCCTGAATTCAATACGGAAAAGGTTAGGCATCGTTTTATATTCAAAGCTGGTCTACATAATACGTAAAGGTAAGTCTCTTATAAAAAAAGTTAAAGTATGGCTTGATACAGATAGGTGCAAAAAATTCGGTAGATAAATGAACGGTTAGCAGTATTCTTTCGGCTTGCAGTTCCGAGAAATTAGTCTTCGCGCGAAGACGTAAACAAAACACGGCCCAACGTTCCACTCCGCTCGAGGCCGTGGAGGACGACCCTTATCATTGTAATGTGATACATCGGTGAATACAGAAGCATCAAGTGAGTTTCACGTATAATAAACATTTTCTTTTAATTCTTTACTGTAATATACTTAACTTTTATTACTAATGGTTTATTATATATACTAATGGTAATTTTACTGTTACAGCAAAGTACTTTTGATGGAGTCACCAGCTACAAACACGGTACCCGGAGCATCTCGCATCGTGAAATTGGAATCAGTGCATCATTCTCTAGGCGTCGAATCATGCAGAGGTCTACAAGGAATCAAGTAAGTATATTTCTATACTTTTTAATTAATAATGTCTAAACTTTTAATCATAACAGAAGTAATAATGAGCTCGATTTTTGTTTTATTTCAGATCATCATTGCAACTAGAGTCATCGAGTTGATAGCAGACACATCCATCGAGGGACTACTTGCAGTGATTCTTAGCCTGCAGCATTTTCGACCTACTTCGATGTCGACCTACCTCATTTCCAACCTCCTACGGATCAACCTCCCTCAATTTCGACCTACAACGCGGACGAGTATTTTGGAGCTCCCGCAGAACTTCTTCCCTCTGGTACCCAGTTATGCCGAGGACGAAAGGTCCGAATCGGCATGGGTTACTAGTTTTAATTCGCGACAGATTCTTTTTCTATCTTACATATTGCTATTACCGACTTCGATTATTGGGTTGAATATAATTCCTAAACTCACCGCTCCATATCGTAGAGGGCGTAAGAAAACGTCTGTTCTTTTGCACGATCGGTATTTCAGTACATGGGACACGAAGTCCCATAAGATGCCAGGTCTATTCTTATAACCCGTTTGTGCTCTGACGTGAGAAATCCAAGAAAACGCAATTCCAACTTTACCGACGTAGACGATTAAAGGACACGCAATGTATGCAAAAGACGCGCGATATTTAGTATCAACTTTTTTAAATGTATTTTTAAAAAATTCAAAATTAACAAATAATATTAAAATATTTATCAATTTTAAAAACAGAAGCACACGTGATACCGACTTATCGACTCGTGCATTAAATCGATCGATCTTTTATCACAAAGCCGCAGAGGTTACTCGTTAATCTTCTCTTATACTCCCACGATTCGTGTAGGAAGTTCAGAAATCCGTGTTACGTAACGTTACGGATGGAGAATAGAATTTTTAATACTTTGACACGTTGAAAGACTAAGAAAAGAAACGAACGAGCGGAGGATAGATCAAGAGATTCATACACCAGAGTCAAAGTCGAAAGCAGCGTCGGCCAAAACGATTACATCGTCTTACGTTTCACGTTTGAACGACGTAAACTTGAGAGAGAACGAGAGAGAGAGATAGAAAGAGTTCACGGAAAAACGAAAAGCTTCGCGTGCCCGATGGGAACCGACTAGCTTTACGTTCGCGTCGTTGAATGGATTAGGAAGCCTGTGAAGGTACGGTTGGCGTCAGTGAAACTTCACGTATCACGCGCATAAGGTCGATATATAAAGGCACGTACGGTTGCACGTTGATCCAGTCAAACGTGGAGCAGTAAGCGAACCCTGAGGCTGAAAGGAACAAAGAGAAAGATAATAAAAAGGGAGAGAGAGAGATCAACAAGATGGTAGTAAACTTCAAAGTGTTCAAGAAAAGCTCGCCAAACGGCAAGATCTCTCTTTACCTCGGCAAAAGAGACTTCATCGATTATCTATCCGGAGTCGAGCCAGTCGATGGTGTAATCCTTCTAGATCAGAATTACATCGACACCGGTAGAAAGATATGGGGCCAGTTGATATGCAGTTTCCGTTATGGCCGTGAGGAGGACGAAGTGATGGGCTTGAACTTCCAGAAGGATCTTTACCTGATATCCGAGCAACTCTATCCCCCTACTAGCAAGATGGAGTCGAACTTGACGCGTCTGCAGGAAAGATTACTGAAGAAACTGGGCCCGAACGCTGTACCCTTCACCTTCAACTTCCCCCCGAGCGCACCGTCGAGCGTGACCCTGCAACCAGGCCCGGATGAGACGGGAGAGCCGTGCGGCGTGAGCTACTTCGTTAAAATCTACTCCGGCGAGACTGAGACGGACGTTACTCACAAGAGAAGTACGGTCTCGCTCGGTATAAGGAAGATCCAATACGCTCCTACGAAACAGGGCCGGCAACCATGCACCATCGTACGCAAAGACTTCCTCCTGAGTCCTGGGGAGCTCGAGCTGGAGGTTACTCTCGACAAACAGCTCTATCATCACGGCGAGAGAATAGCCGTGAACGTGAGCGTTCGAAACAATAGCAACAAGGTTGTCAAGAAGATCAAAGCTTTGGTACAGCAAGGAATCGACGTGGTGATCTTCCAAAATGGTCAATTCCGTACGGTGATCGATGCTGTTGAAACACAGGACGGCTGTCCGATAAGTCCGGGATCTAATCTTCAAAAGGTACTATACCTGAAGCCCGACCTGGAGAACAACAAGCATCGCAGAGGGATCGCGTTGGACGGCAGGCTCAAGCGAGAGGAAGCTGAGTTAGCGTCCAGCACGCTCTTGACCTCGCCAGACGTGCGAGACTCTTTCGGCATCGTTGTCTCTTACGCTGTCAAGGTCAAACTTTATCTCGGTGCATTGGGAGGCGAACTCTCCGCGGAGTTACCTTTCATATTTATGCGACCCAAGCCTAGCGACAGACTCAAGCTGACGAATGCCGATGGTATGATGATCGAGAATGTACCACAGGAAACCAAGGAAGAGAATTAGATCTGTCGCTGCCTGGTTTATTCTTTTCTTCGGCGTTTGCTTCCACTTTCTATCGTTCATGATCTTTTTTTTCTTAGATGGCAGACTAGAGAAGCAAGGAGAAATGATTCTCTTTTTATTCTCAAAGTTGCTTGGGGTTTGTTAAAATATTTTAAACACGATATTATGAATAAACGATAGTCCGATGCTTTTGGAGAAAGTCTTTATATGATGATTCGACGAGTCGCAAACTCGTTAGGGTTACTAGTCCACGAAAGATGATATGGTCCTCTTACAACATTGTATCGCTGTGTATTATCTTAAATGAAATATATATATATCTATACACATATAGATCTCCTGTAGAGTAATGGAGTACGTTAAACAAATATTCTAGTCAATTCTTTAATCCCATTTAGTCCCTACCGTTACATATATAACGATATATTTTACATATTCGAACGTTTCAAAGGATTCTCGATGACTGGTCCGTGACGTTTGCGTTATCGCTAGCCGATAAGTCTTTTAAATCCAGTAAAGAATCCTTCGAAATGCGCGTAAGAGTAAAAACTCAGAACATTATATCTCAATACGTAAAAAAAAAAAAGAGTATACAAAAGTCTATCAAAGTGGTAAATGAGCAAGGATCTCCCGTTCATCGTCTCCGTTCCGACAAAAGAGGGCTTCATCGAAGCGCGTTCGCCTTGATTCGGCTAGGAAAAGAAGGGCGGCGAGAGTAAGAAAATGTAAACGTCGAAAGAGAGAGAGAGAAGCCCAGATCGCCATTTGCGAGAAGGCCTCGCGACCATTCGTCCGAGTTGGCTTCGTACAGGGTGGCGAAAATGCTACCTTATATCCACGGGCAACGGTCGAGTCGAGTTTTACGTTCGCACCACCCGATAGACGGTAGGGCGCTACGACGCGAACGAGCGAGAGGTATACGGCGCGTGAGCGAGACGGAGCGAGGGTGAGGCGTCAGTGGTGGGGGTAGAAGCCGGCTCGAGCCGCTCGGCTCGGGGTTCGGGCACGTTCGTCGCGTCAGTCAAGCTCGAGACACCCGCGTGAACGGTGGGAGCGGTGCGCTTGCCTCCCCATTTTTCTCGGTCTCGTATAATAACTACTCTTCGATGCGCCCCCTCTATCGTCCCCCGCCCACGTAAAAACAACGAAAAAAAGTACGATTGTCGGAAAGAACACGGTGTGTCCTATCGGTCGCGTTATTTTTCTTTTTCTCTCTATCCATCTACTTTCTCTCTTTCGTCCCTGGTACTACGCTATTTCTTAAATTCTTCTAACCCTCGTGTATCCCCCCTCCCCCGTGTACTCCTTGATTATCATCGTGGGAAAGAAGGGACAACGCCAGGAGCAAAGGTAGAAGAAGAACGGAAAATAACGAGGGAGAGAAGAAATAGAGGGCCGAAAAAGTCGGAGCAAGGACGACGACGACGACTGTGGCGGCTACGCTACGTTAGCAGCCAAGTGAGTAGCACGTTTCTTCTTGAATTCTTCTTTTACCTCTCTTCTTATTCGTCCTTTATCCACTTTCGTCCTTTCTCCCTTCCTTCTATCTCTCCTTCTTTCGTCCAATCGTCTCGCGAGTCTCATCGACTCGTTCGCGAACGCACCCTAGGGATAAGTTTCGCTTTTATTTTTCTTCCATCTTTCTTTTTATATCTTCATCTCTCTCTCTCTCTTTCTTTCGTATTCCTTCGTGTTGCTTCGCGTTCGTTGGTTCGTTTTCTTTTGAACGTTCTCTTCGATAATCATCGGCGACGTCTTCGACGAGGGTCGCGCAAGATCGGGAGAAGACTCTGCTACGACGATATATATATATGCTTCTCTCTCTCTTTCTCTTGCGTTTTCTCTTCGTTTCTCTCGTCTCTTGCGCCAGACGGTGGCATTGATTTCCTCCTCCCGTCTCGGGCGACCCTCCGCATCCGCCAATCCTGACGCGTTTTACGCACCCGCCCGCGTACGAATTTCAATTCGATCAAGGAAAAAGAGAGAGAGAGATATGACTGTCATATACTAGGAAGGATATTCTCGATGTCTTCGAGAACGATAAACTACTAAAACTTTTTCGTATCATTTCCTTCCTTTCAATTTTTCTTCCTTGACAAACTCGAGAACTATTCGTTTTCATGATGTTTACAAACGAATCTATTTTCCCACGAGACGATGACGCGCAATGCCGAAAGAAGTAAGACAGGTTATTATTAGACGTAATCCGGCGAATCATGCATATCGAGCGAACGCCATTAAAAAGCACCGGTTTTCTCGTATATACGTTAGATCGTAATATCTCCGGACGATGCGAAAGTGTTGCCAACTGACACTGTGTATGTTGAGAGATTCGGATAGAAATTCTTGGGAAGCTTATTATAAACACGATTTTACGATAATTCAAGGAGAAACACTCGAATTCTGGATACGATGTTGTTTCGTACCTCTCGCAATAATGGTGGATTAACGAACGTATTTGTAGGTTCGAAGTATACGTTGCTTTGAAAATTTGCTTTTTAATTACGCATGATCGATAAGAGTACTTCGATATTGGTCTATACGTATATGGTAACTCGACGTTAATCGTAATTTAAATGAAAATATTGCGTGGTACGTATCTAAACGTTATACCTAACCTTACTTATATGTACGCATACACGTTTGATAAAAGTTTCTTCGCAACGGGAGTCACGATGACTCGTTCGAAGTATATCAAAGGAACGTGGCTCGACGAGAGAGAGTCTAGAGCTAAAAACAAAAGAGATCTTGACGTATTGGAAAAAAAGAATCGTAGAATCGCCATTGTGCGTGGCACGTAAGCGTGACCGCACGTTCGACGATTCGTGATATCCGTGTTTGTAAAACGGCGACGATTGGCTTGACTCTATATGAGAGATAGTAGACGAGAAAGGAGAGAGAGAACGTGGCACGAAAGGTCCTTAGAACGATGCACTTCATTTTCATTCGTATGTAAACACGAGAAACGCGAGCTCCATTTCTATTCAAACGTTGTCATCTATTTCCTTGGAAAGTAAATTGAAATATCGGTTCGATTGATTGCTCACATTTTATAAGAATAGATAAGATTAGAATTCATATTTTACTATAGATACTGTATTTCGTAGGGATATCGTAGAGTTAGTATTTTTCTGCAGGAAGTCGGTTAAATATCGAAAAACGTTTTAATTTTCTAATTTTTGTTTACTACCGATGGTTTTTTAATTTGATTATTATTCGACTTTATTAAAAGCGATAGTATATCTTCGAAATCAGTTTGTCCACCTAACAACATTAGAATCTTAGAAATCTTTCGGATTACATTTCCTCGAGAGGACCTATCGTTTCCTTCGATCTCATCGAGTCTTGGAAAGCTTATAAGTACATCTTCGTCGTGTAAAAAAGTAAATTATCGATATCGATAACATCTTACCTTCTTTTCGAGTGGGCAGTTCGATATCGAGATTCTCCTTGTAAACATCGAGTCCGATGAATACGTTATTTTAGAATCTAAACATCCACGAGCTCTCTCTCTAACCTAACCTAGATTATGATTATAGCGATACCATAAATTAGACGATTTTAAATCATAGTTTCATATACAATCGAATCTTGTTTATTATTTTTTTTAAATACAACACTAAATAAATAATACATACAAATATTATTATTGGGTAAAGTAATTTCTTTTTTCCACGAACAACATTATTTTGTTTCACGTTTGACCGAGTGTAAAAATTTTTTTTTATTTTCGCGAAGGGGAAAAAAAATGGAGACGTAATTTCAGCAAAACTAAGTTTGAGCGAACGTAACATATGTACGTCGTACGAAATGCACGTCGAGAGTACCCCCACGAAAGTGTCACCATCGACCACTGTCCTAGTTACTTTCCTACGGCTTCTATTACCGGTTAAACTCTCCACGTGCCTGTCCAAGAGTCAGAAAAGAGTCACGAAAGAACGTCTACGTCGATGTGTCCTGCGCTTCTACGAGCTTCACCGATTTTACGTGCTCGTGGAACCCAAAATAACCGATCGAGACTACTCGCTCGGTCTAACGAGCGAGAGCTATCGCGAATTCTTTCGAAATTCTAGCACGATCGATCTCGTATACATATATTATTATGTTGGAACAGTGGGAGAGACTCCTACGCTGGTAAAATAAGAAAGTCGATTACATAGCCGACCGGTATTTTATTTCTGCTCTTATATTTTCTAATAAATTATGATTTCATCTTTCGTTAATAGTCATGGATTATCGAATTCATTTCGATTGAAGGAAATTAGAGTGACTTATCGCAAGATACAAATGAATCATATTAGTTATTTTATCGTTGGTGATTGCCGGTGAAATAATTAAAATAGAGAGAGGAAAGTATTGGGTGATAGTTCTGAGAATGATTTCAGTTTAAATTAGAAACAATATAAATTAAGTTAGAGCGATTTGTAGATTGTAATTTGACCCTGATCGATATCGATTAATTATATTTAAATAGAAAATTTTAATTGGGTTAACAAACCAAGATCGATTTTGTCACACGAGGAAATATTAAAAGTCGTTGGATACGTTTATTTAGCGAATAATAATTTACAAATTTTAATTAAAAAAAAAAAGTAGGACAAATTTAAGTTAAAGAAGATATCCAATTAGAGAGATAGAATCGCCAGTCTTCCAGTAACTTCCGTGATTGGCTCGCGTCACGTTCGACGAGTGGACTTGCACGTCGAAGGAATGACATTTTCCAAGGGCCCGAGTTCTCTCTCGAACGTGTTGCCTCGCGGCTCGTGTATCTACTCGAACACGACGGATACTTATGGCGAGCACGTTTTTCGTCTGCACCCACACGAGTATCACACCCAACGACGATCCTTTTTTCCTTTTTTTCCGCAACAACAACGAAATTCATGCTTTCGTTGAATACTGCGCGTGCTGAAAACGTAGGCAACGATGTTGCAACCTCTCGGTTGGTTCCTATCGAGCATGATCCAGACTCTCTCCCACACACTTATTTTACTTCCTTTTCTCTTCCATCTTTCTTGGAACATCGTCTTCTCGCATTATCGTTATCCCGTTCTTTCGCGTGCTTCCTAAAAGCCGGCGAAGCTTCCGTAAATATTCAAACGCCTTTGAAAGCTCTCTGAAATTTTTCAGTCTTATCGTTCCGGCCTTTAAAAGAACCCTGGAGGATATATCGATCAACTTGGATATACACTCACGGGAATGCGTTTTCTTCGAAGATAATCTAAAGTGTTAGGTGATTCTCTCTTAATGCACGAAATTATAATAACGAAACGAGGGAAAATTACATGTTATTATTTTTGGAGTTGCACATAATTTTTAACATTCATGTTATTCGAGATATAAGATTTTCTAATTTTTAATCTATTATAAATTAAATTCTATTATTCCAGTTATTAACCCTTTGCACTCCGCGTCGAGTCTGACTCGACAAGACCGATTTTGAGGATAATACGATGTCGAGTGGTCCTTGACGCTCAATTTTTTTTTAAACTCACAGATTTTACTCCAATTCACCTACTAACTCGAACAATTTTTTTTTTACAATATAAGTAATGAAATGAAATGATATGATGTTGGAAATATGGTGCCTCAGAGGGGACAGCGGAAAGGGGTAAATAAAAGAATTCTATATTATTTAGCAATATTATTATTCATGAAAAAACTATCTAATAATTTAAACAGCATGTGTACGATAATTCAGACTTTTTTATTGAAATTACATTTCTTTTTTAATTTATAATTATTTATATTTAGCATCTTTCCACGACTTAACGATTGCAGCCTCTCTCGAAATAAATAATTTTCTAATTAAATAACACTCGATATAACGCAAAGTCAAGTCCATGAATACTTTCGAACACTTTTCTTAACAATGTCAATGAAATACACACGTGGCTCGAATAAAATAGGACAAGCCTGTGCACATACACGCTCGTATGTATGTATGCACGTAACGGACTCGAAGAAAGATCGCATCGAAGCCAATGCAACCGTTCATCGAGCATTTTTTCCTCTCCCACTTCGGAACGGGAACGCTGTACCTTCGGTCGAGTGAAATCGAAAACGATCGTGTTGCCGCTCGTAATCGCTTGGATCTTAACCCGCGAAACGATACGTAAAATCTTTGCTTGGCCCGATACAACGACTTTCCCTCTCTGTTTCTCTTTCTTGTTTAATTTTCATTAATCGAGAGTCGTAATAAAAATTTCCTGGAAAAAGATTTAATCGTACCGTGAAATTCCCTCCAAATTTACATACGCTCTACGCGTGTACGTATGTAAGAGACTTTTACAGTTAGAGGATGAGCGTAGAAGCGACACGAATTTCAAGAGGGACGTTTGAACTTTCATCTTCCGAGACGACAAAAAAAGTGAAGTGGAGGGGTGTTCTTACGAGAAACCGAAACCTCGGGGAAAAAAGAGACGAAATCGTAGAAAAGAAGGCAAAATACAGTCACCCTTTTGTCTCGTGGGGCGTCGACCTTTGAATGCTTTTCGAACTCGTGACGATACTTTGAGTAGCTCGTTTATATGACAGGATCGTGACTAGATATTTTTCTTTCATTTTTATTGCTTGTTGATTATTAAAACTTTCTTTTAACCCACGAAATTAATAATTTTACTGTTAACTTTTAACTCATCTTTGCATGATACATTGTTGAGATACAAATTTTAAGATAAATCTAAACTATAATATTCCGAAGCACAAAATGTATACTATTTAAATCAATCGCTGTTAAACATTTATTCCATGAATATTTAATTAAAGATCAGCTGATCGAAAGAAAACATACTTCAAAATCCATTTGTTCTCTCCCCGTCCCTGAACAAAAATGATTACTCCCTTACCCATGATCCTTACAACCCTTATCATGATACATGGATGTAGAAAACTAGTCAACGAGAAGATCCTTAAAGAAAACTAGAATTTAATTACACGAGCTAAAGAACTTTCGAAGAGCAAAGTCGTAAATCTCGAACGAATTATTTCTAAAGTACGATCGTGTCGCCGTAGTTCGATTAATTCTTCGCATTCCCACGTACCATATCTACGATACTACGTGTTCTACGTCGCGTATGTTTTCTCCGATACTTTGTACGCTAACACAGGCACGCGTATATCCATATGCAAAATCTCTTGGCATTCGGCCGTCGTCGTTGCTCTCGTCGAACGACAAACACGTATGTCTCTCCTTTGAGTAATAAATGTGTGCGTGTTTTCATATCCGTGTAGATATCACAAGTAACATTTGTGCGTTTGTTTCATACACATACAAACTCAAATTTATGTATAACGCATACCAGCAACCACATAAATATAGATATACAAATTTATGTAGTTAACATATACATGTCACATCTATATTTACAATTTATACATGTTTAACACTCGAACACACACAAGTATTACAGGATATATTTAATACATATACTCTCATGAGTGATATGTTTACACGCACACAAGAACAGCACATTTTTAGCATCTCGCGTTATAGACGTAAGAACGAAATCGTTGGGGTATGACGAATTTAGTATGAATCATCCCAATGAATTCGAGACGAGCGAAAGAAGGAGTAGGAGGAATAGCCGCGAAAGCGGTAGCTCGAAGGATGATGACTCCGCGTTACGATGACGCCGCGCCGCCGGTTGAACGATAAAAAGCTTTTGATGGGTACGATCGAAGAGCGTCAGAGTTCTACCGAACTTGCGATAAATGCACTCGAAGATGGTATCAAGAGTATTGACACTTCTTTTCTCGATGCTGCTACCGCTCGTTCACTTTTCAAAGAGATAAACGCGTCTGTATCCTTACAAATTGACCGATGCTCGTAACGACGAATATGTACTCTTTATATGCCTGTGATCAGCGGCGTGTGCAGTTCTCTCGAAATGTCGTTGACATCCCTTTTCGTCGACGAGAGAACGCGACGACAGAGAGACAGACCGTAGTGACTTTGAAGAGTTACGATTTTGTTTTGCGAGATTGAGCTCTCACGTTCCCTTTTTCCAACCTTTCTTTTCTCTTTCGTCGACGATTCGGTCGACGACCGTTCTAGTATGAGCGATAAAATTCGTCGTCTCGCTTTTATGACGATTCCAGACCGAAGAAAATTATTATTAATGCGTGGTATATCGTTTTTTTTTTTTTTTCTTTAAGGAATAAAATCAGGTCAACCAGACGAGGTTGGGATGAATGCATGCATAATGGAAGAAAGTGTTCTCATATTTCGCAGGCGAGATTTTTACGATATTACGACATTCGTGTTACGTTCGTGAGAGCTCTTAATTGTTCTCTTATTAGTGAAGTATTTTAATAGCTTGTTTGTTACCTGGTCGGGTGATATTATACACAGTGAAAGTTGATGTCACGAATGTGTTGAATGTTTTGGGGATGGCCTGCACGCGTTCTAACACTAGCATTTCGATTGAATTTGGATAAAGTAATTAATAATATTTGTGATACATGACACATTCTTACTAATGACCAACAAGATGCACGAAGTATGATAATACAGTTCGATCGAAGTATTTTATTCCGTCATGAAATCATTCTTTTTTCAAGATCAAATACAGTAAAGGTTTAACAAAAACTGTAAGTTTCTCTTTTGTAGATACGAAACCAGCACGGATGTCGCGATAACGGTGCAAGTAGCTGATAGCCTTGCTATTCTTGCTGACGTTTAATTCCCGGAAACCGATCCCAGACTCTTTAACCCGTTCGGGATTAATGACACACCGTATGTGTTTTGAAGATGAATTTATATTGACAAAGTATTATGGTTGCATTAAATAAAATAACAGTGATATTAGTTTAAAATTAGAATAAAAGATACAAGTCAGTCCACGACCAGGAAAAACATTGCCTGGTCATAAAACCCAGATCTCGAATAAGTTAAATAAGATCTCCCGAGTTCACTTTCAATCTCGGTTGAATTACCAATTCGGTTTTCTTTTCTCTTAGGTTAAAAGAAAAGTAGAAAAAGAAACGATCGAGATCGATAGATCCGATACCGTTCGATCGTTCACGCTTCTTACTTTCGCCAGTTAAAAAGTTTCGATTTATGCAAACCGGGAAGTATCCAAATTGATTTGATTTCACGTACAATGGAATGGTAATATCGAGCATATCGGTTCACCGGTATTTGAAAAGTCGTGTCGACAGTCCCGTTTTCGCTCCTCGAGTGGTTCTCGCACTCTCGCTACAAGAATCCTTCCCTCGGACGATTTTTTTCCAGCCGAGTGCCACGGAAACATTAATATACCGCCCACTTGCGGGATCGTTAAAGTACGTACGGCAAAACGGGCGGTTCGAGTACCGCACAACTCATCGTGATTGTTTCTTCTCGAGCGTGTTTCTCGCTTGAGTACCCACATTCGTCTTAAAATCTCAATAAGCCTAGCTCTTACTTCAGGTAATCTAAGCACAATGCTCGTGTTAATAGCGATTAGTTGTTACACCAGTGTGCACTGTACTTTTTTTATTGCCTTGTCGTCTCTCACACACACACACTTTGCGGGCTTACATCTGCATAATATTCGACTCTGTGCACGTATGCATATGGAATATTCAATTTGCCTCTGTCTAATTTCGTAAAACAATCCATTTCCCATATGCTCGTTCATCGTTAGATATTCATATAAATGATCATATTCATAAAGATGTAAATTCATTTTGATCCACCAGCTTCGTTTTCTCTATTAATTACCATTTCCACAATTAATTAACTCAGTGAATCATTGAAATCTCTTTTAATCATCATGAAAATATTTTTACATACGGAAATACCATGTTTTTCCTAGAGAAATATAATAAGGTGAGGAACGTTGGTCCATTCAAGGATGCTGGAATATATGTTTTCCCCTTTTATCTACTTTTTTCTGGAACACACGGTAGAGATCCACTCGTTTCGTCCGTTAATCGTGTTCATTCGTATGCGGAGACCGAATATCGTAACGAGCCGTTACATCGAGGTGGTTAAGAAGAATAAGAAGAGAAAGAAGTGGTGATGGGAAAGGGTGGGAATCGAAAGATACGTTCGAGGGTGGGGTAATGCAGGGTAAATGCAGAAATAGATGCTGAGAGCGGAGAAAGTGACTGGGTGACACAGTACTCTTCCGTAGCTTCTCTATTCTCGTCTCTACGATCCGAGCGGCTTGACATTAAAGAAGTGCTCTTCGATAACGGGTACCGCTAGCCTTAGGTAATTAGCGAATCTAAATGGCTCTATTTCGACGATCAATAAGATCCGGATCACTTTAATTACGATTAGGATTCATTAAGGAAATTAATGAATTTGATAAGTGGCTTAGAGTTGATCCGAATTTCGATTTGATTAGTAAGGAAAATTGTAATGGAGTAGAACCTTCGTTATACGAATCAATCAGGGTGATAAAAGATTTTCGGATAATACAAAATTTGTAGTATTAGACCAAATAATAACGAATTATTAGAAAAATGAAATAGAATTTCGTAGTATATCTTAAGGGGGGAAATACCTTTATGCGGCCGAAAACAAGTCAATTTTTATGAATTTTTTTAAAAAGGAACATTTTTTCTAACATTTTCGAAACTTTGGGTATTATTTATTAGTAATGTTTACTATTACAGTGTATTTTTTGTATTAAAAAATATTAAAAAATAGCGAAGTTATGGTACTATCTTCTGAGACGGTCGTGGTTTGAGTTGGAAATTGGCGTGGGCGATAACTCAACAAATATTTGACCGATCTCGTTGAAATTTTATATACATGTAAATAACAGTATTACCTATTGCCCAAATCTACAAGATTTAAAAAATTGTAGAAAACCATAACTTCGCCAATATTTTTTAATACAAAAAATACACTGTAGTAGTAAACATTATTAATAAATAATACCCAAAGTTTCGAAAATGTAAGACAAAATGGTCCTTTCTAAAAAAATTCATAAAAATTGACTTATTTTCGGCAGCATAAAGGTATTTTCCCCCTTAAATAATAATAAGATTTACACTCCTGTAAAATTTCGAGATGAAATCAGCGTTAATAGAACTATAATTGCTGTAAGAACATTTTGAATTATTGCTCGTTCTCGTTATCAAAATAATATTAAGTGGAAAATCGTATAGAAGAGTCTGTTGAGGGAGGACGCGTGTAAAATTGACACTTTGCACGTATGAAATATGCGACTCGCGACGACAACTACCGAGATGACTAAGAAAGCAAACGTTAGGAGGAATTTGTGGTTCGGGCCAGTACGCATCATGGCCGCGGCCCGAACGAGTCGTGTTTTCACTTATCTTCGTCCACCATTAGCGTCTCTCTTTATCTTAGCGTTGGTCATACGTTCCTCGCGGAAATATCGTGACCAAAGGAATATATCTTTCCGGAGATTAAGCCGCAAATAACGATCTACTACCTTGCTGACGCCTGAAGCATGTTTTATTATTATTCCTTTCCTTTTTTCGCAATATTTTTCATACCTTTATCAGGAAAATATTCTATGAAAGATTAAGTATGAATTGGATCGACCTTTATTTTTTCTCATTATTTTGCTTGTAAACTTATTTTCTAACGTTGTACCGTGGTTTATTAATTTTTTTGTTATAATTGACAAATTTATACAAATTCACAAGATCTACAAAATTCATTCGTCCCAATTTTTTAATAGAACATTCATTTCTAGTAACGTTATTCACTTTCAGGAAACCTACGAATACTTTCCGTTACACCCGAATCTACAAAGTATAAACCGAGCACGTCAGGAACACATTCGAATATCTAAACAAAATAAGCACACGTATACTTTGTAAGAAAGTCAAAGCGTTTGCCAGTAGTTCAGACGTAGAAACGTAAAAACAAAGTGTTCCTTTTCCGTAGATTATTAAAGAAGACGATGTCGTCATTGGTCGACCACATGTTCCACATCCTTTCATATTCCAGTGCTTCTAGACTACAATATGCTATAGTCTTCGTTTCTTTGCTTAAAAAAATAAGAACACCGCGAAGACGAACTTTCTCCGATCGAAGATAGTCGGTACGAAGGATTACGGTCTTCATAGACTTATCTTCGGTGAATAATAATCCATCGCTATCCATTATCTCTATAGTAGCATAAAAAAGCTTATATCGCAAGGTGGAAAGATTTTTCGCGACTTATCTAAACTTTTATCTTGTCTTGCTCTAGTATCGCAGTGAATGATGCACAAGTAGCTTTCCGAACTGTACTCTCCTACGATTACACTAATTTTGCACTATACTAGCACGATTATGCTTTGCTCTGTAATACACGTATACAATTCCAAGGATGATCTAGCGTTTATTATTACGATGCATTTTTCAGACACGTGATCATGCGATCGTTCCTTTTTACTTGACGATAATAATTTCAAACGTGATATTTTGTATTATTTAAATTTGTCATCGTATAATTTAACTTAAGTGTTTTTCTTTTTTATATACGATTATGTCGGATTGACATTGTACTTAATCGTTATCGTTTTTTTCCTACACCATTCTAAAATCGTCAGTATGTCACGTATCTAGGTATATCGTAAGGTGGCAAAATAGCTACTAAGGACGGACTTACTAATATCATTATAGTTTTCCTATGGTTTCTGAGCCGCCTAGATACCGAGTGGATACCTTAAACAGACCTAAAACCTCTCGGCGCGACTGGGCTTTCGAGCGCGTATCCACTAGCCGAAGAGCAAAGGTTCGTAATGTTTAGATAGTGGAACCTTGAAAAAGGTCAAAAAGGAGATTAGGAATATCGAAGCTTTCGATAAATACAAGTTTCTATCGATAAAGTTCTACCAATTGGTCTTTTGTTAATACTTATTCCATAACATTTATTAATTTAATTTAATTTTACGTCGTTGATTATATGTATCGTAGAGTTATCTCTGAACAGCGTCTAATTACAATGAAATCAATTAGAATTCTGCTAAAATATCTCATTTATTAATCATATTTCCAAAGTAACACAACAAACGAAAGAAAATATTTAAATGTTTACAACTGAAATATTACACGATATAACACAGATATTAAAAATCTAATTACGTATCAATCTTCTCACAGAGATTAGAAGCAAGTAATTTATCTAGCAACAGGTAGGATTCCTTTAAATAAAATCTTAGCATCGATCGAGGACACGGGCCACTTATTCATAATAATTCCGAACAGAGAAACGCGTGGGCACTTAGAAGCGTCAAGTTAAGAGTCTAGGAAAGTACGCGAGTTTCGTTCCCTCGAGCTAAGACTCGCGGTGTATGTACTCTTGTTAGAGGATGAAAAAGAGGAGGGTACCTGTACGGAAGCAAGTATATAGGGTGAGTCAGAGCGAGTGCACTCCGTCCATTGGAGTGGTTTTCGTCAAACGAAAGTTTTCACTGTTGAGTCAGCCATAATAAAAATCCATAGTGGTGGTGTTACACGTACCGGGCGGCTTCAAAAAATTCTGACCAAGTCTTTTGATATATCATAACGTAATACCATACGAGTGATGTTACGTTCGATATCACTAGTGTGATATTACATACGTCAATTAACGTAACATGATTAGGAAAGGATTTAACGGTGTTTTATTTAACCACGTGGCATGTACCTATCGTATATTGTGTTGTTTGGTGTGAAATAAGCTTAGTAAGGTTCTTTGAAGTATTTGAAATATAGTAATTACTATAAAAACAAAAATAGTACAACTCTTTAAAGCAGAATACTTAAACTAGACAAAATAAATTTTTGCAAGAAAATATAAAGATTACTTCACTATATATGTATTTTATATCGTGTTTTCGTTGTTTTGAAAAAAATGGAAATTGTTGAAATTACAAAGAAAATACGATATATAGTAAATTCTTTTATTTCTTTGCAAAGTATTCGAATCTTGTGACCATGTACGTAAGTTGGATTTATTTATTGAAATCGTTATTACCTACCGCTCAAATTTTTAAATATTTCAGATGCATTTCTATGCACTCGTAACAGTACTACATAGTATTATGCACAATAAATTTGAAATAATAAATTAGCCTACTACAATCTTAATTTTCATCGTATTAATTCATTGAATTTCGCATGCTTATCACATAAACTTTTTAATGACTCAAGAAGAACGCGCAAAGGCAGGATGCATGTAATACACGCGTACACGGGTTTAAGTGCTTGGTCCAGAGCGCGAAGATTCTTGGCGTCCGTGCGTAAGAGAGCACACGGTTATTTTCAACTTCGTTCCCGTGAGCGATTCGCTCATTCCTTTCTTCCTTCGTTCGTTCGTTCGTCCGTCCGTTCGCGCGAATCGAAAGCGTCTGGTCGCGTGGAAAGATTCATCATCGAGATAAAATCGTGAAAGATACGGTTCCTCGTCACGATGCCTGCCGGAGTAGAAAGCGTCCGGCTTTGCTCGTCTCCGTTGCATCCGCGCGAGAGAGCCATCTTCGCGAAGTATCCTCCTCTTATCTCTTATGCACGGATATTTGAAAGTCGACCGGGATACATCGATCTTTTAAAGAATTCGTGTAAATGTTAGAAATGTCCTGAGAAATTTAACTACTTCGTGCTACTCTCTGTTTTTTCTTTTAAAGTACTTTTTTTTTTTTTTCATATTTTGAACATCCGCAAGAACGTTCTCTCGTCTCCTTCCTCGCATAGTTTTTCATATTTATATATTACTATATTTATACGCTTGTACCAATTGTCCAGCATCCCTATAGACATACGAATAAATCATCTCTTTCTCTCCGTCTCCTTTTTTCTCACATTTCCGTAAAGTTGGCGCACGATTTCTGCTAGTGGAACGTTCCAAAGAAAACACACGAATTTCGTACCTCGACGAAAATTATTTCCGGGTACCTAGCTCGACCTATCCAGAGTAATTATAAAATCGTAACACGTTCGACGAGAAATATGCCAAAGTTAGGTCGAGACTAGGAAATAAGGTACTTCAAAGTATATAGTGGAACGTTATCGGATTGTAGAACTGGTATGAGAAATAGACTGGTTAAAGAAAGGACAACGAAGATGAGGGAGGTCAAGCGATTTCGCTGGAGGACACCCTGTGAATTGTTGCGGCCAAATCCGAGTGCCAGAAACCTAACCGGTACTCGACCATGAGTCATGCTGCTGGCCGGCACTTTCAACGGAAGATCTAGAGAATGACGCCAACTAGACGCAAAAATTTTATTCCGTCTATCGTCTTTTAGCATTTCTTTTTTGCTTAGAGAAGATTTGATTTATGGTAACAGTGATAATCTCTGATTGAAATTACGTGATTGATACGTTTAAATCATTGTGACCTAATATTTGTTTTATAATAAGTTATAGAGACACAATTGAATTTTAGTAGGATGAACAAAACGACAATATTAACCTACGTGATGATCGACTGACGTGGTTTAATAATGTTAATATTGATATATTATTGATCTATGATTAATAATGTTAATATGAATAAATAAATATTAATTGGTACTTATCGCAGTCGTGCTAACGTCAATTAATATTAACATTATTAAAACAAGAACATGTTTGTGCCATTAAGAATTAATTTATTAAAACATTTTTACTTTAACTTTACTAACACTTCCTCTATTTTGTTTCTTTAAGTCTCATATCTAAGAAAGTTACACCATTCGCGCACATTACGAATAGATCGATATACGAACTCGTTTACCGATCGGTCGTAACAATGTTGTTCTTCGTTATGCTCTAAGTTGTTCGTAACTCGAACCGCAAACTCGAACGAGAACCGCAAAGCCGCTGTGCTTATTGCCATGGTAGGAGGTCGTTAACGATCAACCAAATCGTAATATCGATCGATTTATTATCGATTTCGAGTTACGTTCCCGGTAATCGCTTTGTGGGTTGTTCCGCCAAAATTAGATTTTCTAACTCGATTTAGTTACCGATCGATAACTTCGAATCATTATTACTAATGGTTTGCTTCGCGTTAGAAATAAATAATTCATTTAATTAATAAGATTGAAATACTAGAATCATTAGAATTGTTAAAATGATTAAATATAAATCGTTATTTAATATTTGACTTTTCGCTAATTAAAATATATTACGAATTATTCCTGTTCCTCTTAGATCCCAGTTAGCGAGATTTAACTAATTCATTTTACGAGTAATTATTGGGTAAGCAAGAAAGTAATTTCGGTTTTCACAAATAGGAGAAGGACTTCTGTCAACGTTATAATTTCTTTTGTTTTGATATTAATATTTTTATTTAATTCGTCTAAGAACATTCAGTTTTATTTCATACTACAAAACCGAATTTACATTCTTATCAAACAAATAGATAATACAATAAATATTAAATTGTTTTAATTATTGGAGAGTATTTAAAATTTATAGACACTCTAAACTAAAGTTATCATTTAAAATTGGAAAGCTTAAGAAAATGTTTAGGACACGCGGATTAGGTTTGTCGGGAATTAGGTCCACGAAGACGGAAGAAACGCGTGCCACATTCGCCTCGATGCGATTTCTTGTTGCGCGAGCGCAACGATGCCGAGTAGTATCGTGTCGTTCGATCGCACGAATCACATCGTAATGTGTATATCTAATAAATATATTTTACCGTGTAACGAGCCATACTTCCGTTTCGGTTTCTGCGAGTGTCCCACTCGTATCGAAATTCTCTCTTTTTCTTTCTCGACAAATTGGCGAAAGCATCGATACCAGGGGAAGCGTAAAATCGATAAAGCCTTGTGCGATAGATACCGTAGAATTGCAGCTTCGTCTTGATTCGAATCAGATAACTCGATATACTTATATATATATATAGTTATACTAGGTTAGTCGTTAGAAAGCGATTTATACTGAAAATTCAAGGACAACATTTAATATCAATTATTTTAATCTATTTTCACTTAATTTTAGATCTTGTTAAATGTATATAATGATTAATATAGATGTCATAGCTTTAGAAACAAATGTCAGGTTTTACAAATTATACACAATATATGTATCTATGATATTTGCTCGACAATTTTCCGTATATCTGCGTGCAAGCATGAGTATTAGTAGACAGACATGTTCTAATTATAGTTCCATTCTAGACATACATATATACCATTCATCTATTTTATATTTATGACGTACTCCTGCGGTATATTTACCAAACGGACGTATAGCTCTACTCAAGAACTTTCGGTAATATTAGCACGAATAATTGATTAAAATTGTTATAAACTTTTTAACTGATCTACTAAAATAAATTCGATCGGATGTTCACCGAGGAATACAATTACGTCAGATTGCGTCTCCAACGGGAAACTGAGAAATAGGATGAGAAATTCGTTCGAAATTTCGGACGAAGGCACTTGGGACGTCGAGGAGCCGTCGAGTTTCCGGTAAAAGCGCATTTTCGCGCCTTTGGCCTTTCAAAGAAATCGCCGTAAGGTTTCTGGCACTCGTTCAAATCCAAGGGAATAGCGCAGTAGCCGCTTATTCGCAATCCTGAACGCTGCTGGATCGCATAAAATTGTGAAGCACGCATACACAAGCATGCATTTTATTGCATACATCGTAGGCATAAATTTAAGAACTGGATCGTGTGCTCGCTCGCGCGCAAGTGCGTCTCTTTAAATTTCCCGGGCGTATCTTCGATCGTGTGAGAGAAGCAGGTGCCATTCGTCAGAAGAAGGAGAGAGAGAAAAGTAGAGTAGGGGAGAAGGATGAGAGAGAGATATTCGTTGCGTTCTATAGTTACCCGAGAATGCATCGATTTTAGAGACGAGATACGAACGTTTGCTTTATTTTAAGCTGCCGAAATACCGCTCATGCCTGCGAGGCCAGAAGCCATTTTCAAAACGTAGGAGGATCTTCCTATGGTTTTCGATTGGGTCGAGCGCTAGTGATAGAATCGAACGTCTTTTATACTAACTCGGAAAATAATTTCTTACAGGTGTGTAAGTTAAACTAAATAACTTAACAACACAATATTGAAATTAAAACAACACAGCAAGTTACACAATAATTTATTGTTTCTTTTCAATTTTTTCAAAAATCTCAACAAGACCCGATATTTTGCTATAATAATAGAAAAAATTAATAAATTGGAGACATTTTAACAAATATGATACACACGTTCAAAAAATATTATTTTTTATTTTTAAATTAATATGTCAAGACACCAAGACTGATAATTTTTTTGAACAAGATTCGGATTGTGTCCATCGCTAGGTAAGACCATCGCCTATCCCCTGCGTCTGGCTACGTTCCCGTACATGTGGAACGGTCTCCGCGTTCTTGTTGCGCGCTGATGTGCACGTGTCTCACATATGTATGTATGTCGTCCGTATGCAACGCATTCTTCCGAAGCAACGCATACTTATCGGGTAGCCCGAGTGATCGCATACTTGCCACTAGTTTACGCTTGACCCGTACCTTCCCCTACGTAAAGACATCTCTTTAATTGAAAAGTGATTTTTTCTTAAATATAGTATTTAAGTATAATATTTTCAGATCCAATTAAACGAATTGAAAATATTTAAACCAAAAATTTAATATTAAATTCCACTTAAACTGCGAGTAATATTTTCTCCATTTAATTCTGCACTTTTTAACGAAACTCTTCATAAGCGTTTATAAAGTGGCAGACGTTTAAAGCTTCATTCACACCGAAGAAAAAGAATCCCAGAGATTACATCGACTTAATTCCGCAGACCTTGGAGATTTCGCATGATTTCGTTCGTAAGGTGAGAGAAGTTTTTCCATGGCTTCTTCGCCTTTTGTGAAAGCCGCTTAAGGCCTCCCGAGTCGTCCTTATAATAAAGTGTCTTCTTTGTTGCCGACCTTAAAAGCGACGCTTTTCGTGGCGCCTCTTTTTCCGTTCCAATTGCTCCTATTTTACGACGACGAGGACTACTATCGACGATGGCTCTTGTGCGCGCATTTGCTCGCTCATCCGTGTAGTCGCCATTTTTCTTCGCGAATCGCGGCCACCGTGGCCAAGTGCGCGAGCTTTCGTTCGATCTCTCCCGAAGAAAAGATTTCGAATAAAAGATCTCCTTGCGTGTATCGATTACGTGAAATTTTATAAGTATCAGTGACAATTATATCGTTTTTTTTAGATCAGTGTTTCCCAAAGTGGGTAATCCACAGTGGAAAAAGCTCTAAAATGGATATAGTTGTCTCAATTTTAATAAATAGTTTCAAGTGTGCAGTTGCATATTGTCATGAATTATAGTTCAAGCCAACTGCGTTAGAATTTATGAATATATGTCACTGACACCGTACTGATATTATACCGACACTGTACTGAAATATGTGAAGTAACCTTAAACGAGTCAATGCCACTTCGATGATAAATCCACACAGGCATGAAAATCGAGTTTTCATGCGCGTGTCTCGAACGTTAATTAAAATGTTCGTTAAAGTAAGAGTCGATGAATAGAGGAACGTGGCCTTTCGTTCGATCGTGTTACGGGGTTGAAATAAATCGAACCTATTGGAAAGAAACTTTTGAACGACGCCTTTTACTCGTGGGAATATCCTAGTGGAAAATCGACTTCGTGGGTCGCGATCATGAATGCAGTTAGCGTACGTTTCTTCTTGCTTCTATCACGAGTTATTGCTCTTCCTAATTTCTAATATGTCTTAAGCGAATGGAACAAGATGGAATATACATATGTAAATGTATTGGAACGGGGTTTGGAAATTTTTTGTTACAACTGTGTATATGTTAAATATGTTTTACTTATAATATACTGAGTGGTCCACCTAAATGTAGCTCCTATTTGCGATTACATAACAAATATTTGTCACTCAATGTAAATTATATCACAAAGTGAATGTTTAGCAATATGTACAAATAATTTACAATGATAATAATAAATAGACAATTCAAGTAGTACCTATACTATATAAAAAAGATGTGAGCTGAATTATATTCTTGAGATAAAAAAACATTCACTTAAACGTACGTATCGTTTCACATACAATTAAAATGAAAAAATAAGTCTATATTAAAGCCTCTCCTCATTTACAAAATACTTAATTGCGATTAAATTCCATTCACACGCTCCATTCGTATCGGTATCCAATTTTTGTTTTCTTTCCCATCCTCGCTTTGTCCACGGGAAAGAGAAGTCTGAACATATCTGACCGCGATAAGAGCACGTATTGCTCGGAAACACGGAGAAATTTCGCGCGTACTCGGCCGCGTCCTTAACGTGTAAATCGTGAAGCAAAGAGAGAAAGAGATAATACATATACGTATATATGGAGAATGAGAAAGAGAGAGAGCCGATAAGCGGGAGGCTAAGTACTCAAGCTCGAGCGCGGGTCAGCGCAAACATTAACGTCGAGAAACGATAACCCTGAATAACTAACCAAGTTGTTCACCACTGCCTATGTTCCACTTCCTGTAGGACGGTCTTTGATCGTAAATAGACGATACGCGTGCCTCGTAATAGGGTTGGACGGCTAGTCGGATAAATGTTCGTTTAGTTGATTATTCGAATAAAATTTTATTTCAATCAAATTTTATCGTTCGTTATTATTTCAATTGATATTATTCACGATAGATATTAGAAAAGTTTCTAGAATTAAAAACTTATATTCGATATTTCGATATTCTTTTCTTTAAATAACTTATTCAGGAATTAATTGAATTATTTACCGATCTCGGCTAAATAACGTGTCTCTTAACTACGCTTGCAACTCGCGGTAATATAAAAAAGACAGGAGTTATTCACTAAAAAGCAATTTTAATATCATACATTCTTTCACATGTCAACCACATACACCTAATTACCATATTTTTAATCATGACAGCCACGGCTACTATAAAGGTACACCGATGTGCGCGACCGAAGAAGTAAAGTGACATGGCGAAATTAATGGAGTCCGAGATGTAACGTGATATAATTTATTATCACAGGAAACAGAGATTGATAGTACGCGCGGTCGTTTCTCGTGGAAGTCGTTGTTTCTACAGTTTTTTTCACGCTAATAAACAAAGCAGGAAGAACGAAGTGACTTTGAGAAAAAAAAAAACCTGCACAAAGATCGACTTTATCGAATTTCGTGGTATCTCCATTGCACTTTCGACTCAAATATGTGATAAATAGTTGTTCAAAAGCTTACTCATTGTATTTTGCTTAGGCAAGAGACTTAACAAACGCAGCTAGTTGCGAAATTGCACGAGAGAAGGCGAAGGCTGGGTAAAAGCGGCACCGAGAAGTACACTGACCGCTAATTGTATAATTAGATGCACTTTAAATATACTGTCGTTATACGGCCGGTGTGGCCGGCGTCAGTTCGCCGGCTGTCGAACGAAACTCGCGCGATTAAGATGTCGTTTCGGAGAGTAATGCGTTGTTATGTATCTGTTCGTGTTAAACAGAGAGAGAAGGAGATAGAAAGTGTGAAAATCGAGCCAACGAGACAGTCATAAATAACGTGAGTTCAAGTTCGGTTGCTAGACGTTGGCAACATAATAATAAAGGTTGCTAATCTTCTAATCACAATGAGTTAAGTATTTAATAACGATCGCTTGGCTCGTTATCGAGACGGTGACGTGATACCGGTAAGAACGGGAACACTTTCACTAGGTCTTATTCTTGTTCCGTGAAGTTCAATCTTGATCGTTTTCATATATAAATAAACTATCGTATTCATTAAGAAGTTTACAATTTTCTGATTGAAAAATTGTTATTTTAAATTGAAGAAACTTCTTTTCGATTATTATTAAAAATTAGGACATAATGATTTGTTTTCTTTTAGTTTAGTTTACGATATAACTAGATTTACATTAAACACAAATTAATTCGATTTTTTTATTTCGAATCATTTGTAGAGAAAATATCACGTCAGCTACTCGGGATGAAATTTTTCAACGTGTTAAAACGAATACGGCATAAACGTCATATTTTCAAGTAAATAAGTATGGCAACAAAAATAAAAGTACCTACATTAAAAATGTTACAAGTTTATTTATTGCATGCTGTTTTGAATAAAATCTAAAGACATTTCCTCTTTAAATAAACGTAACCGTGTGAAAGGAGTTAGAACAGAGGCCAGACTGCACTTTCGATAGCTCGATTTAGAAGCTAGTTCTAAATCTCGAGCGGTTAAGATCCATGACGAGCTCCTTGACGTTTCGAACGCGTGCACACGTGCACCGAAGCACGCACGTAGTATCGTGTGTACCTGTTACGTCGAATGATCCATCAAGTTTTCTCTCCTGGTATTATATGCAAATGCACATACGCGCATACGTATGTAGATACCTACGTCGGGAAGGTAGCATTGCGATACAGAAAGGATACATAGTTGCAGAGTATACAGTGGCGGTCAAAAATTTAAGACCACTCTTTAAAACGGAATAACTTTTCTACACTTGAACCAAATGATTTGAATTTTTGCAAGATGATAGATGAATTAATTTCCTAGATATCGTATTTTCGTTGTTTTGCTGAAATCGGCCGAAATCAATGAATTCTGTAACATTTAAGCCTTTGTAGCTCAAAGCAATGTTAACCGATTTAGATTTCAGTATACATATATTTTACTTGAATCTATAAAAGGTATTTATTTAAACTTTCATTATAAGGTCAGATAAACAAGTTTAAAAAAAATTATTGTTACTTTTTTTTTTGATAATTTCGAAAATTTTGATTTTTTCGAAACAACGAAAGTACGATATAAAGAAAATTAATCCTTCTATCCTCTTACAAAAACTTAAATAATTTAGTTCAATTATAAAAAAGTTATTCCGTTTTAAAGAGTAGTCTTAAATTTTTGACCGCCACTGTAGCTTCTCGGAGATAAAGAAAGAAAAGAAAGGGAAAGAGAAGAAGAAAAGAGCCATAGAAGGTGGTTGCGTGTGTATACAGGCAAAGCATGCAAATAAAGCGAATAAAATACGAGCAACTACGGTTGCACGAAGGATAACGAATACCACTGGCACGATGGTCGACATAGACGCGAGTACTCCGATCGATCTCTTCCATCGTCCATTCCCATTTAACTCGTCCATCGTGTTGTATTCCCTCGAATCCGATCGAGTCATTAGAATATATCCTATTTCGTCTGCCCTAACGAGAATCGAATATTCGCTATTGGGATTCGAGTTCCTTACGAAATATTCGAATGTCGTGGAGGGTGGACGAGTAAATGGAGTTCCATTGACAATCGATTATACTCTGAATATTTCTGAGTTTGACAGTTAAACGAAGAACGATTGTATATAATAAAAAAAGAAAAACATTTTAATTATTATCGGTTCAATACTCTGTAAAAGGTGGGTCAATAAGTTGGTCGACAATGAACCTTCATCGTTTTACAACGGTCGAACAGAATTTAATTAAATTTTGCAATTACGTTCTTCAAAGACTCGATTGCGATCTCTGACCAAATTTAATAGTAATTTCCTAGAAAATGAAGGAAAATTTGTTTAACGTTATTTTCAATATTACGTGGTAATAATACAATAATCGAATTTGCTCTTACAGTTGAGTAAAATCAAGGCAATAAATCGAAAACCGATTGGAACATAAATACAAGACGATATCGAAAAAAATCCTTTACGAATACAAACTACCAGATTTTTGAAAGATTTGCTGATTCGTTTAATCCTCTTCTTTTTCTCCCATTCCCAGGGAACTTTAAGGGTCATTCGAGATAACGTTCGCTTTAAAAGGGTCATCGAGTAACTTGCATCGTACAACACGATAAAGCGTAAATATAGAAAAATCTCTTGCTTTTTCCTTATCTATCGAAAATACCTTCTTAAAGGGTTAAATGTATAAAAAAAGGACACGGAGGAAAGGGAATGACTACGTGTAAATCCGATACACGCGCGTGCATCGATGTTGCATAGAGCGAGAAACGCGATAAACAGGTTTTCCGTGCGTTGGTTGGTCCCCCCTACGTGCGTGTATTCGAGCGTAGGAAAGAAGACGAGCGTAAAATATTCACAAAGTTCGTGCGACAGGTAGAATTTAAAGGCACGTTACCATTGAAAGCATCGGCCAAAGAGTAGCGAGATGGCTTTAAAGACGGGGATGAATTTCTACGAGTAATAGCGCATTGTTCTTAAGTGCTTATAACGTATACACGTATACACGAACCTGTACACAATGAGAACCAGAGGGGAAAGAGAGAGAGAGAGAGAGAAGAATACCTGTTTCCTTTTTTTCCTATTTTCTTTTCTTTTACAACGCAGCAAACGCCGTCTCGTGCTTTTTAAAAAGCGTCTGGCGATGAGACGCGACTGTGAGAAGAGAGGAATAGAAAACTTAAATTAGAGGAAGAAAGAGACGATGGGGGAAAAAAAGGGGTGAAAATGGACAGGAGAAAATGAAGAGCGTATGGAACGCAGATGTAGGAGAAAGGTTCGAAGCGAAAAAGTTAAAGATATATTATGAACATCGCGAAGATGGCCATCGTGGAGAAAACACGCGTGGGCGAATTCGTTGGTATCGTTCGCTTCGATGCTCGTTCCTCATGTTTCTTTCTCAATTTACGATGAAATCGATGCTGGCTCGTGCAAAATTGAATATTATTTTAGGTTAAATCGTTTAGTATGAAAGATGTGTGCCGAATGCTCGCCTCGAGCAAATAAAAACTCCGTTATTCGTATTTTCGGGTATACTATTTCAGTTTGAAATTAACATAGCAGCTGTTTTTATTTTTCAATTAGGATTTAAAACAAGTTCTTTTTTTTTGTTTTACTTACCACAGATTATTTAGAAAAATAGTGAAACACGCAACTAGTCATTCCGACTGCTTCGGTAGCCCTAGTGTTAACAATAAGAAAACTACATAGGAAACTTGTTCATAAAATGACAGTCATTATCCTAATCGTTACTTCCACGTTAGAATATTAACAATAATTTCAAAAAACCAAGCGTTCATCCACGTGTGCCCGAGAAACTGGTTAATTGAAATTCTCGCACGCGATTACGTTTTATCGTTAGTTTCGCGCGAAAAGTGCTTTCGTCCGTGTGCCACTTCTTTTTTTTTTTCTAATACGCTCGACTCATTTGTCCATCCTGAAAAAGAAAACGTTCGTTGTAGAAGCGAGCGTACGATGCTGCTAGCCGTGTAGATGCGTTCACGTAAATCGAGAGAGACGACTCTTGGAATCGGAACATCCTCGAGACTTTCGAGACGTAGGCATAGGAGAACGTAGAAATACGGTCCCGATCGTTGACCAACTTCCCAAGCGATGAAGAAGAAATTTTCTATCATCAATTCTCTCCTATCTACGATCGATGTCGCCGTTGTCCTATAGCACAACCGTCTAATCTTCCATAAATATTCCAAAGCGGATGTTCTTGAACCAGACCGCGAATTATCGATAATGCATCCTCGATATATTATCTCCGTTCTTCGATAATTTACCGCTTCCAACGAGTACACGTGCAGAGTACTGCTCATTCTCTCGATGGGGTTATTATTATCGTGATTTTTTTCAAGAAATTATCGATCATGACTCTATTCGAGCTTTCGATGTGATTGTGCATGCTATTGCTTTGACAGGACATGTCCTAATATAATAAAAAATACGCCAAGCGTTATTACCACTAGATTATATTTTTAAAAAATCGGTCAAGTATTGTACAATATACTAATATAATTAATATCAAAGTTATTCACTGAGATTGATTTATTTATTTATCCAAATTTACGGGAAAACCCATTAGTACAATATAGTGAACATATAAGAGCACAGAGGGACAATGAAACAAGTAAGAGATATTAACTTCTCCATTGTATCGTTATTGATCAGACACATTCGACGTCTATCTATAATTAGAATTATCCATTGTGACGTAGCCGTCGCTATAAATGCTTAATTATTCGTATCTCAGCGGGATTACGATCGACACGAAATTTGAATACATTTCCATGAAATTATTTATCCTACGACTTTGCCATTATTACAAATTCATTTAATTATATCCAATTTATTTATAATTATCTATTCATCAATCTTACACGAAAAAACGTTCGATTTCCTCCATCGAAAACGATCTCTTCTTGTTCTTTCATACACGTTCCAGAGAGACAGAGACTTACTTTCGTTCGCGAATTCTTCCATGCCGTGATATGCATCGTGCATCGTTAATTCTTGTTGTACGCGCTACAACGTCTTCGTTTCGCTTTGATGCCCGCACGACTTTTTTTTTGTTCTTTCCTTCAAACGAACGAGATACACATTCCTATGGAAGAAACGCCATAGTTGCGACTCGCGATACAAATCGATGGAAATCGAGTAATTCTAGCCAAGTAACGATTTCCATTGATCTATGAAGAAAATATAGATTACACGGAAACGTTGAGCGCGAACTCGATCGATAGCTGCCCCTGTGGTTTCTATGAGAAAGTCTCGCGTGTATTCGCCACGACGACGGTACTGCCCGGCTAATTCCGGGAGCAATGGACCACCACAAGCTCACCGTCTTCGGATATGGGTGCATCAAAATGATTTATAGATTTGCCATTGAACCGAAGTTGCCTATTGCTGTATCTACCATTGCTGAGATATACCTCGTATCGTTAACGATACAAATCCGGTAACGAGCTTTCCTTTGAACCGTAGAAGATAGTCTCGAGTCGTTCGATAATATCGAAAGAGAGACGACTGATAATTGATTTCAATCTCATCGAAATTGTGCAATTTTCTATAGTCTATAAAACCAGAGTCGTTAATCGTCGGAGTACTAGAGTAGTTGACGTTAAACGTTCGCGTTGGCTTGATCTATCGTTGTGTTACTTCTTAAAAGTAATTTCAGCAAATGGACATAACAGGTTAACACTTCGAGTCGATGATTTAGTACGTATTCAATGTGAAGGCTTAACACATTTATTGGCGAATGAGAATTCATTTACTGTTCGTTGACGTCTGCAACAAATTAGTTCAGAATCCCTTTTTTTCCGCAGTCATGGCATGTATGAGATTAATGCATTAAATGTTTCTTTACTATCCGAAATGACATAGAGAATAAGTTTCTGCCATTGTGTGCATTTTTTTTCCTCAGTTTTTCGTCTTTTTTTGGGAGAAGCAAGCGAATAAACGATACAATGTTCTTTACAGAGTAGGAAAACAAATAGAAAAAAGTGTACTCTGTACGGTCTAGTTGCCAATATAAAGTTTGTGGTAGTTTTTTTTTCCTTTTTTTTTAACGAGAATTCGGAACGAGTAGGCTCGTCTAGTTTAAACCGTATGAAAAGCAGTTGGAGTCGCGTGCAACACGTGGTCCATCGAGGTACAGCTTCTCTTGATCTCTCTTTCGCTCTTTCTTTCTCTTTAGAGTATAGAGATCTTCTACGAAGGGAAAAGAAAAGAAGTGCTTCCTTTCCACTCGTTCTCAGCAGTTTACCAACCGCACGCGATTATACGCTCGGATTCGCTCGGTCCGCGAAACAAAGTTGGTATAATCGCGTATTGTTATGTCTTTTTCGCGTAATTATCTTCGCTTGGTAAAGATATAAGAAGATATTTGACGAAGTAAGAGAGGAAGAAAGAAGAATTAAGCGTGCCGAAGCGTAAAGCACGCTTTGATCGTACTGATTCCCTTCGCTTCTATACGTTCGTAGGTTTACGAATTAAGAAAAATAAAAAAGAGCGAAAGGAAATGAAAAATATGATATTACGCAAGTCCCTATTACGAGCGTTTAACGGGCTAATTAATTTAACACGCGCAAGTGACTCGCGCTCGGGGCGTTGTTCCTTCGTTTCACGTTCAACAGGGAAATTAGTATAGAATTTTATCGATTTGCCGATTAGTTTCTCCTCTAATTTCTATTCTCCATTCTATACAAGAATCCTTCCTTTGTTTCTTTCTTTTGGTTTTCCAAGCGAGTGATTTACTGGTTCCACCGGAGGTACAAGATAGCATCTAAATTTTAGTACTAATTTCATTTTTAATTTGAACCTTACATCTAATCTTATTTAGAACTTTTAGAATTATTAAAGCCGTGTTTGAATGTCATTTACTATTATATCCTATCTACTAGTAGGTAAATATCGTAAAATTCTTTATTTTGTATAAACCAAAAATAAGACTACAAAATAAAAATAATAAAAAAACCTCTTTATTTTAACTTTTAGCAAAATTTTAATTTTTGTATTACTTCTCACCAACAAGAAATCCTAATATTCGCTCTATAAGATTCCCAGTTCTCGTACGAAACCCGTTAATAGCTACGAACTATGTATATCCACTTCTCTATCCATCTCTCTTTCTCTTACGTACGTACACACATACCTCGTAAATCTTGGTCGTTGTTGACGATCGAAAGCGACTTTACGATCCGATCGGTGCTACTAACGCGACGATAAACTCGAACGACCTTGGATAGCGAAGAGACGCCGAGCGTAAGCCGAGACCGAAAGTTTTCATTGAAAGACGATCGGTAAGAAGATCGGTAAGAAAGATCGGTAAGAAGATCGAAACGATCGAAGACGATAAAACGACAAGGAGGAGGAGAATTATGACGACGATGATGACGAGCGACGACGGTAATGGTCTCGCGAGCGCACTCGGTCATCTTCATCGTTCTCTGGAATGCTGCGAATACCAATTCTCGGGCGGTCGTTCACCCTCTCTCGCGCCTCGGCTATGTTCGGCTTGGCTTCATCCGGCTCGACCGGCCGCTCGCGAGCGCGAAGCCTCGACGCGCTCTAGAATCGGTCCTGTGGATCATCGCGATACGAGATCGATCGATTCTAGTTTTTTTTTTTTTACTTAGGTATATTAAAATAAAAATACACAAAAATTTCTGACGATTTTTGTTCGTATCGTCGCTATGTCCAATCGTTTTTAACACTGGATTTACGGACTGAGCCAATTTGACTCATTAAAAATTTGATTACTATATATATATATGTAACTTTACAATTATTTAAAAAAAATCATACGTGGCTTTTTAGTTAAGTAATGAAATATATGTAAATGTTGATTCCTCTTCTTTTCTTTCTTCTTTATATTCTTCTTTTTTTAATTAAGTAAAAATAGGTATATAAACAACATCCGTAAAGCTAGTGTTAAGTAGAAAAGTTGGATAACTTAGAAACTATTGAACCGATTTTGACCAAATATGGCTAGAAACTTTCCTGGAAATGTATATTTTAGAATAAAATAAATTCTAGACAAAGAGGATCACTCGTTGATGAGCTACGGAGTCTCAGATGAACATAAGCGTCAAACTTATAGCACTCCTAAATGTAGCTACATAAATTTGTCTTTTATTTGTGATGACATAACAGATTTTTTTTTAAATGTAACAGGTGAATGGTTTGTAAATGTTATTCACCTTGTGATGTCATTTATATTGTATTAAAAACGTTTGTTATGTCTTCACAAATAAAGGCGATATTTGCGTGGATCTCCCTTGATAGAACCTTGATTATCCAAGCTAATGGAGGGATATAGGTGTTCGGATAATAGTTTAGTTACTTTCTTAGTGTTCATCTCCATATATGTATTTTCAAACGCAACATAAATATTGATTATAATAGTCATTACAAATAGTAAAATTAACTATTATATCAAAAGAACGGTAAAGAAATTTAACATTGCGTGGTATCGGACAAATTGTTTAGAAAAGAGATTGATCTGATTAATTCCTTCGAATTTATTACGAAAAAGGTTAGACAAAATATTTATTTCTTATTCAAATTTGTTTTAAAATAGATGCTAGAAATTAGAAAGATACGATTATCCATTAATCTCAAACGAATATAAATCAGAAAAGTCGAGCATACCAAAAAGTAATAATATATCGTTCTTGCAAAAAAGATCCAGTCACGACTCCTGTTTTTCCGCGAAGACTTATTTACGCGTGTCGCTATATATCCCGTTATAAATCATGTACGAGAGGCTAAACAAAACGTTGTTGGAAGGCAACGCGATAAATAAATCGCGATTAATGTTATATGCACCAATTCTAAGGGCAAGTCGCCAGACGATAAATTAATTATCACGTCGTCCATCACGGTTGACTTCTCTTTAACGATCAACTAGCGTTTATGATACCGATTCAAGCGGCTACGTTAAAGGAACAAAGGGTTCGTACTCTTAAATTTATTTTAAGATAAAGAAAGATATTCTTACATCGTGTCGAAGTTTTTTTTAAAAAATGAACAAAAAAGGGAAGGGATACCTCTAAAAAGGAACAGGTAAGATCCTTCGACCTTTGGCCGAGGAACGCAGAGGGATCGAGAAACGAACTTAGCCTGGAATATCTCGATGATATTTTTAGAGCGTTAGATGCTAGCTGTTTCGTAATACGTCTCCGGTAATACCACCGGTAATACCAGAACATCTCGTTAAATCTTACGGACTATTACGGTTCTCAAATAGTAATATCGTCGTTCGAGAAAATAACCGTTTGAAGTGACTTCACGAATTTCTCGAGATATCCGAGTACGTAAGTATAAGTACGTACGCATTTCGGATGTTTAAATAGAATGCAGATGTTGCTACAAACGTTTCTCTACCAGCATTCGTTTTTCCTTCTCGTTGACTCACTTGAAAACTCTGCTTTTAAGTCGTCGGGGGTTATTTTTGTGACCCGATCAACAAACTCCGATGCTTTCGCGTACTTTGCCCTCTCGAGCTTTCACCGCTATTTCATTTTTCTCCCCTCTCCCTTGATCTCACGGAGGACACGTGTGACGAATTTCAAAATCTTACTAAATCAACCAATTTGTACCAAAAGGTGTGTAAGGTTTAACTTTTATCCAGATAAAAGTGTTTCCAAGACTCTTATTATTGCATGATGAAAAAAGGTATATATCGTATATCTTGTAAAAGAAGTACTATTTCACTTGATACAATATTTTTAAATTATTAATTTCATCCATTCTGTACGAAGAGCCTGTGAGGTTCTTCTATCCGTTTGTGTTATAAAATCATTTTATCCTGATGAAGGTTAAGTAAATAATACGTAAAAAGTCTAGGAGGTTTCTAATCGTACCAGTATATTTTCAAACCTACGCGTTCCGCTCAGCGAGGAATTCCGTCTGTGATTAATATTGTTTAGCGGAAGCTAAGATAAATTGTCGTGCTTCAATGGACCGACTGGAACGCGCGAGTCAGCGTAGGATAGAACATGACAGCTGGTGATCATCTTACGGATTATCTTATAAAGTAGGGTTAAGTCGTTGCCATTGCTAAATGTCGCATTGATTTAAACTTTCCTGCTGAAATCGCCGCGACCAATCGAATTTACTCAAATTTCATTATACGAGCAGCACGAATTATTTTTAATCTTCTTTAATATCCTCAGATTTTTAAATAATAATTTCATTCGTTATTTGTTGATTCTTTTCTGTAAAGAAAAAGAAAACTATTAACAAACATTCATTTTAACGTTTACAGATTACTGTATTATGTAATTCATTGATAAACAAATAAAATAATGTGTAAATTATATGCACAAGTGATGGTAAAAATGATACAAATTTTACAGACACGTCGCTCAATGCGGAAGCAATAATTATTTAATAACAGGGTTGCCGTCGTTGCGGCCTCGTTAAATTCATCTTCTTCGAAAGCTGGAAAGTCGACTTAACGCGCGTGCGTTCGTTGCTTGCCAGGAAAACCCTCGAGCATTTCTCGGTAACGCGCACTTCTCTCCTTTACTCTTTGAAATCATAACGTACCTACATACGTACCGCCGGCTTTTCTCCTCACGAGCTGTCGTAATAACGAAACTCGAGCATGTAATAATAACGTAATCGTTTATTTTTATCACGCTTGTGAAAATATTATATCGTGTAAATGTGTCAAGTTCTTTGGAAAATTCCTATTAATGTATTAGGAACAATTATTCTTATGTTGAATACTTGAGCCGTTTATTTTGAAAGTGACCTAACTCCATTTTTTTATTAATTACAATTTATATCCAAATGCAAATCTAAGGTAGAAATGTAAATATTAAAACAGCTAACTTGATTTTTTTGGAAAATGGACTTAGGCCACTTTCAAAATAAACGGCTCACTTATAAATAAATATTAATAAAACGTAAAGTATCATAAAGATTTGTGCATACATAAATTTGATAAATATACTCGAATAGCTATAAAGTACTTACGTAAAATAAACGAATGTGCACATAAAATACCTGTGTCTATAAATCCGCATAATATATACAATATCGTGAACGTTCGAGATTTATAAAATCTACAAACTATTTTCGAAACGATGTTATCTATTCAGTACCGTGAATAATGCATTAAAAAAATCGTTCACGACCATCGAATACCCGCCTTCATAAATTTATGAATGACTATGATGCCAGATAGTAGATACGTAAGCATTTTATGAATGAAACGATTCGCTCTTTCATCAAAGGAAAAAAAAAGCAGCGTACGATAAGAGATCGAAAGAGGGGGAGAAAATAACGTTGGTACGAATTCTATGATTTTTATGGATTTCTACGAACAGAAAAGTACAGTGATCGTAGAGTAAATCGCATCAAGAATGTTTGCTCCGTGTTTTACGAATGAACTAACCTCGTTAACGAGAAACGTGGCATGGAGCCGTGAATTACGGTCGTCGTGAGTAACATCGAACCGCGATGTTATTAATCGTTAGACGAGAGGACGTGTTAAGCACGTAGATTAATGAGTAATTTCGATTGAAAGACAGAAAGTATAAAATAATAAAGTTGTTATCGTATGGGAAGATAACCGATGACACGTGACTAGAACATCAGAACCGGTCGTTATCCACGCAGATTTACAGGATTTACGAGAGGGAACATATTCGAGATAGATGTAACGTAATTCGTCATTCGATAGATCTCTTGTGCGTGTCTATGGATCATTAATGATCTATCAGGAAATTGATTGGACTTTTATCGCAACATGTATTGCTTTGAAAAAAGGGTTTTAACCTTTCACTATCCGCGGAGACTGGAAAGATGAATGTTGAATGCGTACGGAGTGCACTCATCTGTACACGTAACACGGTAGAAGTTATAACGAGCTATGAAAATTGATAAAGCAATGCTCGTGTTTTAAACCTTTTATTTTAACATAATTTTTTGTACTACCAGAAAGTTTAAATTGCTAATCAAGACAATTGTATTTGTAATATGGTTTTATTGCAACAAAATAGATGATGTACTTCTCACGTGACGTACAAGGATAATCTTTTTTGAAAAGCTTAAAACAATTATAGGACAGAAAAAAATGATAGGAATGGGAAGTTATGAAAGTAACGTAACGATTAGCGTTTGAGGAAGCGAGGAGGCACGTGAAAAGAAAAAATGGTGGACGAGTATAAGCGTAAGAAGAGATGGTAAAAGTTTAATTTCGGCTTTTCTCGAGCCGAAAATATTCGCGCCACTTTCTGCAGAGAGGGGAAGAGACATAGCTTAACGCCTAACACTGCTAACAGGGATTCCTGTGGGATGGGAGTATGGTGTCGGTTACCTAATTATAGTTGCATAGAAATCTGTAAGGGGACACCGAGAAGAGCAGACTGCACCTTATGCACCACCTCTGACTCGTAACGCGCTTGCGCGTCCGCGTGCGAGCCTGACGAGACTACTCCTCGCTTTCCGGGTAAACTTTACTTTTTCAGGGATGACAGGCCACAGCCTTGAGGTTTCTCCTCGTCTTTTACATTACGTGGGTCATTCGATAGCACGTGGAATTTTTGAGAGCGTGACTCTTTATGATATTCGTTACTCGTACGCAAAATTCCATCGTGTTTACTTTTATTTTTTCTGTTTTATTGGTTTACGTGGGTGTAGATATAATCATATATTGGATATGCATGCTAAATATATTATACACGTGGTTTGTCGAGTAGATATTAAGTCTTGTGCATGGTAGATATCTATTATAAATTGTATAACAAATTCAAGCGCTATAGTGTCTGCTAAAATCAGCAAAGACCACCTTTAATCCTATTTTTTTAATTAATAAAAAATAAATCTCTTAAGTTTCTATCATTAATTTGTAGTCTATGAGTCCAGTAATACTGATTTAAGTTTGGTGATGTAGGGTTAATACAATTGTTATAACCCTGTAATATATGAGCCGTTTAATTTGAAAGTGGTATAAGTCCGGGGAAAAGAGTTTTACTGATATTTATGGCTGTAATCTGATTTGATCATCTTATTTTTTCATAAAAAAATGGACTTATATCATTTTCAAGATAAACGGTTTCTATACAATTTGTTATACGTCCATCTAACATACTTGTTCTCTCCAGTCGAACACGTACGACCTAGACCTTAAATCCGAAGTTCCATAATACATTTAAAATTCACACTTTGTAGCTTGCATTAAAACAATATTACTCCAAGCGCATGGCAATGACGTTAAACGCTCCCAATATCTCTCTTTTCGGACTTTTCCAGTAGAAAAGTCAATAAATTTCCGTAACAGTTTTTAATTCGCCAAGTTTATCATGCAAAAAGCCTAGGCTCGCAAAAGGACCTATCACGATCGATCGAAAGGCATTTATATACATTATTCATCGGAACCTCCTAGACAAAGGGTGGCAATCAAATTTGCATTGACGATCACGACCGCCGGAGTCATTACTTCTTCCGTGCGAGCGTAATCGTTTATTTACGATGGAAGCGTTAATTTTCCCGATCGTTCGTTCGCATAAGCAGAGTTAATTAATACCTATACGGGTTTGTTGTTGGTGCTGTCGTGCTCTATAGGGAAAATAACCGGTAGCCATTGGATTGGAATATCGATTGATTTTTCCTCCCTCGGTCATAATTTTGTTAAACGATCGTAACTCTCTCCCCTCCCACTATCTTTTATTTCGAAATTTGAGGTTAATCATTTTCAAGCTTGAATCATCGATATTTTTAGGTAACATTGATCCTTTTCAATGAGAAATGTGAATGTTATGCTAAATAAGTGGACACGTATCGCGTGTATATACAAACGTGAGTCACAATACTCCTTTTAGTTTCTCTTTTAGTAATTCAATATCTCCGTATAGAAGAAAGTGCCGATATGTATTTCTCCACTTTTATATCATATGTCTACTTTTGTCGAAAATTCTCTTTTAGCTACGCTATCGTTCTAAGATCAAGTTTCTTTTATAAAAACCTAATAGTTTATCGAAGATGATCATCGAATTATTGCCTCGAACATATGCTTCGTATATACCTATAATCGATTATTTCTTTCCAAATTTTACGATTTTTTTATTAAGGTCTCTTAACAGGTTGAATGCCATGGGGGTCACCGGTGACCGGCACTCGATTTGTCTTATCGCATTTGAAATGTTTATTAGTTTTGATTATCAATATTTATGAGAATATAACCATCGATCATCAAAAATATGAGGTTTAATATAAAATATATGATAGTAAATTCTTCTCTATGTTTATTTTGAAAAAAATTATTAATAAAATTATATAGACAACCGATTTTATTCAAAATTTGATTGGCACTCAACCTGTTAAAACGACAACACGATAACCGCAGAAATAGAATCGATGTTAAAAATCTTATAAACTAATCGTCAATTTAGAAACAGGACGGATTCGTTTCCGTTCGATCAATCGAATTCCTCGATCGACCGAATGGGTGTTACACGCGAGAAGAGAGAGAGAGAGTCACGGTTTTCCGTAATTGCCGAGAATCTCTGGACACAAAGCGTGCCGCAAGAATATTAATAGACCCCTTCGAAAATAGCTAAACGTTGTGACCTAAACGTTACTAAGCGCACCGGCCAGGTATTCGCGGAATGCGTTTATCCGGTTTACGTGTGTATCCGACTTTACTTAAACGTATGCACGTGGTATAAGTGCATTCGACGGACGAAGTAGAATTGCAACATCATACTGGATGCAAAAATGCATCGAAGAATTGCTCTGGTGTGCATGTTTTCTCACGGTATAGGCTAAGTTTCTTTTGCAAACGAGTTGAAACGATGATTTGGATCCTAGGAGTGTTTCTTCGTACGGCAGAAATGTTTAAAGAATTTAAGAGAAACAAATTAGTTGGGGAAAAAGGGAAGGTCGACCGCACGAGGTACAAGCTTACCGATCTTTATTTATTTAAGTAGGACGCACGGCATGTGACAGGGGTAGATAAGGTTCTTTAGTAGGAAATAATCGTAAAGGGTCAGAAATTTTCAGAGGTCAAATACCAAACCCTTTTTTTTAAATATAACACGATACTCGAAGAAGATTAAAATAAGATAGTGAATTAAGAGTCTAGCATTGGTAGAGCACTGCCACTAATTTTTATAAATCTTCCTCATAACATTGGTTTAAAAAACTCCCAATGTTCATAGCTATTATTAATTTTAATAATTTCAGCAATCTTAACAAGCATATAAAAATACAACCATAATAATTTCAACTTTGAATAACTTTTCTCACCTCGATCGCCAGGTTAAAACACGTGCTTACAAAGCGTAACGATCTCGGTGATGCATTCTCACACAGCACGACGATGAACCTTAATAGAAAATTTATTTCTCCCTCGGCGAAGAAAGTCATGCTATTGCGTAACCCGAGATAAAGAGAAAGAAAGAGAACGAGAGTGATGTGGTGGCGGAAGAGGGTGATACGATAGAAGCCCGCAGCACAAGCTAGGCTATTCGACGGTGAGAAAACAAAAGTGGACTATCGCTTTCGTTCGTTCGACGATGCCGCCTTTGGGCAGAGAGTGGGTTTTCCGGTGACAGTGTGCGAGCGATGTGCTCGCGCGCATCGTTGAATCGCGGTAGTGTGTCATTCTAAAAATAGAGCGCGCGAGGTTTAAACGAGCGAGCGAGGAAGGAGATCTACGGCAAGAAATAGAAAGAGAAGACTGGTGGAGAAAGAGAACTCCAACGGAGTGCTGAGAGGAAAGTGCGAGCGAGAGAGGAGAACCTATAGCACAGTCTCGGTCGTGAACCCGAAGAACGACCTCGGAGAGTAACGTCGGAGAAACGTCTCTGTGAAGAGAGATAACGTGAGCCTGTATAAGTCCAGAGTGAAAGAGCCAGAGAGAGAGAGAGAGTGTGTTAAAACAGGATGAAAATGAGAGAAGGACGAAGGGATTAAAGGCAGCAGTACGCGAAAGATTCTACGTTAGCTGCTGGTACGGCCTTAAGACATTATACGCAGTTTTAAATATCGTTCTCCTCGAGGGTGAAGCAAAAGAGAGAGAGAGAGAGAAAGTATGATGTAGGTAGAAAGAGAGAGTATCTTGGAGCACGCATGCGCCAGGAAGCAACTTTACTCGGCGCATGCGCGATCCCATAGCGCTCGGACCACTTTCTAATTTTGAACCTCTACGCTGTGTTAGTTTACGCTGGAACCGAGTCGGTCTCTATGTTTATAAACTGTTACACTCGAGGGTTGTGCTGGAATTTATCAAGACTCTCTTTCTTTCTCTTTAGATTCCCCTCGGAGATAAGAAAATTCTTCGAGTGTTTTAATGCCACTGGAGCTTCTTGGAAAATGGCGTCTCGCATGGAAATGGTCGTTGCGCGAAACGCGCGAAATTCGAATGGTTCCCCTCCGTCTTTGGAACGGCGAAACTTGTAGAATTTGATCGTAAATTCGTGTCCAACAGCTGACGGCAAGGTTTCTAGCTAGTTTCGTATTATATTTACTGCTAAATATTTTAATTGAGAGAACGATCCAGGTATTATGGGGTTGTGGTATCATCGGATGGACGAAACATATGTTGTACGGTTGGGTCTTATTCCAATAAATTTACGAATAATTCGAATAAAATATTATTCGTTGATCAGTTATTTATTATTCAATGACTAAAAATAATTTATTCAGAATTATTGTTTAATCGTAATTGTGGACTGATAACCAGTGTTTATTAGAGTAGAGACATATTAGATAGGTCGATACAGTGTTTACATAACTTTGTTCCTCGTGTTTAGCTTGTTTCACGTTTCATTGGGACATGTCATTGGCAAATAGCAGGAATTACGTTATTTACTTATGAATAATTAAGCGATAAATGAAACTTTTATTTATTATTCATGAATAAAATACAAACTTTATTAATTACTTTCATTTATTATTTGCAATAAAATTGACCCAAGTCTGATATGTTGTATATACGACGCAACGTAGGGCGATGATAGAGGCGTAAAATCATAGCAAGCTAGCGGGTACCCGAGGACACCCTTGGAGAGTTTCAGATTTCAATTTCAAAATGCGCGCACCGCTCGTTAAAGCATAACGACACGCGGACGCACGGAATATCTAATAATAGGATATTTGGCTTGCCGGCCAACAACGCTGGCCCAGGCTGCTCTTTCTCTCTTTCTCTCTGCTCTGCCGAGTTCTAGAAAAGCGTGACTTCCGTTATCTCGAGCGAGTACGCGCACTTCTAGCCGGATGACGAGAACATTATTTCGCGGGTTTCGACCGGTGAGAGCGATTCCAACGAGGTTTGCAAACCAATGATCATTTTCTGATATAAAAAGTCGTCTTTTATGAAACTTTGTTCGATAAAATCTTGTAATATGATACGTTCCGAAGAAAATGATAAAAATATTGACATTTTATCCAAATGTTCGTGTTAAACGAGCTCTTAAAATGACACCCTATAATTATTTACTCGTGTTGCAAGAATTACTTGCATACATTGGTATTGCGAATACCCGTCATAAAAATTGCATCTCTTCCTTTTTTTCCAGAGACGGTAAAGTAGGGACCAGTGTTACCGATGTAATGTAAGATCAAACGACTTCCGAGGGCTCGACATAGCAATTAGTAATATATTTTCTACCCAGTTTCCTTTGAATATTTTGTTACGACTTTCATTGCAATACCGTAATACCGAACTGCGCAACAACTTCGCCAGGATCAATAACGTGACACAGGGTTGTTCCTTTCCTTCTCCTATCTCCCCATTTCACGAGTTCTCTTCAAATAATCTTGTCTCCTGACGATAAACGCAACGCTATTATTATTAAGCGAACGTAAACGTTCTAGAACGTGCAAATCCAAGAACGCAATAACAACCGTACCATGTGTCTGTTCTCAGGTGTCGTGGGTGCATTAGCGCGAGGGGAGACACACTTGCGCAATAATAATGGCGGAGGTGGCAACGAAGAAGTCAATAAGCGTAGTAAGTAACAAGAAGAACGAGGTTTGCGGTGTTCAATCTAACAACGGTTTGATCGATTTGGATAACATTGCCGCGAGTAACAATCAACTAATCTCGCTCTGCGACAACAACGACGACGAGGACGATCTTGTTCTAACGAACAACACTAGAAACGAGTTGGGTACGGAAGATAAGAGCTTGCAGGAGCTGATCGAGAGCGAACTGGCGTTAAGAATATGCTCGAGCAACGAAGAGGAAAATAGCGTGGTGGAGAAAGAGGACATGGAAGAGATGTCGAGTCAACCCGAGGCGGTGAAGAGAATCGTTCTGGATCGACAAGAGGATCCTTTTCGGGTTAACACGGACTTTATTGTCGCCGAGGTCGAGCATTGCGCTCTGATCGAGGAACCCTATGGCTATCAGAACGGCCACGTGTCGCCGGAAACGAGTGTCAAACCGGATCCCCCCGTGACGATCGATTATCGAGACGAGAAGAAAGAGTTGGAGGTGCAGGAGGAAAGAGTCTTCGATGAAGAGGTCCAGGAAGATGCAGTTGTCGTTCAGAAAACTGTCAGCGACGAGGTCGATCGAGTGGAACCTATCGAAAACGATTTACTCCTGGGATCTGAAAAGATCGAAGATCGAGTCACGGAGGCTAGCAATCTTGGAGATGTCAAATCCGAGGAGATTGTAGGCTTGGAGAATGAAAGTTCCCAGGTGGAGGAGACACCGCTTCCGAGTAACGTTGAATCCTCTTCTATTCTTTTCTCAGACAAGTATCAACAAGAAGAGGAGTTGGTTCAAACGAAGTCCTTGATAGAAATGGACACGGAACTCATTGAGACCGGAGAGGAGAATCGAGACAAGAAAACTGTCGATCTTGTGGATACCTGGTCCGATCAGATCCCAGACGCTCAACAAATAGGTGGACAGTTTTCGGATAACTTCGACGAGACGGTCGACGATACAGCTCCGATCAGCAACAAGGAGTTAGCCACTATCGAACAACCTGAGAAGGATATCGATGATAATCGTTTAGGATCCAAAAATAATCACGAGGAATCCACAATAGAAAATACCGAATATTTCCAGATCACGCGAAATCCAAACGAGACTAATCACCTGACAGAACTACCCAGCCCCGATAACGCGAATAAAATCGAACCCATCCAAGAAAGCCCGCAGGAAGTTTCCTCAACGCGATCTAGAAGCTTCGATGATGTAACCTTAAGCCAATCCGAAGGATCCACGGATGCCGCGAGTACGCAGGAGTTCATAGACATGGAACGCCGCGTATTAAACGAGGAATCCTCCGAATGCAATCTCGAGGACACCAAACTCGCGTTAGATTCCATCGAATCACCGGAAACGAACAACGAAATACCATTGCGATCTCAGGATGTTAATAATGAGATTATTGAAAATTTAGAGAACGTACAGGCCAGATCAGAGTCAACGACCCTCGTTGAAAAGACCGAAGTTGTTGTCACGGAGACGAATGTGACGATTTTCTCGGAAACGAAACGACTGGAGTCGTTGGACATTTCGGAGATGAGTCATACACGTAACTTTGATTCGTGGATGACGGTGGAGGAAGCAACGAGGGTCGAGGAGGATGAGGTTCGAGAGGAAGATGAAAAGTCGATGGTACAGGCCAAGAGGGTCCAAGATGAGGTCACGATTGAGCGAGAAGACGTTAACGAGACGATCAAGACCGATAGCGATAGGTCGACGCAAGACGACGAGCTTGCTTCCTCTCCCCGTGCACCCCTAGCCACTCCGGATGACGAGACGAGCGATATTATTAACGTGTGCGATGTAAGTGTGTTGGTTTTTTGTGACTAATACTCGAATCTCGATACTGGTAAACGATGGCGATACTGGGCATTTGGTCATTTTAATAATCCTCTTTTTTTTTTTTAATTTCATAAATTTAATTTTTTCGATGATAGGGTAAGATTTGTGCAAAATTAGGCTTTGGGTGGTCTGGAAATTTTCTAGAGTCTTGGAATAGACGCTCTGTTATGGAATATTAAGTGGATATTACGGTTTTGGTGCTAATGGTAAAGTATTCAGTTTTACGATGCCACGTTGTAAACTTAACGTAATTATCATAACTTCCGGATAATTTCATTTAAGATCCAAGTATACTCTCATATTCCTCGCGTTCCGGAACTCGTGCTATTTTATGACTTTCAAGACTCTCGTAGATTCATTAAGAATATTAACTGCTTTAAGATCTTTAAGAAATTTAAAACACCGTTTGCCCATCGCTATTAACGAGACGAACCGAAAGTTTGATTTCCTTTTTTTTTCATTTGCTTTGCAATTCCTGCACGAGATCCGTCCCAATTTTTGCGAATGGATCGAGCATCATAAGTTTGAACAGAGCTGTAATTGGATTAACGTGTGTGAAGCTTGCTCGTTCAGGTGTGCTTAACATAATTCGCTAATTTCAGTCGATTGCTTTCATTAGCGATATAACCTTCAAAGTGTCGCGTTTGGTCTATATTCGAAAAACGCGTGCCTCTTCGACGATGTTGTTACCGTAGTTCACACCTTTCGGAGACATCAACGACCGTTTGATAGCTTTAGCAGTTTGCTCGTTGTAATGCGCGTGTCAACGAAGCGGATCGATCTCGCGTATTTTCGTTCGGCGACGCGCAGGTAAGCTCGCGTAACGTCATTAAACCGTCACGGTTCATAATTATCGTAATTTTTACTATATAATTACGTGAAATCGTTTTTAGGAAAAAAAAAACTGCAAACGAGAACTTTGTTTCTGAATAAAAAAGATCAAATACATTTTTCTTAACCCTAGAATCACTAAACTTTCGTCTAATATTTTTTTTTATTAATAATATATCTTTTAGGTTTTAATGCCTTGTTTTTAATCAATAAAGGAGTCGAACGATAGAGCGAGTTTAGTGACTTGGGGTTAAATTATAAAAGAAATTCGTGAATCATATAAACAAATTTTTTTGATAGGACATAATACTATCCTACGGCATCCTACCGAGAAAGCATTGTTAACTGACCGTTCCTCACCGATCTCTTTGTGTACACAAATATTTTCCATCAATCTTATTTATTTCACCATGTTTCGAACAATCAAAAAAACTTTCGTATAAATTTTACTAATACTTAATAGCAAAGTAACGAGTAGAATACGATACAATAAAAAGGTTGACTTTAAATTTCACGATACGCTAAAAATTCTAATCTTCAATTTCACGTTCAAAGTCAGCTTTTCCAACGTACGTTCACCGATCACAGAATATAGAATCATCTCGTAAAAGCCACTAAACAGCATTCCTTTACACCCTGTAGATAGATACTTACGCGTAAGTAAAGAACAGCGTCGTAGGATGTTATAGCGTAACGCGAGACTGAACGCGCGTGTCAACTACGCGACCGGTAGTAGCCGTGTCATCGGAAGAAGGTATTTTCAAGGTGGTTCAACGGCACGAGCCGGAGAGACGACTATCTCGAGCAAGGAGTCGACCTCGAGAGGTGTTGGAATCGTGGCTAGGAAGGATCGAGGTCGAGTAGAGAACGGACTTCTCTTCGTCGTTATTCTTCGCAACTCTCTCGGTTGGAAAGCTATGTCAGTCTACGGGTCTCGTTCACCTGTCGAGTTTACCAATCGAGTTAAAACCTTCTCTTGGTACGGACCAATCGCGATAAAGTCGCTGCGAGCGACTCGTTCGGTCCTAGCGGCACTTCCTGTGTACGAGGACGATCGCAGCAAAGCGTCGAAAACGTTCCGTCTCGGTGAATCCGCTCGGTAGGCGTGTTGCCGAAGAGGAACTCGAAGGGTTCCCTCGAGTGATTCCCCTTTCGAGGATATACACGAACGGACCGTTGGAAGGAACACGCGAGACTCGTATTCTTCAATCCCCACCTACATACTCTTTCATCGTCTCACTGACTATCTCTTTCTCTCTAGGTTTCCTTTCGTCGAGTATACAGAGTCAAGGTAGAAGCACCGAACTCTGATACAACTGGAACGAGCGTTCAAAGGCTGGTTCAGATTATGTTAGTTATTTAGTCGAGTGGCAAGTAATTTAGTAACAAAACTCGATGATTAAAAATCGTTTGTACCTCGGTCGTGCACGGTACATACACAGTGAGTGGTGTTCTTTTAATAAACTCAACTAAAACAACAGGTTCTGACTTGTTCAGTGGGATGAACAACTGACTTTGTGAACGTTGACACATGGTAGGGGGCGTTACTCACCGGGAAAAAATAGAATAAAATGAATTGACTCGACTAAATTACTTACTAATCAACTCGACTAAATTTTTGGTGTTCAAACACATTTAGTGGTTAAATTAGTCGCCTCTTATGCTGGTGCGTGCCAAGGGAGGTGGAGATAGTAGAATGCTAGCGTGCATGCTCGTTACCCCTGGGTACAGTCCGAATAAAAAGTTCTTTCCGAAGTATCAATGAAAAGTATAATCGCAAAGCTCGGTGAGTACCGGTGAGTGTAAAGAAGATTTTTGCTTTGACTGTACTCAGGGGTAATGAGCATGCGCGCTAGCGTTCTATAGCCATCTCTCTTGGCTCGCAACTTACCATAGCAGCGCTCGTTCCAGTTGTATTAGAGTTCAGTGGGTAGAAGCGTCTTCGTCCTTTCGCGCGTTTGCTGTCGACGGTGATGGTGGTTCTTCGAGACTCGACGTCTTTTCGTCTTGAGGTTGGCTCTGTTGTCTCTTCATTTTTTTTTTTTTCCATTTTGGACATATTAAACATTATTAACGATGTCTAGACGGTTTAGCAGGTGTCGTGGATTTGATCAAGTGTAGTTTTGTATTTTGAAGTAGATCCTGGTGTAATTTTTCGCTATATTTTATTCCTCTTTGTCGTGAGTTATTAGCATATCGCAAATTCCATCCAGTGTAATTTTGTAGTAGATCCTGGTGTAGTGTCCTCGGAAGACCTCTCCCGCGGTTTGGTAATCGCATTTATCGGCTTCTATCACACACGGTGCTTCTGGCTCTGCCCTCGTGTCTGAATTTATAAACGCCAGCGGCGGTGCCGGCGACCGCGTCCCCTCTTTATAAATTTTCATGAAGTAGAGTAGGAAGTGCGGTCTCCTTGGTCTTTGGAAGTGCGAAAACGGTTAATTCGTGATATCATCTGGTAAGGGACCAAATTTCAAACCGAAAGGGTCAAAGGAATAGATCATTTTCGATTCTGTATTAACCTACTGGAACGTTCCGTATTTTTTAATATATATTGATACTTTGTTTACGATGTCTTGAATAATAAAACAGTCTGCTAGAATTTTTTTTTTAAGTATGCGATATAGGCACGCACTATTTGTGTATATTTTATCTTTATGACAGATTCATATTATTTTTTAATAAATCAACTTCCGAAAACCTCTATAAGACCAGGACACTTCCTTTCGATATCTTATTTTAATTCGCCTCCATAACTTGAATTCTAAAATACGCAACACTCAAATTTACCCCCCAAAAAATTGATTATCGATCAATAATTTTATTAGAAGCTTCCATAAGTAAAATCTATAAATTCCTTTCTTCAATGATTCCATCGAAGTTCAACTTTATTACAATCTATTTAAAAATCAACACGATTAAAAAACTCTAAAAACCGATCGTACCATTTTTAGTAGGTATAAATTCACGAAAGTAAGTCACGAGAACGAGACGAGCAGGCTAGAATCCTGCTTAGATTCCGTTCCATCTTTTTTTTTTTTGGTCGTGGAACGTGCTGCTAGGTCGTACGGTACCAAATTATTTTCGCGAAGTAGAGTCTTCGAGTCTCCTTCGGTTAAGAATACACCGGTGAATGGTCGGGCAAGAAGTATATTAATTACGACACCGTCGTGCGGTCAGGAAACATCGCCCGGCGTAAGTTTCGAAAGGCTCCGTTGCCAGGGAAGAATAGGAGTGTAATTGTAGAATCGAGTTCCTGAAGTTACGTAGCTCAGTCATTATGTCTTTCATCGCGCGCGATTCGCGTGCACGAGCTATGTATACAGATATACTTGTAGGTATATGTATACGAGCGAGTTTTTATTAAAATATGCTTGTATAACGTTCGACGAACTCTCTCGCGGCCGATGCGTTCGACCATTTGAATTTCGTAATAGAAAGTCGGGCATGTACACGTATGTACACTCTTCCCTACTTATCTTTGGTATTACGTAGGATACAGGTAAGCCTCGTTTGTATCTCACAGAGTGTAAGGTTGCCATTTCGTAGGTTAAAAAATCATTTTTTCTTTTTTATGTTGGGTCGGTCGAGAGATAAGCGCGATAAAAGTCTTACCGGAAATTCGTTAGGGTTAATGAGAGTGGTCGGTGCTAATGGCGAGCCGTGAGAAAGCTTTTCTCGTATAATATATGCATATCTATAGGAATCTGTGAATATAATTAGGCCAATTTTTTTTTTTTAACTTCATTTCCGTTACCAAAAACGGGAGTATAAGTGAGTCAAAAATTTCTACTATCCAGAGAATGATTTTCATTATTTTTATTATTTTACACAGAGCGAAACTCGCGAGGAGAAGATAACAACGAGCAGCACAACGACGGTGGTGAGCGGTACGTCGAAGAGTGCTAACACCAAGACGAAGAAGAAGAAGATCGAGGGTGTTGCCGGTAACGATGCCTCCTCGCCGAATCTTACACCGCGCACAAAGAAAACTAAGAAGAGCAAGAAGAGCGATCTTGAGAAGGAGAACATTTCCGTGGTGAGTTTTCTTTCCCTTTCTTTTTTTTTTCATTTTTTTTTTTTTTTGCGGGGAAATGAAAAAGAACGGGCAAAGAAGCTGACTTAAAGACGAAAGTGAAGAAAAAAGATCGTCCAACGAGGACGAACTTTCGCGACGCGCGTAATAATCGTCCACGGTACCGTTAGCGAGATAATTAACACTTCGGAAATAAGTCGTCGCGAGACGAGTACCGGAAACGAGTATTTAAACCCGAACGCGTGGTTGTCGTGAGACATGTCTTCTCGATTTTTTTTTTTTTTAATTTTTCTTATCTGCAAATTTTGCCTGCTACTTCTCTGTATCTTTATTTTGTCTCTTGCTATCATTATCAAGGTAACCTAAAACTTGTTGAGATTATCGATTGATATATTATATATACTGGTACATAAATTTTACTTTTAACCTACTTACGTCGTTGGAACGCGTGTTGGGTTCTTGCATAATTTTTGTCATACTTTTTATATCGGAAAAACCATTTTCCTACATCCGGTGAGTCTAAAGAAGTGTTCATTAGAGATAAATTTTAATCTTAAATCATCGTTATTCTGTCATTAATCGTTAATCTTGAATTACGAATTAAACAAATTTCGATTTTCTATATTTCCTTCATTTATTACGAATAAAGTATCAGAACTCAAGGAACGTTTTATTAATTAAAAAAGTAGAAAAGAAGGTTTACAAATTACAACATTTATATAAATTATGATAGAAATTTTGCGAGAGCTTGATGCATGTTCTTACGTGGCAAATTGAAAAAAAATGATGATAAATTCTCTCTTCTAATGGATTAATACGCGTGTACACGTAACAAACCGTCTAACATTGAATTAACAGTGTAATTAACGGGTGGCTGAAAAGCGTCTAATAGCATGTACGCTCCACGAAGTGTGCGAGCGCCTGTGTGCTATCCTTTTTTTTCTTTTTCTGTCTGTCAGAACTCTGATTTGCAAGACGCAAGCATGCATACGGGCTCGAGAGCGACCCACCCGGAGACGATCGATTTCTCCAACGAGGACGATCTATCGAACGTCAACGTTAAATCGTTGGTAAGTCATCGTAAAGGAACTATATGCAGTCTCTACGGTGATAAGATGTGACGTAGATATATCTTGGAAAATGTGTCGATGGTGGTCGATAGGTATATCAATCTTTCGGAACGTGTTGCTCGTTCAGACATAATGTGCGTGTGCATTGCACGTTAACGTCTTATTACTAACAAAATGCGAATCCGGTCGTTGGAAATAGACAGCAGAGTGTGTGCCAGTCGAGGAATATTTTTATTCGAAATTGCAATAAATGAAGAAAATATGATTTAGGTATATAAAAGTGGGCAAAAGTTGGGAAAATGTTATTTTGTTTTTAAATAATATTCCTTATTACTTTTTTTAACGAAAAAATTATGAAAATAGACTTGTCATAGAACAAAATCTATAAGGTATTTCACATAATCATCAATGGATTGTCTTTAAGAATAAACGACACTGGCCTTGCTATTATTTCTAACGAACTGGATTAGCAAAAAAAAAAAAAAGGTTGGTAGATCTTTCGTCGTTTTCTACATTGTCTGCATGCTCTCTGTCTCTATCTATCTCTCTCCTACCTTACTCTCTTGGCTGGGAGAAAATTTTTTTGAAGCGACGGTGTAACGGATTTATCTACCTCGTTGAACGTTGATGGCATACTGACTCGCGTACTATTTTGTGGTTTTGTGCATGTAGACACAGAATTACGTGTCCGAGACGAGTCGTAACGAGCAGGAAAGATCTAGCAAGGAACGAATCGCGACCGGTGTATCCATTAAACAGTTGGTACGTACGGAAAGATTTCTTTATCGATCAAATTATTAACCTTAAGACGTTCTAAACGTCCGACCAATCGAATATCTAAATTCTTAAATGAGTTTCCTGAAAAGAAATGAATTTTTTCTTATCCGAATATACCGATCGATTTGAAAAGAAACATTTTAATACTCTAGATATATCGACTTGATGTATTTGTCAGATTTGTTTTATCGCTAACAGTGTCGTAGCTTTGGCGACATCTCGAACATGAGCGAGGCTGATCAGGCTACTTTCGGGAGAACGAACTCCATGGAAGTCGAAGAGGTTTGTATTCGATTCAATTTCTAACTCGCATTATTCGTTATTATTACGCTTATCGTATATTAAATATAACGAGTGCACGAGACTTAGACGAGACACGGACCGAACATTTTTTTTTCTCCAATTTTTTCCCTTTTTCGTATTTTGACTTTTTTTTCTTTCCTTCTTTCCGAAGAAGTTACGAACGAAATTAGACGTTCACGTTCATTTTCTAATATGGGATACGTGCGAGCATGCGAAGCCTAGTTTTGCCAAAGTTTTGCTATATTTAGTTTTAATAGTTTCGAGGAAGCTATAAGCCATCTTACCTTTGCATGAATCACTCGACTAATTCGATACCGCTTCGTAACATTGATTTTAAAACGATATACCATAACACTTGATTGATCTTATCTCGAGTTTAGTGACATCGAAACGCATTTTAGAGGATTTTTCTTTGTTTTTTTTTTTTTCTTGAGAATGTCACCGAGCTCGAAGAATTTTAACGAACGAGATTACATCGACGAATTTTTTATAAGTACCCTTCCTTGTATTTGTTTTGAACGATTTATTAGATCGATGTATTTTTCTTTAGCTTTTTTTTTTTTCAATGATCCTTTTTATTTTCAAAGTACGACGGTACAAACACGCGCGTGTCTTCGAAGAAAACGGTTCGGTGTAATCTCGATTTAGCATCGTTGCCGATTAATCAGAATTCTCGTTGATGCTTTCGACCAATCGTAGAAAGCAAGGTCGATGGGTGATCTGAGAGTATGCGAGCAGGGTTTCTCCAAGTTCTGCAAAGACGCACCCGTCTTCGCCGGGGTGTCGGTCAAGGCCCTCGTAAGTACAGAGTTTGCCAATGTGCCAAACGCAGAGACGACGACGTCGGTACCTACTATCGATCGAGAGGACCGACAATTATCTCTTTTTTTTCTTTTTGGCTCGGGATTTAGTCATTTTTCCTAGCGGGTAAATAAATGCCACGCCCTTGTGCCAATAGATGTTATTTTAAAAATATCGGGAAGCGATAAAGTGTATCGATTTTTTTATATACAGGATATATTGGATGTTTTTTTTTTTTATTTTGTGGGATATGAAGAATGCAAATCGTTCATAGGTGGAATCTATTTTGCCGTTAGATCGAAGATCCGAAAATAAGATAGCTTGATAAAATATTGTTTTTGAATTATAGTACGATTTATAAAATAGAGTTAATAGAGCAAATAGAAGGAACCTAAAATAAATACCTAAATTGTTTTCTTTCAAAGTCCCAACTTTTCACTACTGTATCGTCTGAAACAATTTTTATGATTATTAAGTCATGTATTTAGAAACATCCTGTACAATCTATGTAGAAGTTCATAGTTATTTGAATTCCTATAACATTTGAGCCATTCAAAAATGTCAAATTCACAGAAGATATAAATACAGAAAAAAAATTTCGTTAAAAGAATTCAAAATTTTGTTAAAATTTAAAAAGAATCAACGATCGCGTTCGATGAATAATAACGCTTGTTGTTTTACTCGCGCGAGCTCGTAGTCTTCTTCGTCTCTTTCTCTCTTTCCGTCATCACCGTGGCACGAATGCTGTCTCTCCATTTAAGGAAGGGCCGACTTGATAATAACCTACTACTTACTTGCCCTACTTTACGTCAGCGTGCACGCTCGAGAATCGGTACGTACACGATTACGAGTTTTTGCCTTTTGCGCGAGCGAACGCGTACGCTCCGTTTATCGGTTAGCGACCGGTTACGGATTTCGTCCTGCTCTGTGACATCATTCCGACGCGATCGAGATTTATGCCCACGGAAGAACGATCTTTCTTCTATGGATCTATACGTATATGTCCGTCTACTCGATCGGCTTATGAAAGACCTCTCTGTTTCTCTTCCCTTATGCACTCGATGTTATACATTGAAAACTCTGTACGAGAGGATCATTCTTTTGGTCCACACTCGACGTATGATTCATATGACACTCGGGTTTGCCGTCCGTAGTTTGGTTTTTCTTCATTGGGATATCGATGGATTCGACCTACATTTTTTCAGAGTTATGTCAGTCTTCTAGAGATTCTAAATGTAAGCTTGTTTTATTTAAGTAATATATAATGTTAGACATTTTTTGGAATGTTTATTTAAAAATTTTACTTGTCCTTTGGAATAATTTTCTTTCTTTGCTCTCAAGTTGAGATTTTGGTTACTAAGTTATCGATTTCTATACAGGGTGTCCGCTTCCATGTGGTCAAGCGGAGGACTACATGTATACATCAATGACTTGAATCGAAATGTCTAATACCATTTTTCGAAATTCGACTTAGTTAACGAATTATCAACTAACAAAAATCGGCCAATTACGGCGATTAGCAAAGGAAGGCGGTTCACTCGAGCTCGCAGCTAGGCAAGAGATGAAGTGGTAGGAGGAGCAATCCACGATAAACAACGTTACATGTCGCTGCTCGCCGTAATTGACCGATCTTTGTTAGTTAATAATTCGTTAACTAAGTCGAATTTCGAAAAATGGTATTAGACATTTCGATTCAAGTCAATGATGTGTACATGTAGTCCTCCGCTTGACTACATAGAAGCGGACATCCTGTATAAGCGTATTTGAAACTATTTTGTTAATTATTCGAATTCTTACAACTAGTTTACCGTAACGAACAGCCTCGAGTACAAAAGGTGAACAACGAGTAACGGTCGTACGCGTTCGATCTACGTGCCAAAGAGAGTAACTCCGAGCCAAAAAGAAAGATGGGCGAAAAAGAAAGCCGATTCGAGACGAAGGAGAATTCGTAGGAAAGAATTTTTCCTCTTCGCCCTCTCCATACCGTAGAGCCCACCATCATCGGGAAACAATTCCAGCTCGATCTCCGACGTCGTTTTCTCTATCTCTCTCTTTCACTCTCTTTCTTCTTCCTCTTTTGCGTTTCTCTTTTACCTCTTTTCTCTCTGTGGATGCAGTGGTCGGTGGAGTCCTCGCATAGTAGAGACGTCCGTACAATGTAACTTTATTGTTTCGGGATAACCCCAAGGGTTAATCGTCTCGTTCTTGCCCCTCAACAATATATTCCGTTTTAAATTATTAAATAGCAGATCTATGAGAGATCGTGTTCTTTTTTTCACGTGTGGTAATAAAATTGTCTGCTGGTTTTCTGTTATTTATGCAGTATAAGGTTACTTCGTACATGTCAGTGACACTGAAGTAGAAATCAATTTACTATAATTCAAAGAAACTATATTACTTATCAACGATACTGATGAAATTTCACAAAACTGATCAGACGTGGAACTAGTACGTTTACGGAGATCGTTGTACGATTTTTGAGTTTAACTAGTGAAAAAAATGTAATCGATAGCATCGACTAGTTTATGTTATTATAATTGGTTAGAGGAATCAACCGAATCGCTGCACCTTCCGAGACCCGAGTATCAAGGTAAATGCTTTTTAAAGATTGACCACGCACTAACCCGCAGACCGTGTTATTTCTTTCTTTTTGTTCGATGCCCCCCTCTGGCCGTGCATGAAACCCTAACCGAAAAAATACGAAATCGACCTTCGAACAGAGGGCTTCCTACTGTAGTTTGGCAAACCTAACAAGCGAGGGTAAAGAGAAGGATCGAGTTCTTGGGAGACCGAGGTTTGAGGTAAGAAGCCTGAAAATTTGCCGAATGTTTACTCTCTCTCCATTCTTCTGTTTTTTTTTCTCTTTTTTTATCTCGCCCTGCATAGCTTTACTTATACCAAACCGATTTTTACCGCTTACGCTAACTCATATGAGAACAAGGAGGCTTTATCGTCATTATCATCAGAAACGACTAGGCAAAACATAATACGCAGACTTTCATCTCTCTCTCTTTTTCTCTCTCTAATGGTACATTTTTTTAGCAGTCATTTATCATAATATTTCTATGATACGAGACGCTAGTTTCCATTATTCGAATTCTTATCCCGTTCATCTTTATCATATCTGTAGTATCTGGAATGATTAGTAACGTTCAAGTTCAATGGATCATCTTGGTACTTTCTTGGCGAATTCGAGAAGATACACGCTCGTAAAACTAAACAATTTTATATATTAAAATGGTCAAACGAAGTGTTTTAATCGTATCATTTTTGTTATTGTTGAAAATGTTTAAAACAAAAGGCAAGTGTTAAATCATTTATAAATTCATAAAATACATTTTTTTGAAACAATGACGTAGAATTACGTCAGCGGTCCTTAACAAGTTGTTAGAACAACATACGTGTCTAAAGAACGAGCGAGATCTTCGCGATTAGCAATCTTCTAGGGAACACTGTACAGCCGTGTAAAAAAGAAATTCATGGACGATAAGAGATGATAGAACGGAACGTTACGAATTCGCTACATTTTCATTCGTCGTACTTGCAGAAGTCGAGTTTCAACAAGTTCGACGCCCTCAGCAAAAAGACGGTCCTTCACGTGCGCTCGGTCGACGCCGGGAAAGTGCAACAACAGTTGAATGCCGTGAGTTTGCAATTTGCCTTTACTCACGAAAATACATTTATTGGAAACACTCAGTTTAAAGGCGCTGATGCTGAAGGCTACGCATATTTGTTTCTTTTAAAATGTTCTCTTTCATTTAGCGAACCTTATTTAGCGTCCCAATATTTTCTTTTTCTGATTTTCCAGTGTCGTGCGAAATTGTCAACAAATTTAGGACGAGCGTAATACATGTTACATGTTTATTGTGTCCAAAAGCCACAGTAATTTTATATTATTACGTTATTTAATGTGTTTGCCAGTAGTCAGAGCATGCCAGTTTTTAATTAATTATACAAAATAGCGTAGTATTGTATCAGTAGTATTAGAAATAGAAAGATATTGCCGTAACCAAGTAGCTTTTAGAAACGATAAGACTTACCAACACGTCACAGATCGCAACTCTCTCGATCGCGACAACAAAAGCTCATCGATTCCAATTCTAATGATTAGAAAGAGGAATAAAAATCAAACATTGTACGACAATAATCGGGTCGTCCCTTACGCGAGTGTCGTGTCATCTTCTTATAATCGTTCCTAATTTCAATATAGGTGGGCCAAAATGGTGACGCGAACCAAAATTGCCGGAGTTGCGGCAAGGTCGTGTTCCAAATGGAACAAACAAAAGCGGAGGGTCTGGTCTGGCATAAGAATTGCTTCCGGTGCGTACAGTGCAGCAAGCAGCTTAACGTCGACAATTATGAGAGCCACGAGACCATGCTTTACTGTAAGCCCCACTTCAAGGAACTCTTCCAGCCCAAACCGGTCGAAGAGTCCGACCAGCCTGGTAAGTTGTCTTTCGTCGATAGTTTCGCATTCGAGATATCGTTTGCCCGGTAGCCGGCCAACGGTCATGTCGAATTCTTATTGTTCCATTATTAGTATTTTCATCATTATTATTATTCTCTTCTACGTTGCCGAGGAGTTATCGACTCTCTTCGCGATAAGACTTTCATGGAATCCTCGTTTGATATGTTAGCTATTGGATTCTAGCTAATACGTTTTTTTTTCTATTCCTTCTATACGCAATGGTGGTCAGTTTCTTATGGATCAGAGTGTATTTTTATGTTGACACTTTTTTTTATTAGAATTCAATCGAATTGTATGTTAGTAGATAAATGTAGTATTATAACAGAGTATGTTCGGAAAACTACACAGGGGTTGAGACGTTGAAAAGTTTAATAAAAGTTCATGTTCCTATTCTCTTTCTCTCTCTGTCTTACATATGTACTCATTACTATAAATTCGTGTTAAATTCTATTATTATTATACAGGATAGTCCACGTAACTTGCATACCTCGAATAACTTTTTAAGTATGCGTTGTATGAAAAAATGTTGTATACAAAAGTTCCACTCATAAAGAAATACATACGCTATGTAATATGTCCTTTCAAACCATGCAACTTCTGTATATAACATTTTTTTATACGATGCATAGTTTACAAATTATTGGAAGTGTGCAAGTAACGTAGACCACCCTGTATATATTTTGTGTATCTATAGATCGTTGACTTTCGTACCATCAATTATTTTTTCTTTCTCCAGACACTGTGTACTGTTATTCTTATACGGACATTGTCGTCCTAATGTCCCAACTACCATTTTTCTTAATTAACGAGGTCGCATTATCGTCTCTCAATTGTACGACGTTCTTCTTTTACACGAGAAAGAGAGAGTCGATTTGTTGAGCTTTAAATATCGTTGGTAGAAGCGAAGTGTGAGAGACCCACTTTGGGATTACCACTGTCCCCTTCGTAATTACGCGTAAATACGATACGAGAGAGAAAGAGGGGGGAAGGAGAGAGATCGAGTACGAGAGATCGTTAATGCGACAAAGAGATGTCTTGTGAACTCCGTAGTGCGACCTCGAAAGCCGGAGCTGATCATACGGGAGAACGAGCCGAAAGAGCTGCCGCCCGATGTGGTCAGAGGTAAAGTCCGGTGTGTGGAACACAGTGTGAGCAAAATGTGCAAAAATCGTTTCTAACCTGACCCCTAACAGAGTTTTTATTATTTTGTTGTTGTTGTTATTTTGTTTTACTCAGGCTTTTAAAGGCAAACGTACCAGTGTTACGTATGTAACGTGCGATGGCTCTTAAAGAAAGCAGTATTATATTTTTTAAGAGATGATTAGTTTATTATTAGATGTTATTCACTTATATTGAAATAAAGTCTCTTTGACGTGATAAATATTTGTAGAAAAATAAAATAGACGCTTATGGCTCTCGAATTTATCGATTAGAATTATTTTGTGGTTGTCTAGATCTAACGGTGCAAATAAATTTCAATAATTTTTCTTTTTATTGTAATTCGATAAAATTATTCGTCAATTTGGCGATCCACATTTTTAAAAAAGAAATATATCCTCGAGCCATCGTACATACCACGTACCGTACCAAGCATAATAAAACACGTTTTTTTTTTTCTAATCCCGCTCTAACACTAATTCCATCGAGTCGTTGGAAAATAATTTCCGGTGGTAGACGTAGGACTAATTTTCATTTCTTTTTCACTTATCTCGACGGCGAGTTCTCGCATTTAAACGAGGCAAAATGTCGTCGCTTGTCCCGAGGCACGAGAGAGTACAATGTGGAGGATTACAACAGTTTTGTTTTTCGAGCGCTTATTGTGTTCACGTTTAACTAAAGTGCGGGAGAAGCTTATATACGCCGCTGTCTCCTTTCTGCATACAGTATTCGCCAAAAGTATTCGTAGTCTCTTTAAAATCGAATAATTTCTTTTTAAATAAACGAAATGCCCAAATATTATGAAAACATTTATTTATAACAATTATGAGAACATTTTATTATGTATTATTACAAAGATTGACCTTTTAGCTATACAGGGTGAACTACAAAATATCTCTTTTATTCGTGATGGCATAACCAATATTTTTAATGCAATATAAATGGTTTTGCAATGTTTTGTAAATGTTATTGACCTTGTGAAAATATTTGTTATGCCATCACAAATAAAAAAGATATTAAATGGCTATATTCCAGTGGACCACCCTCTATAATAGATGAAAACGTACAAATGTCTCACTTATTAAAATAGTAAATATTCATAGATCATAACAGCATATAAAGAAAATTCTGCTATCAGTGTTGAAAAATGTCTCTAAAAATTATTCAGTTTGAAGGATAATACCTACGAATTCTTTTTAAACTCACTGTATGTATAACATATATATATACCATTTGTAAATACATAGAAAAAGCTTAGCCACGGTATTCCACGCTCGTACGCCACCGCGAGATAGCGGTTCTATTAACCCGCGAAACGTATCGGCTTCCCCCCAAAAGAATTTTACACTACGCTTGCGTACGACGCGCCTCGTGCCGTCGTCGTAGCACGTTAACGATACCTACATGCTGGCAAAAGGAAAAGGAAGAAAAAAAAAAGAGAGAAGCGAGAAACGATTCCTCGCAAAGGCCACTCGCGAGTTTCACCCACTAACCGTTCGTGTAATTGCAGCTTGCACCGTAAAACGGTGGGCGGAGAGCCACCGGTGGTCTAATCAAAGTTTTCTCGATGCTTTCGAATAATCAGAGTGTTGTGTATGTGTCGCAGGAAATTACCGGAGATGGGCATATGATGAAACGCGTAAGCATTCGTGCGTGATGATGTTTCAGGGACGAATGATCGATGTTAACGCTTATTTTTAAACCGATATAAATCCATTTTTTATGATTTGAATTTTTATAAAAAAAAATAATATGATTAGATCAGATTATAATCAGAAATATTATTAACACTTTTTTTTTATCAACTTCGACTTATACCACTTCCGAAATAAATGGAATAATAAATATTGTTATTCCAGAGAAGATTGGTTGTTACTTATTAAGGATGATGTTGAAACTGAGCACACACCATGTTCTACATTTCAAGAAACCATGCTGAAAATTTCATCAGATTCTCTCTGTTACTTCAATTCGAAATTGATTTATTGGAGTTATAATGTCGAGATATTTCAAATACCTCTATAAGAGACCACGTTAATTCATTCATGAATAATTCACAAACTATTCTCCTAAATGATCTGAAATTTTGCAAGCATTTTTTTTAAATATTTCGTTTCTTGCAAATTTTAAACAAAATCCCTCTATTTTGATGTAACGACACAACATCCTTAATAAAGCATAAGAAACTTTTATGTATATTGTAACGTGGCCGTTACGAGGCACAACGAAGCGTCGAGCGGCTCACAAAAACATACGTAATGAGGGAAACCCGGCGACACCTCCCGGCAGAAGAACGATCGATACGCCGACACATCTTACCGACGAATTCGGACCCGAAAATATCGATTTGACACTCGCAATAATTATCACGGAGCGATCTAGGCTTTCCTAGAGGGCGGTGAACCATTCCCCCGAAAAAGGAGTGGTGGGAGGCGAAATTCGACAGAGTCGTTCGACGACAGCGATAGAGGCGAGGCGTAGCGATAGAAATCGATTTTTGTAAATAGGTGAAATGTCCATTTCGAAGCGAGCTTTCGCGATCTTGTACTTCGCACTTCACTGCACTTTTTTACATTGCCGATTTTCTCGGTATCGCAATTTATTTGTATTCGAAATGGTTTTAACGATTTTATCGCGTCCGACGGTCTTACCGTTTTTTTTTCGGAAAATATCGTTACGGTTGCTCGGTGCCTTTATACTCGCGATTTTGCTTAGTTTGTAAGTGTTGCACACACTTACTGCATTCAAATTCATTTTGTATCTCGTTCCATATATTTTTCTAAATATATTATTATTATTATATTCACTATTATTTTACTATTATTATACTATATTATTTTTCTTGTATTACGTTGTCCTGCACGGATTTGTTAATATACTGTTATTTCGTTGTTGTTCGTACTTTCGCGGCTTTGCAGTATATTATTTTACCACGCTCCTACTTTCCATCGTTTTCTCGATCAATCTGTCGATCGAGACCTCCTCCGTTGAAAGAGAGGACCTCACGTTCTCGCGTTAGCCGGCCATCGTTTCACTTATTTTATTCTACTTGTATTTTATTTCTTTTTTTGTGTGTCGTCGCGGCAAACGATCTCTGAGCCCGCCGCGCACGGAACCGAGTTCACGTTACAATATATATTTTACAAAATGTATTTGAAATTTATTGACACCTGGAAGAAATTGTCAATCGTCGAGGTAGAAAAAGGAGCAACTTTTACATACATTTGTAGGTACATTGAAATTCTTTCGTGCGTGTAATTTGCCCATCTCCGAGTTTAAATCCACGAAGGAAGAAGGAAAAAGAAAGAGAATCGAAACTAAAGGAGCGTATCGTCTCGATTTCAGCCTCCGACAAGCCGGACCTTGGATTGGAAGAGTTGTCCAGCTTGAACGTAAAGTCGCGCTTCCAAGTCTTCGAAAAAGCTGGCACGGAAAACATGATCGAGATCGAAAGGTCGCCGTCGCAGATAGCCGTGAAAAGATCGCCAAGTATTCTCAGCAAACTTGCCAAGTGAGTAAATCGATGTCCTATTTCGGAAGTTTTCTCTCTCTCTCACTCTTCCTCTCCCTGTTACTCTGTTTTCCATTTTTCTCTCTTGCGTGCGCGTGCTCGTACTAGCTCTTGCCACACCTTTATACTCGCTACCCTTTTACGAGACCGTCTCTCCTCTCCGACTCGATTAAATCGATTCGTCTGTACAATCGAACGACTGCCATCGTTTGCTCAACGTTTCATCAACTTTTATACGTGAATTAGAAGAATTAGATCCGAATGAACCCAATATACGAGTACAATGCATTATATTTATATTTGATCTGTTTATTTTGGAAGTGGTACAAGTCCAAATTTTGCAAAAAAAAAAAGTTTTACTGTTTTTTTTGATGATCATGATTTAATTTTGTCATAAGAATTCGAATCATGAAAAATGAACTTATACCACTTTTAAAATAAACGGCTTATTTACTCTATCTAAAAAGAAAATTACGAAAATTTCCTATATACTTATTGAGTTAGGAATTTTCTTTTTTACAAAATACTTAACATTTTGTAAAAATCTACAGCCAAATATTACATTGTTCTAGCATTAGAATATGAATGGAAATAAGAAAAGAATGCTTTATAAATGTCAATAATTCTAAAATACAACCACGACTGCTCCTCAATTTATAATAACAGTACTTGGGGTATTTGAATTATTTATTGGAACACTAAATCCTATTTCCACGCTGTCACGTCATAGATCGAAATCGTCCTACAAACCAAAGAGCAATCCTAGAAAGAAATTCGAACGGCCAAAAGAAAATCTCATCGTTCAAGTAGCAATTATCGGATATCTCGTGTAACATATCGCCTTCTCCGCCTTACCTCACGAACGTTACCTCCTCGTCAAGTTCTTTCCGTTTCTGGTCTGGCAGTGGGAAGGAAAAGGAACGTCGAAAAAGCACGCAGAATTTCCCTTTAAATTCGTTTATTTTGTATCCGCTATCGTACACGGAAATCGATGTCTCACAGTCGCGGCTCGCTCGCTACAGCTGATCGCGCTGTGTTTATGCGGATTTACGCGATCTATCTCGCGCGTGTTTATCTTTTCCGCTGCCTTAACCTCTACGCGTGTCCCTTTAACTGATCCCGTGCCTTTAAACTGCTTTCTTCCCAAGATATTCGCGTTCGGTTTTATTTTACGTTTTCTACAGGGTGTCCGATTCCATGTAGTCAAGCGGAAAACTACATGTACGCATCAACGACTTGAATCGAAAAGTCTAATAATATTTTCTGAAATTCGTCTCAGTTAAATAGTTATTAACTAACAAAGATCGGCCAATCACGGCGAACAGCGACATGTAACGTTGTTTATCGTGGATTACTCCTCCTACCACTTCATCTCTTGCCTAGCTGCGAGCTCGAGTGAACCGCCTTCCTTTGCTAATCGCCGTAATTGGCCGATTTTTGTTAGTTAATAATTCGTTAACTAAGTCGAATTTCGAAAAATGGTATTAGACATTTCGATTCAAGTTATCGATGTGTACATGTAGTTCTCCGCTTGACTACATGGAACCGGACACCCTGTATATTGCTACCGATTTTATAACGTTACATTCGACACGCGTGAAGTGTGAGACGCGGTAATTAGCATCATTCACTTTGAATTTTTCCATCGTGTCATCCGTACGACTTTCGATGACGGTTCGAGGACGCGATTCTCGATATGAGAACGATATACGTGGCACCTCCTCGAGCCGTGACACAGATACGGCAGTGCTTTTAAAGGACACACAGTCCGAGGAGTCTGTAATTTCATTGATCCGACGTTTTCTTGGTAATGACGATTTCTACGAGCGCGCGCGGTGCTCGATCGTTACAAACTCGTTGCTCGTTCCTCTTTTCGTTCGCTACTTCGTTATTACGAGGTGCCTTCCGTTCGTCGTCGTGCGAAACGGCTCGCGAATCGACTTTTCTTCTCGAAAAAGAAGGATCAAACGCGTCCCTTTTACGATCGCGTGAACGTTAATTAGGATAGAAAGAGAGGAATCGATCCGGACCACAAATTATGATACCGTATTTACGAGACTGGAACTTCGAGATGAAACTCTAGTGATAGGTTTATCTCGTCAAAGTTGCAAGCTAAGATCGCAATACGAAATTACCGTCTCTTTTTTTATCCCTCTTCTTATTCCACTTGCAACATTCGCGTTGCCCTCGTAATCTTTAGCCGCATAAATTAATGACTTTGGTATCGACTCGATTTCGCGAGAGATAAATCACGAATGCCGGGAAAAGGGGGGATCAAGTCGTTAAATAGTAATTTGTCATTGCTTAATTTGACGGATGAAACGTGATACAGAAAAGATCGCGATGGACGTAACTAACATACCTATTATTATTGAAAATGGTTTATAATCCTTATTTTTGATGTATTTTCTAGTTTACACGTATTTTATATGGCTGATAAATGTTGCACTCAAAATGAAATCTTAATTTATTTAATCTTAAATAATATTTTCATACGAAAAATCATATATTAGCCCCAATGTGGAACGTTAACTAAAATATTAATTTAATAGATACTCTAAGCCTTAGCTTCGATATTTAACGTTAATTAAAAATAATTTAAATGAGAATTGAACTAATAAACAAATTCTTTTATTTTCTTCCAAAAAATCAAATCATTTTACTCAATTATAATAAAGTTATTCTGCTCTAAAGGGTATGCATTTACTTCTGATCGTATCTGTATTTATACCATTTAACACTAAACCTACCACAACGGATCAAATGACCCTTTATGCGTTTCTTGTTTCTCGATTTTTTAAATAATAAAGTTACTTCCATAGAAATATATGATCAATAATATTTCTTAATGATAGTAAAAAGTATCTTTTTGTTTAAGTATTTGTTAAAGAGATAAATTTATTGAAAATAAGTATGCCTTTAACGTCGGTAGGTTTAGTGTTAATATTACGTATGAAGCACGAATGCAACTCACCCACAAATTATTATCAAAATGCATACATCGTAATCGAAAAAATGCGCACGTACTCGATTCGCGTTTTGTTTTGTGTATTTAAAACCAGAGAGAGAGAGAGAGAATAACAACGCATCGACGTGTTATTTTACGACGATCAGCGATTTTATTCAACTGGGCGATATCGCGAGAGTCAAACGCGAAAGCGGTCACTTGGAGTTAATGACTCGCCGACGCCCGCCACGAAACATGCCACCGAGCAAAGTCTTTGTAACCAGTTTGCACGTTTCTTTGTTCAGGTTCCAAGCAAAAGGCATGGACATCGGGGTCGCGGACGAATCTCTCAATGGAATACCGTACGAAGAATCTAGCGAGAGCGAAGAGGAAGAAGTGGCCGAAGACGTTGAAGGTGTTTATACCATTTTTTCAGTCTTGTTTTTTTTTCTTTATGGTCTTTTATCTAAACGAAGATCCGACGTTCTTCTTGTCTTCGCGGAAAGATTTATGCTCTTTGAAATTTAACTGGTGTAGCTCGTATGGATGAATCAGTGAGAATAAAAGCAGTATGGAAGTTGCTATTTTATTGCTAGTTATTGATTATTATTTAATCGATTGATTGTATTTTATTTAATTGTAAACAATGAGAGCTACAAATTTTATATACGTTTACATATAGGCCATTTTTAATCCATTAACTTGTGATTTAATTCGATATTCAATTAAATTAGTATTGGAAATTGAGTAAAAAGAACGAATGTTATAAACATCAAATGAATAAAAAGAATAAATTCGTAAAAATTGAAGGATGGATCTATGTAACGTATATGTACACGTTGGTATAAATAAAATTACTATAAAATGCCTAAGTATTTAATTGCTATATAATCGTATAACTGCTAAAATATATATCATTTTTCAGACGTAGACACAGAAATTGTCAAAGCCAAACGCACGACGCGCGAACGTCCGATAAGTTTCTCCAAAATGGACGACATAAAGAATCGTTGGGAAAGTACCAGCCAGCAAGGAAGACGCGAAGTTCAGCGCGAAGCAAGGAAAGAGGAAATAGCTGGAATACGTTCGAGGCTTTTCATGGTAATCGTTAATAATCTATTCGAATCTCTTGTAGTACGATTCTATCAAAATGATATTAAAAAGAAAACGATAAAATGATTTAGAACTAGACAAAACTAGTTTGACATGGATCGTTCTAGACCGTAGATCACGTTCAGATTATAATTGTACGGTTTATAACGGACCACCAACATGACGTATCTAAGACCATCACGATAAAGAGACCACCTTAACGAACTATCGCGATTGTTTCAGGGCAAGCAAGGTAAAATGAAGGAAATGTATCAGCAAGCAGTTGCCGGAAGCGAGCGAGTAACGAAGATAAACGCCGCGGAAGAAATCCAGCACTCGACCCACGCTCGTTCTATCAAAGAGAGATTCGAAAGAGGCGAACCTATCGCAGCCTCGGACGATGAAACCGACAGCAAGCCAAAACCGGAGAAGGCCGACGAAGAGGTCATCGCGGCGGGTAACTTTTCTTTTTCATCGTCATACACGAACATTGTAAACAAGAGTTGAAATAACTTATGACTATTCTTTCAGGCATCAGCCGAAAATCCCGATCGCTTTTCTTGGAACTCGACGCCACAGCCGCGAAAACAGGACGTCCTGTGACACCGGTAAATCCAAAAACACCGGCAGACGCACCGAGACGCGCGAGAGACGTGAGTTCTTTTATATTTTGCTTCTAGGTTTAAAAAGAAGAAATAATGTTACTTATAATGTTAACACTTTGACATTGGATATTTATACTGGTTGATTAAAATATTAAATAAGACATTATTACGTGAATATTGAGAAAGTACTGTATATTCTAATAATATTATTTTTTAGTTTCTCACAGTAAACTGTTCTATGGATAATATCTTTGTACGTGTCCCGATGTCAAAGTGTTAGTAAATATAAACTCCTTACGATCAATTATACCAAAACTGTGCTATATTAGCGTCGAATTTAATTAAAAAGCATACCGGCTGTCACGTATTCGACAGCTGACATATATTTGACAGCTAATATAAACGATAACGCGTAGAATCGAATTAAACGTTCTAACAACACGTTAGAAATATAGGACGACGTGTTTCGATACGAAACAAGAATATAGATCCGAGATAATGACACGTTGACTCGTTTGGGGAAAGGCGTTTATGAGTCGTCAGGTTTCGGACGACGTAGTGCGCAGCACGGACACGACCGAGGAGATTCACGCCGAGACGTCTGATATCTCGAACAAATTCAAATTTTTCGAGTCGTACAAGGAGCCAGAGAAGCAACGGAAACAATTTCGAATTACGCCGCCACGAGATGGCCAAGTTAAGGTCCGACAGCATTAAAGTTAGAGTGTGTGAACGCGAGTGTATCGACGTCGTTGTTTTAATTTAACAGACTAAAGAGACGCTTCGGAAATTTGTCGCTTAATCCTTGTTCTTTTTCATTGAACTGGGAAAAGATTTTTTCTGCATGAAGATCCTGTTGTAATCGACTAATCCTTGATTTGAGTCACACAGTAACCTGCACGGTGAAATTTGTTCGTGTGAATTTTGTAATACTTGAAATTAACTCGTCTATCAACCTGTCTAATATGAAACCATACTACATGTACCTTAATAGGGGTCGATAAGATCGTAGAACTCGCGGAAGGTATTACACTAAAAATATCGAACGATTCATAACGATAGATCCCAATCGTGATGACACATGCGAAGAACGGATATCGAAATGGAGAAGATTGTAATTATCGGCTTTTAGTCTTAATTGCGATTGAGAAAGACTGATAACGAGTCTGCGACGAGAGTTGATAAGAAAAAAATGATTTCATCCGTGCGTTTGCTATTCGAAAGGCGATAAGCATCGTTGGGGACGATATTCGTAGTCTATCTATATACTTCTTGTTTTGTTTTCCTTCTTCTTCTTGTATACAATATAGCCGTCAGCCGATGCAAGATCCAATTAACGTCACGGTTGCACCTGAAATAACCGGGGTACGCGCATGTATAAAATAGCGTCGCCCGTAGGAAAATTGAAGGCGGCAGGCATATCTTTCTGTAGATCGAGGAAATACTAAAAATAGATTTATATCGGCTCGATCGTATCTCGTTAAGCTTTCTAACGAAGGAGTTGTAAACGATTCTTGGTAAACGCGAAGAAAAGGATTAAATCATGTCGCGGTTTTGTCTTTTCCCTCTTAAATGGGGAGTTTTCTGAGCTGTAAACGCGAGTACGTGTATTCGTATTCGAAATAAAAATGTAACGACACGGTAGAAAGACAAGAATCTTTAGGTAAATAAATGAAGTAAATTCGTCTTCCCCGGTTAACGGGTTAATGCTTTCGTGAATACGTCGAATGTCTGGAGAACGTTGCTAGTACAATACAATTTAATATTGAATCTTTAGATTTTTGGTTCGACGAATTCCTAGATCGTCTAGCATTTAGCCCAAATCTAAACCACCTTGTCTTTCTAATACATTTTTATATAAAATCCATTTCCATGTATCATTGGATCATGCAACGTTACACGTGCATATAGAAAACAGTTAGCATTACCGTTCGAAGACTCGTCTTCCAATAAAACAGATATCCTTCTGTCTCTCACTTTCTCTTTCAGTCTGTTATTCATCATAATCATCGCGTTATCAACACAAGAGAGCGCGTTTAAATGCATTTTAAATTAAGGCCAGTACGAGATAACCACCGTAAAGAAACGGTCGACTTGGCGACAACGACGAATGTTAAAAAAAAAAAAAAAGAGAAAAATAAAAGAAGAATAAGAAAGGAAAGAAGAAACGAAGAAGAATGGTGGCACATCGTTAATCTCTCGCGAACTCTTTCTCCTGGTGCTCGCAGTACGCGTAGGCTTCTCGAAGAGGGAGATAGAAAGAAAGAAAGAGAGAGGAGCGGCTTCGCACGGTCGAGCACGGTCGACATTAAGAAAGAAATAAAAAAGAAGAGAGAAATAAAGACGGACATCCGTCTCTCGCGCCGGGATTCCTCGAGAGCGTTTCGTCTTTCGCGCGTTTACGATAAGAAAACGACGGCTGCGTATTCGCCCGCGCACCAAAGATATAAAACGCGACGCGTCGAAGGAAATATCGAAACTTTGCTTATCGCGAACAAAGATAAAATGATAAAAAGATCTTCAAATTTGTTCGTAGTTATTTCTTTTTTTTCCTTCAACAAAAACGAAACTGTTTTTGTCCTTGTTAGTATCGAATAGTCCTGGAAGTTTTTTCCATTTTAAACCGACTTTGAAAAAAGGAGGAGGTTACTCGATTCAACAGTCGACGATGTCCTTTTTAGATATATGATATTTTATGTGATGTTATTTAATCACGTACAATTTATTCTGCTATATTATTATATGAACACTGGCAGACAGTGATTGCTTGGCATAGTGAAAGAAACTTTTGGTGAAAGCTGGTACTTAATGTAGTGAATTTTTCAAGTTTATTTATCATTGTATTATTTTTCTTTAGCTCATGTGACTTATGAATCACTTCATCCATAACGAATTTAGTAATTTTACCGTGATTTCAATTTAAACGAAGCTGTAGGTCCCCGCGTAATATTACTAGAATAATAGACGTACGATTGCATCTCCAGCGTGTCGGAAGGTCGTAAAAAAATCTCACTTTCGAGATTTCTTTTTCATGTTCACATCATCGACCTTCACGCATTTTCTTTTTCTATGAGAATTTATAGGCGAAATAACATCGTACGAACTTTATTTTACTCTGAAATATACATTCAAGTGTCGTGTACAGGTCGATCCCGGTGTTTACATTATCGACGGGTTTAAATGTCAAGACGGTTTAACCGTCTACAAATTATTACATATAATATCCTTTTATCTCATCCGACAAGTTTTTCTTCTTCCTACTATTTCTATTCCATTTGAACGTGTCACAAAGTCATAGCTTGAAAACCCGAATTCCAAACTTTCATATCCACGTTACTAATATGACATTTTATCATTAAACTTACTTTTTCTTCAAATTTCGAACAAATTCATCAGTATGTCTCTCTTTTGTCATGTCCTGTTCCATTTAAACTAAAATAAAAAATCCATTCTTCCGTTATTACCATGTCAACGACCACCAGGTTTCCACATACATCTCTATTATACTGCAAGAAAATCGTTCGATATATCCCTCCCTCCTAGTCTCCCCGAGCCAGCCAGTAAATTTCAAGCGTGGAAATGGCAGGGAAGCAGTCAGGCTCGCGATAACGGCGAAACGAAGCGTCTTCGTCATTGTCTTTCTCTCTCCCTCTTTCTTCCTTTTTTTTTCTTTCTTTCTTTCTCATCATCAGACCGAAGCTTATAAAAGCTCTCGCTCTCTGGCAGAACGGGCTAATACGCGAAGTGGCTCGCGCGTACGGTGCCACTTGATTCCATCTGTCTGTCCTTGAACCCCCGTCGTGTGGTCAGCAGCAGCAACAGCAGCAACAGCAGCCATACTTTTACCGTTAGTATTCCTACGTCCTCCCGTTGGTTCGTTCGTTCGTCGCAGGAGGAGAAACCCGGCAAAACGAGGAGGGCACACACAAGAAGAACCGTCTCTCCTCTCATTCGTTCCTACTTCTTCCCAGTAACTCACACTCCTGCTTGGAGAACAGTGCGGCCCGTGTCTCTTTTTCTCTCTTTTTCTCCTTCGCACACACGTAAGCGTGGACGCGCTCGCAGCATAGCAACCGTCCGTTCGACACGCGAATCGACCTCCGAGGAATATTATCCTGCGAGACGTGTCCTGTTCGACTGTCGAATTTTCTATTTTATTCTATGAAAGGTACCGTATTATTCTTCTTTTTTTCTCTCTTCAGGAAAATCAGAATCAATTTGTTATTTAGATCTTCTATTACTTTTGTTGGGGGGTTGTTTAATTATATTTTTAGTGAACAATGTGTAGAATGACTCTTTTTCACTCTAATCTGACTTCGTTATTATTTCTTTGTGCGGTCAGTGCGCGCACACGTTCACGCGTGAGTATTAGATGAACGAGAGATGTATTACTATAAGACAACGACGACATGGATCGTGTAAAGCCTCTCGAGTGATCTCTTCAGTGAAAGTTATCTTCAGAGTATCGATCGATTCATCTCGGTGTCTATTGTTATTTGGTAACGAACGCTCTTGTGATTATGATCAGCTGCCGTGGGTAATAACCGTGATCGGTATTTGTGATATGAATACTTTTTTTTTTTAAGAGAGAGAGTGTAGTCTGGTTACGTGCCGTGCTTGGTAACGGAAATTATTATTTGAAGAATCCTTCCGTAAGAATGGTACAAATTTATGAAAAATGTCTTATTTTCGAGACGGTTCTTTTTGGACGTAAATCTATACGATTTTGTATTCAAAGCATTATTACTTTATAAAGAAATATTCCTTTTAGTTTCACTCATATTCGGCTATAGAAAACTTTCATCTCTCGTGGGTTTCGTTGGAATATAAACGTACTCTTGTCCCAAATCGATTTTATCATTTATCTTTGCATTAAAATCCAGCAGTTTAATTTCTCATTAATTAAAAACTTCTTTTGAATACTTCTGGGAAAGAAAAAGAAGGCATTGAAACGTCGTTGAAACGAAAGACTCGCCTCGAAATTCTCACTGGAGCGTCGTTTCCCCCTTCTCTGGAGTTAATTGCGAAGAAAACACCGGGATAAATGAAAACGTCGCGACACACAGGAATTGACATAAGTGACGATAATGGAGTAGACCGGGAGTGCGTGCATCGAACCTATCTCCTCCTTGTTCGAGTGTGATCGTTCTGTATCGTGCACACGATACATTTCAAAGTGGGGAGTCATCTTTGCGAATCATCGAGCGTAAAGTATTTTTCCCGTTTCTCTCTTTCCCTCATAAATCGTTTCGTTCGGTCTTATTAGATGAAAAAAAAAGTAGATAAAGACTACACATTGTAAATTCTTTCGTTGTATCAGACGATCTTAGGAATTCGCTGGTGCGTTAGGTACGGTTTAGGTATAGTAAAAGGGACACTTTCTCGCTGAGTCACGTCTTAACCTCGAAGTTCTCGAAGGTAAAAAGGGGGAAGGGATGAATATTTTGGCGTTGAGAACGAGACGCCGCTTTACTTACCTGAGAACCCGTCTCACTCTTCTTCTTTCCTGCGTTACCTTCGCCTCTGAAAATATTATCGTTCGTTTTTCGATAAAGACGCTCGGTCAGGTATACTTTTCGTTCTCGTATCGGCTTATCGGAATGTCTTACGATTTCGCCGGTTAACTTTACTTACCGTGCGCGTTAAGTGTTTCGAGTATTCGTTTTTTTTTTTTTTTTTCGGAGTGTCGAAGGTAGATACGGTGTTTGTTCTAAAATATTCTTAGGTCGATACAGTTATTCTCAATTTTTTATATTTTCATTATAAGATCAGATTAGACTCGCAATATTTTCTATCTATTTTTTATTTTCTTGCAAAAACTCGGATAGTTTAATTCAATTATTAGAAACTTATTCTGCTTTAAAGAGTGTCCGAATACTTGTGCGAGTAACCGTATATCAGCAAAATTAATTAAACGTTTTTGATGAGTTCATCGTTTTTAATTCGTTGAACTCGGAGAAAATACCTTTTAGATATTTAGATATGAAATTCGTTCGAAAGTTGTGCAGTGAAAATTAGAAACTAAGCGTTACCGTGATCATTTGTAAGATGAATAATTCTATCGTTGGGTTGGATAAATCTGTAATTGAGGCGAGATTTATTAGATTATTTGGAAAGTTCGTATCTGCACGATCAAGATAAGTGTCGGTTAACGATAAATATTTTCGATAATTAAAAATTCGATTGGACCTTCCAATCTTCGTTTAAAAAAAATCTTCGACCAGGTCACACTCCCCTAACTAAAAATTTCAAATCATCGACTTTAATAAATAATAATCAAGACGGATATAAGGTGCACTTTCGTAACATATGGACGACGAGTATCACGAGAAATCTCGTGTTTGTACCACTAACGCTTGAGGCTAATCACGAGATACGTATCTCCCGTTTCATTCAAGAACGATTGCTATGCATAAAAATATCTGACCAACTTGGTTAGACCAAGAATGACTGCTCCGTAATAGTTAACCGCAATGCGTTTGACCGTATTAAAAATAAGCAAATAAAAAAAAAACAAAAGTCCAAGTATTCATTTCATAATCGAATTCTTAGATGGACTCGCCGGAGCGTGAAATCTATCGCGATCCTGATGTGGTGAGAGCGGACGATAGGGTGAACGAGGTGGTGCACACGGATACCGCGAGGAAGATGCTCTGGATCTTCCGGCAGATGGAGGAGAACGCGTGCAAGGAGGAACTGCCGGAGGGTCCAAAACCGTTGAAACGCTTCACTCCACCGCCCGAGGACAAGTTTGCCAAGCCAACCGCTTCCGATTCCGAGGAGGACGAGGAGGAAGAAGGCGAAGAGTCCGAGGCCGAGGAGAGCGCCGAGGAAAGAGATCCGAATTACGTCAGGGCCTCCGATAAGGTCCGTTTCGCTTATTTTTTTTTTTTTATTCATTTTCCTTCAACTTCTCTCTTTCTTCGTCATTTTTTTCTTTGTTTAACTTCCATAGCCTATTTAAAGTCAGTTTACAACTATGCGTGAGGTAATAACTAGAATAAACCCTCCCCTTCTCCTCATGCAATGACCTTGCTAACTACATTTATGGTCGTGGGGGGTTCCCTAAACATAGTAACGTATGTTTTATGCGACGATCACGACGGCATACAAAAATATGATAATATAAACTTTGGAAGAATCACGACAGTTTTTGCTATGTCTAGTAGACGAATATTTGCATAAATATATGGGATATATATTCCTTACATTTTCATGAAAACCTTGCTGACAAATGGAAAGAATTGTTGTTCGTAACGGGATACATCTTTATTATATGTAGTTGTCAAGGTCATTGCAGGGGCTTGGGTCTTATTGTAAATATTTACCACGCGTGGTCTTCAAGATCTTTTATTTTTATTGTTTCTCTTATTACACATCTATTCCATAATGATATGTGTTTTCGAATAAAATAGTATAATCCACGAAAATGAAAGTAATGAAAATAAAATGGAAGAATAGTATTTTTTTATCTCTCATCGAACTTAATCCTTTTGTAATTTATAGGTGGAGGATGAATTCTTAAAGCAAGCGCAAAACGCAGCGCGCGCAAAGACTTTGCGCGCGAAATTCGAACACTGGGAGGAAACTGACGGAAAACCGAGCAACCACAATATCGCCGAAATGGAAATCGCTCAAAGTACGGGTGATCAGTCGAGCATAGAATCCGCGAGCAGTCTCAGAGCTCGCTTCGAATCCCTCGGATCCCAGGCCAACGAGACTCCTCGCACACCAAAAATTAAAGTCAATCGATTTGTGGTAAGTACAGCTTAATCTATAATCCATTTTTTCTTATTTAATGAAAAATAAGATCTTTTCATTTTTTTTTTTTTTTTAATGAAAAATTCAATAAATTTTTTTTTTATCGAATTAATGTTCAATCTTCTTACGATATGATGCGAGCATATCATTAACGTCGATGTAGTGAAAATAATGTTGATAGGATCGTATGCATGGTTTGTTTCGAAGTTTGATGTTGTTTCCGCTTCTTTTATTCATACCGTGTGTTTTTTAAATGCACGTTACCGACCATCGTAATCACGTTTTATTATTTTTTTTTATCATCTTTTTAACGTAGAATTCGTCTCTCGACGATGGATTTTTTTTTCTTTTTACAATCATTTTTCTCTTGGATATATTTTTGAGAAAAAATTTTGACTGTTTGGCCCGCAAACGATTTATTTCGAACTTTACGTTAGATTTTATTCGTAAATAGCGTCTGCACACTAGTAGAGGGGATTGTCGAACAATCTCAATAAATAATAATAATTTTGATAGAAAGATAAGGTTGATTTTGTGACTCGTTTTTTTTTTTTTTTTGTTTTTTTTTTTCTTAAATTATTTTATTATAGATCTTGAGAGTGAGAGAAAGTGAGAGATATATAAAAAAAACGAGTAATGTAAATAATGTATTATACTAAAGAATTGAAAATGGTCTAAATCATATATTTTGAATTTTTAAACCTTATCGGTCGGTCGTATGTCACGTGGGGGTAACACAACTAGATAAGCACTCAGCGGCAAGTTAGTAAAGCATAATAAATAAAACATTGGTATATACATTTTTTTAGACCATTTTCATAATTACTGGCACATACAAATGTGACAGCCACATAAAAGAAAAAAAAATTATAACCTATCCGACTTTGCTCTCTCGCTTTCGCCCTGCGTTAAGTTACATTTTTTGCGAAACAATATCGCGTAACGATATTCTAACACATCGACTCGAGGAACTACGCGTCTCCTGCGTGCATCCTTTTAAAATATACATTAACGATCTTTCGATGACACGTAGAAAAAAACAGTTTTTCAAGATACATTCAATCTTCGATATATCGACGCGTAGATCCTCGAAATGGTCGGATGCACGCTCTTGTGAAATTGTTGCTTTAGTTAGACCGTAGTCATGTGAGATACTAAATAATGCATTTACGTAATCGTTTGTCAATTAGCAAGCTTAGCGTTATTTCCTGTTTTTTTTTTTTCCTTGTTCTTTCTTTCTTTCTTTTTCTCGAAATTTTCAACACACTGGCGTGTACTTTTATGCGAATAGTACATTACCTTTATATCTAACAAGGAGAAGCATCCAGCATGATTTGTGTGATCACACTTAACGTCCAATCCTTCGAAAAAAAAAAAAAGAAACACCACCACATCGCACTCTTATGGAGTACTACTTCTTTTTTCTCGAACTTGCCGTGCAGTAAAGCGAAGTACGAAGGCCTGCGACGCGCGACCGTGTGGAGATGGTGACTCGAAGGGGATTGAAGAAACGAAAGAAGCAGATAAGGAAAGAATGAAAGAAAATGGGAGAAAAAAGGGAGAAAAGATAGAAGGAGGGGAGGAGTCGCGTTGTTTCTAGCTTTACCGGAGGAACAAAAAGTAACGAGAAAATCGATTTTACGTACTCTCCTCTCTTCGTGTTTCTCTCTCTTCTTTTCTTCTTCATTTTTCTTTCCTCTTTCCTTTTTCTCTCTTCTCAAGCGGTGGCTTCATCACCGAGCGTTATATTTTACGATTAGTCGAGTAAATCTAGCGTGTAGATCGTGTATAATAAATATGTCGTGCGTTTAAATACGTCGTACCCTGTCGAGTGAAAGAAAGAGGAAATTGTAACGCGTTTAAAATGAAAAAAAAATGATGACGACGAGACTAGAAAGAAAAAAAAAGCAGAAACTGGGATCCGAGAATTTCCCGTGTAACGAGCGAGAAAGAGAGAGAGAGAGAGGAAGAAGAACAGCAGCAACAACTTCCTGGAGATCGCGAACGACAATTATCTTCCGAGATCGACCGAAGAAAATGATTTTGTCGTTTTATCGGGTGCAATAATAATCAAAAAGGAACAAAAAAAAAGGAAGTCGAAGAAGCGCGCGCGAAGTGGATCGCCTGAGAAAACGATCGGTGTGATATCGTTCTTTCCTGTCGATCGTACGTGGATACATAAATGTAAAGCAAAAAAAAAAGTTTCATTTCTCCGTATTTTTTCTTTCGCTCGTTCTGTTTTACGAGAATAGAAAAGAAGGAAAAGAAATGAAAAAAAAGAAAACATATCGGAAGCTCGACGTATCCTCGATCGTCGACGAAAAGATCGTTCCATGAATTTTTCTCGATCGATTTTACTTCGCGGTCTATCAAGCGAAATCGATTTTCGTCGCACAAATCTTGTACATTTACGCGTACTATCGTTATTATAATTAATATTAATATTATTATTATTATTAATTACTATTATTATCGTTACGGAATGGGAGAGTTCGTGACAATGCGAGGACGGGAAATAATCACACTCGCCGGATACTCGCAATAGTTGAACCTTTGCGTTCGTGGTAAATTGTTATTAACTCTAGGGCAAATTTTAGTACATACCGTAGAAATTTTATTTCAAATAACGTCAAGTGTGCATCCATAAGCATCAGATAAAGTTGAGCGCCAGTGGTACACTGCTAGTGAGTTTTTCGAGCGAATGTAGGCACCAATAGTAACTAAAGAATTACACTTATTAAACTAAACATTCATTAAATAAAAAAAAAATTGAAAAAATAAACCACGTTCCTAAAAATAATATTTTTTTTTTACTTAAAAAAAAAATAGTTTCGCGGACGCGAAGGATTAGAAACGTTCAGTCTAATAACAAGTGCCAAACATAGCTAATCGAAACGGAGAAATTTTATAAGCGTGTTGTCGATATAACGCGTGCTGTCGCAATACTGCCATAAATGAATTTTTTTTTTTCACTGAAAATAACCGAGTCCTCGCTTTGTCACGATTGAGAAACTCCCACGCTCCTTTGCGTCTCGCCTTTTCGTTTCCGTAAAGTGCGAAAGTGCCAAGAGGAATGATTCGTGCAAAGCAAGAAAAAAATGTTGAATAGAGAGAGAAATGATTCTTCCTAAACGCGAGACGAATTACGCGTATCTCGATGTTCCACGGCTATTTAAGAAAAAGAAACATAGATAGAGAGTGGTTGGTGAATTTGAGATTAGAAAACGCGAGCTTTTTGAAACGCTTTTATAAAAAATTTCGACCGTTTTACTGTATAGCTTTTTTCGCGAAGGGTTCGTAGCTTTGATATACACACACATATATATAAAATATTATATTATATACGCGTTGCTCGTGGCAATCGATAATTTGTCTCTTAAAAACGGGTTATGCACGTTGCGGTCGATTGGACACATTTGTCTATTTAGGCAAAACTGCAAAGATTCTGAGTTTTCCATGCTATCGATCGATAGCTCTTTGATGCTACCGATAGAAGATAATTGGAAAATTTTACCAGAACATATGCCAGTAAACTTGTGCAATTTTGCCTGAACAAGCAAATCTGTCGACCACAAGGTATATGGCCTGATTTCGTCGAAACGTTATAAAAAAAAAAAAAAACATCTTCCTTGATTCTTCAAACTGACTGATCCAACAAAATGGCGTCTTACGATTAGGAAAGAACGCTTACGGAAGAATAAGAGGAGAAGGAATGCAATTTTTTTTTGTGAAGCTCATACGTTTCCCGAATATAGCGGGTAAAGTAATTTGCGAGAGATACGAAAAGAAACGAATAATTCCTAAATTCCTAAACTTGCGGCCTACGAGAAAAGATTTGAATCAACGAATCGCGCTTTTTTTCACGCGAGATACATACACAATGACACACATACGGACATAGAGAAATATACATATATGTACACGAGATATATATATACACACATTTACACATATATGATATACATTTACGCGTATGTATTTTGCTCGCTATACTCGAGCTCGCATCGAATCGAAAGAGAGAGAAAGAGAAACAGAATGGGTGACTAATTTCTTCCGCAAGAAATAAAAAAAAAGAAAACGAAGAAGAAAAAAATGGAACGGCAACCTACTTCGCGCCAAATGCACTTTTTATATTTTTTATAGGTCACATAGTGCAAAATAATCTCGAAGGATATTGAAAACGGCCGGCGAACGTTCGACGGACGGGTCGGATGAAGAAATAAGTAACTAATTAAATAAATAATGTCGTTCTTCCTCCGTTCGAATCTGGCGCGTCTCTCGAGCGTTCGACGGAAATAATTATAAGGATTCTAGAGCATTAGAGAACGTTCGGTGTATACACACATACATATACAGACAAACACACATAACTTACACGGACGAAGCACACACAGGTAGGCGGTTTCTGCGTAGTTTTTAGAAAAGAAAAGGGAAAAGAGTCAAAAAAAGAAAGAAAGAAAGAAAGAAAGAAAGTCATTGGATCGAACGATCGCAGGTAAACGTATATCTACGCAATTAATTAATAAACTACTAATTCCTTCATGGATCGTCACTGCGGACACGCAATTATTATATACGTAACTTTGATAAATATATAGCACACGTTGTAAGTCGTTATTAAGGAAATAACGAATCACGCCTCTCGAATTTATACGTATAAAAAAAGAAAACCAACTCGTCAAGAAAACAAGTACAGTGTGTCGCGTGATGTCTCCAGCCGGTAACCATTTTGTCATGGAGATGGTTTCGATATGTATAACATAATCTTCTTCTTCGAAAAAAAAAAAGTTGGTCGAATGGCCCACGTTTAGCGTCCGCTTTATAATTTATTTTAAACAGCCGTGCCAATTCTCGATCGACTTTTTCTTATATCCGCGAGAAAGTTCAATTTTTTCTCTCTTTTTATTTTTAACACGTAACCATTGTAGATGGCGTCGCGTTAATATAGCGATTGAACTATTTTCGAACTTTTCAAAAACGATGAGGGAAGGAGAGAGAGAGGTTCTCAAGATCAAAAAGAAAATAGATGAAACACTCGTATTCGTTATAACTTAGGATTAAAGATCCCTTTTTACGCGACTTCGTCGATACTCGCGCTTCTTCTTCCATTTTATTCTAATTCTTCTTATTATTATATTATAATTATGATTCTTTGAGATTAAGTTTCGTGCAATAATTTTGTAGAGATTATGTAATCGTGATACTCTCTCTATCCTAAGGAAATAGGAAAAGCGTTAGAACGAGTCGTTTAAACGAGAGAACGAATTTCGTTGACTCTACCGATCGATTGGCGAAAAAGGAATTGCGTTCACCGACGATATTTATTATTTTGTAGTAAGGACATATAATTTTTCTGCGAGATACTAGATAGCGATAATTTTTATTTACGGCAGTTACGATTGCGTTTTCTTGTTGTACCGTGTATATCGTCTATATATTATAATTTTCTTAGCGACGTGTAATATCTTTGTTCTTCCCTTTCATGTATAACATTTATTACCGATAATATCGCAATTGATAAATAAAAAGAGATATCCTATATAAAATCGATCTGAACGTCATGCAGTCTTCATCTCTAGGGCCAATCCGTCAAATTATTAAAGTTTTAAACAATTTACTGATATCATTTTATAAATGACATTGAAAAAAAAAAAAAAATTATAAAGTGCGGTCAACAATTTCGAGACAACTCTAAACGACGCTTAGGCATAGTACGACAGTGAATCAACTTCAAGTTTCATAATCTTTTCTTTTTTTTCTTTTTCTTTTTATCCTTGGTAATGAAACCAAAAAAAAAAAAAAAAATAAACGGAACAGGAGATCCAAGCAGGCTGCGCCGACGTCTGCGAAAGTTGCAACAAGAAGGTATATCCTCTCGAGAAGGTCGAGACGAATAACAAAATCTTTCACAAGCAGTGCTTCCGATGTCTTCAATGCAACTGCGTTCTAAGGTATTTATTTTATAATAATTAACAATTTTTTTTTACTTAACAATGATTTTCTAAGAAGACATAGAATAATGATGTGAAACATGTTTATATACGTAAAGTGACCTTAATTATAACAATTTTTATAACGGTAACGATAAGCATACAAAATAAGTGCTTGCAAAGCTTTATTTTCTTTTTCTTTCTTTTTTTTTTTTTTTTTTTTTTCTTATAGGATGGACACATTTACGTTGAATAACGGTAAACTCTACTGCATCCCACACTTCAAACAGCTGTTCATAACGCGAGGAAATTACGACGAGGGATTCGGCGTGGATCCACACAAGAACAAATGGGCGACGAGCAACGCTAATTCGGCGAACGTTTCGCCGATCGCGGTATCGAACGGTGACCTCTGATTCGGCCATTTTTTTTTTTAAACGACTCCTCCTCGCTCTCGGTTCTCGTATCGCGATTAACGATCATTACGATTGTATAAATCCTTTCGAGATATTACGAAGGAACGAATCAAAGAGAAAGAAACGAGAAAAGCCACGCGACGACGTTGTCACTTTAAATGTAACAAACAAATTAACCTTCGAATTCGTAAATAAAATAATCTTAGAAAAAAATTGAGATTTCCAGTCATCCAAATAGAAAATTTAAAGTAACGCGTCGTCGAGTTTCCCGTTTAACATTTTTTCGAGTATTATCTGTCTAATTATTTACGGACCGTTCCGTGAGAGGAAAATGATCGTTCGAAAAACTTCTCGCGCATTTTCCGGATGCCCCAAATGGATAGTCTCGCAACGAGACGAGAAACAAAGCCGGACGTTCTTCGATCCTTCCCAAAATCGATTTTACGACGATCGTCAGGCCTCATGTCAACCCGGGCGAAAAATCTCGTCGTCTAGTTCGCGAAAGCTTGCTCAACGTAACGTAACGTTGTGTTTATATTTTTTAGGAATAACAACTCACGCGACTTTTTATTGCAAATAACTCGGTACCGCTGAGAAGCGGATCAAAACGTATTTATTATTCCCTTTCGCTACGAGTTTCGTGCGCATACTATTTCTCTTTTTATTATTATTATTATTATTATTATTAATAATATTTTATTATTATTATTATAATTATTATTAATAATATTTTATTATTATTATTATTTTTATAATATCATATTTTTCGTTACGTACATACAACATAAAGCAATCGATGTTCCGATGCCGATAAAAAGTGATTATAAATCCATGTCCTTCGGAACGCACGTGGTACGTAATAAGCGTCATATTTCATTTAGGATTTATCGATGTTTTATGCTGTATTTTTCAAATGATCGAATAATAAGAACGATACGAATGACCAACGTGTCTTTTTCGTTGCGCTTAATAAATTATTTCGGGATCGCGCACGTTTAAACAATGTACAATATTATTGGATTTTAGGTGAGAAAGCTGATAAGAGAGTCGATCGTGAGAAAGGTTGATTGTGAAATATTGCATCGCGTAAATGTTTTTAATTGCGAGTGTCTCTGAACGAGTCGATTTATTGTTAATGAACATAGATAATTTTGTGGCGTCGTTGGCGTCGAAAAAAATACGGTATGATGAAGTAAGCGATGCATTTTAACGGTAATTTATTTGTCGATGAATTTTTTATATTTGAAATTATCCGCTGATTTTGCCACTGTTATTCGTCACGTGATTCGCTTGAAGCGTTTCTTATGATTATTATTTTTTACTTGTATCGCTCTTGGTATTATTTTACTATGTACGTTGTATAATATAGTATCTCAAATGCGCTTTATACATCTTGTTAAACGAATCCATCCTCGTTAATCCCGATACCAAAAGTTTTCGTATCTACGCATCATTTTATTTTATTATTCTTTGCAGGTTAGTTATGCTGGTAAACGAACTTTGTTTCTTATTTTATTATACGAAATGTTTTAAGTGTACGTTGAATACTTTGTTCGAAGTCTCATAGGTGGTGCCACATCTCTTTTTTTTCTTCTTAGTTCGCGCAAAGCCGGACAGATGGCGGGACTGTCGCGCAAAATGGCGAATGTTTATCTTCGTGTCATCCCGAGTAAACGTGTTTAATCGATTGACAAGCTTAATAGCTCGTTATCTTTGTTAAAACACGATGAGTCTTTTAGATTGAATCAACATACGTGATTCTTCTTACAACTTAACCTCTCTCTGTATAATTTGTTAACATATCTTCGAAACTCGTTTCAACTCAGTGATAGGTATGTGAATAGTCTTTTTAACGCTCAGATGATACAAATTGACTTACATATATCGAGGAATAAATCAATGTTATCTTTTTATATGTATGTACAAAGAGAAGCTTTAATGGCGCGTGAAGGAGGTACCCCCTCCATATCTAGTAATAATATCTTGCTTATACGAGTTATTCGATATCTTTATTCAAAAAACAAAATGAAAATATAAAAAAAAAAAATATCGATTTAAAAGAAAATAAAAGGAATTCAAGAAATATAGGTCGTGCACGGGGCCTCGAAGACTCCAAATACGAACCTGCCGTTCTGGCACACTTTCAAACGAGTTTTACTGGCAGAGTGGTGCAACCGCGGAGCGCGCTTTGTTTCAAACAGTTAAATGAAAGTCTTAAACTCGAAAGATGCGCATCGATGCTTCCTAAAATCATCGTCTCGATGAAAAGCAATAAAATTTCTTTTTGTCGTAATGAAAAATAAACATTTAAATACTCGGAATATTTGAGTCGATGCTGAAAGAAAACGACATAACCCTATAAGGAAATTCCTATTTCAGATGGAAATTTGCGTGGACTCGTTGGAATCCGTGAAAAATGCCGTCAATGGCGGTGCTACCAGATTGGAATTATGCGCAGCTTTATCGGAAGGTGGTCTCACGCCATCGCCTGGTCTTGTAAAACTCGTTCGAAACGTGACAACGATACCGATATACGCGATGATTCGTATAAGAGGTGGAAATTTTGTATACGATCGAGACGAAATGGACGCCATGTTGTACGACCTTAAAATATTGAAGGATCTCAACGTAAACGGTTTCGTTTTTGGTGCATTGACGAGCGATCGTGAGATCGATGTAAATTACTCGAACGAGATCGTTTCAGCGGCATCTCCACTTCCCGTGACCTTTCATCGCGCTTTCGACGAGGTTATCGACCCCTTCAAAGCCCTCGAGACCTTGATAAACCTCGGCTTCGAAAGAATTTTGACATCGGGACAGAGGAACACGGCCGTGGAGGGCTTGGAACTTTTAAGAGAAATCGTTCAGCGAGCTGCAGGAAGAATCTCCATTATGCCGGGTTCCGGCATCACTCCGGATAATATATTGAAAATTAAAATTGCCACCGATGCGAAGGAATTTCACGCATCGGCTAAAAAAAGGAAGTTGACTGCCGGTGAAACCAATCTTGTCAGGATCGGTGCAATGCCCGATAAGGATTTTATTATGGTTACTGACTGTGATTTAGTGAAGGAAATGGTTAAAATTATTGGTAAATAGAAATGATACGTGGGTTTTTTTTTATTTTCCTTTATTGTAATAGGTTGAAACGTTTGGCAAATGTATTTATCGTAACTGCGAGTGAAAAAAGTAGGTACAGCAGTGGAAAACATTTTTATACGAAAAATTTTATATTTTTTTATACATTCCCATATTTCATACATTTTGTGATACATTTCTAGACTATAAAAACATATTACATACACGGTGTGGAATAAAAGTAAACTTGAGTTTTCAGTCATTGGTAAAGCAGTAGTCGTAATAATAAGAAAATTTGTATTAGTTTTGGATCGTCTTTAAAATAATTTTTAACTTCGAATCGGTAAATATCGTAATATTACCAGATGTTCATGTAACTTTACCGTTTGGAAAAATTATTCGATTGGGTCCGTTGTAATCAAAACACGGAAAAGTTTTGTTCAACGTGGTTTCAATATAATAAAAGCGTATCTCCAAGGTTTACGGGGTAATTAGCCTTTTAAAAAAAAAAAAACTTCCAAGTTAGTGCGTTACGTGGGCCAAATTTACAGATTATCGATCCAAAAAGTAATTATACTCAAATCGAACCACCGAACGAAATTTTCTTGCCTCCTTTTTATGAAAAAGGAAAAAAAACGAACTTTTCGAAGATTCGTTTCGTCTCATCTCGAGAAAAGTACGATTATCGTGACGCAACGATGAATAGTGGAAATAATTTGGGTCATTAAACTTCATTATAACGCGTCGTGACTAAATATTTACCGTGACTACAACGAGCCAGCATTAATTTTCGTTACATTAGAGATTTGTAGATAATAACAACCATTACCTAGCTAGTAGATTTATTTTCTTCAAACAGTTAATTGCTCGAAATTTCGAGAAATTACAGGTAGAAAAGAATTTTAGTTACTGTAAAAATTTGTCCAACTGTCCAATCCTATTACTACTAAATGGTAGACGACTTTACTAAGGGGAAGTTTGAACGATGTACAAAACGATCGTACAAATCGATCACGATCGTTAACGAGTTGGTATGACGCTTTCATTATCGTCGATCGATCCTTTAAACTTTCTCCGGGTCATTCGACAAACTCGAGAACTGTACATCAATGAGAAAGTATAAGAATTTACCGACTCTATCGTTTGCGATAATACAAAAGTCACGAAGGGAAAGCATTTGCATTGTTTATAATAAATCACCGTGTAATTTATAGAGAAAGAAAAACTATGTATCCTTAAGTCTCAGAAACATATTCCTTCTTAGAAATGAAGTTAAAGATTATTTGAAATATATTATTGTACGTAATAGGTCTTTAAAAAGATGGTCTCGTTTGTCACGATTCCATGAACGAAGCCGCAAATTAGAGAAAGAAAAAGGTTAGACTCCGCAAAAGAGCGCCCGGAGTCGCATAATCGATGCTTATGTTTATAGCTTTCACCGCTGCACATTGCACACTTACGACATCAATGTCAACCAGAAAGGCCAGTCGGTAGATTATGTAAGTTGTTGCACCTGCGCTCGAGGAGATGGATTTGACTGTTTAGATGTTTGGTGTATGGACAAATAATAAGATAAGTTGCGTATACGCGTGATTCTACATCGTTTCCAAATCAATTGGTAGATATCATTGATGTAAATCTACGTCATTTTTTATTTTTTCCGTATTTTTGTCGAGCTATTCTGAATATTTGAATTATATTTGATAACAAATTAATGTTTTACTAATGCAAATTGATTAAATTAGAAATGTTTAATGTAAATATTAAAATTGAAAAACTCTTTTGAAATTCTTTTTCGAGTCAATAAATGACGTAGAAATACGTCAGTGGTAATTAGCTACAGAATGTAAAGGCAGATTTAAACTTTGATCTTTTTTTTTCTGCCATACTTATTAACACGCACCACTTACCTTAACTTGTACGAATCGAGCAAATCATTCGTAACGAATCGTTTAATCATCGATCAAAGAACAAACAGCGAGAACGACGGTTGGAAGAGCAACGATTCGATTCGTTCACGGTTTTATCGCTTTCTACGGAACGTTGACATAACCGTTGCAGTAAAGCACACCGTAATAATAATGCAATAAATACGGAAGTCGTGCGCGGTATATCCGAGAGTTATAAAAATGGATGACTCCTTCTTTTTTTATCTTTGCGAGGCCAAAGCGATATATTCGTAAAAAAAAAAAATACAAAATCGATCATTCGAACGTAGTGATTTCGATGAGACGCATCGTCGAATGTTAAATTCGCTCGATCATCGCAAATACTACACGCGAAGACTCTTCTTAAATAAGGAAGAGAAGTTGAGAGTTCCAAGTTGCGAATGATTTTAAATGACGTCTCAAGATCATCGATATGAATGTAAATATGTATAATTTAATGCTTCTTTTCTTATGTATACGTATATCATCCATAAAATGGTAATTATCGGGATGAAAAGAGTTATACTTACGGACCAATTCCGTGGAAATAATAAGAAATTTTTACTCGATGATCATGGAGATTTTTGTTGTTAAATATTTGGATCGAATAAAAATTGTAGACCGGTTAAGAGAAACTTAAATAATAGTAATTGCTTATCCCTTTATTAAATAGTGAATCTTTATGTGCAAAGATTCTTTGTCAACTTCCTAAATCATGTAAAAAAAACTTACATTTTGAAAAAATGATGTTAAAAAATTTGATTAGCATTTTTAAAAATTCGTAAATTGTAATTTTATCTAAAGTGTTGATTATCCTTGAAAATGAAAAAAACTAATAACTAATCATATTATGTTAGTAACGATTAAAACGAATTACAAGTAAAAAATAAATTAATTCCGCGTAGAATCTATTTCAGCAACAGACTAAATATTATCTCATTTTATTACATACTAAACGCAATCCACTTGAATTATATTAAAAATTCGTCCAATTTAAAATTTGACCGACATCAACAACTCGTTCGCCTTTTTGCAAACGTTCTTTGTCTCATTCGATACAACGTTCTATAATCGATCCTAGTCTAGACTCAGAACTAGAGACACGCTTTTACCAGTGCGTACACGTTTTAAAGGCTCGTAGACCTTTATGGCATCTACGCGATCTACGTGAATCGAATGTACGAGATCCCGAATAAAGTCACGGAGATAATCTATTCCGAACATTGGAGAACGAAGATACGACGATGATTCAGGAAGTATATTCATCGATCGCGTTCAGCGAATTATAATGACGCTGGAGAATAAAGATGCGCGTAGAAAAAAAGCATTCTTCTAACGGATTAAACGATTTCGCATTTTTTTGGCAACAACATCCGTGTCGATTGACACGACAAACTGTATTTTATATTAGCAAAATCGTGAGAAGTGTATTTAATACATTTCTAACCATTGACATAAATTTATCGATATTTCTGCTTACCGCTGACGTAAATTTACGTCCTTTCGTATTCAACAATATTTTTAACTCTTTTTTTTTTTCATTCTTACTAGTTATTCAAACGGATGCTTCATAAACAAAAATATGCAGTAAGTTTCGTAATGCTTCAATTATTTTGTCGTGTACAATGAGACAATGTTCGCATGATTTAAAAGAGACAAAAGAATTGCAACAATCTGGATCCATGTTTGTTTCGATAGCAGGACGTGTCTTATCGACGATACGTCATAAACATTGGTGGAACGTTAAACCAACGATGATTAATATCAAGATTAACATCCAAAAAAGGATCATGGCGAGCACCTCGATTCGTATCCAACCAAGAACGTTTATTCATATGCGCGTATAAATGTTCCTGAATGTTATTAAAACTCGGATTGGTTGCAGGGACGTAAGAAGTATACGTTTTTGTATCCACTTTTTCTCCATCGTCTCGAGCATCGTACAATCGGGTGATAAAAATATGTTTATACGCTAATATAATCGATCATCTATGCGGGACGATAGACGCATTCGCGGTCTATAAAAAAATGATCAGATGATAGGTTTCATCAAGGTAATAAAAATTGGAGAAATAGTCTTGGATCTGATTTGTATTCCAGTATAATTTCAACAGCTATTTTTCCTTTAATATATTAAACATAAATAACGTAATATTAATAAATATATAATTATAATCCAAATTCATGGTGGTTTGTAATAATGACAATTAACATTACATGCCTGTGCCTTATTTTTATAAATTTTCGAGGACGAGCCCTCGAGATTCTCTTATATTTCACGTATTTAACATTTTTTTTGCAACGAAGCATAAGTCACACCGATAAGACTCCTAATCATATCGCACATATGATTTACACACGCGGAAGATCGAGTCGTCTCGGTTCTGCACTTTCGTTTACCGTTCACACACGTAGGAAATACATCACAAGGTATACGTATATACAGTATGTCAAGAAAGTGCGTACGCGTTGGGACGATGCTCGAAAGCTGTCCCACGTGTTCACACATACATACACACAGTCACACAAATCAATCCGCGTTGTCACCACGTTATTACAATCTCATAAGCGTCGATCGTCATGGATCTATGGGTCAATTTTTATTTTTAACGTGAATTATATTGTTTTTTTTATTAAAAATATAAATTTGGTAGAAGTTTGTGGTACGATAATGAAGAGAAATGTTTAATTGGTTGAATTCTTTACTATACTCACAATCAGTAAGTGCTAAACACAGTACAAAAAGTAGAAGGTAGAAGTAAATAATATCCCTAAACATTATTATATTATTATCATCATAATCATTGTCACATTATTCGATTATTGATATTAATCATTTTAATAAATTATCTTTATATGTATAAACGATTTATAGTCAGCGATGAAAAAAACTAGAAATGAATCTTTATTAAATCGAAAAACGATTAAATAACCTTTTTAAGAATACTGACATACATGTGTATGTTTAATTGTACGTTTTAATGAAATCCCTTCAAACCTATTTTTAGTTGTTTAATCGCTATCGATTAAAAATAAATAAAATAGAAATAGAATTGGATAATTTTCTTTCAACTTTAAGAAGAAATCATCCTTGAAAAGGTTAATAAATCGATTATACTTACACACACACAGAATTGATAATTTCAGTGAAATACAATGAAGTTAGATAGAAAATGGAAAGAAAAATAGATTCGAACGAGAGGAAAAGCGATTCGTTGGAGGAACACGGCATATAGATGAGAATGGCGCCTATGGTATCCTTTCGTCACCGGTGAACGCGTGCGCGCGTGTGCGCTGGCGCACGACCCGCTCGAACGCACTCAGGCCCGTCAGTGCGAGAGACGCGTTCAGAGGGATCGGCCGTTCGTATCCGAGCTCCTCCGGTTAACTTTTCTCTCTCACTCCCTCTGTTTCCTTCTTTTCTTTCTCTCTCTCTCTCTCTTCTTCTTCTCCATAGTTCTCTCATTAATTTTCCTTCCTTTTATTACAAGCACAGAGACGAACCTTCGCGATAAAACGTAGTTCCAAACAATTAAACGTTGCGTTCCATTTAATAAGGGATCCGTCTTCGTGAAAACAAAATATCGAAGAGGAGGATTCGAGTGTGTGAAGAAAAAGGATACGAGAGGTGCGACTTGACTTATTATTTTTCTAATATATTTCTTTTTTTTTTTCATCGTTTCCTATATATCTTTCGAGTTTCAACAATGATGTCAGTGAACGAGACTCATTGACGTTTCACACGTGCTTGTGATTTTCTTCTTATTCGGAGTACAGTGTTTTACTTCGTTCGCATATACAAAGTGTACATTTGTTTGTTCAATCGTATCTATCGTATGGAATTTTTGGAGCTAACCATGTGCGTGCTTATATCTATCGAGTATGGTGTTGTTACTTAACCTACGTCATCGAGGTCCGACGATCGTGAGTTCTCACTCGTCGATGTGTCATATTTATATACATTGCGTTAAATGTCTTATTTCATTATCGTTTGTGTTTATATGGTGTTTCGTCTATTTTTCTCCATAATTCTCCTTTTCAGAGTTATTTGATATTGTTATAACGATATGACAGTAGTTTGTTAAAAGTTATTTTCGATGTGTTTCGTCGCTAAATTTTTCTTTGGTGAACAAATTATATATACAAAAATGATGAATAAGTAATTGGTTAACATGACATTTAAAATATAAGAATGTATCACGACAATACTTTTTTTTTTCTATTATTAAACCTAAAAAAAATTATTCAACTATAAAAGTATTACTTCTCCACTAACTCAAATTTAAAACTATAAATTGCATTGTGTTTACAAATAGCTAAACGTGTCATTACAACGAAAAATTTGTCCAAAACGAATGCAGATAAATGCATTTTGAAAGATGAGAAATCACCTATACAATCCATGGTCGTTCTCCTTCGATCTTAATACACATATTACCCGCGCAAAACCAACTCCTACGTCATCAATTAACTCGCTAATGAGTGACAAACATCGAGAAACGACGTAGTGGAAACCGCTAAGAAACTTTGAGCCCTGTCTATCTCCGTAAAATTACTCTCGACAATTTTTTACGATCCCCGGCTTCCCCGGATCGCGTCGACGTAACACGAGTATTTTAATCCTTCTTCTCGATATCCAGGATGATATTTAAACCGTTACATTGCGACACGATCGTAACACGGGAACTTTCTTACCGTAAAATTAAAAAATCCTTCGGGTTAACGACACTTACGTACTTAAACGGTAAACGTTGATTATCCTGTAAAATCTCGGGTTAATTGCTTTCGCGCGAATCGAAAATATAGTGCAGATATGGAATCACTTTCAACATTCTTTTATTATCATATTACGCGATGAACCGGCTCATTTTCGACATGGGTATAAGTAAACACGTGACTCTTTGTCAAAGAATTCGTAACAATTTTTCAAACGTTGACTGCTATTAGAATTTTTACTTTAAATATGCAGAAATAATTTATTTCAAGTATCTAACCCTGAATCATCTGCAAGACTCTATTCATATTAATGTAAATCACCGATGATTACCAACGATTATGTCAGTATCACTGAGAAAATAGGTGATGGTCACACGTAGCAGTAATTGCGGTATTATTTAAACAATATTGAATACCTGCAAGAAACAAAAGGTAGAAACGTGAAGTAGTCGAGGCGATCGACCGTTCCAATTTTTTATTATTGCCTATATAGGAGAAAGCTTCTTAATTCGTTTATTATCTCAGTCGATCATTAAGGATATCGCTTAAGCAATATCCGTCCTTGCATATGGACATAACGAGTCACGGAAAGTTTTCCTCGTCTGTGTTACGTATCTGCATCGTTCCTACCCCGTGTCTCGGTGACAAAAAGCTGTCTCGTTGCAAGTGAACACGAAAGAGCAAAACAAATTATGTGTAATAATGGTCATTGATTCGCGCATGATGTTCGATGGTTGATCGTAACGAGAATTACTTCTTATCTTTTAATTACCAACATGTTGTGTTCTTTTTTGTTAACAAACTGTACGTGTGGAGGTAGAGATTTTTTTTTAAATAACTATGAAAGATTTATCCAGTATAAACGAACATTCGTAAAAAATTCTAAAATACGAATATTGATTTTGGATTTATGTAACATTTAACATTTACTTTTTTAATTTGTACGATTAGTTCAACACGTTCTTAAAATTCGACACATCATATTTTTTTTGGCAATTCCGACGCTCGACCAAGGACATAATAACTTACGCATACCTATATAATGTTTGTGCAACTCGTCTCTCCGGCAATTAACTGGATTCTTATTATTAAAATATGCATCCAGTAGTTCGAGGACATTGGACGTAGTAGAACGATGTCTATTTTGATCGACTCGTTCTTCGAATCGATCGAAGGAGAAATAAAAATTTTTAATAACACTGACGACGGTCCATGCGAAAGTTGTCTCTTAGCCACGTGGATAGATCGATTTTGTGTTTAAAGGAAAGGATCGTTTGCCTTTACCGGTACGAGTTTCATGAGACTTCCTGCTTGACCTCCAAGACGACGTCGATGTATGTAGGTTCCACTTTCGTGCGTGAGCAGTGACGTAGCTAAAATTTTCTGGTACCCATAGCTGATTCTTATTTAACAAATATTTTAACCCTCCATGGACTTGCGTAACTTTGAAGTCACATAATCACTTATTTGTATTTTTTTAATTTTATTTTATTTTACCAGCAAATTTTAATTGATTTCCATTTATAAAGTGTGGTACACTTGTGTACTATTTTTTTATAGTAAAATATTCTATAAAAGCTTCATAGTCTACTGTAGAACAAAGCAACCTCCTTCTTTCGTGAAGTCGGTTAAGAAAAAATTGTAAATTAATTGTTAGTTTAGAAGTTTTATTTTTCTTAATGTCGCGTCAACTTATTTTTTTCTAGCCAAGGATAAAAATTCGGCTCGTTTATTTTCACGTCGAATTTAATTTACGTTACTTCAAAATTTTATTTACCCAAGAATGTGTTACGCTCGAGGTAGTTTTTACTCGATCGACTCACGTTTCTCCTAAAAGAAAAAGAAAAAAAGTTACTAATTTGCTTAAATATGCAAGGGTAAGGATGCAGATCCACGATGATATTTGTGCTCGTCATGGATATCGACGCCGTTGGAAAAATGTATAAGGAGAAAAAGTTTAACCGTGTGACTCTTCGTAATTTATTCATGCAAAATTTTTTTTTTATCCATCATCTCCCTCAATTTGATCGTAAGAGTTCCTCGCGAATGGCTTTATGGTGCTAACAGTAATTGAAAATTACCTTAACGTTCCAATCTACTCGAACATTTTTTTTTTTTTTCTTATCATTTGAATTCAACTAGGTATAATAACGAGTGAGCAGTCGACATAGATAAAATACCTAATCAGATATATGTTCGAGATTACCTATTTATGCGTTTAATTATTATTAGTTCGTATTAAAAAGAATATATCCCTCGTTCGTCTCGGCAAGCGCATATAGAAATTATCTCACGCGATACAACTTTGCAAAACTTTTTCTATCTGGGTTACCTCAGTAACAATCTCTTTTTTTGTTTGTTTTTATTGCACATTTACGTAACTACATCTTACGCACGAATGAATTATTTATCGGAACCAATGAGATGCCACGTGGATCGATATTTTACGCGTACGTTGCATACATATAATAAAATTTTGCATCCCCCGCATATCGAAGATAATTTTTTCTACACGAGGACCATACTTTTGCATTATTCCTTCGAATACCTAGCAGAACTCTACCTAACTCGCTTTCTTCCTAATTGCCCCGAGAATAATACCGTAGTATAGTTTTCTCGTATGTAGAAACGGCTCTTTAAAACGCTTTCCTTATCTCACATTGTTAGTTTCACTTTCTACCTCATCCTTTTGCTCGATAAATTCTTCGATATGAGATACCAATAATAACAACAGTTAGCGTAATAATAGCTATTTTATGAATTCTATGGGAACAATATGGCTTCTGTATATGTAGATATATAGATTTATATTCAAGTAGGGTACCATGACAAAAGTTATATATAATATTTTTATATTATAAATGTAGATTAAAATTTTTAATTATTATTATCATCATTATTATTTGTTAATGATCTCAATTTCTCTCTTTCATGTTTAGTGTCGCATCTAGGAGAACGATCTTCCTGTCCTTGGACGTGCGACGAAAAAAAAAATGTGCGGTCGTTAAGAGATTAAGATCGAAATTTTTACGCGCGTGAGTTTCTCTAGTTTCACGTTTTTATATTCGGAAAAAGTGTATAGTGCGTACATAGAAGATGATAGAGAGCAGCAAGGATAACACGAAGCAGAGGGAAAAAATAAAGAAGATGTTCAGCTGGAGCGATGGTATTACACAGTGAGTTTTCCAATGTCTTATTTTATAGTTTGATTTTTTTCCTTTTTTTCCGATTTTTTCCTTTTGTTTTTAAATATTTAGAAATCATAGATATTCCAAAATAATATATAGTTGGATTTAGTATAATTTTAAAAAACGAAATGATAATTCCCGATGCACGGTATGTAGAGAAATATTTTACGGTTTCACGGGGTTGTTGCATATCTTTTTCAAGGTTTCGTAATTCATTGTACGAACGTGAACGGTGCACGTCGTGGACTTGACGAATTTGTCTTGAATACAGATCTTTGTTTTATGCTAATAAACGATGCATGGTAACCTGCCGTCGAGTAACATTCCTCGGAAGTAATTAAAACGTCAATTGTGACGTTTTAATTAGCGTTATCCGAAAGTAATGTCTTGAATTTAGTACGACATTTGTTTATTTATTTTATAATTGTTATTATTATTTAAAAAATTGTCTTGAAAATAAAAAGAGAGAAATTTTTCTTCTTCGCGAAGGTAAGTGCGATTTGCGATCTTTCAAAGCCACGTCGAGTTTGTAACTGCGCGTGAAAGTGGTCGACAGTGACCAACGACTGCAATGAATAAGCTTGCACTTCGGTAGACCGTGAGTACCAATTGTAGATTCAGTGAAAGGATAGACCATCTTACAAATGTATGTAACTACTAACACTACCAGAGCCAATGAATGCATCTTCGGTGGTCGTTGGTTATAAAAACGCGAAAGATTGAACGAGAGATCTTTCCTTTTTAACGACTCGTTTTTATATCTCGAAGTTTTATGGATTTATGCCCGCCATATTGTTTCAAGATGGTGGACAAAGGACAATAGAAGCTTATCGTTCTATGTCTACGCATGCATGCAAACGTATAAATAGGCTTGCATATTTTTACAGCTTTTGTCAATTTATTTACACGTATGCGTAATTAGAAAAGTTTTTCGAAAAAGAAATATGTCAAGTGGAATTTCTAGGCTCTCATATTTTAAAGATGTGATAACCTAGTTTTATATGTAATGTAAAAAAGGATTTTATGTTCGTAATAGCGTATATAATTTAACAATGAATATTAGGAATTTCTTTTATCTATTCCCCATGCTTCGAGAGCAGTTTCTTATTCGTGTCACCGTAAATCTCCTTTATCAATTAATATTCTTCGCGTAGCACGAAGTTCTACAATGTTACGAGAGATGGCACCACTCGTGATGTTCCACTTTGAATATACGCATGCTAATCGCTGTATCGGTAAAAAAACAAAGCTCATCCGAACCACAAACGAAGTATAAAGATGGACTGGACATGTAATGTGAATTTTTGTCCCACGATCTTGGGGCTTCGAAGCCCCATTACAATTTTAGTAGTAAAATATTAATAAAAATATTGGGAATATGAGATCCGCGGTGTTCGCGACAGATTTTTTTCAATCTACATCTTGATATTACCGACTTCGATTATTCGGTTGAATATGGTTCCTAAACTCACCGCTCCATATCGTAGAGGGCGTAAGAAAACGTCTGTTTTTTCTCACGATCGGTATTTCAGTGCATGAGATACGAAGTTCCAGTATATGTCTATTCTTATTCTATTATATCTCGTCTGTGTTCAAACTAATAACACGATTGGTATAATACAAATTTATTACAATATTTCTTGTAAGAATTACCTTGATATTCATGATTAATTCTTATAAAAAACGTCCTACAAGAAAATAACTGAACGTAGCTATGGTAATCGGTGGTAAAATTTTGTAAAGAAAAACGGAGACCTGTGCGGGTTTTTTAAAACAAAAAGAACCGTACAAACATTAACTTTACGAAAAGGGGATTACGTCGTTGTTTTCGTCGAACGTCTGTCCGTTTATCATCGTAAAAAGTTTCTGCATATGCACAATCACACGACAAAAAGATCAAGAAAGAAACGAATTTGGTTTCGTAGATCGTCATCGTCTGCGTCATTGGTACCTTTCTTTCTTGGTTAATATCCTTTTTCATCTGGAAGTCGTAGGTCTGGTTCGGCGAAGGTCATCGGGTACACTTGGAAACCCTTTTTATTGGCATGTGCGTACGTTATTCGCGTAAAAAAAAAAAAAAAAAACAGAATAGGATAGCATGGAGCAAAGGTTGCGCGATGGCAAGAAGCGATGCAGATGGACGAGCATCGACGTCATGTTTTATGCAGCGAGTCGTTTGTAACACGCTCCCTTATTCGCCTTTTTTATTTTGGGGAATCACCAATCACGAGATGCGTCCCGCGTGAATCTTGGGGATTCCCCATTCTGCTGGGAGAGATCGTTAACATGTCCAACATTTTTTAGATTATTTTTCACGATACTCTGTATGGGTAGGTATATGTGCATGTTAGCGTCACGCGCTTTATGCCGAAAGACGTAAGAATAAAAGTAGTAATGAATAGCGATATTGAGTGGGTTCCCCGTAATTCTTAGTATCGCGAGCGCTACGCGAGCGGCGTAGCTCCTTTAAGGGGTCTGGCCACCCTGCGATTTTTTTTTTTTCATTTTTTTTCTTTTCTTTTCATAATAAACCTTGAAATGTTATGAACAATTTAAGCCATAGTTGGTATTAAAAATCGCAAAATTGTCGAAGTTACAGGTATTTTTCGGTAGGAAGATCGAGCCGCTGCGAGCGGTCGACCGCGCGGTTCGATCAGTGTATAAACCAGTTCCAGCGGTGAAAATATTCTTGAAATTGCTAGCAACATTGCTACCAGCACTTTCAACGATGGATATAGTAACATTGGACGTTTCGATAAATCGGCAAAGAGCCTGACGCTCTGTTGTTTGTTACCGAGAACGCACGTGGAAGATGATAAAGTTAGGCTACAAAGGATCTGGCCACGAGTTGGGGAAGACGTTAGTCTTCTGGAGAGCGGACCGAGAGGAACAGCTCGGCACTCACCCCAGAACCTCAAGCGTAGACGAAAGTCGAATTTTTAACATGCATATTATATTCACTTATATTAACATTACTTAAGTTTATTTATGCTAAATCAATTTTTTTTAATTTTACCGTCTGTTCGAAGTGGAAGACATTTTTAATTTAAACATGGCGGCGTGGTAGGATTTTTCGAGTTTTGTTAGAAACTTTCTTGATCCGTCGCGTGTTAATCAAGTATTATTGAGAAATTCGATGTTAAAAATCTCGGATATCAAACGGAAAGATAAGGAAGAAAAGAATTTTGCAGATATAAAACGAGTCCTAGATTTTCGAAACGATTCGCCCACATAGCACTATTTATCACTGCCCGTAGCATCGTTTTCATTTACATTCGATGAATATTAATCTGCCTGCGCTTTGAAACTGTCTATAGATTTTTCGAGATTAAAATAGTTTGACATATATTCGAGGTAACCCCATGAGCTAAATACTACGAAGTGTGTCTCGTGACGTTAGTAATTGATTATTCCGTCTCAGGTCAAAAAACTTTTTCAAGATATTCTTTTGGTAGTCGAAGAACTTGCCGATTCCGCGTATAAATTGTGTGTGTTCTTTCCTTAAATACGTATTCGTAATGAATTCAAAGGTTCAAACGCACTTCCATGGATTTTGTGACAACTTTTAAAATACTTATACGATAAATGTTTCTACGAATTTTTTACCTTCTGAAAGCAGAAAATAATTTTCCGACTAACGATTGATACGATAAGAGACACAAAAACTGTAAATTTGAAGAGAGGACACGTATAACCGCAAAAAAACAGGTTTTCAGATCCTCCAACGTTGTCGCGAATATCTGTTTTAACAAGTGATTTAAAGAAGTGACTGAAATATGCGCAAAACTTTTTTTCCTAGAACATTTTAATATTTTTAATGAAATATTTAACGTCGAAATTATAAGAAAAAAAAAAAAGGATGGACGAATCGAGAGAGGACGACGACATACTTCCAAGATTTTTCCGATGCGCGAATGCGTCCGAAAGATTCTGTTTCTTCCCTTCGGCACGATACACTACGTGCTAAAAGTTTGTTAAAACACGAGACATTGACCTTGATTTATCCAGTATCATCTTCATCCATTGCTTGAGATACAGGCATCAAAATTGGAGTATTTAAATATTAACGGGAACAATTATTAACTGTGCAAAAAGAAACTAAAAAAGTACCAACATAAAAGAAAATGTTTCTCTATAATTCAATGTAACAATTGAAATGTTAAATTGGTTTATTTAACATAGCATACTCTCTACTTTTTATTGCATTCATATGATTTTTCACCAATCGCAAGATTTTTGTTTTCTTTAATCCATAAAAGAAGGAAATCCGAATTAAGAAAGATACTAGGAGGGAAAGTTCTAATTGTAAGTGGTACAAGGTAAGTCACGCACGCGTGACAAAGGTACCTATATCCTTGGAAAAGCCCTCACGGTTCCTTTAACTTTTTATAGGGTGACCCGAAAAATATATCAAACCAATTAAAAAAATTATCTATAAAACGAATTTCATTTTCAAAATAAACCATTTTATACAATTAAACTTTACCATATCCCTTAATTGACTCCATCTTGTATTGATCAAATTCTCCTATACCTACCTCTCTACAAAAATAGTCATATCCTACAGATAAAAAACCGAGTTCCATTATATCCTTAATACTACCTTCTATATCCCAATCAAGTGCACGCGTACTTTCAAAATCGATTTCCTCGAAAGCGAAGGCTCTTACGAAAAATAATAAAAAACATCTATTACATCATTATTTTCATCGAATGATTCTTGACCGTTCGTATTCGTGGTCCACCTTGTATAACGTAGTGATGGCCGGACACGAATCGAGCCACGCCACGATTTGATTGCTCTTCCTGGGATTTACGTAATTCTATAAGAGTAACGGCAGCCGTAGTAGCAATAGCAGCAGCTGGAGCAACAGCAACACGATGGTGGTAGCAACCGTAGTAGCCGGATCAACCGCTTTCACGTCTGTACCGTAGCTCAGCGACCCGCTTCGTCTCTCGTCTACTACACGCAGCCTCGTGACATTTTCTCGCATGCTCGAGTAACTATGATACGATTAGTTACGATATGAACTTTTTCAATCCAATTCGGGATTCCCTAAACTCGATTCGATATCGACGATTTTACTATAGATAAATACGAAATATCTTGTACTCGATAGGACAATTTGCCGTGAACTTTCAGCTATCACCAAGGATCTTCTGTATTTAAAATATAATACTGATGCGTGATTTGTAATCTTATTGGTAAGAGTTTCAAATGTTGTATTCGATCCTATGTAGGTTTTAAAGCTATAGTAATGTTTTTGTATAATTGGTATGTACCAATTGTTGTATTTTTCAGATGTTTGGTATATTGGATGAATGATACTTGAAATTAATTAATTCGAAGCTGAACAAGTTAATAAAAAAGAGTAAAACGCGTTAATTCTCATGTTAAACAAAAAGTATTGAAATCGTTACTTGAAATAAATTAATTCGAAGCTGAACAAGTTAATAAAAAAGAGCATAACGCGTTAATTCTCATGTTAAACAAAAAGTATTAAAATCGTAAATTCAGACTCGTTAGAAAATTGGGATATTGCATCTGAAAATATATTTTTTATCACTCAAAGTCATTGGTTTTTTTTAAAACACTCAGGATTATTTTTTCCCGAGACTGTAGCAAAATTGCCAGTAGGAAGGGCTAAGGGATTAAAGGAGGGAAGAGGAAAAAAGAACCATAAGAGTAGCAGAGTTCGTTCTGCAAGCGTAGTATTCGTTCGATGGCATTGCTCTCTTTAAACGCGTGCACATCACAGCGAGCGGTCAATCGTCTCGTTTCACGTTTGCCTTTCTCGGATTCTCTTCTTCTTCGACTTGGATGTGTAACGCGACGAGATCGTTTTAATAGGCACGATGCCCTCGACCGGTGCACCGAGCGCTCGGAAAACTTTCGCTTTCGGTCGAAGACCAAGAAAGATGTGTCGTTTTACGATTAACCTTTGGGGATAATTTTTTTTTTAATAATACAGAAATTATCATATTCTTCATGTAATTATGCTCTTATTAATATTAAATGAAAAATAGTAACAATAATATTTAACAAATAATCAATTATAAATGAATTGGTTCGGTTTCAAATATTAAAAAAAAAAATGACGAATTTGAAACCAAATATATAGCTGGAGCATTTTCTCCAGAAAGCAATTTATGTATATTTACCAAATTTATAACCGTTGCTTTTGGCAACCTTCTTGTAATGGTGACTGCGATGTCTGGATAGTTCATCGTTGACTGGCTTGCGTAGGCACACGATTTATGATTGGGAAAACATACACAAACATCATTCGCTCGTATCTTAAACTATGATTATCTTGAAAGAACAAAATGCGATGTGTCCCTACGAAGGAAAGCTCGCAAATCGTCTTTTGACGTCCAACATCACAAAGTTGGTATATGAAAGCGTAACGACGGCGATGCAATGCCGGTTATTTCTGTAAAGTGTTTTTCTCCACACCAAGAATATCTTCTACGATGTAGATTTCGTGAGCCGCATACCAGATCGAGTTGTTTCCTACCGATCTCTTCTTGTTTGACTCGAATTATCCACGAATGATCTAAAATCGTTCATATTTAAGTCGGGAAATAGACATCGCGATTTGTAAAATTTAACAATGTAATCTAATGTTCAAGGATTCAACAAAATTCTATGTACATCATAAAGTTTTCTGTAGTTTTTAATGAAAAAACTAACTAGATAGGTACGTGTCATTGATTATTATCCTTGAAGATATAATTGATTGAAGTTAGGATCAAATTTTCATATGTACAAAACATTTGACGTGGTCAGTCACTTCGTATAATAAAATTTGCACTCAACTCACATTTCATTATTAAAGATAACATCATTTTTGAATAATATCAACATACCTACATCCGTTAAAAATATTTAGAACCATCCACAGTACCCATTGCAACATCTAATCTCTAATCCTACGCCGACAATAACCTCTTAACACGATGTAATTTTAAATGAATCGATCCAATTGCTAAACGGTCCTTTCGGTAGCGAAAGTTCGCGAGTCTTTAATGATTTGATGCCGGCCATTGAGACAACATTAATCCTCGTTGCATCCACAGGATGTCGTATCCTATTACATCACGCGTTCTGTCCACGAGATAAAAGACGATAATCGGACTCCAGTCGAGGGTACTTACCTTGAAACAAATCGTTAGTAAATATTAGCTCTGCTATTTTTCAATAGAACTCGTTCGACCGCTCCTTTCCCAATGCTATTTCTTCCTGTTCCACTTTTTTTTCATTAACGAAAGTCGATGAAAGATTTATCATGAAAAAAAAAACCAATAATTTTCTTTCCAAACATCGCCTAATCCTCAAACTAACAAAATTATCTTATCGTTAATCTATTTTTCACTTTATAAACTAGACGTGTGTGAAAGTGAGAGCTTAGAAAGATTGGAAAAATATTTCATTATACAATACCACGGCATGTATCGCTTTCATCTACCACTTCAGGGAGGAAGCATACGCGTTAGTTACCGAAGTTGAATAAATGCAACACGTAATCCATTCGTTCTAATCTATGATACCTATTCTACATAATTACTCCTTAGGTTTCATTCCTACACAACATGTGCTCCGATTATCCATAACGTAATTATTAAGATTACACGAACAAACGAATAGATCCAAAAGAATTAAAAAAAAAGACGAATATTTTCTTTATCACGCGAAAGCCATTCCCAATAACTTTTCCTTTTAGACAGAAATTGTCGAGTCACAAATCGGACATGCTATAGCTCGCAATTTTACGATCGTTCGCGACGATCCCGTACCATTTTACGGTCCGAGCTCTAATCGAAACGAACGTAGGCAACTCGAAGTAGTAGAAAGAAAATGAGATGATTAAGAAAAGAGATGGAAGGATGCATAATTCGACGTTATTTAATCGGGTTCACATTACGTCAGTGGCCGTAACCACGTTGTGCAATGTTAGGGAAAGTGCAGACCGTCTTGACCACTGTTATGGTCGGTACTTCTTGACCTGAAATGAAACTACCGATCCGCTCGGAGAATCCCCGACTATGGTTGACATCGATCTTTTCTAATGACTATACCAACGACGAAGGTCTCGGAAATATCACGGAAGCATCGAAAAAACAAGTATGGTAAAAAAAAAAATGAACAATTCTTAGACGTCATCGTCCACGATCGTGACGTTAATCGTTTAACTCTGATACGGAAACGAATGACACATTTACTTCTTTCGAAATTCTACCCTCACGGCCTACATACGTCGATAAACGCAATGAAAGGATTCGACGTAATAAGATAATAAGCATGCTTATAATTCAATGACGTCATTAGAAGTTCGTTCGTTTAAATACAGTACCTTCCTACCGAACACACGTATATTTCATCTCTCGCTGCCACGAAAATAAATTAGGTACTTGCTATAAGAAGATATAATGCTTGCCTTCGTCCACTTGGAGAAAGAGAGAAAGAGAGTGAAGCGTTACGTAGCCCGTTTCCTTCTGAACGAAACGTTAGCGAGTACCCCATTAGCATCTCTATGACAGTGTATCCAGCGTATTATGAATGCTTATACAGGTATAAACCAAGTGGTATTATTCGTGAAGTAAAAAAAAAACCCCGAAAGCCGTATACCGTGTTATACAGGATAATAAACGGAATCGCGAGCCATGAAATTTCACGTGTATGTACGACAGGTTGGATCCATAGTCTTCAAAGACGGTGATTGCTTAAAACGCGAGGATCAAAGTCCGCAAAATCCTCGAAGCCCTTCCATGGTTTAGTATAATTCTCTTTGGCCTTGTTAGTCGACATTCTTAAAGATGATGATAGCACGTGTTCGATTCATGTCACGTGACGACACGTTCTCGCGATCACGCGATAGGATTTATCCTTAGCTTGTAGAGTATTCGAGGATTCAGGCCATTGAAAGGTCGACGGACGTCCAAAGCCGCAAGAAGGATTTGCTTTTTCGTTCGTAAACAAATCCCAAACGCGTTTCATTAATAACTTGACGCAAGCGTTTCCCTTCACCTCCGTGACCTAACGGGATTGAGAAGAAGAAAAGAGAAATGATTGGAAGGTTACGGATCGACGTTGACGTTGAAAATGAAGTCGAATAAAAATTGACGTGTAATTTGTTTGACTCGTTTTTTTTTTTCGTTCTTCTTCCGTTGCGCTCTTGGACTTTGTAAGAACGTCAGAGATACTCGTAAACGTATATTACAATTTACATCATTTGTTTCTTTGGTGAGACATTCCTCGCAATCGCATCGTTACACGATACTTCCAGACAAAATATTACGTTTACGTGTGTCCTAGCCGTCTGGGATATTGTATACGCGTACGTTCGAGGATCACTGTAACACAAATCGTTCTAGGACACACCGTCACGGTGATTAGATGCAAATGAGAAGACTTAAGTTTCTTTTTGGATAATATATTTCTTCCCTCTTTTTATTTCTATTCATTACCGTGAGTCGCGTCATGGAACAAAATTTGAAAACATCTTTTGGGACAAGACTTTAACGCGAGACCGGAAGCAAGAGGTTTTAGGTATGGACATTTATTAGGTTGTCAGCCCTGACAGCTTTACCGAATAGTTGAATTATAATCGATAATCTATGTCAACCCTGAAACTCTTGACTCGATAGGTTAATGATATACGATATAATGGTATTAATAATTTAATAATATTAATTGAATCCTAAATAATCCGTAAATTCATCTTTTGACATGATTTGCCGTCGTCATTACAAATGACAAAGTAAAGATATAAGAATTTTACAAGGAAGAAAAGACCGAAGATATCGAGGTCTCCTTACCTCGAACGTGTTCCTTGTGACGTATACCACCTGTTACGGAGTCTCGAAAGTCGTCGATCTTGTAAAGCGGTCCACCAGCCTCAATTATCGAACGGGTGGGAGGATGAAAGAAGAGCAAGAAAGGAGAAGGAAGAAGAGAGCTTTCACGAATTTCTATGTATAGTCTCTGAAACGAATAACATATACCATGTGAATAAACCTATAGACTTAATATAATATTCCAATACTTCGATACAAGATGAATCACTATAAATGAATATTTCAAATAACTTTTTTCTTGTCTACAACATCCTTTTTAAACGATTAAAATTCATCAGATAAATTACAGATGAAACATAGTATAAAATAACAAAAAAATTATGTTTCTTGACTATTCATAATGATTCATCCTTACTTTATTACTTTAATACCATGTCAAAGATAAATACGTATACTTACACAGAATATATCTACTTAAAAATATTATTACATACAACATCCTTCGGATACAATTAAAATTCATCAGATAAATTACAGATGAAACATTGTATAAAATGTGCAAAAAATTATGTTTCTTAACTATTCATAATGATCCATCCTATTAATTTAATACCATGACATAGATAAATACGTATACTTAGACGGAATATCTCTTCTTAAAAATATTATTCCATGCAAGAACTAAAAAAACACATAGGGTACAAATAACCCCTGTAACACATACACACTAATTCCACATGAAGAAGAAAGAGAGAGAGAGAGGGAGAAATATACGAAGGAAGGGGATTTTCATCTCCCACCCTGAAACCAAGCCAGTCGGCTGGGCAGAGAGAGAGAAAGTGCTCGAGACGGCGCTAATTCGTTAGTTCGCGTAGCATCGCATATCGCGTCGCGTCGCGCCGTCAGCTCGCACGGTCAGCCCCAACTCTCCTCGGTTCTCTCTCGCGGCAGGACTCGAAAGTCACGGTGGAGGAGCGGAAAAAGAAGAGGAGGTGGACGCGACACACAGACACAAATAAACACTGACATACATACACACAAGTATAGTGAATACACTCGGGTACTCGTGCACTTTCCTTTTTCCGTGCTCGCGAATTCGATCGTGCGTGCTCGAAGACGCGATGCCGAGTCCTACGTCCTGATCCAAACGCCCTTTCAATCTTTTTTTTCCCTTTATTTCTTTATCCTCCTTTCGAAATATCCATTTTTCACTCTTATTTGTGAGAGGTCGTCGATGCCGCACCGAGTCTCTCGAGATCACACTTCGATGACGTTACAAGGATTAACAAGTTCGAACGCTCTCGAGTGAGTCTCTGTCTTTTACCGCGATTTGTGTGTTTGTGCGAGATCCTAAAGGGAAAATCTTGCTACGAGGGAAGGCGAGAGGGTTTCGAAGTTCGACCTGGCGAAGGAGGAAGAAAAAGACGGCTTCATGGTTGGAAGGTACGAGAGAACGAAGTGATCGTTAAGTGATTATTTCGGATGGGTTTGGAGATGATAGTGAAAAGATATTTTTTCGCTCTTGTTTTTTAATCATAAAGAACGTAAAGATAAATTTAGACGATATTCGGATAATAATATAGTTACTTCAATGTATTTCAAAGAAGAATATAAATATTATTAATATCAATCGCAAATAATGAAATGAAATAGATGTTCGGATAAGAGGGGGCTCGGTTAATCGAGGATGTACTATATTTGTATTGAACTTAAAAGAGAACGGAAGTGATAGCGAAAAGGAATTTTTTTTTCATTCCTTTTCTCCATTTCTTTTTGTTTTTGACTGGTCGGACACACTTGAGCAAACCGCGTGCTTCTCTCGGTCGATTGCGTAAAAGCGCGTAAGTGAGAGGTAATATCGTCTATATTATTCAGGTATGTATATGTGTGTGTGATTGAAAAAGAGAGAAACAACCGAAAGGACAACCGGTAGCTCGAGTATTTCGATTCGGAGTTGGGAATAATCTCGGAAATGCGCGTGCTCCGTTACGCTGGACTTTTCGCTGTATCATTTCGTTCGCGAGTCGAGAAAGTTGCCGATCCGTCTCTCGATGGGGATATCATAAGCGTGCTTTTGACAGTATGCTCTCGCTCCTAAGATCATCATCCCGCGTAACCTAGTTTCGACAAACGTAACGGTAGAAATCCCAAGATCTTCGACCTTTTTATTTATTTCTTCGTACTAAATGATTTTTGGGATTTATTTCATTTTTATAATTATTTAATAATGCTGGTTAGAGTGCACGATATAGATAAAATTTATTTATTTTTATAAAAAATCCACATGGATAAATATTGTAACGTTTCATAAATATTTAAACTAATTTGCATCAAATCGTTCGAGTCGTGAAATTTTTTAAAAAAGTTACAAATCGATTGACATTGTTAAACATAGAACGAAAGGGTCAAGATTCGTTGCACGAGGAGAGAGAGTCGATCGAGATGAAGTAATTCGACGCGCGAAACGCTATGTTTTATGCATTCTGGAAATACCAATCTATCGACGTACAGAAATACGTGGAGTTCTTGGTGCAAGATCGACGTCAGCTGTCCATAGTCTCTGTTTCTATCAAAAAATTAGAAACGAATGACACTAACCAAAGCCGGATTTGCCGGAGGAGATTCGAAAGTATCGACGATGACCAAATCGTGATTTCGAGCGGTGTGAGAGCAATCGGAGATCGATACGCGCGTTAATCGATGATCGGAAAGCCTGTCGAGAGATTTGAACTTTGTGGTGTGATGTGATCCATGGAAAAGATCTATGAAAATATTACATAGGTAGATCAGAATACAAGAATTTATTCTTTTACTAACGATTTCGATTGGGTTTTGGATAGAAAAATTCGAATTAATAAATGAAAAGTAAATCAGCAAAGATTTTACGCTTCTCATCGATACTTTTTTTTACGGAAGAGATTAATTTTATCTCATTAATCGAGACAACCAATACCGGTAGTAGTAAGCAAGAATGAAAGATGTATTAAAATCACGAAGAATCGTTGATTCCTCCGTGTATCGGCAAAGGCCGCTCGCTTTCACCTCCACGAGCTCACGAGTTTATCGTGTTTACGATAATGCATGAAGATGAGTAAAGTCGATACAAAGTTACACGGTCCAACGATATCCTATTAGAAATAAGAACTTTTTTTACAAATTTCATGCTGAACTAACCATACCATTCCAATTCTTCTTCCGTTTTTCGTCGTAGCGTAGATAAAAATCGTCGGAGCGTTAATTAGCCAAGCATAGCAACGACGTCGAAACAATTTCAACGAAGAAATCATGAACGATGATGGTTGTTATGGCCGTACGCGCTTACGATGTGAAAGACCGAGAGAAATATACTTTCTAGAAGGCACAAAGGAAAATGCAAGTGTTCGCCAACCAAACGGAAAGCTATTGTCCAATCTGCCCAACCTCGAACAAGATTTTCGAATCTTTTTAATCGTGGAGTTAGATATTTCTTTTGAGATCTTTCGACGAATTTATCGATCGATTTCTAAGATAAGAAAAATCGTTCGATTGGCCTCGATGGTAGCAACGTAGACGCGCCCGTCAAGAAAAATGATTACATCGCACCATCGCGAAGGAATGAATTCATTGGTCCACTGTTTCTAATGTTTTTTGCCTAACGCGGAAACTGCGATATCATCCTAGCGAGAAAATCGTCGGCGTGTCTTCTGTAGGTACGAGTAGCACCGAGTTATATTCGTTTTTCTAGAATGGAGGACGTTTTCGAATGCTGCTACATTTTCTACGTTTATTATGCTTTAATTTTAACAAAAATTGCTTATTAAATGATTCGAGTTTTTATTGGACCACAAACAACTACGTGATTTGTATTACATCACTGTCTGTTTAAAATACAATAATACATTGTATATTTAACGTTAAAGGGATAGAGAGAGATAATATCGGGAAGAAAGATATTACATCGTTGAGACTTGGACGATTGAAAGCAGTTTGAAGATAGTTAGACTTAGGATCGATTGTTTCCGCGGGTTCGCACGCTTTCACGCTCGAACGAAAACGCGCGCTTCCTCGAGAGTTACGAGTTAACTCGTGCCATTTCGACGGACGTTCGCCATCCTTCCAGGAAATTCTTTCTCGCGACGACGATAGAAAAATGGGAGAAAAAAGGGGGGAAAAGTTTGTCGCTTTCTTCAAAAGAATAGAAAAACGTAGATTTTATTTAAGAACTTGACCGTAAGAGATGTTAAAACGGTCTTAACCCTTTCGAATTTTTAATTAAAAACTTGATTATAGTTTATCCTTTTTTCATTGAAAGACAAACATATCAGTTTCACTTACTCAATCATTCCTAATCACATCCATAATTATTATATTATAATTATCTAATCCCAATTGAAGATCTACGATATAATATATTAGGACTGAACTTAGTACGCAAACTACCAAACTGCTACTTATGTAATTTCTATTGTCTACCATCGACATTCATTACTTATCTTCCGTAAAGAAAGAAAAAAAAAATTGCAATGTTTTTGCCGCGTAATTCGCAGAGATTACGTATCATAAATTACCCACGAATGTCTCGTTGGCCGTATTACTCCTTAAAGAGCTTTTTATTTCTAAAGAGATAAATCAACATACGATAGAAACTTCTTTGAGAGTTACAAATGGTAAAAATATCAAGAAAATTGTATATACATTTGTAAATCCTGCTAGGGAAAAAAGTTAGTCGTTATATTAGCTCAAGTTTTAAGATAATTGTTAAAATTAAATTGTCATAAAGATGATACGGAATATTAGATTCAACCGAAACCAACAGGTACTAGCAGCGAACGGCCAGACGTATCGTGTGTCGGTGGTGCGATAAAAACAATATTTCGTTAGCGCCGCGAAATACGATTAGCTCGCAAAGAACGTAGTTGGTATGTTGTATAAAATGGTATAAGCATTATGAAGGTTCCAGTGTCTTTCGCAAACATTATACGATATCTCGCGTGTACGCACTTTCTCTGTCTCCCATTCGGAAATTACGCGAGACCGCACGAAAGACGCTTGGTTAGCTTTTATGGCAAAGGTAAAAGAAGAATGACGTTGAACTCACGGTGTTACGCGGTTTCCCAGAAGCGAAAAAATAAATCAAATAAATTGATAGGGCATGGAGAGGTCATAATTGAAATAAAGTTCGTAAGAAATGAAAACTACCCGAGTCGAAATTTTAACTTGAGTTCGATCCTTCAATGGTTAGAAGCTGACACAGCAGCTAAAACCGAAGTTTTATCACCATATACAGGGTGTTACACCTAAATGTAACCACCTTAATGTCTTCTTTATTTGTTAGTACATAACAAATATTTTTAATGTACCTAATATAAATTATATCACAAGTTGAATGCTTTGCAAATGTTTTTTGGTAATTTCTTGCGATGTTTTCAAAGTCATCGAGATATAGGTGACTAAAGATATTTAGGTGGCTTCATTTAGATGGATATATTTGTCCTATTCCATAAGCTTCACTTTTAATCTCAAACTCCTAAGAAAGCATTTTGGAGGTTCGAACCACGATTAAAATTTCGACTCGGATAGGTATCATATGAGAAAGATATAAAGGGAATCGTTTTATCGAGTCGAGACGATGAAATCGCATGGAAGGTCGTGGTTTCGTAGAGTCACCGATCGCATACTTATGACCCGAATGGTTGATCAAAACCGGCGTTAGGCGATCGTGCCGTCGTTGAATGAAAATTGAGTCAAGGTTAGAACTCGACGGAAATTTTAAAAGAAAATGGTGCAATCCTTTCGGTCTCGGTCACCGTACTATTCCACAATGTCTTTTAGTATTCTAAAAAGGTGTATAAAACGATTCGTGTCCTGATCTTATGAAAAACGAAGGAGTAAATTAATAAACCCGTGGAAGAGGGAAAAAATGATACGAATTCGAAGAGAAGCGGACAAAATCGAATCACCGGGGGGTCACCGACGCGTCTTGTGTCATTTTTCGAGGTCATCCTCTCGTAGATACGTGTGTCCATCCAGCGTCAAGGTCACGTCATGTAGGACAGACATTTCGAGCAATTAAAATCATCGCACGTATAATCGAGAGTCCGTTCGCGTAACAGAATCGCGCTGACGCACGTGCTTGGCCATTGCCTCTTTATTACGCTCCACGTTCGACTAAACAAACGAGCTTTGCGACGAAGAAAAAGAAGAATCTGCTATCGAGTAGTCTGTCGAGATTTTTCGAACAAATAAATCCAATTATATAGGAGAAAGGAAATCGTTGATGCTCCTTCGGAGTTTCTGGAGCAAAGGTGGCGAGCACGGAAACGATTTGAAAGACGATTTTCTTTCTTTTTGACTTTCCCATTCGGTCATTTCAACGATTCGACGACTCACTCGAACGTCCTCGGCACAACTCATTTTCAACGTTGGACACTTTCTACCGGATTATATAAGAATTGATGGGAAATGAGAAAGGGAACCAAGATTCGCGAGCAAGGAACACGCGTCAATGGTATTTCCCGAACTATTTTAAGACTACCTGTTAATTACTTAATTTTTTTTTTAATTAATACTGAAACGTCCGTACAAATGGGAACTTGGGTATCTCGGGCTTGGTAGATACCCCTCGGGACGAACGGCTATCACGCGAATGTGTAATCGTGACGATTATACCGATGTATTCTGGATTACCTCCTGACTCATTTTGACGATGTTAATATAATTAAGCATGCGTGATCGGGCGGTTTTATATCTCTTAAGAACGAAAACATTGGAAATACCTTCTAGTTGAACTTTATTCAGTGGTATATGACAAACTGATACCAGTATAACGATTGGTAGGAGTACTTACAATGTTTGAAGAAGGTTCATAGAAGATGATTTAAAAGTAGATTTGAAGAAGAACAAAGATTAATCAGAAGGTTGTTTTAACAATTTGAATGACTTGTCAGTAAACTTACAACACTGGATAGCGCATATCGTTAAAAAACAACGCGATACTTTAACACGAGGACCAACAACATGAAAAGCAAGAAAAAAGAAGAGATCGAATTAAAATATATAAAACGGCTTCCTACTCCAACCTGGATAACTCGTTTTATGCTAACTAAACGTCCTTTCGTTGCTTTAAAAATAGAATTTCTTAATGTAAATTAGCAAAAAATACTGTGACTCGACACGAGTGGGTAAAAATCAGAGTTCGCTGAAAAATAGAAGGAAAAAAACTCGATGAAAGTAAGTAGAAGACGCTACTTTCCTCGAGATGATGCTACTTTCCTCCGAGTAGTGAATATAAAATAGGAGGTTATCTAGGATCTTCGATGGATTCCTGAAAGGGTGTCACGAATCATCGTAAAAATATCGAAAGAAATCGTCATCGTGACGTAGAAACGCCTACTCGTATTTTACGCACATATAGTATAACTACGTACGGTACGCACATACGTGTTACTAGATAATCAAGATTATCCTCGAGACGATGATGGACCGACGGTGACGTTGAACGAGAGGCTGATGACAGCCAGCGAGAACACGTGCTCTTTGGCGAGGAAGTCGGACAAGGTGTAAAAGTGGGGAAAGTCTTGCTCTCTTCTTCTCTCTTTTTCCCTTTCCCTCTTTCTTCTTTCTCTTACACTCTTTCACCCATAAAAAAGAGAAGCAAGGATCAGCAACGTTTACCGAGAATTTGAGTTTCGACCATGGCCCAGAAAACGAAGTAACTCTGAGTCTGCTCTTTCCACACGCGTCCTCGCGGTGTACGTCGCTGTACGGAATGCCGACTTGCGTAATCTTCGCACCACTGCCCGTTCTCTGCTGGCCGCTTCTGCCATCTTGGACTTCGATTTTCGAATACTAAACATCGTTACGTACATCGCCATTGATATTGACAAATATAACGCGACGGTATTGCCGCGTTTACAAGCTAACTCCCGTCTTTACTGCCGTTGCAGCATTTTTTTTATTTTTTTTTTATTCCCTCTTTTATTTATGACGTCTGCAATTCCAAACAGCCTCGTATAATATCTTACGCATTTGTTGTTTAAAGGCATTCGTGTACGCGTTAACAATGTTTTTCTTGGTACATCTTATTAGAAGAAGATGAGAAGCGATGACGGATGCGTGCGTGAACGCAAATCAAATGTAAATTAGGTTTGTGTCATAATACTTGTTAAATGTACTTGAAAGAAGGAATCTTTGGATAATGAAACTTGAATCTTTTTTTCAAATCGCTCCGAAAGATGGTTGAAACATCGGAGAGAGTGCATTGCGTTTCGAAGACGGATAGTGATTTCGATGCTCGCATAGACGAGACCTTTCTCTCGCTCACGCCTACGCGTCATTCCAGTGAACGAATTATGTATTGTGATTGTTGAATTAATCATCGAACTTGATAATAACGTTTTGCAACCTTCTTAAATTCAAGATTGATAAATACTGAGGAATCGGTACTTTTGTGGTCGACCTTTCTTAGAATGAACGAATTTTACATGTAGAAAGATCTGAAATCGTATCGTGATTTTCCATGGAAATTACAAACCACTAAGAAACTGGCCAATTAAAGCTTACCAATACGAATTCCTCGATCTTAACCGCTCCAACCGCAGGAGTTCACCGTTGTCGGATCGCGACACGTAGACATACGTGTGGCTTTTATCGTACGTATACGATACTAGCACCAATAATTATTCTTTTAACTTTCAACGAATAGGAAGCATATAACACGAAAGGAAAATCGAATATGACTCGTAAGTGAGAGTGATTAAATACTCAAGAGAGAGAGAGATACACTTCGTGAAACTCGAAACTTTTCATTGATATTGTTGGATCGATTCGCACCAATAACCGCAAGATCGGTTTGAGTTATTTTAATGGAGATGTCCTATCGTGTAACTATCGTGTAGGTACCGAGAAAGACACTTAATACAATAGTAACTTGAGAATCGTAAGATCTTCTTGTAAATTCTTGATAGTTATCGATGTAGCTATAAAATGGTTTCTATGATGTAGATCATTTATAAATCGATGGACCGGAACCGTGAAGTGTGACTCCATTTTGGTGGAATGTATGTATAATAAAGTGATTATTCGGATACCGATTGGAAAGTTTTCGAATTTATATTTACGTCGTACGATATATAGATTATATATATAGGTATATATCTACATATGTACATCTATGTATACATGTGTAACTATTTATTTAGTAATACAAAATGAAAGAGAAAAAGAACAGCTTCGTATCGAAGTAGTATGTCTTGTCCAACGAAACGACCGATCGGCCACATCAGCGAAAAGAAAGCCGCCTCCTTACATAATCTCTCGCTTACTCTTTCTAAACCATTCGCGATCCAGAGCTCGGTGGGGCATGCGTAAGATTTACAAGATCGATTTACCTTGCTCGAAGGTTCTCTCCGAACGACCGCGTGTACTATTTTGATATCATTGAATGGATATTGCACCTGTGAACGAATTCCTGAATTTATTTGCTAAATAAATAATTTATTAGAAAAACTAGAGGTTTTAACGAACTTATTACGTATTCCAAAATCGCGTGAGATTTTATATAGGATAAAAAAGTTTGATAAAAAAAGTCTTCACGCAGGTGACACCACATATTTAAACGTTTATTTTTAAAAGAAGAAAAAATATCTCTGACATTGACTGCATTCATTCTATCGCGTGTCATTTCTTTAAAGCGTTGCCGTATATTTATGGGAATATATCTATTTATAATAAGTCCACTAACAAATAGATATGGGTCTTTACTTGGGCGGGACTGATCTTTCGGAAAAGGTGCTACATGCAATTAAAATACTATCTGTTTTTGGATGAACAACTAAAATATAATTTGAAAAATTATCCAGATTTATATATTTTTTTTAAAAATGTAAAAAAATGTTCTAATCATTGTTTTATTGCTAGATTACTTAAATTTTTTATTAATATAATTCTATTATTACTTTATTAATAAAAGATTTGTTAACATGTCCCATTTGTTTTTCAGCGACGGCGCCGCAGGCGGCGGTGGTGGTGGTATCGTAAACCCCAGCTTCTCGCTAAACAATACAATGCCAAACAACACGGAGAGCACAGTAGACCTAACAATGGTCACACCAAATCCCGTCCTGGCTACGCCAGGTTTGAATAATCCTGCCTGGAATCGACAACAAGCTGTCAGTGTCCGGCATGCTTTCAAGACCTACGGCAGTAGTAAAAATCCGAATCATGTTATACAGAATCTCAGTATGACTGTGGCTAAAGGATCCATGTGAGTATGACCGATATCGTAATATTAAAATTAGAGCAAAAACTTAGCCAAGACTGCTACTTCCAATGTGTGGATGACTCTTACAAATTTAATAATCAAAGGACAAACTAATGTCATCGATCTATAGGCGACAAATAATTTACCTAACATATAAGCTCCAATTAAATTCTCATCGCACGGAAAGAAACAGCCTTGAATTTAGGAAGAACTTCCTGCCAAAACCCATCCACTGTTAAAAAAAGAAATGCCCTGAAACAGGATGCAATTAACTAAACTCTCCTACAATATATACCTAGCAAGATCAGAAAATTATCACGAAATTATGAGTTCGTTTATAGCCACGATTAAAGTCAACGTCTACGTAGCGTAAAATTGGAGGAAGGAAGAGCGCAAGAAAGTTCAGGAACCGCAACGACAATCGGTGACAATTTCTAGACGAGCTCGCTTTGTTCTCTATTATTATCAGTACCCAAGATCTCCGTGCTAAATACTCGCGTATTATCTTCATCTTTATCCCACTCTCATACGAATCGCTTGAATTTCTACTAACGACTATTTCCGTTTCCGTGTACAGCTTCGCACAGGCGTTCATTATTTACCATTCTAAAAGCGAATGGAAAGAACGACAATGATCTTTACTTCGCTGGTTAAAATGATGTCATACCAATTTGTAATGGTATTGCCATCGTTATTTCATTGTCCTTACATTGAAACATTCTGACAAGCGATTCTAGTCGAGATCAAGTCGGAAATTCATTTTCTCCTGACTGACAAATGGATCTCTCTCTCTTTCGTGCGTACTTATCATACGTGGAAAACAAGCGTTGCGACGGCTGTAAATTGTCGAGACGAGTAGGTACAAAGATCGCATTACGAGGGATCCTCAAGGACAGACCGTGTCGGAGAGACAAGGTTCGATCATTTACTTGGCATTCATGAAGTAGAAAATTACGATCACTGATTCTCTTTTTGGTCAAGCTAACTGGTAAACATTCGAGTCTGGTACGAGATAATAGAAATACTTTCGTCACGGCCAGAAAATGGTTCTAATAAACGGATAATTTCCAAGTCGAAGAAGGAAAGTTCGGGTAACACCGGATAGAGAACGAAACTTTATTAACGACGATTGCCCGAATATGGGAAGAAACATTGCTTTTAAGCATTCCGCTCTTTCCAACGAACGATCGCTTCTACGAACAACGCGATTATTTTACCGTAGAAAATTCACTTGCAATTAGTTACTCTCTCGTTACTTCTCGCGAGTCCTCGAAGTCTCATAAAATGTGAGAGACCGGTCGGGATCAAAGCCCGAGAAAAAAAAAAAATGTCGATCTCAAGGAAACGAACGACGAGTAAACTTGAGATCCCTCGACCTTGAGCATTCCTGAAGCGCAATGGCAACGGGTTTCTCGTGTTAAAATTTCAAGTAGAAAACCTTGATGTCTCTCTTTCTCGACAGATACGGACTCCTGGGTGCTAGTGGTTGCGGCAAAACCACCTTGCTATCCTGCATCGTAGGTCGAAGACGTTTGAACTCCGGCGAGATATGGGTTTTAGGTGGGAAGCCAGGAACAAAGGGATCCGGTGTACCAGGCAAACGGGTTGGTTACATGCCACAAGAGATCGCACTCTATGGTGAATTTACGATCCGTGAGACGATGATGTACTTTGGTTGGATTTTTGGAATGGACACATCGGAGATCGTCGAGAGGCTGCGTTTTCTCTTACAATTTTTGGATTTACCATCTCAGAATCGACTGGTAAAGAATCTCAGGTACGACAAGATTACAATTTGCTTTCTTTCAAGCTTATTAGTACCTCTACTGTTTCCTATCTCTCTCTTTCTCAAAGAAGTCACTCCTTTTAACTTCCTCCTTTTCGTAAACAGCGGCGGTCAGCAAAGACGAGTCTCCTTCGCAGTGGCTCTCATGCACGATCCGGAACTTCTGATCCTCGACGAGCCAACGGTAGGAGTCGATCCGTTGCTGAGACAAAGGTGAGTTCCTGGTAACGAATTCCTTGCATCCTGCACGAAGGACGCTGCTCGACAGCTTCGTAAACATTTTTGTAACTCTTATTCTTCTTTTTTCTTTCCTCTTTTAAAACTCGTTCGACTCGACCGTGAGTAACCTTCGAATTTCGTTGTCCCTACTAGTACGAGATCCCGACTTAGAAGGACCTTTCCTCATCAAGTTTCCTAATAAAATCTATATTTTATACAATATAATGTATAAATAAACAAAACGTGCTAGGGTTGCCGCTTTTTACATTTTTTACTATTGATCGGTGCCAAATTTTTTACGAAATCACATGACAGTAACTATCGAAAAAAAATTCAATTAAATAATTTTTAATTAAAAATAGCTATGCAGGGATATGAAGCGGCAACCCTAACACGTTTTGTTTATTTATACATTATATTGTATAAAATATATATTTTACTAGAAAAAACTCGGTGAGGGAAGGTTGATTAAACGGGATCTTAGACTATACTCGATCCTCAAACTTTAACGGAAGATACGAAACACAGCTCGTAAGTACATATTTACGTACATACATAGGCAGATTCACAGAGAGGAAAGATACGATCAAATATTATGTTTAACCACGCGTTTCGAACTTTCTTTTTTCCTATCTTCGAATACTACCTACCAACCACGTGAAGTGGCCACAGCACGATGGGAACGTTTACGAACTGGTTTCGCGTCGATCCTCGTTTCTCTACGATGCGAAATCGACGATATGCGGATCTACCAGCCGGATAGAGACTATTACAAAATCAGCATGCTTTCGAATTTAGAATCGGATGTTCGTGATATCAAGTCCCTTTCGGAATGATCGTTGTATCGATCTCATCTTGAGTCATGTAATAATCAAGTTCTTTCTTAAAACACGCGTACCTACGTAAATGGGCGTTTACACATCCGCAAGCGTAACCGGAGGCAACGACGACGGCTAATTATCGACGAGAAAGTTTACAACGAAACTGGCTTCCCTTTCGAGTCCACGCCTCATCTCGATAATTTCTTTGAGGAAGATTCGAAGCACGCGCACGTTTGTCCCCTTCGAATCTCATTTTTCGTGACAATACCTCCTGAGTCGATACGTATCTGTCCCACGCGAAATCACCTTTCATTGCATTTTACAAAAGCGTGATATACTTTCGAAATGAGCCACGTTACTCTCCCCCGTTCGTATGTAATACGAATACGTGTACCTACTCGTGCTGACACGAATAGCGAAGGATATTTTCGCGTACTCGTTATAACCTACTCCAAGCCTAACACGCGCACGCGTCCCACGGTAATTCGCGGAAAAATAAGTAACTTTCTCCGATCATAAAAAAGCCATTAATTCCCAACATTCTTTTTTTTAAATCCTCCCGCTTGTTACGAGCGTTGTCTAAATTGAATCGCGCGTGTCCCGCATAGATGGTTTATTAGTCACGAGTCAATTATCTTCCTTTTTTTTATTGCGGATAATAAAAGTGTGGGATTTATGAATGTAACAAAGGGATCTGCTTGGGCTTGTGTCTCTTAAAATATTAATCTTAATATTGTTATCGTCGTTGTAATGTTTTTTTTGTTATAAAAATTAAGAACATCGTTGCTAAATTATCGGTAATATGGTATCGTTATCCTAATATTCTTGATATAATTCCATTGTTCACGTTTGAAAGTTATACGATAGATGTAAACTCTGAATTTATCCAAAAAGTCTATTGTTCGCACCGTCAAAGTATTCGTTGTACATCACAGTTACGTCTGTGAATGCTAAGCTTCTGTAATGTCAACGCTAGGTTAAAGTTCTTTTATTACATAGACGCAAGTTCATTTTTCCTACAAACCAAACACGTTTTCTTACTTTCGTAAGAAAAAGATCGTATCACGCGTGGAAATAACTTATAAGAAAGAAAAAAAAAAAATTGCAACGCGATTGCACACTGGTTTCTAACTCGCAATATCTCGATAAAGCGCACGAGTATGCTCTCGAAAACGTTCTCGCGAGAATTGCATCACACGAGCGAGGAGACTACGTTACGGATTCCCCTGTCGTCAATGCCATTGTTTTTCGAGACGATATTACCGAGGTGCATGGGTCAGGGTCCGAAGGAATCGTTCTAAGATGACGGCTGCTAAATACGTCGAAGGCGTTTGAATAAAAAAAAACCACACCAGAGAGAACGTTTTAATAATACATAAGCTCGTAACCGTTTGCTCGACCTACACACGTGTTTCGCGGAATAGACTTATCTTTTGTATAGTTTTGGGGGGAAGGGTTCAACAAATATTCGATCTTCCTCTTTCATTCGATTCTAAGATTTCACTTAATTTCTCTCGAATACACGATTAATTCCTTACAAAACCAAGTATAACGTAGTGAAAGTAAATAGTTCTAATTAACTAATATAAAAATTGTTTTTTTTTTCAGTATTTGGAATCATCTGGTACAGATCACCAAAGACGGTAACAAGACAGTCATCATCACGACGCACTACATAGAGGAAGCACGGCAAGCGCACACGGTAAATTACTTATCTTCGTCTTCTTTCGATAAAACAACGTTTCGCGACAGGTATGAATACTTAATCGCTGCATCCGCGAAGTTTAACCTTCGACAGGACTGATCAAGTTGATTCACCGTTTGAGTTTTTCCCTGGCACTCTTGGAACACCACCTCCTTGAAGTATGTAGATTAGTTTTACCATGGAATGGCCTGGCCGGATGCATAGCGCGAGACTCCCTCGTCAAATTCATCGCTATGCTAATATGGATTAAGAATAAAGCGTTGCATTCGAATAAACGGACGAGTCATCGACGATGAGTCGACTCGTAATGATACCGTACTGAAACTATCATTGGTTGTGATTTTGTTCGATGTTACTAGCTACCCTGATTCATTTTAATCGTTTGTCAAACGTTTTTGGATAATTACAAAGTACATTTTCATATCGAACGAAACCCTTATAATTAAGAAAAATATTTTCAATTTGAAATGTCATAATTTATTTTTTATTTATTTAATTATCAACGGGAAGATAATCCTTTTAGTCTAGTTACAAGTTTGCTGACATTTAATGGGACAGTACAGAAGATTAATATTGACCGTTATAGTCACGTAAGGTACGATATAAACAGGTCTTAAAACTAGTAGGAGTTTGAAAGAAATCGATCTCTCTCGATAATATTGTTCATACATAATATCAACATGATATTGAATTTTGAACCGAGTCGATTCGCGTAGCTGGCGGAGGGTTGTTACTACGGCTTTGTTCTTCAAGAGTTCTTCAAGACTTCAAAGTTTTAGAAGAATTATTATTTGTTACAAACGTTTCAGTTATTGTTATTTGTACAATTTGTAAATACCCTAGATGAATTTGATCGAAAGAACATCGATTTCCAACACGAGACGATAACGTCTGAGTTCCTTCGCTTGGAACACGCTTCAAGTATGCGTGTTGTTTCTTTTTCAAATCCATCGTAATAACAATGTATTTTCATTTTGTGATAATAACTAGACATTCCCAATGCACCTACCGTTTATATACGTAATGTGTTCTTTTTTTCGTTACAGATCGGATTAATGAGAAGCGGACGATTATTAGCCGAGGAATCGCCGCGAGCACTTCTCGCGATGTACAACTGTGCCTCGCTAGAGGATGTTTTCTTGAAGTTATCGAGGAGGCAAGGGCAATATGCTCAGCCCACGACGGAATTGAATATCTCGAATAATATCAGTTTGGTAAGCCAACTCATAGATATGCAACGAGTTTAGAAAGTTTGTTACTTAACCCTCTATGGACCCCTGTAATTTTTAAGTTACATATACACATATCTGTATTTTTCAAATGTTATTTAATTTTTCCAGCAAAACTTAATGAATTTCCATTTGTAAAATATAGTACATGTAGGTATGTGTAAATACATATATACATTATCGTTACTTTAAAATTCTAAACCGTTTGTCTTATAATAAAATATTTCAAAAATTGTAAATTAATCGTTAATTTACATTAGAAATTTAATTTTTCTTAATTTCATATTATCTCATTGTTATAGAGGGTTAAAAGAAACTAACTTTATGAAATGTTTGAAATATTCTCTAAGCTCGTTGAATACATATGCACATGGAAATATTCATGAAGATCTCCTCTCATGAATAGGAAGTTTATAAAAATCTCGATATATCTCTTTGCAGGCATCTCTGAATTGGGGAAAGAAGGACGAGCCAGTCTACGTCACGGAAGAATCAGGCGTAGTCGGTCTGAATTTCCATCAGAGCAAAGAAGTTCTCATTCATGATTCAACGAACGGTGTCGGCAATCATTATGACGTAAGAAGTTAGAAGGTCCCTTATCATCCGTCTAACGATTTAATCGATGCTCGTTAAATCTATCGAAAAAAGTTTAACTAACTTTGTTTTTCTTATTAACTCGGTCCTATGTAATTTTATCCGATATCGACAGGTCAACGGTAAACCACTGCCTGGAAGTAAAGACGACTCGACGCTGGAATGTAACGATTGCGGCGACTTCACAGACTGTTACAATATTACTAGTGTAGGAAAGATAAGAGCACTTTTGCAGAAGAACTTTCTGCGTATGTGGAGAAACGTTGGGTACGTTTGCCTTTTAACTAAAATGTTGAACTATCGATTTATCATACAAAATAGGAATAAAAGTATTAAAAAAGAAAAATGTTCTTTTTCAGTGTAATGCTGTTCATCTTTGCATTGCCAGTCATGCAAGTTATTCTCTTCTGTTTGGCGATCGGAAGGGATCCAACGGGCTTAAATCTAGCGGTAGTCAACCACGAAATGTTTTACGAAAATATGTCGTGTCCTGTCTCGACAGATTGCGATTTTTCATTTCTCAGTTGTCGATATCTGAAGTTTCTCGACAATGAAACAATGATAAAGGTGAATTAAAGAAAAATATGATATTTAAACTTTGTAAGATATTTTCGATGTTAATACAAAATCAATGACGTTACAGACGTATTATCCGGATCCTGAATCAGCGCGAGAAGCTGTACGAAGGGGCGAAGCGTGGGGAACTCTGTATTTTACGGAAAATTTCACGGACGCTCTAGTCGCACGAATGGCTCTTGGAAGGGATGCAGATGACGAAACTCTCGATCAAAGCGAGATCAGAGTTTGGTTAGACATGTCCAGTAGGTTTTAACTAACTGATCTCTAATGCATTAACGCGTTAGCTTTGAAATTAAACGTTGAGCTGAAATTACATTTTTAAGGCAATATATGTGTACAAGAGGTACAATATTATCAATATTCAATATTTCAAGATATTTGTATAACACAATGTTGCCATCGCACCGATACAAATCCTACTTAAAATAATGAAAACATACGTAATAGTCGTTAACGCGTTAAAGTTTCATTCAATCTCATTCTACGTATAATTTCCAATAAATCATAAATCTTCCGATCGAATACGCTGATACAAGGAAAGTCCCTGGATAGAATTGTTTGTCTCATTATCTTAAATTCCTCGGCTCACGTCACGTTTTCTTTTTCTCACAGACCAACAGATCGGCCTGATGCTGGCTAGGAATCTCCAATATTCTTATCGAGATTTCGCCAAGGATCTTTTGTCATCGTGCGAGCAGAACTCGAAATTAGCAGACGTGCCGATACAATTCAAGGAACCGATCTACGGCTCGAACGAGCCAAGCTTTACGGATTTCGTTGCACCCGGTGTGATATTGACGTGAGTGAATCGAATGAGACATAAGATATGAAGAAAAACAAAAGTGCAAAGGTTGTACGACATGTAATACGTTTGTTTACATTGTTTTACCGTCCTGATCTTGCACTTACGTAAGAAACTTAGATCCTTTTTTTCCCAAACGTATAATAAATCAAACGACTTCTCGTCCGTCTTAGCATCGTCTTCTTCCTGGCTGTCGCGTTGACCTCGTCAGCCCTGATCATCGAGAGAATGGAAGGATTGTTGGACAGGAGTTGGGTAGCCGGAGTTTCTCCTGGTGAGATTCTCTTCTCCCACGTAGTCACCCAATTCGTCGTGATGTGTGGTCAGACGGCCTTGGTGCTGATATTCATGATCTTAGTTTTTCGGGTCGAATGCAAAGGGGATATAGGATGGGTCATAATCCTGACGATACTTCAGGGTCTCTGCGGCATGTGCTTCGGTAAGAGAATTACAAAAATTTATAAATATTTCGGTTATAAACCAATAAAAGAAGTGAAATATTTGTTCGAATACAATAACGTTGGATAAAGAAACAATGAAAAATCTTTATTACCGTCCAGGGTTCTTGATAAAATTCTGTAACGTTTGCTCTCCCGAGAACAGGATTTCTTAATCCGCACCACGCATAACAGTCTCGCATTAGAAACGTTTTCAATAGACGTTACAACTCTCGTAATATCGTAATTATGCAACTTGCTCGAGATGCAGGTTCCATGACGCAAAAACTGGATCCTGTACATGCATCTAGCACAACTACATACATCATACGAGAAATCTTCCTTGCGCAAACCCACTTTTGATTACAAGCTCGTTACTGATTATACGCTAATAACATAATGGATCTCGCGGTGACACGACAATCAATCAAAATTACCGCTCTTTTTATTACCTATGTATCGGAACTGTTTTGTATGTATTCAAAGACGGACAACTTAAAAATTTATTTATATCGGACGGTAATATTTCCTGCTACTTGTTTATGAAATTATGCGAATACATGATCGATGAGGGAGTGTTTGTTACGAACGATTTTCTTTTTTCAGGCTTCGTAATTTCGGCTATTTGCGAACTCGAAAGAAACGCCATCCAGCTAGCTTTGGGCAGTTTCTATCCTACGCTTCTTTTGAGCGGTATGTACACTATTTTTGATATTTTATTTAATAAATAATACTTTTTATATGGCTTCTATCTTTTCCACTATACTATTTCAAAATATGATGAGAAATAAACTATGGATGTTTATATACAAAAAAATATGCACAATATTAACTATATACCTACTAACGTTTTACAGTTATTATGTTACAGTAAATTACAACCATTTTTCATCAATTTGATAGCATTTGTTAGTACAAATTAATTTGCATGTACACAATAAATAACATATACAACATATTATCGTATATGTTTGTAAACATAAATATGCAAACAGAAAAATATATTTTCAAAGTCTCCTAATGACAAAGTTTTGTTCAGGTCCAATAACTTTACCCATTTCCAAAAAAATATGCATTTGCATAAACATCCACAGTCTTATGATAAACATTGCTAACGTTAAAGTATTAAACATAACGACAAACAATATTTTTGGTGATAATTTCAGGTGTGATCTGGCCGGTTGAGGGTATGCCGACGGTTTTACGATACGTCTCGCAAGGTTTACCACTAACAATGGCCACCACCGCTCTCCGTTCGATGCTGACTCGTGGATGGTCCATAACAGAGCCAGACGTCTATAACGGTTTCATCTCGACCATCATTTGGATCGTAGTGTTCCTCACGATAAGCTTGTTGGTGCTCAAGTTCAAACGTGGATAAACGGAACGACGCGTATCAAGGGGTCAGGAGGAGGAGGCCTCTTCTTGTACATTCGTGCTAACGTCATTAGTATCATTGCAATGGTAAAGAGGAAAAGAGAAAAGGGCAGAGATTTGAAAGAGAAGAAAATAGTCGTACAGATTTTAACAGTCGTCGTTTAAACGCATAGAACTCTCTTTTTCTCTTTTTCTCTTCTATTCTCTCTTCCTTTCTCTCTCTTTCTGTCTCCTCCGTGGACCCTCCGAGATGTGATGTGTCTGTGTATGTGTGTACGCATGTGCGTTTATATGAGATATGTCGCCAGAAGGACGATTGCGTGTATGTTCGAACGAATCTGTGCGTGTTTCTCTTCTTCGTGTCCGATTGTAGGGATTTTTTACTTATTAACGTCTCTGTATAATAAAAATATCACGTTTCTCTCGAGAATACTTACGAGATTTGATCTATGACGAATTTCGAGCGACGTCGACTTTAACTTTTAGAGAGACAAAGAAAAGGAAAAAAAAGAGGGTTCTCGTGAGAAAATATAGAAAAGGACCTCCAATGAGAATGCTTGCGATTTCTATTTGTATGTGTGTATGCGTATGTATTTTATTCTAATCATTATTTTAATCTTATCTTTCGTAACGAGGATAAACGCGCTCGTACGCTTGCGCGTAAACGCGATAAAAGCTCCTCTTCGAAGAGATAAGATGGGATTGTAATTAAAAGAAGAAATTACTTTTATATGTTGATATAGGATAGTAGCTGGTTAGTTCGCGTAGTACGACTTTACTTGCCCCATGACTCACGAATGTGCGCGTCTTTTTATTTAACCAATAATCGATGATGGAAAATATACGATGGGAAAAAGACACCGTCCGTGTCGTACTTTTTATTTTTGTTTTTTTAATAACAGCGACGAAAGGAAAGAGATTTTTCTATTTACATATACTTTTTACAAAAATTTCGACCAGTCCTCTTTCGTTTCGCTCGCTCGCGCGCAATTCTGCGAGACACGATGAAATTTAGGAAAAAGGTATGTAAGTCGGAGACCAATAGTTTGTTAATTAAGAGGATATGACGTTGATGTATGATGCCTCTTTAACGATGTACCATAATGTAATGTAAAGTACACATAACGATTTAAATTGATTTTACATTTTATACGTAATATTGATATGATTCTTCTTTTGTTTTCGTCGGAAAAAGAAGGGGAAGGACACGAATGCTTTCGTATTGTGTCGTCCATTTTATAAACCGAATATGTATGTTAATTTTGTTAGATGATGGTGTTAAAAGTCTGTTCGTTGGAAAACGGCTGCCGAAGAATTTCAAGGTTTAAATGAAAATAAAGGAAAGGAATATAGTATTAAGTCGAATGTCAAGTCTTTATATATGCACACACAGCCCGTATAAATCAACGCATTCATTTGTTGACTTAACGGGGAAATATTTACCCGATCTCTTTTAAATATTTCCTTCTTCTCCGTAGACGTAATTAATTAATATTATAAAAATATAAGTAAACTATACTATTTACGATATATCGTACACTTTGTGACCTAAATCATTCGTACAAATACGATTAAAGCTATAAACCTGGAAATTTTCTAATTTCCATCTTCATATACGTTATTAAACTTATTCCATCTAGAACGACACAAACATCATTTGTGCGTATTTACTTTGTAGCATTCTTCCTCAGCGAACCACGCACTGTTTTCTTCCAACGCGTTTTTCCAGTACTCTGCAAAGAGATTACAAATAATTGAAGTTATTAATAACAATGAAACAAACTACATATTACAAAAACCCCAAAATTTAGTCTAATCTCACCTTTCAAATCATTTATAGAACCATCGGTACCTCCGTACTCGCACGGCAAGATATCACGCTGAATTTTATTTAAAAACGTTTTTGTACCTCGCGTGTGCACGTGTACCCTTTGCTTTAGCTTAGTAGTCATAAAGCTTTTGAAAATATTCAAAACAACGTTGATATACGATGGTGCGTTAATAAACTCCAATCCTTGTATTCTCAAAGGATAACAACCCTGCCAAGCGTGAACTAACTTCTTGATAATATTCGGTGGTAATTGAAGTGCGTGACCAATAGAAATACCCGTCATATCCAAAATTGCTATGATGCCATGTAAAGACACCGATTCGTTTTCTCTTATCGCGAGATCCAACACCATCAAAGAAGCCTGGCGATCACAAGACAATATTACATTTACAAGAAGCATACAAAGTCCTAGGATAACGTAGATACAACAATAGCATACTTATAAAAGAAGAACAACATGACGTATGTAATACAACGTGATTAACTTTACTTATTTAACATTGTTAAAGTTTGGAGTTAATGATATGTCTTATAACCGATTCGAGAACTCATCTTTCAGTTATACTAGATAAAAAAAAATGTTTCTTAAGTACACAAGCGCGAACATTTTTTTTCCGATAATTTCCAATCGATCACGTTGCACAGCTCATTTAATACGGCTATGAAATATACATATTTCAGGCAGAATAATATTATAAAATCATTCGAGACCTACCTTCAACATATGCTCCAGCTTCTGTTTGTTGGGATCGTGTGCGGCAACGCGTATAAGAACCACCATTCTTCCTTCATCGTCTAGTTTTCTCATAGGCAAAAATGTCCTAAAATCGAGTTAGAATGAAATAGTTTATATTGTAGTATATGACTACTAAGTGAACATTTATAATAAATTCTTGGAATTACCCTAAATTAAACATATCCTGTAATTCTGGCAAAAAGGGGTCCTTGTTAGCATACCATTCAAGAACATTACCTCTTTGTTCATGATAATTCCACAGCTTGTACTTCGTCTTTTCAATATTGAATTTGCAAGCTCTCAAAAAACGTAGAATAAAGAAATCATCTGTAAAATGAATGTGAATTTTATTAATAACTTTGTACCACGCGCCAATTTTCTTATATTACGCGCCATTTGTTTTCAAAAGATTTTCGAACTACATACGTCGAGTTTACTTTCGCGCCAAAGTTTAGATATATTAAATTCTCGTCTTATTATTTTAGATATTGGATTAATATATCATTGTCATTTATTCTCCATTTTCCGGTCTAAAATATTTTTCACTTAAAAAATATCTCAATTCAATATGTATAATTCGTTTAATAAGATTTATGCCATTTTATCATCATAAACTCTTTATCGTCATCTCTTTAAGCAGTAACAATAATAAAATACTCTGTAAACAACGCTGAGAAGAACAAAAAAATGAGGAAACTTATAAAAACTGGAAAAAGTAAAAAATAATCTCGCTTACCGATACGAGCATTCAGATTATCGTTCTTTAAGATCCATTCACGGATTTCTTCGATTTTCAGTGATCTATTCTGTTCGGTCTCATTCAAATTCGCCGCTGCGTAATCCCTTTCCTTTTCGGATAGCCGACAGACGTAAACTTTCGACTCCGTCATTCTTCGCAGATAAATATCACCGCAATTTGTAGCATGTCCACTGTACCACCAATTAGAAACGATCTCCTATGCGTCAAGGTAAACCTTCGATTCTATCGAAGCGGGAACTTTTCTCTCCTCTTTGCTTTCGTATCGATCACACGGAAAACTATTATGTATTATTAGAAACTCGAGCGAGATCGAACGTCGATGGAGCCGAATCGATCCACGAACAGTAGATCTGTCGATGCAAGATGACGAGCAAGCGCGCCATCTAGGAAAAAGGTTTAATGAATTATTTACAACGATTTACAGACACAAATGATTTTTAATCCATTAGGAAGTTAGTTATTAACGAGATAATCTCGTTTTTCATTCAATAGGTTGATGGACGATGAGAAAAATTTTAATTACACGATATGCAAACGAACAGGCAAAACGTCGCTGTATATGAGATAGACTTTGTTCTTTGTACTTTTTCCGTTGATATAAATAGTTTGCGTGACAATTTTTTAACTGATAAAAGATAATGTTAATTCTTTGTTATTATACTATGGAATTGGTTATAACAAATCACTACTCTTTTTTTTTAATATTAACGTAATTATATATAGTAATTTATTATTGTTTTTTTTTATACAAAATTAATAAAATGTTAGCGTCATATGCATATGTATATAATTATACAAAAAATTGTCTGTAATTCATAATTATATTAATATTTCATTTTCATTAAGAAAATGGTGCAATAATAAATGCAATAAAACTTGATAATAATTTCAACTTGAGTTTTATCGTGCGGCAATTCATGCGATATATTGTGTGGATTTTAGTGGTATCTATTCATATTATATATCCTTGGCACAAAATCGCAATTTTAATCATAAAAATTACACGAAGTTACGCCTATTAATTACATTAGCGGATCTATCGCAATTTGCGAAGGCGCAGCATTGCACAATTTAATTGTATATTTATTAGTACATTATTATATGTATTTTATACATATATTATTTTTTTCTATATATACTTTATTTGTATATTAAAAACCGTTCATTGTGCTAAAGAAGGATTATACATACATAATGTTAACTTGTGAAATTGTTCCCAGCTTTCTAAATATTGTATAATGCAAAGCAATGTAAACTCTTATTTTACGCATCTATTGAATTCTCCGTGCTTCCTGCGTTACCACTACTATCACGTTTCGAAGCGAGCGCATCGCTCACGATTTCTTGATAATATTCCCCAAACACGCTTCTATTATGAGAAACGAGTATCAAGAACTGTGCTGTTATGGCCGTCAATTCTTCTTGAAGAGATGAAAGACCAATTGGTACTTGCTGAGGAACAGTACTCTGAGATTGTATCAGTTGTTGCAAAAATTGTCTAATCCTCAAGTCTATGGAAATACGTACAGCATCAATTTTCCATTTACTAAATTATTAAAAAATATGTTACGAATGAAACATTATGTTACACTTACTGACAAGACTCCTGACCTTGTGGTCAGGTTTGATTAAATCTGTTATTTGTCTCTCTAATAATATTTCCAGATCCGGTGATAAATTTCCAGCACCAATCTCTTCCAATGTTGCCTTGACATCTTGTATTACTTGCAAGACTATATTTGGCATTACCTTTTCCAAATCCCTTGTACATAAAACAAGTACATGTATATGCATACCCACGATTTATAACATTGATTATATTTTATATGTGAAAAAGATTTGTGGAACTCACGTATTTGAATGTACCGAATCTAATAACACTGTTAAATTTTCTTTTACTCTGGTTTTAAAACTTGCCACCCCTTGTATAGATGATCCGACCGTACTATTTGTTAGCAACAATGTAGAACCAATTATACTCAATCTGTTAGTCTTGTCACGTAATTCTATTAATCTATGCTTATCAAGCATCAAAGTCTGCAAAAAACATTACATTGCAAAAAACCATAATTTATAAACCATATTTACATACTTCTACATACTATACATATTACATACTTCTGCATCTGGTTTAAAATCCCATTCCAAGAGATCGAGGTAGGCTTCGGTTAAGAGACGATGCGTAATTTTTCTTACAGGGTTATCCTCAGACGAAGCACTCGTAATTTCTTCATCATTGAGATGTCTTAATAACCATTGTTTAGTGTCACACAAACTAGATCTATTAGTTTTTACAAATTCTGCAAACTTCTCCTTTTCATATTCAATGCTCATAGCAACGATACTTGGTCTTATCATAGCAATTGTAAAGTTTGCTAAATCCAGACGCATCAATTGCAGAGCTTCCATTATACCTTTATAAGTTTCGATGATGTCTTTTATTTCTTCTCCCTCTTTTTTTTTTAATTCATGTATTATTTCATCTCTGACCGGTGCACAGATTTTTCCCATAATAGATATAACGTAATTCGCATAGTGACGAAAAGATAGCACACCTTTCTCCGCTTGTTGTCTTATGAGATCAATGTTAAGAATCGCGTTCATATCATCTCTAAGTACCGAATGATGCGATAATAGAAGTTCGTCCAATGTCTGAAAAAATCTGATATCAAATTATATTTATAATAGTACTATAATATGAACTTATAAGTAATTACATCTTTGATTTCTTGCAGTAGAACAAAAGCCTGTGTATAATCTGGTGGATCATCCTTTAATTGTTCTGCCAACAAATTCCAAAATGCTTCATGCATAATTTCTTTTACTTTTCTATGAAAAGGAGAAGTATCCTCTGGTTTTAGTTTTTGTAGTTGAAATTTGCTATCTACTACAATTTCATGTGCTAAAGCCATGTTCTTCATTCCGTTTGCAGCTTTTATAATTTCTTTGGGAGACACGAACTTAGGTGGAGATGCTCCGGTCCATTCACTCATGACATTTTGTATATTTTGCCTATTTCATACATAACATAATTTATTACAAGGAATACCTATTTTCATGCGCTATAATGTTCTAATTTTTACTAAGTAAAGAAATCTCACCGTTTTGAATTTTCTCCAGCTTGTATCTGACGGGACGAAGTCGGATATTCGACTGAAGAATTAGACTTATTCTTATTGCACTCTTCCCCATCATTTTCTACTATGGGATTACTACAAATCATAGCGTTCAAATAATTTAAATTCAAATAATTTAAATTTTTATTTTGTTAAATATAGTAAAGAAAATATATAAAACATACCTGTCAGACATGGTGATTAAAATAAATCTTGTATTTCTGTAGTTGTATAAAATTTACTTGCTATGACATGATCTGCACTCAGAAGCAGCTACTGGCTGACTGCTTTGGTTCCTGATGAGAAGGAGGTCAAATACTATCTATAAAAAGAACACCCATAATACTGTAACCCCTCTGCAAGAGCTCAGCACTTCTTTGGTTACTCTTTTTATGAAATCTTAGCTGAATTAGTATTTATTAATGATTATTCCCCTTTAAATTACAGTATAAGAAAATCTAACATGTAAAATATTACCGTATTCGTAGAACCATTCTCTTTGTTTTCATTGTTAAATCGCTATAATTACTATCACATAAATAAAAGAAAAAGGAAAAAAATAATATACCCTAACAAATTAACCATTGATATCTTTATATAAGTAATGTTTAAGTATATATTTATATGTTAACATATTATCCAGATCAACTTATAGAAATATTCTATAGATCTACATAAACAAAAAACAATACAGCTCCAAAAAAAAGAAATTGTATTAAAGTACCAATGTTATTGTTATGACAAAGGTATCATGATATCGTTTTCCAGATAGGGAAGTAAATACACCTATTAAAAATTACCTACGCATATAATTCACAAAAATACTTGGCTGTTCCTAGTTTTTAACGATGACAAATAGATTGACACTTTAAATTTATCGATGAACATTTGTAATACATCGGAAGCACCTCAGAGAATTTAATCACAACAGGAACAGCTGTATTTACAAAATAAATTTATACAACGCAAAACTGACGTTGGACAATGAAGTCTGCCAAAAGTGGGATCTTCGATAAAAGCGCGCTCTAGGAACGATTACCGCCAAATGTTTGAATCTATGAAAAATAGAAAACATCTAAGTGATATTCTATTAAAAAATTACGTGATTTGTCGTTTGAAAACTTTACAAATCTACGTACAGTCTCAAACGAAAACTAAGAAATTGTACATATTAGTAGGATTTAAAAATAGTGGACAGACGACATTGATATACCATAAAAGGTAAGCTGATTCATATTGACTACCTTGAGAAGACCTGTGAAGGTCAGACGAATTTCAGGTAAATCCGTAGTTTCTTTGTTCTCACTTCCTTCGACGAGACGCAAGAAAATAAGTACACTTCCAAGGTTGAAATAATACATATTCGATCTGTTTACCTTCGACAGTTTAGTCGTCTTACGATAACATAGTCTAAATAAAATGATTAATATATCCAAGATAATAAGAAAAATAATGAAGATAACATTTTGCTATTAACAATTTTATTAAAGTACGTATTTATGAAGCATGCTTATGATTCTGTTAGAAGATTGACGATATTGATCTATATAAAAGAGCTGTGATTATGATCTGAAACAATCGATTCCACGGATATAATATATATATGTATGTATGTATCTATATCGTAAATATATGTATATCGCGATCGTCACGACGAAATTGTACTGCCTGGCACCGCCTGTCATTCATTCCTATCTTCCGTATGCGCGCTTAAATAGGACTTTTATATTAAATTCGTGCATTTGTGCATGACATTGGGGGTTATTCGCAAGATAATCGTTCAAACAAATTGACAAGAGCGTAGATGGCAATGTAGTTGCATGATAGAGTGTCAGGTGATGGAGTGCATCGCGTTAAATTCATCGTTAGTCCGGCACGAGAGTAAAATCGGTCAACGACTTTCAGTCGGCGTGCATACGGAAAGAAGAACCGAACACACGCGCCACCATCATATTGCGTAAGGCCAAGATTGGCCCATCAAAAATGTTAAGCTGTGGTAGAGTAATTGGACAACTGTCGAAAGTAACGAGGCACGCACATGCTAATCATTCCTATCGACCTCTAAAATATGTCGGTGGGTATTTTTCTTATGTATTTTGTTATAAATTTCATTAACACGATGACTCCCCCACGCGAATGGTTTGTTCCGGAGTGCGTAACCTCCCTTCGGTTTATGTTGAAAAATTTGTAGTAATCAATCATTACACTATTTTTTCTCTGTGAACTTGTTCATCGTGATTTAGTATATATCTTTCCTGACCTCGGTATCATTTATAGTAACCGTCTGGAGTTAATACATTGTTTACCATTTACATGTGATACATACATTCTGAAGTATGCCGCGAGTAACATAACCTTAATCTACTCTTCCTTCAAAGATTGTGGTCCATTTAGTTCGTTTTTATCTTCGGTTTTATATTACTCTATTTATAGAGTCGATTATAGGCAACATTACTTTTACATTTATCTTAAGAAATCTCTGGATTGTATTGTTCCAGGCATTTTTGGTGTTAGTAGGTTGTGGTATAGTAATAATTCAAGCGATAAGAAGCCATATAAGTCACCTGGTGTAACAATAAAACCAGAGGAATGTACACCCAACTCTAGGTATTCTAAACCAAAGAAACCACTTCCCGCTTGTGAAACTCAACCCGATGGCAATTGTCCGCCTTCTTGCCATGCCTATTGTAATCCAAATAATGGACAGAAAGATTCTAATGGAAAGAATGGAAAATTTCCAAACTGGAAACATTTATTGGCCACCTTGATCATAGCAGGAGTCACTATATACGCGGTATAATATTGTATACAATTTTTTTTTAATAGTTTTACTATATGATATTAAGTAATATTTGGATCTTTTGTTATAGATATCTTCTTCAGGATGGCTAACAGATATATCGGGTTCAAAATCTGACACAAAAAGTAATAATTACGCATTATGTATGTTCAATCATTCTGTATATATTATTTAATTATAAAACTTAAACTGTGCCTTTCGTGTCCTAGAAAAAAAAGATTCAGTGAAAAGACATAAGCGGTCAAAGGATGTAGTAAAAGTGCCAGCTGTATCTAAGCCAATACCACAAGAAGTACCTTATCTACTAATAGGTGGAGGAACTGCTGCATTTTCAGCATTTAGGTCAATTAAATCTAGGGATCCCAAAGCTAAGGTATGTATAATATTAATATTGTATAATTTCTTGAATGAAGTCTTGAATGAAAATAAATGAATTTTTTGCTTAGGTTTTAGTAATAAGCGAAGAAGAAGATTTACCATATATGAGGCCACCATTGTCTAAAGAACTATGGTACAATACAAATAGAGCAACAAGTGCAAAATTGAATTTTAAACAATGGAATGGAACGCAAAGGAGGTAGATTGCATTCTCTTTTATGACATATAAATATAGTAGTAGCTGTAAACAATTCTATGAATGTATATACCAAAGATTATGTAGGATTTTGCTAATGTATATCAATTCATCTTTATTGTAGTCTTTTTTATGAACCACGTGAGTTTTATACGAATGTTGATAATCTGATGCAATCGGATAAAGGCGGTGTAGCTGTGGCAACAGGTTGGAAAGTAACAAAAATTGATGCCACAAACAAAATTGCTGTGCTTGAAGATGGTCATGAAATTAAATATGATAAATGTCTTATAGCAACAGGTAAGTTTTTTCTTAACGTGTAATGGAAAATTGAATAGTTACTTTGAATTTCTATTTATTTGAAGGAGCTTCGCCTAAAAATCTTCCTGTATTTGAATCTGCTCAGGATGAAGTAAAAAATAAGATTATAGCCTATAGAACAAAACAAGATTTTCTTGAACTAGAAGAAAATATTCATAATCCTAATTGTAAAAATGTAATTATTATTGGAGGTGGTTTTCTTGGTTCTGAACTTGCTTGTTCTCTTGCTCGAAATGGTAAGTATTGTATTTACTCTATTTATGCATATTTATATATATTCATATATATATATATGTATATATTATACTTTCTGTTGAATAGATCAAGATAAAAATATTTTCCAAATTTACAAGGAAAAGTTCATAATGGCCCAAGTATTACCCGAGTATTTGAGTGAATGGACAACGAAAAAAGCCATGAAAGAAGGAGTTAATTGTATACCAAGTGTGGAAGTTGCAGACTTCTCGTTCAAAAATGGGCAGCTCACTCTTGTTTTGTCTGATGGTGCTGTTGTAAGTTTGAAATGTTATATTAATATCTTAATGAGAAAAACTTGTAAAATAAGTCTTGTAGTACTTATTAATATAAAATGTACAAATAATGTTAAATATTTTTAATGTGTCGTTATGAAAAGATTGACGCAGACCAAGTGATAGTAGCCATAGGAGTTAATGCAAATACAGACTTGGCAGGATCTTCGCAGTTAGAAATACATCCAAAAGTAGGCGGTTTTCTTGTTAATGCTGAATTAGAAGCAAGAAGTAATCTTTGGGTTGCTGGAGATGCTGCGTGTTTTTATGATGTTAGGCTTGGTAGGCGAAGAGTAGAACATCATGACCATGCTGTAATTTCGGGTAGATTAGCTGGAGAAAATATGACTGGAGCAGGTGATCAATTACTCTAAATAAAGATTTTGATAACAAAAAATAAAAGGTACATATATTAATTTATAATGTTTTACAGGGAAGCCCTATTTGCATCAATCTATGTTTTGGTCTGATTTAGGACCAGATGTTGGATATGAAGCAATTGGTATAATAGATTCATCTTTACCAACTGTTGGAGTATTTGCAAAAATAAAAGAGGCAGATACACCGCAAGCAGCTGCTGTTAGTCCAGCTAATGAAATAACTAAATCTACAAGTGAAGAGGTAATGTAATAGTTTTTAAAACAGATATTTTTTATCTTTAATTTTGTCTTTTCTTTGCACAGGAAACTGCAGCGCCACAGGCGGAAACGGTTAAAAAAGAAGAAACAAATGTTCAGAATGATACACAATCTTCAACTCTCGGAAGCGAAAATACAGACGCTGTAAAAGAAATTAAAAAATACAATAACTTCGACAAAGGTGTCATATTCTATTTACGAGATGATATTGTGGTGGGCATTGTACTTTGGAATGTATTTCATCGAATGTCCGTAGCAAGACAGGTACATAATTATTTTTTCATACTAAAATCTGTTTTATTAATCTTATAAAATTAAGAAGAACATTCAAAAAAGTCTAAATGGCAGTTTAAATTTGAAAGTAGCTTTAAATAAGAACACATTAGATTACAAATTATGGACATAACATATTAATATTGCGTGTTTTTATGCTCTAGGTACTTGCAAGAGGTACAAAATATGATGATTTAAATGAAGTAGCAAAACTATTTTCTATTCATGATGACTAATAATATGAGCTACAGTGTGTGGTATGTGTATTACAATATTATGAAGTCACTGTGCTGTACATAATCGAAATGTTTATATAAAAGTCTCCAAGCAATATGACATTATGTATCTGTGAGTTTTAGAATGTATGGTATGTACAAACATCAGTGATATCCCATAGTATACATTGAGCATTGTTAGAAACAGTCTATGAAAGCATTTATGAAATACCCATGTAATTATTGCCATTATTATTAACTGAACATGGGTCTTAGTAAGTAAATAAGTTGAATTAGAAACATATTGTACAGGATGAACTATCGCTTAATAATATTGATAAACAATTTTGTTAGTGTTCTGTTTTAAAAAAAAAAATGATTATCTGCCTTCATGACACCAACAAACTTTCGTATTTGTTTACACATTATAATTTGAAAGTATAGACTTGCACCATTTATAGGGATGTAATTAGTTTTTTTTCATTTTCTTATTGTACATGTACGCACAGAAATCCTTTGTAAAAATTCTTTACATTTTACATAGAAACATTTATAATACCTTCAACAATTTTTTCGTAAATATAGCTATGTGAACAGAATTTCTTTTCTTAAAATTTTATTTTCCAATACTATGGCATCTATTTTATAGTTTCATGTTTCATCATCACATAATTTTCTTCCAGTTAGTATGGGTAATACTTTATTTCCATATCTTTTAGCTAATTTATCCATGAATGCGATATAATCATGACATCGATAGTCATGCAGTATCTATAACGTTATATTTAAATGTAATGATAATTCTGTTCTTCAGATATACCATATAAAAAAAATAAAATTTACCATATGTTCTGGCCACATTTTTCCATCTGTAATATCTTGCATAAACGTTGCTTTGCAGTGATATACTAATGATACACAATAATATAGTATATAATCAGGTGAATATAGAATAGAAATAGCAAAAAAATGCATTATTTCATGCCATGGTAATATCCCCCAAAAGCATTGAGTTAATATTGTTGTACACAATAGCCACCAATCCGTTCCACAGGTGTTCTATTTAACAGTAATATTCTTGGTTATTAATTGATACTAATCTTTTTCTTATAATTAATAAATTATTGTATTTTTAATGTACCTTCAATGCATGTGCAATGTTTGGCATTTCACTGTGAATTATACCTTCTAATAATTGTGCAAATATAAATTGGGTAGTACACTCCTCATTATTGCTCGTGTCAATAGTTTTACCCAAAGTTGGCCATATGAACATAATACATGGAAAACGAATAAATTTTGTAATAAATATTCTGCATCTGGAATATTTCATATGTTAATATACGATTACTTGGCATTAAAAGGTCGATGATGAAGGAAAAATTCAGACACAATGGTGTAATATAAAACCTATGGTGACAAAGTTTTCAACCTGAGACCTGCCAATGATGATTCTTGATCAGCTAGAGTTACCCTAAATCTTTCTTAATGAGATACTAGGCAACATTATTTTAAATCTATAAGCCGTAACTTACAGATAAAAATACTACATACTATTTGCAGAGAATAGTAAGTAGTATTCGAAATTATTGTAAAATACTGTTTACAGGTTTAAAAAATAGAAATTTGTTGCCAAGGTGGGTCTATTCGCGGTCAGCTGAGGCATGTGCATATTTCTTCTTATTATTTCTTTACAAAATAGTATCAAATAGTTAAAAATTAAAAAATCTTACTTGTCCATATCTCCTTCACAAATGAAAAACACTGTTGATAAAAACCAATCAAAACCTTCAAATTTATTGAGCTTTTGGTATTTTATAAATATGTATGAAGCCTGTAAAAATTGTTTAAATGTTTCTTTTTCTTCTTCTGATTTTTGAAGAATTCCATTTAACTCGGCATATTGTGAAATCAAGTCAATTCCATGTAATTCTTCTGGTAAACAAAAATCGGCATTATGTACAAAATTGTCTGGCCATTCAAAATGATCTGCCCATTCTGCAGTTGGAATTGCTTGCAACATTTGATCCAATAAAGCAGTCAAAACAGCATTCTATAAAAATAGTTGATGTTATACAAACTGATACCAAAAACTTACTTTTGATTATTATATACAAAAATTGTGTACCTTTAGGGGACCTGGAGAATTTACATACGCACTTCTAATTTGAAATACCCAACTACTATCTAGCAATCCAGGTTTACTGTCATATAACATATTTTCTAATTCAGAATCAGATTCTGTATCATAAATACTTCTTTCCTCTGTAATAACATTGGGTGGTGGTAATGTTGAAAACAGCTGGTATTCTTCTGGTTCAAAAGTATTTTTCGCATCTTCATATTCTTTTGACGGAATTTTGTCAGGATATTTATGCTTGATGTAATATGAATTGAATACAATTTTATGACGGAGCAAACTGCATTCATCTATTATGTATTCACTTTTTACTTCATCATCAACTTTATTATCAAATATATAATATCTTTGTAAATTCAATAACTCATTCTAAAAATATTATATTTTTAGAATGGAAATAATATGACATCATGGTTTTAAATATCTCATGTAACATTACCTGAAAATTGAATTTTTCTACTAAATAGATATAAATGTCCAAATTCCAGATGATTGTATTTAGTAATAAAAGTCCTAAATAATGATATGTTGAATCAGATTTAATTGAACATTGCATTAATTCAGTTAAATTGCAAGGAATTTCTTTATCATCTCCATTCTCAACTTCATTGACATTTGTTATAAATGCAACAAAACCTATTGTAATACAAATATAATATTAATTATATGGAAATATTGATACTAGACCTTATTAATTTTTATGTCATACATTTGAAATTGAGAGAAAATAGAGCAGTAATGTGTAGAAACTTTTTCACAATAGGATCATCCCATGGGTCAAAAAAATTGTGTTGATCTTCCAACATTTTGCATGTTTCTGCTAATAGTGTAGATAAAACATGGGGAGCCAGATCTTCAAGAACTTCACATCCTAAATTAAAAAATCCAACAGACGATATAAAGCTCACAATTTCAGTGGATGTCCATGAATTTCTTAATGGTGCAATATAGCCACGTATTAGTTCTTCAAATGCTAACGGTTCGCGTGTTAAATCTTGCAAACCAAATGGTATTGACACCATTTTAAGTACCAGTTTTTTAATTATACTGAAATATAAAAAATTCTATATGTTAAATAATAATTACATATTTATTAATTTCATTGCATGTACTTAATAATTATGGATTGGAGTACATTTCACTTACTTATCCAAATATTGAGTTTTATTTTCATTTTCAATATAATACTTATCCAGTTTGTTATAAAAATGTGACACAGCAGGATAAAATTGATTTTGTATCACATTTTGGACTATTTCATATGTATTAAACATATTAAATAATTTTATTCCGACTTTTGATAAATTAGAGATATATTCAGTATTCATAAGAGTTAAGGGCTGCTTCAATAAATTAGATATATGCTGTATAATAATCAATGCTGTACAATGTGGTGTCGATTCTTCAGAACTTGATTGTTGATTTATTAATGCTTCTGAACCATCCACAGTATCTAGCATATGCATTATAACACATAGTGTATGAGGCCAGATCCTTACATCGTTTTCAGAAGAGTGATTTAAAGAATGTAATGCAGCATCATAAAAATTCTCGTCATGTAAAATTGTTGGTTTATTTAATACATTTTGCAATGCTTGACACATAATATTATAAATGTCAATTGCTATCCCAGAGAATGATAATTCGTTGAGTGTATTTATTAATGTAATTAGAAATTCAGGTACAGAAAATGGAGTATCCAATGGAATTTCTGAAAGTAAATTACGGCTCACTTCATAACTACATAACTGTGATATAAAATTTAAGCAGTGAAGATAAGTAATTATTTCTATTGTCTCGCCAGAAATACATGCTTCAATTGGTTCATCACAAATAGAAATAGATGTATATATAGGCGATGTCTTTAACCCATTACCAACACATTGTATCGCATATTGGACTAGACTTGGAGATTTAGATAATATAGAAACAAATGCTTTTCTAGTAGCAAGACCATGAGTCCACCTTTTACTCCAATAAGCCTGTGGATCCAGTGCAGCAACAATATTTAACGTAGACAATGTTTTCATTTGTGTTGAGTTACCAAATGTAGGAGAGCTAAGAAATATTATGAACTGTTCTATTATCTCCTCTGTAGTTTTATCAACATTTCTTATGCTTTTCAATAATTCTTCTTGGTAGTGTATTACCAAATACATAATACGAATTAATTTCTCATGTAGAAAAAATTTGAAATTAATTCCAGATATCAATGAAGGTAACATTTCATGTACTTTTGGTGTATGATATTGAGCATTAAAAGCACTTAATACATTCGTATATGCATCATAAGCTTTTGGGCAACTTAATAATCTAGCATGAACTTGCAAACTAGCTTCGAATATGGGTCGACTTTCACCAACAAGACCATCTTTCAAAGTGTTCTGAAGAATATCCCACTGAGAGATAGCCATTACATTTGACAAATCACTTTTTAATAATATTTCATAACCTGCTAATCTTACATGTACAGGTTTATCGCTACTAATCTTGTCTATGATATAGCTGTATTGATCTTCAATATTTTTTGGAGAATTCCAATCTTCTACAGTTAAATCACTTACAAAAGAGGCAGATGACCGAGGACGAGATTCTGTTGTCACAACAGCATCAGTCTTTGGATCTGGATAATGTTCTATAATTGCCATTTTTATAGAATTTATTAAAATTTGCATTTCTTTAGAGTGTATAATTGTATGAGCAATTTCGGTAGAATTTTGATTTCTCTTCAAGTTATCATCAATTATATTCTCAAATTCTTTTTTTAAACATTTCTTTATCCACTTGTGGATATTTGGTGATATCCGTTTATTATCCATTAGTTTAAAATTGAATATATTTGTTTATACACTATAAGTTTACAACTAAACCCTGCATTCTCTGACAATAACTAGTTTTACTGACTTGCACAGTGAACACAAGTATATGATTTTCCTGATCTGATGTAGTTACTATAGCAACCATAATACAAATAAATGCACTAAAAGTATATTCATGCAGGAAAAAGAATGACAACTGTAAATAATCCAGACATTATTTTTAATAACAAAGAAAATTGTAATTCTTTAGATCATTATAAATAGTACAACATTTTTTTATAAGAGGATATTTTACGATTTTATATTTCACACGAATGTAATGTTTCATATATCTATTTAGCGCATAGGTACTATAATATTGGGAGATTTTGTTCGTAACGCATAAATTCCACCTTGCAAAGAACATACACCCGTAACACCACATTTTACAAGAAAATCTGCAAACTACAACAATTAAATAAATTTTAAATTATGAACTATAAGATTATATTACAGTATCTAATATCTATCAAATTATAAACACTTACCAGTGCATTATTTTGATCATGAGGTCCTATAATAACAACTATACTATTTTTATTATCTACAAGAGGTTTAGCATGAGGTCCAAGAGTATCAATGTTTGTTTGAGAAAGTTGTACACTTGTAAAAGGAATATTAATACTTCCTATTACTGCTCCTCTCTCAAATCTGTTAATAATAATTGTTTTCATATTAACAAATAATATAACAAAAGTACATACTTTATATTTTTACTTACTGTATGTTATTTCTTACATCCACAGCTATTACTTTATCAGGAGTATTATTTAACAAATTTAAAAAATCATTTACACTTATTCTTGGCATTCTCTCTGTTCCAGATTCAGGATCTGTCCAATCCATCTCCTAAAATTAAAATTAACTTTATTATAGAAAGGTTCATAATCGCCTGAAATTGCATATTTTTATTTGTATACCTTTAACCCATTAAATTGATATTTTCTGTATGTTATACTGGGTGGTGTATTTTGATACATTGTCATAGAGTCTTTTACACATAATTCTATGTCGATTTCAGGGAGATCAGAAAATAAAAGAATACACTCATTAAAGCCAGAAGTGAGTAAAGAATCTCGTAATTGTTTTAATATTGCCAATCCCACTAAAAGAGGAAATGACGAATCCCCTAGTAAAAGTTTATCCCACAAATGCAATATTTTGTGCAATGGGAATACATCTATAAAATTCAATGATTAGTAAGAGTAATATAAAAGTTCCTGAAATATGTTAATTTAAAAACTTACGTGAAAACATAGTGAGAAACCATGGTATAGCAAACAATTCAGGAACAAAGTTAATAGATTTCAAATGATTTGCCAACTGTGGATCATGGAATGCAATAATTTGAGAAAATTTTCCTAAATATTCTTGTATTATGGCAGAATTATCTTTCAGAAAGAATTTGTGGAGATATTTTGGTATAAATGCAGATAAACATTCAAATGCTCTTGCTAAAGTTAGAAATGTTTAATTAATTTACTGATAGGATTAACTATAGTATAAAAAAAAAAAATTTAATACCTTCATTATTAAAGTTGAGATAGAGAAATGGCGCTGTTAATGAATCTAATCCTTGCCAATATACATAATGCGGATTATTTCTGACCCATGCTTTCAGTAATCTCTGCAATCTTTCATGTCCTGCTCCAGATGATAATAATTCGCTGTACTGGTGACACCTTGGTATATCTACTTCTATCTAACAAATATTTATTGTAAGGTTTAGTTACATTCCTCTATATTAATTTAGAGATAGCCATACTCATATGTATACAAATTAAATTTATCCAAACAAAGGATTGAAAGGAATTTAATTTAACCAAGGAAATTTCAAAAAAAAAAAGAAAGGAAACATTTTTAGTCAACCTCATATTATATATATTTCATTACCTGTCGATCAGTGTGTGTAGGTGTTTCTTTATCAATCATATCATAACGTTTTTGAACATCTCCGGTAATATCCAGTAAAGCTGCCCAGACAGCTCCACGAACTGGTGGTGGAATATCTTTATGTGCTTCTTTAATAATTGCCTCTCGTGTAAGTGGAAAAATCTATATAAAATTATATTATGATTATAACATCGTTATATAAAATCATAGTAATATTCAAATATTCATAAATTAAGAATTACCTGTAACAGCCTATCATACAAAACCAATCTGTAGAATTGATATTCTGTATCTCTTTCCCTTATTATCAATGGTAATTGTGATGCAGCGCTCGTTAAATCTTCCTGCGCATGGACACGCATTCTGTTAAATTTTAATTATTATTTACTTCTTAAGATAGAAGGGTAGAGGAATAATGTTTAAATAGTAAATACTTACTCAGGTGTTAACCAGGGATAACTAGCAACATATGGAATGTGAGACAAGCGCTGACGCAAAGTATCAAGAGGAACTTTAACCACTCTAAGATCAAGTAAGCCTGCTGTATCTCTTCGTCCAAATATATGTCCTAGTAATATCACTAAACTGTAAGTAAATATATACAATTACTTCTAAAATTAAGATTAATTGTAATCAAACTAATATTCTTAGAGAAACTGGTAAATGATAAATATTTTTACTTAGGTATAGATAAAATAGGTGGTCTTGATCTAATGAGGCCTTGTTTCTTTAATTCTATTGTGATATCTCCTCCTGCTAATTGCCACAAATAGTACAACTCATTCATCTTTCTAACAATCACATTTTTATATTGGTTTTCTTCATTTTCTTGTTCATTTTGCATTAAAAGATCTACGAATAATGGTAATTGTAATAGCTCTTCTGGTGTTTTACGTTTTGTTGAATGTACTTGTAAACAAGAATCTACAAATTCTTTTATTTCTGAAGACAATTCCTAAATAATATAATAGACAATGAAATATTCTTATTACTACATTAATATAATGATATAAATATATTTCAATACCTCATAAACATTATAGCAATTATGTTCTCTCGCAAGACGTTCAAATACAGATGTTTCACAATGTATAAGACTAAGAACCTTTCGTAGACACTGCGATAATTTTACCCCAGACCATATTTGTTTTTTTAATAATTTCTCTGCAATTATTATTCCAAGAGACCATGAATCTACCTTAGAACCACTCAGTCCGCTACTTAAAAATACTTCTGGTGCTGTGTACTTTGGATACCTGGAGAGAAAATATAGTAAAGTCTGTTCAAATATACAATAATTATTTCCATTAAACATACCCAATTGGAAAAGATACATTTCGTCCTCCATCGGTCATATAATATAAGCCATAATTATACAGTTGTACATTCTCAGTTTTATTTATCAATATGTTATCTGGACTCAGATGCCTATGAACTAAGCCTAAATCATTCATGTGTCTTAAACCTAATAGACACTGAAATGCAATTTTCACAATGTTATTTACATGTAGATCTTCTTTGTTACTTAAAGATTCTCCATTATATTCAGAAACTACCACTACCCTTTCTGAAAATTATAAAATATTTATACCACCAATTGATAATGCATAACTGTGTAACTCATTAGTAAGATACGATACCATGTTTACTTCTAATGATGTCTAGATATTCTGATAAATTTGGGTGACTTATAGTTTTTAAAAATTGAGATTTCCCATAAATAGTTATAGAATTGGGTGTTAGTGGAAGACCATTACTACCACATACTTCGGCCGGATGACTCTGAGCAAAAAATGTCATACCCCCCAAACAACGCTCTTCATTTTCTAAAAGGGCAGGACACATTTTTGCAGCTGTAAATAACAGATAGAAAGGTTATATCATAATATTAAGAACATATTTATAAATGACAAAATTTGATACTACTGTCACCACTTTATTACCATAGTTTTATTACTTTGCTATTATTACACCATTTTATGTGTTATATCTTCATTGAAGACATCTTTTCATTAGATGTCCTTATTCCTTATTGAAAAATCATCTCTATACATTCAAAGTATCACCACAAATAAATTAACTCTCTCTTTTAAAAAATATTTGAAGATAATGATATGTAGGATTTATTGAAAAGGTTTGACAATCCAGTTTCCTGTGTTTTATCTATCGCGAATTACTATCGGCTTCTCATATAACCGAGTAACGATGATAACAGATAATGTAGCTACATTAGGTTCATACTGTGGTTTATAAACTATTGTCAAATTTTAAAAACAGCACTTGAAATGGAAGACACTTATCCAATTTCTCGTGCATAAAAAGTGGGAAAGTATTTTTAAACAAAATTTGTGTTAATTAATACTTTTTATATACGTTCATCTTTGACTTTATTGTTACATGTCATATTTTTAGTAAATAACAAATACTACATTTTCAAACATATACTTTCATCACAGACGAGGTATAAAATAGACCGGACATGCAATGTAAATTTTTGTCAAGGGCTTCGAAGCCCCCTTACCACTTTAGTGTCGCATGCGACACTATCGGTTTCGAATAGAATAAAACATAAGCGCTACCGGAACGGTAGGAATTATAACTAAACATAGCAATTATTAATTATTTTTTATTGAAATATGGAGGGTACAGGTAGGCAGGGTGTTGTAACTCAATGCATAAGCATAGGAGCCTTATTTAACGTAGTCCTCGCCGTTTACGCATGCGCATTGTGGAAAATCCTCAACTGGAGGGCAGCACTAACGAACGCAAAGCTGCCAACCGTGTTTATTGCTTCTGTTCGTATAGTAACTAGCCTGCCGAGGTCGAGATCCCCCAGTAGAAGTGTAGTCCCCGAGAATGAGTGCAGTCCCCGCTAGCCCCTTAAACCTGTTAACCCGTTAGCCTTTTAAACCCGCCAGCCGGCTAATTAGAAGGGGCACATGAGATACATACATGTTAAAAAAGCCGCCTGTTTAATAAATAGTGAGATAGATTCATTCTTCGAAATTATTATTTTTTTATTTTACTTTTAATTATATTTGGGTATCCTATAACCAGATAAATTTGTCAATGGATATTAACTTGCTGAACAGAAGAATGGTTCGTGAGGAAAATGGTTTACATAAAAGAACGGGTTCATTTTAACTACAGCGCGCTACTGCTCGTGCACTATTACGCGATAACTGTTGTCTACTCGTATGTTTAGGTGAATAAATGACAATAATTTGATTATTAATTACCATCCTATAATTATAGAAAGAAAAAATTAACAAAAAAAGTCTCTTCTTTACGAATATGCAAGGCCGCGTTTCGATAGTAAGACCAGTTCGGAAGTTACAACAGTTTAAATCTTAAGATTCATCTCAGCATAAAGTGCAATATAATAATATGTTATTATTTATTTTATGTGTATTTGAATAATATTTAAGTATCGTATTTATTTACAATAAGAATTATTATACATTATAACAAAAGTGCGTCCGATGTATTAAACGTTATAATTATTCTATGATTTATATTACTTTCCAACTATTTGTAAAAATGTACATATATAAAATTGATATAAATAAACAAAAATAAGATACATTGCAAAAAATACTGGAATTTTTAATTGAAACCATGAATTAACCATCCAATTTCCTTATTTGTTCAACTTCTCGAGTTATTGCCTTTTGACGAAAACTCCATCAATGGAGAAAGTATCAGGAGAACATGAGCTACAAGGAGGAATTCGGATTTCAAGACCCACCTCTTCAAATAGTATGCTTTCCTGGAAGAAATCCCAGTTTACGGGGAATTTGGCGAATCGCGGAGAATCGAGAAAGTATCATGAGAACGTGAGCAGCAACGAAGTATTCGGATTTCACGTGCCACCTCTTCACATATTATGGTATCCTGTTAGAAATCCCAGTTTACGGGAAAATGTTCCGAAAGCGTTCGTGAGAACATTGGCAGCGCCATCTAGCGGTGGAGAGAAGAGGCAAAATTTCATGCGTTTGCAAGGTGTTCCTATAAAACACTCTCCTGGTCGCAACAATTAACCGATTCTTATGAACGATACCTTGTTGGAAAGCTAAAAGAACGGGCTACAAAATGGCCATTATAGAATTTTTATAATACCTCACTTTCAGTCTCTAAATCGCACTTAAACTTTTCAAATGTAATTTCTATGATGATGTTAACGTTAATAATAAAATTTGTTATAGCTATCTTATAGCTTCTTCTTTTAGCTTTCCGACGAGCTATTGATCATAAAAATCCATCAAGAATTGTGATCAGAATTAATTTTTAAAGTAAATCTCTCGAAAGTCGATAAAACAGGGTCTCAATTGCACGCTGGCGCCATCTAGCGGCGGTGAGAAGAAGCAAAATTTGATGATTTTTCCGGGGGGTCTTTAACAAATTCTCCTGGTCGCTATAATTAACCGATTCTTATGAACGATACTTTGTTGGAAAGCTAAAAGAACGGGCTACAAAATGGCCATTATAGAATTTTTATAATACCTCACTTTCAGTCTCTAAATCGCACTTAAACTTTTCAAATGTAATTTCTATGATGATGCTAACGTTAATAATAAAATTTGTTATAGCTATCTTATAGCTTCTTCTTTTAGCTTTCCGACGAGCTATTGATCATAAAAATCCATCAAGAATTGTGATCAGAATTAATTTTTAAAGTAAATCTCTCGAAAGTCGATAAAACAGGGTCTCAATTGCACGCTGGCGCCATCTAGCGGCGGTGAGAAGAAGCAAAATTTGATGATTTTTCCGGGGGGTCTTTAACAAATTCTCCTGGTCGCTATAATTAACCGATTCTGATGAACGATACTTTGTTGGAAAGCTAAAAGAACGGGCTGTAAGATAGCTATAACAAATTTTATTATTAACGTTAGCATCATCATAGAAATTACATTTGAAAAGTTTAAGTGCGATTTAGAGACTGAAAGTGAGGTATTGTAAAAATTCTATAATAGCCATTTCATAGCCCGTTCTTTTAACTTTCCAACAAGGTATCGTTCATAAGAATCGGTTAATTGTTGCGACCAGGAGAGTGTTTTAAAGGAACACCTTGCAAACGCATGAAATTTCGCCTCTTCTCTCCACCGCTAGATGGCGCTGCCAATGTTCTCACGAACGCTTTCGGAACATTTTCCCGTAAACTGGGATTTCTAACAGGATACCATAATATGTGAAGAGGTGGCACGTGAAATCCGAATACCTCATTGCTGCTCACGGTCTCATGATACTTTCTCGATTCTCAGCGATTCGGCAAATTCCCCGTAAACTGGGATTTCTTCCAGGAAAGCATACTATTTGAAGAGGTGGGTCTTGAAATCCGAATTCCTCCTTGCTGTTCACGTTCTCATGTTACTTTCTCGATTCTCAGCGATTCGGCAAATTCCCCGTAAACTGGGATTTCTACCAGGAAAGCATACTATTTGAAGAAGTATCTTGAAATCCGAATTCCTCCTTGTAGCTCATGTTCTCCTGATACTTTCTCCATTGATGGAGTTTTCGTCAAAAGGCAATAACTCGAGAAGTTGAACAAATAAGGAAATTGGATGGTTAATTCATGGTTTCAATTAAAAATTCCAGTATTTTTTGCAATGTATCTTATTTTTGTTTATTTATATCAATTTTATATATGTACATTTTTACAAATAGTTGGAAAGTAATATAAATCATAGAATAATTATAACGTTTAATACATCGGACGCACTTTTGTTATAATGTATAATAATTCTTATTGTAAATAAATACGATACTTAAATATTATTCAAATACACATAAAATAAATAATAACATATTATTATATTGCACTTTATGCTGAGATGAATCTTAAGATTTAAACTGTTGTAACTTCCGAACTGGTCTTACTATCGAAACGCGGCCTTGCATATTCGTAAAGAAGAGACTTTTTTTGTTAATTTTTTCTTTCTATAATTATAGGATGGTAATTAATAATCAAATTATTGTCATTTATTCACCTAAACATACGAGTAGACAACAGTTATCGCGTAATAGTGCACGAGCAGTAGCGCGCTGTAGTTAAAATGAACCCGTTCTTTTATGTAAACCATTTTCCTCACGAACCATTCTTCTGTTCAGCAAGTTAATATCCATTGACGAATTTATCTGGTTATAGGATACCCAAATATAATTAAAAGTAAAATAAAAAAATAATAATTTCGAAGAATGAATCTATCTCACTATTTATTAAACAGGCGGCTTTTTTAACATGTATGTATCTTATGTGCCCCTTCCAATTAGCCTGATCGCGGGTTTAGAAGGCTAACGGGTCAACAGGTTTAAGGGGCTAGCGAGGGACTGCACTCGTTCTCGGGGACTACACTTCTACTCGGTGATCTCGACTTCGGCGGGCTTGTTACTATACGAACAGAAGCAATAAACACGGTTGGCAGCTTTGCGTTCGTTAGTGCTGCCCTCCAGTTGAGGATTTTCCACAATGCTCTCTTATATGTTTTATTCTATGCTTCGGCTTCACATTTTTTACTACGAGTGGCACATCTAGTATTCGTACCACTTTACGTTACTGAGATCACGGTGGTCCGCGTTGTGTTCTTTTCCGGCTATACTGCTCGAAGAGGTCGGTTGTACTTCCAGGATTGACTCTTCTGAGTGGACAACATGACGTGAGTTTTTAATCTCTCTATATCTTATTAATCCGTAACACGTTCTTATAAATATAGTGAAAATAATACAATATTATACACAATAATTAATTGCCATGTTGATTTTTTTTATAATAAGAATATTTCAAAAACTACACGCGTAACTATTTATGTTGAACCATGCAAGGTATTAACTGTTGATCGTTACCATATTACTCGATAAAAAGTAATATTATTAAATAAATATATAAAAGATATACGTTTACAAAGTTAGGATTTCTTTGTTTCTATTTGATATACATAAATTTTTTCTAATAAATCGTAAGAGCATAGCAGTACTTTACCTAACCTTTATAACAATTAACAGGTCCAAAGTATCGCGTGATACTCTGTATGAGTGCGTAAATGGCGTAATTACGAACTCCAAAGAAAAGAAGAGGAAATTCTTGGAAACAGTGGAACTACAAATTGGCCTTAAAAACTATGACCCACAAAAGGACAAGCGTTTTTCTGGCACTGTCAAGTATGTTTCACCTGACGATGAGGGTTCTTTTCGATGTTCATTTTCTATTATATATTAAAAAGTAGCAAAAGTTAGTATGCACGAAAAGGTCGCTTCATTAAGTCAGGAAGCTGGGTTTTTACCTGGCGGACCATTACCCAAGGTCTTAAAAAACTGGGGAGGTATTTTTTACCGCTATATATAGGCAAGGATCATGAGACATGATCCTGCTGGTAAGTTCTCAACAAAAGTGACGCCATTTTTCATCTTCATACATTTGAATCTATGTTCAGTGATGGTATTAACGCATGTATTATCTGATATACCTATGCTGTGAAAATTTTGTTTCACTGAGAACATTAACCTCATATAATTTTATTAAATTCTAAAAGAATAAAATCAAGTTTTAAACGTATTCTTTAATATATCACTATATAAATATCTATACAAATATAATCTATTGATATCAGGTTGAAGAATATTCCTCGACCAAAGATGCAAGTGTGCGTCTTGGGTGATCAGCAACATTGTGACGAAGCCAAAGCAAACAACATCCCGTATATGGATGCAGAAGCTTTAAAAAAATTGAACAAGAACAAGAAATTTGTAAAGAAACTAGGTACATAATTATGCTCTTTATAATTGTTACATTTCCAAAAATCTTTTTAATTAGTTTTATCCAAGTACTTAATTTGTAGTTTATGTATGTATTATATCTATACCTTCCCAAAAGCACCATCATTAAATATCATTTGTAATATTGGTGGTCGTCAAGTGGAAGGAGAGTAAAATCTTCACTTGGTGAGGGCAATGTGCTTTATCATATTGCACCTCAATCCGTGTCGAGACAATAATTTATATATAATATAATTAATTATTACTAATTTGCTTTACATCAAGTAATACATATATTTGTATAAATGAATTAATGTGTCAATAATGTGTTTTAATAGCGAAAAAATATGACGCGTTTTTGGCCAGTGAGTCCTTAATTAAACAAATTCCACGTTTGTTGGGTCCTGGTTTAAATAAGGCGGGTAAATTCCCTGGTCTTCTCTCGCACCAAGAATCCATGGTTGCGAAAATCGACGAAGTGAAAGCTACGATCAAGTTTCAAATGAAGAAGGTAAATTTTGTTTAATAACACGATAGTATTAGTAATTCTCATAGACCTATGTAACGATTGATTATGTTTGCGACAGGTACTTTGCTTATCGGTGGCTGTAGGACACGTAGAAATGACTCCGGATGAGCTTGTACAAAATGTGCACTTGTCAATCAACTTTTTAGTATCATTGTTGAAAAAACACTGGCAAAACGTTCGTTCCCTCCACATTAAATCTTCCATGGGACCTCCTCAAAGATTATTCTAATAAGTTTGCTACTTATACAAGATGGACATACAATGCAATAAAGAAGATGAAAACCAAAAACTCATTGCCTTTTTCTATTTCTCACATCATCGCATTCTTTTTTACTAAATATCAATTTCATAACTATATCTTACAACATATAAACAGAGAACTTTTATCAATGCGTCAACTATCTAACGTTATTACTTCAGAAAATAAAAAAAAAAAAAAAAACCTAACTGCCATATTATCGCCACATGTTGGAGTTCCTGTTCTTCGTTCCTCTAAAAACTCAAGATACTCTAAACACAATGCGTTATGCTTGCACGTGTTCCCATGTAAAGAAGAAACACGAGAAAGAAATAAAAGTATAAACGTAACAACCGGAATTCGACGTAAACCGTCGTTTGAACCGAAAAAATAGACCCTTTGGGATGGTTGGGCTAGTAACAACTATGAAGAATAAGAATACAATAGAAAAAGAAATTCAGGTACCTGCGGCTTATGCCACATGGCTCGGAGTAAGATGACCTGGCACGATTTCTAAGACATCGTGCTGCGTGCACGTGCAGATGCAGGAAAGCGGCGCGGGTCTGCGATTCAAAAGCTGACGCTACATAGGTACGCTATTTTTGACAAGTCTTAGAGAGGATGCCGCATAGTAGGAGGCTCTTGAAGAAGCACATGGTCTCGTATTCCAGTCCGTCAGCGGATGCCATCGGTACGCTCACTTGTGCTCCAACAACAAGAGACCGGACTTCGCACGATATCTTCTTCACCGTTCTTCCATTGATCTTTACATACATTTAATTTTATTATTTTAAATTAATATACAAGTAAAATTGCACTGTGATTATTGTAATCGTTATAAACATCATAATGGACATAGTTGAGAAATGAAAAGGAGATTTTACAGGTGATATATAAAAAATTAAACGTTTTAAATATCTTTTAAGTATAGTAGCAGGATCGTTGATGTTATATTAACATTAGTTTCTATTTACAAGTAAGCTGGACATTAGAATGTTGAAAACATCGTAAGCTTCAATTGTAACGTAAATATGATTACAGATAGAAATTGATCGTCGCACGTTTTGAATTTTCTCATGAGATAAAGACGGGTTTTTGTTTTGCGGTATACTTAAATTATTGAATTTTATTATCAAAGGATACACGAACTAAAGGAACGTTTGGATCCATGAAAAAGATCCATAGTCTTTTATATTTGATCAATAAAGTGTCGCAAAGTGTCACTTTGAGTGAGAGTGGACATCCTTATCAGCGATATCAGTGGACAGCAGAGGCGACAAAACGGGAGATTGTCAATGAGTGGTTGAACAATGATTAGTATCAAGAAGCCACAACGTTCCTAGAGTTCCACGTTTTCGAAATAATCCTACCGGAATTTCATCCAGTCATTTAATTATGCCGATGGTGCATTTTATTGAATATCGCGCGATATCGTTGCCGCAAAGTAGTAATTCCCGAACGGTCGATTATCTATGTTTGTAAAAAACAGAAGCGTGAAATCTGTGATTTGTGTTCTTAAAAAATTTTTTGGATAAGACTACTGGATTTTTGACGGTGGAAGTTATGAAGGCAAGTTATCGATAGAGATAGATTGAGCTTTAGCGTTAGAAAGAGAACGAGTATTTATTCGACTTTTTTCGAGCGCATCGTTTCATTCAAATTGATTAATATAATTTTATTTTTATTCTACGGCATTGTATTCATTTAATCTGCTTTTGAACGAGTGATAAGGGGGCTGAAATGCGATGTCAGCTCATTGATAGATCAAATGTCGATCGAATTCAGCGATTGCGTTTTTCGAAACTACGTGCTTTCGAGTAATTTTATAAATTTGGCAAATACCCAAGCGTATAGTCCTTTAAATACTCGATACAATGAAAAATACAATTTCCAAGGAATTTTATTAAATCTTCAAAAGCTGTTTGTTTCTTTAATAACGTTTTGAAGTTTTAGATCACTATCTATGATATCTTTTGATTACGAGCTTGACCGTCTTGCCGAAAATATAACACTTACTCCTAATTTCACTTTTTTTCTTCTAAAAAGAAATTTATATCATAAATACATATCAACAAATTATACTCTCTGTGTTCCAATTGATGGTACACAACAAAGCTCTGAAATTAAATAAATTTGTTTTTTAACTTTATTAAAATTCGAAATAAATGTAATCAGAATAAATTAAACGAAATACTTTTATTTTATTAATCAACATCAGGAATATATTGTCGCCTTGACTTCACTTTTGAAGAAGTTTTTATTATTTGTTTTATTTAAAAAATAAACAAAATACTTGCAAAGCAATCTATTTTTTATATTTTTTAATAAATTTGCACCTATAGTAATATAATTAACAATAATTAAAACGTCTTTATAAAAATGTATAACATAATCGGGGACAGAGGGTGTAATTCCTTATTGCAAGTAAAGCGCAATTTTATTTGATTCTTTTTAATATGTGAAATAGATAACACATCGAAAGAGATGATACCAAGGAAGCGCTTGCATTTATTGCTTTATATTCTACGGGTTCTTTACGTATTTGGCGAGGAGGATGCGGGCGAAAGAAATTTATCGTTGGGTCTAACACCGAACGATCTTCAAGAGTACTCATCCTTTGATAAGGACGAAAGTGTAACCGAAACGGAAGAAGAGGCTTATCCACCCACACGAAATTCCATCGTGTATGAAAACGATATAAAATTTTCGAAGAGTGACATTTTTACGGAAGATATCGTTGTAGATAACAATTTAGAAAGATACCCATTTCCGGTATTAACGGAAGAGGGATTGAATTCGTCCGTATTCAATGCTGATATCATTGAAGTTCATTTGAATATATGCGGTCAATCGAGGGTGATCAATGAAAATAGTAAGTTTGTTGATATGTTTAAAATAAAAATGTCTTTAATTTACAATCAGCTTCGTACGATAAGATTGTCTATTCTCGCGGTTAAGCAAAATTCGAATCGACCGCGATCGAAATATGGCGGTGATTTAAATTTCATAAATCGCTAAAAAAGACAGAGAATAAATGATCATTTTCTTTTATGATTTTTCTCTTTCAATAAAGAGCACCAAAAAAGAAAAGTTTATTTAGTACATGAACATGTTTTCTTAGATATGGAGATTGGGGATGTAAAGGATTTGAAAGTGAATGAATTTAAGAGCGAATGGATACAGATTTCTTGGGCCGCGCCCTGTCCAAATGTACCTAATCCTATTAATTATACGGTTACAATATATGATGATGAAACAAGTATATCATACAATGTTACAAATAGTCAACTGCTTGTAATGTACAATGCTACCGGGCTCAAACCATGTACACTTTACACTTTTACTGTAACTGTAGTGGCAGGACATTGGAAATCAAATGGTGTTAATGTAACAGAAGAAACGAGTTCCGAGAGTGAGTGTTGTTATTGCAAAGACATATTCAATTTTATGAGATATGATTCTGTCTGTTATATGTAAATTTACATTTTAGTCAACCATATCGGAGAAGTAGAAAATATACACTTTTTTGAACCTAGTAGCGACCAAATAAATGATACCAAAGAAGTTAATTTGGGTTTGGCTTGGGATGCTCCAGAAAAATATATTAACTGTAAAAATAATTATAAAGTTATACAGTGTACTAATAACTCTTGTGATGATAGTATTGAGGGTACATCAAATACAAACTATATAGCACGGAAACTTTTTCCTTGCACCGAATACACTTTTATTGTGAAAGTAGTGTCCTTGTTTGCCGAATCTACCGGAATAAATGTAACTAAGACAACGAAAACAATAAGTATGATTCTTTTGAACTTTCAGCCATACTAATGATTGAATAGAAATGCAGTCTAACTTGTCATTTGTAGCTCCTACCGAGCCTGTTCAACTGACCGCAGAACCTGGTAATTTTGCTTTAAAAATTCATTGGAAACTCCCTACATTTGGCAGCCAATGTGTTAAGGAATATCGTGTTATAGTATCAAATATAATAGAGCATACGCCAAATACATCGGTAGTAATAGAACATTTAAATGCTTGTACTTTGTACGAGATTAATGTAAATGCAGTTGACAAAGACGAGAATAATGGAGACTTTGCTACAATCAAGGAGAGAACAAATGCGCACAGTATGTAAAAAGTGTATTGGAAGCTCACTTTTTAAATCAGATTAATGCATAATTATATAATAATTTGTTTGAATTTGTAGTCACGATACCTCCTATATTACTTGAAACTACACCTGGAAAGAACAATATATCAATGTCATGGTACATTGAAAATGTATTAAATAATACTTGTAAATTGCAATCTTTACTAGTTACGTGCAATGATATGTATATCAATGGTCATGGCTATACGCCCAGGTCTGGGTATACCATAGAATCCTTGAATCATCTGAAATTACCTATACATATAAATGTAACTGTAACAAATCTTACTGCTTATACGACATATAAATGTCAAGGGATTGTTATCAATGAAGCAGGAAACAGCTCATTAATTGAATCAGATAATATTAGAACACTAGAAGATAGTAAATACATTTATAAAGCTTACTATTCTGGATAGTATATGCACAATATTACAATATTACTTCTTTTCAGTATCAAGCCCACCGACTATTAGTGTAGAAAACATAACAGATACCCAATTTACTTATGTTTGGAAGGAACCTATATGTCTACCAGGAATATTGATAGAGTTTCAAATAGATATTACATGGACATCTCTTTTTGTAAGACCAGATTGCTGTACAAATGAGATGTTTGGAAAAGATAGCATAACAAATATTAGTGGTTCACTATTGCATTATGATTCGAAAGGAAGACCATACACACGTTATGTTGTAACTATTAAAGCTAAAACTGCTGCAGGTTGGAGTAATGACAGTTCACTTGTGTCATTTAAGACACCACCTGGAAGTAGGTCCGAGCAAATATATTTTATTGTATTATATGAACTGTAATAGATTATTATGTATAATTTCTTTAGTTTCAGGACCTGTTTCTAACTTTTTATATGCCATTGAAGAAAATAAAAATAATGCTAATATATTAGAAACAGTTTTAACATGGAATCTACCATGTTTCTCAAATGGGCATATTGAGTCTTTCCTTATATCTGTACATGGTACAAGGACTGGTTATAAATCCCATATCTACTCCCATATTTTCTCTATTAGAAAAACTGATATTGATACGGTTGATAAAAATGTTACATATTCAATGGGTCTTCCACTATTGAAAGCAGAATATAATTATACATTTTCCATATCAGCTAAAGTTATGAATGTTAAAACTTGGGGAGTAGCAAAAAGTCATAAAGATGTATTGTTTCCTGCTGGAAGTATGTATCTTATTGTTAAAACTTTTAATATTTACATTTGATTATTAACATTTGATCTATTATTGCAGTTCCACTAGAACCTACTGAAGAATATATAAAGTCAATTACTATAGATGCCTATAAAGCACAAAGATCTACTACATCAGTTACCATTTTACTTCCATTATTTTCTGATGATAATGGTGACATTAAATATTATGCTATAATGGTTTCACGGCAAGGGTTCAATCATGAATCACAAACAAGATTTAATTTGAGCCAATATTCATGGCCTAATGTTTCATCGTGGGAAGAATCTATGCAGAATGATTTTTCCATACCTTATCAAGCTACTAGACCACAATGGCTCCCTTTTCGTAAGTCAAATATAAATAAATGAAATAGTTACTTTGTTTGAACATAAAATTTATAGGTACTTTTGTATTCATTTTTCTAGCAACTCATGTTGCTGATTATGGTCATATTAAAGCAGTAAAATATGTAGTTGGTCAAGATACAACTTGTAAAGAAATATCATCTAATACAGATGGACGATTGTATTGTAATGGGCCGCTTAACCCTGATACATGGTATCATGTTAGAATGCGTGCTTTTACTTCTGGAGGTTTTAGAGATTCACCTCTTTTTTTGATAAAGACAAGTTTGTATAGTATAGAACTTTAACATTAGCTATGTTACTTACATTCTTTTACAATATTTTAACTAAAAATATTATGTGATCTTTGCATATGCATTATAGATGCAGAGCTAAATGTTGGCGCTGTAATTGGAATTGTGCTTGGAATTTTATTTATGGGAATTTTAACAACTACAATGCTTCTTATACGAAAATGTTCTCCATATACGTAAGTTCAAGTTATTTTTCTTTATATAATTTTTTCTATATTGTTGACAATTTGTATGAAGATGAAATCATTACATAATCACTTTAATCAGTACAGTAACATTCAATAGATATATCAAATATTGACCAGTTGTACATTTGTGAGAAATAATCAATATTTATTCTGTGACTCAGAAGGATGTTGTAGCTATAAGACCCAAGGTCACTGAATGCATTTGTCATAGATTTAGAGTATGTGTCATTTCACATGAAGTAGTTATTAAAGTGATGGTTATCCAGAAGAATATTGTTAGTTATTTGGTACTTTTATCATGGTTCCATTTAAATACACAATTAAACAATAAAGTAATAAGCATAGTATACTAATTTCCTTAAAATTAAGTCCATACATTTAGTTATGACTTCTAACTTTTGGCGAAAAAAGTAATTATATCTTTACTGGATAAAGTGCATTTAGAAATTGTTATTTTGACTTTAGTTACTCATTAATCTTTTTATTTAAAGATGATATCAATGATTATTAGATACTATCTCGATGATTATTATACTGGTATAATTGTACATGCTCTTATAATATTTCACATGATACATTTTAATTATTAGTTCAATAAATATTGCAAATATAAAATAAAAATTATAAGTTAATAAATATTGAAGAGTTTATTTTTTCGATTTCAGAATATTACGTAGACTTTTAAATTCTGAGATGCCTGGTTCTCCGTTACCTGCTCCTTTTACTAGGAAAAAATTCCTTGCGCATTGTCAACAACTTATTGATAATCCTGGTAAATTGAGCAATGAATTTAGGTTACTTCAAACTTTGAGTGTGGATCTACAGATGCCCTCGAATACTGGTTGCTTGCAAGCTAACAGAAAAAAGAATCGATACTCAGACATCCTACCATGTATATATTATATTTTTTAAACATAAAAGTTTTATAGATAATCTGTACTAATTTCAATTTAATCATGTTTATAGATGATTTTTCAAGAGTGAAACTAGAAATAATTGATAATGATCCTAACACAGATTACATTAATGCATCATTTATAAAAGTAAGTACATTAGTTATCATCAATTTATTATACGATATAACAAACACTGTATTATAGGGTTATAGTGGAGATGACGAATATATAGCTTGTCAAGGACCAAAAGAAGATACAACATATGACTTTTGGAGAATGATAGATCAATATGAAGTAAACCTTATTGTTATGTTAACTCAACTGGTGGAAAAGGGTAAAGTAAGTATTATTTCAAGTATTATTTAAATTGCTGATGACTCAGATATAATATACGTACATTATCTTTTAGGTAAAGTGTCATCAATACTATCCATTAATCAGAGAAACTTTTGGATATGAAAATATAACTATACGTTGCACAAGTGAATTAGATTTTAGAACATACACTCAAAGAACATTGATATTACAAAAGGTTTCTATTTACTCAAATATTTGCATTATATTTATATCATAAATCATATTGTAAAGTGTTGACTTTTGTAGGAAAATAAAAAAAGGACGATAACACATTTTCACTTTAAAGATTGGCCAGATCATGATGTTCCAGAGGACTTTGACTCAATGATTAATTTTTGCCAAATTTTGCGTCGTCATATAACTGCTAATAAAGGATTTGTTGTTATTCATTGCAGGTATTATCGCGTATCAGTAAAGACAATAGTATTTTGTTGCAAGTAATGCAAAGAAAAAAAATAATACCTTAATAATGCAAATATATGTTCTTAGTGCAGGAATTGGTAGAACAGGAACATTAATAGCCATTGACATTCTCTTACAACATCTCAGAGATAATAGAAAATTAGATGTATTTGGGACTGTCTATAGACTGAGACATCATAGAATAAATATGGTTCAACGAGAGGTACAAAATAGGAAATCCAAATTATAATACTATTATATATAGCATCTAATAATTAGTGATTAATGTTTTAAATTCTAGAGTCAATATGCTTTCATATATAACTGTATAAAACAAGTACTCAAAAACCCATATTTTTTAAAGTCATGTAAGTTATTCAAAAATTATGATTACAAATTAAAATTAATTAATTAAAATTTAAAGAAAAATAATGTTAAACTCTTTTGTACAATACAGACAAGCCACCTCCTGTGGGACCAGTGTACGATAACAATTCTAAAAGTTTAAGCGAACCAACAAATTCAGATGTCAACGTTGCAATAGATCTTGAAACATGTATGTAATTTTCTCATACAAACTTTATTTGTTATTATATAAAATATACAAGTCACACTTATGGTATACAATTGAAAAATACGATTTCTAACATTTTCTTAATACTGGTAATGAATTTTGTTTAGGAAACTTGAATATTCTTTCTATTTATTTTCATACGTCGACAAATGTATAATCGAATGTATGCTTTAATGCCAGACTGAATGCGCATCAAATTAGTCAAGATTTCTTTATTGCACTTAATAAGACAATTATACATTTTATGCAACTCACAAGAGATATTTATAAAATTATACAGAACAAAGTAAGCAAAAAACCTAGAATATTAAAAGCACATTGTAACAGTTTATAGACCAATAATATGGTATAATCTTTTTTTTTACAGAACATTATAGTAAAAAGACTTGACACATTAAAGATAATATGAAAAGCAAATGTGGTAAAAATATTTATATATATTATATCTTGATTAATCTTTTATTGTAAATGTTGTAAACTAGTCGTTAGTATTAACATTTGTAAAATTAAGCATTCGTAACAAATATTTTGCTATATACGGAATGTACTTATAAGAACACATTATTAATGAATAATGACAAGTGACAGTAATTGTGATCATGATATTATACGAATTTAAAAGCATTAATTTATAGATATTTATCATTATTAAAAAATACTATAAAAATGTGATAGAAGAAATATTTATGTTCTCTCATAACTTTATACATCTTCATATACCCTATGTACAAATTGTACTGATAAGTACATTTATTATATTTAATTTAACATTTTAATGTAAAACAATATCCTTTGTATAAAACAAGTAAATTTATTAGATAAATTAATATCTATATTTTGTAGAATAATCTTTCGGCGAAACAACTAGACCTCGTCCTTTCCTTGCACCTCTATAGACAGTCTCAATGATATCAATCATTTCTTGTTTATCTTCCAGTGTCCAATTTATTTTATTATTATTACCTGTACCTAAGTCAATCATTATATGTTTATTTCTAAAGAAAAACATAACTGTGCAAGGATCATATAACTCATACCTAAAAAATAATTTATAAATATTCGTATCTCATTTCGTCATTTGTATAAGTTGTCATTGTCATGTCAACATAATATATTGAATAAATTTACATTTTGTTGAAATCGGGAACTTCTGTGATATCCACTAGATATATCACTGCAAAATTTTTAACCTTTTCTGCAATGTTGTACAGAACTTCATCCATTTTCATACACGTAGGATCCCAGTCATGCCCAAATCTAATAACCTGGAAGAAATATCACTACAGAAAATTGTACGTAAAATAGTTAAACTTAACCATTTAGGTTACATGCATAAAACCTACAACTACTCGGTCTTCCTCTGATAAAATAGCTTGATCAACTTGCCACCCATTATGTAAATGTGATAGCATATAAGACATTTTGTTATTTTTTAAAAATTAATTACTCATAAAAAATATAATTTTGTAACTTTATTATGATTTCAGTACACTACACAGAATCAAATGACAACACAGGTGTTCAAATCTTATGAAACTCAAAATTCAGAACTTCTGCAATAGAGGACTATAGTGTCACTGCGTTTGCAGTGCCCTCTTTAGTAATGATATGAACAGAGAGAAAACTCTCTCTCTCTCTCTCTCTCTCTCTCTCTATTTTAGCAGATGTCAATTTTTGTCTCACGGTCCGGGGACCGGGAGCTCTGAGACCCCCTTACCATTTTAGTGTCGCATGCGACAATATCGGTCTCACCGCTCTATATCGTAGAGGGCGTAAGAAAACCTCTGTTTTTTTCACGATCGGTATTTCAGTATATGGGACACGAAGTACCGTAAGATGACAGGTCTATTCTTATACTTCGTCTGTGATTCGGGCTTGGAAATTCCACTGGATGTGTCACGTTGATGATAAAGTAGTGTTATTGTTTCTTTTAATTATCTTATTATTAATGGATTGATTAAAATATATTTCTATAATGGCGTCACCGATTGATGTTAAAAATATTAAATACATTTATCAACTGCCATCTTTAGAACGATCAGAAATTTGTAAAATATTAGATCAAAATGACAAGTGGGAAGAACTTGCGGGTAAGCAACAGTTAAAAAAGTGTTTCTTATTTTGCTTTGCTTACTTTTACCTATTCGTTATAATTTATAGGTAAATGGATGCAATATGATGCATACACTATTCACAATTTACGAAAAGAAAAGAATCCTACTGATGAGTTACTAACCAATTGGAGCCTTCAAAATCATACTATTTTAGAGTTGTTTATTTTATTATCGAAAATGAAACAATATGAATCAATGGTTTTTCTAAAGTCATTTGTCGACAATAAATTCCATTGTTTGTTAAAGAGTGACAATGATAATCTTTTAAGGATATCTAATAAACAACGAATGAAGAAACATAGTAAGGATTTAAAGATTGGTGCGCAGAATTTTAATCAAAACATTTCTCCTCAGCCAAATGCTAAGAAAGTAATTGTCGATGAAAGTACCAAGGAAGCATCTTATAAAATAATAAATCAGTCTTTAGATAATATACAACCTGTAGTTACGTCTAGTAACTCAAATAATTTACTTGTGCCATCTCTTGTGCATAATTTATTATCACCTTTACAACAGAATAGAACTAATTCTCGAAAATCTTCATTACCTGTACCAACTCCAGAAGCAACTTTACCACATGTTCCATATAGTGAACTTGAAGTTGCAACCAACAATTGGCTAAAGCATAACATGTTGGGGAAAGGTGGTTTTGGAATAGTTTATAGAGGTACAATTATTTATTACAATATATATACTTGTATTTTTGTGCATTGAAATTAAAAACATTTATTACTGTTATAGGAATATGGAAAAATACAAATGTAGCTATCAAAAAGCTAGAACGAAGAGGACCGGACTCAGATGAAAGTTATTTAATTCAACTTCAACAATCGCTTAAAGAGATAGAAATATTGAATTCCCGTCCGCATGAAAATATTTTGCCATTGTACGCATATAGTTTAGGTGGTCAAGCACCCTGTCTTGTATATCAATTGATGAAAAATGGTTCCTTGGAAGACAATTTACTTTTAAAACATAAAAGTCAACCATTGTCTTGGCTGCAACGGCATGAAATTGCAAAGGGTACTGCAAGAGGCTTGCAATACCTGCATACAATTGGAAAGAAACCTTTAATTCATGGTGATATTAAAAGTGCAAACATTTTACTAGATAAAAATTATGAGGCTAAAATTGGAGATTTTGGTTTGGCAAGAGAGGGTGAAAAAGATTTCATGAAAGTAATACATTACAAAGTTAATAAGTCTAAAATAAAGCCTTCGCTAATTTAATTCTGTCTTATATTTAATATTTTGTTTAATAGGTGAGCAAAATTCATGGCACAAGACCTTATTTGCCAGATGATTTTCTATATGGGAGGCAATTATCCACAAAAGTAGATACATACAGTTATGGAATTGTATTGTTTGAATTAGCCACAGGATTTCCACCTTACGACGATTCTAGGCCACAAAAGAAATTTCTAAAAGAATTTATAGATAGTTTTGAAGATCAATATTTGCCTTTATTGATTGATAAAAAAGCAGGTGAAGAAGACAAACAAGTGTACAGTAACTTTATAGTACTAGGAAAATGGTGTACCAATCGCATGGCCCAAAATAGGCCAGAAATGGAACTTGTTTTTCGCAAATTAGATGATTTATAATATTTTTCATATTTCCATCACCATGACTTATTGTTGTACAAATATTTTATACCTTATAAGCATAGATATTTGGCTACATGGATGACATGTCATATGTAAATAAAATAATCATGCGATCATGGGATAGATGAAAACAACTCATGGTGAGCTGTAATTGATAATATTTCAATTATTTAATGTTTAATGTTTATATCTTAATATAAACAACATATTTTACTTTATTTATCAAATTACAAATATTTCTTACAAAATTATACAATGCTGAACTGTTATCAAGTTGATTACATTTTTTTTCAGATTAAAACTTATGTTTACATGAATAAATAACATAACCAAATACAGAATGTACTTACACATATTAATAATGATTTAAATCTTACAATTTTATTTTTCTTCAAAAACTACAAGTTGCTGGATTATGAAAGACTAACTTTCTTTCTTTAATTAACAATATTTGAATACAAAGACTCTTTATATTTCAGATAAAATATATAATTGTTCACAAATTGAATTATTGTTATTCCTCTCGACTTTTGTATTTATAAGATAAACTGATTAGGAATTATTTACATGGATTATTTTAGAGTACTAGTCTTGAATAATAATGAACATCCCAAAAAAATGTGGAATGACAATATTACAAATGAAGTATATATCTTAAATATGTTAATTACTAATATTTGTCATATTAATTTTCCCATGACCAGTCTTGAAATAGTATTGAATTTATAAAATCTGTATCAATATAATGTGGAAGTAATGGCAATATAAAGAAGGCACCCTTTTCTGAGTGCCACTTTCCTTAATACAATTATCTTGAAATAATTTTAATACAAGGCTTAGATTTGGTGCTTTTTTTACTGCTGTAGCTAATAATATGATAACTACGCCGTTATATCATTAATATTGATTCAAGTTTTAATTTGATTTCAAAAATTACAATCTAGTAAACTTCTAAGAACTTACCTATTATTACCTGCCTCCCAAACAATTATTTAAAATATATAATATATATAATTATATATATATATATACACACACACACGCGCACGTACGCTCATACACTCAATTCGTAATCTCTCATCCACTTGACTAAATGATTAACACAATAATTACGTAAATTTATCCAACAATATTTCATTTAAAACAGTGCTCGTTAATTTGTATAAAACTTATAGAAAAACAACGATTGACTGGGAAACAAAGATTGACAAAAGTCGATCACTATATAGAAAGATCTTCATAAAATTACCGTCCAGAGTGGATGCATTTGCAACTCGAAAAGTGGTTGCAACTATCGAGCGTTCTATTTTCCATGTCGCTTTTTTGCAAATAAATAAGATAGATCTTCATCGATAAATCGATTAACTGAACAAATCTGTTCTCGATGTGATTTTCTTTATAGTCGGCAAGATACGTATGGCTGTATATTGACCATAGCCCAAAGGTATCCTGAGATCCGCACTGTCCCTTCTATCGTGATCCTGTTCTTGCTGTTGCTGCTGTTTATTAAACACCCACAAAGTGGCTGCCAATGATAAAACGATCGTCGTTACACCGCCAATGGCTAAAAAGTAGATTATAACCGTCTGTGCGATTGGAAGCACTTGGACAATCATTTTCAAAGTGAACAACCAAGTACGTGGTAGGGTTGGAATGGTCTGCAAATAAAGTATATTATCGAGGTAAATTAAATAGTACGATATAAAGAAGAAACCAAAAATCAAAACTTACCAAATCGGTCCAGAACAACGGTATCGTCATGTCATTAAAAGGCGTGATCTTCGGATTGTATCGCGTGTGTTCCATTACGAGATTTGTTTGCATCCTTGAGTTCACGTGCATCGGTACGCCCACGATCTAAAGATGAAAGAATTAACGTTTCTCAGATGATAACGAAGATGCTACATTTGGTAAAAAAAATGTTTGATTTTTTAATTTACTTTAGCCTAAAATATATCATTATTTATCGCTTACGGGTTGAAGTATGATGTCTGAAGAATGTTTTTCTGGATTTGGATGAAGACCTTCCACATCGTTCAACAAGCTTGGATCACCGTTAAGAAAATGAGGTAAGGATACAGCTGCTGGAATATCTGTTGACAAATAATGTAGATATTATAAAAAGAAAGTTCAATAGCTTTTTACAATTACAACAAAAAATCAGCAATATGTACTGTAGTAGCAGGGTGTTAAATCGGAGAGTCCTTTCTTAAGACATTTCTTCATCTTTCGACAGTAACATTCATTGTCCGAATTCGTATCTGGTTGGTCCAAGAAGTTATCAGCTAGGCCGTAACGATAACCTGGAATCCCTTCCTTCGTCAAAACTTCTTCCTTGAATACTATCGGTAATGTTCGACAGAAAGCTTTGCGAAAAACTCTGAAGACAGCACGTTTGTCCAGGTTCGGAGGGAATATCGTTCCTTCCGTGGCACCTCGTATACGGTTGCAAATTGTATTTCTGAAGAATCAAACGCACGTATGTAGACACATAGTAACTAACTCCATACGAAAGATTTATCGCGAAAGATTTTTTCTAAACACACAAGTAGTCGTTTCCAAAGTCCATGGACGATGGTCTTAGAAACTGTTTAAGTTCTATTCACAGATACGTTTACAAAAACAATTAGTATCTTCCCGTACGATCGAAGTAATCTTCCGTGTCCGACCTCCTACGTTACTATTGATCATTTTCGCATAACAGTAAGCCTTCGCAGCTGTGTTACGGGATGGAAAACTTTTATCGATCGCTGTGAAGATTCACGTGTTAAATATAAACTAAAAAAGTATCTATTCTCTTACTCTGGACGAGTTTCATTGCCCTCGACATTAACGTATCCCCAAGTAGCCAAGCCAGGGCTACCGTTGTAAGTTTCGATGCTGAGATATCGCCCATCCTCATCCCTCATATCATCATTCTTACGAATATTTATGTTGATGATGTTCTCGCCTTCGTCGTACATCTGCAGAGAAAATTCGTACTTATTAATCGACATCTATTCTTTGTTGTCATGCAGGTCATTATAAGTAGAGGTATAGGGAATGCGTTCGAGAAAGAACTAAAAGAAACGAGAAGCCGGTTTTCAGTGGTTACTTATAAGAAAAAAGAAAAAACTCGACATATTTTCACGTAGTATGATAATAAATTCCCATTCTAGAATAAAAAAAAAAAATTGTACGCAAGACATTGGAAGCGCAACGTTGTGACAAATGTTTTTGCCAATAAAACAAATCGAAAGATACGAACACTAATGTGTAGGAAAGTAGAATGAATGGTTATTAACTAATCACTGATTGAACGTCGATAATACAAAGTGGCCAGATTTTTAATGGTTCCTTCCGATCGCGTAAACATTCTTCGACTCGACAGAGATAATTATTAAAGGCTGTCAACCTTCTGAACCCTGAAACAAGTCTGGGCGAGTATGGTGAAAGGGATCAAGCGCGAGAGTAAAATTACGAAAACCAGCGGTGGTTCGGACGTTACATACGGTAGCTCGTGAAAGTTTTTATATGTTTTTTCTTATATCGAACAAAGTACACTGACAACCACCAACGTAATTCAACGTCATTTATTGTTTAAAAAAAAATCTAATTGATGAATTTAACAACAACAAGAACTATGTTATAACAACAATTTTTTTGTTTTCACTCTCGTTAGAACACTTCAACTAAGGCATAATAAAGATATAAACGTGATTATAACATGTATCAGAGATGATTCTGAAAAACACGTTAAAAAATAGAAAATCATCTTGTTCCAAAAATTATACCTTTTCAGTAATCATGAGTCTACCTGCTTCTGTCAAGATCACTGTAGCGTGACCACAGTGCTCGATAGCCGATCGTGTGCTCGTTTTGCTAGTCCATGGTAATATTTACGGAAGAAATGGTGCTAAGGGGTGAGCCAATGATTCGATCGATTAATCACGGTTGTGCCAATTTATTCGTGTCTACTTGCACTTTCATATTTTTTACCACTTTGATAGGGATCATAGGGCAACGCGTATTTAAACTGCATGCCTTAGAAAATATCACTCGCCGCATACTCTGTTATTTCGTTAGCTCTCGTGGGACATTAATTTTTTTTACAGAAAGCAATGTATTTACCCTATCGAGGAGACCGAATTTTCGGAAGTTGAGAAAATTTGGTACTATTCCAGTCGCCAATTTGACCAACGAATCGTCGTAGCCCCAGAGATAATCGTAAACCGTGATATTCAGTATCGGTTTGCTATCTAGCATGTTGGCCAGCTGCGCCAGGGGGTAATTAACAAAAAATCCAGCATCATGCAAAGCGGACGACAAACCCTGAAACATAAACTTGTACGTGAGTATACCTATTCATACCTTGCTTTATCCATGATCGAGATACGGATAGAAAAATTCGACTTGGAAGCTGTCCAATCACCCATACGGGCACTTTACGTAACGTCTATGCTGAGTCAAGGTTCTTGCAAGTTCGTATAAACAAAAATCGTTCGAATTGAATTTTAAATACTAAAAACCAGTTAGTACGAAATCAAGTGGCATAAAGGTAACAAAAAAAAAAAAAACAAAAAACATATGTTATAGATCATATTAGACAGAGATCTATTAACCAATGCCATTTCAAATGTGCTATATTTATAAAATACGGTTAACAAACTCTATCTAAACTAATCCTGCATACGAACTATGTTAGCTGTTAGTATTATTATTCTTATACCAATAAACGTCGTAATAAAATATAATTATTATCCATTACTCACCAGCATGGGAATATTCGGGACGCTAATAAAATCTTTTTCAGGATTGCCACGTGATAATTCCGGTACATAATACACCGATCTTCGAGGAATGTAAGTTACAGTCCCGTTATCGTGAAACGTTATGTTCTGATTTTCCAAAAATTCCCTAAGATCAGTACATAAAAACATACGTGAGAATGCATAAATAAAAAGTGGCCAAACACCGTTTGAATTTGATTTAAGTATACTCACTGATATACGTAAGGTCCGACTTCCTGTACTTTAAGTTTCTCCTTTCCTTTTAAAAATTCCACAGGATTGGTAATGTTAAAAATGAATACTTTAAGGTACACATCTATAGGAGGCTTTTCCCATACCGAGTAAAGTAACGTGCCGGGTTTCATTTGTAATTTCTGAAAATAAAAGAGACATTTAAGGAGAAGATACCTTTTTAATGATTTTGTCAACTTTTTATTTACTCCTCTTGTATAATACGTACGTATTCTATGATCACTTTCAGAGGGTTGATAACGTGGAGCGCGTAAGCCAACACGCTGCATATCGCCCCGACCATAAATAGAATAATGCATTCTGCAAAATAATCATAAAAATTATTTCAACGAGAAATCTTTCGATTTCTTGGGATAAATATGTTTTATCCTTTTTTCCCCATCATTAGTTATTCAAACAGGTTCGTAGTAAAATTTAAAAGCGAACTTTTCCACATTCGAAGACAATGGATCGCAATTTGTGGTTCGAATAGGCTAATAAAACTTTTTACTTTCTTCAACGAATAGAAAAATATTTCCGAAAAAGCGAAAACCACAGTGTTTTACGGTATTTCCGATGCCGTTTGACTCATATTCCGGTTCGAACCGAAAAATATTATCGGTTTATTATCCCTAACTCATTTCACTCGACACATGGTGACGCATATCTAATATAAAAACACTGGAGACGGTATATGGGATTTTCTCGTATAAATATTAAATTGCTTTTAACGGAATTTTCTCATTGGATTTTTAACGGAAACATTCCATTGGATTTAACAAATATTTCCGAATACAGCAGCGTCATATTTTTACGTACGATTCACGCTAAACAGAAATTTATGCGAATCGGAAGATTTGCTCAATTTCGAATTTCATTCAAAAAAGAAACTCGTAGGTATATAATATACAGAAGCGCGGGACGACGACCGAAATATTTTCGTATAAATACTTAACGACTTTAACAAATACTTCCAAGTACAATAATGTCACTAATATGCGTACAATTTGTGATGAAGGAACCTTTTTATTTCGATCTAGAAAATTTAATAATTATGAATTTTTCTTTCTCTCTAAATTTCGCTTCTCTATTAATTCTTTGGGGCATGGCAGGAGAGTGGTCAGCCTGTCTAATGGCTAAATGTGTGTAGGGGGATACTTTTTTTCCCACCTAGAAAAACGAAAATTATTTAAAGCGTTGTAGTTACCCTGAAATTTACTTTGTACAATTTTATAAGAATACAATTTGTATGCAATGTGAACCTTTTTTTATTTCCTATAATTCCGTGCATCGAAGAGTACCGAAACGACCTGTTCTAGAGATCGTTAACCGACCGACCAGATACTCATGCGTGAGTTCGATATTATCGAATTCTTCGATCACGGGATTTTTACAAGCGAAAGTTGCTAAACGAAATTCTCCAATTTATGGGTGCAGCGCGCATAGCGATGCATGCTGCACCGCTCACTGGAAATTCTTCGATTCTATAAACGTTGACGTAAAAACTTATCGTATACGTTCGTAGATACAAGCGAACACACACACGGAAAAAGACAATGACGTTCGCAAAATTCATATTATACGAGATAGATTTTTCAAAAAAATTCCAACTTAGGCACGCTAAAACGAAAGGAAAGTCGAATACAAACTAGTCCTTTCATTCGAGATTAGGGATTTCATTACCGGTTTAATCGTTACCGGTATCACCGGTATTTAAAGAAAAAATTGCATTTCGATAATAATCGTCGGATATATCAATAAAAAGGGAAATCATTTGAGAAAACTACATCTTTCGGAAAAAATCAGAATCCGTGGGTTATTTTTAATCTAAAGGTTACAGCTGTCACTGTCAATGAATTGTCTCAACTGTGATATTTTCTAAGAAACCTACTTATTATCAGCGTATTTTGCAATTTAGTTTTTATTTTATTAAAGGGTTAATACAGAAGAATTTTACTTTTTATTATCATATGTCGTTACTTTTCCAAGACATTATTCATCAGCGCTATTATTGGCTAAAATCGGTAATTTTACAGGACTTGTTCGAGATGGACTTCATCTAACGCGTTTTCGTAAGACGCTAACGAGATTCGAGAAACTTGATTCGGTTCGGTTGAAAGCGTGTGAGGCAATAGACGCATGTCTAGACAGAAATTAGGCCAAAGCGCATAACGTATGGGCTAATCTAACTTCATTTTCTTATTTGCCGACAATCGTCAAGCACGACAAGGTCGATCAGAGCATGATTTTATTATGCTTATTATTATTATAGACGAAGAAGAAGCAGAGGGTTAATCGTGAAGCCGTAAAGCCAAGACGACGGACACTAGCCCGAGGACTTTCAGATAACTTCGCAATCGTACGTGAACTTAATTAGATGGAATTATTTATTCGTGACTGACTTGATGGAAGGACATTCGTGTGATTGAGTGACAAAAAAAAGATTCGATATAAATTATTCAATATTTCATGATCGACGTCCAGAATAAGGAAGTCGGTAAAATTTACGGACATCGATACCAGATATTGAGTAGATAATGAACGATTTTGTATGCTAATTCTCCAATGCTTTTTTCTTTTCTTTTTTTATTACTTCACTTTCAACCACGTGAGGAGACTTGATCGAGGAATTGTTTCTTCCGTCGATTTAAAATTCGACTAAACGAAAGGAATGTCGGATTTTTTGTTTAATACGCCGGGGGTCAACGAAACGTGCCCCTTACTTTCGATTCTGTTTACTGTTGACGAAGTATTGCCTCTTTTCAGAAGGCAAACGAGTTCGTTTTCGGAGCAAAGAAAAAAATTATTTCATAATTAATAAAACCCGTGCCAGTCTGTTTCTTTGTTTATATGCATATGTAGGTACACGTAATTACCAAATTTTTCGAACGAATAACACGGAAGTAATTATACAGGGTGAATCACGAATCGTGATCAGTAGAAATTACTTTGTTATTAGCAATCCGATCGAAAATGTTTTTATCAGCTTTTGCATGGTTTCAAGAGAGCTTTAACGTGATAATAAAAAATTATTTGTCAACTCTTTTTTTCATGTTTCAATAAAATAAACATAATTTTTGTACGCTTATCCGTTAGAGAATTTCAAGACGAATTCGTTAAATTTTGGAACAGAACTTTTTTTTTTTCATCTGAGTCGAGAAAAAATTAAAAACTTTGTTTACTTAAATATATTTTCGACCGGACTGTTAAGAGTAGAGTAATTTCTGCTGATCACGATTCGTGATTAACCGTGCATAGTTTATTAATTCGAGTGAGTTTTAAATAAATAACGACGGAGAACAAAAAAGTTGTAAATAAGTGCAAATTAGGTGCAAAATGCTGTGACAGTTGCGTATTCGATTGACATAACGTCGCATTATACCTCGTTCGGGAAAAATAAATTGCAAATTGACGAAGGCACTCCTACGTTTCTTTTTTATTTTTTTATTGCTTAATTACATAGAAATAGTTTATAAGGGGCTAATCATTCTAATCAATAAACATTCTCCAACGAATGATAAGCACCGTTCCTAATCGCTCTTCGCGTAAAGAAATAAAATGGCTGCACGTTTGTAACGCTTTCCGTTCAAATCAAAGGTAACGAACCATAAAGACACGTTGAAATAAGGGAAGATAATTCGATTCGTTACGTAATCAAATTGTAAATTATTTCAATGTGTGCGAATAAAATAAGATGAGCAACAATTATTGTTGCGTGGTAAGTCGAAATTGATTTTTAACGGACTTCGAAAAAGGAGAAGATTACTCAATTCGACGGTAGGACGATGTTGCTTTTTTTCATATATTAACAAATTTATTATGTCCCCGGTAGAAGTTTATATTTTAAACGGCAAAGAATACTCATTAGTAGGTATAATAATTTATTATCTCACAATTTCTGATTATTTTTGGGAAATTCCAAACGTGAGTCAACCAATCCAGATTTCGTAAATATTTCGGCGGTTACGCGTTAAAGGGAAAGCGACATTCTTCCCTCTTGTATTCTCACCATAAACGATCGACCGATTTCAATCGATTTGTCTGGGTAACGGAACGGCATCATGCGTTTCGGCGTACAGAGTATAGACGTTCACCTTGGCTCACTTTTCACATATGATTTATGGTAAATCCGATTAAAGTAAAGGAGACGAACGAAGCAAGATTCAAGCTCGTTAACCGAAATCTTTGATTCCCGGATCGGATGTTCGGACGTAAAAAGTTCCAAAATGTAGCTAAAGTGTCAGAGAGAGTGATGGAGAGAGCAAGACAGCTAAGGTCATCCCCCCGAATCACTTTTTGCAATCATATTACGTATTACGTGATGCCTCACGCTTCATAATAAATATTCCATAAGTATTACGAATACTTGGACTTTCTTCCTTACGACCTTAACGATCATTCAAGGAAAATGATGATGGTTACGTGTACCAGTTCGCCTTCTGCAGGTGTTTTGTACTTGAAACTGATCTTGAATGATATTAGATCATAGTTCATTTACGTAAAGCCGGCCTGGTTTTTTAAGGAAAACGAAAGTTGCTAAAACAGTGGTTAAATAAAGTCGTAAGATAAAATTCGAAAATTCGTCTGAATAGAATAAAGATTGATAATAGAGAGAATAATTAACAGCATAAATAAAAACTGTGTTATGACGACGAATGATCAAATGAGCTAGAAAAAAAGTTATGTCATTCCAATTTGTCGCATATCAAACAGATGTTTCCCTTCAAGACATCGTTAATCTAATCAGATTATTAGTTGTAGAATTGAGTATTAAATAATTGATGTTCATAGGCCTTTCATTTATCATCGCGACATCATCGATACCATCGAGTATAAAGATAATCGTTCGCGAGATAGGGTATAATTATCATCGAAGATAAACAACCATTATGGCTACATCATCCAAGTATATTACCTATATTGAACATAGGATCGAATGGAGAGAAAAACAATCTTTTTTTTTGCATACACGGTATATAATTCGAACATTTACATCGGCAAATATACTGTCGATTTAAAGTACCGACCATCCAAATTAACGAAAAAGAAGATCCGTTAAATGTCAAACGGTTGATTATACCACTACTGCCATTTGAATAGAGGAGCACATTTCAAGGGCTTAGTAGTCGAACGTTTCGCGTTTGTGATTAATAGTTAGTTGCCATTAGAATAAATACAAAGATCTCGAGTTCTTCTTTTCCAAAGTATTTATTCTTTTTCCGCCTATAGACGTCATTTATCTTTCTAAGGATTAGAGTTCAAAGGTTCGGTGATCTAATACACAAAAAGGAGGAGTATTCGTCATCGATTTTAAAGAAGTATACCCGTAACGTTTCCGGTCAGGCTAATAAGAATTCAAATATACGCTCGCAGTGATACCAAACGAAGTAAAAACTCACTGAAAGCATTTGCATATGGCTGTTAATCGGTCTCCTTTTGTAAAAAAGAAGGAATGAAGTTAAATGAATTTTTTTTTATGATCATAAAATACGGACTCGTAATATACGCACATATTTTGACAACCGATAGATGCGATGAGTCTGTTTTATAAGCACGACCGCAGGGGGTACTTTGTGCTCTCGATCGAGTAAAAAGTGTAATAGACGATTATCTCCGAAATTATTCGAAATATCCAAGAATATTTTTGGATCTTTACGTTTCGTAACAAAACCTACATGTATGTGTGTGTGTGTGTCCACTGTAGTGTCTAAACAGCTGAACGGATAAAGTTGAAATTAAAAAATTTCATTCAATGAAATTGAAATGAAAAATTTAGTTACACCCAAAGAAGATACACTGGCAATTGATTTGACTTCTGGTTAAAAAATGGCGGGTATTGAAAAAGTTTTTAAATTCCTAAGAAAAGAAAGAGCCGAGCGCAGCGAGCCGACCATCACCTCCTGCAGAGCCCCCTGGCCGGTGCACACGTTGCGAAGCAACCCTGCGCTGGATTTTTAAACTCACGTGTAGTATAATGGAAAGATTTGGCTCTTTTTGTTTTGCCAATAAGGGTAAAAACACAGAAACGTATTAGAAAATGTTTCAAATAATATAGTGAACCATTAAAAGATTTACTGTAACGAAATATAGTTTTGGCATAATATTACAAATATCTCATAAAGTATTTTTATATGTAAAACTACATTAAAATAAATGCGATTACACGTAACAGTTGCAACGATACATTTACATATGTAAAATGAGGTCATAAGAAGTTAATAACTGATAACTATTACTCTATGCAATTTGTATGTCATTGCAGTTACCAGAATTACTCTATGTACAGGATGATGAATTTAAAAAAGGTCACCTGAAAGTCGTTTCCAATTGCGTTACAAAAAATATGTTACATGTAATTTGAATGGTACGAAAGACCTTTATGCTTATATATAGTTTGTTTTATTTATATTTTCAATTTTATACGATGGATCACCCTCTGGCCAGTTGTACCACGATTTAAGGAATACCCTGCATAATCGCACTACATGTCTGGCATACTGTTATCAAGCTTTCAACAGCAAAACATTGAAATACTTTTAGGAGGATATACTTGTCCTACGAGAGATCTCGTTCTCTCGTTCGATCGATAAGCTGAATAGCTTGTATAGCCATCGACTTCTTCCGTTATTTAAATTCTACGTCAGACATCTGCATTCGCATAGTCAGACATCGTCTATAACTTGTGCAATGCTTTTTGCTTTTCCGCATAACTAGATTTTACCGTGAATAAAAACTCCTTCTGAGAAATGCTATTCGCGAACGACGCCGTGTCGTATGCATCTCAATGCAAATCATTTCTATCGTTACTCCCTACAAGACTCCCATTTTTCACGGATTCAGCATGAAACTCTGAATTTCCCGACTTGACGTATTAAAAAGTCCAGAGTGTCAGCTACGCAAATATCACTTTCCTGAGCTTGAACCTACCACCGTAACTCGACTGACGAGGATCGAACTAATTTGTCGTAGAAAATGAGATACCTTATTGGCAAAGGAGAACTAACAACAAATGTTAAGGTATAGGTAAGAAATAGATGACTACAAGCCATGATAAAAAACAAAGAATGACTTTGGACGATGATAAACAAGCCGTGACAATTGTCGACTGACTGTGTTCGGATTATGATGATATACCGCGTGATGACACATGAAATATGAATATATATTCCACTCTGCTTTGAATGGAAAGTTATGCCACACGAATCCAGACTCGCGCATTTCATTGGGTATCACCGACAACACTTTTTATCGATCATTTATTATGTTAATTACACTTCGTATCTTGCAATGGGTCAGCTTCGATATATCTAACGATTATCACGATGCAATTAATTAGAAATGAAATCGATTAGGTCAAGATTAAAGAATTCATAAGGGGTCACGCTTAGAGTCGGGAGAACGAACGATCGATAATTTTCATCTACAGGAATTATTTTTTCATGAACAGGACGGTATAAAGATGACAATTTTGTTTATTACCATAAATCCATTAACACGATATGTTTCAGTGTCGCAGTTTAAAGAAATCGCTGCAGAAATAAATCTTCCGCGTAAAATAATAAATCGAACGTTCAAACTCTTAGTCATTTTTCTATTTACGATCGGCTAAAGATGCCTATAACGCGCGTAACGTTTAAAGATTCATTTGCATAGGATAATGAGCATCATTTTTGCACGTCAAGTTCCGATTGCTAAGGCGTGAAATATCTCGGGAAGCGAGAACGAGCCCGTCCCGTTCGTTTTGTTATCATCCGACAGCTTTGAAGTATTCGATGCATCAACGTGCGATTAAAAAGCGCACTCTCATTAAAGCGAGAACCGTTCAATGGAGATATAAGGAAACAAATAGACGTTAAAGGTCAAGATCGAGTAGCCGCCTTCGCTTTTCTTCCTGCGTAACGCTTTCCAACTTTCATTCTGGAGAACGGTAACCTTATATAATTCGGAGTCATACTGAAAAACGTTCGCGCGAATCTTTTCCAATAAAATCCTCGAGTGTTTAAAACTTTTATATAGTGATATAAATGTCTAGTCGAATATTATATTCTTTTTTTACCTCCCTTCACCCCTCAGGATAGACATAGAGATGGGAATCTGTACTATGACATCTCGATAAATTAAAAACGAGACGATCGTGATAGAATAATAAATATCGTAGGCAGGTCATTAACATAATCGAATTTTTCGAATAACGGAATTGTCATATTCCGATGTAAAATACAATCATTTATTATAGAATGATCCAGGTATTTTCTAAAATACGTAGAAGCTTGTCTTCCTTCTTCGCACACGGAAGAACTTCGTCTTTCTTTAATTTCTTCTGAAACTTTTTCATTGCATTCTATCTCATAAATCTAATCACGTTTTCCACACGATAAAATATGATCATTCGTAGAAAAGCAAAGCACGGTGACGTTCGTACTTCCGTGTTTCTTTCGGAAGATTCAATTAATTGTTGATATATCAAGCTATTATCACGTTAGTAATGGCGATGCGATTGATAAAAATAGACATAATCACATTGAAAAGCGATTAATTAGTTTTCTTTCGTTATTATTTCATTCATCAAAGTATCCCATTAATTATACTCCTATTAACGATCGACAAGGAAGATAACGGGGTATATTCTTTTTATTACCGTTATTGAGTAACGCGTGTACGCTATCGTGCTAGTACCTTATTATTGCGATTGGGACGTGCTAGTATGCAGTCGTACATAAATATAAATATTAACAAATTGAAATCGTGATAGCTTTTAATTACTAACATCTTCTGGATAACAATGTTAACGTAATAAATCGTATACGTCTATTTAAGTAATTTGCAAGAGGGATAATTAGTATCGATCGTGAGTTCAGCGTACTTTGATAAAGATCCTCGATACTATAATCATCGAACGACGACACGAGTGTAAATTTACTTATAACAACGAATAACTACATTTTTGAGATTAATGATCGACATGTCTGATTAAGCTGGATAGCTTGATTTGATCGATCGACGAACGTTCCTATTTGAATATAGTACCTCGGGTCTGGTACTATCACGGTATTACGTGATTCAACGACCCTAGGGTTTTCGGCACGGTACGTTTATTAAACGGGCAAACAAAATATTTACTTACTTTTAAACTGTTGTAACGGTATCGCTGATTTCATGGCTATGACCTGAATACTCCTTGCCTCTCACGGATTCTTCTCACTTTGGCCACCTTGACTCTAGAACCCTGAAACAGACGTATGGCAATTGTGTGATTTCCATTCGATACGTCCACATACATGTTTAAAGCAAACTACCGTCTTTTAAAATGTTTGAACTGTCATGTACAAAAGAATATTTCGACACGTGGATGACATAGAACCCTCGTGCCAAAAAATGTCTTCTTTTACGTCCCAATCTCTTCGGTACTTTCTCGTATAGGATAAACATGTATATTATCGCATTAGAAATACGTAAAAGATAGAATTTTAGTAGATCTTTCTTTTTTCCTTTTGATTATCGCAAATTTGGAGTGTGGGTAACGCGTGATACGGCAAAAAGAAAGATGACAACAACATAACAAGCATTATAATACATACGTCCTCTCTTACGATTTTCAAGTGCACTATAAGTATCAAAGTTCTTAACAGTTTATTCGTCTTGACACGACGGTCAGAGTTCTTTTCTTTTTCACTGACGTTCATTCGGCTATTTTTCATTTCAGCACTCGTCTTTTCTCTCTCTCTCTCTCTCGCATGACTCACAATGACGCGCCGATGATGATGCGTCCTCGTCTACACCACGACACGAAGTGTTTTACATCGGTACGCGTGTATACCTGTACAGGTATACCTATGTGTAAAATATTTGCACACTTCAATCTTGACTCTCTTTTTCTCGCACGGAGGAAAAAGACCGATGACTGATCCTGACGAAGAAGAGTACCTATCTTTCGCGAGTAATCGCGCGTTTCTTTCCTCTTTCTTTTTAGCCACAACCACAAGGAGTTTCTTATGCTCTCGATAGAGGAAAGAGTGTAATTTTCTCTCCTTTCTCAATCAATTTCCCGTAGTCCTATTTTGCTTGTCCAAAGTATCTCGAGTTTTTCCTTCCGAAGAAGATAAAATCCTTTGCGTATTAAGCGTGCGCGTGATAATTCTGAGCGAAAGAGGGAGTAATGGAATGTTATCGCGTTCGTTTAGCCACGTGTCCGTGTATATGTCGCAGCACGTACTTTACATTATATCTTTAATGAATCCTATTACATACTTCGACTTATCTCAGCCTTATTAAAGTATAAAAATGTATACCACTGAGATATCAATCTTAGAGTCGTGACATTTTTCAAAATACACTTCGACCGTCCTTGTATATATTATGACACAATGTATACATGTATACAGAAGCCAATGGTGTTTTAATACAATGATCGATTATTAATAGTAATTATCGACTTGACGATTAATCAAATTCATAAGTAATGCCATTAAACAATGGATATTGTTCTTGGTACACGCTTTATCAACGACCTTTACCGTAGGTTCAAAAATTTTTTTTGTTAATCTTTAATTCTCAATGACACGCCGTCTTAATTTCTCTTCTTCGAGGCATTAACAATAACTTTACCCGTCGTTGAGACTATTAACGATCGTTGACATTTAGTATGACTTAAATATCCTTTTCCGTTCGTTGATCTTTTAGATCGATCGTTCGTTAATATAAACCTGAGACTAGTTAATCCATTATCTAAGAAATGCCAGCGACGTTACGCATATAATTGTAAAGAGAAAAGTTTAGAATGAATAATAGTATCATCCGGGCAATCGAACAAGGTTTTAAATATTTTACATTCGAATCACGATATCGCACGGGAAAAGGAAAAAAATGTGTTTCGTGCTGTTGTTAGAAGTTTATCTCTGTAACATGGGATAACGATTGTACTTCTTGCAAGATAAACATAAAAGAGTGCGATAGGATCGCGTTTCCTTCAAAACCAGACTAAACATGCTTCGATGTTGCAAAAGATTCATTTTTCTTAACGATCATGTTTGTTACAATATCTATACAACGCTATTGCGTTTAAATGACGATTATTATGGTTGACGAATCTCATTGAAGAAACAATATTTTTCCTTCAAATATTCAAAAGATTCCCGAAAGGAAGAAAGTTCGTACCCAATCATTTAACGAAATGTATGATTACAGGGATAAATAATGATAATGGTTCGTGCTTGACGAGGTTTTTGTGTTCACGGTAAGATCTTAACGTAGAACTCACGCTGGAGAGTCGGTATCCTGTGTCGTGCGAATGAAAATGAGACGCATGTAGAACATTTCTCTACCTTCGAACAGATCGCGTGATAATCGACGTCATGTAATAATTCATTAAAATCGAGGTAATGACTGCCATAATGGAAAGGTTGCCCTAATTTTTTCCTCGGAACCTTGATGCCGTGCTTCGGTAGCTAATTGCGCATTCTTGGTGCAACGTGACGGTGTTATACACGAGAGATTTTCGAAGAAGCTCACCTAGAGAAGCGCAATACCATTTGATGTTATCAGACTTGATTTAAGTAATACCTGTCGCGGTGACTTCAATGCGTGGAGATCCAAGATGGAAGGTTAGCCTTACCGAGTGCACGAAGAAAACGTGAAATGTCGTATGGATGAAGATAACGAAGTTTGCTGGCACGATTTGCGAGACACTCTCTTTGTTCTCTTTGATTTATCTTTAACATTTTTCTCTCTTTCATTCACAAAGGAAGAACTATCTATTAAGATTACGCATGTCGCACGAAGATGATATTAAAGTAGTAGAATTAACCTCTTAAATAAAAAATAACCTTCCTCAGGATGGGCCTCATAGGCCTCATAGGCTCCGTAGAGAATAGATGAAATTAATAATTGAAAAATATTTTATTTAGTTTAATTCATAAATTATCTAGTAAAATAATTTTTTTAATATATTATACCTCCTTTCCAAAACACGCGACATACAGGGTGTTCCACCTAAATGTAGCCACCTTAATATCTTCTTTATTTGTTATTACATAACAAATATTTTTAATGCAACGTAAATAGTAGCACAAGTTGAATGCTTTGTAAGTGTTATTTCGTCCAAAGTTTTCAAAGTCATCGAGACACAGGTGACTGAAGATATTTTGGTGGCTACATTTAGGTGGACCACTCTGTATAGTTTTGCAGAAAATTATTTTGGGGAAATTATGTTCAGACTTAAAGATTCTTTTATCCTGATAAAGGTTACAATTACGTTGGTATTATAGCAATTTGACTTATGATAAAGTATCAATGAGAAACTTTCGACGGATTCGTAGAGATTTGAAGCAACGCAACAGGAAATTAGAGGAATCCCAGTTCACGTGTTTTAAAGGCTATCTGATTGACGCGACGCGTGCTTCGTCGGCAATATTTCAAAAACCAATAACGAAAGACAAACACGTCTCCATGAATGGACGGACCTTAGTTAGAAATGCAAACGAACGAATATATTGTACATCGGCACATCGTACGACACACGACACGACAGTAGCGAGAAGCGTTGCTTTAGTGCTGGCCGATTTTTTTAAGATTCTTCTCCGTTAAAGTTTCATGTAGATCGTTTTATTCTTACTATTTACAAGGGTACTCGATAAAAACCTACCCGATCGATATCTCTCGTCGTACGCTAAACTCGTACGAACGAAACGCTTCAGTAAAATAGAGGACAATAGAAGAGAATACGGTCGCGTGGTGTTAAGACAATGCTCGTGCCATTGTTACGATAGATGCTTGATATTGATAACACTGACATCAAACTATATCATGCTACCTAGTCAAGCGATAAATATTCCACCCATTTTTGGCTATAGGTAAAGTGTGATAACAACAAATACAAAAGATCCTTCTTCCTTTGGATGTTGACACTTATTCACTCGTTGATTGATCTTCGAAGAAAGTAGAGAAATAAAAAAATTGATTTACCGGTAAGAAAGCGAAGGATCCACCTTGAGAAAGAGATCAATAGAAATCAAAGGAACTCTGCTCATCCGTAGAAAAAAAAAAACACTCGATTATAATACACTTGTATAGATACAAAACAACTCCCGTGAGAAAAGCACCGTCGATATCTCGATCAATCTTACGGGAAAACTCACGAGCGCGTAAATACGAAACGAATTACGAGCACTCGCATATATTACCGCGAGACTCGCGAGAAGCAGTGGGCACACTCGGTATCACTCTCTCTCCCTCTCTTTTCTTGATTTTAGTGCGTACGAGTCGTGTGTGCACTCTGCTTTATACCGTCTCTCGATCATGTAACCCCCCCGGCAACAAGACGACGACGGCTACCAAGAAACGGCGCAGGACGACCCTTCTTTTTCTTTTCGCCACATCTCCCGATCACACGTGCTTCCAAAACCATTCCCGTCGATTTTTTGGCCAAGTGTCGACCAATGAAAGAAGGACGTTCTTCTTGTTGACGAACGATTTTAACAACCTTCCTTCTGCTTTAACCTTTCCAGTCTTTCTTTACCTTTTCGATGCCTTTCTCCATTACACTTCTCGACGTGGTTTTTCCATAAATTTCGAGAATTTTATGGCTGGGTGAAAAGATAGGAATCGATGTGTCTTTTTTGTTTTTCATTTTAACTGCGTTTTTTTAAATTAATTACATTCCAAACCGTACGAAATTTTGGATCGTAAATCTAGGGTGATTATTCGTTTTTCTTCTTATTCTCCCTTCTTCTTTCTCTCACAATTAGCCGGTATAAGTTTAGCGTCTAGAGAGCGAAATTGTTAACGTAACTTTCACGTGTATTAGATAACTCGATACAGAGGTCTAGCGGAGTCGATTCAATAGGTCTCTTGCTACTCTCTTCTTGGTAAAAAAAAAAAGTTTGGCGATATTTGCAGCAACTGCCGAGGTACAGCTTTCCTCGTAACTTCTCATAAAGTCTAACGGTCGAGGTTGATATTGACTCAATGCTAAAGCAGACTCGTTAAGAGCTCTTCGACAATCCGAAGTAAGTAACCGGTGGTGTGTTGTAACTACGTGCTCCAGGAATTCGATTTTTTTCTGCTAATGTATATTCGAAAAAAAGGTGGAATGATAAAGCAGAAATATCACGTGACAAGTCGTTGAAGTAAGTAAGTGCATTGAACTTCGAACGACTTGTATAATGGAGGACAGATTTTCTTCGCGTTCGGCCATTTTACTTTATTTACTAAACGGAGCTGTTTTGAGCACTGATTCGTTAGAAGTCGTTCGTTTCCGGTATTATTGTATAAATAAAATAGAGGGATTTATTTGCAATAACGTAACGTAATGTATAATAGCGTTTGAAATCAACTTATTCGATAAGTCAATCTCGTTTCTGCACACGTGACATTAGATGTTACTAGAAATCGTGATCGAGTTTTACTTAAATCTAACGATATGAAAGGTTACAAGATTTATGATGACATAAATTTTACTCGCCCAACGTGATGACACGATGCTGATGAAACTGTTTTTCTTTTTTTTTTCTAATGCCTCTTTTTTTGCTTTTTACATTGCTTTTTTTTTATCTTAAAATCCATATATGTTTACGAACGGTCTAACCGATGTAAAAATAAGTGAGTTTGTCATTGACCGTGCACAGAATGTATGTATAAATATGTAAACAAATTAAAAAGCTACTTATGCTACTTCCATCGTTTTATTTAACATTCATTGTAAAAATGTAGTCCTTAAAAAAATTCAGTTAAAAGGTGATTTACCGAAGATACCCGTTAAGAGATTATGTAAGAGAACAAAAATAAATAATGTTGTGCGTCAGAGCGTGATGTGCATGCCTGAATACTTGTAAATTGTATAAATTAATTAAAATAAATCTACAGGGGATAAATCTCTGGATTAGACGAAACTGCGAACATGTCATATTGAAACGTGTCGGCAACATATTGACCCACGTTACTGACGTCAATTCGACAAAAACTTAACCCTGTCAAAAAGTTAATAATGAAAAAAAAAAAAAAAAAAACTTGGATATACCTACACGTGCGTTCATTTAACTCCAATCGAATTTGTAATTACTTCGGCAAGTCCCGGGTATTCATTTCTTTTTTTCTCCTGATATTCTATAATATTATGTGCAAAGAAAAATATAAGTAATATTCCACAAGATCGTGTAATTGAAAAATTCCATGGACCGTACAAATTACGTTCCATCATTGTCCATCACGTTAAACGACTATGCTTAATATTTCGAAATTACATTACGTGAATCCATTCCGTTTAATTAACGTACGGTATCATCACGAGATTATAAGTATAGGTATAGGTATATACATATACATTGTTGAGAATGATAAACAAATATGTAGCACGTGTCACCGTCATACCTACATATTCATAATGTCTTGTACGATTGATAAGGTGTACCGAGAGAACACTTTGTTCCATCGATGTATACATATTGAGCACTGAGAGCAAGAACGGTCTAACTAACAGCTTGGACAAAAGTTTGATATTTAATCTAAGTTATACTAAATTGTCAATATTCAATGTACCTATGTGTAATATATGTACGTATACCTACATGTACGTATACAAATTGAATACACTGTCAAACGAATATCATTCTCGATGATACCAGTGAGTTTGTAAGTGATAGAACCGTAGGATTATTGCACCGTTCCTCGATCTGAGCTATTCCTCGTTTCCTACTTCTTATTTTTCAGTCACTTTGAATACACCGCTATTAAGCATACTCGATGACACGAATAGTCACACTCGTAGAATTAAGAAAAAAGAGGAGATGAACGATTGACGCGCTAAGGGGAATTTTTAGAATTAGCTATACAAAGATCGTATCTTTTTATCGTAAAGTCTCGAAAAGATTGTTTTCAAGCCAGAAATGCAAACGTTTGCTGACCGTAGCAACCTAGGGGGTTTTTCTTTTTAATAAAATTCTCAACTTTTGCTGTCTCATTTTAACTTACTTTGTTTAATTAAAAAAAAGAAAATAATTTTCTGTGCTCACGGTATGGCACTTGCGTATAAAAATTATAATATATTGTAGATATATGTGTGTAAGATTTTAAACATTTTTTATTATTTGCATAGACGGAAACGGGTGTCAGATGAGTGTAATGATAAACGTCAGACATCGTAGGAGAGGTGCCGAAGTCAAGGAGACTAACTAAGAAATACATTAGTATAACCGATTAGATATTCCGATATGCGACGCCTTCATCTTCTAGCCTTTTTTAGATTAATTAATTTCCCGATAAGACAGCTTACAATTTTGTGGCACCGCTGCTCCCCGTAATTCAAAACAGGCAGGACAGAAAAGTAGAAAGGAATGTAGACATGTTTTTACCATTATGCCGAATGTCATAGCTCAATGTTGATTCAATTTTTCTTAAAGTAGTCATTTATTTACGACATAACGTTCTCTTCTTTTTCTATATTCTTGTTATTTCAATAACTTCGTCTCGCTAGTACTACTTATAAGATGTCACGTGACATCGAGCGCGTTAATCAAATCACGAGAATATTGCGATGCGGAATTAAGGGAATATATATTCTATTTAAATTTAGACGATTAAAAGCAGCACGTATTTGACAGATGGGATACCTAATCTATTATTAATATACGAACTCGTAAAAATATGCAACCTTTTTAAATATCGTCTTCTTTCGTATAAGAAACAGTTAGCTTTACGCGTTAGGTTATGAAATGATTAAACGTGTCAGTTCGATCGAAGAATTGGGAAATCATGATGTATGTAGGTATGTACATGTACATTTATGTATGTATTAGATATACATAAGATGGATCGAGATTCTAATGTGCTCACGCGGATCATTCTATGCTCGAGGACATTCGAATAGAAAACACTTCCATCAAGTATGAGTCGACGTTTGCGTGAATTTACAAAAAAGAACTGTCAATACGTACTCAAGCCACTATGCTCGTCCGAGGGCAAGAAACGTGTCTAGACGATCATTGTTATCTTCTCATTATTCCTGCGTATTTGCGTATTTTAATTCCTGTGACCCACGTAAGACATCGAAACATATTCTACGTTTTTCCATTTTGTCACCAAAATTACCGATACGTATACGCAATTTCGGCATAATCCTCAGTTTTACGGCTACTCAAACAATTCATTCATTATTATCAAATGAATAATAAATTTTCGCGAAGGCACGTTTACGAGTTTGTTAAACTGTAGAGCAAGTAATGTGACAGCCGCCATTTTTATGGTTACGGTAGCTCCAATGTTAAATCACTATTTTTTCTATATTTTTTATCTGCCAGTTCTTAAATCTGTTATATTCTATGTATTTAACACTATCTTGACATTAGTACGATCTAAAGGTATGTCTGCTCTTGACGGTAATTCTAAAGAAAGGTCGTTCCCAAGCACTTACACGATTGATTATTCCTCGAATTGTTCCTGACAAATAATCTTAAGAACCTTGACAGTGTGACTGACACCTTAGGCACTATTATTATTAAACCGGTTTCACGTATTCATGCTCTTCAAAAAGAATCCTAATTCCAAACGTCGAACGGTTCAAGATAGTCATATTTACCAATGGGTCATCCACTGAAATTTCTTTCTTCACATCTTGCGAATCTTCGTGTAACGTTCAAGTCAATAACTCGTCTAAATTTTTGGAAGATAACTTTTCGATCTCATATATTTCAATCACTTTAATACTAATGTTATAATAATAAAATAAATAATCGAGGAATTATCGACACGTTCTGTTTCTGGGGGTAGTCCGGCTACATGTTACGTGTGTCATACGACATCTGTTGTATTTTTGCTGTATTCAAAACTCAAATGCAGTTATAAAACTTATTAGTAAACTGTAATTTTAAGTTATGAACGTTACTCGAAATTTTTCACTAATTATTTAACTTGACGTTTATATAAAGAAAAATTGTGATAGTACAACAATATCAGGAAACCACATTTTATTGCACAAGTTACCTTACCACAATTTTGAATGTAATTGGAAATTTCTCCGATACGTGGCGCCTATTCTATATCTTAAAGGTAAATATATAGATCGGATTCTTTCATATTAAAATTTCTCTACCATCAAAGCGTAGCATATGATATTAAAGAGTATATGTAGGTGAACGTGGAGTTATATCGGTTTACAAATGATACAGGCTTCTCAGGTTTCAATTTTAAAAAATGCCAACAACTTCAACTCATCAGCTTCAAAGTCAGATGGCGCAATGATACCACAGCGTAATTTTTTTATTAGAATATAAATCTAAATATATCATAAATGTCATGCTTTGTATTTGTTATTTATATACCAAAAATTGATATTAGCTGCATTTGATTTATCTCTCGGCATTGATTTTGTTGAATAATGCAACTATCTACTTGCCACCGTCTGTGACTGGGAAAGGGCTGCCACAAACGATGTATCGCTACGCCATCTAATCTGAAAGTATAAAACTAATATTATAGGTAATCTTTTGCTTTGAACTACATGAAGCTTGGAAATCCTAATCACGTCAGTATTTGTCATCGAGACGGGGTTGGTTGTTGTTTTTTCTAATTTGCAGTGCATCGTTCGAAATTATACCAATAATGCTAAAATACATTTAACTGTAGCACAAATTGAAAATATTACATTACATACATTCAATAGTTTTTCTATTATATGTGATACTTATTATATACATATATGAAACGAATAGATAAAAGTGAAGATTAAGCAATAAAAGCAATGTTATTATCGATAAACTGATTAAACTCTTACTCGAATTTATTGTGGTATGTTATTAGCACCATTAATACTTACTTCAAATATATTAATAAACTGACATTTAGTTTCACATACTTTGAGCCACAAATAAAGTACCCCATCTTAAGAGAAATGTTATTATTAACTAATATAAATCGTTAATCACTATATTACAATCATTTTTGTTAATAGTGTAGCAGAGTAGTAAGGAAGGGCAACATTAGTACAAACACGTAGAGATGATGATGGAGTTGAGTCATAGCTTGACCCTCAATGAGGATGCCCTTGATCAGATTCCCGAAGCAAAAAGACCAGTTTTTATATTTGAATGGCTACGTTTTCTAGATAAAGTTTTAGTAGCAGCACAAAAGGTAATATTAAATAATTTTTTATTTTAAATGTTTGTAGTTTAAATGATTTTACACATTTTATTCTTAACGTAAACAAATTTAAAGAGCGACATAAAAGGATGCCAACAAAAATTAGTAGAACAATTGACTAAACATATGCAAGGAGCACCTGGTCCTCCCACACGCCGTCTCATTGCAAGATGTCTAGCAACCTTATTTAGTGTGGGTGACACGTTCCTTCTATTTGATACTGTTAATAAATGTAATGACATTCTTAAAAATAAAGATGATTCACCAAGTTTCTTACCAACAAAATTGTAAGTGAGAAAGATTAAAGTCTACTTCATAAAATATATCATTTAATTACTAGGTGATAAATTTATGTTAAATAAATTATACTTTTTTCAGAGCTGCTATATGTTGTGTTGGTTGTATGTATGAAAAGTTAGGCAGAATGATGGGAAGATCGTATGAGGAAACTGTACAAATCTTGATAAAATCATTACGTTCTGCAGAGTCACAAATGCGTATAGAAATTATGCATACTCTAGAGAAGGTAACTAAAGCCAAGCAAAATGACATTAATTTAAGTAACTTGTATGAAATTAAACTTATCTACTTTTGTTTATATGATCTTATTATTCTGTAGGTGTGTGCTGGTATGGGATCTGCAATTACAAATGTTCACAAAGAAATATATAAAGTTTCTAAACATTATTTGACTGATAGGGTAATGGCTGTCAGGTGTGCTGCTGCCAAGGTATACTTCCTTTGTGATATTATCCTATCATTTCTACCTTTATATTATAATCATAAACAATTTTCTTATTTAAAAGTTATATACATTTTCCAGTGCTTATTAGAAATGTTAAATCATGCACCATTTCTATATACAACAGAGATAGAAAGTGTTGCAACATTGTGTTTCCGAGCATTTGAAGGTTCAAATTATGAAGTAAGGTGTGCTGTATCCAAGTTATTAGGTTCATTGGTTGCAATGACTCAAATTCCAACTCCTAAAGGAAAAAATCCTGCAGGTAATTTTTTTGTGAAATAAATTACCTGTACACACCAAGACTATTAATCTAATCTTATTATTTGTTTGCGCTATTGCAGTTGCATTAAATAAAGGTGGTAAACAAATATCTCTGGAAGAAGTGCTAAATATTCTAATGTCGGGCTTTTTAAGAGGTGGTGTTGGCTTCTTGAAAGGTACCGGTGAAATAATAAAAGGTACTTCCAGCATAAATAGAGAAGTTCGAGTAGGGGTGACTCATGTAAGTTAATATTTATCAATTATTATCAATGTATTACTTTCTTATACATAAATTGTATCAATAAGTATATACATATTTGCAGGCATATGTTGTATTCGTCCAAATGTTAGGAGGTACATGGCTAGAACGAAATATTGGTGTATTGGTAGCACATGTATTAGATCTTGTAACTAATCCAAAAGCAGCTAACTCACATGTTGATGCAGTATATTCCAGAAAATGTGTTAATTTTATATTACATGGTACTATTGGAAAATTACTTAGCGAAGGAGCTCAAGCTGCTGCTTGTAAAGAAATAGCACATATAATATTAAAGCAGATGAATTCTATTGGTAATATTTATTACTAAATACTTGATTTGTTACATGGTTTTTAGTAAAATCAATTACAATAATTAATATATACTTCACAGATTTTAGTCCAGAAAATGCTAAAGACTGCAATCAAGAAACACTATTCAGTCAACATCTATTAGTATGTGCACTTCAAGAAATGGGAAATTTAATACTAGGATTAGGCACAACAGCAACTAACTTATTATCTGACCAATCTCTAAGTATGTATGTTTATTTAAAGTTCTTGGTATTGGTACATAAATTTATAAAAATATTTTATTACACGTACATATAGGTTTAACAGATACCATCATGGCAGTTTTAATACATCCGTGCCAGGCAGCAAGACTTGCAGCCTCTTGGTGCTTACGTTGCATTTGTGTTGCTGTTCCCAGTCAAATAACACCTTTAATTGATCGATGCGTAGAGAGTATTGAAAATATGCGGAGTTCACCTGAGGCTATTGCTGGTTATAGCAGTGCACTTGCTGCTGTTTTAGGAAGTGTTCGTTTTTCACCACTTGGCGTACCACACACGAAGGGAAAAGTAATTACTTTTTTATATATTAAAACATAATGTCATCTTTTAATTATACTGGTAATAATATTCCTGTTATGAATATTTGTCTTTTAGATTATTTTCAATACTGCAGAGGAACTCCTAAGAAGTGCAAGCCAAAATAGTCGTTTATCATTAAATAGAACTCACGCTGGGTGGCTTTTGATTGGAGCTATAATGACTCTAGGTATAAAATCATAGTTCATGATTTATTTAAAGAAGTATCCTGCTGTCATGATCAAAATAGGATATAGAAATTAGCATATCCTTAAATTGTTATTATATTATATTGAACAGGTACAGCAGTAGTTAAAGGTTTACTACCACGAATGTTGCTCTTATGGAGGAACTCTTTTCCACGATCAAACAAAGAATTAGAGAGTGAAAAAGCACGTGGCGATGCATTTACTTGGCAAGTAACATTAGAAGGCAGAGCAGGTGCTCTCTCTGCTATGCATAGCTTTTTACTACATTGTTCAGAACTTCTGAACGACGATATTACGAGACGGCTCTTAACACCAATCGAATCAGCACTTGCAATGTTGACAAAGTAAATATCAAAGTAATATTTGGATAATTTTAAAACATTTCCTTGACAAACTAAATTTTCTTTTCAGCTTATCTCCAGTGCTAAAAAATTATGGCCAGCAATTGAAAGCTCCTGCTGCTATGGTTCGCTTACGTTTGTATGAAACATTACTATTGTTGCCACCTCAAACTTTTGAAGGTAGATACGCGATGTTAATCTTACTGTAAAGTTTTATCTGCATGTATAACAGGGTAACTAATTAAACTAATACTATACAGGTTCTTATACTCATCTTTTAAGAATGTTAGTCTCAGAATTTACACTAACTGAAAATCCTGGAAATACGACAACATCTTTGCTACGTACTGTTTGTCATGCTAATGATTCTGTTATTCTTGGTACATGGTTACAAGAAACAGATCATCGCATGATTGAAGATCAAGTAAGTAATGCATTAAATTTACACAAGCATTGCAAAAAATATTATAGTAATATTGAAAGCTTGTAACAAATATTTTCATTAGAAAAATATAATGTAAATATTAGATACAAGTATTATTGTTTATTTAAAATATTGTTAAGAGAAATTGTTTCAAATTGACTAAATATTACTATGATCTTTGTTCAGTTGGAATCAAACAGAAGGGCAGATTTGGATCATGTGAGTTAGACTATTGTATGACTTCTTCATTACTTTAATGCAAATTTGTATTTTCATTAGAACACTAATTTCAATCAATTTATATTTTTTTCTTTCATTTTATCTAATAAATATTCAATATATTTTAATATTTTCTTTTCTTATATTTGTAGACACCATTTTTTTACATAGTACTCATTATTTAATAAGCAGTTCAACAACTACTTTTTCTTTATATCTTCCTTTCTGTTTTGGTAGCAATTATGCAAAAATATCTATATATTTCAATGTAATAAGTGTAAATTATTAAATTTCTTATACTATTTTAGTTGCAACCCAATAGTGCAGCAGGGTCTGGAGCATTAGAACATAATTCTTGTTGTCTATATCGTCCAGTACCTCATGTAAGTAAATAACAGTATTATTGGTAATAATTGTATGATAGAATTAATGGTACACTTACTTAAGATACTTAAATTACATACAGGATGAAATAGTACCTGGACCTTTGCCTTTGGGAGTTGCAGTCATTGATCTTTCAGTTTCTCTCTTTGGACAAATTTTCCCACGAGTAGCGAATAAACACAGATTACAAATGTTGGATCATTTCAGTGAATGTATAAAACATACAAAATCTGGTAGACAGGAAGCAATACAAATGAATGTTTTCACGGCTGTATTAAGTGGCTTAAAAGGACTCAATGAAGCAAAAACTGGGTTTGGTCAAGAGGATGTTAAAAAATCAGCAACTAATCTTATTATTGTAAAGTTGCACAATTTCCATATTTTATTTATAAGATACTTAGATTAATTTTAATTATTCTTTAATTTTGTTTCTACTACAGAGTACACTTGTGAGCAGTAATTCTATCTTGCGATGGGCAGCAGGAGAAGCTGTTGGAAGAATGGCACAAGTTATTTCTGATCCTAAATTTACAGCAGAATTAGCACAAACCAGTTTTGATCGATTGAAATCTGCTCGTGATGTTGCAAGCAGAACAGGACATTCTTTGGCATTAGGTTGCCTTCATAAATATGTTGGAGGAATGGGTTCTAGTCAACATCTTAATACTAGCGTTAGCATATTACTTGCTCTTGCACAGGATAATTCATCTCCTGTAGTGCAAGTAAGACAACTTACTATATTTATATATATGTTTATTTGTAATGTAAATTTTATTTTTATTTATGAGGTTCAAATGGAATTAATGATTATTCTAATTTATTCTGATTAGGTATGGGCATTACATGCTCTTGCACTTATAGCTGATTCAGGTGGGCCAATGTTCCGAGGTTACGTCGAACCCACGTTATCTCTGGCATTAACTCTTCTTCTTAATGTTCCTCAATCCTACATTGATGTACATCAGTGCATAGGAAAAGTGTTGTCTGCTCTTATTACAACGATAGGACCAGAATTACAAGGTTATTTGTTGTTTTACATCGAATTTGTAATAATCAAGAACATTTTTTTTAACTATAACAATAAATATCTGTTTAGGTAACACTACAACAATCTGTATGGCGCGATCGTCATTTTTATGCGCTTGTGCTATTATGCAAGATCATCAGGATCCACTTGTACAAGCTGAAGCTACAGGGTGTCTTCAACAATTGCATTTATTTGCACCAAGACATGTCAATTTGTCTTCACTTGTTCCTACATTATGTGTAAGTTATATACAGTCATTTCAAAGTCATATGTAATATTTACTTTTATATAACAAAATGTATTTTTTTTTCATAGAGAACTTTATCCAGCAATCATTTACTTTTGCGTAAAGCAGCAATATCATGTCTTCGTCAACTTGCACAGCGTGAAGCAAAAGAAGTTTGTGAACATGCAATGACATTAGCAAATGAGAGTAGAGGTACTAATGTGGTAGAAGGGCTTGTTATAACAGAAACAGGTCTTCCAGGTGTTTTATTTAGTATGTTAGACACAGAAACGGATAGCAAATTAATCAGGGATATACATGATACATTAATGAGTATGTTGCAAATATTAGCTGCTGATAATTTATCTCAGTGGTTATCACTTTGTAAAGATGTACTGACAATTGCATCAGGTAATATTGATAATAACTTAATGCAATGTAAAAAGTATTTACAACATTGTAAATGAAATATTTATGGTTAAGAATCAAGTACAACTGAAGAAGGAAATATTACGAATATCGAAGACAGCGCTACCGATAATGAAAACGTAGATGCTGAAGGAGATGATGATCAAGCAGAGTTTCATGCAGATGAATCTACAAAGCAGCGACCAGCAATAACTCCTAGATGGCCAACACGAGTTTTTGCTGCGCAATGTGTAAGACGTATAGTGGCTGCTTGTGTGAATAATAAGCAAGCACATTTTGATCTTGCATTAGCTAAAGAAATGCAATTATCTAAAGGAAAAGGTATCCTAACATAATGGAATGGAATTGTCTTGTTCAAATCTTTTTTGTTTTTTTAAACCTTAAGTTATCATTTTCAGGTGACTTTTTAGTATTACATCTCTCTGACTTGGTTAGAATGGCATTTATGGCTGCAACTAGCGATTGTGACCCACTACGTCTTGAAGGACTTAAAACACTACAAGAAATTATTGATAAATTTGCTAAAGTTCCTGAGCCAGAATTTCCTGGCCATCTTTTACTTGAACAATTCCAAGCCCAAGTAATTGAAACTATTTTATTGGATTATAGAACTCATTTATTTTAAACAATTGGTACTATTTATATTTTATTTTATAGGTAGGTGCTGCATTGAGACCAGCATTTTCTACAGAAACAGCATCTCATGTTACAGCTGCTGCTTGTGAAGCTTGTAGTGCTTGGATTGGAAGTGGTGTTGCTAGAGATTTAAATGACTTAAGAAGAGTGCACCAATTACTTGTCTCTTCTTTAGAAAAATTAAGAGAAGGTCATACACGTCCACAACTTTACAATGAAAGTCTCTCCACTCTTGAACGTTTAGCTATTTTAAAAGCATGGGCAGAGGTATACTATTAAAGTTATTAGATTAGCAGAAACATACAAGTTATATCTTGTGGTTTACAACAGAAAAATATATGTATTGAAATCATTTGTAGGTATATGTGGTTGCTATGATTAAGGAAGGCTCAGCACTAAATAGTCGTAATCCGTCAATTACTAATGCAAATCAAATAGATGATTCTACTGGTGAAGAATTTGGACAATTTGAATTTCAAAATGAAAGTTTGTTAAGCTTAGTACAGCCTGAACTTTTAAGTTTAAGTCAGTATTGGTTAGCTGCTTTGAGAGACCATGCTTTACTTTCATTACCACCAGGTAATAGATTATTTGTTATAACTTATTAACAATCTTATCATGTTATCATACAATGATACAATATATTATTTCAGAATTTTCCAGTCAATTACCACATGATGGTGGAGCTTTTTATACGACAGATACAATAGAATCTGCTCGTCCTCATTATGCAGAATCATGGGCACCTATACTTCATGCTGCAACCTTATGGCTTAATGCCAGAGGATTCGGGATATCAAATACAAATGATGAAACAAAAACTTCAAATGTTCCTTGTAATAACATAAACAATAATAATAATAATTCAACTAAAGTCGATACGAATATTGAACGTTTTCATCTGCTTTTTGGTAAGTTTTTATCAAAGTATACAAAGACCTTTACGAATGGTATTGTACAAGAATCACATGGTTTTGTATAGGAATATGTATGGAAGCATTATGTAGTCCACGAACATCTGAATCTGCACAAAATATAGAAACATGTTTAAATGCTCTATACACTTTACTTGATTCTGTATGGGCTCGCAAAATTTTAGTAACAGACAAGTCATTATCTATTGAATTGTGCAATGTGTTACACAGGTAGGTACAAATAATTAAAGCATTCAAGATTTAATATATATTTTTAAAATACTTCTTATATTTACCTTTATATTTTTTGGAAAGATTATTACTAACCAGAGGAAATTATGTAATCCAAATGATAACAATGGAAGTTTTAAAACAAGTAATGAAAGCAGCCCAAGAAGACCTCACAGAAAGAAAGAAAGAAAAACTACAAGGTAAAAAAACATGTTAAATTTATTCATAATCATCATTTATATTACTATACTTTTTACTTAATTTATTTGTTATACATTTTTTTAATAGAGCTATCACCAACACATGAAGAAAGTAATGAGACAGTAGAATTAGACCTATTGGGCGAAGGAGGAGAAACAGGAGAACTTATCCCAGGCAAATCATTAGTATTTGCTTTGTTAGAGGTGTGTTTGTGTTTACTAGTTCGTCAAATACCAGCATTAAATCCTAATCCAGGTAGTGCAACTGCTATTTTATCTCAAAAAGGATACATACCTTCAGAAGAAAGTGGAAAACTTATTGCTTCTGCTTTGAGTATTATGGAATCACTTCCAGTACTTTGTTCTCCACAAGGTATATATATATATGTATACATGCATAAAAATATATATAATTTGGAAAACTATTAATCGATATTCGTTTTTAGGTGCAATAGCAATTTTACCAACGTTGTTATACTTAGCTACAGGTGTAATAAGAGAAACAGCTGTACGAGTTGATAATGATTTTGGAAAAACAGGTTCCGAAACGCCAGTTCATGCTGCATTACATTGTGTAAAAAGTCTTACTACTAACAAATATTCAAAAGATAATAGAAGTCAAACACAATGGACAGGACTTTTACAAAGTGCTTTAGCAAAAGTTATTGATCTTGCTAAAACAGGTATTTTTATCATGATTTTGCTTGAAAATGCAAATTATTAAAAAGATAATTATAATATAAATGTTTATAATTACGATAGGTAATGATGAAACAAAGATGGATGAAGTTGCAATGATGCTAAGTATTGCTGTATTTGTTCTACATGCATTGCCAGAGGTTGTTAGTGCCCCAAATTTACAATTTCCATGTATTAATCATTTTAGACATGCTTTCCAGTCAGAAAATATGCTAGTGAGTTAAAACACGAATAAATATATGTAGAAGAAGAAATTACAGTTGAGCTATATTTATATATTGTACTTTTCAGGTTAAATTCAAATGTGTTCAAACTTTGAGAACAATCTTCCTACATCACGAACGTCTGATCAGTACACCTTACATTCATTCATTAGCTCCTAGATTAGTAGAATATTTGTACAGTGATAAAAGCAAGCAAGTTACAAACGAATTAGAACTTGCTTTTACATTGGAATGCATCAGTACGGTGGAAGCCCTTATAGGATTAGCTGAACTCTCCAATCGTACGTATTACTTAACATTTATTATAATATTATTTATCAGCCTGTAATAAAAATATTGATGAGATATGTGTTACACTGCATTCAGGAGATCTCTTGCAAGGTGTGTAAAATTAACTTTCATACATGCAACAATGACACATTTATTTCATATAAAGTCATAGGTATTATTTATCAATTTCATTATCATGATGATTTTATCTTTGTCTTCTTACTATTGCTAGGTATACAAATGTTGACGTTACTTGTTCCAATTCTAATCAACTATCTTTTGGAAGGGGATCAACTTCAAAATGCTTCAAAATATCAAATAACTTTACATCAACAAAGTTTTCAGTGGCTCAATAAAATAGGACCAAAATACCCACAGGTATGTTAAATTATATATAAATGATAATATGAAATATATACAATAACATGTTTAACCAAGTTTTAATCTGGATTTAGTCTTACATTAATACAATTTTGATTATAGGAATTTAAAACATTAATGTCTCAATCAACCGAATTAAAAACTAAATTGGAAAATGCGGTAAGATCCAGTCACCAACAAGCACTAAGGCACTCTAGACCTGTAGAGCCTGTGAAACATCAAATCAAGATGTCCACACCTTCCATAAAATTGAAAACAGATTTCTCCAATTTCAATTAGCTGTCACAATAGACAAAAGAGATCCATGAATGATGCAGCATAAAATACTTTTGAATGTGTTATCAATGACATAGCAAATGTGATAATATAATTAGCCCTTGAAAATGGCAACCAATTGGCAAGCAAGTTAAATTAAATATGATTCATCTAATTATTCCTGAAATATCTATGGTATGCTAATGTCTCATTTATTAGAAAGACTTAGATAATTAAATTATTTCAATATAACTCGGTTCTTAGCAAGACTCATGTGATTGTACTTAGGTAAGAATATCAATTTTGAGAAATTTAAAAGATACAAGAGACGGTTGGAAAATTAAATTAATATTTCTGCTATATTGCAAATTCTATTCATTTAATAGAGACCGAAATATTTAATTGTACGAATGTTGCTTAAAGTTTCCAATTTTGTCATATGTTGTCAATAGGATTGATTCTAACATAATTTTTCCAGTCTTCTCTTTTAAATTTAATAATATTCCATATTGGGAACGAATTGTACATATTAGAAATAGATATTATCTTGTACTTCCAGAGTAAATATTAATTTATTGTGTAACACGAAATCTCTATGTTCATAATTTTATTTTATGATACAGACGTAAAAAATCTAGTTATAAAATTATCAGAATAAAAGCACAAATAACAGTGCAATAAAACATCTAAAATATAAAAAAAAAAAAAAAAAATATTGCAATATTATGATATTTCATTGTGAAAAGTAATGACCAAAATCACACTTATTATTCATGTATTTCCACAATTAATAACTAATTTTTTAAGATTTATTTATTCAGAGTTTTTATGAGATGGAGATAATAATATGAATTTTGTAATTATGAGATAAATTGCATAATTATATATGACAGGATTTATATAAAAACTTTTATTAAGCACTTCTATACAAACATATAGACACTGCATGTATATTGACATGCTATTGAAATAGCAACTATTAATCAACATTGACTAATCACAAGAGAAAAAAAATAAAATGGAGAACAACCATGTTTGTGCTATAGCACATAATTTACCTTTAAATGTGGCACTAAATATAAATAATAATTGATGTATAAGAAGAAGAGTGATGTAAAACATACATATACAAATGTGAATTAATTAAAAATTAACCACTATAATATAAAAAACAGATTTACGAAATTACAATTTTCACTCAATTAGTATAACAAAAAGTCAATTAGTAGTACAAAAAATACTGCTAATGTCATTGTCAGCATTAAGTGCTTACTCATTTATACACAGTGCACTTTAAAATGATTAGACATTGTCTAATGTTGGATCATAGAAGTATGAGTAACAAAAAAATCTTCTATGAACATTAACACTTGGGAAGCAATTATTATTGAAGACAGATTTGTAGTCGTGCGAACTATTGAAAGTAATTGTATAATGGATAGAGGTTCTACTATTTTTTATATTATAATTTGAAATTATAGCGACCACCATGTAGATTTTACATTACAATAAAGTTCCAAGAAACTCTCTAAGTAATCTTTAAATACGTTGACGATATAGATATTATTTTATAAAATTGTAATCTTGTATTACATGATTATAGCAAGTACTGAAATAAAAATAAAGATACAGAAGTGAACTTCTCAATTTAGCACCTCCCAATTTCGAGTGAACAATAGTTTCTAAGTCATTCTTTATTCTTACAAATTTATAATAAAATTTAACTCGCGTTAATAATTGTAATTGCCTTCATTTTTACAGATATTTTGATCATTTTGTTGTATATAACGTCATACTTCATATCATATTTCCGTTTTTCTCCAATCACAACGTAAACATCGTATATGTGTGATAGATGTGTATGCACATATGTGATACATAAAATGTAAAGGCAGTTAGGCTTATAAGTATCACTCAGTATCACTTAGCATTAGCTTGGCGAGTCGACTACGTGGTGACACGCGATCATCCTGAGTTATCGTATTTTTATTACACTGTATAGTTTACGAAAGATATCATTAAAATGGTGAAAGCAAAGAAATTTATTGTAGTTAAACACTTTTCGGGCGAACCAAAATCATCTGATATGAAATTAGTGGAGGAGGAATTAAAACCGATTAGCGATGGCGGTATGCTTAATAAATTTTGTACTCTAGTAGCTTGTACTTTGAAACTCTTTTATCAATGACTAGACCACTCACCGTGACTTGTCATAAATTAATGTTTAAAAGCTTTCATGATTGTTGTATTAAGATAATATATACGTATGATAAATATTCAATGTTATCAATTACACGCAACGCGATAAACAAGGTTGTTTTACTTATGCCGGTATCGAGAAATACTTTATTATTTTCTATCGCTATCGATACTTTTTAGTTTTATTACTAATGTTCTTTGTTTTGAATATACGTAAGGTTAAATATAGATAATGTGCCAATATATGCCTATTGTTTATGAACACCATAAACAAAAGATTGTAGAAATGAAAAGTGATTTTAACAATGTTATGTTTTAGATCTCATAATGTAAAATATTTTTGTAAATTTTCAGAATTTCTTGTAGAAGCAGAATATCTTTCTGTTGACCCCTATATGAGACCATATGTGGCACAGTTTCCACTTGGCATTACTATGATAGGTTCTCAAATTGCAAAAATAATTGAATCAAAGCATCCAGATTATCCTGTCGGTAAAAGAATATTTGGATATTTTGGATGGAGAAGTCATACAATTGTCAGTCCAGAAAAGCTTCCAGAACTTCACTTTACTTCGCAAAAGCCATATTTATTACCAGACATAGGAGATTTATCACCTTCTTTATGTTTAGGAGTTTTAGGAATGCCAGGGTATTGATATTATTTTCTTAAAATGTAAACAAAATTCAATATTCAGTAATGAACTATTTATTATACTTACTACAGAAACACAGCCTATTTTGGTTTTATAAAAATTTGTTCACCAAAATCTGGTGAAACTCTTGTTGTAAGTGGAGCTGCTGGTGCAGTTGGATCTCATGTAGGTCAAATAGCAAAGAATGTTTATGGTCTTACCGTTATTGGAATTGCTGGTTCGGATGAGAAATGTAAATGGCTAGTAGATGACTTGGGGTTTGACTGTGCTATCAATTATAAGACACAAGATGTTTCTACAGCACTGAAAAAAGCAGCGCCAAAGGGTGTCGACTTATATTTTGACAATGTATATTGATAAAACACTTTTTAATTTGTATACATTATATAATATGTGTGTTGGTGTGTATATACATGCACTTAACTGAATTATGAATTATGCAGGTTGGGGGAGACATTTCTAGTACTGTGATATACCAAATGAATTACTTTGGTCGAATATCTGTGTGCGGTAGTATTTCATCATATAATACAGATCATTCATCTCTACCCAAGTGTACACAGATCCAACCAGCCATGATCTTTAAACAACTGAAGATGGAAGGTTTTGTAGTGACACGCTGGGATGAACAATACAAAGAAGGAATACAAAAAAATTTACAATGGATTCGTGAAGGAAAAATTCATTACAAAGAAACAATCACAAAAGGTTTCGAAAATATGTTTGAGGCATTCTCTGGAATGTTAAAAGGGGAAAATATTGGTAAAGCTATTGTGCAAGTATAAAATAACAAAATGTATAATTCCCGTATAAATATAATTTCAAAGAACATTTATATAACTAAATTTTGTACTAATATAAACATATTTTTATACTTGTAAAGTATATAAATATAAATGTAACATTGTAATCTTGATAATATATATGTAAAAAAAACATGCTTGTTTATGTTAATAAGAATTACCACTTATCAGTATTATTTATCTTTATTTTACCATTTTTATTAAATTACAAGGAAATGTATAATGATGACTGATCTTACTTGATTTTACTATATTTAGAAACTTGTATCTTTTACGAGTAAAGAAAAGTGATGAATGACAATATACTTGTGATACATAATTATATAATTAGATGAAAAGTACGTGAAAATAGATGGAACATTCTGAATGAAATCCAAATATATAACATCAGGATAAATTGATCGTCTGCTAAACTATTACGTTCAACGTACAGATAGGTACTCACATATGCTCACATAAAATGTTGTATTTGTTAACAGCAATGCGAATTTATAATCTTATAATTTAACCACGAATTTTATGAATTTAAATGTTAAATATCGATTTACACCAACTTATTATTACACAAGTAGAGTAGCTGCATACAAATCGATGTCAGATTATCAGCGCCCTCTTCAACACATAAATCTAACTAGACGCTGAAATTTCTCTTGTTACCGACCTTATTTCTTTATTCTATTGTATATCTATAATATGGTATCATTAAAGGTGAACTCTGGTAAGTGAAGTTAGGTTTGCAGTGGCATGTTCATGGAACTCTCGTAGCTAATTTCAGCCTAAGCTTACTCTTGTTTGTGTATGTGTATTTCCGTTTCGAATACATATTTTGCAATAGGAAGCGACCCTGGAGAAGGGTCTCAATTTGCCTCACTGAACACTCCTATCACATTGTTGAATTATGTGTAGTTTTACATATCTAATAAAAAATAAAGGGTTAATTTAAGTGGCGTTCGATCGTATACCATTACTTGCAAAATCTCTAAGTTTATGCACTGAGCAGACCATTCAGAAGTGTTGTTCAAGCTACATTTTGATAGAGACATATGACGAGTCTTAGTACATCTTTTACAACTTATTTCTATATTGGCAAGATTTAACCAGATGAAGGTAATTTTATTTGTTTCACGTATATTTCGTAATTAATGAAAAAAATCTTGTTGAAAAATCATATAGTTCCATAAAGAAAGTTGAAATGAACACCATGTTCTTTGTTTATTTTTATTGTATTAAGAATGTTATTTAGTTTTCTATTTGGTTTAAAATTATTTATATAATACTGAATATACATTTTCTCTTTTCAACCAAATTTTTAGCTTTTATTTACCTATTAAGACAAAGTATTACTCTTATAGTCCTGTATAAACCTTGAAATTATTTTTTATCTATCTTTTATCTCTTAAAGTAGTAATACTATCTATTTAAATTTTTGTAAAGCAATGTATTTGGGTAAATATGAGACTTGAAGGGCTTATTTAAAATATATGTTATTTTTAGTGATTAAATATTAAGAATTTTGTGTAGGTAATGTCAGATGATGATGCCGCCTTGGATTCAATGGATACCGATGAAGAAATGTTTAACCCTCATAGCCGTAGCCTTGATACAGTCAGGAAGGTTAAGACCTTACGTACTTTACGATCGCACTCACATTCTGGTACTACTAAACACATTACTAGGAATAACTTAAGTGTACGACGTAGTACACGTAATAGAATGCAAACCTATGACAACCTGAATACTAGTTGGATTTTAGGTACAAAGATATCTTTATGGCTTGTTTAATTATTAAAGTATATTAATCAAAATGAATGTAAATATATATGGTATATATGAGCTATGCATTAAAATAATTTTTTTAGGAACGCAAACTTTAAAAGGATATCCTATGTTTCAACAACATGGATCTTCATCTGATAAAGAAATGGTAGATGAAGTACCTGATAGAAAACGTGATTTAAGAGATCGAATGCCATTAAGGTCTCGTGAAAATCATCCTCCTAATAAAAATTCAAGCAGACATATGAGAGACAGATCTGAACACGATCGTCAGAGTAATAGGGAACTTAGAGGACGACCTGATCGCGATTTGAGAGAAAAACCAGAGCAAGAAAAAGATATGAGGGAGCATAAAGACAGACAAGGTCGAGAAAAAAATGAAAGAGAACATAAAGATAAATTAGAAACAAGAAGTAAACCCGAAGTAAGAACATTAAATGAAGAAAAAGATACAAGGTTAATCAAATCATATCATGTAGAATTTTAATAATTGTAAATTGATTCTGTATCTCAGAAATTTGTCTTACAGAACAAGTAAATCCAATAGTCCATGTAGACTTAGAGAAGGACCTGTAACTAGGCTGTGTGGAAATTCTATAGATAAAACTGTAAAACCTAAAGTAGATGCAGAAGAAGCAGAAGATAGTTTACATGAAAGCGAGAAACAAGAAAACAATGATAATTCTGAGAATGAAGATGTAAGAAAGTCTCAATCCTAATTTTGTTTAAATAAATATGCATATTAAATATATTAAGATATATTTTACAATACATTAATGTATATTCAGCGTATTTAATACGTGCAGGGTTATGAAGACATGTACACGCGTGTTAAACGAACTAGGAGAGCCACCCAACGACAGTTACCAAGGGGTAAGAAGATTACAGGTCTGGTATTCTTTAATTATATAATAATATTATGCTGAGAGAACAAGAGAAATAAAAGTACAATGTTACTTTTTATAGTTGTAGATAGTGATTTAAGTGAATCATCAGATTCTCCTGGACCTAGGAAATACAGTTTACGTCAAAAAAAACCAGCTGTAGATAGATTTCAAGCTAATGTAGAACCAGTTAGACGATCAATAAGGGCTTTGAGAAGTGTGCTTAGTAATTCTATGAGAAGGCGGAAACATAGAAGCAAAAGTACAAGTTCGAGTGATTCTAGTGACTCGGAACCACAGCGTTATGATAAAAAGAAGAATAAAAAAGCAAGGTTAAACAAAAGCAAAATAAAATTATAGTTGGCCTCAGAAGTTGCATTTAATTTTAGTTACTATTTAACTATTTTATTCAACAGGCAATCAGCAATACCTCAAGGTGGTCCTCCAGATCGTAAAGCAGATATAAATCCAATTACATTAGATACAAATATTAGATTTAATGATGTTGGTGGTTTAGAATCACATATCCACTGCCTTAAGGAAATGGTTGTTTTTCCTATGATGTATCCAGAAGTTTTTGAAAGGTATCATATCACACCTCCAAAAGGTGTACTGTTTCATGGTCCACCAGGTAAACTTTTATTTCATTTACATGTTAATTATAATTTAGATACATATGAAATTATTTAAAAATAACTATACCAAAATATTATATTGTCCACTTTATTGCAGGAACTGGAAAAACGCTAATAGCTAGAGCATTAGCAAATGAATGTAGTCAGGGTAGTAGAAAAATGGCCTTTTTTATGAGAAAAGGAGCAGATTGTTTGTCAAAGTGGGTTGGTGAATCAGAACGGCAGTTGAGATTGTTATTTGAACAGGCTCAACAAATGAAACCGTCCATAATATTTTTTGATGAAATTGATGGTCTTGCACCTGTTAGAAGTACCAAACAAGACCAAATACATGCTAGTATTGTATCTACCCTCTTAGCACTCATGGATGGTCTTAGTGACAGAGGAGAGGTAATATATACATATAAATAAAATATATATGGATACAGTCATGTACAAAATATTTAATTATATTTTTGTGGTAAAGGTGATAGTAATAGGTGCAACAAACAGAATAGATGCAATTGACCCAGCATTACGAAGACCAGGCCGTTTTGATCGTGAATTATTCTTCCCTCTTCCTGCAATGAAAGAAAGACTAGAAATTTTGAAAATTCATGTCAGTAAATGGGAAAATCCACCCTCTGAGCAATTGTTAGAAGTATTAGCTGAAAAAGCAACTGGTTACTGTGGTTCAGATTTAAGAGCATTATGCACTGAAGCAGTACTACAAGGGTTAAGAAGAACATATCCACAAATTTATATGACTAGCAATAGATTGCTTTTGGATCCTGGACGTGTTGAAGTATGTTTATTAATAATTTATACAAGAATGTCTATGATGCAAAGTAAAAATACATATATTTTTCATGATGTATTATGATGAATGTACCTATCAAATTATAGTATGAACATAATCATTATTTCTTCTTGCACAGGTGAAAAAACAAGATTTCATACAAGCAAGTTCAATTCTCATTCCATCATCACAAAGAGTAACACCCTGTGCAGGGAGAAAGTTGCAACCCTTTATGGAGCCACTGTTAGGCCCTCCATTAGAAGAATTGATTGGTTTAATAAAGGGAATATTTCCACAAGGTGTCAATCCAGCTATGGCAAAGTAATAAATATTTGTATAGTGCATTCTATGTATTTAAAATGAGCAGAGTTTAATATTTATTAATTCTTTAGAATGCAATATAAAAGTATTATATTTTTTAGAGTGAAAATTACTAAAGGAATTCATCGGCCAAGATTATTAGTTTCTGGTGGTAATTTATCTAAAGGTCAAGGACCTCATTTAGCACAGGCTCTATTGTACCATATGGAACATTTACCGGTACAGACATTAGATGTCAGTACACTTTTTGCAGAAAGTGCAAGATCTCCGGAGGAAACTTGTGTACAGGTCAGTCAGTTAATTTTTATTAAATCATGCTGATCTGACATAGATATAACAAAAAAAATATAAATTTAACTATACTATACATTTTATTGTTTATGATAGGTATTCAATGAGGCTACCAGAAATGTACCGTCCATTATTTATATACGCTCCATTGATCAGTGGTGGCCGCTTGTACCAGAGACTGTAAAAGCTGTTTTCTTATGTCGTATTGCTGCACTTGATCCTTCGTTGCCGATATTAATTCTTGCAACTAGCGATGAGACATATCAGGATCTTCCTATGCAGTTAAAGAATCTTTTTAGTGAACTTCGTGGCGAAGTATACACTTTGAAAATTCCAAATTCTGAACAAAGATTGAAATTCTTCAAACCTATATTTATGATTCAAAGTTTGAGGCAACCACAAGTTAAATATAACAGTGTTCAAGTATTAGAAGAACTCCCTTTAGCTCCAGATCCTATGCCAAAAAGGCTAACCGATGAAGAGAAGAAGGTATTATATGAAAAAGAAGAAGTATCTTTAAGAGAACTTAGGATTTTCTTAAGAGAAATATGTGCCAAACTTGCCAGAAATCGACAGTATGTGCTACTTTTTTTAAATATTTAATGTTATATATATATTAGTACATATAGTCATATGTACATATGACTTGATAACATCTTTAAATGTAATTACATCTGGCATATTTTCTTTCTACAGATTTTTCATGTTCACAAAACCAGTAGATACAGAAGAAGTACCCGATTACAATATGATAATAAAACAGCCTATGGACTTGGAGACTATGATGACTAAAATTGATATGCACAGCTACCTGTGTGCTAGAGATTTTCTTGATGATATTGATCTCATATGCAGAAATGCATTGGAATATAACCCAGATAGGTTAGTATATTTAATCAAGAAGTAAATAAACACAATATTATATTTAAACAATATATTTTCATGATGTAGAAGTTAACAGTGGTTTTATAGCATCTGTTAAACTGCATTCATGTTATATGTTTAGTGATAAGATATGATAAGAATAGATAAAGTATTTCTTTGTCTATTGATGAAATTACTAATGTGATTTGTGTGTGTCGTCGAATCATAAATTCGTATTGACATTCATGTTGTATGTTTTCATGTCAGCTTGCGTGATAGGCCCTCCCTTGGGATATTGAAGAGGTAGTTCTTGATTATCCATTGCTGTTGTTGCTCTGTAGTTAAAGTGGTTTTCAATTTATAACACTTTATGATTTTTAAGTTTAATACACACATTGTTTGCTGTTCTACAGAGCACTATTGAAGACCACTCACATTAGATTTTTTGCTTTATGTTAATTGTATAGACTTTGTATTATTAATCGCATGCTAATCATATTATTTGTTCATTTCCACAGGGATCCAGCTGATAAACTAATCAGACACCGTGCATGTTCTCTGCGTGACAATGCATATGCATTGATTAAAGCTGAATTGGACTCTGATTTTGAAGATAAGTGTCGTGAAATATCTAAAAGTCGTAAAGTTGTAGAGAGTAGTTGCAATGAGGAAATGCAGCATAGAAATACAAAAGCAGGACTTATATTACCCAATGAGAAAAGTGATAAGAAGGATGCTGAAATATTGCAAAATAATACACTTTCTGTTAATGGGAAGAGATTTAGTAGTGCTAGAAAACGTAAGATTCCTGCTTGGGCTAGAGGTTATGTAAAAAAGGTCCATAAGAAAAAGAAAATCAATCCTGATGATAATCTACCCGAAATAAATAACAAAATATGTCTGAGTAATGAAACTGCTAGTGGCATAGATTTAGAGAAATTCCAAGAATTTGAAACAGAAGCAAATAGTGTTCTAAACGGTCATGTACCATTGTTCGATAACACTGATTCTGACAATGACTCGCAAAATGAAAACTCAAAGGACATTCATATAAACCATAATGACAATACAATAGAACAGCGAGTAGAAGACCTTGACAAAATAGAAATATGTTTCATAGAAGATGAGAAAAATGTTGTAAACGATGTATCAACTTCATCATCCAGACGGGAGAGTTTAGATGAATTATCATTTGCAATTGAGAGTGATTCTAGTCCATCTAAAGTTGATGAGAATGAAAAAGTTATAGTTGATAAAAATGAACTCGAAGCTACATGGTTACACACTGTAGAAGTTACACAAAATTTCCCTGTGGAGGTATTATGTGACATTTATGTGCAATTAAGTAGATGTGTAGGAAGATATTCGCATCATTTTGATAGAAAATCACTGCCAAAGGTAAATGTACTGCAATATTTATATTTCTTAATGCACAAAGAGTAGGTTTCTTAAATTTAGTTGTATTTCCATTTTAATTTCAAATATTTTATTAAAAATAACGTATTAAAAATAATTAACAAATGTGTATAATAATTATTAATGTAATAATTCGAAATATTTTGCATTACCCTATGTATAGGACTTACTCAAGGAACTGGAAAGATTTGAAGAGTATAAGATGAGTTTGTACGAAAAAACACAACATGTTAGTCAACTAAATATACAGTAGAATATGTTGTGAACTAATCAGTAGATTCATCATAAAAAAGACGTATTATGTACTGGCGCAAAAGCAACTGTTAAGTATCAGATGAACACTCAATGCCGTACATTTTTTAGTTCTATGACTGCCAAATATTATAAAATATTAACAACTGATTGTTACTATTACGATAGTTGAATTAATATATATTAAAATTCAAAAGAAATGTTTCTTTGAAAGGGGAAACGAGTTTAATCGTTTGCAAACAGCATTGGCTATTTGTAAACAGGATTAACATAAAAAGAAAAGTAATAGAAAGTAGAAACAAGACAGTTTCTCCTAATTTTTGTTTATAAAAAGTGAAACTTTTTTTATAGCTAACAAGGTAATTTATTATTTATTTTTATTAAAGGCAGATTTTACATCCATTTATGAAATTTTTTTAATTTTTGATTATTTGATATGCATAAGCATCTTTTTTTAATTTTTAATATTATTATGATTCATGTAAAAATCAATTTGGTAGAAATGACATAAGACAAGCATTTCTTGGATAATGTAATTAGTTTTCTGGACAATGCGACCGTAATAAGATACAAAGAAATTTGATCAAAAGTATGCAAATCATGGTTATACAAAGATGATGGTAATTCAGTACATCATGTACTTAAATGATTTTTTATTATACATGGAATTGTATGCAACATTTTTATTTGTAGTAGCACGAGAAGCATCTTGTTAAATTGTCAAACACATTACCAAATTATAGAACCATTTAAATTTGTGTTATTGTATATGCCATTAGAAATGACATTATACGCAACATAGAATATGTAACTCTAGTGAATTCGTTCGTAATACAATATAAAGTTTACAAAGTGGAAAAATTAGAAAAACTAGTCAGACATCATATAGGTACTCATTAATATCTCTAAAGTTTTTATTTATGTATGTCAAAATACTAAAATATACTCTTAGTTTTTATACTAAGACGATTATTCATTGTGCAAATAAATCTTAATATTTTATAAGTCTTTATATTTTATTTCATCATCATAAGTACATGCACATAAATTGGATAGATGTAAAAGGAGATCTATCTATCTTCCACTTTGTAAAAATGAGAATCCAAATATATAAGAGAGCATAGTGTAAATACATTCCAGGTATTGTAAACAATAATCATATATTGTGGTATTATCAAGGGTATTTTGCCTTTATATATAATTTATTTATAAGAAAATAGATTTAATTTCTTTTTTATCTAGATAGAACACAGTATATTACTTTTATTAAGTTTGAATTCAAAGCATAAATAAAACATATGTGTTATTGCACAAGATCACAAGAAATTCAACGAAGCTACACATATATCGCGCCTTGCTACTAAAAATTAATTTCTTTAGATTTATTAAATTTGAGTGGTATACAGGAAAGCGTATATGCTTCAGTACATGTAGAGTTAAGCTTCAGGCCTTACTATTATTTAATTTATATTACCTTCGATGGATTATAATAATTTGACGTAACACTAATTATTGAAAAGTTATTTAATTTTAATCATGATGTATCGGCCTATGCCTAAACGTAATGTAAAAGAAAATTGATTATTTGCACTTCATTTTCACCAAAGTTATGAAACATAGATTAATAGCTCATTAACTCTGTAAGTGAAGGAATTAAAAATTTTCTGCTGACATAGAAATGTATAAATATTAAAATGACGTATAATCTTCGATATAAGTTCGAATCCTGGTTGTGATCTACATTGTTACTGTGAAATAATAGTTACCAGATAAAAAGTGAACGTGTCTTAATATATTATGGCACGAAGAGTCGTTTAAACTTGAAAAATATGAAAAAGCGAAATAAACCCATAGATTTGGTTCCGTAAGAAAATGTGAGTTTACGTTACCATATGAAATCCGTAAGATTTCGTTATAGAATCGTACGTCATTTTAAATTAACGCGTATTACTTAATATTTGTTAGCAAATAGACTTGAGAAGACTGAATCCGAAAAAAAGGACTTTTATTTTCTAATGTTTCTTTTTATGGCACAACGGTAGATAAAACATGACGATTAACTCGATGGAAGACATTGTAAATAATAAATATCAAACAATAAGTTTTATGTACACATTCAAATAAATGACACATGTATATATCCATCAACTTTTTCAAATGACAGATTTGTAAAATACATCTACTCGATCATTTTGTAAGTCGCTTTCTAGTGCAATATAGGTGTATGTTAAAAATAGCGGCAAAATAAATTTAAAACGAAACTAAAGTTATTCAAATGATGTGCTGTCGATATACTGTCGTATGCATAAGTAAATCAGAAGATGCTGAAATTTAAATAAAATATATCAAATCTAGTATCTTCTTTGTCATTTCGTTATTAATCATTATTACTATACGACGAGCACACCTATACTTAAATAAAATTGTTTTCGCTTTTCAAAATATTTTATTAGCTTCATTATGTTTATTCTTCTTACATAGTATAACATAGACAGCATTAGTTTAGTGAGATCTTCCACAATATATGACAATCCATCCCACGGAAAAAAAAGAATTGGAATTTCTTGTGCTTGTGCAATACTCTTCTCGCGTAGGAAATATATTTTACAATCATTATATCCGAAAGTAAACGATGACAATTGATCTCAGCCAATAATTAACATATATAATAATAAAACTACGAATATAGTCATATATTTAATTCTAAGCAAAACGATATTACGATTAGTTTAAAACTGAAATGCAAACGGATGTGCGAAAGCAGGCTTTTGTCGCCGCTTGTATTTTAGATTTACTCTATACGATATTAAATAATACAATGTACTTGTCGGAATCATAAGAGGAGATACAGATTTTTAATCTTCATTCTTCGCAATTATATCACCAGCGACGTTTCGTGCTTTGTACTGAAAATTTCAGGCAATTCATGTATATTCGTATACTCTAACGATTTTTAACGATAACGTTTAATTCGACACTAATTAAGTACGAAGCACGCACCTCGTTGTAATATGTACTTTATTCTTGAAAAATATTTGATTTACAAAATAAACGATCTCAGTGTCTCGTATAAATTTCAAGACAAAGATAATTCAATAATAAGGTAATGTTTTAGTTGATTCGTATCTTTTCATATTTATATTACAATTAAATCTCGAAAAGTCTTTCTAACTTGAATTATACGCGAATATCTTCTTGTAGATATACCATATATATATATATAATTGTAAAACGCAACCGAGCTTTCAAGAAAAAAAAACGGAAGTCCCATCGAAATTAACAATATTTCATAACGTAGAATTATATCGATCGATAATGAAATTTAATCGAGGAATAGCTAGCCACATTTATAAGTATCTCTGATATAAGGAAATTTTCGAAGGAACGGTGTACTTTCTCTTGCTCAGGTTAATATATTTCTCTATAGATTAATAATATCTCTAATCCAAGGACAAGCTCTACTACTGATAAAGAAAAAATATTATCCTATTTCAAGAAAAGTTTCAAAAAAAGAAAAAAAAAAATTACGGTGTCACTTGTTATTCAATCGCTTTTTTTAACGATTCGTGCAAAACTTCCAAGATCCGATTTATGATAAGAAAATTTATTGTGTTTACGACAAAATAAAATTTGTAAATCTTTGATAGCAGTAACTTATATCAACAACGTATTTATAAAAAAAATAAAAATATTGAGAAAACATAACTAATCAACCATCGAATGTTTCACTTATCTCATTTGTGATATGTAAATGACTTTATCGGCCTCAATCATCCAATTACTTTTTGAGCTCTTCGTCGTTGTACAATACGATGTACAGATTAAATCTTATCGTGGTTACATTTAAAGTTACCTTTTTTTATAATCGAAAGATTGCACGAAACGAAAAGCTATAAAATTATAACAGGACGTATGCTAACTATAATTTACACTAACGTATGCGTATATTATTATTTTATTCAATGACTACTTTAGATTTCCAATGCTTCGATACGATAAGAAATCAATGTACTTTCCTCGCTGATCGTGAGGACAATCTTCGCTTTGCAATTTACCAAAGAAATTACTCGGGAGTTTATTCGGCGACAGGAACTTCGTTTTTTATCTGTATATGTACATATTCATTCAAAATTTTATATATATATAAAATTTCGAATAATTAATTAAAAAATTAATAGGAAAGGAGTTTCAACAAACAATAATGAATTTCTGTTTATATAGATCCGCTCCACATTCCATCCTAAGTAGAGGAAACGAAAACGATTTGAATATTATTATTATTATTATATTATTATTACGGTGCTATTACACTCTTAAATGCTATCATCTCTGTATTACCATCAATGTTGCAAAGAACAAGAAAAAGTTTAAAGAGAAAAAAACCAGACGATTATAGTCGTACTACGGAGTGAGAGATTTACGTGAAAACACTGCCTTTTAAATTTATCGCTTATGGTTTCGTTATAAATAAAAGTAAACTGTTTCTTAATAATAAGAAGACGACGACTCGAGATCGCTCCCCCTGTAAGAGAGAACATGTTAGATCGATGTTTCGAAATCATAGTAAAGCGAACACGTCGATATATATATATATTAAAAATTGTATCGTAACGTGGGCGAGTGTCTTAAGTTGTAAGAATCACAGGGAGAGTGTCGATGCAAGAGCATCCACTGCCTTATTTATTTTACCATATAAGTAATAAATAATTAATGATACATCTTATTGTCATACACTGTAGTAAAAAAAAAAAAAAAAGGAATAAAACAGAGTTTCGTAACATAACCGCGGGAATTTCCCGGCTGCCTTCCTCTTTTTTTTTCTCACTATACATAATATACATATATATATATATATATATATTTATATATATATTTCTCTCTTTATCTATCTTAGACCTAGCCTCTAAAACGTCAGAATGTCAATGACAAAATTATATCGTGAACGCACCTAAACAAATCATACAATGTCACGTAAATTCCAGTAAGAGATTCTAACACGTACGTATTCACGATGCGTATAAATCGCCAAGCGCGTTATTACTGAATCGATAATATTTTCGTCATTGGAACGATTTAATAACGCGATTGGTATCCTCGTACAAGCGAAAGAAAAAGTTCCTGAGGGGATTCTTTGGCAGTAAACTGGTACCGACCTGCCAACTTTCGCGAGGATGTCGGTCACGAAGGATTTCTCGAATATCGGCGGTCTGGATAAGCATATCAGGATAGTAAAGGAAATGGTGATGTTTCCTCTGATGTATGGTGACGTTTACGCTAGATTCAATTTGAAACCCCCACGGGGTCTTCTGTTCTATGGACCACCCGGTAAAGTAAAATTTCCTATTTTGAATCATCGGATTACAAATCAGCATTGGGAAGATCAGCAGCATTAGCTTTTTCAACAGGAACGGGTAAAACCTTAGTAGCAAGCGCATTGGCATCGGAGTGCAGTAACTCCGAACGCAAAGTCTCCTTTATATCTCGTAAGGGATCTGATTGTCTGAGCAAATGGGTCGGAGAGAGCGAGAAAAAGCTCGAGAAAATTTTCACTCTGGTTAGCACGATCTCGATTTTATCGTCCGAGAAATAGATATACCACAACCATCGATCGATCTTGGTGGAACCTGTTCCAGGCTCAACAAACGAAACCTTGCATCATCTTCTTCGACGAGGTGGATGGCTTAGCACCGATAAGATCAAGCCGGCAGGATTTTGTACATGCCAGCGTTGTGTCTACGCTTTTAGCACTAATGGACGGTCTAGAGAACAACTCGGAGATAATAGTGATCGGCGCTACGAACAGAATAGACGCCATAGATCCGGCGCTAAGGAGACCAGGAAGATTCGATCGGGAGCTCTACTTTCCCTTGCCCTCTTACTCGGCTAGGAAAGACATACTTTCGGTAGCTTTATATATTCTGGACGCCATTTTTAATAGCAGAATGTGATTATATTTCATGAACGTATAAACACGCATACATTGTGAACAGTAAAATATTATATTTATCAAAGGGTGCGATCTCTCAAGGCTACTCATGCGGTTTATATATATCCTAGGTTCACATTAAAAGCTGGAAGCAAAAGCCACCACAAAAGTTCCTTGCCTATTTAGCCTCGAAAACAGTCGGATTTTGCGGTAGCGATCTTCAGGCTCTCTGTGCCGAAGCTGTCATGTGTTGCGTTCGAAGAAACTATCCAGAGATTTACACTTCAAAGTCGAAATATTACATAAACGAGCGTCACTTAAAGGTAAAGTTTTGCGGTGTGGTAAGATAAGATTTTAGAATGCAAAACATGGTGGAATTCATCATCCATGCATTAAAAAATAAAGGTCGAGAAGCAAGATTTTCTAAAGGCCCAGGAAAACATTGTCCCGGCATCTCATAGAGCTGTCATAGCACCAGTGAAATCCCTCTCAATTAGAATCCAACCGCTTCTACGAGACAATCTCTCCGCGATCCTCGCTCGGCTACGGATTCTCTGTCCAGAGGGAATGTTAACCTCGGACGATATGTAAGCCGAAACTCGTGGCATTCTTGGAAAGATATAAACGATGCCGCATAATTCTCCTTTTTTTTTCTTCTCCTCCTCCACCTCTTATTCATGTGTCCGCAGTGTAGGCAAGGCCAACTCGAGATCGACCGCTTGTCCTAGAATTCTATTATGCGGCGAGGACGATTCGCATACTCGTCATTTAGGTCCAGCCTTGCTACACGAATTGGATCACTTGCCGTGTCACGTACTAGACGTGACAACCCTTTTCGAGGAGACTGGCAGGGCTACCGAGGAGACGATTATTCAGGTGACCTTTTGAAAAGTGTTCGAGTATCTTTATTGCTTGTTTCTTTTTCTTCTTTGTATTATACAGTTGTGTAGATGCATATACATATGATGTATATTGTATATACACTAACAGGTATACAGATATACAGGGTGTATCCGACCAACATGCGGTGAGCTATATCACGTTGTAGCCAGGAATAAATAGAGTCGAAAGAAGTCATAAAAGTTAACATAAGGTAGGTAAGTTTACGAGTTATTAATTAAAAAAGATAGGGCAAATCACGACGCGCGGAAGCACTAGGCGGCGGGCCACGGCCCATGCTAGTCTAGCGGCGCGTGGCGAGTGGCGAGCGGGCGGGGCGCCCGAGCCGACTACATACGTGGGAGAGGGACGGTCGGGAGGAGCTTTCCACGAAAAAGTGACAAGCAGTGGGGCATTAACGCTCGAGCATGGGCCGTGGCTCGCCGCCTAGTGCTTCCGCGCGTCGTGATTTGCCCTATCTTTTTTAATTAATAACTCGAAAACTTACCTACCTTATGTTAACTTTTATGACTTCTTTCGACTCTATTTATTCCTGGCTACAACGTGATATAGCTCACCGCATGTTGGTCGGATACACCCTGTATACAATGTACTTTGGTATAATAGAAAGTGAAAGCAGCACGTCGCGCTCTACCGTCATTGCTCTACGTTCCTGACATCTTGACATGGTGGAACTTGGTGGATGAAACGGCACGTGTAGTCTTTGCTTCATTGATGAGAGATCTCGATAATTCCGTGAACATGTTAATCCTCACCACGGCTAATTCTTTGTACAAGAACTTACCTTCGGAGGTAGATCGAATAATTTTTTTTTATAGGGACTATGGTGATCAGATTTTTGGTCTTCTTCATTGTCTTTGTTTAGATCAAAGATTCGTTCGATCGACATCGGGACGAAGTGTTTGAGGTACCATTACCTGGCTTTCGAGAACGTCAGTCGTTCTTTTTACAACTCTTTACGAGCTCATCTTCGGATACTGCTTCCAGTAGATCGTCGCAAGGTGGTGTCTTAATCATTCTTCTTACAACTCTAGTCTACTGTCATTTTATTTTATTACATTATGTGTTTATTAGAACTTTTTACCAAGTTTGGTAATATTTGTTATTTGTCACAATTGTTGGTTTCGTAGGACATGAGACATGGTAGAATTAAATATTGTACACTTGTCAATGTTTTATCTTGAATATTTTTATTATACAATAGATTGTATACAAATAATGGGACCTAAAAGAACGAAGACCGATGGTGGCAAGAAGTCCAAAGTAGATACGGCGAAGTGTTCAAACGGGCAACGTGGACGTCGTGAGTGAATGAATGTTTTTATACAACTTTTTTTTTCTTCAAGCGTGTATACGAATTAACAAGAGCACTATATCATCGACAGAACACGCAGCGGATACTTTTACGAATAAAAGATCGAAAGCTCGAAGCAAACTCGGTGCGGTGCGATCGTCCCAATCTACAAGCAAGTCAAGTAAAGCATCATTTTTGTTAACATTTATAATTATACATGTCTATCACCAATTTCTCGAAGCTTCTGAAAATTTCGTATCTTTTTATTTATCAATCCCTTAATATTTTAACTCGTTTACTTTGATATTTTGATACATAAAAGTCCACGATTTATTCGTTCTTTTACAACATATTGCAAATATAAAATGTTTATACGTGAAAACTATAAAATTGACGATGCTGAGGTCATGGCACTAATTTTACTTCATTGTATACACTTCGGACAGACTTTAGCATACCAGATTACAGTTACAATCACTATGATCGAATTTTTAAAATGATAATTGATCTCCTGCCTTTCATAAGTCAACGTTAAAAGAGAACACAGCGCATCCGGTGAGGGGCCACCGTGGAAACGCGCAAAAATGTCTCGCACGCCATCGAATATCTTGAGTGTCGAGGGTATAACGGATCCCCAACTTCAAGGATTACTTGAGAAGATCATCGAGTCGACGGAGAATTGGACGAGTCATCGACTGGAGGGTCTTTACGCCTCTTTGGAGCTTGTTTTGGAGAGAAAAAACGAAGATAACGTGCCGGCTGTAATAGAAGACTGTCTTTCTTTCTTAAAGGAAACGAAGAAAAGCGAAACGTTTTTAGATATCGAAGCAGACTAACGAGAAATCAACAAGAAACAAATATAATTCGCACAGTCTACGTGTTTTTGTTTGTTAATAAAACGTTTGCTAGCGTGCATGTGTAAGTTTGAAAATAAATTGTGATCGTTGTGACAGTTTTGTTTTACTTGGATGCGTCCATAACGTTCAGGGTCTTATGATATAATTGTTCACAAACCAAACATATTAACTTTATTTAACGAATTTTTATCAAAATTTTTGTGCCAAAGCATTTTCTTAACTTTTTTGTGAAGATAATCAACTGGATAAATGTACACCTCCTATACTATTAAGACATTACCATATCTATATTTTGTTGATTGGAAAACACAAAATGATATAGAAACAGAAAGAAAATTGAAGAATAAGTTTCGAGCATCGTAGGACAAAGATCTCTTCTATCCCTTCTCGTGCTAAGATACTGTAAACAAGATCGAATCTCTTAGAAGCGTGAGAGGGAGACAGTTGCATGGTTGCTGCGTGTCTCCTCCAGTTTATTAGTTCGCAGCAGACAGCCGGGCAACGCGCTACATCGTCTTACAATCGATCGTGATCTCGATTACACGTGGTACGAAGATATCGCTTTCCTTACTTTTTTTTTTCTTCTTATTGTCCATATTCCTTTTATTTCCATCGCTTTCGCTTTACTTTTTCAAACTTAGGGAGGGGTTTCGCTTCGTTGAAAGAACAAAGGCGGACCGTTCCTTTTTCGAAAGTGTTCACGATATTCCCGACCCTTCGGTACCGTTGATGTTTATCTTCCGCACAAATATTTACACGGTTCTCGTTCGTGTCATATGATCCTGCTCTATCAGATTTGATACACGTGTGGCTGTTCGTACGTCGACCAGGATTTTGTTATAAGGTCTGTGACTTTCTCTCGTCTCGTTTCCTTGTTTTACACTTCATTTCGTTCGTTTCGCCGTGCATCAAAGTGACTTTCCTGAAGAAGTTGGGAGTAACAGGTAGTATAAGGGTGAAGGAGATTTTTGAGTGAAGTTAGTTAACACAGTAGTATTAACAAAATGCTGCAAGTGCATCTAGAATAAACGGGACAAATGAGTTCGTACGTGTGCATCATATGTTTCTTCTTTCGGCTTTGACACATACGCATGTGATGGTAGTTATTAATATGCGTTCTTTATGAAACGCTTTCGTAATACGTTTCCAAATGTTCTTCAAGCTGTCATTCTGCGATCTTGTAGCTAACAAGTACCAGGGACTTGTCATCTTCCAGCGTAAAAAGAAAAAAAAAAAACAGAACTGCTATAGGAAAAAAAAAACGGGATATGCATTTCTTTGCATATAAAACTTATTTTATTGATAAGATGTATATACAAAAGGTAAGAGTCTTGCATTTTTCGAATGCGTATGCATGGAGTTTATAAAACTTTAATAATAAAAGATTAGTACTAAAAAAGACTATAATAAAAGAGATTAAATCTCTTTGTTGGAAAAACAGCACTGCTGGACGCAGATAATTCATTTTCTCGTTTGAATTTTTTATCTAATAATCTAATTACTTAACATTTAAATAGTTTGTAAAAAACGTAGTATCGCTCTGATTATTATTTTTGATAAGATAATTTGATTAAAAGACGTACGGTTACAAATTTAACGAGATTTCTAATAAAACTAATGGATCTTAACATATTATTATTCTTGACCTTGTACTATGATTTTCACGGTGTCTTTTGTTTCGTATCTATCACAGCGTTATAAAGTTTATCACATACTTTTTGTATCCACGCAACTTGTTTACTTTATAACCTATACTTTGATTACATTACAATGGAGTAAGTTGGCCAGCGCGTCTTCTTTGTCGACTCGACGAATTCTTCTTCAGTACGTGATATCATCGAAGCGCTAGGCAACGGATACTTGCGTTTGATATTCGCGAAATGGTTCATCCGTTTTCTTTCAACGGTATGAAGTATCTCTTGAATTTCATCATTGTCACTGTCCGTTTGACACGGAGGTAGATCTGTTTTAACACTTTGTAACGATACGTTAACGTCCATAACATTTTTCACCGGTTGCGTTTTCGTAGATTCATTTTCCTTATCGGACATATTGGATTCACTAATCAATGAGTCTTTTATATTTGAACTTTTATTATTATTATTATTATTGTCGTTGTTGTTGATGTTGCTGCATTTAACAATGTCTTTTTGCAAGGACCATCGGGGTAACCTTTCTTGTAACGAACCTATACTCGTTGAATTCATCTCTTCAATACCTCGAGTACCCTCAACGTAATTACTGTTGTTGTTGTGTTGCAACCCTTCGAATAATGGGGTGTCGTGGGATGCGCGATGATGTGTGCGATTCAAGGGTTGAACGCTTATAACATAGTCGTCGCAATGATTCTTACTGGAGACAAAAGAATCAATACCGACGACTCTACTTTTATAGTCATTTTTAAGTGCAATTGATTCTTCGCTCTCCCCATGACGAGTAGTTTCCATTTTTTCGGCGGCACCGCACGCTTTCAAGTGCCTTCGATTTATTGAGATCTCCGAAATGACTTCGTGGCCTATTTTAAGGGTAAGACGTAGTTTATCATCATTATTATTATTATTATTACTACTACTTCTTCTTCTTTTTCTTTTTTGAACATCCACGTTGCTTTTTTCTTTGGAGTCGAAAATGTTTGCTGCAATGTAATTACCGCAAACAATAAAACCATTGCCATGGCGCATCTCCGTATGAAAAATTACGTCACTTGTACACTTTAGTAGTAATCCACAAATCTTGCAATTCTCGCCGGTTATAACGACACTGCAGTCTCGAATCCTTATAGTAGGTGTAGAACTCTCGTTTTTCTTTTCCGCCATCGCATCGGCCTCTTCCATGTTGTTTTCTTCCTCTTGTTTCTCCATTTGAAGCCCTAAGATCTTCATAAAATCTTCCTTATTCTTCACCATCGACGTATCGGAACATTTGATTTCTTCTGACCTTCTACCGCCACGTTTCGACCTCCGCGAGTATTTCATCGAGACTCTACCGGCGTGAAGATGCTTGCGGAACCCCTGCGCCATCTTGCGACGCGTAACTACGATTGTGTCTAGAAAAAGAAGCATAAGGGCACCCTGCCGTTTGGTGTACGATACTGCTGCATGCTGATATTATATGTATTTATTGCTCTCGATAATATCTTTTAGCTATCGGAAAAGATAAATTTCGTAATAAATAAATCAAAATCAATGATATGACATCGAGTCGTATAACACTTTGCACGGTTCCCCGTGGTTTTATATATTTTAACATTCGATTCTATAGTTTTTCTAACATTCTTATTTACTTAATATTCTATACTTTGTTTATGTTTATTTTTAGGACAGATATGGTAATATAACCTACCGTAATTATATATTTTTGTAGATCCATCGACACGATTATTATTCTTTTCTGTGTAACGTTGAACACACGCACTTAAGACGTAATTATACGCGTATATAACAATAATCGCAATTGTTTTGGAAGTTCGCTGTGTAACGATGTCGAATAACAACTTAACCATTACACCACACGTGTCGGATTCATGCTCCCGCGTTGTAAGTCTTATAAACTTTTCTGATAACAATTAGTAGAAAAACACAACCTCACAAATTACAATATACGCACTATTCTCTACTACATCTTTTCTTCGGTACTGTAGAGGATAAATGTGCCTCAGACGAGAAGACCGTGCACAGATGACGCCCATTTCCAACTATGTGAGGCCCATAGGGCTTCGACCAATCGCCTGCGGTTTTATATTTGCACCAATAGGCGTCGTCGTTTCATGAATCCTATAACGGTTAAACGCTCTCCCACCCTCGGCATGAGTCATCATCTCAGATAAAAAAACACGTAGGGGAGGTTACGCCGGATACTGCTTCGTCGTAAAAATAGCGTCTTTATCCAAAGAAGGAATTCTCTGCGGTCGTGCCTAAAAAAAAATGGACTGTCGTAAACAAACCTTACTTCGTGTTTAGAACATTTACGAAAATGTGTAGCACTTTCAACTCACGAGCACTTATGACATTTGTGGTTATTTGATTGAAGAATGTTTTTAACATTTATTTACATATATAAATATATAGCTGAGACAATACCACTTGTACAATTGTTAATAAAGTTAAATATTGTAAGTAAAATTTATTGTAAAGTAAAATATTGAATATTGAATTGTTGTTAAAAAAATGTTAATAACGGAATAGTATTTTTCTATGAATATCTAATCGATAAATAGTTAGCAACTACAGCAAATATTCTATAATCGATTTAGAATTACAGTGAATGGTGGACGATAGGAAATTCTTCGAATGCTGACCTATACAAATTCGATCAAGTATGCAGGCATAATTCGAGCTACGTAGTATGGTTAAAAGACAATATAGCATCCCGCAATAGCTGATAACTTACAATGTGACGCTATTGTCTTATCGCTCGCACTTTATCAACTAGTACATAAGTTCCAACTCTTTGTTCAATTTAATACAGCGTGAAAATTGGCAAACTTTAATATTTTGCTGAATGTTTAAATGATTAAAATTTCTAATGGCTATAGATTTAGAAACTTGAAATATGTATAACGTTATGAAATTGAGGCATTTATCAACTTCGTTGAGAGTCTCGATTCATAAAAGTATTGTATTATTCTTGATAATATATTGGCATTATCTGTTAATAAACTTTACAATTATTATGTTAATATAATTTGCTACAATAATGTGTATATGAATGAAAAAAATCTAATGTCTACGCAACACGGTCCTGTGGCGCAACGGATAACGCGTCTGACTACGGATCAGAAGATTCCAGGTTCGAATCCTGGCAGGATCGACATGATTTTTTTTAACCCAAAAATTCTTTATTTATCTATAATAAGAAAATTTTCGAAAAATTTCTTACTGCAAGCGAATTAAATATTTATTCTCTGAATCTTGTACTTGATTTTGTTGCAGGCTCGACCGATGTGGTCTCTGTGCCTTTTATCATGGTTACTCTTGCAGATAAAAGTAACATGTACACGTAAGTAACGTTTTGCTTTTAATATTCCATATTATTAGAATTTATTTGATTTATCATATTTATTTTATAAAAAAATTATATCAAAACGTTATGTCACCTGACGTCGTTTCTTTTATCAGAGAATTTCACCGAAAATGCAACCACCGTCGCATTATCTCGTGGTCCCTGCGAAGTTTACACAACTGGTGAGGATGATCTACACACGTTCGATTTTATCAGTAAATTCAAGTTAGATCTGTTGGATGCACATTACACCAGTATAACGAGAGTCAAAGGAAGCAATCGTATGCAAACAGCCTATAGACTAGAAAGAGATACCGATGTTACTCTTCCAACAGCGTTGGTTACTTTTTTTATTTATTATTTACAATACTGCATAATGAATATTCGCACAAAGAAATAATGCAATTATAAAATTGATAGGAGCATTTTACCAAGCGGTCTACCGGACGTATTCACCGCCGTTTGCACGTTTCGAGTAAAAAAAAATCAAAAACAGCCATGGCACATTCTTAGAATCGTCGATAAACATGAAACTAGTCAATTTGTGATCACGGTAAATCCTAAGAATCTCACGATGGAAATATCGTTGATTACCGCCAACGGAGATCTGCAGACTGCTTCGTTCCTAGCACCGCAAGTGAGTACATACATTATTGTTCATCTAGAAAATTTTATCGCCAATCACAAACGATTAAATAACTGATATTATTCATTTGTGTCTTGGAATAAATAAATTACTTAAGTTTCCTTTCACCCAAATGAACTTGATAACCCATGAACATGAACGAATGAAATCATGATTTATTAGAAAATATAAGATACAGCAAGAAGGCGGTATTGGCAAGAAAAAATGCCTATTTTTTCAGACACGTCTTAAACGAAATAAAGTCGAGGAAACGACAAAATTTTCCTTCCATTTTTGCTGATCTCGCGAACATAAGATAACACTGACGGCACGTTCTCGCCATGTATGCATATATGTGCATCTTTAAATGTCATCGTCCCTGAACTATCCGAAGAAAAGCGTTATTATAGAGTAACGAGAAATCTAATCACTCTGTGCAGGAGTGCCGGGAAGATAATAAAAATTCATAAAGCTAATCTTCGTTTTGTTGTATAATAAAATGCGATGAAGGATAGAAGCTTTTAAAGTAGCGTAAGTGTGTCGTTAAATTTCACGAAGAAATATAAAAAAGAGATCTTAGAGTAATCTATAAGGGCCTAGTCCTTCTGGCTCTCTCTAAAACAATTAGAAGTAGGTGAAAATCGACTTCCAAGATTTAATTACATAGTACAAGTGAAGCTAATAAAAACGTGTTGAAACGAAAATTCCCAAACTAATAAACGTAGGATTTGATAAAAGTTCGACGAAGCTGCTAATTCGCAAAATAAAATTCGAGAGGTTGCTATTAATAAAGCTAGAAGTGGCCCAACGATGTATAGAACGATGTCACGCTCGTCCAAAGCTTTAAGTATACTCTCGAAAGCATCATCGATAATCGTCGCGTGTAGGAAAATAGCGTTTGAGTACCCCCACGTATAAATTTCCTTTTATACCCTTGACATTTGTGGGAAGAAACTCGAACGACGAAATTATCGTGTCGGGTATCGTGATTTGATGTACGATGAGCATGATCGAATGTACATAGAAAAGTTTCTAGTCTTTCTCCACAAGCTTATAAGACAAATTTTGCTTTTTCCAATGAATAAAATAGTAATAATCTAATAATCAATTGTAAGATATAATTAATAATATAACTGTATAACGTTTAACCCAAGGTGTTCGACAAGAACTGGCATAAGATCCATTTTGGAGTACTGAGGAATAGCGTGACGCTTTACGTCGATTGCGAGCACATTGGAACCGAAATTGTAAAGTCACGTGGAGTGATTAAAATCGATGGAGAAATTTCTGCAGCGAAAATGGTCAACAGCAAGATCACTGTACCGGTAGGTCTCTTCGATTTCACGGATCAATTCTTATAAAGAATCAAACAAATACATACATATGTTGAAACGTTTACGCGTAATCAACGTATGTAGAGACTCGTTAATGATGTTGCCGACACGCTAGAAATATTTTTTTCTCTCTATCTCTTACGTCTCTTACGCGAGACACGGAAGAACGCGAAACCGTTGCCAGAGAGATCTTATGGTACCGTACGCGTGAAGTAATTAAAGAGCACTTCATTAATAAGCACTCGGCTTCGCGAATGAGAAAGAAACGTAAACTAGAATGCAGCTTGTAGAGCGCTTTTAACATGATAGCAAGTTAGAGTTACGATGGAAGAGTAAGGCGAATGAAATGTGAGTATCTCACGGGGTTTATGAGAGTGTGTTCTTCGTTAAAAATGAAAAAAAACAAGAACGACGCTTTTGCCTCGTTTCCAGTGATAACGCTTGGGATATTTCATCAGGAGTTATATGCTAGCGTTATTAAAAAACTTTTATCTAATCACAAGCGGATGTTACCTTGGTCAGGAATGTCCGAGCTAGTCTCTTTTTGTTTTATGCCTACGAGAACTTTTTAATAATATAAAAAAGAAAGACCAGCTAGGTACTAAAAGATTTTGATGTTATATAGATCGACGTGCAGTGGATGGTCCTGAACTGTGACCCTCAAGTGGCAGAAAGGGACAGATGCGAAGAGTTACCGGTAAGTTGAAATTCATTTACCCGGTGGCACTTATTATTCATTAAAAATGTGCGATAAATCTATATTGCAGAGAATTCCGAGCAATCTTCTGCTAGCGCAAAGGAGAGCCGTTTGTGACACGATTTGTCCGCAAGGTCCTCCTGGATTGAATGGTTCAGCTGTGAGTTTCTTATGATTAAAAATTGGTGCAGAATATTATTTGAAAAATATCGAATAAATTTCTAAATGATTTGTAAAGGGTCCACAAGGCCCGGAGGGTGTTCCAGGTTTACCAGGATTACGTGGTCCACCTGGAGAACCAGGAAGAATCGTGCGTAATCCTGTCATCTTCATTTTTTTACGCTTTCGTCAAATCAATCGCGTAGAAGTTTGAGCATCGTTGTTATTCAACAGGGACCAAAAGGTTTCACTGGTGCTAGAGGATTTCCAGGACCATCTGGATCTCCGGGAGCGATCGGTTCGCCTGGACCGAAAGGAGAACGTGGGGAAAGAGTATGTAACTCGTAAATGATACAATAATCATAAAAAAAAACTATAAAAAAGATCCAAAATCACTTTTTCTGACGATAGTTCTATGGTCATAACAACTTCTTCCGTCCCTACAAATTTTATAGCGTCGTAAAACTATTGTTACGCTTAAAGATAAACCAATGCTACCTGCTTTAACCTTTAAGTCCTGACGTAGGTGTCCCATAGATTGCAGGTGAAAAAATTTTAATCTTATTTTGTCAGCTTTAAAGATTAGAAATGTTGATTCCATATAAAAATGTTGTTTTTTTTTTTAAATGTTTTCTTAATACATAATTTACAGTTCGAACATATTTTAAATAACTAATGTTTTTATTAGTACATAATAAATGACCTGGTGAAACCACGTCAGTACTCAAAGGTTAATCAATTTTTTACTGACTTTTGTTGGATTATCCGTCTTTATTGTTTCAAAGACACATCGAAGTAATTGCCTTTCTCACTTTCGAGTCGGTGTTGTCTTGTTCGATCTTGATTGAATAGTGGCTTGCTCTAATTAGGGAGATATGGGATTTCCCGGATTGAAAGGAGATCAAGGTCTTGTTGGTCCTCGAGGCTACCCAGGATTACCCGGTGCGCCAGGAAATATAAGCCATTTGAGTTCGATCTTGCCACGTTTTGTTGGACCTGGAGAAAAGGGCGAAAAGGGTATGAAAGGAGAACCCGGCGAACGCGGAGAGAAAGGAGAACGAGGTAATGAGGATAATAGTGAAATATGAATGCTTGAATACTTCAGCATTCTCGTGCTTGCGTGATTACTAACCCGAGTGCTGTTGGAATTTCTCCTAAACGGAGGACGGTGAACTTTCTTGGACATTTCTCTTGTGCGAATTTTATTAGTAACAATGTCGTTGCAAGTAAAAAAGTTCAGGGATGAATTTAATTGTTTCTGAAACTTATTTGCGGCGAATACGTCATACGTACCAAACGTTCTACGTACGAACTAAAAGAGATTGCATCTTACGTAACCATGTCACTCTTAATGCACTGCAAGTTGAAGTAATAGATCGTTCTTTTTGTGGGCTCCTAAGCCGCTAATCAAGAAATCATAATGTTGCTAAAGGTCAGTGATACACGCTGATAAATAATTCGCTTCAATGAAACGAGTCAAGTGAAGCGGATTTAAGGGTCGCGTACCGTTCTTGGATAAATGCCAGCTTAGACAATGCTTATTGAGAAAATATAAAAGTCCTATAATTTAAAAAAAAATTAATAGTTAGTTAATTGTTACTGAACGATCAGAAAGCCATCGTAAAAAAAAATAAAAATTCATTAAACACGAAAGTAAAGCAAATTTATTCATATTTATATAAGATACCTCAACTTCTCAGAAGAGTCGATATTATTGAACCTTCCAACCGATGCAAATTTACTATTAATGTCGCAAGGCACGATTCGAGTAAAGCTATGATTTTACTGGTCAGTAAAAGGCAGTTCTAGGAAGGCGCCTGTCATAAGAATCAACGTTGGCCTAGATGCGTCCATTCGAAGTCATTGTAAATCAATATCCTGCAATTTGTCGCAACGTCTATAAACTCAATAGCTGTAGCCTTTATCAATAACGTAGTGTTCTCATATTGTATAATAAATACGTATTGACATATCATAATAGCAACGAACAACGTTATGCAAAGTGCCGTATACCTATAACATATTTTATTCAATGGCTTATAATTACGGAATTCAATAACTCAATGTTAAATCTCAATGGGATTATAGGAGATCGGGGATATCCGGGATTAATCGGTTTACCAGGTATCGATGGAAGACCAGGTCCCTCTGGACTTGTAGGACTTAAAGGAGATGTCGGTTTACCCGGAATACCTGGTCCTCGAGGTCCACCAGGTGAACCTGGTATATCGGGATTATTAGGTGCCCAAGGGCAGAAAGGAGAACCAGGAGAACCTGGTCTTGATGGTCGGTTGAAATTTTTTTCTCGAGTACTCGATGATTAAAGTAAGTGCTAGCTTTCGAAGTCACTAAATACAAAAATTGCAGGAACGCCTGGGGAAAACAGCGTTCCTGGAAGAAAAGGAGAACCTGGAAAAGTTGGTCCTCAAGGACTTCCAGGATTGCCAGGTAAAGATGGTCTACCGGGTCTTCCAGGGTCACAGGTATATTTTACTGTTCAAAGGCATAATTACGAAATACCGGATCAGATAAAAATATATCGTACTACATTAGGGTAGCCCTGGTTTAAGTGGTGAGTCAGGTCCTCCGGGTAATCGTGGAGCAGACGGTATTCCAGGAAAACCTGGTTCTCCTGGACTAGATGGACAACCAGGACAGAAAGGAGAACGTGGCGAGCGAGGAGATAGTGGTCCCATTGGTCCAAGAGGATTGCCTGGAAATACTGTTGGTTTGGTTAACAGTTCATATGTGAAATATTATACTACGATCTTGGGTTATCGATAGATTATATATTAGGGGCCACCTGGTTTCCCTGGCAACGTTGGTTTGCCAGGACTCGATGGAAGACCTGGAGCGTCTGGTCTACCAGGACCTCCAGGACCACCAGGTCCACCTGGAGCAGTTGGTGACATGTTGAGTACTAACGATGTACTTGGAAGTATTGGTAGTCCTGGTGCAAGCGGTCCCAGAGGCTTACCAGGTGTTTCAGGATTGGTAAGTGTCATAATTCTTACGATACTTGAGTATTATAAGCAGTAGTCTATTTACAATCTAGCCGGGCGAAAGAGGTGCTCCTGGAGAACGAGGACCGGAAGGTCCACCCGGGCCACCTGGTATGCCCGGAAAAGATGGCGCTCCGGGTCTTCAAGGGCCACCTGGTAATACAGGTCAAACAGGATTGCCTGGACTTCAAGGTCTACCAGGGCGATCTATCAGCGAAGCAGAAATTCGAGATATATGTGCCACTGTATTACGAGGTGAGAACGAGTAACGAATGGTACAAGCTCTTTCCTACTTTTTTTATTTCTAGCGTGACGTTTGAACAAATTCTCTCTTCTAGAACACGTTGTGTGAAAATTTCATTCGGTTGTTAATTATGTTAATGATTTACTATTATAATATACGTACAGAGCATATGACCGAGATGGCAACGTTGATGCAAGGACCGCCCGGACCACCTGGTCGCGGCCGTCCAGGTCGTCCTGGAGCACCTGGTCCTCAAGGACGCCCAGGTACACCCACCAAGGCGGGTTTTACGCCCACGTTTACATCGCCTATAATCAGTTACTTATCAATAAAAAACAGTAGAAAAAAAGCAATTGCGGCGTTACTCATAATAACAGGATGCAATACAACGATCGCAGCTTTCATCGTCATACAACGGATCGCTTGAGAGTCTATGTTTACCCTTTAGTTAGATCCAGCACTTACCAGCGGCGTGATTCATATAAGCAGATGCGTGCATTCATCTAATTAACAATCGATCGATCAATCGGGGTTAACAAGCAATGTCGCTACGCTGTGATAAAGACACTGGTATCCTGCATGTGTCACAGAAAGGCTGAAAGAACTAACAGAGGGTCTACGAGGGCCGCCCGGGTTGCCGGGTTTGATCCGACATGGACGTCCTGGTCGAGTCGGAACCCAGGGCATCCCAGGTACCTACTACCTAATAAAAAATCTCTGTGGCACAGAGCACCTATGGTTTCATGCATGACAATTCATTGCTAACGTGATAACTGTAATAAATAACTGTATATCATAACAAAGTCTTATAAGTTTAATGCGGTGTTGTGATCTTACTCATAATGACTTCCATTGAACGTAGGAGATCCAGGACCGCCAGGTCTACCTGGCGAGCGCGGTTTTACTGGACTACCTGGACCTCAAGGTCCAACGGGTATTCAAGGACCTATCGGCGACCGAGGTGAAAAGGGTGATAGGGGTTCCGAGGGTATCGGCCTGGAAGGTCCCATTGGCCCAAGAGGCTTACCAGGTTAGATACTGGACGATATCGAATGAATAATGAAATGGAAAGTGGTGTAAAAGAGTATATATCTAGATATGTTATATTTATAGGACCACCGGGTGTCAATGGTATAGGTTTACCAGGTAGACAGGGAGAAAGAGGCGAACCAGGGAGAGCAGGTAAATCTATTCAAAAGGTATTTCTTCCAACAATAAAAAGCACTCTATTCATCGTTAACAGGCGTTCCTGGTCTGAGAGGTGCACCCGGAGCTCAAGGGCCGCCAGGCTTTTGCGAATTTTGCAATTATCCTAACAGCAATTATATACACTCGTATGGTCATAGCAACGAGAAAGGGCCATAACGTTGAACGGCATAAACAAGAATTCCATTCAACATTCATCTTACTTTTTACGCTCAATAACAACGTGTACAAAATCACTGCCATTTTGAAGTGTGTATTGTATTTAATAATATAAGGCTGACTGCACTTATTACATAACTTATCATCGATAGTAAAACTTACGAAGAAACGTATCTTATCGTCCGACATGACAACAATAATTATATAAATCAACACAATGAAATAACTATTTTATAAATAAAGTTGAATCACCGATGACGAAAGGATTTCAAGTAGCGTCGATTTTCGCGCTCTCCCGATGATTCTAGTCCACGTTCCGCGAGTTCAACGATGGCGCCACAATTCGGTGATGGTCGGGAAAGCTCGGCTGAACTCGGTACGGCGCGACGGTCGGGTAGCGCCGGCCGAAAGAACGATCAGTGATGGCCGCGGGGCTGGTGACGCGCGTCGTATTGACGTGTGACCGGCTCGCTTGTTTATCGTGACGCTCTCTCGTGCTCTGTGCTTTACGAGCTTGCTTCTCGTACGACGAATTCGCTTCGAGTCGGTCAGTAACGAAGGAGAAAACGTTCGAAAGGATCACGAGACGATTTTTGGAAAAATCGAATCAGGTTCCGATCTTCCACCCTTTCGTTCAACGACTTTTCTACGTTTCTCGGTCTCTTCGTCGCGTGTGTGATCGGCGTGCCGTCCCGATGACGTTCGCGCGCGAGTTAAACGAAGAGAGATAGAGATAGGAAGAGAATAGTGCGTGAGAAAGAGAGAGAAATAGAGAAATACTCTACTCAAGAGGCGGATCTCGAAGAGGGAACGGTGGAATAGAAGATTCGCAAGCTTTTCTTCCCTCTCAGGAGTATATCCAGGTATGTAAATCCAGGACGAGATAATCAAGGTGCGACAACCCTGCGGGTATATCACTCTCGTATTCCACGAGATTCTTTTGGAGTAAAGCTTAGCATGAATTTTTAATCAAACGTCTCTTTTATTCTCTCATCTCTCGATTGCTCTTATCGTCATCTGAATTAGATCTCATCGATGCTCGGTAAAGATCTCTTCTAGTATAGTAGTCGATGGGAAATAGAGGTTAGGTACCCCCTCCGTGTGCGAGGACCAATCCAGCGCGCCGCCCTCTATCTATCTCTCTCTCCCCATAGTGGTTCTTAAAAAACCACTTTAAAAGTCATCGCTTTGACTTTGTTTCTTTGCAACATGGAAAACAGTCACGCTGACAATGTACCGCGTGTATCGATCTTAACCGAGTCTACGAACTCGAAAGTGAGAAAGATCGATATTTAACAAATATATATTATAACCATCGATTGTAAAATTTCGAAGAGGACGATTCTCGTTTTACCGGTTATTCTCTTTTTCTCCTCTTTCTCTGTTTTTATTACGTTCGTTTCTCGTCGCGTTCGTAAAAAGATAAGAAGCGAAGAAAGCTTTGGGGAACGGAATTCTCTCGATTTATCTTCGTATCGTAAGAGTAAAGAAGACAAAAAAAAAAAAAAAGAATAGTCTACTCTCTTGGCCTTATTATCGTTATAAGTATTACTATGAAAAATAAGTCACGTCGGAGGCTATTAACTCGACATATATAACGCATATTACTAACGCGATATACCGGTCGTTGCTCGAGTGCACGCGCACGGTATGCAGCTTACATATAGATATACCTATACGTATGTAGATCGAAAGCGTCTTAAAGAAAACGAAGTTAACCTAGAAGAACTAATAACGTTAATGACCGATACTAAAGACGTATAACCTATAAAGCGTATCTTAGCGTAATCGACGAGAAGCTGCCACTCGTTTTGCATATCGATTCGACGATCGACAAATCGTTTCTCTATGGATCAACGTCTATCTACGAGATTTAAAGTACTGATCGTAAAAAGGGGCAGGAAATACGTAAGTCGATGGTTGCGCCGTGTCAGATAAGTTTATCTTCTATCTATCTATCTATCTTTCTTTCTCTCTCTATTTCGAGGGCCGTACGCGAGGCTGCTCGTAAAATTTAATGGCTATCGATTCTAGTATTCCTATTGGATCTTTCGAAAGAGAGAGAGAGAGTTTCATTCGCTGTCAATGTGACGAGGGAAACGACGATAAAGCTACGGTGCACCGTAGTTGTACAGACGGACGAGGAATAATAAGAGAAGCGGAATAAGCTGATTATCAGGTTTGGTAAATGTTTCTTCTCTCGAGCGCTTATCATCGCACGAAATCCTATATTGCTTCTTCGTACTTTCCTTCTCTCTCTCTTCGTGCGCGTGCAACGTGATTCGTACATACCTATATATACGTATATTCGAACACGCGAGCTATTCCGTTCTTGTACAGTACTTAAAAATTTAAAAAAAAACTCGATTACTTTTTTCCTTTCTCGGTTCAACGAACCGTACCTACTATTCGTTTGTATCGAACGATTTATTTTTCAATCTCATCGAGTTGGATATGTTTGTTGAATTTGAACTGATTTAAAAATATTATTTGAACTTTGTTGGCTTTTTTTTCTTTTTGTAAATTGGTAGAAAATACGAAGCCAAGAAGAATAGAGATGAAACTTTATCTTTGAATAAAGAGATACATAGATATATACATATCAAGGATCTCGATCGTGGTTATAGTAGGCTCGATCCAAAGTTGGCCGCGCCTTTTAGCCGGCAATCCCGTTTCGCGCGTTCCTTCGTGCGAACCGAAACGCTCTTCCCCCGTGTGTTCCGCATTCCCGAGCGTTCCTCTGTCTCCTCGGGCGATCTTATACGCCCCCACCTGGCCCACTTATCGTATTGATTCAAACTTAGCCACTCGCACGTTCCTCGTTCCTTCGCTTCTTCCTGCTCGGCTCGAGTTCTGTCTTTCTCTCTGGCTCGTTCTCTCTTTCCATTTCTTCTACTTCTCCACTTCTATGCTTTTCTTTTTTTCTTCTCCTGGACGACCTCACCGTGCTCTTTTCCAACAATAAGGCGATTAGATGCAGCAGAAAGGAACGAAGACACGATCGCCGCTCGACCTAGCCTCGAAATTAACGCGCAAGAACCGCGTACTTGGTGAGATTGCGCGTTTAATTACTCTAGTGTAGTTTTATTCTTTTCTTTTTTTCTTTCTCTTTCGATGGGAATATGGGACGTGGGAAATACATGGTACTTAAGCAATAAATTTTAACTCTTGTATACGAAAGGGTTTTTTTTTGTTAAATATTTTTCGAACCTCCACTCGTTCAAAATGCTACCCATTCGCTGGTACTCCATATCCAATAGAGAGAGATATTTATTATTTATCGATATTGATTTTCAATAGAACCGAATGACAGTCATTATTGATAACTTCATTTGATTGATACAAAATTCATGTCGCTTGGTCGATATTCGTTATAATCGGTGAAACTACAGGTTTTTAAAAGTGTTAACCATAGCTAAGAGAACGATTAGCGAGGAGTCGTTTATATAGGATGTTTTAGAATGGTAGTTCAAGAATTTAGCTGCGTACTCGTTAAAAGGAAGAAAACACATTTAGTTAACATAGGTATGCAAATTGACTCTTTCAAAAGATGGTTCTCTCTTTCGATAATTTCATTTATAAGCCGTGTTTAAAATAACCTTTATGAAACATTAAAGAAAAAGGTTGAATCGTTTGTCGTTTTAATTATCCAACCAACTTTCAACTAACCCTATCAATCCCTTCGCTTCTAATCGTAAATCGCGCGTCTCGAGTGTACACGTATATGGAGCCAAGGGAAGAAGTGGCGGGAAAAAGTTTTTTCAAAAATTTCGATCGACATGCGCACTGCATAAAGAACAAGGGAGATGGATATAGAAGGAGTCATTACAACGCGAGGTAATCGAGCTTTCGAAAGTACAATTCCAAGTTCATTCCTGCCGCTTAATGAAAGGGAGAAGTGGCGGACAATGGGAGGACTCTCGCAGGGGAACAGGGCGTGAAAGGGAAGATAGGGTGGTTCACCCTTCAAACAAAACCATTTTCCATCGTATCATTCGCGTAACGAGACTCAAAGGACGGGGATTCGTGGTAAGGTCACCGATATCAGGGATCCTCCTCGATTTTGCGGCTCATTTATTTCCAATAATGAGTCGAGAGGCCTTTTTCCTCGATACGATTAAGTGGCAGCTCGCTCGTTCGCTATGCCGTGCTGTCCGGGCTTACCTCTCCTCGCTTTGAAGCATCAATTAAGAACTATTTTCCAATGCTTTTCAGTAACCCGCTGGATATATATCTGTATTCCACTCTTTCGAGTACGTACGGAGAATCCTTGAGAAACTTCAAAGGATCCGAAAGAGGCGAATTGCTTTCCCAACTGTCCGTGTAATCCCCCCCTTTGCAATTACTTTCACGACCCTTACGACGACTTTCGATCATTAAATGAAAGAAATACGATGTAAAGGGATAGAAATGGGACGAAGGGTGGATGAGTGTTATTGCAAATGTAATGTAATTTTCTGACTCTTTACCATCGATAGAAAGTTTCGACAAAGTATTTTGCTTCTCTCATTTATGTTAATCGATGATACCAACGTACGAGATAAGATTACTATCGTTTTACATTGAGCTATTTGAATTTTCCCGCGTAAAAAGACACCAACCGATAAACACTAATCCTTCTCTCGGTTATACGAGCATTATCACAACCGGCAAGTTTTAAGCGACACTAAACGGAATAGGAAGTTATCGAGCGCTTGGCATTCTTTCTACGAATAAACGATTAACGTGCTACCCCGTTAACGAAGTTTAATTAACGAGATGCATTCCGCGTTGCGGGAACATTTACGCGGCCTCAACGGCTTACGTACGTATATACGTCAGTATTATTCCTTCTAGCGCGCAATTTCATTCCGGGTTTAGAAACTCGATTCCTTTGTCCTGACACGCTAATAGACGAACCATTGCGATCTTAGAGGCTTCTACGAAATTACGAAATTCGTCATTGTCACGAGAGGTCGATCTTTAAGGAGTAACACCTACGGAATCGGCTGAAAAAGGAGTCCATCTTTAGGATTTTTTTATTTATTTACTGAATCGTGCTATTGAAAAATGAGTTTAGTAATTTAATTAGGTTTATCAAAATGTACTAAAAGGGATTTTTTTATAATTGAATTTAATAAAATGGAGGATCTGCAGCAACAAACATTTTTTTAATATTCTTTACTCCAATACCTAGAGAAATACGTGGCGGCTTTTTCTTAAGTTCCAAATTTGTTGAATTACAGCTGGTTTTACCAGACTTTTTTGTAAAAAAAACTATGCAAAAACTGCACTTTTTATTAAAACAACGGCATTTGATAAAAAATTAATTAAAAAAAAAATGGCCACGTATTTCTCTAAATTCAATTATAGAAAAATCACTTTTTGTACATTTTGACATGTCTAATTAAATGATCTAACTCATTTTTTATAGCACGATTCAGTAAATAAATGGAGTTCTTTTTCAGCCAATTACATAGGTGTTTCCCTTTAAAGACTACGTAAATCAATTCTGGCAAAGTTTCAATAAAATTGATGCTGATTGATAACGACAAGTGAAATAACGAAGTGGAGATAATAAAAATTGAAGAAGTTTCTTGAAGTTTCAGCCAGAGAAATTCACAATTTACAATGGCGTTATAAATTCGGATGACTTCTCTCTCGTCCAAGAGGACTCGTAAATTTTCCGATAAGATTCTTCGGAGGGTGCCAGGAGAAAGAAAGAAGAAAACATTCTCGAGCTGGTGGACGACGTGCTTTCTCACCCTCTTACCCCCTTTTTCTTTCTTTCTTCTCGATTTCTTTCTTCCTAAAGCGCGTTTCTCATCCTAAATGCACCTGTCTCCGCTTCCATTCGGGTAGACAACAATCGAGCACGGGCCATGAGAGTTATCGATCTTCCGTTTCCTCCTAGCTGGTAAGGAAACGTTTTTCTCACGATGGAAGGTGAAAAGGGAAAGGAGAGGAGGGCTAACGCGATGAAAATTTTCAACGACCATGAATATTCATCGTCGCGTTCGCCAGGAAAATTTCCTGCCGCTGCTTTTGCATATTTTCTTCTCTCTCTCTCTCTTACTCACTTTCTTTTACATTCGTTCTTTACCTTCGTAATAATACGGATCTCCAAGCGAGCTTCTCAACTTTAACGATCATCGTTATCGAGAAGCTTTCTTTTTATGGTAATAATGAAATGTACAGTTGAAATTATTTTATTTCAAAGCAACTAAAAGGGAGATCGAAAATCTACGTTTCTTTTTTAATTGGACATTTACTCACCGTAATCTCGAATAATACGTTAAATGATTATCTTCTTATGAATAATTTACAATTATACAGTGTTTCATAATTATATTTAATAAACGATTATCTTCTTAAAATGGATAACGGACGAGAGAGTGTCTCGCATGAACCGAGGTAGACGGACGGGTTTGAAATACGCGAGCGCGATACAAAGGGCTGCCGAGAGTTCTGTCCATAGTAAATAATATAAAACGTCCGTGGTATCGTTCATCGAATCTTATAGAAACCCCAAGCGCGCTCACTATTTTTAATATGCCCTTGTTTCGCTGACGTTCGAGTGGACGTCGCCGTTCAGTGAAATATTTGTGCTGTCACTCGTGATGCTAACGCGCAATTTAATATTCCGACTGGATGAGCTCGACGTTTTTTATTGTAAAACCTTTTAAAAAGTGGAAAGAGAGAGACAGAATATCGTTGAAAAGTTGGAGAAAAACGTTACTCTATCTTTCTTGCTCTCTCGTGTCGGTTACAAAGAACTTTTAATTCCTTAATTTCTGTTCAACTCTCGAATGAAAAAGAACGAGGTATTATGTACCGAAAGAGTTTTGAAATTTTACCGCGTTTTTCAACCATTCGTCGGTACTACTACGCGTGTACCACTTGAACGAAAGAAATATGTAAGGATTAACGTGATTTTTTCAATTCCTCGTTGAAATAAATTTTCTTCGAGTCATAAATGTGTGAGTTAAATGTAATCTCGAATGAATGAATGTATTTTTTGATCGGTTCGTTGAAAGAAAAACCAACTTCTCTAATTTTCTGAATGCACGAAAGCGAGCCGACTAGTTTCGATATACAGGGTGTCCGCTTCCATGTAGTCAAGCGGAGAACTACATGTACACATCAATGACTTGAATCGAAATGTCTAATAACATTTTTCGAAATTCGACTTAGTTAACGAATTATTAACGAACAAAGATCGGTCAATTACGGCGATTAGCAAAGGAAGGCGATTCACTGGAGCTCGCAGCTAGGCAAGAGATGACGCTGTAGGAGGAGCAATCCACAATAAACAACGTTAAATGTCGCTGCTCGCCGTGATTGGCCGATCTTTGTTAGTTAATAACTATTTAATTAAGACGAATTTCGAAACATGGTATTAGACATTTCGATTCAAGTCATTGATCTGTACATGTAATCCTTCGCTTGACTACATGGAAGCAGACACCCTGTAGATAACTACTTTGGTATTTGGTAAACTACGTTCAAGAGATTACGGTACCACTTGCGAGCAACGTTCATAATAGTTAATCGTTAAGTTTCACCATATATCATACGTGCACGCACACGTCACTCGGCCAATTTTCGTTTCAACTTTCCTATGGGCCGTGTCGACATACTTTCTTCCCTAGATACGAGTTGTACGTTCGGTATTCGCATTATCAAGTAGTATATGCACTTGTTCGTTAGCGATTTCGATCGATTTTACTACCAACACTTTTATTCTTTTCATTTATGCAACGATTATCCATTATTTATATCATGAGAGATCTACAAAAAGATATCTTTTTTTATATTACAAATCATGAATTGATTCTCTTTCATTTTATTAAATTTTTAACTAAAATTCTATTTCTTTAGATAACTCAAATAATAATTTTACGCATGCATGACCCAAATAGAGATCCAAAGAGAACTACCGATGGAATGTCGAGAATGAATGAGAAGACTTCGATGACTAACAATGTGTGACCTTGGATTCTCGCGTACTTTGTCTCTTACGCAAGATACCTGCAAAAAGATGCATGCCGTGATTTCCGTATCGATGCACACACGCAATAACATTTTTTTTTCCCCCCTTGCAATAACATCCTTCTGCAATATATCGTTCGATTACTTTGTAGCATATACAACAGTGATTCTTAATCCTTTTTTTACGAGACACTTCGTAGCAGTAAAAAATTTAACGGTACGTCGACATTTTTTACAATGAATTTTTGAAATGTCAATTACAAAAAAATGTATGACCCGTTTTATATGTAAATTGCCAAGTTTTTAACTTCCTCTCAATTCTGTAAAACACATTGGTTAAGAAACACCGATATATACCTATATTTTAATATTCTTTTTAACCGACTTAAAAAAAAGGAAGAGATTACTCAATTCGATAGCGAGCAAAGTTGCTGTTTTTATCGCGTGACCTTTTCACTCGAATGAAAAAAAAAAAAAAAATGAATCCCATGGAGAACAATAATATTTCTAGAGACACGCACATATTATACATACGTATATACACGTGTCTACTAAATAAAAAAATTCATTCGTAAATGCAGAGGCAAATATGAAGTAGGTATATCTCGAATAGAAGGAGATGCACGGAAAGCTCGATTCTCGGTCTTGCTTTTCAGCTTTCCAAGCGCTTGATGAATCTCGATGATGAAACGAACGAGAGATGCCTAATCAAAGGGAGAGATACGTATATATGTATGTCGATCCATTAATTAGCTAAAAGGGTAGAAAGACAGGAGGTTTTTAGTGTCGCTGTAATCCTATGAAACGATCGTTTGGCTCTTTTCTGCCTAGAAAAATAAATTGAAATTACTAGCCACTGTCGGTGATATATTTGATATGCGCACTTTTTCCAACCAGTATGTACATACCTACGTACATAGCCAGTGGTACGATCGATAACTCGATTTTTGCATGTAAAGTTGTGTGTGTATGTGTGTTGGTCGTTCGTTTATACGTTCCTGTGATCATCCTCTCTCTCTTTCTCCGTAGACCTTTCAATTCCAGCTTCACCCTTATCCGTATCGCGTTCGTGTCGACCCGTAAAAATAATTCGAGCGTAATGGAAGATTGCAAGGGAGTAATACGAGCCAGCTATATGGAGTATATCCCGAAGAATGGGATGTTGTTCTAGCGTAAATAAAAGGGAACGTGAGACGATTGTTTTGTAATTCGATCTCCTTCGAAAGGGATCAAGACATTTGGCCGCTGTTAAACGTCTCTATCGCGTTGCTTGCGAAGAACCGATGCGAAAGACGAATCGTATCTATGGCCTTGACCTATTTTTTATTTAAAAGAAACAAAATATTGTTTTTAATAATATTTTTGATAGATATATAAATATTATAGTTTCTTCAGTATTAACAAAAAAAATCTTATTTATTCAATTTGTAAATTAATGATAAAGAAAGTTATGTATTATATTGTAAAGTTATGTATTACATTCATCTTGTTAGAAAAGTTGATATCAATTTGAAAGAAAGAAATTAGTTTTATTATTTAATTCTTATCTATTTAAAATTATCTATTTAATTCTATATTACTTATACTACTCGCATGATAATCGAATACATATATTCGAAACATCCCTAATTTCTAATGCAAAAAGGAGACTTTAGTCGAGTAGCAAAAAATTCTAATTCGTGGTCGAGCGAAGAATTTTAATTGTTAAATTTGCATTTTTTACTCTCAGGCAAAATGGCGGATGACGGTGCGGGGGGCTCTGGAAATAGCAGCAGCGGCGAAGCCAGCAGATTGCAGCTTCTCCAGGAGATGCGCCAACAGAATTTCGACAGCATACGATTTGCCTCGTACCGCACAGCTTGCAAGCTCAGATTTATTCAGAAGAAAGTTCACCGTAAGCGATCTTTTATAATTGATTTCTATTTTAATCAGAAGGAAAGTAAAAAAAAAATCTTTCCTTTTTTTTATCTAATTTTTACTTTTTTTTTTTAATATAGTGCACAACGTAGATATATGGAATGTGATCGAAGCGTTCCGAGAAAACGGCCTAAATACTCTGGAGCCGACGAGTACATTGGGAGTATCTAGGCTAGAAACTCTTCTGTCTTCCTTATTCCATGCGCTTAACAAGAGGGTGCCAGTGTCTCAACAAGCTAAAGTCGATGCTACCACGGCTCTATTGATGAATTGGCTGTTGGCAGCGTATACCAGTGGGTACGTTAAAAAGCAGCGATCCCTTTCGAGATAATACTTTTTAACGGGCCGTAATAATCTTGACTTCGTCTACTTGCTTGAATTTTCTCACGGAAATCATCTCGTTTCATTTTTTCCAGGGAAAATAACAAGATATCTGTATTCTCGGTGAAAGTTGCCCTGGCCACGTTATGCGCTGGGAAACTTATGGATAAGTTTCGATGTGAGTCACGATCGCTTCTTTTGTTTTATTATTATGATGCAAGACGAGAGGTTTCGACGTTGGAATTATGTAACTATGATGTCTATGCTTTCACAGATATATACTCGCAAATATCAGATAGTAATGGTCACATGATACATTGGAGGTTCGCTGATTATTTAAAAGAAGTTTTAGCTTTAACGGCTGCGGTCTACGAGTCACCGTCTTTTGGATATGCCGAGGGTCTCGCTAGTACTATCTTCCCTCCCGTGAGTTCCTAGTTTCAAAATAAATTTGTATTCTCTTATTTATTCTTCTTATGACTTTTTTAAGACCGATTTGTAATCCATTTTAGAATTCCAAAGTGACGGTAAATGATTTCCTGGATACGCTCATGTCCGACCCAGGACCGCACTGTTTAATTTGGCTCCCGTTATATCACAGAATGGCGGCTGTCGAAACAGGTATTATTATAATTCAGGATTTATTCGTAATGTGTAAGGTTTGATTGGTATGATAATATTGACTCTTTTCAGTGGCTCATCCTATCATGTGCGACGCCTGTCACAAGGAGAACTTCACCGGTTTTCGATACAGATGCCAAAAGTGCCATTCTTATCAGCTCTGTCAGGACTGTTTTTGGCGTGGAAAGGTTTCTGGGACGCACAATATCGATCACGAGACCAGAGAGTATAGTAGTTTTGTACGTTGCTATATGTTTCTTCTGTTTTTTAGATCGATTGGGTAAACGAGAGACTTATAAACGATATATTTGTGTTAGCAGAAGTCGCCTAGCAAACAAATCGGCCATTCTCTGCGCAAGAGCTTTAGGTGCGTGCCCGAGAAAGGGAAAAACAATATACCTCGGTTCCCCGAGCAGCCAGAAAAGACGTTGGATTTATCGCACATAGTGTGAGTATCTCTTACGAATGAATAATTTGAACGGTGGTGTATAATAATATTACAATTGGAATAAATTCACTGCGTTGCAGCCCACCATCGCCTTTACCATCTCACAACGGTTTTCCAGATCCAGGCTTTATGGCACCCTTCGATTCTGGATCAATGGATAGCCGATCTACCTTGAGAAGGTAAGCGAGACAAGTCTTGGCTCGAGTTCGTTCACGTTTATCTTTGCTTTCTGAAAGATTTCGCATTAAAGAACGTCACACGCTTGACTTATTTTTTTTCGTTTTTTTTTTTGGTAATCGTTCAGTATGGATAGTTCAAGACTGGACGACGAACATAAATTAATAGCACGATATGCACAAAGGTTGGCACAAGAAGCTCGGACCATGGTAAGTCGACTAACGCTTATTTACCTTCTCGAAATAATACTTCTCTTTCCCTTTGGCGAAGTAACGCAAGTGTATTTAATAATTCGATTTTCACGTTCAACGAAGCACGAGATACGTTTCTGCAATAATTCAATTTAACCAATCCGATTAAACACTTTTCTGCTGATTCATAACGTGCCAGAACTAATTTTTATTTCGTAACAACTTCGACAGCCTCGTACAGCGTCCAGAATGTCGCAAGCTGACCAAGCGGTAAGTACTGTCTCTTAAGAAATTGGATGGTATCGTTATGGATTATTGTGTAGCTTCGAAAATTATATTATTTTAAATATTTACAGGGTAGAACACCGTCGGACGCAAACTTGGCATCGTTAGACGCGTCGAGAGCACAACGTGAACTTATATCGCAATTAGAAGCGAAGAATAAAGAAATAATGCGAGAAATTGCAAGGTTAAGGTATACCTGTGTCGTTTATCTTCCTTTATATCAAGCCTAAACCTCGAAGTCATCCTGTCGAACCATCCTAGAGTCACGCATGTTAAAGACATTCTGTTCAGCTTGATGTCTCTTTGGTTGCATAGCAAAGCATATTAGTGCAATAAAAATTATACTACATACGAAGAAATTTACAATTACATACGCCACATATCCACGAAACACGAGATCGGGTATCTTTAAAATCAAACGATGTTTTATCTTGTTGGGTCGACATTGTTGAGATGACTTAAGCACTAGGACTCACTAAATTCATACACAGAAACAACATATACATCTTTGCTTCATGCTCATAGTTCCCAGAGTGAAGTATTCTAGTTAGAAAATACTTCGCTCCTGTTTCGATACGAAGTATCGAGTCTCTTGTTAACCTACCAATTCTTCTTACAGGAGGCAACAAGAGATCGAGGCAGCAGGATTGGAGAATCCTGCTCTTATGTCAGAGTTGAGAGCTCTGAGACAGAGGAAGGATGAATTGGAGACTCACTTGGCGACTTTGCAAGATTCTAGAAGACAGTTGATGGTTCAATTAGAGGGTCTTATGAAAATGTTAAAGGTACTTCGAGTGTCTCGATACTAGACATTATTCATTACTATTTCGAGGACCCAGTTCCAGAGGTTATCAAGTAATTCCCTTATTCTATATAACTACAATTACAAAACCCGTGAATACGTTATTTACAGAATCATCAAGCGTCTCCTCGATCAACGCCAAACAGTTCACCAAGAAGCACAAAGTCACCACCTTTACCTCCTGGTACAGTCACGAGTAGTAGGTCAGCTCCAGCTACTCCAGGTGGAACGTTGTCGACGACTCCTCAGCAACAACAGCAGCAACAACAACAAAATCAACAGCAGATGTCGCAAAGCTACCAGAGTTCCGTGCCGACGACATCTGTACCTAACATGTCGGGCAATGCTATGCTTGGGACGATACAGAATCCTATCCCAGATAGTCTTTCGTGTGTTGGAGGCGATGTAAGGTAGGGAGGCATGTACAAAAAATATATTATATGAATACACTGAAAAAAGGATGATAAAAAAAATGCCGACGCAAGAAAGTACTATGAGAATGTGTTGGGAATAGAATTAATTAGAAGCAGTAATCGATTGATTGATACTATTTTAAAGTTTGTTAAATAGATTGTATCTTGAATATATAAAAGTACGTGTTAAAAAAAAGACACGTTAACATTTCCTGAACAATTCTTAGATCTTTCTTTGTAATTTGTTTGTTATATGTAAAGTGTTGGAGCTAAATATCAGTCTTGCAATATATAAACGAGATAATTGTTTGCTATTGTGTACATGCATCGTACTGAGAATAGTCACTTGAAGTCCTTATATTTTCGTGAAACACTTTCACATATTATTGGAAGAAATCAATCAATCTTACTTTGTATATATTATATAACTGATGTTGAGTATCCGTATTATTTCCCCCGTGACTGTACATACGCATAGCGTGTACTGAATTTTATAATTCTTACATTCATTAAATAATTGATTTCTTCTATTATGATGATTGTAGTTTATGCAAATGCACAGTGAATGAATTCCATGTATCAGCACGCAAATTAAGCCTATAGCCAGTAATGAATATGATTATAATTTTTATGAAATAAATATTTAAAAAATATTCAACGTTTTGGCTATAAGCTTGTTACAGAAAAAAAACGATAGGTTCTTTCACTGCATGTTAACGTTATCGGCGGTACCTTGTTTTTCAAGAGCTAGTAACAAGAATAATTTTGTACTAGCTTCGAAGTAATATCAGAATGATAATTACCAATCGTAATATGTTTGCAGTAATATGATTAAGTATGCACTATCGATTTTTTAGTGATTTATGATTAGAAGAACGAAGAACGCTTAATCCTCCTATGCTTGGTTTTTGTTTCATAATGCTTCACGATAATAACTTTTCGTAATGCTCCATTATATTTGTTTTATATTAGTAAAATAAACTATTCGAACGAAAAGCATTACAGTACGCGTATGAAACACTCTAATCGTTTATTGTGCCAGAAAAGAAATATATATATATTAACGACGAAATTATTTCTAGTTCTAATTAAGTTTTAACTAGTACTCGTGTACATATTATCGCGTAATAATAATAATAATAATAATAATGATAATCAGAAAGATAGGCTTCTATCGTTTATACTAGTGTCAGAATGCGATCATCGTTTAGTCACAGGTACTATACGTTTGTGACTTAAGTGCGTATATATATATGTACGAATTGTCCATTTATAATAAATTTTGTTACTGCCCACGAGATAATTACAGAGTACAAGATACGATTGTTAAATTTGTAAATAAGTTTATAAAAAGGAATATTTAATGCTATAGAAACGATTTTATTGCCGATATATACTTGATGCGAAGTTAAATATTTTTTATAGAAAGAAAAACGAAATCTTATATATATATATATATATTTTAGAGTAGCAGATTGTATTAATATACGAAGTGTACAAAAATACTCTCATTTCGAATATTAAAAGAGAAATATGTTTTACGAGAAACGCTTTCTGTAAAAGCATAAGATCCGTATTTATCAAAATAAAGTGTGTCTATAAAAAAATAACGATTTTAGTTAAAACATATCAAGAGTAGTGTATTCACGTTAATCTCATCACACGAATATACAGAGTGTCTCTTTTTAATCTTTAAATGCGATTATTTCGAAAATTATTAATTATTTGTTAAAATTTTTTGAACAAAACATATTCTACCTTGAAGGGGACATTCAATGGTGGACCTTTTTTTTCTCTCGGTGGAGGCGCCTCCGAGATTTGAAGTTGACCTTTGATTTTTTAAATGGAACCATATATTTTTGTTATGTCAGACATGTAGCCTAGCTCAAGACGAATCCATCGACATGCATTATGTTGACCTTGAAATGTTATTCAAGGTCATTTGTAATTGTTATTAAGTGTGTAATTGTCGGAGGCGCCTCCACCCGAAGAAAAAAAATGTCCACCATTGAATGTCCCCTTTCAAGACAGAATAATTTTTGTTCAAAAAATTGTTTCAAATAATTATTATTTTTCGAAATAATCGCATTTAAAGATTAAAAAGAGACACCCTGTATATACTCGTAAGCACTGATATACATAATGCATGGTACGCCAAAAAATTGTTTACTTTGCCCTTTGTTTTACACGTTCGATAGGTGCTTCTGTGCCATTTCGTTATACAAAGTATCACACACTATAAATATGACGAGAGTAAGATCGAAAAGTTTGTCCGCTTGTGCAATAATCGCAGCATGTTGCAATAGCCGTATAATGTTGTTGTTGAAAGTGGCTTTGCGCAAAGAAAATCGAGATTTTCGATATCAGGTCTGCGTTCAGGACAAACAGCCTGCCGGGAAGCGGTTCCAGCAGTGCGAATAATAGTCTGGGCCGATCCCTACGGAACGATCTGTTGGTAGCCGCCGACAGTGTTACTAATGCCATGTCAACGTTGGTCAGGGAATTAAATTCAGGTATGTTTACTCGCAATGTAATGCAGACAATCGATAAAGATCGAATGAAAACCATTTTCGTAGTTTCAAATGGCACAAAAATTCAATATACAATATCGCCGCGAAGCGATCAACTTTACCATAAGTTTTTTTCTCTTTTTTTTTCTTTCTTTTTTTTCTTTTCATTAGAGAGAAGTCGTTTGATTATTAACACTTAAAATATATCTATATTTCTATACATAGTTTGATTTTTAGTATTCACTTATTTACGCGTCGTTCTTTCATCTATTTGCTTTTCTCTTTTTGCAAATTTTTCAGAATAGTAATTTATGTACATACATGATAACCACACGAAGACTCGTTAAAAATCCAACAACCACTCGTCTTTCGTCAGCAGCATGAGTCCATGTTAGCATTAGAGAAACGGTAAATGAGTCGCATAGTGAGACTTTGAAACTGGGTAAATCGAATCGCTCTACTTGCGAATGTACAGAATTTTAAAAGAGTGTTACTCTTGCGGGAGAGCAGGTGAGATACATATTTATAACAAAGAAGTTTTGTATCATACGACAAACACGACACTGTGTTTTAACGTATACTTTGAATCGTTAAATAAATTTAATATATACATATATATATATACATATATACGTTATTAATAAAAATAGATTGCAAAATATGTGAAGCTTCTGTTTTTAAAAAAAAGATCCTATTTTACATATACATACATGAACATTAAAATAGAAATCATCAAATCATTTTACATCTCGAGACTATTTTCAATAATACATGTAAATATATACAGGCATGTCACACGTTACATTTTTATCTACTACATTATCGATGCTATATACAGCATGTAAGATGCTATTCCAGTTTTCCCCAGTGTTCATACTAGTTTTAACGAAGAGATAAATAATTAAATAAATAAAACGCTCGGTTTCTTCGATAAGAAAATCGTCCGTAAGTATTACAACAAAGACACTCTTCGATTTCTCGTTACCAACACTTACTACAATATTTGCTATAATTTTTATTTTAACAATCTCCGGAGTCTAGATCTCGATTGAAAGTTTAACGAAGAAATATGACGTTTCATTTTGCTAAAGACTTTATTCTGGACTCTGGACGAATATTTATACTCGAAGGACGTACGTTTAATCAACTCGACGTCGTTCCTCCTTTTCAGAGGAAATATTTAAATAAAACTATATCGTTTAAAGGAAGGAACGACGTCGAGTTAATGAAATGTCACTCGCAATACATTATAACTTTTACTGAACATCATGTGACAGAAAAAAATACAGTTCTTACAGCAATACAAACTTTTTACACTGGACTGTGCAAATACACGTATACATGCTGCTTTCCGAGTTAACAAATAGTTACTTAAAACTTCCTATAAATGTAAATATTCAGACCACTTTCTCTTTCTCTCTCTCTCTCTCTCTCTCTCTCTCTCTCTCTCTCTCTCTCTCTCTCTATCTCTCTCTTTTTCTCTTTTTCTGTATTACTTGCCTGTTAGTTCATCATTTACTTCATTCTTTCTAACTTAGAATAGTCTTAGAAAACTTTAGTCTAGTGGTAGCACAGACTACACTACACGCAAGACTATACTAAACAATGATAGTATCAAAGGAAAAAAAAAAAAAAAAAAGAACCGATAACGAAACAAGTATGGTTTCTTCATTCGTATTTGAAAATTTGTGTCATCTTGAGAGACTCGAATCAATTTAATAGTAAACTCTAATGAAAAATAATATTACGAATTAGTTGTTATCGATCACTTGTACTCACCTACCAGAGACGAATTTTTTTTTCATTAATTTCCCCAAAGTAATAGAGAGCGCGCAATATAAATTTATTAATGGGTAATACGATCAATGAAATATAATTAACGCCTAGTGAGGATGACGTTTTTATCTTCGGAAACTCGACTGACGATAGACGTAAAATAATAATAATAATAATAATAATAATTACGTGGACTTGATTGACGATCGGACGTGCCAATTATACAAAATAACACTCTAGACGTGTTGTGGAATGTGTGTGATGCACCCCCTGTGAATGTGTCCTGGTGGCTTGCAGACTCAGACCAGGAGGACCATTCTCACAACTCGGGACGTATTAACATCAGAAAACCGCTAGGTAAGTTGTCTTTGTACAATAAACAAAAGCATTTTTTGCCGCACTATGATCCTTCGATCTTATTTTCTTTCGTTTTCATTCTTTTATCTTCACATATTCGAGTCGTTTCGCTTTTATACTTAACAGCTCTCGAAATGCAGAAAGTTATACATACATACCTATATATACGTTTTTAGGGAACACAAAATTTGTTTTCGCGAATTTTCTCGGTTAAAAAATAATTTTTAGTCGATGCTATGACGCCATCGGAAATACGCAGGTTTGGATAGACATGTACATATGTATAGAATCACAGAAACGCAAGTTTTACAGTTTTTGTTATTTATGGTAGTCGCACGCGCGGTTAAGGTTCTCTTCGAGACATGTAAAATAAATTTGACATCGATTAGAAGCGTCTGTGCACGGTCGAAACGCGACGAACATTTTTCTCACTCGAGCTATGCTGGGTTGGTTGGAAAGTTTCCAACTATGTAGGACCTATTTGGAACACGTCCATATAACATAATGTAATAATTTAAAAAAGTATTTAATAACTTGAGGGATTATAATTATTTTATAATAATTAAATTTTATATATCTGCCTTAGACTCGATACGCTTCTAGTATTCTATAACAATGATTTAAGATTCGATAAAGTCTGAAAAAAACGTTCGAATCTAATAAAAAAAAAATTATCAGGAGTGATGAAAAATGATCGTGAGACTTCTCCTACGTATCCAACGAAAATTGTTCAACCAGTGTACAAATTCCGTTCTCGTGGTACCAAAATGGCGGACATGTTCGCAGATTTCGAGGCCGGTGAAGATGGCGATGACAGCAGTGGCGGTGGTAATTCTTGGCGCGAGGAACTTCAGCGTCGTTATCAGCAAGAAAACGATTTTCTGGCTGAATTGAGAGCCAGGAACGTCAGTATCTCGCAAACGACATCAGCCACATCATCGAGCGAGCAGGAACAGGAAAGAGGCGAACGAGAGGAAGCAGATGGCGAGAAAGAGGATGAAAATGAGACCGATTGGTCAGAGGCGGTGAAAAGATGGGTAAATCGATAAATCGAGGGAGGAGAAATCGATAAAAAGAGAGAGGTAGCCTATGATTAAACTCATCGAATGACCTTGCGAGAAGACGAGGAAGAAGATAGTAGTTTCAAGGACAAACGATAAGAATTGATAAGTGCTTGGTTACAGCGAGAATTTCGATTAACTGGGCTTTGGTAGAAGGATTTTAAAGAAGTCGAAGAATTGGATTATTAGGATAAGAACATGTGATAGATATCGTTGTCACGTGACGTTCAATGGCGGCTATAATTTCGCTACGGATTCGTATTAAAATCCGATCGTAGAATTTTCCTGAGCGATAGTCACGTTTTTTATTCATTTTATCGATGATAATTTATTTATTTATTCTTTTGTTTTTAATTTTCGACATTTTCGAATTCTTTATTCACGAACGAATTTCACAAGGAGACGAATCGTTTTTACACGTAAGCGCACAAATATACACGTAAAGAAGAACGAAGCTCTTGATTGTTGTGTTTTACACAAATTTACAAAAATAATTTCACCAAAATCTACGCGTTTCTTTTTCAACCTCACATACATACGCGTATACGCACACATTAATGTGTACACGAGTAGTGTTATACCACAAAAAAAAAGAGAGAAAGTTTTACACGAGTTTTACCGACCAAAAAAAAAAAAAAAGAAGTGTAAAAACAAAAAGACGAGGAGAAGTAAGGTTAAAAAATAACGCGAATTTTTTAAAAATCCGTAACGCAACAACCAACCGAGGCTTATTGATATACATACGTATATAATAAAGGACTGTAATTTTTTTGTACCTTCATACCGGTTAAAAAATACTTCGAACTGTAACTTAAAGATATTATACATACATACGTGCATAAATACAAGTTGGAATCGACTCATCAAAGGTGTCTCGATATGTTAAAGCTTCGCTATAATACACACAAGATATACATATATAAATATATATATATAGAAAGTCAAGAGATTGAAATTCCACGACTATACATAAATACTACAATTCATTCGCTTCTTTACCAAAATGAATGGCGTCAAAGTTGGTGATTGATGAATTACTTTGTGCTTAAAAAAAGATCGAGTTCGACTTCGCAATATCCGTTATATGTATCAATAGGATGAATTTATATTCCATCGTTAGTTTCTACGTGCTATTTGCGAGAGAAATTGAAAGGAAATTAAAGGCACGGATCATTAATTATTATGAATAAATAAAACGTTGCCGTTAAAACCTACCACCAGATTTGTTTCACCCTCACGTACACTGTAATTTATGATTCACTGGCTTTGAGATGAAACACTGAAAATCGTTAAAATGACATTATATGTAAATATTAGTTTGATCGTTACGAGATTGATACACGGAGGAGGACTAATAATTTAGACGACTCGAATTGTAAACATTTGATATATTTTACGGTAGAAACATCGACGTGTCACGCGAGAAAGTAAAAAAGGCGGGCGAACGGCTGATAAGCACTTTGTTCTAGTGTTGTTCGAATATTGGAGAAAAAAAAAAAAGAGAGAGAAAGATGAAAATTAGAAAAAACAAACGAAAATGCGAAGCGCAAGACGACTGAATCGCTTTCGTGTACAATATTCTTACCTTTTTTTAGTTCCTAATCTATCAACGCGTCATCTACGTCTACTTTCCAAATCAGTCGAATTATGATAGCTCATTAATAACGAGTAAACGCATTTTGTAAAGTTCAAATAGTACTGTAAAACATACTCGAACTATTATACGCTGCGTGCACGTGATTTTTTTGGGATATCGGTCGTTGCAAAAGTAGCAGGCACCATCTCGAAGAATTGCAATGATGCAAATCGCTTTTTGTGTCTGTACGATGAAGCACCAATGCCTTGATACTCGACAATCTAAACAGAACAATGCTTATAAATAAGGTTTTTTTCCTTTGTTTTGTTTTACTGCAATGATAAAACATGGCTGCACATTTTGCAATACCGATACAGATAGGATTGTTATAAGATACATTGATATTTTGACGTTACGTTCGGTAGGGTTTCACCGACCGATATACGTTCCATTCGATTAAAAAACACGGCTAATTTCAGGTAACGGTTGAATTAATAAAAGTAATTAACGAAAGAAAGAATTATTTTATAAATTAAAAAATAATGTACAATACTTTCCTATATATGTATACTCTAAACAAATACGGGCACGCACGCGTTTTATACATATATACATATACGTGAGAAATTCTAAAGGATGTATATGTTTATATGTATTATTTCCTATACTTGTTTGTCTATACGAATATTATGTACGGAAACTATGTAGCGACTACATAATTCGAGTATTGAATAAAAAATGAAGCGATAGTCACATTACAATTACTGTTTCACTTATTCACAGCCCACTGTGTTCTTATAATTTATTTTAATGTCGAATCATGTCTTCCAAAGAAGAAATCGTTTTGAAAAAGGGTAAAATAGTAATTTGTTCTTTACCTAACCTTAATTTATTTACATTTTAGTACATTCTTTGGCTCATTCTAGCTCGATCTAAAAGGAAACAGGAATTATATTTTTTTCAAGAGAACGTATTACTCGATGATATTTGTTCAATTAAACAAAATTTACGAACTTTGGTTATAATCGGTCAGCCACGGTTGACGTCTTTAAACGCTGTTTCAGAATTAATTCATTTGCAAGAGTTGTGGGTGGTCGAGTGCAAAATAAAAGTATAATTAAATTTTATTTCATGTTACTTTATTTGGTTCTGGTAAATGTTATGAATAATTTCTATTCAGGATATATCGTGCTTGAAAGGATGCTCGAGATTGGAAAAGCTTTACGTTTATTCGAACGAGATTGAACGGATACCAAATTTGTCGAAAGCCGCTCGATTGACGATCATTTCTTTATCGGGAAATAATATACGTCGTATCGCGGTATTAAATTATTATAAGTTCCATATTACTTAAAATTTCGATCATTTTAATTAATATTTATTTATAATTACTATTAATAAATTATATAATTAATATCCCGCAGAACGTCGGTAAATTGGAACATTTAAGAGAACTTCATCTAGCCGATAACAAATTAACAAGGCTGCCGAATGTTTTTACAAAAAATTGCAACTTGAATTATATTAATCTAGCAGGCAACCGTCTGTACCGTATAAAGGTATAATTATTTCAAAATATTACATTTTATCATACCATAAAATACTCCTTAATCGTCCTACAAAACTCTCTCGTTCGACAAGGACATAAAAAATTTACGAGCACCGCAGAAATTAGAGTCCATCATTTTTAATGACCCTTTATACGGCGAATGTCCCTTGACACGTCTTTGCAATTATCGTTCGTACGTTATCTATTGGCTTCCTCGAGTTAACAGACTCGATCATTATCCTATAGACGATGCGGAGAGATGCTGGATCAACACCTTTGTCAAGTACATATGCACATACTTATAATAAATCATTTAATATACTAAAGTGAAAATATTCCAGGAAAAAAGTGATGCATTATAACGTGTTGCTACACAACGATATAAATAATTATCTGGTGTCTTTGAAGGAATCTTACAACGAGTATCGAGAGAGGAATAAAAATTTGAAGAAGTTGCTTCAACATTCCCGAATGTTGCAATTACGGGTGCACAAATTATCGAAGAAACAATTTTTTTTTACTACAATCCTTTTTCAACGTTATAGGAAAAGAAGCATGAATCGAGCGTATCGGAGGAAAACGCGTTATCCCTTATCGAATTGGAGGAGAAAAGATTGAAGGGGAAAGAAGAAATGGCTTCCTCGCGTCTTCGAGTAAGTGGATGAAATATAAGTGGGTCTTACTTCAGAAAATGACGTTATTAAAGGCAGTGACGCGTAAATCCACTTCCTCTCTTTGGACGACACTCTTACGTCACTTTCGCTCGGTTGCTGGACCGAGAAGATGATGCTGCGCTCTCGTATACGTCACTTTCGGTACTTTCATCTTCCAGAGGGTAGAGTGCACAGTCCATTTCTACTTTAACAACCTGCTTACACTAATACTTGATCATAAAAGAACATTTAATTTCATCGCATAATATTTTGCTATTACGTTATCGTTCTTTTTTCTTTCTTTTTATCTTCCTTTACTCTTTCTGTTATAATAATTAGTACCAGGATAAAGTATTTTGTGTAATAAAATTATTCTGATACAATTTTTATACCTTAACGACCATCGACGTAGCTAGACATCATTTTGACCCTTTGCACTCGGTGTCGAGTGTGACCAGAGACCCGAAATAAGAGTTATATTTGCATTTCTTAGATAAATCTCTATTACTAAAAATTGAAAATAATTTAAAGTCATTATTAAATATTTTTGAGAAATAGATTTGCAAAATATTACTCAAAAATATTCAATGATGACTTCAATTTTTAGTAATAGAGGTTTATCTACGAAATTCAAATATAACTCTTATTTCGGGTCTCTGGTGTGACTCGACAAAGCAAATTTTCAAGATAATACAATGTTAACTGTTACTCGATTCTCAATTTCATTCGAATATGTTGTTTTTCATGTAGCCAGTAATATATCGTTTGAAATAAAGTGATATAGTGTCAAACATATATCGTTTTAACGGCGACAGTCGATAGCAATATGTTAAAATCTGTAAAATAAAATATCATACCCACCACTTAGTGATTATAATTCAATCAAATGTAAATCACTTATAATTGTTTTATCAGATCAGTTATCAACAATTAAAATTACACCTACACCATTGCGGAAATGTCTACGTACAAGAATACACGAACAGCACTGAAAACGTGATGATAATGTGTCAGAAAACATTGGAAGACTCGTTGTGTTCTCTCTCAAACAAGTACAATATTACTCGTTTCGTCGATCGACATCCGCGTATCGTTGTTAATTAAATTCGTTCAAAAGTTTCCGATCGTTAGTTCCATAGGTATAACGGGTGTACGTTTGCATCGAGTGACGGAGGTGCTTCACAAGGAGATCAACGAGTATCGTGCTTGGAACGATAAAAATGGTACTTCCAGCGAAAACAATCAAAGTTTGAAGCTTTTAGCCAGTACGCCTGGAGTGGGAAATATTCGAGAATGGCCACTGCACGTGCTTAAAAGTGGATTTTACAATCAGGTATTAGGGGAACTCGTCGCTCTGATATACACGACAAAACTATTTCGCTATAACAGTTCGACGTTCATTAAAAACGAATGTTTCGAATTCTTTTTTTTTTTCGTCTTTTAGAGTGAAATTACTCTAACGAATTGTTTGACCATAGCGGACGCTAAATTTTACGAGGAATTTTCGAAATGGGAACGGATAGTTATCGATCCGTGCGAGAAACGAAGAATCTGCATTATTTTGCGAGTACCGTTTCATCTTTGTACGGCGAGGTGAGTTTCCGGAGAAAAAATAGTTTAATACATTTTTGACACTTTTAACATTTTTATTTTCGTCGTTTAAGGGAACGATGTGTCGATAAATTTCATGAACCAAGATATCCTGACAAAGGTGATCGATTTTGTCAGAGATACGTTTTGACGAGCCCTAATTTATCTGGTACGGTATTCGTTGTAGAATACGAGTACTTATGGCAGGTATTAAAAAGAAGTTATTCTTAATAATTTCCTAAATAGTTTTGTATACAAATTATTAGAATTGAGATATTAATTTTTGGAGCATCAAAAATTGACCAATTTGTACGTATTCACAATTATTTATATCTTACCAATAATAATACATTAAAAATATACTATAGAATAACCCAAGCGAAGATAATACCTACGAAATAAATCCACCCAGTCCACCATCGTCGATCGAACGCTTAACCAAACGCGAGCTTTTCACGTATCTTCGTACAAATGAACTAGACCTCATAGTTCTGACCAAAATATGTCTAGCAGGGCAAGGTATCAAAACCCTGGACGATTCCTTAGATTTACCAAACTTGAAGGAACTCGATCTGTCTTATAATCTTCTCGAACTATTTCCAAGCGTACAAATAATCTTACACGTTACAAAACTGAACTTAAGCTTCAATAATATACGATGGATACGCTTGACCGAGACATTATCGGCATTGGAAGACCTCGATATCTCATGGAACCGTTTAGCAAAATGCACGAAGACGTTGCAAGCATTAAAAACATTCACACCCAATTTAAAAGCCTTGAATGTCGAAAAAAATCCTTTCTTGGATATCGTTCAACACGAGAAAATCATTCTCTTAACGCGTGCCTATCTTCCAAGAATAAATTATGCGATCAACGACAAATTAGCTGATAAAATACTCGAAAAAAATCCGATCTGCCCTTTAGACCAACGTGAAGATTCTTGGTCCATCGACTGTGAGATTTCAAGAACAACCAATGAAAACGAGGAATCGATAAGCTCCCTGGATGTTGCTGGATTATCTAGAAAAAGAAAGAAGCAACGAACGAGACACGTCCACGTATCTACTCGTGATACTTGCACAGAACTTCGCGGTTCGCGTAAGCTCTATAACGCATCGACGATATGTGCCACGCATTGTCCGATAATCCAACTGCAATTGAAGAAGCCGTCGATGCATTTGATGCGATTGAATCTGAGCGATAATTGCTTAATCACTGTCGATGGTCTCACCCAAGAGAATTTTCCAAGATTGAGGTATCTCGATCTGACGAATAATCTTCTAACGTCTTTAAAACCATTGGGCATATATAATACGATATTAGAGTTCTATTGTGCACATAACGAGATACGAAGATTACAAGATATCGAGAATCTTAAAAGTTGGCAAAGATTATGCGTTGTGGATCTTAGTTATAATCCGATGGAATCTGAGATATCTTATAAAGATTTTTTGATTTTTCATTTGGTTAATCTCAAGGTACACGTTTTAGCCTATCTCTTTTTCCAATTTCATAATATTATTTAATTAATATTAACATAAACAGTATGTTTCCGGGCAATACGTTGAGCCGTCGAATATTATACAAGCCAGAAGCATTTTTGGAAATGTATTAGATAAAAATATGTTGCTCGCGATGAATCTTGGACCTAAATTTACGAACATCAAACAGTTGGATATTGTTAAGTGTTCGATTAAAAAGGTTAGTTAATTATTATTAATAATATAATTGAATAATAAGCATCATTTTGCAGATAAATCTTTCATCAAGTTTGCTAGTTCATTTAGAGAGTTTGGATTTAAGCAGAAATCAAATAGCCACTCTGGAAAATCTAAATGTTCTTCCAAAACTGAAAACCTTGTGTATGAGCTATAATCATTTGGAGATACTCGATATGGATCAATTTAAAAGTTCTGAAGCATTTCCAAACTTGTGCACTTTGCATTTGGATCATAATCGTATCGGTTCCATTATGTGGTCCGATGATAGTCACGTATTTCCAACTTTGAAACATCTTTTTTTGCATCATAATAAACTCGTGAACTTAGACGGTAATTTTTGTGTATTTCATAACTTGTCTCATAAATAATATCACGTGTTATTGTTACAAGGTCTGTGGCAGAATTCGACTTTGGAAACTTTGATAATGGATCACAATAAGGTAGAGACGATAGATATAAATTGTTTTCAGGAGGGTAATAAAATCGCGTGTCTATCATTGGAAAGTAACAAAATACACGATTTGAGATTCATTAAACGGTTATCGCTCCTAAAAAAACTTTATATCGCCGATAATTGTATAACTGTAAGTGTATACTAATCGTAAAGGTGTATGTACGATTTTAGGTACTATCGAAACCACTAATGTGTTACAATAATTATCTATTTTTATTACGTATCTGTTAGAGTATAACGTAAATCTTTTTTAGAAAGAAGACGAGCTCGAAACTTTAAACTCGTTGGAACATTTGGAAGAATTGACTCTCATAGACAATCCAATCTGCAAAGCGATGAATTGTTATAAATTTGGTTTGCGTAATTTCCCGAAAATAAAAACGATGGATGGTATTAATCTATTTAGTAACATTTCTGGGATTAATAATTCTTATATGTACGAATGCGTTATGATCAATTCGACTACGCAAGATTGATTGTCATTGTGTTAACGTATTATTAAATATTTATTATATTATGTTAAGATAAAAATATAGGAACAATTTTTATTTTACTTGTTGCAATTTGATGTGTGTTTATTTTTAAAAGTTTTAGAAACGATAGGTATAGGTAATCTGGGATATAAGCACAGAAGAGGTACAAGAATAGACCTGTCATCTTATGGGACTTTGTGTCCCATGTTCTGAAATACCGATCGTGCGAAAAAACAGACGTTTTCTTACGCCCTCAACGATATGGAGCGGCGAGTTTAGGAACAATATTCAACCGAATAATCGAAGTCGGTAATATCGATATGTGGATAGAACAAGATCTGTCGCGACGACGAACGCGGATCTCACACCCCCGCTATGTATCCACACAGATACGCACGAGTCTATGAAGTAGTTAAACAAAAGAGTAACGCGTTTTAATGTTTCATGGCCCATTTTAAAGAAGAAAACATGGAGAACACTGTTCCGTTGTCCGTTCTTCGATATCGTTGCGGAGTAATCAGAAATAAATTTTTTAAGTATTGGAGAATGGGTCGTTTTCAAGAGAAAAAGTTTTCAAAAGAAATCAAATTGTAGATTGCAATATATAGAATAATTATATAATTGATATATTGTACTGTGGGATGTGTGAGTGCGTGAGAAGTATACTGAAGATGAGCTAGTGCGTAGTTTTAATTTCATTAAAGCGTGCATATGAGAGCATCTCGAATTCTTTATAAATATCTTTAATTTGTATACTTAGTATATTATAATATACTAAGTTTATTCATAATGTATTAGGATATTATATAAATGTAATAATGTATAATTTAATTTCTATTTTATATTATAATTTAGAGTATTTATATATTATATTAAGATATTATAAAAATTGTAATATTATACTTTAGTTGGTATACTTAGAAATAGTATTACTGCACATTGTATATGAAATATGTAAGTCGTACGGTATAAGTTATAAGTAATAAATGCGTATTTAGGCATAGTTACATACTGTGTATTTTCCAATGAGAATTATTAATAAATATCAGTAAACCCAAATTATGAGTACTTAATCAAACACCACATATAAATTCCATCATCCCTACTTTCCTGATACGTTTAAAAAATTCCTACGACATCGTCTACTGATACAAGTTTAGCCCTTGTGTTAATTCAGTAAAAATTCCATCTTCATTAAGCTCTTTTAAGAGTTCATCGATTTAATGGCACTTCGAAAAATCTTTTCCTGAAAACTGACGCAAATTTCTCGTCGGAATAGCATGCCAGCGCCATCTAGCGGTCGATTTCGGAACTTTCCGCTGAAGGTTCGTCGATCGACCGCTAGATGGCGCTGCTAAGACAGTGAAAAATCCGCCAGATGGCGCTGGCATGCAATTCCGACGAGAAATTTGCCGAAAATCGCGAATTTTTCGTCGGAATTGCATGCCAGCGCCATCTGGCGGATTTTTCACTGTCTTAGCAGCGCCATCTAGCGGTAGATCGAAGAAGCTTCCGCGGAAGGTTCCTCTATCAACCGCTAGATGGCGCTGGCATGCAATTCCAACGAGAAATTGTCCCGTAAACTTGGATTTCTAACAGGAGAGCATCATGTGTGAAGAGGTGGCACGAGAAATGCTAATTTTCGCTAATGCTAATAAAATTAAACAACGGAGATTTCGTTTAATGACTGTAATACGAGAAGTTTGATCGAATGAGGAAATTGGACGTTGAATTCAGGGTTTTAATTAAAAATTCCAGTATTTATTTCAATGTAACTTGGTATTTATTCATATAAACTTTATATACATTTATACATTTTTACAAATAATTCGAAAGTTATATAAAGTATGCAATGATTATAATTTGAAATACATCGGACGCTCTTACATTATAATGTATAATAATTCTTATTGTCAAAATGTATATTTCTTATTGTAAATAAATACGATACTTAACAACTATCCAAATATATATATATATATATATATATATATATATATATATAATAAATAATAACATATTATTTTATTGCACTTTATAAAGATATAAATCTTAAGATTAACACTGCTGTAACTTCCGAACTGGTAATGTATCGAATCCGCACTGCCATATTCGTGTAGACGAGTCTTTCCTCTTTCGAACGAGCGTTTAAACGGGCTAATATAAGATCCATCGACTTTTGAAAAAAATCCTGATGTATAGCCTTTGATATTTTTTGGTCCAAGATAGACACCACCGCCAATTTCGATGTTTGACGGTTCATTTTAAAGAAGGAAGCATGGAGAATACTGTTCCGTTGTCCGTTTTTCGATATCGTCTCGGAGTGATGAGTAATAAATTTTTTAAGTGTCGGAGTATCTCTTGTTTCAAGCTTAAAACTGCTGTATCTTTCGAACCAGTCATCGTATCGATGCCGCACTGCCATATTCGTAAATTAGATACTTTCCTCTTTCGAATGAGCGTTCAAATGGACAAAGTCGAAATCCATCGATTTTTTAGAAAAATCCTGATGTATAGCCTTTGATATTTTTTGGGACAAAATGGACACTACCGGCGATTTTGATGTTTGATGGCTCATTTTGAAGAAGGAAGCATGGAGAACACTGTTCCGTTGTACGTTTTTCGATATCGTCCTCCGCAACAGATCTTTTTCTATCTATTGATGTTACCAGCTTCGTTTATTGGGTCGAATATGATTCCTAAACTCACCGTTCCATATCGTAGAGGGCGTAAGAAAACGTCTGTTTTTTGCACGATCGGTATTTCAGTACATGGGACACGAAGTCCCATAAGATGATAGGTCTATCCTTATACCTCGTCTGTGGTGTTATACAGCTGATACTTTTTCGCCCTTAATAACCAAAATTACAACTAGATGGCGCTTTGATCATCGTGAAATTGGGCCTTTGGTCCTGTTTCCCCCCAAATGAAATCTTTTTTACCAATAGCTGTGCTACTTTACCATTTTTGAACGATAGATCGATATTGCATAATTGCATATTTGAATTAAGAATACATCAACTAGTAATGAAGTGACTCGATATTTTAGAACGTAGATCGACGATAGTTTAACCATACATAGTTTCACGTTATTGGGAAATAAGGTAACACTATGGTTATTACTTATCATTTATTTTGTACATTTAAATATTTATTATGTCATTCTTTGTACAGGAAATCAACATATGCCCTATAATGTATTTAGCAAGTTGCATTAAACATAATTCTTTATTAATAAATCTTATCTTTCACTTACTACTGTTTTGTTATGCGACAGGTGACTATTATTTTATATTCATTGATACACAATTGAGTATATGTTTACGCATGAAAAATTACTAATTTTAATATTCATTCATTTTTAGGGCAAAACAGTAATTTAAATAAAAATAATAATAATGTAAAGTTACAAAATAATAATAAAAATAGTAATGTAAATGATAATGAGAAAAATAATGCAGTTCTTCCGGTAGTAAGTGATGCAGACTTGCAGCGAATAACGGAGGAATTATTTCAGAGAAATTCCTGCTGCATGTATAGTAATATAACTGTGAGCTACCAAGGATGGATAAGAGGAGAAAATATAACAGATAATGCACCACGACCGTATGATCTTTATAAATTTATGATTTTATTTCATGCAGTATTGAAAGGTTTTATTATTTTTATATTTAATATCATATCTTCAGATTTTTGAGAATACCTCCAACAGTTTTCTCGCATCCAACAATAATGAAACTTACAAAACTGTTTGACAATTATGAACTAGAAGTAAGTAAAAAGGAAGTAGTAACTACGGAGGAAGGTTTGGAAGAAGATGATTTTATCAATACTCTTATATCATCGGACATTATAACAACCACTATGAATTTTCTTGCAACAAAAGGATATTTTGCAAGAAATCCAGAAACATATAAAAATATTTTTAAATCTATTTGGTTTCAACCTTACTCGCGAACTAAAGGAGCAGTTGGTAGTTCTGGGTTCGAGCATGTTTTTTTGGTAGAAAAAAAGAAGGATGACAGTATCGTTGGCCTCCACAATTGGGTCTATTTTGCAAAGCAAGAATCATTAAATAATCTCAATTATCTTGGATATGGGCGAAAAATTCTTTTTGATAACGTTCGTAGTGTTTACATCAGAGATTTTCTTTAGAATCTAAATATACATATTAACAAAAGAATCTTATTTGCAGAAAGCAGCAATTGCACGACTACATTTCAACTACAAAGGAAAATATAAATCATCTACAATGTTCGTTGGGACATTGCCAGAACTAGAAATAGCAGTATATACATTATGTTTCTATACTAGACCGGATGGAAGATGTAGAATTTCTTTTGCAGGAAATAAGTTTAATATCCAAACATATACGTGGAAACAAAACAATAAAAATTTTGTTGGGGCAGTTTTTCCTCTTTTATAGATTAGAATATTTTTTACAAAATGTATATTAAATTTTTTGTCTCAGCGACGATTAAAATATATTTTTAAAGAATATTATTAATGTATATATTATAGAATACATCTTACATTTCCATGACATAAAATTTATAACAAAAAATTTGCAAAATTCTTTATTCTTTAACCCTTTAATTGGGGAAGGTGAGTTCACTCACCATGAAGGTTTATCTACGCTCGCGAAAAAAAGAAAATAAATCATTATTTTACACAGAGAAAGTAATATAGATTTTTTGTCGTTTACTTTCTTATTTACCTAAAGATTCTGGTCTTTCACCGTACTATTACGTTTTTATTTTGAATAAATCACACGTATTTGTGTTTCTTGCTCAGAAAACTCCCCACTTAAAAGGTTGCTTTATTAACTATAATGATAGAAAAAATACAGTTAGAAAAGAATTAAAAATTAGTTGTACTATAAGGTTTAATCATAAATGAATAGGTTTGACACTCTCATGTTAGATCAATAACATTTCGTTTATGATTTTTGGTTTTACTTAATTTTTCTTTTATAATTTTTTCATCCTTCTCCTTAGGAGTTTTTGAACGAATATTTGTACCAGTATCAGCATGTTCAATTCTCCCTTCTATATTTTCACTATTATCTTTTTCACGCATATTAATTGTACCATTCATTTTTTCATGAGCTCTAGGCAGCTTACTTTTCTTTAATGATATAGAAGAATTACTGTTTGTACTCATTGATAAAGAATCATCTTCAGAGTTATCATTTTTTGTCATGTCTATGGACAAAGAAATATCTTCCTTTCCCATACTAATTTTTTTGTTCTTTGAATTTACATGCGATCTCTTCCTACTACTTGACTTCAGTATTAAGGAGTTTTCCAAATCCTCCTTGACAGTTTTAGATTTCGATTTTTCTTCTTCCAGTAAGTCAATAACCGGGTCTTTTGAAAGTGGCGAGGAACCAAGAATTTCTTCCAGTTCAGTAACTCTTGATTGTAATGCCATTTTTTCACTTTCACAAAAAGCTAATTGTTCCTCCAGTTGTCTAAAAAAATCAAATTGATATTTTTTGATTCATATAAAAGTATTTCCTATAGCCATTTATACGTAAGTACCCGTTAGTTAAATAATTTTGTGAAAGTCCATCCGGTCTCATAATCATCCTAGCATTCTCATTTTGAAGATCTTTCACTTTCATCCTTAAATGTTTTATTCTGCTTAAATTTGATACAATTTCCCTAAAATAACAAATAAGTTTTTTATAACTGTAATAAATAAGGCTTTCATAGCGGTAACTGTCATTTACCTTGAGCACATAGGCACTTACTTTTTCATAACGTACACATATGTGAGAAGAGTGCTGGTACTCTTATCCCTCCCAACTATGTCTTTGACACCTTCAACGGGTGCATCTAATAGCATTTGCACGCTAAAAGAAAATATATTACTATTCAGTGATAACGGTATTTATTGTATTTAAAATAGAGATCTATTATCAATAGTACTGGAGAACCTAAAAAAATTAATTATAAACTATTGTACTTTTTCAGTTCTTCAATTTTTTTCTTCAGCTGTGTAACTTCTTTCTTTGCATTTTCACATTGCGAAAGTTGGTCTTTAAAATATTTAATCTGTTCCTTTAACGCATGTATAGCAGAGTTTTTTTCAGCAATCTCATTTTCCAATTTTCTTACTTCCTTCCTAAGGCCCATAGTCTGTTTCTCTAATGTAGCACATTTTGACATCAAGTGACCAATATCCTTTTCCTTCAACATAATTTGAAACGTAAGACTGCTAATTTTATCGTCCTTAATAAGGTCATTATCCATATTCATTTCATTATTTGACACAGTTAAGTACAATTTACGAACGCGTCTTTGCGTAACTTTTTCTCTGCATTGAGGACAAGATTTAGATCTATAAGAAAAGTCATGAATAAATAACAAGAACCATTTTTTGACAAAGTATTTCATACTGGACCCAAAAATTTACCTTTCGATCCACTGAGTCAGACATTGAAAGTGAAATACATGGCCACATTCGGTAAAAAAAGCATCATCGGGCTGCGTAAGTAATTCGGTACATATTACACATAGAATATTCATTTTATATGTAATCTGATCAGATGAAGTAATATGCGAAAAATGTAACACAGGTTTATTTGCCAAATCACGTATTATTTTAAATGTTTTCTATATCGCAATGAACCAAAATCGTTCTGTTAAAAGGAATACCATTTCTTTATTGTATTATTACTTTGTAAAGTAAAACGTTCAAACTACGACACATAACCGTAAGGTTATTCCTTTGTATTTTAACAATCTAGTGCAAGGATCACATTCAAAGGATGTTTTAAGTATAATTAAACTCGTGCTATGTCCACATTTAACGGGTGTATATCCTTGTCTATGGTACATAAATTTCGCACGTAAACAGTTTTTGACATATCTCGAAAAAAAGTTTGAAATGTCATACGAAATCAAACGACGACACCGACACTCACCAGCCGGATATAAATTTTCCCGCCGATTCTGTAATCGTTAACTTCAAGATCGTGTGAAAAACAAAATTCACTTCTTAGCATATTTATAAAGAGTAAATAAGTGTAAGCATAAATTGACAGTGGTCTTAATTTGATAGACAATAAGTCATTATACTGTGAGAATTAGTAAAAGTCGTATTTTATAGCGATACGTTATCTGAAACGAGGTATATAGCTTTTGTCCTATCTTTCTATTTATCGGAGCAACGAATGTAATCCTTAACATTTTTCAATTTTCATCTTGTTTTTCTCAAACCCTATAAATCATATATTCCTACAAGACTATCAAAATTAAAAGAATAACAGTTCTAAGTATTTCAATAAATTAAAAACCTCGATCGTGACGTGCACTTGACGTCAGATCGGTGTTGCGAACGCTATCATCACGTGTACTTTCATAAAATTTGCCTATATCGTGTCTACGAGATAACATTAATGCTAATGTAACCGATGGAAAGTCCATCATCAAAATGCAACGTACTGAACAAAATACAGGTTACAGCCGGTTCTACGACCGTGTCAAGAATGTCATGAACTCGTTGGAACCGTTTTCTTACGCAACTGCTCTTTTTAATGATTGTAAAATATTTTACAAGGATACTAGACATTTCCAATACAATTTTAATATAAAAGACAGGAAGAACGAAAGTATTACCGAAAAAAAAACACAAAAACAAACAGTCGAAATTCCCGCTATTTAAAGACCGCAAGCATCTGATTGGTCGAGCTCACCTGTCGATGAATTTCGTACAGCTCGAAAGGTAAGTTTCTTCTCGTGTATTCTAGGGGATTTCGCGTGGTCAATGTGCGGGCCGTTGGCCGGTATTTGTCGAACATCTGTACATTTCCAATGCATACATGCGAGTGAAAGAGTTAACATCGCACTTTGCGAAAACGACAACGAACCGGCGAGTCGACACTCCTATATCGACGTTCTAACGCGAAATTACGAAAGAAATAAACGTTCTATTTACGTCGAACTAGTTTAGGTGAGTATTTTTCTACAATATTCACGTCCTGCCGCATTACACCATTACCGTCGTCGTTGTCTTCGTCGTAGGTGATATGTTGGTGGAAATCAACGGAATCGCGATGTCTATTTTAAATAGCCTCAAATCCAGACTCCTTTTCGAAAAAAATCGAACATATACATCTCAACTCCGTTAGGTCGTACGTACACTTCCTTCGTAGTTCAACGTTCCGAACTATGCAATGTGTATGTGTGAGTATGTGCGAGTTACCTATAACGACGACCGTAACTATCCTTACGAGCTTTTACATTCTAATTTATTCGCGCCAAGTTGCGAGCCTTTCGACGTTCTTTTGTTAAACAACGTTAATCACATGACCTACTATGTATTTCTCACGTGTTCAAGAAGGGTGCAAAAATATTTCTATTCACTGAATAGTGACCACAACGGTTTCAAAGTCTTCCCCTGTCTCTCCGCCATGATCGTTTCTAGTACAATTTTTATACGAGAACAATCTTACAATTATACAATTTTGAAGTTTCAAAATGTATTAGTACATTTTTTTTTAAATGCATGTGTCAGCTTACTCATAGTTGGAGTAACGATCGGTCGCTTCTCTCGTTTTACGACTCCGAGTAAACACATTCGGTAAGATTGAGAGAGAATGACTAGAGGATAGTTGGCAGTAATTCTGTAAATTTAATTTCTCGTTCCTTGACGTTTCTGTTTTTGTATGTTAATGTGTCAGTGTGGTAAGAAAAAAAATTGAGAATGAAAATGAGAGTGAGAGAGAGAGAGAAAACGCGTGTTACCGTCTGTATCTACACCGTGGGCAGTAGTACACTAACAAATATCTCGTACATAAATATTATTCAAGCTCAAAATCGCTAAAGTTCGTCAACTTATGAGTACATGAAGAAACAGTAAATACTACATAACCTAGTTTTTTGCTTTTCTATCTATAAATAATTCTTTTCGCAAGAAGAGGCAACGTCATTCCGCGAGAGATCTAATTTCCTATCTCTGCGAAGATGCCCTCGAGTGATGATCGATAAAGCGTATTATCTTTATCATTATTATTATCTTGATTTTTATCGAAACAATAGAAAAATTATGCTAGTCGATTCTAACACGTTGACGCTGTCAAATCGCGTAGTGCAGACAGCGTGGAACGAAAAAGGTATGTTTTGATTCCCAAGTTCGCGGTCATTTCAACTGTCACGCCGGCCGAGTTCAGGCGGAACTTCTCGAACGATCACGAACGTGCTCGATCGCATCCGATCGAACGCTCGAACTTGCGCTCGCAGATTTTGTCGAACACGTTTGCTCTTATTAATAAATAATATTGAATAAATAAAATTTATAATAAATTTCTATAAAAGTAACTCGATTATTTAAAAAATCGAAATATAGGAAACATAAACCGATCGTGGTAGATTTAGTGTTAAAAGAAAATAGCCAGTTTGAATTGTTGTGATTTTTCGTTCAGGCCGCGTGGCTCGCATATGGTCCAGATCTTTATTCTTTAGTTTTGCTTCTAACGTACATTTTGCAATATTTATAATAGTGCAAAAATCATAATTATTAAAAGGAAGGTATAGAAATTAAGATGCACTATAAATGATATTCAGTTGTCGATATGTGATTTTACAATACATTTAAAAAATAAACGATAGGGCTAGCCCTGATGTCGATAGAGTAAAATCGTTTCCCTTGCGTTTTACGAGTATTTCCTTATTTCTTTGAAATCGAGGTGCTATTCTTTGCAATCCGATCCTCCCTTTCCACTCGGAGTAATTCGATCTCGAGTTGCGTTCGGATCCAATATCGGTTTTTTTTTTTTATTATTTGTTATTACTTTTTTTGTTGAAGATTCAAGGTATCAGACGGTTGATGTTCGATTATACGCGTTGCTCGAAATGAAATTACGGATTTATTAATAAAAGCGTGTGAGTGCTATGATTGCTATCAATGACCGAGTCTGGATTAGCAGAGCGTTTTTGAAATGTTTATAAGTTTGATTAACTGACATTTACGAGAACGTAGCCATTAGTTTTACCATTTATTTCATCCCTTTATAGACTGCAATATCTCTTGCGAGAATTCTAGTCTAAACTAGAAGATAGTCTTTTTTTCTTACTGGATACATCTGCCTTGAGAATTAAACGTAGCGCAAAGAGAAGGAGCTAAGCATGCAACAGGTTGGAATTTTCGTAATGAGTTCGATCGTCAAAGGTCCAACGGGAAACAACTCGAAAACCCCATAGGGAATTCGTTGAATGTAATTACGTTTCGTTAAAATTTTATGACAAATTTTGTACGGTGATACTTCGTCGTTTCGGTCCTTTCCTGATACGCATGACTAAAATTAGTCATTTCACCGTCACTATCACCGACGATCAAGAAACTGATATAAGTCAATTTGAACTGCTCAGTTGAAAATAAAAAGAAGAGAAAATATTTAAATATAAAAAGTTAATCATCGATCAAGTGCTTTGACCCAAACAATTTAAACACAATTCAAAGATCAATGAATATCAATGAATAAAATCAATGAATGTTAACGAAAGATCAAATTATAATATATTAAAAGGAAAAAAGATGATGTCAGTGAGCAAAATGCTGGTCGGCTATGCGTTAAGTAATCGGAGTAGGAATATACGTTGTTACGGGAGAGCCACGACAATAAGAGTAGGTAGGGGAAGAGTGGCATGAAAGAGCCACTTTTTGAAAGAGCCACTATCATTTACACAGTAGTTTTTGAACAAATGTTGGACGAATTAGTTTTTGAAAAACTAGTAAAGTTTTTGCTAGTTTAACTAGCAACCAGTTTTGCCACTTAAAAACTATAATTCGTCCAACATTCGTTCGAAAAATACTGTATAATATGATAGTGGCTCTTTCAAAAAGTGGCTCTTTCATGCCACTCTTCCCCTACGTGATAACGAGCCATTTTCTTTTATTAGTGGCCAAACGATAACTTTGAAGGAGATGAATAATTCCGGCAATACGTAGGTAGATATTACTATCGAGGCGGAAATATTCCGTAGCTTGAGACGTATATTGAAACGTTCGCCGTGAAAAATGTATAGAATGAGCATAAAAAGTATTCGTATAACCTTTAACCCTTTTGCGTCGATTTTTGAATACTTCGATATTTTTAATTAAAAAATACAAAGTTTCATATGTTTCTTAAAAGCTTTCATCGTTTAAACATTTTTTTAAACCTTCTGCGGAAAACAACTCATCAGGCGTGAAACTCATCTTATAATTGATGAGATTTAAAGATTGTTTTAATAAAACTCGGAAAAATTATTTAAGAATAGTACATCTTGTCTTTTTGTTATAATTGATTTGTTAAAAATTCTCGACAGAAAACATTTAATTTGTTATGTTTTAGATATCTTTCTTAATTGTAGTAAACGTTCATTTACTTAAAAACAAGTTATCTGTTTTGGAAGAGCACATGAACATTTTCTGCATTCGCTGTATATGAGGATAGGGAAAAATGTAAGGCAATTAAAAATGAAAAACAACAAAAAGCAGAAAAACACTTTGCCATGCTGATGCAAGGAAATTATCTACGTTCGCTCGAAGATTCTTGGGAACGAGATAAATTAAAAAATCTGAAGGATACTGGCGCCGATTACGTGTCTCTTTCAGATCGGTTTATGTTTTGTATATTTATGTCATATGTTATATTTTATATACTACATAGTATATATACGTCAAAAACATTGTTCTACTCGTTGCATTTAAATTACGTAATGTAACAAGCGACCGCTAAATCGAGAACGAACGTAATAGTATCGTTCGAACTCGAGTTATCGTCTTCTCGCGTAGGACTACTCTGTAACAAAAACTCATTTGCTTCCTATCATCGACACGCGTTGAACGACATTGTTTTCTAAAGTCATTTTTATTAATAATATCGTTTACCAATATCATTTTTATTAATAATATCGTTTGCCAATATCATTCTTAACATCGTTACCAATTATAGTTTTCGATACGTAATTTTCCAAATTTGATAAAGTTCCATCAATCGCAAAATTATAATTTAATTTAAACTTCCTTGCTCTTGTTGCCAGTTATAAAACAAAACTATTTATCATTAATCGATTCTTTGGAAAACGAAGAAAATACTAAATCTGTTTTTTATTAATTTAATCTTTTTTGCTCGTTGGTTACGACGGTATATAAGGAAAGAGGAAGCTAATTAAGGAATACGAACCGTAATCGGTATTTTGACGAAGGACTGATTCATGTAGAGCGATTTCTTTGATTGCTTGATTCATACCACTGTGTTTCATTCATTTATGTATAAGTATATACATATATGCATTCCATGCACACGTTAACGTCCTACGCGAAAATTTATATTCATTCTTAAATTTTTACATGACATATCGCGTTCTACCTGCATATTTCGTTAAATTTTCGGTCATCTAAGTACTTTCTAATGATTAATACTTTATTTTTAATGTTAAAATTGAAGAAAATTTAATTTTCTAAATAATACGTCGAAAATTTTTTAAAAGTACCTGCTGTTTATCGAAATGATATAAAATTAAAAAATTAAATTAGAAATTAAACGCATACATTTCGTAAATCGCGCCAATTTATACGATAGCTTTAGAAATTCATAAAAATTAGACGACCCTGAGATGAATTACCGATGTTCAAAGTTCTCAAAACATTACTAGGTTTTTATAATATACGAGTACTTTTTACAATCACTGTAGAACGGGAACTTAATTCAACGAACGATCGACCATGATCTAAACGGATTTACTAGTGACCTTAAACCAATCGACTTCATTGAAAATCTTTCTAATCTTGCCTCGCTATCGTGAGTTATAATGTCTTTGTATATCTAAACGGGAGATCAAGAACGAATCTGAGATAAAATAATTGGGTTATAAATAGTGTCGATCAATCCATAACGAATGAGTAATTTCTATTAAACTTTTCCACGCTTAATCAATTATTAGGAAGAAGAAAATTATCCTTTTACAATTAAAATTTTTCGGCACAGTAACGACTTCATTTATTTTTCGTTTACAATTATACGTTTATACCAAGTTCAAAATACAAAGTAACGTGAAAAGTACGAATAAACAATGATAAAGACATCGTCGAGTCACACTCGTCGTAGGTCTTGCTTCAGCGTGACATGCCGAGTCAGATTCAACTTTGAAAGATTTAACTCTTAATAAAAAAAAGTAAATGTTCACTTTACACAATTTGTTAATTAATTCAATAATATTCTCGTTCCAAGAATAATATAACAAAAATTACAAAAATTCTTCTCTCATATATCATTTTAAACGTTGATCAACATCCTCCCATACGATTTAAGCGATCAAAAAAAAGTCGGGTCATAAAACGTTACATTTTCTACTTGTTACGCGAGAAATACACATTTCCTCATTTCTTTTATCTAATAACATGTTACTAGAAGACACGCGAAGAAAGGAACGGCTGCTTAGACACCGCGTGCGCGAAGCGTGTCAATCTTACATCTGATCGCGCGTGATTAATTAACGGCGTATCACGTGATCGCGAGCTGACGATAGTACTCGTTTCCTTTTTCCCGTCATTTCCGTAAGATCTTCTTCACGATGATCATCGTTACGATGGAATTCGTAAAGCGCGTCTCCCGTTTTTTTTTTTTTATCGAACACTTTCGAACAAGCTCAAGGCACGTCATTCGATCATTACCGGTGACCAATTAAAACGTCCGATTATTTTAATCGATCTTCGAGATTAATTTAACGGCCCTAGGCATCGTCTCGTTTCCCCCTATTGCTTTTATTTCGAAACTTTTGTAAATATTTCCATCTGCTATCGTTTTAAACGTGTCTACTTTGTGCACGTTATATAATAACACGTATGCATTCCGATAAGACAATAATTATTCGATGCGCGTGAAAGCGAGCTCACAGGTATGTTGTAGTAATGTTGATAGTATTGGTCGTGGTCGTGGTTACGATGGCCGTTGTTGTTGTTGTTGTTGGTTTATGATACTACGGCTGGAGTGACTCGAGGCGAGGGAGTAATTCTTGGTAAAAATGGATATCTTTTGTTGCTCGATTCGTCTCGAAAAGTTTACGAAGCATCGCTCTCGGAATGATATCGATTAGAAAATAAAATCACCTTCGACTAATATTTTCGGATTATTTTTTTTTCTTAAACAAAGTCTCGAAATCCGTATTATAAATATATTGTAATAATTGAGAATTATCGAAGAGAAATATAAACCGTGCTCGGTGAGATAGCGATACACCGTGACTTACACAGAAGCTATACCGATAACGAGCAACGATCGGTGAATATGTGCTTTTTCGTTATTTGTTGTCAAACAACATTGTCGAGAGTATCGTGAATCGAACTTTGACTCTTGACAAGCCCCCTCGAAATGTATAAGTACTTTAACGAAATTTAAACGATACGCGCGTAGAGCAATAATTGTGAGACGATTTTTAAGTTCGATCGATCGTTAAGGTGATTAGATCGTAATACGTTTTAATTATCGTACGATAAGCTTGTAATTTATTTTGGTCAAGCAGGGTTACTATTTCTAAATTCATTTTCTCGTAGTTATATCGTCATTGTTCGGACAAAGGGAGATCGATCGGTATTGGACTCTAGAGTCCACGAAGACGATGACGTCTTGACCACGGTTATCTATGTCGATGTGGTTATCGGTAAACATAACGAAAGAAAGTAAAAGAAAGAGCGGGAGAAGAAGAAGCGATATGCGAAGTCGGCAAAAGGAGAGAAGAACGATGACGAATCGTGTTCGACCTTTCTCCAGGAGTACGAACGTACGACTGGACCGACCGGCCGTGCGTGCAGAACAGTTAATCTTACTTTTAAACGACTTTTATCGTTCGTCCTTTGTTCCGTTACGTCCCAACGGGCACGTCCGAATTTGGGGGCATAGTTGAAAGTTTAGGTGCGTCTAACGAACGTAGATAACGTGAGAGAGAGAGAAAGAGATAAATTAGTTTATCGTCGGTAGTTTTAGGTAAAGCAGATCACACTGGTATGTACGAGATAAAGAGAAGAAATTGAAATATGAAATAAAAACAATTAAACGTGAACGCATGACACATGAAAAGATAAAATGATATAAGAGCGTAATAAAAATATAATAAATTAGGAGAATATGATTACAGTGGAACGGTTGATCAATTTAAAAAGGGGAATTTTGGAATATGAAAAGCGATATTCAACGTAGAATCGACTAAGATGAAAAGTAAATTCAATAGAATAACCATGTTTCTCGGATACTTCGATGCACATGTAATCAAATTTAAGCGAATTGTTGAAGCGACGATAAACAAATACAATTAAAAAAAGAAAAAAACCTAATCGAAGTTTCATCTCTTCCGAATACATTCGGTAAAACCAATATGTCTTTAATCAATATTTACGCTATAACATACAAATAATCCTAAGGGGATTTCCAATCAGTTGGAGTTGGAAGTAGCTGATGGATCACGACTAACGAGAAAATGATTCGATAAATTGCGAGAAAAGAAAAAAAGTGTTATAAATATAAGATAATTTCTTCTCTCTTTCACACAAAAACCCTAAAAAAAGGATGCAAACCATCGGACCTACCCATAATTCGAATCTTCATCATCACACCTCAAATTCCACTATAATCGTCACGATAATCATTACTATCGTTACCACTATCATCATAATATAATCATCATCACTATCATCATAATATAATCACCATCACTATCATCATAATATAATCACCATCACTATCATCATAATATAATCATCATCACCAGCATAATTTAATCATCATTACTATCATCATTACTATCATCATAATATAATCATCATTACAACCATCATCATTACTATCATCATTACTATCATCATAATATAATCATCATTACAACCATCATCATTTAATCATCATCATCATTATCATTTAATCATCATCATCATCATCATCATCATCATCATCATCATCATCATTTAATCATCAACACCATCATAATTTAATTATCATCACTATTATCATTATAATATAATCATCGTCGCTATCATCACTAAAATATAATCATCATCATCATCATTATAATATAATCATAATCATCATCATTATAATTATCATTGTCGTCGTCATAAGAGTATAGAGAGCAACAACACGGCGAGGAACGTGCTTCGAGAATGAATCGCGATAGAGGGAGATAACCCTGCGTGTTGCGCGGTGGTAGCGAGTGTGTCTTTCGTTCTCGATGGAGGGGGGGGTGTAGAGGGGTTAAGAGGGGGTGTTCACTCGTGTTTACGGTGGATGCTGGAAACGGTGGCGGTGGAGAAGAAGGCGGCGGGCGAGAGGTCGCGGCCCCGTCATTGATACCGTCGTAGGAAGAGCGCACTTTGGACCAATTCGCGGCGACCGCAAAGTCGAATAAACCGCGGCGAGCGACGGGTCCTAGCTTCAGTGCCACTTCGGCCACGCACCGCGTCTAAACACGTTACTTTCCCTCTCATCGTTCCTCTCTCTCTCTCTCTCTCTCTCCCTCTCTCTCTCTTACACACACACTTTTAGACGTCTAAACGTTCACACTTTTTTCCAACTCCAAGTACGATCCTCGCTCGCGAATCTCTTCCATTTCTTAAACGATTCCTTCCACGGTCTTCGCCATTCTCGCGATACGAAGAACGAGAGAGATAAAAAGGAGGAAACTGGGGCTCGATCATGGCACTCTAGCCCGTGGCTGGTCGAACGCGTCAAGAGAAAAGAAAAAAAAAAGGGGGGAAGGAAAGGAAAAAGAGGGGAGGGGAGAGAGAGATAGATAGATAGATCAAGAAGAGACTATATAAACGTCCTTCGCATTGGTACACGGTCGGCGGAGCACGTCAACGTGCGTGTGCTATTATATATATATATACATATATATACGTGTATATAGACGAGGAGTAGTTCGAAACGCGCGCGAGCGCGCGCAGAAGACAGCAGTCCACGTGACACCGCGGAAACGCGCGTTATACGCGGCTAAAACACGTCGCGTTTCCACTCGCACACACGCGAGTCAACCTCACTAAGCGTTTCACGCGTTTTCCTCTCTCTTTTCCTATTGTCGAACATCCTTGTTATCTGTCTCTCTCTCTCTCTCCTCTGTACTATCACTTTCCCCCTTTCTGTCTATTTTAATTTCTTTTTACGTGTCTATAACTCTGTCCCATTTTTTCCCCACACGTCACTATTTCTATCGATACTCTTCCTTTCCGCGTTTATTCTGTTTTATCGCTGCCGAAGATTATTTTTAACGGTAACAACGACGAAAAAAACGTTCGACATCATGTCCGCAGAAAAAACAGGAAGCTTTTCCTCCAACGGGAGCATGATCGTCGTGAGCAACAGGTTGCCGTTCGTTCTGAAGAGAAATGAGCTGAGTGGGAAATTAGAGCGCAAGGCCAGGTTAGTATGCGTTTATGTTGTTCTTTATGCGTTCCACGTTCTTCACTTACGTACTTTGTTTCCTCTGCTTCCTCGTTTGCGGTTTTTCTGACGTTTCTATTCACTATTGCCACTTCGTTCGATCGTTTCCGTGCGTATTATCGCGAGAAAATAGTCAAGAGTGTTTGTAAAATCGATAGTAAAGATACTAATTTAGGGGGTTTTATTTTATAAAGATTATAGAAATCATGATTAGAATCGAAAGTTCCCGAGGTGTCTACCGTCTTGGCCATCTTCCGGCTTTCGATTGGCGAAGCTTGTGCAAGCACTGTTGTTCGATCACGGGTGCATGTGTCATTGTGGTATATGCGTACGCACGTGTGCTTTATCGAAAATCGCGATCAAAATATTCTGACATTTCGGAAGAGATAAATAATTTAACTATGTGACAACAATTGTTTTTCTCTTGTTCTTCTTTTATTTTGTTTTTTTTTCGATTAATCGACGTTAAAAAATCGCGTCATATTAAGACGCTACGTCGTTGTCGCGTCCGAGAGATCTATGGAATGGCGCCAAGAAATTTCTTTGGTATACATTTTATATCTTGTCTGCAGCGATGTTACATTATTTTACGTCGATATATAGTCGTGGGATATTATTAAAAGAGTACGGTAACGCGACGGAAATTTATTAACGCGGGTTTTTAAACGAACGAGGGAGACGGTACGACTCTCGTGGAATTACGCTAAATGGAAGGTCGACCGGCTCGTTTCTGTCTGATCTTGACCGTACACACTCCACTGCTCGTGTTTTATTAATACTTGCCGATCTTTAACGACATTCAGACGGGATGAGATATTTTGCGAAAAGACGCCTATTATTGTGAGAAGATCCGGACGTTAAATTGATGTTACGTAAGGATTATGATTGACATGATAAGGGATAACGATCCGAAGAGTCATAGCACTTCAAAGATTTCATCTGTCTTTTTTATTTGTAAAATTCTTTTTTATCATTTAATTGCTGCAATTAATCCTACAAAGTGTATATGAATAATATTAGATACATTAGATTAGATCGTAGCGATATTTCTTTTATTATCCGAATTAATCATGTTTGTAATCATTGTACTATGATACATGTATAAAAATAATACAAAGTGTATCTAAACATTTCCGAGTGGTTATAAAAAAAAACGTTTCTTTGGCACATACGATACCCGAGATCTCGATCACCTAAGAAAACTCTGAAGAAAAAAGAAATTTGCATGTCTCGGTATTACGTGTCACGTTTCTTTTTTCCCGCGATATCCATTCATTCATTCATTCATTCATGGTGAAACGACCTTCCGTGCACGTGCGTATTCGTCTGCCGTTAACAAAAACTTTTCCGCTTTTAGAACCCACGTTGACGTTCATTCAAAGATAAATATCTTCATTTTTTCGAAGAAGAGCTTAAGGATAAGTCGAGTATCATGATTCGTGATTTTCACAAAAAATATTTCATTATTACAATCCGTTCAATTTTGATACATTTCTTACGATTCTTCGAAAGTTTTACGTCTAATAGAAAATAGAGAGATAGAAGAATAAAAAAAGAGAGAGCAAAGCTTTTATTACATTTCTGTCTTTCTTTCTAAGCTCAGAGGTCGGAGGTTATAATAGCAGAGATTTAAGAACACGATAGTACGAGAACGATCACGCACCATCGATTGCATAGTGCACGTGCGTTTCACAAGTCTTGCGAATGGTACACGCGAATGCTGCGGCGATATCAAAGAGTAATTTGTCTTCTGTCTTGAGAAAAAGAGAGAGAGAGAGAGAGAGATTTCGAACTTTAGATACGAATCTTATCGATTATTTATTTTCGTAAAAGCCTTTACAAAACAGCGGCTTTTATCTTCGTTAGCCGAACTATTACGCGTGCGCTTATTATTATTGATTTTGCATTTAGCGATGTTGTAAAATCGTATCGCGTGGCATGCACTCCCGATAAAAGTTTCTTTATCTATCGAAAAGCAATGATGGTAGTGGTAGACCTCTCTCGTCTCCTCCGCTTATGTAAATATAGATACAATTAAGATCGGCTCTCGTGGCGCGAACACACGTTGCAATTGCACAATTGTTCGTCTATAGATAGTTTCAATGTAGTTCGTCGTGCAACCGATCGCACGTTCGATGATCTATTTTGTACATTCTCTTTCTTTTCCTTCTATTAAATAATTGCAATTTGATTTTTAATTGTTTATCAATTCTTCGAGAGACGATAGGAGACATCGGTTAAAAGCAGATACAACTAGATCGTCACGAGCTAATCTTACGTTCGATCGTGTCCTCTTTTTTAATGAATTTCGTCAAAGAACGCTCGATGAATAACGGTTATAACGAGCTGGAGTATTAGAGTACCTACTATTTCACTTCTTTAAGAATATTAATAAGAATTTTGAATAAAAAGCACGAAGGTTTTCATTCAAGTATCACTTGGGAATGTCTTTTTCTTTGATCGAGTTTTAGATGTTTGTATGTGTATTGATATTGAGATAGTCAATTTATTTTACTCTTGTTATTGGCTTCTTTTTATTACATTTGTATGTTAATACTTAGTTTTATTCGATTCTAGATCATTAGCCTAATAATTTCTTTTCTATTAATTGATTAGTAATATCTAATATATCTCTTAAATTTGGATATTTTGTTCGTAATAAATATGCGAAATATAATAAATATAACTCGTAGTAGTAGCAAACTAACATCGATTTAATGATCTAGGGTTAAGTGTTAAGAAACCAATGTAATCCATTTTTCCTACTCGAAAATTTTTCAACAACTATCTTGTAACCTTTTACAGCGCTGGTGGTCTTGTTACTGCAGTAGCACCGGTTGTCATAAGCGGAAATGGAGTCTGGGTGGGATGGCCTGGAATGCATATGGAGAATCGGAACGAACCGATTCCAGAATCAGATCCCAACGATCGCACACCAACGGCTGGTCTGCTCTCTAGCAAGGTAGGAATTTCATTTTTTCTCCATTATATTGTCTATTCGCTATAAACAACGTCGGTAGAACATATCGTCGATCTTTTTGCATTAGGGATACTTCGCGCGAAATGAATATGCGATTTAATAAAACGTGGTATGTATAGATAGGTTTTGGCACGCGAGTCGAATTCCAAATTCTCAATAAGTCGGAAAATCGAACGAGGTCAGATTAATGATAGACCGGTAAAAAAAATTTTCAAGATCCTTTTACCATTCTGAATATCTCTTGGAGACTAACGAAGTAATAGCGATCGGTACCAACGTGTCACGTTATGCAATATGCGTTATCTTAGATAATAGAAGTTTAATATACAAGCGTAATATGATTTTTACAATAACTCGAAACCTTCACTGATATTTATTTATACAATTATCTAAGATAACGCAAGCTTAACACGTAACATGTATTAAGAATTTTTATGATGTATAATTGTTATTCATATCTGTCGATATATTTATTAACTCTTGCAAAAATGTTACGATAGCCGTGACAGATTTATCCCTCTATTACGATATTAAACACAAGTTTATTTCCGTACTCGCATCGACGAGCCCACGCCGCGCAGTCGCTAAAAATAATTCCATCCACTTTTTTCGGCACTTCTCTTTTCGAGTATCATCCTTGCGTTGAGAATCACTCCAGATTTCATTTTTCTCTTTTTCGGACGCGATCGTGACATGATTATTACGTTCACGAGGGTGAACGTAACGATCGACGTAACTTTTATTCGTATTGAAAAAATATTACTATAAGGAGTCTAACCTATTTTGGAATGTGATAACATTTTTTTTCAGTTGATTACAAATTTTGAGGAAATTTACAAGTAGAATGATAACTAAAGAATTGAAAAACGTGGTTACCTACTTTTTACCTGAACGGTGAACAACTAGGTACTATGTTATCTAGGAACGTAATTAGAGCTTGTTCTCGATTCAACTCGAATTAACGTGTCGATGACGTCTACCATTTAGAAACTGAAATATAAAGAACGACAGTAAATGTGCGGAATCGTCCTTGACATTGACGCCTACACTTGTTTGCTACATTCTGATTCATACTCTTTCTTTCTCTTTCTCTCTTTTTGTTTCTCGTACTCGTTCCGCATATAACGTGGCTTGTATCAAAGAGATCAAGAAGCAAGATCGATCGATCGTTTTATTATGAGAGCACTTCGTCATTCACGTGACGAATGAGATTGAAGTTACTTTTAATTTTGTTATCGACGTTACGAGACATAATTTGGTTAGAGTGGTATTAGATATTTCGATTAGAGATGTATGTTTATTTTTATTAAAAAGAATGACGTACTTTCGATGAAATTACTCATTTCGTCTGCCAATGTCATTATTTATTTAACGAGGAACTAATGTCAAATGTCATTTAGTTAATGGTAAAATCAATGTCGGATTTGGGATTCGATATGTGGTATACATACTATTAAAATATACTAGTGTAGATCTATGTATTTTTATTTTTAAGGTTTTAAGGTAAAGTTTTTTTTAAATCTAATATGACTCTAGACCGAATATCAGTTATTTGGACGTGTAGGTCACTAATGGTAACACTCCTCCAACGTGACTGGATTTTTCTGTGGTATTTATTTTTTCGTACTTATACTTGTAAATACTTGTAATTAAATGACATTTATTTCTGCTAAAAAGAACTAATGCTTACGTAAATTGTTAAAATTGTTAAGATATGCTTATTGTTATAACTAGACTAGAATTCATGATTCACCAAATATTGCAAAGAGAATTGATAACTGAATAAAAATATATAAAATATAAAGGATATATGTAACATATTCAATGATTTCTTATATATAAAATTTGAAAAAAATACGAAATAAGAAAAGTATGCATTTGCATAAATATCCGCAGTCTAGTTATAACTATTATAACACATATTACATATACATATACGAAAATTTATACAAATATTCTAAAATCATATATTAATACATCTAATCGTGTTATTCCTTTACAAAAATTTAAGCACAGACAAAGCCCTTTCCTCTCTAAATATTCCTCAAAATATCCCTCAAAATTCTTTATCTCATCTTTGACAAATATATAAAAATTCCTATCAGATATGACGGAGTTACAAAGAAAAAGACAATCAGTGTAAATTCATTATAAACCGTTCGTTCCAAATATATCCAATTCCATCCTGTCATCCTAATCATTCCCAAGTGAACGAAGCATCATTAAATCATTCGACATATTCACAAAACAGAAACGAAAGAGCGAAACGATTTTGTTTGGTCTCCGATCGAAGAAGTGACGTCCGTCCGCGTACTCGGCGATAATTAGAATCGTCGTTTCTTTAGTAGCGATAACTCGCGATATTCGAACGGTCCGTGCTAACGAGCCCCCCGTCAATTCGCATTAATTACGGGATAATGTTACTAGCGAGAATGATTTAAAAACTTTTTACACAACGTGACCAGTGCTCGAGCATACATCCGTTCGCGCGCGTGTACTAGTATCGGACGATAAATCGTGTATATACGATTACCGATAACATTGTTTGTCTTCTTCTTTACCCTCCTATCGGCAGCGTATTTGCACGGAGAGTGCAAAAGTCATCCGAATTCGTTTCGTACACGAGAGCTATCGTTCTCACGTTAAACATATTATCATACGCAAAAGTAACGTTTGTTTTAACGAGAACTCTCCCTCTCTCTCTTTCATCCATCGATAAGATTCTTTTCTCAGTTTTCGTCTTTCATTTTTATTAATCGTCATTGTTATTTATTTATTTATTTATTTATTTATTTAGTAAACGGGTAGGGACCCTTTTGTATAAAGTGAATACATACTATACAAGTGTTAAATATACAGTATATACAATCTCCCTCTCTCTTTCATCCATTGATAAGATTCTTTTCTCAGTTTTCGTCTTTCATTTTTATTAATCGTCATTGTTATTTATTTATTTATTTATTTATTTAGTAAACGGATAGGGACCCTTTTGTATAAAGTGAATACATATTATACAAGTGTTAAATATACAGTATATACAATATAGAATGAAATAAAAGCAAAAGAAAAAAAAATAAAGATTAAGTATGATTTGTCGAATATAGTGCATCTCCGCCTATAAAGTAAGAGGGAGTGCAAACAAATTGATGCTTTGAGTGAAATTGTAGTATCAATTATGCGTATAGCTTCTCGGAACGGTTTTTAAAGTGTGGATAAGAAAAAAATCAGTGTAGTTGGTAATAAAAATAGGAGTAGTATTCGTGTATTTTAGTGATTTGCTATAACAAAATACTATGGTATCTGTGTATTAGCCAATTGGATTATTCACGAGAGCGATTGTTAGTGATCCGGAAGGTAGCATTACTGTAGTTATTCCTGTATGTATTATTTCCTTGTATCTTTAGTCATTTTGTTAACCTCTACTTTACGGTAACCTTAACGTGGTTCATCGATTCGCGAGAAGATAAGTAACGACGCGATCGATTATATATGTACTTATAAGTATATTTAGAAGTACTAATAACGAGTTATAATGTTTTTCGTGACCCAAAAAGAAGGAAATAAAGAAAGTATTTAATCGCCGAAGAAGGTCGATTCAATCAGTTTACTTTAGCATTAATTCGATATTGAACTTGAACTCGAAACATCAGCTGTTTAATATAAAACATTCTAATGGCTATTCTATTCTGTGTTATCGCGAAATGACACGGAAATCGTAACGATTCTTCCTAATGAAATTCTGAAAACGACGGGAATTCTATTTTAATTGTTCGTACGTTTAATTTATCGTGTAAATTTAATTGTAGAACTTAGATCACTCGAACGACAACTATTTTATGTCTTATTCGATTGTTACGTTAATCTCTTGTAATAGTGCACGATAGATATTCTGTGATTTCTTAAAAAAATTAAATAATAACTATGAAGGGGTTAATTAACAGTTGTATAAAATCTGATGAATTATTGTATGAATAATAATTAAAAATAATATTATGTATTATAACGTCAACGTTCCTTTGTCTCATCGTTTTACAAGGCCAAGTGGAACGACCATGAAAAGATGAAGGGGCGGGGTTAAGAATTTTTACGTCTCGCAACTTCCTCGTTGTCGCTGTTATTTAAAAAAAAAAAAATCTGTGCGTCCTTGCGCTTCTTACTTCGTCTCGATAGCCTCTAGTTCGTAAATCGCGTGAGTGTTTTTAAATTTTTACAAATATTCGTTAAAAATGTCCTCAGAAAAAAAATGTACAAACTTGATCATTCTAGTATTCCATTTGAACTAGTAGTTTAACTAAGTGGAAAAGAACAATGATCGGATGAGTACTCGATTGATAAGATCGATAAGATTGATGATCGATCTTTTATTTCCATTTAACTTTGAAAACTAGTGTTACTGGTTAAATCATAAGAATTATCGGTAGATTTCCATGAGAGCAAACTCAACCGATCAATTTAGTCGATGGAAATTTACCTATACCGTTTTACCGCTTAAACGGGAGTAAGAATAATATTAGTGATCCAATGAAAAATTTAATATTCAAGAATTTACGTTTATGGCGTTTGTTATGGTCGTATTTTACTTACGTATTTTAAAATACGACCATAACAAACGCCATAAACGTAAATTCTTGAATATTAAATATTAGAAGGTCGATAAACTTATTAATTCCAATGAAAAATACATGTGTAACGAAGACTACATATTATTACTAAAAAAGTAGATAAAAAGTATCAGAGAACAATAATAAACAGTGCATATAAAATTAGTATATATATATCACAATTAACGTAGGTAGATACATGCATCCAGGTATACATCATATATTATACATATTAAATGTGTGTCACAGAGAAAAATAAACGTATGACACATACATACATATATTTTATAAAGTAGAATATCAGTACATGTCTAAAAACCAATGAAAAATATATCTAAATTTTAAAAGGTAATCGTTTCTTCCCCAATAGGAAAATATTGATAAAAGATCGAAATTTGCAAAGTAGATCTAATAATACGATCACCAACGAAAAAAAAAAGAAAAGATAGCTTCTTCGAAACAACACGTTCGATGGATATGAAGCAACGATTTCGTGTCATGATAATCGTGTCGCGAGGTCGTCTGGAGGTTATCTTTTTCTAACGTGGAACAACGTTATACACAAGCGTGTTTTGAGTCGTCTTCGCGATCGTCTCTCTCTTTCTTTTTTTTTTTTTTTACGTACGTGACGTCGAAATTTCGCAGCCGTGTCCGCCCACGCAGAGAGCATGATGCGTATCACGTGATAGCACGCGCGAAAAGTCGAGAGTGTTATCAGTGATAACGACGACGTCGACGTTCTACTGCCGTTGTCTTCTTGATAATTCACGAAATGACAGAAAAAGTTCAGTCGTTGAAGCGTCACAGTTCGATCAGTCTGCGTGGCGGGTCTCCTTCTATCGTTATCGATTTTTTTTTCCATTTCGAGATTCTCTTTGGCTGAACAAGATTATCGGTTATTGCGATATTTCTTCTGGTTGTTATGTTTCTATGTATCTATTTTTTATATAATTGTAAAACTACAATACACGTGGCATGATGTTATAATTGCCGAATCAATTTTGTCGACTTTTAAACGGTAAATACTGCTCCATAGGTGACAATACTTCTTCTTTCATTTGATGTGGTCATGAAATAATATCTTATATTTTTTGTTTAATATTATTAACAAAATTGCAATGGATGTTACACGATATTTATTAACTCTAGTGTCGTTTTATCGTGCCAATCTCGGTGAAACAAGAAAATGACCTATTTTGAGGCACAATACGATTAATTTCAAGCACAAATTCATTCGTTAATTCTGATTACGCTTTTCACTGGAAACGTTCGATAAACTTTGTAAAAGGCATTGTACGATGCCTTTACGTCAATAGGACGCTCCAATTGCTTTTAACCTTTCCCTTTTTTTTCTCTTTCCCACGTCTCGCACAATAGTCTATTAATCCTGCGGCGTGAAATTCATAGAGATAGAAATTTCTTTTTTTCTTTCATTCATTTTTCTAAAGAACTGTTGCCACGTGTAAATGACATTTTTGTCGTTAGGTCACTCTCTGTGTTAGGTCAAAGCGTTTTCTTTTTTAATGGGATTATGGTTTTATTAATTAGCCCTGGACCTTATCGAAATTCTGTCACGATCATGGATGACATTTCATTAATCTCACGATAGCGGAGAGGATCAGCTCTGTTTATTTCTATTTCGAGCGAGACCTCTGTCAAAATTTCACTCGAAAACTTTTCGAAACCCGAATCGATTCGATTAGAGAGAACTCGATCGATTTATCACAGTTATAGTAACTTATGTAATCTCTTCCTGACCATGGCCTACAAATCGTGCTGCCACATATTTATTATCGACCTCGTGGTTCGATATTTTTCGTGATATTCGACAAAGAGAGCAAATGCTGGTTGCTTTGAAAATCGTTATACTTTATGTAGAATCGATAGAAACGGGCTATTGTAGTTCCAAGAATAGGCTATTTTCGAGGAAACGTGGCAATTCTCACGTGTGCATGATCCGATATAATAGTAGAAAGTAGAAAAATAGTTGAATTGTACCTCGTTGTCGATAAAAAAACATTTTATTCGTTATCATTAATAAATAATATTGGATAAGTAAAATCAAAGAGTTAAATGTACGATTAACGTAATACCACTGACATACAATGAAATCCGGTTATTATGACTCCGTTTATAATGAGTGACTGCATATTGGGTCTCACTTGTACCCTTCAATATAGTTTTTTATACGTATTTATCCAAATATTTTTATATCGCTTATAATGTGGTTCGTTTAGTACGACGTAGTATCGCTAGCCCTTGTGTACTTGTATTTTAACCCTTCTGTACTTGTATTTTAATAGAAACAACGATGCATTGTTTTTATTACCAAAGAGAAACTCTACCGAATGCTTTCTTGCATCTGGTGGTTGCGAGGAAACTCGAAAAGTTCTGTTGACTTGCTCGTGCCCTAGTTTTCCCTCGCTATGTGTTGTTCACTATTTGTTTTCTATTACCAGTAGACTTACTTGAGCAGAGTAATAATGCTTACGAATGTATACTAAGTTTGAACGATGTTAATTAAAAAATGTTTACATTTATTTACATATTTAAGAAAATATGTAACAACAATTTTAAGCCACAGAAAATAAGCCAAGAGCTTTGTTTTATAATTGACAAAATTTGAAATATCGGCATGACAGTACCAACGAAACGATATTACTGACAATTATGATACCGAGTCTACGCGATATGACGACGTAGTGTTATGCATAAACTTCAAAGAAGAGAAAAAAAGAAAATAAAAGAAAATCTCTCCGTTATCCTCGACGATTATTATGAACAACAGAACACATAACATCGTCTGATAACGGTTAATTAAAATGTTTTCATTCCCTCCGCTCTTTTTTATTATTTTTTGTTGCTTTCCCTTATCCAGTCGCGTTGCTTTAACGCGAGATAGTTACGGTGTTTCCCTTTAAAAGGTGGAGCGAGAGATATCTCGAAACGCGCGACCGTTGTGAAACAACTTCAACGATGTTATCACGGTATATGTGCCCGTTGAAAAAGAAAAAGAAGAACGCATGAGAATATATTATTATAATAGACACGATATTGAGGAATGTTGAAAGTTGAAACTCGCAGAAACTTCGTCTCTATCTTTTCCAATTTTATACAATTTATTCGATGAGAAAGATAAAGTAAAGTTTTATTTCCCCCTGTTGAACTTTCTTTAACAGTAGAAATATCAAACCAGTTACGATAACTGGTTGCATCTTATTTCACCATTTTTCAAATAACAAAATAATTGTTGTAGAAATTTATTATCTATTCGATTTATTCCATATTACTAATTTTAGTACTTCGTTCGCACGTAGTACTTTAGTTTCACCCGTTTGTCAAACTAAATTATACAAATCTCGTTACTATGATATTTATATCTCTTCGATCATCTATTTTACGAGTAGAGAGTAAATAAGTCGTAAAGATCGATGGAAGGATAAACAACTCGAGATTGAAGCAAGCCAAAGGGTTGTCGATCGTAGCGCATAAAATCTTGACAATTGAGTGGAAAAGGGTAGAATCGAAAGTCGCCATTGAAAGGTTTGCTTGATGGAAAGTGGGTCGAAGACGATGATATAGCGAGGGGACAAATAAAGGTATCTCATGATCTGCGACGCGCTCGTTTGCGTCATTGCTCGACGTTAGCTTGGCACAACTAGTCTGATCGATCGATCTGGACATAATTTTAACGAAATTGATTCTTTTGCGTGACGCATCCTGCAGGCGTGATACATAATACGGAAGAAATGATTCAACAAATTTCGTCTTCTCGAAACTATTCAATCATTTTTCATAAAACAAACTGAGAAAACAAGAATAAGACATGAATTAAAATAAATGAAAAACGAACTAATACTAAATAAGAAAGATGAATAACAAATTTACAACTTACTATATGTATACTTACTCTGAAGTATAATATAATAACTGCATTTTTTATAACATAGATACAACTCTTATTGTAACAATTGTTCACTTCGACACACAGCTTTTCACAAAACAAACTTAATCTTGCTTTATAATCTATACTCTTTATTTATATACGATTAAATGCAACATATAAATAAAAAAAATTAATAAGAAAATTCGTGACACGGTTAACAAGGAATGAATAGAAAAAATGTAAGAAATGAATGAAGAATTTAATGTGAGATGAATGGAAATAAATAAAAAATGATTTATAGAAAAAATAAAGAAGTCGGAGACGATGCGTTCCAGTTTCTTGGCAATTCGATCGTTGTGTCTAAGCGAAGGGACATTAAGAGTTCGTATCACCGCTTGCGTCAATCTGCTAAATAAGAATATCATACTTTCGCGCGGCAAAAGAGAGAAGAAAACAACCGGAGTTGCTTGGATAACGGGGGTATAATTAACGAGAATGAAAGAGAGTGGACGTTCGAAGAGGCACGTCGCTCCGATCAGCAACAACGCGTTATCGAAGCAACGTTTAAGTCGGATTTTATACTACTTCCGATTACCGCCCACCGCTTTTCTTTAATCTATTCATTGGTATATTATACCCAACCCCTCTTCGAGAACTTAGCTTCAAAGAAAATTAAACGTGACTTACGATCATGCTACACTGATCTTACGCGTCCTCGTCACGAGTTTTAATAATGAGTTTGGTGATTAACTGGTTTTACGATACTTCGTTAATTCTTGTTATTTTGCTAAGAAAATGTTACTCAATCTCGTGACAAGACTTGTGACACTTTGAAAATGTAATTTGAAATATTTATCAACTGCCTTAGTTAATTTTAGCAGTGATAATATAAATTGGTTGGATTTTTAATTTTGATTAGAATCGACAGTTGACCAACCGTGAAATTAAATTTACTTTCAAAGTTCTTCTTTAATTAGCTAGGAGATTCCGCTGATCAAAGACTTTTTTTTTTTGGACAGGAATCTAATGTTTTATTACTCTTTTTCCACTATTTAAATAATTTAACAAATTAAATCTCGGATAATCAACGTTAAAAAAAAAAGATGGTTTAGGAGAAACAGCTGATCGTGTTACGAACGAGCAAGGTAAATGTTTTTTTGAATCATTGTTACCATAAAATGTTTCTGTTTTTAGGTCGTGGCCGTACATTTCGAGCCTGCTATCTTCGATTCTTATTACAATGGATGCTGCAACGGAACATTTTGGCCGCTCTTTCATTCGATGCCAGATAGAGCAACATTTATCGCGGAGCATTGGCGTGCATACTCGGCTGTTAACGAAGAATTCGCTGCCAAGACGGTGAGTTAATGTCCTATACATAGTGCGTGTAAGCTGTCGAAAAAGAATGAAATAAAATTTTTGTTCTCTTTTTCCGTTTGATCCAGGTCGGAGCTTTGGAACACATCACTAAAGAACAAGCAAAGCAACCGAACGGTACACCCCTCGTTTGGATCCACGATTATCACTTGATGTTAGCGGCCAACTGGGTGAGACAAGCTGCCGAAGACAAGAATCTCAGGTTAAAGTTAGGTTTCTTCCTACACATTCCATTTCCACCTTGGGACATCTTCAGGCTCTTCCCATGGGCCGATGAGATACTGCAGGGTATGCTAGGTAAGCGTATACTCTTTATTTTTTAATCAAACATCGCATTCATATGGATTTTAATAAAATTCTTTATGTATTATTTGAATAATAAAAATGTTATTCCTCTTTTTAGGTTGTGACATGGTCGGTTTCCACATACAGGATTACTGCTTGAATTTCGTTGACTGCTGTCAAAGGAGTCTCGGCTGCAGAGTGGACCGTAAAAATTTATTGGTCGAGCACGGTGGTAGAACGGTCCGAGTACGACCACTTCCAATCGGTATACCCTTCGACAGATTTGTCTCACTGGCTGAGACCGCTGAAAAGGTCATGCTGACCAATCAGAAAATCGTTCTGGGTGTCGATCGACTCGATTACACGAAGGGTCTTGTGCATCGACTGAAGGCTTTCGAAATGTTATTGGAAAAGCACCCCGAACATCGTGAGCAGGTAAAAAGTGTGAATTTTTAAACAAAATATTTTTTCAGAATTCTATTATCATCTTAATGTTATATCAATCCGAATGATAATAAAATAAATTTGATAACTTTATTCTACAGGTCACCATGCTACAAATCGCAGTACCCTCGAGAACCGACGTGCGAGAATATCAAGATCTGAAGCTCGAGATGGATCAATTGATAGGTTGCATAAATGGTCGTTTCACTACACCAAATTGGTCACCGATTCGTTACATCTACGGTTGCGTCAGTCAAGACGAATTAGCAGCGTTTTATAGAGACGCTGCCGTAGCTCTAGTCACGCCTCTCAGAGACGGCATGAATCTGGTCGCTAAGGAATTCGTAGCATGCCAGATAAATACTCCTCCAGGTGTATTGATAGTTTCACCGTTCGCTGGTGCCGGTGAAATGATGCACGAGGCATTGATATGTAATCCTTACGAGATTGATGAGGCTGCTGAAGTGATCCATCGGTAAATATTTCTTTAATTAAACTGTATATGTCTTGTTATATATAGCTTAAAATTCAAAGCATACCTTGATGTAGTACATGGACTAGTAATTTATCGATTATCTTATATTAACAGAGCTCTAACTATGCCCGAGGACGAACGTACTTTAAGAATGAATCACCTTCGTCGTCGTGAAAGAATTTACGACGTTAATTATTGGATGAAATCCTTCCTTCGAGTGATGGGCTCCCTCGAGGAACACGATTCCGTTGGTGCGACAACGATGCAGCCAGTAACGATGGACGATTTCGACGATTATTTGAGCAAGTAGGTATATTCATAGAAGTTATTCAAGGTGCATGACACTGGGCCCGACCAGCACATGCGCTTTAACGGGATCACTGAATGCACTCATTCAAAAACCATTCCTCTGTTATCAACTCGAATGTTGATCTAAATCATACACGCACTTACACATTGGTACATGTTGGTGACAAAAACACACTTGGTGATATTTACATTCATTCGTAAACGAACTCGATCATTTAAAATAAGGTAACTCACACATGAGATATAAAAATATATACATATAAGTAGCTTCATTAAAGAAAAATCAGCATGAGTTTGGGTACGTCGCAGCGTGGAGACACGATCAAGCTTCTGTTGGTGTTATCTTGCGTTGATATATTCTCGTAATATGTCCTTGTCTTTCACTGGCCTAACAAGTTAACTGGGTATCATCGAGAACTCAATCTCAAGTATGTCTGGAAAAAATGGTCAATCATGGATTTCGTGTGTAATACTAAGCGGGACTGTGAGAGCTTTTTGAAAGGCGGCGGGCCCGCGCGTGCGAATGTGACCTGACTCATGATGAAAGCCGGGTAACGATCCAGTGATAACACATGTCCCCTAGGTACATCGGCGATAATCATAAATTGGCGCTGCTATTGGACTACGATGGAACGTTGGCACCGATCGCAACTCATCCCGACCTGGCGATCTTGCCATTGGAAACAAAGAACGTCTTGCAGAGGCTCTCTAACTTGTCCGACGTTTACATAGCTATTATTTCTGGTAGAAATGTGAACAATGTTAAATCGATGGTTGGTATAGACGGCATTACCTATGCGGGTAATCACGGCTTAGAAATTTTGCATCCCGATGGGAGCAAGTTCGTTCATCCTATGCCGGCCGAGCTTGAAGGAAAAGTGGCAGGTCTGATGCAGACTCTTCAAGATCAGGTATAACGTCACTTCTTTCTGATAATTTGTATTCACTCTATTCATTTATTTATTATAATTATATGGTAGAACCTCCATTATCCGAATTGTATACTATTCCAATTCGTAAACAGCATTTTCTTTCTACTACTGTGAAAAGAAAGCTTAGACAAAATATAATTCTACTCAGGCTTGTATATTAACAAATTTGTGGAATTTGGTAGCTAAAAATTCCTTACTTGTATAATAAAAATCGTTGTTCGCACCATTACCCTCATTTTTAAAAAAAATAAAAGTATTATTTTCCTGAATATATAGAATGAGAAACTTGTGTGTTTCATTATCTGAATGGTCTTGTCTCCCTATTTATTTGATTAATGTAGGTTCTACTGTATAAAAAAAGCTAAAAGTAAAGCCACGTTCTGACGTACATTTCTTTTCTACGAATGAAGCTCTGCAGGGACGGTGCATGGGTAGAGAACAAAGGTGCCTTGCTAACGTTTCATTATCGCGAAACACCGATGGAAGGTCGTCCGGAAATGGTAGAGCAGGCTAAGAAATTGATCGAGAACGCAGGTTTTAAGGCCTGCTCAGCGCATTGTGCCATTGAAGCGAAACCACCGGTAGAATGGAATAAAGGTCGAGCGTCGATTTATATTCTTCGTACGGCTTTTGGTTTAGATTGGAGCGAACGAATTAGAATTATCTATGTCGGTGATGACGTCACGGATGAGGACGCCATGAGAGTGAGTATTCCTTTCATTGTAGACCTATTCCTCAATTTACACGAAAGATCGGACAAATGCTAAAATTTGCATAATTCATTCATCTATTTCAACGTAAAATTGAAATAAGATATATTGAAAAATATATCAGTTGTTTTTAAACATTCGTTATTTACAGAAATTGTCTAAAATAAATTACCGTGTAAATTGGGGGATAAGTGTACACCCTATTCTTTTTTTACATGTAAAAAGGGACACACGCCATTTATTTTCCTTTGATTTCTACACATCTACATAGTTTGTAATTTAGTTTTCATATGTAGATTTTTATGTGAGACACGGTAAAAACTTGAATTTTTTTTAATTATAAAATAATTTTTTTAAATCGTGTCGGAAAGGAATTGATTGTATTTGTTTTTTTTCTGAAAATGTGACAAATTTTTAATTAATTAAACGTATTTTTCCAGGCATTGAAGGGTATGGCTGCCACCTTCCGCGTAGCATCGTCTCACATAATTCGCACATCCGCGGAAAGACGCTTACCGAGTACGGATTCGGTTCTCACCATGCTAAAGTGGGTCGAGAGACATCTTAGTAAGCGTAAACCTCGTAACAGCACCGACATTCAATCGAGATTCCGGCGCAGTAGTGCAGGTATCACTATGGAGATGTCTTACACACCAGCAGACACAGCACTAGAGTCGTAGGCGGTGTTGTAATACGTCTTCTTAAAAAACATACATTAGTGTGCCGATGGTATCTATGACATCAGATCAATGTCACCAGGTTTATAAAATGTACTCTTACATAGTAAGGATAGTTGATGATCATGATGATGATGAGAGTAGGGTGGGGGGTAAGAAGAAAATAAGAAAAGTTCTGCGTGTTAAACCTATATGCGATGTACAACGGATACCGATGAAGAGAGACTGTCACTTTGTAGAAACGTCGATCGTTAAAAAGAAAAAAGAAAAAAAAAAGTGTAAGTAGTTCCTTCGTCTCGGTGGGGGGAGGGAGAGGAATCGGTCTCGTAAAAAAACGTCTACTTACTTTCCAATTATCGTAAATTTTCACACGCAACGTGTATGGTACACACACACACACATGCATACATAGTATATACCATAGTAAAGCTAAAAGTGAAACCGAATTTCTAAATATGGAATCAAATAGATCTTTTTTTTTTCTCTCGCCATTCGGACGTCCGATCGATGTATTTCTAGTAAACTATAGGCGACTTTTAGCCCGAGATGCCGATTAGAAGTAATAGAATGAACATTGAATTAATATTAATATATATTTTCCTGATCGTGGAAGCTTTTGTTGCGACGGAAGTTTGTCCCATGGTGGTTTTCCGAATTCGTCGAGCTCAATGTCGCCTTAATTATATATACATTTACTCAGAACGTAGTACTTAAGTGTTTAGTTTTAGATTATACGTCGCCCAAATGAAGAGGAAGAAAAGTAGGAGGTATGTGTGTAAACAAGCAGTTAGAAAGTTAAACGAAATGTAAACCACGTTCACGAATTTACTGCGAAGAGGAAGAAGGTAGAAACTTCATAAGAAAGAAAGAAATATACTCGCATATGTTAGAGAAAGCGCAATAATTTGGAATTTCTCCGAATGAGATCGATCGATTTTACATATACAGTGATCTCTCGCTAATCGTGGGGTTTACCATTCTGATAAATGTTGCGAATGCCAAAACAAGGAAAGAAGGCTTTTGTTTTGATAACAACAGTTAATTTAATTTTGTCAATTGATAATTTTATAATATTAAGTAATATGCTAGCTTGAATTAATTTTGAGTAAATAAATTCTGAAACTAAACATACCCGCGAGTAGTGAAGAATTACTGTATAAACACGCGCGTATACATATATTTTTCTTTCAATAATGATTTTATGCTAAGTGTACGAACATGATGGAGCAATGAATCGTGACGAGAAAACGAAGAAAAACTTATATGCGAAGAGAATGTTGGTTCTTTCTTTCATTTTTTTTCCAATTAGATCTATAAAATATTGTATACTTGTCTACCATAGTACCATACCATAAAGTCTCCGTAAACATTTTTTTTGTACACCAGTTATATTTTTTGAACTCAAAAAATCTTTTATTAAAGTTGCAGTGCCAATTCGGTTCCCATACCGCGCAATACATGGTAAAACGTAGTAATAAATGTCAATTTAGAGATGAGGAGTTTATCAAAGATGTACAGCACGTGTGTACACCGAAACCTTCCTATACAATGTCTTTTTTTTTTTTTTAAACAATATATATTATACAAATGTGTGAGTGATACGATTCGCTAAATGAAACACAAATGAGGATATACACGTTTGAATAAGTAAATTAAGATTCTTATAGATTTTTCACTTTTTCTAAATAGTGTAAGTTATTACGAAAGGTTTTTTTTTTTTTTTTTTTAAATAATTTCTCTCGAAGACTCAACGCGCCATTATGCATTATTCACTTCTCTGTGAAAAGATTTTCACCGAGCTTTAGTGAGAAGCAGAACGAAATCTCATTTTTCCGGAAGAAAACGAGACGTAATAGAATTTCTTCAACGATCCTTCGTTCCCACCGATGTCCTAAATGTGCTGTATATGTATGTATGCGTTCAATGCCGTTTTGTGTGAGATAAATCGAAAGATCTTTGAAGATTCAAAAAAAAAAGAAGAATAAACGAAATCGTCCTATCGTCTAAATCGTGCCATATATAAATAGCGAGATACATGAAACGACTAAAAAAACAATATTCGCACAATTATTTTACTCCATTTCTTTTTAGAGCAATAGGTATTGCACACGTAGTATATCTATGTACACGCAAATATATATGTATATGTAGTTGCGTATGTGAACAAGAGATCGCACAGAAATATACACACGTACATATATACATGCATATATAAATATTATAGTCGTACACGAGAAAGTTTCTTGCGAGAGTGATTGATGCATTCGAAATAACACTTGTATTTTTATATATGCATATCCTTAGAGACGCGAAGAAGAAGAGGACGACGTAGACAAAAGTGTGAAATAAAAAATAAGTTTATGATGAAGAAGAAAAGAGAAATCACGAAAATGAATTTTAAACAACTGATAGTTTTTTATAGAAAGTCACGTATTTTTCTCGATTATTCTTATCCATTGATCTGATACTTACGTAAATATATACGTGTATGAGCGTTATTGATGAAAACAAGAGATGACGACAGGAGCACGCGTGAAAATTCGATTTCGATGATACTCGTACGACATAATAATTGAAAAGAATTTTGAAACTCTTTATTCTCACAAACGTTTAGTCATTTTTAATATTATTTTACATATAAAATTGTTTGATTATTCTAAATAAAATACTTCAATTTTTGCCTCGCTCGTTAAAATTATATTCCTTGTTTTAACAATAAAGAATTAATATGAAGTAAAAGAAATATACGAGTTTCATAAAAACCGTGTGCTTCGAAAGAAAATTCAAAAATCGTCATATTTGTTTATTACTTTTCATTTGTTGTCACCCATCGAAAGCCAACGTTCCGTTCGCAGTGCGAATAAATTATATTTTACCAATACATCGCAATTCTTTTGATTTTTTCTGCTTTTCTTTACGCTATCTCACTTTCTCTCTCTCAGCTTTACAATTCCCCGCTCCACTTTCTATCAATCGTACTTATTTATTATCGGTTAACAGGATAAAGAGAATCCTTAGCTATTAAAGCCAAGGAAAACGTAGGGAACTAAAAAGAGAAAAAGAAAGTCGAAAGTGTAAACAAAAAACACTAATTTTGTATTTCTACTTTGGCACTTATTAGTCAATTTCCGTCGCCTCTAGTCAGTAAATAAAATAAAATGAGATTAGAATTATTATGGGCGTCTAAAGTGAAAAAAAAAACGAAACAGACGCAAAAATAGCAGATAAAGTAAAACAGGTATGTACAGACGAATTGCACTAATGTATAACGTCATATCTTTTGAAAGTATTAAACTATCCCCAACGAGAAGAGAGAAAAATAAAAGGAAGAGCAGTCAAAAGAAAAGATTAATCAACGTTTTATATATAATAATTACGAGTACATACTTAGTTTTTACCACGCTACAGCACTTGACCATATATATACATACATATGTGTGTGTATAGCACATACACTATAGTTCATGTTAATCTAAAGGAAGGACACACATTATGTAAGTGTAGTATGTGTATATATACTCACGTTTGTATGTATATATATATATATACACAGGGTCTCCCAGAAGTCCCAGTATTTTGGAAATAATGCTGCAAGATTTCATTTAATAAAATCATATTCACCCCTCCATTCAAGATTATTTGATAGGATTTCTTAAACTTTTGTCATATAAAACATTTCTTTCAAGAACGATTTATTTTTTAGATATTTGATCGTTCAGGACTCTCGAAGGACTGTGTATACACAACTCGTGCGTTTATGCACAAACATAAAGAGCAATAATAAAATTGATTGTAGTCCGTTCCGACTGATTGACTGTGTAAGCGATAGTATCAGAAAAAACGTTGGGAGAAATAAATGTTCTCTATAAACTTAAACTTCGACGATCTTATCATTAATTTGTAATAAAGGAACGATGAAGTTAAGTCCCTTGTAACGTTTGCATGATAGTAAATGATTAACAATTGAATGTAACGTGATAGTATGTGGCATATTAATTTATTAATGTGTGCATTAGAAGCAGGAACTGCAAGTTTACAGAAACTGACGTAAATTTATGTTATTGCGTATTGAATACTATTTCTTGTATTTCTATTCATAATTTAAAACTCGGCTGTATTCGACTGTAGATTTTGGAAAATTAGCGTGCGAAAGTGTTAATAGTTAAGTATTAAAAAAATGGCGTGCTTCCTTTTTTTTCTAACGAGTGTTTATAATAATTGATTAACACGATCAGTTGTGACGTTTCGCAATAAGTACGAGCGAGGATTAGAATTTCGAGAGGAATGGCATGTGAGAGAACGAAGAAGAAAAGAGTTCTCTCGTATCGGCTTATAATTAAAGCTCCTTTTTTCGTTGACACAATTCTAGCGATAGTAGCTCGCGAGAATGAGATCATATAATCCTTTGTGATTATTTTATTTTTTCACCCCGAGTAACCTTTGCTTCTGTCGCGTATCGTATGGCCGATTAAAATTGTTTTGACGAAGAGGCCGATGAAATGGGTCGATGGTTAATGCAACGACCCATCGCGAGTATCACGAATACCAAGAATTGGTTGTATCATTGTCGAAAAGTGGACAAAATTGTTTGGTGTCATTTTTGATAAAAATGATGAACTTACACAGTGAGTGGCAGGTTTGTTCGTACACCCTTAAAAACAGAAGAACTTTTATAATTGAACCAAATTATTTAAGTTTTTGTAAGAAAGTAAAAGGATTGGTCTACTAGATTTAGTGATTTCAGCCGATTTCAGAGATTTTACAACCCTATTCTGCAATCTTTAAGCGTTTGTAGCTGGAAGTAATGTTAACCCATTTAGATGAAATGTACTACTATGAAAGGCAGTTTTTACATTTTTATTATAAACTTAGATAAAAATATTTGAAAAAATGACTCACTATTTTCTTTGTAATATTAAAAATTTGTTAAAGACGACGAAAATACGATATCTAATCAACTAATCTTACTAATTTCTTGCAGAAACTCAAGTCGTTTAGTTCAATTACAAAAAAGTTATTCTGTTTTATATGAAGAAACCTGTGACTCACTGTATAATTAATTATACGTCCTCGCATGTTTTTATGCTTCGCCTATAACTGTATATAACAATGTGATAGACCTAACGGCACATTATGTCACTTAACGAATGTGAATCTCCATGCGATACCTTGTTTTCTTTGTAATCATATAACAAAATGTCGGAAATCATTTAACAAGCGCTCTGAAACTTTGCTGATGTGTAAGAGAGACAAATTTTCCAATCCTTTCCATTCGAATTAAATTTTATCCCTAACCCATGGTAATAATTTCTTTTTTTTTTTGCTTTTTCTTTTATTACCGATGGGATCGAATACCGGTGGTTAGAACCGGTTCGTGGGAAATCCCTCTAATTACGTTTATATGTTTGTGCAGAAAATTATCACGAAACAACGGATTGAGAACTCATCAAAATTCGTGATCCCTTATCGACGCTATTACTCTTTCTCCAATGGAATACGTCAGCCGGCCTTTGCTTCCATCATTGAAGATGCCGATAAAGAGAACCAGAACTGTGAAACTAAAAGCATACTCTATGAAAGTTAATCTCTCCGATCGTTTTGTTAAGTTTTAATGTAAGTTGTATATTATGTATTAATATAGTATGACTAATATAAGTACCATTATCTTATATTTATTATATTGCTTAACGCTGTATTTATTTCGTACGATCTTTTTATCCTGACCTTTATTTTAAATAAAACTTCTATTTATTTATACAATCACTCGTATCGAGATAAATGTTTTTTAGAAGGTATGTCACGCGTAGTATTCATTTCGTAAAATCTTTCTATCCTTATCTTTGTTTTAAATAAATATTTAATTTATTTATATTATAAAAATGTCTGTTTACGCTTACAAATTGTACGTGTCAATTATTTAGATTGACATAAATGTATCGTATTTTTGAATTTGATGTTTTACCCGCGTTTTTTAAAAGGTATGTCACGCGGTGGCGACACACGCGCCATGTTGGCCTGTCAGCCATGGTGGTCCATGAGACGCTAGAATTTTTCGATTATTTTTCTATTCTCATAATGTCTGATATCCGTGTGACGTTCGTATCGTTGCCACCGTTATCGCAGCTTCGAAACAGCTGATCGTTGAGACATGAGTAATTAAATGCACTTGTTACGCAAGGTGCTGCTGAACCTCGCAGTTCTCGCGGTGCTCTTGGTGATACTTTATTGTTATCAAACATCATCGAACGGTGTACAGTGGATTGTACGACAACCACGAGCACAAAATGTTACTCGTGAATTCGTTTCGGCCCCCTTAAAGGATTTTAATGATTCGATCGTCGAATTAAATTTGACAATCAGTCATGTTCCTTCGGTAACCACCACTTTACCAGAAAAGTGTTATAATGTTTGGTGTATATTCACAAAAGTCGGTACGAATTCTCCGATGAAGAGGAAGTTTAATGTATTCGCGAAATCCTTGCTCGCCCTGGCCACAGTGGATATCGCGTTTCATGTGATAACCGATGATGATAGTCGTGCTATTGCGGAAAACGTTGTGCAAAGCGTTATGGTGGCTACTAACAAGAATATGAAAGTAAGTTGGAGTTTTTCCATTTTCTTGGGTTCCATCGACAGAGATTAACCATATTCTTTTTTACAGGTGCAATATTATGACGTACACGAGTTAGCTGTACAGCTCCAGGATATAGTGGCCATTATGTCGCCACATTTCAGTAGCAAACCAGGCACGTATTACTCAGACGCGCTCTTTTTTCTTTCTCTTGGTTTGCATAGGATAGCTCCGTCCGATCAGAAAATAGCAGCTATGTTCGATGCTGATACTAAATTTCGTAAAGATATAAAGGAATTATTCAAAGAGTTTGATCATTTTGGGAAAGAGGCTCTCTTCGGTCTGGCACCAGAACTCACTCCCGTGTATCGGCATGTTTTGTACTTATACCGTAGCAAACACGCGAAGACCATCTTTGGAGAACCTAGCAACGCCGGTGGTTATCCGGGTTACAATAGCGGTATGGTTCTGTTCAATTTAGAAAGGTTGCGTACGTCTTCCTTGTATGAGCAAATTGTTAGTAAAGATAGCGTCGATGCGATGACGAGTAAATATCATTTTAAGGTTGGTATTAATTTGGAACATAACATTATGTCGCTTAATACATTTATAGCAATCCATTATTTACTTCTTTCAGGGTCACTTGGGTGATCAAGATTTTTATACGATATTAGGAATGGAAAAACCTGAATTAATCCATACCATAGATTGTGGGTGGAATAGGCAATTATGCATATGGTGGAGAGACCGTGGTTACGCAGACGTATTCGCCAATTATTCTCAGTGCGATTCGGAACCCAAATTGTGGCACGGTAATTGCAATACTCCTATACCCGATGATTGAGTATTATAATTATTAAAAAAAACATTAAGTACCTTACGCACGATCCAGCATTGCTGGAAATCTGTGTTTTAACATTGTCTTGAAAATGAGATTTGTTTTGCAACTCATTACTTCCATGTCTGTGATGAGAGGCGAAATATATTTTTATATTTTTCCTTGTAAAGTGGCAATTTAAGGCTAAGGCTCTTCCAATGATATCGAAAGAATCAAATTATTGTACAGCATTTAAATATTACGTTTCATACTAATTAGTTTTACAAACTGAAGCATTACTATCATTATAGTGCATTATCCTAAAAATATATTTATGATATTAAGATTTTATTACAACCAAGTATAATATACTTAGGCAACTATAAGTATTATTATCTTATATATGTTATACAGTTTCGTATTTGTTACTTTTATGCAACTTGTTAAGGATTTTATCATTATGCATTAATGATACCGAAGTTTAACTAGAAACAATCTCAAAAAGAATCTAAACATAAATGTTTACCTTTCGAGAAACTATATGAAATGATTAAGGCGTTATTAAAGGCCTATATTTGATATGTATAAAGTATTGTTGGAATCTTATCTATACATATATATATTTGTTTATATATGATATTAGATATATATATATATATATTTTTGCAATGATCCTAAACTTGATAAATCGGATGTACGATCAAACTTATAATACCTAAAGATGTAATGAACGGGAAATGAAACGACAAGCGCAGGTCTTTATGTTATAATTTTAATCGGTTATAAATTATAACATATATAAATAGAATTTTCAGCATATTACGTTTATATAAAGAAAGAAATTAAATACAGTATGGACATATAGCGTGTACTATATACAATACAATAGTTTTGTCCAAGTACCTAATAATACCAGCGCATTAATTTCTGTCTTTGAAACTTTCAAATTGTAAATTTAACTATAAAGCTTATCGATCGACTGCAAAAGATTTCTTTGTCAATTTTATACAGCAAAATAAAAATGAGTTTGTTCTGACAAGTGTAAACTTAATCAATCGGATACACTAAAATTCTAATTTATTTATTTCCAAAAGAAAGGGAACGATACGACTTCTGTGCAAAATTTTTCCAATGATATTTTTGTGTAGCTAGGAAAACAAATATTGAAACGTGAAAATTAAAGTACAAATGGCCGTGATCGAGTAATAACAACAAAAACGTATAACCCGTATCCAATATATGCGTTACATATATGTATCATACTACGAATTTGTAACTTTTGCATGTTTACAAATAAAAATAAAGTTTCTTCGTTATGCTGTGCAACATAATCATCGAAGCTTTTATTTAGTTTCTTTTTTTTATTTTATGTATAAACATATGTATCGATAAGTCTAACCGCTTTGACGTAAATCAACTGACCAGACTTCTTCAAAGACTACTTTCATGTTCGCTTAAATAACACTCTACATATCTAAATTCGTTGTCAATATATAGAACAAGAAATGTTACCTTTGGTCCCGTTTATAGAAACTTAAAGTTATATGCAATGCGTTTAGAATATGTTAGCCAACGTTAAGTTGCCATTAGTACATATTTAATATCATCCAGTCATAACGATATGACTTGATATGACTTGACCAAAGCTAGAACACCGAATGACCTTACGAAAGTTAAAAACCTAACAACAATTATTCAAATATTTCTTTTGTAACGATGAGCGATTAATGGATCGTCGATATTATCACTTGTTCGATAAAACGAGTCTTCAATTTCTTTTTTTTTTTTTCACGAATGAAGAACATATCCAATCTAATGTTCGATACTTTACATAATTATCAGTATATACATGCTCGATAATTTCTTTGACAACATGCCAGTGTCGTCAAGCTCCCTTTTGTACAAAATATTTACACGTAGCTAACGTGGAATCGTACTTATCGAATTACCCTCCAAAAAATTTAGAAATTATTTGGGTATGAAAAAACTAACGAAAAAGTGTAAACAAAAAATTGTTGAAAGGAAATCAAAACCTATCTCATGAATAAAAAAAAAAAAAAAACATTTGGGACAATTCGGACGCGTTAATAAGTTTCATCCACGTTAGAGAGTGGTAAAAAAAAAAGTTATAAATATATAACTACCTTTTTCGATATACCGATTATTGCGATTGTACATACGTGACATTGTTCGATCAATAAAACCAAACAATTTCACGTAATTCGTACGACTCATACTTAACCGTGTGATTAGAGCATCGAAGCACCAAACATAATTCCATCGCGAGTTTACGAAAGAATCCTCCTTCTCCTCCTTCTAGACGACGTAATACCAGGCTAAGAACACACACTATATACACTCTAATTCATGATATTCATGAGTCTCCTACCCGGTCGCATAATTTAGTCATAAATAACGTTTCACGTTCTAAGTTCACTTTCAATTAGCTCTTATGCCTTACCATTACGACTGGACACTTAGTTACTTTTACTTAATACCTCTCCGTAGTCTGAAATAACAGATATTAGAGTTGGACTTAATAAAAATGTGTTTTCTTGTTTTCTTTCTAGCTTACATTACAGCAGTACACAAAATGCTTACATTTCTTAGCTTTTCACGACCTCCAAAATTCCTGATAGATTCCAATAGCATATCTCTAGATTCTACGTGTACCGGAGTTGATTTTGGCCTAGCATTGGCACTCTTTAGAGTGACACCCATTATAACAGGCATCGTGGGAGGTTTCGGAGGCTGTGTCGAGACTTTGTTCGTTTCGTTCCTCGGCAACGAGCCATTTTGATTTGATGCATCCTTGCCGGTCTTTGATTCCGCGAATGGTGTAGTTACTTTGAATCCCTTTACAACTGGCATGGGTCCCTTCGCTTTGAAATTATTCACGTTATTCTTAAACGAAACGTTGTTCTTCTGCGTGTTCTGATTTTGATAAACCTGCGAATTTATGCCCACGATCGAAGTAAATTTCTTTCCATCGGAATTGGTACTACTTCGTTCACCATTCACGAACACGTTATCCTTTTGTAAAACGTTCGTTCTAAAAGGAAATTCATCGGGCTTCGCGTGACCGTTCTGCTGTTTGTTGTTCTGCTCGATGCTCTTACGAATTACGTCAAGCTGCGAACCGTAATAATCGGAATGTCTATTCACGTTCGCGCGTTGAGGCTTTATCCTAAGATTGATATCCTGTCCAAACGCCTTGGTCAATTCTTTGAAGTTTAACGGTGTCGTATCGATCACGCTCTCGTTATCATTTTTATCATCCTTCTGTACTTCTTGCTTTTGGTGTACGGTCTTCTTCAGTTCGACGGCAGTGACGATTGGCCTGTCTTCGTATTTGGGTATCTCCATTTTGGTTTCTATTTTATTTAAAGATGGCTTTTTAAATCCGGAAGCTGTTGTGTGCGTGATCAGTTTCCTCGTAAGATCATCGTGTTCTTTCCTTTCGTTGATTCGTTCGTTTTTCCTTTCTTCTTCGATAAAGTCTTTCTTATAAAAATTCTTTCCTACTATTTTAGTCGAGTTTTTTGTGTAACTCGTGTCGTTCGTTTCTTTTGGACCGTTTAGGTTGACGATCGTCGTAGCACCGGTGACGTTATCCCTTCCTAATTTGTAATCAGTGTCCATTTTAATTTGAACTTTAACAGTTGGTCTTTCTGCCCAGCTTCCTAAACTGATCGCTGGTGGACCGTTGTAAGTGTAACGTTTTGTCATATTTTCCTTCTGGGAAGCGCTAATTTTATCCTCTGGTCGTGCCGTTACGTGAGATTCGCCATTCGTCGAAAGCACGTTCGGCCCTAACGAATTGTCGTTGGACGTTGTTTCGGACCTGGAAAATGAAATTGCAATTAAACTCTTAAGAACGTGTTGGACATGAGGAAATGTTGAAACGACGAGACTCACCTCGGTTTTTCTCGCAGTACCACCTCTTCCTCTTTCGATACATTTTCGTCCGCTCGTTGAGTGGTCGCCAACTGCGGTAAAATGCTTTTTAAGACCTAAAGGGATAATATTTTGGAATCAAAATTAGAATAATAAAAAAGGTTTTAAAAGGAAAAATCATCTGATTTATTCGTATATTTTTATATTAATTTCTAAATTAAAAGATTAACACGTTGAGGTGTCAGTCAACGCGTTGACAAAAGATATCTCACCTGTATTGATTGTAATTGTTTCTCTTTGGTAGGTTCTTCCTGTCTCTTCAAAATGTTATCTCTCCACTGCGAGAATTTTTCATTACCACGTGGATGATCGATGTGATTTAAATTTGTAATACTCGTTGATTTCTTCGCAGTATCATCGACGGTATCGACAGAGTTCTCGTGCCTTCTCTCGATCGTACAATCTTCCATTTCGTTTTTCAACTTAGGCTTGTTCATCGTAGAAGCGTGACTCTTCGATCGTTGAACGTTATTCTTCTCGTAGACTCCATTAACCGACTGCCATTTCTGCGTTGACTCGAATTCCTTCGATGTAATCTTTGGTTCTGGTTTTTTATTCTGACTAATCGGCCTCTCTAATTCCTTATCATCTTTGTGGGAGTCTTTACTTTCGGTAGAAACTCCATTGCTAGACATTTCATCCGAATTCTTGTTGGACGTATTTGGACTGTTCTCATCGAATATGTCCAAACTCTTCTGACGAGTATACGTAGTGATCGTAAAATTTGACAAGTGGTTGTCAATTGGTGCGATATTCGGTGTGACCGAGTTTCCATTCCCAATTTTCTTCGAGTCTGATTCTTTCTGCGATCGAGGTAACGTTGAAATTCCCATTTTACTTTCCAGCTCGCAAATGACATCCTTTGTTAATTTCATTGACGGTTCCATCATCTTTCTCTTTCTTTTCTCGATCCTCTCTGTCTTTTGTTCGTCTTCACGAGTTTGTTCAACGTTCGAGTCGAATCGATCGGCTGGTTCTTTAAACGCTTCGACGGATCTCAAGGTCACCGTGTCGTAGCCATCGATAACTGGTGAATCTGAGTCTCGAAAAGCGCTTGGTGGAGCTGGCAATTGATACTCCCAATCGGCAACCGATAAATCATCGTCGAGAGCAGATACGTAATCCGAGGTGTCCTGTTGCGACAACGTGCTAGAATTTTGCGTGTTCATCAATTTTTCTTCACCATTGCTTCGTTGTTTTCGAGAGTTTTCACTTTTCTGCGTTGGAATCGTGTCTTCAACATGATCCACGACGATAGTTGGCTTTTCTGATGTTAACGACGACGATGATAAAGTTTCCGACACTTTGTGCAACAAAGCATCGGTGTCCAAAGGCTTCTTTTCTCCATCTAAATAAATATATGCAATTGTTAGAATTAAGACTTGATTTTGCGTTAAATATATATTGAAAGAAATTGAAATTTTCGTGATGGAGATTATAAGGATCACTTTTAGGATGAATTAATAAGGTAAAAACGACAGTTGTTGTGCGAGTTGAGGATTGTAATGGCAAAGGCTTACATGCAAATTAAAATAAAATAAATTTTAATTAAAAAAAATAAAAATTGCATGTAGAGCCATGATAAACGATAAAACTGATAGTGTTAGTAATATGAGTGTACATAAAGGATGTCTCATTTTGATCGATACGAGTATTGAAATTGTCAATTAAATATTAATTAATCTAAAAAAAACAACACTTCTTAATCGATTTTTGGTATTAATAACAATTTCAATGACATTCGCATAGATACTTTACAGTCCAACTTCTTATTTTATAAACTATATACTACAACTATCATTAAATATAAATAAAGATCGATTAGATTAATTTAATAATCTTTAATTATATCAAACATATGACGTAGGACTGCAAAGTATAAAAAATAAAACATCCTGCGTAGACGTAGCAACATGCACCTGGTATCCCCTCTACTGCCTTAGCCCCTTCCACCTGCCCCCTTTCCGTCTCTACGTCGAATTCTTTCTCATCGGGCAACATTAGGTTCATATTTAAGGCAAACATAATATCCTCTGATTTAGACGTGAGATGTCTCTTTTGCTTGCTGAACGAGTTGACCTCGAAATCGTTCAAGTCCGATGGGCTACGATAGACCATGAATCGTTTCGAGCCCTTCGAGCTACTCTCCAAGATACTTTCGCAAGTTGATCCATTGTCCTTAATCAAAAAATCATCTAGATTTCTCTCGAGATAATTCAAAGACTCTGTCTTCGAATCATCAGTGAGTCTACCACAACTTGACGATCTAGGCGTGTTTTTCGTGTGGCTTTCAAAACGATCGCATTTTGGTATAGTCGATATCACTGTGCATGTTTTGTAATCCAGTTCAGAAGACAACTCTGTATGGATATCGTTCATGCTTTTGGTATGTTTCTTTGACAATTTTGTTCTTGATCGAGCACCAACTCGTATTTGTCTCTTGTCTACAGATGAAATCTTCTCAACTGATTTTTCATTTATTTTAGAGTCTTCCTTTGTATCATTCTGATAACTTTCGTTCATTATCGTAGCGTCTTTTACGGTAAACTGGAGACCACCGGAAGAAGACGACGATGAGGAGTCTATCGATTTTGTGTCCTCTAATGAAACTTTGTCAAGCAATTTTTCATTTATTTTGGAATCCTCGGTTGCATTCTGACGATCCTCGTTCATTTTTGAAGCGTTTATCGTAGTAAATTCGATGCCAACGGAGGATACCGACGAAAATGACGAAGATGCAAAGCCAAAGTCTTCGAACGAGTTTGTTACTAGCGTGTTTGGTGATCGTTCTAGGGAATCCTTACTGATTGACCTAGGTAGCACTACTGGTGGTACTATTCTACGCTTTGGAACTGGTGGTGGTATCGATGATGGTCTCTCCTCGGGTTTGACAACTTTGCGAGGCTTGGGCAAGGGCACTAATGGTACTTCCATTGTTGATCTTTCTACAGGAATTTCTACGCCATCACCATAGGGAAGAAAGAGAGAGAGAGAACAAAAAAGTAGAGAGGTGAGAAATATATGGAGAACAAAGATCTGGGCTTTTGTTTGTTAGTAAAGCTTATTTACATCGGTTCTGTACGATCATTGGGGGGAATATTTTGAACTTTCGATAAAACTTTGGATAAGAGTGTTTAATATCAAATTTACAACATGACCAATTGTATTGTTTAATAGTAAATTAACAAAATCTTTAGTTTTAATAAAACAGCCAATTGTCTAGAGAATTTTAGTTCAGTAAATATATTTAAAATAATTCGTTTGGTTCATGTTGCAAATAAAAGTCCATCATAATTACGATAAAGCGTAAGACAAGGGACGCAAATAGGCAAACATATTACTCGACGATATGTTACATGTTGAAAAAAAAAAAATGATGCTAATATACGAGATACTCAAACAATATTCAAAATAAATAAAATGTGGAAATTTCTATTTTATATTACGGGGTTTACGTTCTTAATTTTCAAGCGGCCGAAAAGATTACTAATTTCTCATTCATATTAAAAATTGTTATAGCAAACGTGTTCAGTGACAACTTTTAAACGAATTCTCCGACTCTGCTTTCAAGTATGGAATTCAATTGTATCAAAAATTGATTCCAGCTTTCGTTCGACTCCTGCCGACTAACCAATCCCGGGGGCGGTGGTTCTAATATACTCAATTTCTTTTCGGGTTCTAATTTACACTCGGAATGCTGTATGATCGGTAACGATGGCAATTTATCGATATTGTTCGGTATAGATTCAATTGGAGCAACTTGTATATCCAAAGGTTTCGTGGATATCGCAAAAATTTGGAGATTACTCAATGGAGGTGGTGACAAATTATTCCTACCGCTATTGTAATCAAAATTATTGCAAAAATCGTCCCCGTTATGACTAGATACGATAGAACCATCGTAACACTTGGTCGTGCTAACGTCTCCTAGTCTTGGAGCTTGTTTACTACACGATTTCCTTATTGAATTCTGTTTTACGCAAAAGCTACGCGAGCTGGCCAAGTTAGGCTTCTCGAAAGCATTCACGATCTTCGTATCCCTTAGCCTGGTACCACCTTGAAAACTCATGCTATGCTTCAACAATTTCGCCTGACACTTTTCACCACATATATAATTATCTACATGCAATCTTTTAGGACTGTATCTACTTTCGAGTATACCACACTCTGGCATGGCTTCTATATCAGTTTCTATGTCATCCAAATGAGCGAGCGTTTCCATCTTGATCAATCTATTAGCAGAGAGTTTACCTGAAGAATCGTGTGTTTTTAATAAATGATACTCGTCACGAATCGTCTCGCGTTTGGTCAAAATTTCTTGACTACTCTGTCGACGAAAATCCATCTTATTCAACATAATATCACATCCTACAAAACTCTGCGACTTGTGAAGCTTTATCGAGCAAGGAGTAAGAACACCAACGTTCTCTTTCATCGAATCATTCGTTAACCGTCCAAACGAAACATCAACGGAACCAGAGAATTCGTTTATATATGTCTGCTGAGAAGAGTACTCTTCGATTTTACTATGAAGCTTAGACTTTTCTACCTCGAACCTCGTGAAAGGATCGTTGGTAGGTCGAAAACTCTTATCGGAATCTTCGGCCGCTTCGAGGACATTTTCCAGGCTATTTCTCGACACGAAACTGTAAGAGGGTAAATTATCATCGATGGTATCGGGACTACGCACTAGCTTACCTCTCTTTATTACTTCTACTCTAGCGTTTTCTACTTTCGTTGAGGTTGGGTCTTCTACTTTAACGTCCGTGTTTATGGTCAAGTTCTTATCATCCCGGCATTTCTCATTTTTCATCTTCTTCTCATGATCGTTCTGAACGATAGGAACGGACTCTATCTTGACGTTGGTGGTAATACCGATATCAGAGTTAGCCTTGGGACGATGATCATCGATATCCGAAGAAGCTTTGGAAGGTACACCGATATCCGATGGAGGCTTCGAAGGATCCATATCAGACGTCAGAGACTCTTCGGAATCGTCGATGCGTTCTAATGCTTGAGTCGATATCGCTGATGAGAGTGGCCTTGAGACTGGTGGTGGCGGTGGAGCCGCACGTTTCTTCCTCAAACCTGTGAATGAGACGTATCGATCACTGACGAGCCGATGATCTCTCGTTAGAGAAAGTGACAAGCTACGAGGGATAAAAAAAAAAAAAGACTTTCTTTCAATTTCCGGTAAACTTCTACGCTTGCCAAGCACACTTGAGAGACTTACTTGAATTCGAGTCTGCTCGTAGCAGCGTAGGGAAGGGAAAGAGAGATCGTGATGAAACCGGTTAGCACGTATAACATGTAGGTATGTACAACATACATCGGTAAGAAGTAAAACCTTTAAGAAAAAGGAATAAAAAGAGGAAGAGGGAAAACGGTCTTACCGGTGGAGCTGAGAGAGGAGCTACTGAGGGCTCGATCGAGCGAGGCGGACGCTCCGGCCGTTGCTGCGAGATTACTGAGACTTTTGCTCGAGTGTGAGGTATGAGCGAGTTTTCTGGGTGTATCGTTCGAGCTACCTGGAGCTTTGCTCCTTCTTGGTAAAGTTTCTGGCAATCTTGCAGCGGAGTCAGGGTTGTCACTTAGCACGGAAGCTTCGTGATAACCCGAACTGTCGCTGCTGTTGCGACTGTGACCGATGAGCATCTTTTCTTTCGATGATACCGCGTTCGTTGTAGTCGTTGTCCCAGTGGTAGTCGTAGTAGCTGTATTAGTTGTTGTTGTAGCTTGTTGATCCTGATTGGAGACAGGTGGTTTCGGTGCTGGTCTTCTTTTCCTTTGAGGTCTCGTCGGTGGTTGAAGAGGACTAGCGCTTCTTCCCGTCTCATCGCTCCTAGCTGGTGACACGCTTCTTCCTTCTAAACTATCCGTACTAACCGAACTCTCCTTCGATTTTTTAAACATAAAACCAAAAACACTTTGCTTAGCTTGCTGCCTACGCCTTTCCTCTTGCCTTTGCAGAGCCATTATGTCTTGAGAACTCAACGCGGAGCCCAATGTTCTTCCTTGCTTAGCGTATAGCGTTACTTCTTGTAGATGATAATCTTGAAGGGAAAGGGATAGGTCCAGTATCTCTTCCAGGTTCACTGAAATCATAAAGTTTAGCTCTTCTTAGAGTAATCGAGTCTTTAGCTAGGAATTTCAATTTGAAACCTTATCTATGATGAAAGATTGCAACGACAACGATGATCTATGTAACGTAGAACGACTGAGTTGAAGAACCAGCCCGGAACTTCTACCGATAGCGATCTTCCTAACAACTACCTGCTATAACCGGATAACTGCAACGTCTCGTGAGACTGCTCGCGTTCGCACATACGCAGCCGCGTGTAATCTTTATTAATCCAGGTTCGTTTTCATGCTTTTTCTGTAAATGATGTTATGGAGCAGGTGCTAGTATCGATTTCTTGGAAATTTTCTTCAACTTTTTGGAATGAAATTATAATTCTCACGCTTCGTTATAATTTATGCTTCGAGTTATTAACTGGTATATAGAGTTGCGATTTGTAGCCCTGTTTATCTCGTGGTATGCATAAACTAATTATTATAATTCTGGAAAGTGTATTGCGTGAATGTTATTAAAAAAAATTTTAAAGCACCCCTGTGGACCTCTCGCGGTATATCTGTGTATTATAAGACATTAATGGAAAGTTGCTGATATAGAGTAAAGTTATCAAAAAACAGTGAAATTCATTACAATGAATTTAAAAATAATACTTATGTTATTGTACAAGTCCAAGGATTTACCAATCGCCCAGAAAAAAATTTCCTAACGTTATTAAATAATTTGTATTTATAGAATGTATAGAACAAAGAGACAGAAGAATTTATTCCTATGTTTTTTACATTAAATCCTACTGACTTTTCCAATCGTAGATACTATCTTGCATTAATTAGCCAGTACACACGCATTTGAAATAAACAAACTAGAGTATCGATCGGTATGTTAAGAAACAGTTGATTTTTTCCGTTTACAAAGCAAGATCATTAGTTTCTAATACTTCTTAGCAACACCTACGCTCTTTTATCCTACACGCAACGTTTATCGCCCACCAGAAGCATCGTCGTCGTGACTTTAATTTGGTTCGATGGAAGTAGAGGAACATGGAGCGATCGTTAGGAACGCGTTAAGCGATAGAAAATTTCTACGAAATTGGATTGGTCGTGTTTCGATCTAACATTGGCTTCGGAAACCATATAATATGGATTTTATACGATCATGCTAGAATCGATGCGACACGAAAACGAGAAGGAGACGATGAACTTTATCGCCGAGAGATAATAAAGATAATAATAATTTTAAAAAATCGAACAATATTAAAAACTATTATAAATCTCTTCTAACGTATTTTATTTAATTAAAAGATTCTCTTAAATTTTTATATAAAGTGAAAAATAAAATAAAAAATATGGAATATGAATAAACGATATCAAGAAAAATATATTAATAATTAATTGAACGATTGAACAAATATTCTGTACGAAATGTCTTATTAATATTCCTTTATTATACTCACGTATAAAAATATCTCGTTGTGACGACGGATTTATCGATGACGAGCGTACACACTAAGACGACTTATAATTTATCCGATAGTAATATCCCAGTACTCGTACTTATCAACGATTATCACAAAATGTTTGTCCATTAACTAGGTATATGTAGATTAAAGGATGAGTTCACGAGACTAACGAAAATGATAACTATCCGTGGTCAATTACGTTTAAAGTCAATCCGTGGAAGGTGCTATTGTCACTCGTACGTTTTAATAAACATAAACTCGAATTCGTTAGAACGTTATCGATATCAAAGCCTTGAGGGGACTCTTATCTGTCCGAGTCTCTTGCACAGATAAAGAATATGTTTTCGATTCGATCGTGTACGAAAAGAATGGATTCATTCGCACGTAGCCATTCGTTGCAAGGAAAAGTAAGAAAATGAGGAGAGGGAAAGATACGGTGATGCTCTTCTATGCTTTCGTGAATCATCGTGTATTACGCGATGGCGCGGCGTCAATTATCGTGAAATTATTTCATACCTATGTGTATATGTCTACTTGTGTGGTAATGTTTTCGTTTTTATTGATTGAATACGGTATAAGAATTGTTCTGAAGTCTTTGCATAAGACGAAACATTTGAGAAACTAGTCTGTGAATTGTAAGGAATCTTTGTATAATATGAAAGTTTGGGGAAAATGATCTGAGAATTGTTCTGAAGTCTTTGTATAAGACTAAACATTTTTAAAATTGGTCTATGAATTCTAAGGAATCTTTGTATAATATGAAAGTTTGGGAAAATGATCTAATAATTGGCCTGAAGTTTTTGTATAAAACGAAACATTTGAGAAACTAGTCTGTGAATTGTGAGGGATCTTTGTATAATATGAAAGTTTGGGGAAAATGATCTGAGAATTGGCCCGAAGTCTTTGTATAAGACTAAACATTTTTAAAATTGGTCTATGAATTCTAAGGAATCTTTGTATAATATGAAAGTTTGGGAAAATGATCTAATAATTGGCTTGAAGTTTTTGTATAAAACGAAACATTTGAGAAACTAGTCTGTGAATTGTGAGGGATCTTTGTATAATATGAAAGTTTGGGAAAAATGATCTGAGAATTGGCCTGAAGTCTTTTTATAAAACGAAACATTTTAAAAATTGGTCTATGAATTGTAAGGAATCTTTGTATAATATGAAAGTTTGGGAAAATGATCTGATAATTGGCCTGAAGTCTTTGTATAAGACGAAACATTTTAGAAATTGGTCTATGATTTGTGTGGAAACTTTGTATAATACGAAATTTAGGGAAAATGATTAAATGGAGCTCTTGTATAACATGGTTTCAATTTTTGTATAACTCAAGACTCATTTTTAACCGATTTCACTACCAACAGGATATGAGAACGTCTTTCCCTTTAAATTCGTTCGCGTGACTCGTTTTTAATTAATGTAAAAAAGTATGTACTCGACTTACCCGGATGACGTAGCTCGTACTTGTGCTTATCCAGATTCTTCTCACGGCATACTTCGTCCAGAATTTCTCCTAGATTCATCTTCGGGCTGACTCTCGAAACGTACAACTGATTTCTTGGTAAATGTACCTGAGCAAGAAGTCGTAAAAGGAACGTTCGCGTTATATAGACTGAATTCGAATTCGTTCGAAGAACGGTGCTGCTTGAATACGCGAATCGAGAGAGAAATCAGGAAAAAGTGGAAAAACGAGTCGTTTCTTTTGTTTAACAGATGAAAGAAAGTAATTGGTTGATCGTTCCATGCTCTAAGTTAGACGAATTTATTGTACAAAGGCGATAGCACCCGAATATCCCTTCCGAGTAGACTATTCTGACATTATTCCATCATTACAAATTCTAAATTACTCGGTATGTTATTAAAAAAATGATTGGAGTTGCTGGTAGACGAATTGAAGAAAAAAAATGCCTTTTTGCAAGATAACAATCAAATTATGTAAAAGTAAAACTCTCGAAAAAAATGTTAAAGAAACAAGCAGACATTTGCCGAAATACCGTGCCTTACCTGCAACCTGAACGTAGTTTCGAAAGGCTGATTCGCGGGCTTCACCTTTTTTGGGACGAACGTACCTTGCTTGGGAAGTAATTTCACCTGAAAACAAACGGAAGGACGATCGATCTACGCTCTTCGAGATAGAAACGTTCTTTTCTCGTATGTCAGAAGTAAGAGAAATTCGTGCAGACGACGATGACATCGTTTTTTTTTTGGTACTCTTTGCAAAATTTAATCGATTACTTTTCAAAATTCTAATTTTTTTCTTTTTGAACCCCCTATATGCTACACGTGGTCTTGTGTACGTATATACCTAAACACGAACTCGATTCGCAGTTAGAAAGTCGAGATTCGCGAATGGATCGTTAATGTTCGCTCTTTTTCATCTCCTGACGACGTAGAAAAATGAACGGCCGACTTTGGAGCAAGACTCTAACACGCGAGTAACAATGTCGATCATCGTTACGAGATTTTCTAATTATCATTGATGTTATTTAAGAATGATATTTTAATTTAACGACAATAAGAAATCGTACCGACGAAAATCGCGGAACTATGTCGATCATTGCTAAATTTTCTAATGATCATTGGCTTAATTTGTCACAATTACCTTTTTTTTTTTATGTAATTTTTTATATACGTATTTGGTAAACTGCTAAAAGGATGTCTATTATCATATAAAAATTATTTACCTGAAGTGCATCGAGTGCACCTATCGGTGTATTAGGTTGATGAGGTAAAACCAATCCACGCTCGCCGATAGCTTGCAACGTGTAACTCGAAGCTGCCAATTTGTGAGCCGTTGCTATTTGGACAAGAAGATCCATCATCGGCGTGCTGTGAAAAAATAAAATATAGATTCGTTTCATTAGCAAAAATATTGTTTACATAATTGAAATTAAAGATGATTTTCAATAAAATAATCAGAAAATTGTGAAGACCTTCGTTCATCCCCTCATCGTATAAAATACAAATTTCGTTCTATACAAGGATCACTTGCATACATAATACTCTATGAAAAACATGGATTTGCATCACCATAATTTCTTCATTAAGAAATTAATAAAATAAATAAACTAGCCAATGTACCAACGACTTATACACTTTAAAACTCAACGCGTTTAGAATTTTAAACCAGGAACGATTCATCTCTCATAAAATTCCTGCGTACTTTGAACGTCTAGCTCGCTCACTTTTTCATCGTTCAATACACGTCCACCGGTAAATGGAATATGCATTCGCTATAATCGACTAGAACGATTATTATTCATTCGATATTGCGCAGTTGAAACGCACAATCTAAGTAAATACGTTCTAGGCCGCAACCATCGTGGGCTTCGCGTCTCTTTAATTCTTGCTCGACAGCTAATTGACGTTATTGAGCGAACGCGTTTATAATGTTGTTTCATTTGCATAAACTTTTATTCACTCGTATTGAAACTAACTCGTAGAGGACGACGGTCGTTTAAAAATTGTCGCGGAAGCTTAATGACGGAGGTAGAAGAAAATCATATTTCATTACGAGGATTGGATTCATTATAGTTTCCTGTATTTATAATAGTTTCAAGTATTTCCTCCTATAATTGCAATACCATATCCAACTGTTTTTATAACATAAATATCTGCATTATTTTTAATGTGTCACTTTGATGTTAATTATCTCCGGTTCTAAACGGTCAAATATTTCCAGATTCCAGTAACAGACAAATGCTGCAATCTGTTTTAAGTTATACAAATTTGAAGAAAATTTGTCGACGAGTCGATTTACAATCGTACTACCTTAAATGCCAAGTAAATTTTGAATAAACCTGTAGGTCTATATAATTTTATTAATAATTCGTCTGAGAATAAACATATCACATATATTAGACTTCACATTTTTTTATGACTTTTATATCGATAAACAATGCTAATAAACATTTCAAATACCCTATGACAACTCGAGTGCCAATCACCGGTGATCTCCATGGAATTCAACGTATTAATATGTATAATCATAAAAAAAATTATAATAAATCATTGGCATTATTTTTACTTATGACAAATCCAACGCAAACATTTTTTCGGAATGATATCGAAACGCGTTCGCGTATCTACCGTTCTTGAAAAATGATCGTTCGGCATAGCCATAAAAATATTTATTTACAACGTGCGTCGTTGTCATTTTATGGGCGTATCGGCCATTCGGAATCAAACGCGGTATAAACGAAACATTAAAGTATCATTGTCGCCCCAGCCTCGTAGGACCGTTCGCGTTCATGAATACAAAATTGGTTCTCCTTTTACTCAGGAACGACATAGCCGGGCCAATTAAATTTTTATTATACAATCGTTACGGAAATAGAGACGTTAAATGTCAATTATTTTACGAGCCACTATAAACATAGTTACGTTCACGTATCCGTGTATTATATACGTATATATTCGTATACAAGTAAAGGCAGGGCATGTGCACGAAGTTTAGCCTAATTTTCTTCTACGAGCGAACGAGGAAAGATGACTTGCGTCAGCTCTCGTGTTGGTATGCTATTTGCATAAATCGAAGCGTCTTACGCTTCGCGTGCTTCATCGGCATATCAATTAGGAACGAGTCAGGGATTTATAACGTCCCGCGATCCAATCATTCTCTTTCTATTTTTTTGTATTTCTTTTTAATTACAGGTGTAGGACGATGCCTAATCGCTCGTTTCACGCGTAACTTCTCCGTATCTCTTTTATATCGAACTACTTTCGTATTAATTTCGTAGTTAATTATAGACTTGTTTATCTTGATAGACAATTTATGGATTGTTATTAAAATTATATGTGTAATGATTTTGTTATAAAACGAAAGACTAAAAAATTGTTTTTCTTTTTGTAAAAAAAAAAAAAAGAGGTTTCACGATTCGAATAGAATTTGTAGTAGGTAAGAACTTGTTTAACATCTTTTATATACTCCATTAGACTTGTCATAGGACATAATTATTTGTTTATTACAATTTTTCATCATTTTTTTTATAAAAATCGATTCCCCAATTCTAATGAAATTCAAAGACAGGAAATAAAAATCTTTGTTGCAACATTTCTTATTCCTTTTTCCCCCTAAATCCTTTTCCTCGTCTTGGTGATTTTATCGCGGCAGGAGTCGTCCGTTTCCAATCGACGGAGATCCGTTACTCGACAGTGAATCCTTCCAGTCGATCTTTTTATCGATGTATCGAAAGGCACCTCGTAACGCGAAAACCTCGCCGTTCTAATTACGATGATATTACGTAAGACTTTACGCTCGATTTCTGGGTGTCGATCACCCGATCGAACGAAATCTTTTCTCTCACTCCCTTCTTCTTATAAGACTTTCAACACAGTTGGAAGTCTTATAATTTAATGACTTCTTTCATCATTTGCTTATTGAATTATTCGAATTAATAAGACGAAATTTTTATTTACAATGACGAGCTCGTAATAAATCATCACGAAATGGATAAATAATCAAATTATAATTGTTTTTCACACGTACGAGTAAACCCATTCGATACTAACGACATTAAGATCGCGTGTAAATTATATTAAGCTTTTGGTTGGATCGATAATGGAACAGCAATGGCGTACGAGTCTGCACGCGATTCTATTTGATCGCATTCAATCGTCCCTTTTTTACCCTCGTGTATTCTTGATTCTTTATGGTTTTCGTGGCAACATCGTGTAGACTACAACAGACTTGATCGATCTAAACGCGTTTTAATGTACCTACGTATACGCGAACTTGATGATTTAATCAGACTTTTTTCTCGTCACAATTCGAGGATTCATCGATTTATGGATGATTCGAGTAGAAAAAATTAAATGGAAGACATTTCTATGGACGTATTAATTATTACGTTAATTTAAACGGGTTGAAGGTATTCTAACGGATTACGAATATTCGACGTTAGATTTAATTACGAGAAAATCCAGTTATCTCGGCCTTAATAGGTTAACGATCAAAGATTTCCAAGGATGTGTTTTATGATTAAACTAGAGGTTCCCAAATATTTTTAAACTAGTGCTTGCTTTTTAGAAAAAAAATAGTACAGAAAAATGCAGTGATGCATTTGTTGTGGAAACCTATGTTGCATATTATTGTAAGTAAAACATTCGAAGTATTTGCAGTTGTTATACACTGCAAATATGAAATTGTTGCTCATAAGTTGTATGAGAGGACGAATGAAGTTGTTGCATTGGAAAAATTGAATTTTAAAGAATTGGAAAGTTTACCTCCTTTGAACGGTGACCCTCTGGGTGTGAAGATGATGCTCGCGTGGAAGCTGGACCAAAAGTTCCATGCTTCCAGCCAGCATATCCGCCGGAGTGTCCTCGGTCACGGTAAGAACCATTCTGGATGGCCTCTCCTCTCTGCTCCTGAAAGCAGAATACAAAGTCTTTTTTTATTTCTTCTTTCTTTTTTACTCTTTTTTCTTCTTCTCACTTCTCTCTTTGTCGGTGCGTTCGTAAAGGACAAAAAAAACGACGAGAGAAGGAGAGAAAGAAGTCCGAGCGATCCACTTTTCATAGCGGGACATCGTTACCTACTCGGATCGATGAGGAGGTAGGTACAACCTGATTTCAAAGGACCATTTAATTTCGTCGCTTTTGTATATGAATGATTGTCGATAGTTTTATGAAAGAGAGATTTAAAGAGTCATTTACTTTTTCTTTTAAATACGATTGAAACGTCATCAAATTTTTCTATATTAGAATTATATAAAAAAATCAATGCAATTTGGAGATCTTACTAGTTTCACAGCAGAAACTTGTGATTGAATTTTCTAATGTAAATGAGGGAGACAAAATTATTTCGAAATATATTTAACACAATTTCAAAATATTAATTAAGCCCTAAAAGATTTTGTAACAAAATCTGTTATATAAGTTATTATGATCAAAAACTTTGATGATTAATTAACAGTTATCATTTTTCCTGGAAACAGTCGAAATTAAGGATATAGTTGAACGAAACGAGTGCAACTTGCTCACGATTCGACGCTGTGAAACGATACCCTGGGTTCGTCGATACACGATAGAGATACGATACGAGGAAGATCGACGATCGGATCGTTTCCTATAACTCAATCTAGCGCGACCTTCTCTTCTATCCCGATCGAGAGTATCGATTATCGACACGCGTTTGCGAATTGTGCGTTGGAACGAATCCTTCTCTAATGACTGGACGGATAAACGACGTAAAGTGTCAGAATAAGAATAATAACGATAACTAGTGAACATTACAAAAATTTACAACCATCATCAAGACTCATTATCAAGTATACCCGAGTAGTCTTTTTCGTATCACGTTCTGTACATTTCACTCGCATCAGTTTCCCAACAATACCCTTTATTTAGGTATTGCACAAAAGGTAATTCATTACAAGTTTTTATTTACTACATATCTTGGAAGTTAAATTTGACCCATTTCTACATATCTAATCGGCTTGAAACTTTGCACACATACGTAATTCGGATGACAATACATTGTTTTGAAAAAGTAAAGGGTTTTTTTAGAGAAATTCGAGACTACTTACATATCTAAAAGAGTTATCGTTTGTCAACTGAACTGATAGCCAAAATGATAGCATCTTAGCTTTTTGTTTTCGACATAGGAAGTTCGACGGATCTCTTAACACTAAACCTACCATGACGGGTTAAATGACCCTTAATATGTTTCTCGTTTCTCGATTTTGTAAATAATAAATTTACTTTCATAGAAATTTATTATCAATAATATTTATTCAATAATATTTCTTAGTGATAGCAAAAAGCATGTTTTTATTGAAGTATTTGTCAAATAAATAAATGTAATGAGAATAAGTATGCTTTTAACGTCGGTAGGTTTAGTGTGAAGTTTTAGTACACATAATAAAAGCTTGGTTTTTAAAAAGTTTCTTTTCATATAATTTTATTTTTATTATCAACTAGACAATATAAGCTTCTTAATTATAACATTTTCATCCGTATCGTCTTTATTTTTGTGAAACTTATTACCTTTGTTGGCATAGCTTCGCTAACGACCCTTCATAAACTTAATGACTGTCTATGGGAGATTACGTACGTATACATATATGTAGTATAGAATGTAAGGTGAGATGTAGATTGTGATCTCGGTGTTATACGGTAGAAGGAAAAGGTTTTGTATGTACCATATACTACATATATCTATATATGTATGTACGGTGATAGGAAAGATACTTTGAGAACGGAGGCATCTGTTAGATAATCTAATACCTTCAAAGCTTATGTTAGAGAGAGGGTTCCAAATATTACATAATCTCACAATAGTCTACGCGTATTTGCAAATGGCAAGTACGCGTAAACTCAGCTAATTACATCGGAAAATAAACTTTTTTGGCGTTCTCTAGGTCTTGCTGGAAGTAATCAATGGACTTCGCGCGTTGCTTTAACTTTTTATGCTAATCCATACGAGTTCGGAGAACTCATATAAACTGAATATGAATAACGATGCTTGAAAGAACGTATCAATAAAGTTCCATATAATCCTTTGTGATTATATAAGAATCTACTTATGTCAGAACTCTCAGTCTTTTTTTCAGTAGATATGATTTAGAGATGATTTAGAATTGCAAAAAGCGTTAATGGGGATTATATATTATATCAGACACTGGATTTGTATTTTACACCATTTTTGAATACTTTCTTTTTACATTTCTATCAATTAAAATATACATTCGTGTTATCAATACACTTTTCTCATTCGTAAATAAAAACTTATTAACAGCAATTAATTTTTTTGCAAATGTAAACTATTATGTAAACTTATTAACAGCAATTAATTTTTTTGCAAATGTAAACTATGATGTAAACTTATTAACAGCAATTAATTTTTTTGCAAATATTTATCTGCACATGCACAAGGTGTATCAAAAGTTTTGTTAATTTCTTCAAGTTACCTCAATTAACTCGATCTCAGTGTTCTTGCGTAAAAGTATGATTTAAACAAAGAATGAGTGCACGCATCCTTAAATTGCATAAGAACCAAGTGCGATAGGAGATCGGATATACAGAGAAAACATACGCGTAGAAACTCGATGGCTCGGGGCACCGGCCTTCCTAAATTCCAGGTTATCCCGTTACATTATTATACAATCTCTCCATCTGTTTAAAAAACTCATAGCGAAATAACTATCCAACCGTATTTCGGTCTCCGCTATTTCCAATCCGTCTCGTACGCGATCATCCACTTTTTACGACTGTAAATAAAAATTATGATGACGCTTCGAACGATCACTGTCGATCACAGATATACCTATAATATTTATGTATGTAGGTATGTATTTCTTTTGCTGTCGCAAAACATCGACTTTCGCGGTCGACGGATCGCATTTTACTATCGTTTATTATTCATCGTTAGAAAGAAACGTAGTGCACGACGCTTTTTCCGTCGTTATTTTAGTTCATACTTCTGTAATTGCAATAAATTTTATGAGAATATTATAAAAATATTGAAAATATACGGTGAAGGGAGTAGATTAAAATTTACAGCTGGTACAAGATGAATTTCTGTTGTATCTTAAAATTTTATAGCTGATTCAATTATCTGTTATATGCATCATATAATAAGAACTTGTTAAATAAGATACAACAACGTATACATTTTCGTGCTATACGAGTATCGTTCATATCACACGTCCATCACTAGTCACAAACAATTCAAAATCTCATGACAGGTGTCTGGAAACGATTCTCAGCACTTGTCATCTCTCTTTTCTTTCCTTGTTCAAAGCTTTCCAGTTGAACAGTTCTCATCTTGACGAGAGAAAGAGAGAGAAAGACGAGAACGAACGAAGAAAGGTAATTGCCGAGTTTGAAAGGCAAGATTACCGATTACGCGTCGCGTTCGCTATATCATTCTGCTACTCTTTTTCTCGCGAAACGTGCTCGTTACGTCGTGTCTTCTCGGTTCTCCTTAGTTTGCCCTTTTCTACGTCTCTTAAGAGGCAACTATCGTAGGCGATAACTCCAAAGATCGCTTCCTGAAATCCCTTCTTTTCCCGCCAAACTGTGATCGCGTGATATTCTCGCGTGGCCGATCTCGAGAATCGTTCTTAAAATGACGAGCAATGATTCTTCTTCCCATCGTAAAATCGACGATAATCTTTCATCGTTCAACTCTAAGATCTTCTCGAGAAATAAGGGGAATCTTCTAGTATTCCTTTGTTTCATAATACATTTTTCATTGATTTTAACTCTATGTCGAGTGTGGCTCGACAAGATCGATTTTTATGACAAATATAAAGCCGTTCTTTTTTGAACCAGCCGATTTTTCTTTAATTCACCTACCAACAACTTGAATAAATATTTGAGCCGTTTATTTTGAAAGTGGCGTTTTATTGTGGCCTACTTATTTTGAAAAGTCCATTTTCCAAAAAAATCAAGTTAGCTGTTTTAATATTCACATTTCTATCTTAGATTTGCATTTGGATATAAACTGTAATTAATAAAAAAAATGGAGTTAGGTCACTTTCAAAATAAACGGCTCATTTTTTGAAATACTATTAATATGCATATTACTTACTATTAGTATAATAGTATAATACTATGTTATTATATTAAATTATAACAATAGTATAAAATACTATTAAATAGCATATTACTTGGGATTTTGACCAAGTCCTTCGATCCTGCGGTCCATCGTTATCGCCTTACGACGAATAGATTTATTTGCTAACTATTACACTGTCTACTCTTTCCAAGGAATAATATTAAATTTTAATCGAAAAACCAACGAAATCATGTATATATGTATACGACCTACCGAGCGATGTACCTAATGGATAGACATTAAAATAAAATTGCAGATACTCGCTCTCGGTGATGCAACGTGTCGATGAAACGTTCGCGGATGAACAGGTCGACGTACTTCTACATACATACACGTTCACATTGACACACGCGTACAAATTCATGTATATACATATAAACCTCGTGGTAGAAAACGTGCGTACTTTCGATCTATCTCGAGTATACTCGCGTCTAATAGACTCCAGCACTCGGACACGATTTCTCCAATAGTGTTTGTGAGTTATCACGTGGATGGACACGCGTTTTCTCGACGTCTTCGTCCTTTTTCCTTCTCTCAAACTCATTCGAGATCCTCTTTTCGTAATTGATTAAGTAGTAGAGGGAGACAAATAGAAGTACAAAAAGAAAGAAAAGACTTACGATCGAGTATCGATCACGAGACAAAAGGAGAAAGTCTCCATCCACAATAAATCCGTTGTCTCGTTCACTCGTTCGTTCGACCGGCACGCCGATGGAAAGTCCTTCCTTGCGAAAAAATTCGATCTTTTTTTCTCTTTCAATGATTCATGGAAAATTATATTTCCATTCGGTAATAAGGAGTTTTAGTTCGATGTTCGTGGTGTTATCATGAATTTTAAACTGTTTCGTATAGGTCTTGACGTAAATCTATGTTAACTTTCATAATATAAATTTATTTGGGAATGATTTTTATACAAGATATGTTTTATTTAATAATATAAAATTTGTTGGTAATAATATTAAAAGATACCACAAACGAACGTGGACTTAAACGATTAGAAAAAGTATGCACCAGTTTCACTTCTAACAAAATTGACAGAAATTTCACTTGTAAAAGTTTCTGGAAGCTGGCCAGAGCTCGTTCGACTTTCTCGGACACGTTCAATTACAGAAAATTAGATCGCGTCTACGTTTGTTTCCTTCGGTTCTAACAGGAGCCAAGTATTCGTCGCGCGATTCCTTGACGACGATTCTCACGAAAGTCGTTTCATTTGCGAAGCGAGAGACAAACAATGGTAGGTATCTACGCTGTTCTAGAATTCTACATGTCTGGAATCTAGATGCATACTAGTCGTTCCTTCCTCCCATTGTAATTCATTATCTTTATGCATTCACCATCCTGTGTCATATAGGTATGTTCGTGGTTTGGATTAAACAAATAAAATATGAGGAAGCGAGAGTGTCATGAATGATATGAATTTTTTTAAAGAATATAAAACAATTTTAATTAAAATTATGTTCATATTTGCTATCAATGGACCATGCAAGAATTACGTATTACGTTGGAACGAAATCAGCTGATTGAAATAAAATTAAAAGTACTAGAATAAAGTACTAAAATAAATGTAAGTTTCTACGAGTAATGAAAATAAATGACACGTTTACTCTCATTTAGAGTTTAATTTAATCTTCGTGAAATGAACCTGTCGTACGACAGGTTAAGTAGATAGAAAAGTAGATTGCAAGAACGATTGCAACAGGTACCATATAAAACGGCCTTCGGTTGAGAGATTAGGCCACGGATTAGAAAGATGATCGAATTTGGAGCGAAATAAGAAAACTCGTGACTCTACGGAAAGCCCACGAGACGTTAGCGTGAAAGTTTTGTCCATGAAAGGTAAGGATTCTTCACCTTGAGACACACCTCGATCGTTTTTACAAAGACTAAAGGCACCACCAACCTCGTCCCGTCCTTTCGTCTTCCTTTCGAAGGGAGTCCACGTTTCTCGAGAGAGAAAGAATGAGACAGACAGACGCCATCTTCTTTCATCGGATGTTAAACGATTTGAATGCACGGCCATGCTCATCCAACATTTTTCCTTCTTTTTATTCTTTTTTTTCTTTCTTTTTCCTTCCTTCTCTATCGACGAGAAATTCCAATCGTTTCTACGATCGTTCGTACCTTCGATTCTTCGATCGTCCGCCATGATGAATATACGTACGAACGTCAAGCACGTGACCACTGTACGAAGAAGGAAGAAAACGACCGATATATACGTTTTCCTTTTCAACCGACGACAAATTCGTTTCCTCGGAACGTGCTTCGCGAATAGACGAGCTATAGAAAGACTGGTGTTCATTTTTTAAAGGAATAATTATATTCGCGATAAAATCATAAAATAAACAAATCAAATTAAAATTCACGCGTAATTCTGAATTATTGTAAAAAAATTTGTATTAGAAAATCTTGTTTTTAGGTTCATCTTAAATATAATTCTTCGAATTTTTTAAATTTGCAGTATCTACGTATATAAATATCCTTACATATAAAAAAAACCACAACATGTTTTTCTCCAGAGATATTATATATTATAAAATAAACGAGGAATTTTTCGAAACAAGCCAATAAAAATGATACGAAACTTCGATCGAGTCGAGAGAGAAGTTTTCGGCGTCGATAATTTCGCAAGCAATGCGACGGCCTCGCTGTTACTGCATTTTCTTTTTTTTTTCTTCTTCTTCGACTTCCCCCTTCCTTTGCTCTGTTCTCTTCGTGCTTCTTTCTCGCTATTGGGACAAAGTTACATAAGATTTTATGTAGAGACAGTAAATGCGTATACCGATTGCGCAAGTCAGTTTCTAACGCTAAAGGGATAAAACTTTTGCGTAGTCAACTTTTCAAACGGTCTGCGGACTCCTCGTCTTTCGCTTTTTCTTCACGTTCTTCTTCTCTTTCATCTCCTTTCCTGACCATCGACGACACGGTGACATACTCGTTTACAAACTCTAATGAATTGAAAGGATTAGAAATTTATACGAGTTGAGGGAAGCTTCGAATGTTACGACAGGTGTGTTCAATTTATATAAGGCGAGGTATAAGGACGAAATAAATTAAAATAGAACAAAGTTGTTGTTCATTTTCTTAATAATAATTTCAAAAAAACGAAAGAATAAGCATCGATTCTTTTCTAATCATCGACTCAAGCAACTTTCATAATCACTGATACAAATATTTAATATAAGTATCCTCCACCCGGGATTTCTTTTTACAAGTAGATACGCACACCTTAAGGCGTCCCATAACGACAGGTCAGCTAGAAAGACAAGACAAAGTTGCGTAATGGAACAAAGTCTACCCAGCAGTGGTGTCGCTTAATGATCCGAAGAAATTGCGTGATCGCGCGCGTGTCCCCATCGCGTTTCTGTCGCTAGTACTTATCGATAGGAATTCGAAATTCGTGACGAGCCTTCGATATACAAGATTTCGCCATGGTTTTCTGACATTCTCTTCTCATTCTTCGTGGAACACCTACTCAAGATTCATCGTTATAAATTGCATGACCTTGGTCGACTACCATACAAATTTTAGGTGATCATAATCAAATTTTCATTATCGTAAGTATATAATCATAAATTACGTGTAATTTTATTTTATTGACTTTACTATTGAGTTAATTAATTATTTTGCAATATTACGCAGTCGTTCGAACGAATGATGTAGACATTATGGAATAAAAACTTATTTGCTTTTGAGTGAAAAAAAATCAGTTCGAACGATTCAATATATTTTGTGTGAAGATATTCGCAAGAATAAGAAAATAATTAAAGAATTTTGGGCTAATCTTAAAATTATGCATTTCAAAAGAATTCTCGATGGTATCTTATCTTTTTTCGACATTCTCAGTCAACGTCGAGTCGATTGTTTAAAAGCATAACTGGTATCTCCTTCTCTTTCTCTGGAAGAGACTGGTTTGCACTCGAGCGAATTCGTTTCAAATCGTTAAAATTCCAAGTTGTGGGAACGCAGCCACCGTCCTCCGAAGAAGAAAAAGGATATTCGTTGGAAAGCCATAATCTATCGATGCGCACGAAGAAAGACGATGGAAAAACGAAACGCTCTTCTATGGCTCGTTCTTTCCGCTTCGATCGGCGAACAACTTCAACGATCTCCCATTTTTTTGCGTTTCTTTGTCGTTAGGTGAAATCATTCTACGAGGATCTTCAGATTTCTGATGTCGTCGTTATCCTTTCCCTAGACGAATATATATTATCTCGTTGGCAGAAATATTTGTAATCCATCGGCTGGTTTCGTGGGAACAAAAGTGTCATCGAAAAGTTTTGCTTAAGATCCAACCAATTTTTTATTTCCTTCTGATTTTTATAATAAATAAAATAAAAAAACTCATAATCTGTATAATGCTGATGTTGATATTTTTGCCCAATCTGTGTCCTCCTTGAAATCTTCTCTAATGAACACACTGTCATTATTTCTTTATTATTCTTTCATGTATCCTTCTTATTATTATTCTTTTATCTGTTCCCCATACTAATTATATTCTTATATATAAGGGGTTTATTCCCGTAAATAAATAAATAAATAAATAAATAATAACGAAGCTAACATTAAAAGTAAATTTAGTAAACAATACCTTTCCCATCAGTAAAACGTATGATCAAATTAAGTGATCAATAATTTTGACAAGATGATCGAACGGTTTCTAATCCTTGATTAACCTATGCCATATCGATATAATCATTATAAAAACGAATACTTAAAAGAAAAGAACGAAATAAATAAAAGAATATCCTCAAGAAATTTGTATCCTTCGAGCAACTCAAGAACTGAAACATCTCAATCCGTATCTCTCATGAATTTATTATCACTCAAACGATCGTCAGAAAAACGAAACGCATTTTAAAAACATAAAAAGAATGAAACATCCGAAGAAAGAGATCAAAACAATCTCAATTCTTCGATCTCTTGGTAACAAGATCTCAGTCCTAGCGGCGATCAAAAGCGCGATATTAATGAGTTTCGACGCACGAAACTAGGCTATCGATCGTATAATCACGAGATTAGCCTGCCCGTTTCGAAACGATCATCGCCAAGTATTCTCGTGGCTGGTCTATTTTTTCTCTCCTTTTCTTTTCATCGTAACGTAATTACAAGGTATAATCGCGTGTACTCTCGAACGAGCACCGATGCATAAGTATGACATTATACGAGCCGAAGAGAATAATCATTATGATGATGAGCCATCAGACGTATCAACGAAGCAAGCGCATCCACGCAAATTCGTCCTCGTCAAACCGATCGATCTTTCTCCTTCCGCGTCTAGCACCTCAACGTGAATTCTATTATACGCTCATTAACTATCAAGGCCATTCCGAGAAGGAAGAAGTCAGCTGGTTTTTGCTTTAATTAACGTTTTACTCGTTCGTTATCAGCTTGCTCGTCATTTCACGCTTATCCGTGACGATATGTACGACACGTCGGATAAATCTGTTATTACATTTATTTGTTTTTGAATGAATTAAATTCTTTTTTTTCATGAATATCGATGAACTTCGTTATTTTAAATTCATTCGATTCGTGAGAGAATTTTTAATCGATTCCAAATAAGGCCCAAGTGATTTTTATTTAGATTATCGATAGGTATTACTCATTTTTATCACATATTTATCTATCTAACAAGTACTTCAAATAAAATTTTTAATTTGGTGGTCTTCGGTAAATAATATTAAATTTTTATTAAGGTACTTTTATTAATCGAACAATTGTGAAAAAAGAAACCAGCTGTTCCAGCTATTTCGGTAGTTCAACTGCTAAAAGTACGTATTGCGTGATGTTGAAAAAAAAATCGTTGTAAATAAAAAATAAAATCGATAACACCATTCGGTCAAACCAACGCGGCATGCATTTGCAAGATACCTGTGTATCTCGTTTCGCGTAAACGAGTGTGTTAAGTAACACTGGCAGTCTTTCAAAAAGAGAAAGAAAATCAATATTTTTCCAGTTGCAGCAACAACAACAACGGTTCGAGCTCTCTCGGTGCACTTTTTGCGCTTCCTTTCCATCGTCGCGAGTGATGGAACGCTTGTATTCATTAGCCATTGTTTCGAAAGAGTAACAGAATAAGAAAAGGATGGTCCACAAAACACATGTACGCATTATGCGAAAGCTACACACGCATAACTGTTTCTGCTGATGCAAATGCTGATCAGTGGTGTCTGCTGATCAATATTTTTTTCATCGACCGACGCGAGCGGCATTTTACGGGGATGGAAATTCGTCGAAAGATCAGCGTGACGTTATAGTCGATCGCGTACCATCGATGCATCCTTTAACGAGTTGATTATTATGTATCTCCTTGTCGGCGTTATGGCCACGTCGTGCAACTTAATAAGCGATGCGACTATTCAACGACCGACATTCTCGAGCATATCATTTATAAGAGGCTTGAGAAACTACCTAGAAGATTTTTGTATGAAAAAAAAAAATGTTTCGTTTTTATTTCATTTATTTTTGTTGGATTAAACATTCTATTTCCATTGCATTTATAATTTTGGCATTATGGCCACGTCGTGCAACTTAATAAGCGATGCGACTATTCAACGACCGACATTCTCGAGCATATCATTTATAAGAGGCTTGAGAAACTACCTAGAAGATTTTTGTATGAAAAAAAAAAATGTTTCGTTTTTATTTCATTTATTTTTGTTGGATTAAACGTTCTATTTCCATTGCATTGCATTTATAATTTAAGATTCGTTGGATATTTTCTCCGTTACAAAATACAATCGATCCTTTGTATTGAGTGTTATGTCTAGCGAGATCTGGCCACTTAACTCTCCCCTAAACTTAGTCGCTCGTGGGACCTTTGTGGCTATGTCCTATGCATCGGTACGGCGTTTGGTTTTCCTTCTTATTGTTAGTCTAGAAAGTCACAGCAAAGAGAAAAGACGTGCCTCCTTATACAGTTAAAGAATAAAGAACTGAGTGTTTTATATTTTAATAAAGCGTATTTAATTCACCATAATCCTAACAATTTTTCTAATATTTTTTTCAAATAAGCCCATAAAAAAACTAGTGTATCGTAAAAATCATCTGATGAAAAAGATAATCGTTACCTTAAACAATCTACAAAATAAATATAATTTTTATAAATTCGTATACCAAAAGTTTAAACTAATAGACCTATATAACGATACAGCATATTCATTAAAATAATTACCCGTGTCGTACAGAAAAAAGAAACTAAAGAATGTGCGGTTATTCTTACGAGACTTGAAAGGGATATAATATTACAGAAATAATCCCAAGAAGAGGGGAGAGAACCCATACGGGGTGACACGAAAAAATGTAAACCCAAGGAAGCCGTACACGTTTCTTTCCAAGCACCCTCGCCCGATCTTTATCGTCTTCGAGCATTAACCACAAAAACGCGTACGAGAATCGCACGGAACCGGCCACAAACTTTTCCTCCCTACGTGGTGGTCTTCACCTTGACACGATTCGCTCGTTACTCGTCTTGCAACGCGTAACGACGATTTTCAAGCGTCCTTGCTCCGTGTGGAATATCAATTTCGTGTATGGATCATCCTTCGGGATAGTTACTGTGCCGTTAAACCGTAGCGTTATTGAAATTCTTTGTTCATCCATAGCTTAGATTTTTAATCAATTTCTGTTTTATATTGTGGTAATTGTTTGTAATACAATATGTGGTTGTTTTATTGTTTAAAGGGTTGGTTTTTAACTTTTATTAATCGTAGGTCGATTAAGGAGCTTTGTGGATGAACGTGTCAAGTGACATTTTAAAAAACAGAGATTTCTGGGTAGAAGAACATCTAAAACGTATTTTCTAAAATTCACAAAGTTGTTACTTAACATGTTGATCCACTAACCTCTTCAATTATGATGTAAGATTATTATTTTCGTGGTAGTTGATCACTCCTACACTTGTCTTCCACTTTATTACATGTTTCAACTCTTGCATAATTCATTAAATAACCCATTCTTGTATTTCATTCACCTCAACATTTGTTATTACTTAAAAGCTTCTAACCTTCGGCTCAATCGATTCCTATATAATTTCTTAAACTTCTGAGGAAAATTGCAGCTTTCTCTCTTCCAACTTACGTTCAGGCAGTAAAGCGTAGCATCCGTGTAACGCAGAACTTTAATAAAAGTGACCGCACGCTTATCGTTACGCAATATGCCAACTCTATCGCGTTTCTAACACGAGACGGATCTGTCCTGGTCCGGACTATAAAACTTACGAAAAGAATGAAAAATTCGAAGTCGCGTATACGGACGAGGGTGAAAGCCGTCCGAGAAGTCGAACGGCTTATCTTTTTCGCGAGATTTCTTATGTCGGGGGAACAGGTGTTGTTGGTTTGAGTTAGTTCGCCGGTGTAATCGGCTTTTAAAGTTACATTCTCGATGCACTTCCTACAGGCTGATGTCGAGTAAATCAGTTTGAACCATTCGGTGAAAATAAAATCGATATCATAATTTTTCCAGTTGATTCAACATTCAAACATCGAGCTTACATAAAAGAAGTTAAAATAATAATTAAAAAATATTCAAATTTAAAAGAAATAATTAATATTGTGTATCCTGGAGAACGAAAGGGACTAAACAAATGTCTGATTAAAGCTTGGGTTACAATTAAATTAAATTTTCAATGAAAACAACAAGGTATCTCGAAAAATGCAATTTTATATTAATATTAAATGCAAATATTCTAATAACACGAGCTAAAAATAAATTGGTGATCTTCTTTAACATTTTTTCGCCAAAACCCAATCTCAAAGAGCCCAAGCACACCAGGGGGGCGGTGTAGTACCTCTACGTTACACGCACACATGCATAATATGCATAGTTAAACGTACACGATCGATAGAGGATAGCGCTCGCATGGTAGCGAGCGAGTACAGCGGGTAAGATCGAGCTCAGGAGGGCAACGGCCGAAGTGGCCTTGCTCGCGACCTCCTCGTGCAGCTTCTCTCTCTCATGAGAGAGAAAGGGAGGAAAGAAGAGGGAAGACACTCTACGGAGGCAAGTAACTCGGTTCTTCTCGGAAAAGAGGAGGAAGCTCCTTCTCTGTCGGTGGATGATGCGTGCACAAAAAGGCCCTCGTAAAGCACGCGCGTGCTCACTTGCACGCATAAAGAGAGAGAGAAGAGGAAAAGAAACTGTTTATACCGTACGAGAACGAAACTTTACTAGTACAATTAGCATAATCATTAAATATACCTATTAGACTGTTATATAATCATATGTTCGAATAAAATTAAACTTGATATAGTTTAAAAAAAAAAAAATTAATTGAATAAATAACGTGTATTAGTTGTTATTTACAGTTTGCCTCTGTTTAATGGGGAATTTGTCAATAATAGGTACCTTGAAGATCGGTTCATGGAATAAGTCAGATATGATCCAATAAGAATCAAACAAAATGAGTCAATAATTAAATCACCGGATGAAACAATTTGTTTATCATTCAATTGTTCATATTTCTTTGTTCTGATGTCAATGAATAAAAAATTCTTTCAAACGGTAATAGTTATCGCCTCACCCAGTATATAATCCCGATTCCAACTTATCTTCTTTCTCTTCCTGTTTCCTTTCGTCCTTGCACACGACCTTCTGGGAATCCTGCCGCGTCCACTCAGGTACGTGTATGCGTGCATGAGAGAAAGGGAGAATGTGGAGAAGTTATCAAAGGGCCAATCAAAAGGGATACATTCCATGCTTACGAAACGTGCGCTTTTACGTACGTGTACCTGTGCGCGAAACCAGAAAATTGGTGCACCTCGAGTGCATCCAAATGCAACTGCACTTCGATACAGGTAATTCTCTTACAGTATAAACGTATTTATATAATAGTTATTAATTTAGTTCAAAGCACCGTGTTAGAATTTATAGAAAAATGTATGCAATGATTATCGACACACACCTTCGTATCAAATATTAGAAAAGTTTTCGCAAATTGTTAATAATCAAGTTTTTTTCATTACATTACTTATCATTATTCATACATAAAGAACTTACTTTTTCAAGATAACGAAGAATCAGGTCGAAGGACGCGAACGTCACGAATAGATAATAACCAATAATAAATTGAATGGAAGAATCCATATAAAGTTATCTTTATAGTGTCCCAGGATTTTTCTCTCCTTCCGTACACGAGAGAACGAGTCTGGCTTGAATGAGAAAGACCGTGAGGAAAATAGGCAACAGGGGGAAGGGTAAGGTAAAGTGAGAATGGTCCATGGAAAGAACCGGGATGCTGCGACCGAGACGGAAAAAAATGAAAGAGAAAAAAGGAAGATTCCACTCGATCCACTCTCCCCCCTTCCTCCCTCAGACCATTTTCTCCACCATCTTACGCGCCTCTTTCGTACTACCTGCTGCTGGCCACGTCTTTTAACTTTCGTCTTTTTATCATCTGGCACGTTCCAGGCTCTCGAGTTTTTCTCCTCGACGTTTCCACCTTTCCTTTTCTAGTCGTATAAGAAACTCGATGTATCGCTAAGAAACTTATCATGCGAACTTGACATACCATAAATTTATACATTTTACATTCCAGTCTCATTTTTTAAATACGATCGCAAAAGAGTAAAAAATGTTGCAGATGAATTAATATAATAGAGATAACTCTTTATGTAAGACGATAAACATAATTTTGTTGCAACGAAATAACGTATAACACGGTCTTGATACGAGTACGAAGTTTCGTACTACGTGAATCTCATCTATAATACTTAACCCTTGGTAGGATATCACGTGGGAAGTGACATCGTAACTTGTAAAAATGGGTTTATTCAAATAAAAAAAAAAAAAAACCTACCCTCGTCGGGATTCGATCCTAGTTTAACAGGTTACCTTACGAATATAGGTATATTTTGATACCTTGGGTTGCATTATTGCAATTTTCGTGGAGATCTCCAATTTTTTTGAAAATTAAATACAGCCTATGTTAGACACTGATAATGTAGCGTTTAGCGTTCGATAATAGCATTCTTGACGATAATAGCGTTCTTTCTTTAAAATTGGTTAAGTAGTTTTTGAATTTATCCATTACAAACAAAAAGAAAACAAATCTTTTCTCTTTATAATATTAGTATAGATAAAACGTTTGCGACCTTCACGATATCCGGTACTTCAGCTTCAAAAATAATTATTATACCTTTTAACCTTCGAAAAATAGCCAACCGATTTGTACCAAACGATTCGACATTCACGAGGGTTAAGTATATCGATAAACGATAATTATTATTATCATTAACGCGAAGTATAAAGGCTCTTAAGTGATTTTTCTAATTGCTGTTCTTGCAATTGTAGAAAATTAACGACGGAGGATAAATAAAAAAGAGATAAACAATAAGGAACGGGTTTAGTCTCCGAGAGAGTCGACTTTCCACTTCGAGTACAGCGATAGGTGAAAGACGAGACGATTAAAGGGTTACCACGAACAAGACATCGCAATTACAAGACGATTAAGCTCGGGCCTCCGTTTAAGAGAGTGCAATGATCGTAAGGCGATGTTTCTGCTGCAAAATTGGCTGCTACTCCCGCGAGACGAGTTCGATTTTACGATGAAAGAGGAGGATGAGGAGACGTCCTTGAAAAAAACGTTCGAAGCGAATTCGAGAGTCGTTGTGAGAGTAGTATCGCCAAGAGAAGAAGCTGATCGTTCTTTTAACGTTGCCTTCGTAACGACGACGTCGAATGATCCAAGCCCTCGTTCCACTTTCTCTTTAATTAACCGGATTGCTATGGGTGTAGGTACGAGCTGATCTTTTTATTTATTTTTTTCTTATCACCTTTTTCTCGATACGCGAAACTTATTGGGGTTGACATCATCTTGCATCGTGGATGATAAAGAATGTGAAAAATTTTGGTGAATCTTCCCTTTCGATCTTTTATCCTTGCTTGTAACGTTTGTCAAATCGATCAAATTACTTATTCTCCACTTATCTGGAAGATCGGGAGAGAAATTTGTACCTCTAATGGTTCGATTTATTAGAAGGTTGGAATAAGAGAAACTTGATGTATTGAGAGAAAACTATCCAATTACGTTTAATATTTTCCCATGACAAATCTTTTCCTTCCTCTCGTCATCGTATCGTTCCACGAGATCATACAAATTAGTTTTCTTCGGAGATCTTGAGAGAGAAACTTTGTGGCTCGGAAGATTCGAATTTTTATAAGATTGTAATAGAAAAATTTGCTAATGAGTAGGCAAAAAAAAAAAGACTATTACTTTAAAGAAATGCGAAAATGAAACAGAAAGTTACGTTATATGCACAGTCTCCTCCTATTCCACGTTCACGTGAATTCTAATCAGTTTTTATGTAATATCAGCAGGCTTTGCATGCGAGGAATGCATCGCTGCACTTGTTCGCGTTCCTCTCGCATGGCAGAACGCGTTTACTCATCGAACGTTGCTTCCTTCAATTCATTATGTATGTAATTTAAAATTGTAAATGCAAGTGTACTGTAATTCTTACTTTCGTTACATTCGCGTAAGATATTTGTTAATCGTTGTAACGTGTTATTATTTATCGTAAAAATATGCTAACGTATGTAAAGCATTAATACAGAATTGAAATTAATTTTTATAATTATCTTATCTAAAGTAAACGTTACAAGCTTTAAATCCCTTTATAATTTATTTAATTCTCACGGTTCAGTCCAAAGTTTTGCAATTCTTTAGCATAAATCAGGTGTTGCTTTAATTCTTTTCAGGAGTGTAATTTGTACAAAATATCACGCATCGTCGTTCCATCATAAATACGTCTCGAAAAAATGGATTTCACACTACTCGTGTAGCCGTTTCCTCGTCTCGTTCGATGCACTCGCGCGACGGCCGGTCGATTTTCAGGCATTTCGTTCCCGTCTCGTTCCCTTATTATGCAATCTACCTTCTTTGCAAAGAACGCACGTCGTGGGAGTACGCGTCGTAACGGATATACATGCATACGTATGAGAGAGACCGATTCTAAGGAAGTTCGCTTTCCTTTCGAGGCGAACGAGGAACGGGAAGAAGAAATCCAACAAAAAAAGGAAAAATAAAACTAGAAGGTGAAAAAAATATTTTACATAAATCGGTCAGACTCGAGGATATTTTCGAGCAATCGGTGAAATCAAATGTAAAAGACAAATTCACCGTTTAACCTTTCGCGCTTCGTTGATTATTTTAAAGGACCGGTTTAAAACGCAACATGTCTCGTACTTTCGATATGCGTGAACCCTACGGCCAAAAAAATTTTGATTTATATAGTAAGAGAGAGAAGAACTTTCTTATTAAAAAGGAATCTCACTTTTCGACGACAAGCTTCTTCGATCTTTCTAAATCTCGATCGATCTTTCTAATTCAAAAAATTTCACTTTTCGAAGATTAAAATCGCAATTTTATGTAAGAACGTGCCGTATCTGAGTTACGAGAATTAACGTGCTTCCTCGTACGTATGTTCTACGCTAATTCGGCGATTTTAAGTTTCTTATTACTTCCCGATTATTCGTGGAGACACGTACCGCTTCGATATTTCGGGAAACCTCGCGTTTAATCAGTGATTTCCTTGTTTATGCCGAGCGAAATAAAAGGGAAAGCAAATATTCGATGAAGTAACATTACTCTCTACGTTATCTTCGAACCACATATTATTTCAGTAATTAACTGATTAATTAACATACATAAACTAGCTTAAGAAGAATTAGAAGATATAGCGTTTTCTAATTAATTCACATGAGTGAAGAATCTTTAAAAATAAAAATAAGGAAATCCAAAGTAGTGTTTTAATAAAAGTAAACAAAACAAACTCTTTAAGAATCTAACTCTAAGAAGTCGCTAATAACCCTTGAAGTTGATGCAACTTTAAACTCCAGATGAAAAAACAACACTGCTTAAAAAGTTTAAATAGATCTTTAAATGACTATCCTATTGAATAAATTAAAAAAAAAAATGGAACAATTAGAAAAAAATAGGTAAAAAAAAGGAGAATCGCGTTGGAGGAAACAAAAACCGCGATATACATTTCACGATGCTATTCTCTCACCTGTCGTAACGTCTTGCATAAGCGCGAGCGCGCGCGTGTTCGTGCGAGGACGCGGTGAAAAAGAAATACGCGCACGGAATGCGTAAGGTTCTTTTCGGAATAACGATCGGTTAGCTTTATTCCTTGTACTCGAATTATCTTGAGTATTTCGTTCGCTCGATCGGTATTGGCGCTTTCACCGATCACTATAAAATTCGTACGATTCGTGGTAAACGATCGTACTTAAAATGTCAAGAAAAAAATGTCGATTTATTATTATTCGAAGACGTTCGAAATAACAATAATGTTTCTTTTCTTTCGCGTTTAGAATACTTCCTGTTGTAATTGCAAAGATAAAGTAGCCGAGCAAGTTCCAATATTTAATACTTCCACGGAATATAAAGTATTATTAAAATAAAATATTATTATTTAATAAAATTTATTTATATTATTATTATTTTATTTATATTATTAAAATAAAATACCAAGAGTTCTTCTAGTATCGGTTCTTCGTTTTTCACAACAAATTATAGAATCATGTTTTTTTAAATGTAGGCCAACTGATATTATCAGAAAGTCCAAAAATTCGGAATAATAAATATAGTTATTATAAAATACGCGTAGGGTATAACTATTTTAAAATAAAGGGTACAATTCGATCGCACAACCACCATCGTCGCGTTAGAATTATACGAATGGAATAAAACCGCGAAGAAGCTCGATTGCATCACGAAGATTACTACATCCGTCAACCTTGCAATGTCGTCGGCTCGTTTCCTATTTTTTCTTTTTTTTTTTTTTCTTCTTTTTAAATTGTCGATGAGAGAAGAACGAATCACCGCACTCATCGTTTCTCAACGAGCAGCTTCAGCGAACTAAAAGGCCACGGTCAGAATAGAGGGTGTCGCTTGTTTGTCCTTTAATCTCTCGCGGAAGCTGCAAATTGGTCTACGAAGGAATATCATTTATTTCTCTCCTTCTCTCTTGTGGTTCGAAAAACACGTATTTACGTAAGACTCCTCTATGCCTTCTCTCATTTCAACGTTTCTTTTCCCTCTCACCCGACCTTACAGGTTATCCCCTAACCTATAAATACTTCCAATTATAATCGAACGCTGCTGCATAATATTTATTATTCATTACCAACGAGAGAACAAGTTCTTTCGAAAACACAATGATGCCACGAGGATAACTGGAACGCGGAAGATAACGCGAACTATATTATTTATTAACCCATTTAAGTGATTCACGACAATATTATTGAAGTTATTCGTGATAGGGGAAGATGCTCACGAATCAGCTATATAGGTAAATGATGAGGGATTTAAAAATAATTTTTAAAGGTTTAGTAATAGTCCTTTTATTACTAAGTTCTGATATTCTTATGGCCGAATTAATTCTTTTGGAATAATATTATAAAATGTGTTCCGACTTTTTTTGTACCTAAATATGAATAATGGAATATTTTGTGCACTGCCTAGAAAAATGAATATTACTTGATTACTTTGCAAAATTTTATGAGAATAAAACATAGGTCAAAGTATATTAGAAAGTACAATTAGATATACATATATATTGCTGACGAATCAGGAAAAAATTGTCAGAAGAATGAGAAAAGATTTCGACACTCGTTTCAAGCGAATTTCATAAAGCTTCGAAGAAACTGAGATGGGTAATATCGATGACGTTTCAGGCTTTCCTTCCTCGAAACGACTACGAAGAGTCTTCGAAATTCTCCTTCCTATCGAAATCCGGCAGCTTCGACGATGAATCACGATATTAATGCGATCGCTTTCTATCCGTTTACGGAATCCGGTAGAAGATTTTTCTCAGATCGTAAGGAACAATGGGTATCCACTTTTCATACTAGGTGGCCTCGAAAGCTATGATGTGTCTATGTGCACACCGTCGAATGCCGCAGGAAATCACGTTGACGTTTAGGATTCTAATGCTAGTCGTGTCACGATCGTGAATCGTCCTCATCGAAACGTTTCTATGCGCAATGTGTGTATCCCTCGACGATAGTTCAATCTTATTCAAAAAATTCATTCATTCATTTCTAAAGATTGATCAATATTTAGTAGTAATTTCGCAATGAAATTTATCGATCGACATTCAAAACAAATTTATCGACGAAATTAATGTACTTAATTTGCACTATTATCTTAATAGCGTCTATTAACCTTGCATTACCCACGATTTAATATTATAATTATATTACCTGAGAATAAGTTAATCCATTTTTTTCGAATTTTTTCTCATCTTAATCCCGGATGTAAAATGCATCGCCCAAAGGGGAATACGTCGCAACGAGTACAAGGATTATCACGTTCATATAAATGTGCTTCGATCTTAACTTTTTTTCACCGGAATTTAAGAATTCCGTGAAGAGGGAAGATAAAAATGAAGAAAGCAAGCGATTCGTATCCTTGACAAGGATATAAGAAGGCGGAGAGTTTTTCGCGAACGCCCTTGCCAAGAATGTAATCTCCGATCTCGTACATACACGGCGCGTTCGTTCGGTCGATCGTGCGGGTCCACGTGTGTTATAACGCTCGAGTTCAGCGTGAGTACAGTCAAGGACAAAATCGTAAGGACGTTAAAACCTCCATTATTTTCGATATCGAACGTGACGTTATTATTATATGTTTCAACGATTCGTAATAATTTGTCTCGATAAGAGGAATTCCAGGCGTTATCTGACTCGATAAATGAGAAATGCTGAGTATAAAAATTCTTCGTGTTATATGAAAGAGATAAAGTAAAAGTGTATGTAGCCCCATAATTGATATTATGTTATTATCGTAATTGCGTCCATCGTTTCAATGTTTCATGCTCTTTTAAGTAAGTAAAAGTGTCCGTGGTATTTAAACGTTTATTATAATTTCATTCCGGATCTCTTGATTTTTAAATAAGTAAAAGTGTTCCCCCTCTTTACGGACAACGAATTTTAATAATAAAGTATAGTGTGGCATTGATTTGATCGTATTCGCATAAATTATCGTTTAAAATAAAAAAAAATGTGATTCGTAGTACACTCACAAGGAAGAAATTAATCCTACGCAACTCGGAGTCAAAGAGGCGTCGTTTTGTCACATGAAGAACACGTGCAACTATTTTTTACCGTACGATCATCGGAGCTCAGTCGATCATGCAATAACGATGAGCGCACTTACGTTGTCGTCGACGACTTCGTATGCATTGTCAAGGTGCCCGACGACGACGTCGTCGTTCCTTACAGTTACGTACGACATATTCTTATGCGCAGCGACTCGATTATCGCCTTTAAAAAGTAGACCAACCGCATACCGGCTGTCCATCGTTATTATTTTCTTGGCATTGACACGACCGCCATGAATGTGCGATGAAATAGAAGAGAGTCAATTTCAGAGACGAAGAATTCAACTATTTAACGAATGATTCATTAATTATAGGTAAATGTGATCAGTTTATTAGGAACAGTAAAAGATATGTGTCATTATCTACAAGTTACTATTTTTATATTTTATAATATTTATTTCTATCTATTTAGAATAATTTGCAAATAAACGTGGATATTAACCCTTTGCACTCCGCGTCGAGTCTGACTCGACAAAACCGATTTTGAGGATAATACAACGTCGAGTGGTCCTCGACGCTCAATTTTTTGTATACTCACAGATTTTACTCCAATTCACCTGCCAACTACTCGAACAATTTTTTTTATAATATAAGTAATGATATATCACTTGAAGTTAAATGATATGATGTTGGAAATATTGTGCCTCAGAGGGGACAGCGGAGTGCAAAGGGTTAACACAAAAAAATTATTAGGAATTAATTTAATTGAGGGAAAAATATTTTGTTAGTCTCATTTTGTACAAAAAGATAGAAAAGTTATAAAACATTACGATGAAGGATGATGGAATCATGTTACGTTATCAAAATTGTGATGTCAATTTCGAGGTGACACGAACGCACGACGCGGGTCACGAATCGAATAATAAACTAATTATTAAAGGCAACCGTGAGCGGATTAGATTACAATTTCAGCATTAGCCTAGTGACATAATACTGCTATGTCATGCCACTGTACCTCCCTTAATAACATGCCTAGCGTTTATACAGTCCTCGTGGAAAGTTCTATGTGTAAGCGATTTATTGCATATACTTATGCATGTCGGTCAGCTATATCTGTTCCGAATTAAACATAGAAAAATTAGTCTTGACATAGTTACCATGATTTTTTCTTATAAATTTAACACAAATTATTAAAAAAAATACGTTATTTCTTAACAAAAATTAAGAAACTATAATTTCTATGACACAAAGCAAAATTTATCTCCAAAGTCAATACAACTCAAAATAACAATATATCTGTAAATATACAAAACGAACAGTAGGATACATAAAAGAATCTTTTATGCTTCAAACGAAAAATACTAAGCACTATCAATTTCAACTATTTTTTACATTCTTTTCTTTCTTAACAATGGATCAAATAAAACTGAGATCACAAAGATCGAGAAATTTTCAGTTGCACTGTACGCACGACTCGCATCCACGGAATGGATACACATTCTCCCACACCTTATATCCTTCCCTCGACTTATCTTTCGCCAAGAGATATCCCGAGAGAAGCTCGTAAAGAGGATATACATATGCATACACGTACACACACATTCTCTCATGCCCACCCACTTATTTATATACACCCACACGTGCAATCTTATGCATATACAGATATTTACGCAGGGAAAAAGAAAGAAATAGAGAGAAATGGCGAGTCAGTAGCAGCTTTCTTCACGGAAGAGAGTTTAGCACACACACACACAGACATAAACACATACATTGGAATATAAGGTCACGCGAGGGTACACGGTCTACCGGTACGGAGCAGAGGGCTCACCTGACAGGCTCGTCTTTCATTCTCTCTTTCTCTCTCTCTGCAATGTGTGTTACGTTACAACCGGCCGGTCGATCGTTACGTCTCCTTACTTCTTCCTTTTTTCATCCAACCTCGTAGAACGACGCGTTACGTCTTCCTTCTCGCGCGGCCTACGCGACGACCTTACGACCGAATACTACTCCTTCCCGTCGTTCCCTTCTTCGGTTACGTCACAATATTTTCTTTCGACAAGCTTTCAGTTATTCGATCTATTACGCGATCGAAATCGTCCATTTTGAATGTGTCTATACGTTTGAAAGGTCTACGACGGTCGGAGACTTCGACGACCGATCAAGAAAGACGTTTGTGAGCCGGGTGTAGTTTAGATAGCGATGGTAGACATTTTTCAAAAGGTAGGTACGTATGTTTAACCTACTTTGATCATTAGCGTGTATCGTCACTCTAATTAGCAAACTATGTGGCTCGAAAAAGTTTCCAAACGATTAAATAATTTTAGATACCATTCGACAAATTGTGAAACGAGAAACAATTAGTCATTTGATTGTTTTGGTAGTTCTAGCTTAAGTTTTGGTATTTTTATTACAAAAGATTAAACACGTGTTTAGCACCTTGCTCCAACACGAAGGTCTAACAAATTAACCAATTCTCATTTTCGCGTTATCGCTACTCGATAAGCCTCTTATTACGACACCTCCTTTTCCTAAGGTTTCCAGATAATGATTTTAATTTTGTCTTCGACCGATAAGTTTATCTTTTCTATGAAAATTACGTTAAGCGATTAGTCGCTCGTTATTCGATTTGCTCTTTACGATGGGGGAGAAGAAAAAAAGATAAAAAACGATGGACGTCGACGAGCAACCACGCGAGTATCCGAGACATCCGAGATTATTATTAGCAGAGAAAGCCAGACGCGTGTGCATGATGCTTCTTCGTTGCAACGACGACGTTTCTTTGATATTTATTTTGTCCGTTAGACGACGAAAAGAACGACGCGTGCCGTACAAATTGCACTTTCACGCTGGTGGATAAGTACACATAGGTACGTAGTCGATTAAATTGGAACGCTACTTTGTAATAAAAAAATTCTTATTCGAAGATCTATGATTTACGATGGGTTTCTAAGTTTCCTTCCGTCGTTCGATGGATTCATTAAATATAGGGAGAGAGAGAAAGAGAGAGGTAGGAATTAAAAGAAAATATAAATAGCTAATAAAAACTTGAAAAACCACAAGCCCTCTAGGTTTCCCGATCGTACACGAACATCTTTCATATGTAATTAATCATATTCCATGAATATTGTATAGACTAATCTTCTTTAAATCATTGATACACGGTATGGTAAAATATTCTAGCTGCATGTAGCCGTGTCTTTACGTTTCTTCCTTTTCTTCTCGATAAAATGAACATCGAGTGATGGTCTCGTGTAGCTAGAGTTGAAAGGGGGGCAGCGATCGTATGATAAAAACTTGAAATCTTTTCAAATGTTATTCAAAGTTAGAAACTTTGAGAACATAAAATAAGAATGGGTCGTATTATACAATACTATAAATTATGAACACATAACTAATGTATAACAATCGATACGATGCTTTCAAGACAATTAAATTTATTGAATGGAAAACTCTTGATTATCATCAAGATGCAAAATATATAAACATAGGGTAAAACGAGGTGTAACTGGTCACGTTCTGAAACTAGCCACTAGGTACTTCTGCCACTTGGATTAAGTTCCTATGAATTTTTGTGATTTATTTTGATCTCTTAGTGTCCAAATGATACTTGTATAACGTGGCCAATTACTATTTTAATGACTGTAAATAATTAAATTGTGTGGCCAGTTACTACTAGAGTACTGTTATTTTTCAAACAATTAAAATTTATATACCCAATATTGTTTTGTTTTACTTAATAATAATTCAAATCTATAAAAGAGGATTTATTTTATACATAGGTATTACAAAAACATTAATATTGTGAACCATTTTAACAAAACACTAACGTGAACTGGCCAGAGTGCTAAAGTGGCCAGTTACTGGGAGGTTTACCCTATATAATAATAAAGCAACCAATGTGGTTTTAAACATAATTTAAATACGACATCATCCAACAAGAGAAAATCTCTCCTTTTTCTGTTTCCGCAAGAGCGAAGCCGTCGTCAGAGGAAAACCAGCGCGGAACACGACTCTTGACATTAATGATAAGCGTGAACGCGAAACGATGGAAGAACAAAAAGAAAAGGTCCGCTGCGATTTAGCGCGAGTCGAGTCGAGATGTAAACAGGATGCCCAAGGGGAGATAAACGTAGGAAGGATCGTAAGAGAAACGAGGAGAAGATTATGCGAAGGTAGCAAGGTCGTTGCCACGCTGAGAGCACGTCTTCGTGTGTTCTGATATATTCTTCACCCCTTTCTCTTCCTACCTCCTCGTCCTACATCGTCTGACAATTTCGAGTTACTAAAGATGGGATCGATCTGATTTCAACTATGTCTCGTTAGCTCCATTGTAATACGTGAATAAGATGATGTGATGTAATAGAAATCTTACATGTAAATAAATATTTATATGGGATAAACCTTGAATTAAGATCTACTTTTAAATCTATTAAAATAATCTGCGAGTAGATTATATCCTATATTAATATAAATTCTTCTAATAAAATATAACAAATTAAAATCTTATCGATCTCAAGCTAATAAACAAAATCTTTAACAAAAAAGAAACCATCTTAACACTCGGCAACACTTCGTTGGTAAATACTCGATAACGTTCTGCTCAATTCTCTCGCTAATTTCGAGCGATGTTATCGCTAAAGCGTGACGCAGACGAGCCTAAGAGATTGTATTTAGAAGAATAGAAGAGAAAGAGAGAGACAGAGACTATGTAGAGAGTTCAGACACATCGTACGATGACCTGGCACAAAATAAAGGATTCTAAAATGACCACGTGTCTTAAATGCGAGCAGTCCGGCGTAAGATAAAAATAAAAAAAGATCTCTGGAGGAAGAGTAAGTAATATTTAAAAGATACAGCGTATGATTTCTCGTCGTCAATGACGCATGAAGAAAATAGCGGTCGATTCGAGCGACGACTCGTCAAGTCGATTGGTTACCTGCCCGGGCTGGTTTGCGAGGAATCAGGTGGGCAGGAATGCAAACAGGATACCGTGAGGATAACGCGACTAATGTCGTCCCGGCAAGGTCATTGCCACTGGTTGAAGACGTCAGGCTAGTTATCCCATGTAAACTCGCATTTGGAGCAGTTCGAGAACATGAACCGCGACTAATTGCGAGATGGCGAAAGAAAATACTTGACGTTCCGGTAACGTGATCAATTCTTACTCAAATTTCTGTCAACCGTCGTCCTTTCTCAATCTTTTTTTAAAGTCTCTTTCAAAAATGATCGTGTTCACGTGGAGTACCAAAGAAAATAACGCAAGCAAAAGCTAAATAGAAACATCAGGATTGGAGTGCGAGGATCGTTGACGTTTTACGACGATGTATAAATTATCCAGTAGTATGATATTGCTTACTAAATTCACCTGACCTTGGTGAGACATGTTAATTCGAGAATATACACTGGTAGAGTCGTAAATGGAAGTATTTTTACATTACCCCGGCTCATTTTTTGTTGTTTTTACGATACTTCGAAAAATCCTCTCCCATGTAAAATTTCGAAAGATGACCGGTTGTGATCGGTCAGGTTCCTTTAAACGACCGCAGAAGCATAGCGAAAAAAAAGAAAGAAATTTACGCTCCTCGGTCGTTGTTAGTCGTAAAGTCGATCGTCCAACTACTTCACGTATACATACTTTTTAATTATATAGCCTGTACTCGAAGGAAGATGAAAAAAAAGAGGTGAAAGAACATCTACCGAGTGATATACGAGCTATAATATTTTTATTAAATCCATATACCTATTACGCGTATCGTTATGGTACGTCAATTATGATCGAACTACATGATAATAAAAAAAGAAAGTAACCGAAATGTCAATAAAATTAATAAAAACCGACAAAACATCGGAACGATACTCGAATCGTGTATATACCTAACGATCGATATCTGTAATTTCAAGAGGGAACTCCGTAAGAGAGACGGAAGAATTTTTCGAAGACTTTATATGGAAGTGAAAACGAGATGGGGAACGCGGACGACAGAGAAATTCATTAATAAAGGTTTCCTCGATGTAGGTACACGACAAGTGGTAAGAACGAACGAGCGAGTATGGTGGAAGTAAACCGTGTGTAGGTCAGGGTCGTCGTGTGTCAGTGTTTCTACAAGTTTATATGTATATACTACCTCTAACAAAACGAAGGGAAAGCCGAAGAGACGGAGGAAAGACGGAAGGAACGATGGAAAGAAAAAAAATTCGAGGGAAAAAGAAGATATGGTAGAGTCCCGTATACGGCTTAAAGGAGAAACGGTGCGCGTTTCTTTCCACGAAGGGGGAGAAAAACGAAGGTGAGCTACGTGAGTTTGCGCGCACGCGCGCTTCTGCGTACTAAGGAAAGTTTGAAAGGTGTCAATGGTTCGGAAGGTCTCCGGACGCCGCCATCTTTCACCGTATTTCATTCATGACGCTGCGAGGTCGTATCGCGCGAGCTTGCCGGAGCACCGGGTCCTTTCTCCCAACGGAATCGAGTTTCTCCGTTGGATTAAATTCATATGCATTTTGTTCATTGCTCGTAATGCCTCTAGGTAATTGAATTTCAGATCCTTTTTTTCCATTTCTGATACTACTATATTAACCCTTTGCACTCGGTGTCGAGTGTGACACGACAAGACTGATTTTGAAATTAATACGATGTTGAGTGTTCCATGACACTCGATTTTTTTTTTGTATTCGTAGATTTGTCTTCGATTCACCTATTTAGTAACTCGAAAATTAGTGTAATTATAAACGTAATTACAAACACATAAAGTGTAATTATATAATGAAAATATGTCGCCTCTGAGGCGACACTCGAGTGCAAAGGTTTAACATTAAGTATGATGCAGTGTAAGTAATATGAAAAGCTATTGACCACTGTGTATTTGATTCATTCAAAGATTTTTCATTTTGTATAACTGACAATTTTCTTGATTTATTATAATTTCTTTATTCTTAATTTATTATAATCTTGCTTGGTAATCTGCCTTTACGGATACATAAAGTACAAGTTACTCTCGTATAGCACAATATGAACATAAATAAACATTTTATACTATATTCACCTATATACTAAGTGTACCACCTAAATCACTTATAAACTCTTTACAACTTGTCTCTGAATCATTTTTCCATACTACGAATAGTTCCCAAGTAATTTATTAGATGGCAAACTAGGATGAATCGCTTTGTATATTTACTTCATGCATTTTCCAAGTTTATACCTACTTATTATACATAATACATAACACTTTCATATATGGGAAAATCTGCATAAACCTAATACACGTTCTTACCATATAATTTCCTTCATCTATCAAGATCGATCGATCGATCATATTCCTTATATACCGATACGAGATCGAAAACTTTATCGATCGTACTCTTGTGATACAATGTGTTCGACTTATTCGAAGGATCACAGAGGTGGAGAAGAAGTTAATCGAACAGACGGCTGTACTTAAAGTAAATGCGAGAGGAAGATAAGCGATTTATACGTAGAGAGCAAAGTAGGTATATACGTAGAGATGAGAGACACCGATGGTTCGTTCGGCGCGAGTGCATCCGTCAAGATCGATCGATGAATATTGATCGAGCGCACTCATAAAAATGCATCGTTCGATCTCGAGAAAGTTTTACGAAAGTTCCCGTGGGAGAGCTCGTAAAGAAAAAGCGTGTCGCGCATCGTGAATTTAATAAGAACGACGAGCCAATTTTTTTCGTTTTTTTCGCACGGTTTCGGGCCTTCGTTAACCGATAGGAAGACACGCGTTAGTAAATTAAGTGAACGGGATTGAAACCATTTCAAAAGAAACAAATAATATTTTTCCTAGACCTCATGAATTTGAATAATCTTCATTGTTCGTTTAATTGGTATACAATTAATTGAAATTTTATCGTACCAAAAAAGATCTTCTCAATTATCTTCCTCCATAACTAGCGAGCAAGAAACCAACGACTAGGAACTTTTCTGACTCTAATTCGCTAATTCGTTAATCTCATTAGGCACGCTCACGACTCGCAACGAAAGTCTAATTTTAACTCTACATCTGCTAATAGAATTAACGGGTTTGCCTATTAACGTATCACCGTGAGATTAGATTTCGTTTTGACGAAATTCGAAAAAGAAGAGATAACAAACAAGCCTCTCTCTTTCGTTTAAAGTTTTGTCTTGCTATCTCTTGGACCCCCCCCCCGTGCATCTTTTACCGCACGTATACATTCTTATACTATATAGGTACATCGTATTAATTACCCGTCTCCAATGGGTAAGAAATTTCGGTAGACTGTCCTTAATGATACCTCCGAGAGCTCGTTTGAAGTCGTTCCGCTCGTTTCGCAAAAAGAGATACCACGAGAGATGCATGTCGTGCACGCGATTTCCCTTTTAAAATCTCGCGCTCCCTAAAAGAAATGTTAATTCGTTCTGTCCGGATAATCACGTCCGTTCGTTCCCATTCGAATCGTTACTGGACCTGTACGCGTTCCACGCATTTCGTAGGAACCATGATAGCTACTTGGAACTCAAAAAACGGTCGGTAGCCTGGAATGTGCGGAAATAAAATTTACTTTAATGCACTTTTACTCTTACAGATTGCTATATTGAAAGATATGTCTGAAATTTAAATTCATTCGTATACTTTTATATATTCTTTTAACTAAAGAATAGATACAAAATAAAAAATAAATTATTAGACTAATGTTTGATAATCTAGAGTTAAATACAAGACATCGTTCGAACTCAGAACTGTCAAATTTTTGTCAAAAATCGATGCATCTCGAATTTGCTCGTTCAAAAGCTCGTTCGAAAGAGGAAAGTCTCTTCTTTACGAATATTGCAGTGCGCTTTCGATAGAATGGCTAGTTCGAAAGATACAGCAGTTTTAAGCTTGAAAAAGACCCATACTCCGACACTTAAAAGATTAATTTCTCACCATTACTTAGCGATATCGAAAAACGGACAACGGGACAGTTCGAAAATGACAGATGTACACTATAATATAATTAATTGCAAAAATAAATTTCTACGTTATGCTTATTGGGTTCATATCTTCGACCATTGCCTCTTATCGAACGTTAACGCTTCGAACCTAACCTCTCTTCACTAATAACCTCCCACGTGACATAAGACAGCAGCGCCAAAGTTGCAACGTCACCTCAGAGATTACGTACGCCCAATAATGATTAATATTTCGAAATAAGTAAAAGTGGTCCAATTAAACGATTCACCGTATATGAAGATCGACGAAGCAATAATTTCGCGAGATACCAACGGTAAGGTGACGATGACGGCTTCGGAAATATACGAGCACGGCTGTCACGGTGGCTCGCTCTCTCGAGCAGCGAGCTCGACGACCGAAAAAACAGCTTGGAAAGCCGGCCGGACGAGTGTAAAGACTGGCCAGGGCAGCTGATAATTGGGTGCACCATTTGCGAGCAAGGCCGGATGATGGCGAGGGTGTCGACGACGAGGAGGTTGAATTCTCGAGAGAGCCACCACCATCGGGTCGAATGAAAGTCTTGCTTGGCTGCCTTCGAAGAACTCTTGTTGCTTCTCGATCGAAGGGCCGACCACTTTTTCCATCGCGTATGTACGTGCATACATGCTGGACCGGCTAGGCACCGTTCGCCCGATTTTCACCACGCTTTCACGAACAATAACGTTTTCCGATCGTTCCTGGAAGTTTACTCGTGATTGGATTATTTTACTCTAGTTTAGAGATACCTAAGTACAGGAAAACTCATTGAGATCGTATTTGTTAATTGTTACGTGTTATGGTTTCGTGGTAATTGGATGATAATATCTGTACTTCGATTTCTAATTCTTTTTAGTGCTAAAATGCTTACCGAATCAAATTTATGTGATTTATTTATCTTCAAGATATATTTCTAGAAGGTTAATTGTTAGATATTATTTATCAAAAGTGATAATCATGCCAGTCTTGATTAAAAAATGTAAATATTCACACACGATTATGCATACCCGTTATTTCGTAAAAAAAACATTTTCTACACCTCGAGTTCCAACAAGGAGAAGCTAAAAAGTAAACCTGTTACTCTTACAAAGTAGTCCTATCGCGCGTTAAAGACCGAGTCGAACTTGAAAGAAACGATCACCCTGTATAGTCTTTTAGCTCAAGGCGATGGCTCGCTCGACGAGGATCCACGTGCTAACTCGCGGGACTGCTTCTTATCGCGAAAAGCACGAGCCTCCTCGCTTCCCTGCCCCTAAAAGTCTTCGTCGGAGAACGTTAATCGTTCGACGGACGACTTCTGTCTCTTCTCTTCGTTCCTTTCGGTAAAAGTGATCGGAGAAACTTCGGAGACACTTTGGAAACCAATCTCCCGTATACTTATTACATTATAATAATTCTTCTTCTCGAGATAAACGAGAGATAAGATGAATAAATGGAAAGTAAACGACATTTTGTATTAATTAATGGAATAAATATGAAAGTTACGAAGCATTAACTTTGCTGCGAAATTTTACTTGTACAAATTGCTTTTATTTTACCGTGGTGTAATTGTGGTATATTATTTAACGTTAGATCAACTTGTTAGAAGGGAAGAAGCAAATTCCCACGAAGACTATGCGGAAGGTGGCCGTTGCAGGAAGTAACGCGATTGAAAGGTGAAGATCGTGAAGGGGGAGATCGACGATAGTTCTCGCGAACCTGCGGATCAGCATTATCGATCACTTTATCCTAAGCGTTAGAAATTGTCTTCTTTTCGAAACTTTCTCAATTCGAACGTTATCTCCGTTATCTTTCTTCTATATCCTTTTATCTCTTGGAGAGATCGAAGATCACGCGTTGGCTAATCCACTCAGGGATATCTCACGTTCGTTTACGACTCCTCCTCTTTCGTAACTGTACCGCCTAACGAATGCATAAATTTACGAAGAGGTTATATCGTGACAGTCCCACCAACGATTGACGCAAAAAATAGATAAATATCACCCGTGTACGTAGATTTACTTAATTAACAATTTATTTTTACTTGTTCGAAGTGATAAGCAACTTTAGCGTATTATAATCTTTCTTATAACAATTTAAAAAAAGGTTTTGATAAACAGGGTCTATTTCTCTTTCACTCTCTGTATTCCACGTTTGTTTCAACAGATTAACCAGGAAAATGAAAAGTAGGAAATACGTCGAAAATACCGAAGAAGGAAACGCTTAACTGCCGGTAAAAGTACGAGCTAACGACGCTTTAACGATCGGCCGGTTACACGCGGCGTAATGCCGATTTTTCAAACGTAAAACGTAATTTACGATTTACCGTAGAAAATTTAGCGATAGGCGCATACTCGCGTGGTACGACTCGCGTGATATATCTTTCTCTCTCTCTCTACAAAACGATTACGATTTTTCTCGCAGGAACGACGATAACGCACCGACGATGAGTTAAGAACATCGGAAAGTTTACACCTGGAAAATGGCGAACGCCATATTTCTTATCAAGAACCTCGCCATTACAGCAACGATAATAATAGCCGTAGAAAAGTTTCACGGCGTATTTTCACACCTTTCGAGTCAATTAGTCGATTTCTAATAGAAAAATTTGTATATGGTATATACGTGATCGATTAAATTCACGGGAAAATTCGTGAATAGGTACACGATATCGGCGAAAAATCCTACTTTTATCCCATGTTCGATCGGTAAGCCTGCCGGGATAATTGTTGAAACCGGTAAACGAGATAAATCGAAGCCTCATTAGTCTCCTAATTAGCTCGTGGAGTCGCTTAATTAACGCTTCCTTTCCCGGAATCTCACGACAACCGGATTAACATTCAATATCGAGGCGAATTCGTACACATCCTCCTCCACTACCGCGGTCTTTAATTTAAAATTCGCGCCGTTTACGCGTTGTTGTTATCGTTAACGTAATTTAATTAGGAAGACGCAAGTAAGTGGGTGCAAACACGAATTTAAAAAAGATTTCGTTGTCAATGAAATCGTGACTATGAAAAAATTACTAATTTATTAAATATAGTAAGTTAAACTTGGGCAAAAATAGTAAATAGAAATGTACCTAATAAAATTCTCTTTGGGGCATGATAGGATAAATACGTATCTCACTTTGTAATAATTATATCATAATTCATCGATTCAAAATAAATCACACTTACTTAGTTATATTTCGTTTTTAAATAAACCTTCTTCACACAGACCGTGCTCCAAAAAGTTGAATATAAGAATTGCATATTGAAAATAGTCTAAATATAACTAATAGAAAAGAAAAGAAATGGAAAGAGAGTGGTTCAACGATCGTTATCTTTAACCTCGAGTTATTATTTCGGTTCTCCTGTCTAGAAAGTATATATTTAAACGGTCGTCAACTCGTTTTTTAACGCGAAACGAAAGGTCTCTCTCTAGTTTCGTTATTCAGAAGAAACGTCGTGTCGTTCAAGGAGAAAAAGAAACAGGCAAGAGAGATATCGCGTAGCAACGAACTTGACATTGGACTTGAAAGACTAGAGAGATCGTGAAAGAAAGAAGATCGGATTCTTCCTGCAATCTCCTCGACTAAGTTCGACCTCCGTTCTATTTGTGACTCGACCTTATTATTTTTTTTCTTCTCGCTACAAATCATCGTCGTCTTAAACGACGTAAATGATCGTAAATGACCCTTAGGTTTAATACGAACCGGCACGTTACACTCGAGTGGTATACCGATATCCAGAGTGACATATAGCTCGCTTTGCGTGCCAGCAGCTTAATAGCACGATCGTTTCTTCGAGGAGATCGCGTTATAAGTATATTATGTCCTTGCACAATTCTGTCATATTTCTACATAAAATTAAAATTATTATAATTTCGAAAAAGAATTCATTTAATTAACATACTGCACATTCGACAATAATATTGACTAATGTGTTATTAATCGAATAATTTCTTTTATACCAATTTTAATTTAATCTAAAACTATGAAAAAAGATCTAATCCACGAATGAAAAATTCTAAAGTTAACGTCTTTGATAAAAAATACATCAAATAAAATTTCCAAAAAGAAAGTAAAAGAGACAGTAGTAAAGTGTTGAACTTGCTCAACGCGCGTGTATTGTCAGCGAATTCGAGATCGACGATTTTGCGGTGCAAGAATGCAGCTCGAGCTTTATGCAGTAACACGGATTAAGTAATACCGTACACAGCAACGTCGAGTACACGTTTACGTAAGGACAGAGGTAGGTACGCGTAATTCCGTGTATCGAGTATCAGTCCTTCTCAACCTCTTTCACCCTCTTTGCTCTCTTCGTCTTTGTACTCGCGATGTCTCCCAACGTGCGCGTGTGAGCACTGGCAAACTCCGATCGACGCCTTTCACTCTGACCTTTCTGCGAATTTTATCAAGGTCGGAATATTTCGTCGCTTTCTTAAACTCCTTTCGCGTGTCTCTTCTCGTATTAGGTATGTGTGTGTGTATTTTATCGGTCCACTCGATCCTATCGATCTTTCTTCAAGCACATTACGAAGCATGTTAGATCTGATAAACACCATTACTATGTCTATGTTAATGCGTTAAAAATTCATTTCCATATGTTATGTGATGTTCGCATACCCGTGTTATATGTATAATACATAGATTCATACATAAAGACCTATATATAACGAATGATAGACCCGAATGATCGATAGGCACGAACGATTTCGAATTCACATAAACATGCATGTTTATAGAGAGAACGATTATAAGCATAAAAAAATCTCTCTCTCCTCTGTCTTTCCACTATAGATCAACTTAATTGCAATGATTAAGAGAATAGCTACAAAGTGACGCTCGCGTGTTCTAAGATAATAACGACTTTTTATATAATTAGAACGATGTAAAGGAAAATTGATGAATTAACTCGATCTTTTTCACTCGGGTAATTGTTATAATCGCAAGCTGGGTCATTAAATTTTTTCTATACCTACATACCCGTTTATTTAAACAAACAATCTTAGTATGTTATATCAAGAAAAAAATTAGAAAACCTATCGGAACGTGAGAAATAGTGAAAAGAGATAAACGCGACACGTATACCTGGAAGATAAAAGATGAGTGCCGTGTCCCGGGACCTCCTCGTTGTCGGTGATCGGTGAAACGCGTTTTCATTTCTAGCCAATTTGCCGATTGGCCGACAACTCGTGGCCGTTCCTACCGTTCAATCATCCTATATGGTATAACCGCTCGTACGGACGCGTTACTGTTACGGTTAAGCCACCGTTACGCACGTGTTAGTAAGAAAGAGAGAGAGAGAGAAATATACATACATAGAGACATGTACCTATAGATATTTCTAAAGACAGAAGGAATGACAGAGATATACAAGACAGAGAGAGAATGCAACATTTGCCGGGGGGTCCACGACTTCTTATTTCTAGTTGTCGGGTCCGATCATCGGAAGCCATGCAAATTCCACGACACACTCGGTGAATCCTTGCGAATCGTAACAGTACTCGAGTCAGATAAAGAGAGACAGAACGAAGCCGGCCATTGCTCGTGTCGTTCGGCGACACGTGAAAAATACTCTCTCCTTCTTGCTCCTTCCCTTCGTTCCGCTAGCCATTCTTACGTACATAGAAATACGGTATCTTCGTTGTATATGTCATCGACAATGTAAAGGATCGGAGACCGAAAACGATCAATAATTACGTTAGAAACTTAATGATCGATCCTTTTAATGTACAGTATTGAACAAAAGTATAGAAATACGATTTAAAATAAAATAACTGTTTTATAATTGAACTAAACGACTCGAATTTTGGCAAGAACATAAAAGGATTGATCACCAGTGAATGAACACTCCTTATTTTTTAAACAAAACATTTACATTATTTTTTTTTCTTATGTATAACATAAACATTGATAAATATATAATATTTTTTTAATGCGTTCATTCATTAGTAGAAAACTTTTCATTGATAATCAGAAGCGTTCATTCACTGGTGTTTTTGGACTTTCCAGTAGTTTCCATTCTTTATTTCTATACGAAGATGTTCCCATTAAAGGTTACTTTTCAATTTTTTGAAGTATTTTCTATAACATTAATGCATTTAAATTAAATATTAGTAACTTATTCGATTTTATAATTGTCCGTGAAGTGTAGAATCGGCTTAACCGTTCATTCACTGGTGAGTTGACCTACTATACATTGAATTTTTGTTGTTTTGAAAAAAGTAGAATTATATTAGAAAAACAAAATTATTTTTTCAACTTTTTTATCCGAGCTTAAAATGAAAATTAACAAATTGCCTTTTGCAGATTCAGGTAAGCTATTACTGAAGTTTCTTTATAATAGTTCAATTATAAAAACATTATTATATTTTAAGTGGTGTTCCTATACTTTTGTTCAATACTGTATGTAATCGGTATGACCGACGATCGGGAGTTATCATTGTACGCGATTATTACATGTGATCATTGTAAGTTATCGTAACGTACGATCATCATTGTAATTATTAGGTACGATCATTAGACGTAATCGTAGTAGTCTAGAATCGTTCGATGCAAAATCATCGTATCTAATTCGCCTATCTATACGTTAAAATCATCGCGTGCAATCAATACTCGCGACTTCGTGCGAACGTGACCCGATCGTCGAGAAACAGGAAACGAGGTATATATATATATATATTTTTTTACAAAGTACGAGGAAGATCTTGTTTTAATTGATCGGGATATCGTCACGTGGGCGGTCGTAAAGCTCACGTAAAATGCTAATCGCTCTGGTATGGACTCGTTTCGAAAGATTTTAATCATGAGAAACGTTCATTTTCCGCGATCCTTCCGGTCGCTCTCGATTGCATCGAAACAAAAAAAAGAAAAACGCGAAACGCATAGTGGTAGCCCGAAGAGCTAACGGGAAACGCTTGGCGAACGACGTCTTTCTCCAGAAGGAAATGGCATATCGAGATACGACGAGCCTCTCTGTGAGTGTAACGGGCTTACTCCGACTTCCCTGTAGTTCATTGACAAATGAAAAATTCGAGTTCACAATGAAACATTAGATAGAGTGATATCCTTACGTTTGTACGAATTATCATCACTCGTTTACCCCAGAGGGTAAACATCATATTCTAGGGTTCCGAATGCAGTAACTCGTATAGTCTCGATTTTTGATAAACTTTCGTGCTATATGAGGATTATTAGTTACACGAAGAGCAGAATGAAATAAATATTTAAGGGTTTAAATATTTGTTTTAAGGAAAAATGTTTGTGTAAAATTCAAATGAATGGAAAAAAGAAGTTGTTAGCTGTTCCAAAGAGAAATTTTTCAATGTTCATCCTCATAGATAAAATAAACGAAGTATTATGTAACACTTGCTGTAAAGATGGAGATACACCAGACTATACACTGTAGAAAGCTGATCGTTCGAACGCACCGAACGTGATCAACAAAGAGCCAAGTTTAACATCGATTCTATGAGACAGGGTTCAACTACGTTCAAGCGGAAAGGAACGTGTCAGTGGGTCTATCAAATATCTAAAAGTTATTCGATGAAATTTTACGAAGAGCGATAATCAATAGTTCGTCATTAATGAGTCATTCGAATGAAGAATTCCTACGAGCTACGAGCATGTAATTGTTCTCCATTCATTACCCATTATTATTAATATAATTTTACAACAAAGAAGTATAATTTACACAGGAATAAGTCAGGATACATCTATTCAATTCGTTTTCTATTCATAGCGATCTATTCTACTACATTTATTAAACTCGAGTCTCGGTATCTACACGCATATAGAGGCAAACATAAAAGAGACGTTAGCACAACTTTGTAAAGACTCGAATAGGTATCTTTCTCGCAAAAGAGACTCTGAGAAACGATAAGGAAACGCTCGTAACGTTACTTCACATTTACGCGCGATACTCGAAACGTAGCTCGAATCTCCGAATGTGAAGAAAAAAAAAATAAGAAGAAGCGCTTGAGAGAGCACGCGAACGGTTTTATATGCGGCAAGCATGAAATAGCGGAAGCGGATTAACGCGACTCTAATTAAACCCGTACGGTCGATTCGGTCCCTTGGCTTTTACGATTTACAAGAACAAACTATACCGTCGACTTATTCTTGATAAAGATTATGCGTGGGATTAGCACCTGGATGTTGATTTTTGGTAGGAAAAATTAGGTGGAATTTTCATTGTTTGGTTATTATCCGAGATTAAGGGATTTGGTAATAAAAAATAAATAGAAACCGACTTAGAAATTAGTGGAAATGAAAAGCGATAAAACTAAATTATAGTAATTTGGAAAAAGCACTAAAAAGAATAATTTTCAATGTAACAAAAATTGTTTTAACGAGACCAATAGAAAACCCAAACCTACAGACAAAGTTTCACCCTGATTGGTCCATCCGTCGCAAAGCTGTGGCCGGCAAAAAAAAACAAAAAAGCAACATCAGTTATCAAATAAAATTGAAAATACTTATTAGTTATAACATATAGGTATGAACCCCTTGACATAGAATATATTTGAGCCGTTTATTTTGAAAATGGCCTAAGTCCATTTTCCAAAAAAATCAAGTTTGCTGTTTTAATATTCACATTTCTACCTTAGATTTGCATTTGGATATAAATTGTAATTAATAAAAAAATGGAGTTAGGTCACTTTCAAAATAAACGGCTCATTTATATGTACATGCACTTAATTGGAAAAGTAGCTACGATCGAATTTACGGCATATCGAAATGGTATACTGATATGACAAGTTAAATAACATATAAAATATATTTATAAAGTCATATAAACTCAGATTTATAAATCTCCATTCTGTTTTACTTCAAAGTTGACATTGACCGAATTTCCTTGACCGAAGCACCGATTGAAATCCGCGACTCGATATATCAAGAATCATGACTGTCGTCGAGAATATGACTAGTCGTTTCGTCAATTTAATGATCTGTTACATAACCAACCAGTCGACAATGTAACTAATTGGAGCACGAAAATGTACAAACGACGAGATATCGCTGTGTCATCCAGTGAAACGTAACGTACGTATGCAAATATGCAGAAGATGGCAAGATGCGATATATCTCGCGTTTCTATGTGCGTTATCCAATATAACACAATGACGACGTCAGCACGAACGATCTTCCGATCGCTGATGTGTGACAGAGAATTAGAAACAATCCGACAAGACGATTACGCTCTCTCAACGTCACTTCGTTCTTTATCCTACCTAATTATCTACGATTGGAGAAAGTCAACGCGAGAAAACGAATTTTAAATATGTGATACGTAGTATATGTATGAAAAGTGAAGTTCGATTTCTTGAATATATTCGCAAAGGTGAACGTACAGGGTGTCTCTTTTTAATCTTTAAATGCGATTATTTCGAAAAATATTAATTATTTGTTAAAATTTTTTGAACAAAACATATTCTACCTTGAAGGGAACATTCAATGGTAGACCTTTTTTCCTCTGGGTGGAGGCGCCTCCGAGATTTGAAGTTGACCTTTGATTTTTTAAATGGAACCATATATTTTTGTTATGTCAGACATGTAGCCTAGCTGAAGACGAATCCATCGACATGCATTATGTTGACCTTGAAATGTTATTTAATTATTTTTTTTTATTTTTTTTATTATTATTAATTTAATTTTTTTTATTTTTTTTTATTTTTTTTAATTTTAATTATTTTTTATATTAATTAAATTATTATTATTAATTAAATTATTTAATTTCGCATTTAAAGATTAAAAAGAGACACCCTGTATATATTTTTCAAAGGTTCTAATATCTTAGTGTCATCGTCGAGAGACAAAGATTAATACGAGTTCGTACGAAAATGCTTAATCATAAAAACACGTGTACAAAATGAAAGATGCGTGTATAATAATGATTATAAAATAATAATTAATGAATTCATGATAATAAAATGTAATATGCATACAGGGTGAATCACGAATCGTGATCGGTAGAGATTACTGTGTTATTAGTAGTCCGATTAAAAATGTTTTAATCAGCTTTTGCATGGTTTTAAAAGAGCTTTAATGTGATTATAAGAAATTATTTGTCAGTTCTTTGAAACGAGAAAAAATTTACAAACTCTGTATTACAAAGAGCTTCATTTTCGATAAAGTACTCTTTCTCCATGAAAGAACTTGAAACCATGCAAAAGCTGATAAAAACATTTTCGATCGGACTACTGATAACAGAGTAATCTCTACTGATCACGATCCGTGGTTCATCCTGTATAATATTAAATTTTCATATAATAAGTAAAAGTAATATCAAATAGATTTAACTACATTTCAAAATAAGCGATACAAGTATCTGCTAAGTATATCGTGCTACTTGATACTAAAAAAAAAAACCTTACTTCAATTACTTCGAAAAAACGATCAGTCGAATGTATTTTTTTCTTAATAAAGCGAGATAAAAATTCGATATAAGCATGCTCGCGTGCTCATTACGCCCATCTTCGAAAGCGCGATACTCGATCGTACCGATCGATCGATAATACGGTTAATTAAAATAATAATCAAGCAACATATTCCAAGAGTGTAGAGCGGAAAAGAGAATTTATAAAATGTCAATGAACGAACGAGGATAATGATCGGCTTGAACGACACCGATCGAGTTCCGCTTTCCGATCGATATTCGATACTCTTTATCGATCTCGCGAGAGAGCGATGTAAATAAAAAGGATGAAAATGGCGGCTCAGGCACGATTAAACTCGGTATACATAAAATCACGTACGATTGAGATAAAGGAATTAAAAAAAGGAGAGCAAAGAGAGAGAGAGAGAAAACGCACGGAGTTCTTTACCTTTTCCTGACGTCAGAAGCGTAAAATCGGGACGGTAAATATTATCTTACGAAGACCGAGGTGATAGCGGATGCTGACTCTCTTTCGTTCAAAAAGAAACCTTCTTAATACGAGACAAGATCTATATTACTCGTCGTATCGTTTGTTCAATTGCACAATTTATAAAAAAAACAAATTGTCCAAATGGGTTACTAAGGAACAAGTGATATAATACAGAGAGAATATCCAAAAATAACTGACATGATATAAAAGTTTCAAATGTTTGTAATATATATAGGTACATGCACGTAAATCATGATAAAAGTTGAGATCTTGATTTACGACTGGTCTCAATTATAAACTTTCGGAGAGAAAATTGTAAATTAGTACAACGTAACGTAAGATTTATATCGATTTATCGAGATAACAAGAGAAAAAGGTACCGGCAAGGTGCGAGAGAAAAGGAGAGTCGTTTACGAGAGAGCATAGCTCGATCGCGCGTACGAACCACCGTATATGTACATTACATGTATACATGATGGTTGTATGCAAACGTCGATTGCAGAAACGTTATCGACGCAGCGCTGGCCCAGATTTTCGAATCAAGGCCACGATATGCACTCACACCTGACTTACAAAAAGGTGAATGACGGCGAAAGTATATTAATCGATGGAGCACGCGACCGAGCGCTATGCCTACGCAAAAATGACTCATAGACTTTGATCGGGAATCGCGTAACCATGAATTTGCGTGTCCTGGGAGAAAAATAGAAGAAATGATTCGAGCCTTAGCAATTTCGCCGAAATTATTTGACGGAAACGGAAATACGTAATCGTATTTTCAAATTCTTCCCTAATTTAACGCTGGAACTATCGAAGCGGCTAAAATTACTTGGCTATATTACTTATTTCACAATTCTGCAAATAATAATGTTAATTTCATAGATATTTACTATTAACCCTTTGCACTCCGCTGTCCCCTCTGAGGCACCATATTTCCAACATCATATCATTTAATTTCAAGTGATATATCATTACTTATATTATGAAAAAAATTGTTCGAGTTGTTGGTAGGTGAATTGGAGTAAAATCTGTGAATATAAAAAAAATGGAGCGTCGAGGATCAGTCGACATCGTATTATCCTCAAAATCGGCCTTGTCGAGTCAGACTCGACGCGGAGTGCAGAGGGTTAATTTGATATTATCTATCAACGATGGTGAATAAAATGTTTGTTTCAAGTATTTGTCAAATAGATATATGTGATTCAAATAAGTATACGTTTAGCATCGATAGTTCTACTATTAATCGTACTAATTGTATACATTTAACGTTATTATCGCAAATTACTAATTTAGAATCAATACGATTTTTTTTCAAAGTGAATTAGACCATAGTTAATCTAAATAAATTAGATTAAAAGATCGTAGAATAAATGAAATTTAATCTAAATTATAACGGTTCAAACGAAATGTATTTTTAGAGTCGGACCAACCGAGTAGCGTTCTTTCGATCGAGGTTAGAAACAAAAGGCGAGATGGACGCGTAAAAGAAAAAAAAAGGCGGCTAAGGAGCGGCCCGAGCGTGAAGAGGAATCCGCCGGAACAATTTTATAATTATTATTCCTGGCGGCGAGCAGACCGGCGGTCTCGTCATTAAAAACACGTTCGCGAAGTTAACGGATTGGATGGCAACGAGCGTGAAATGCCATTTTTACGCGCAAGACGAGCGCGTCTCCTTGACGCACTCGCACTGACCGAATAGATATTTTAAAGGTAGTCAAAAATACGTCAAGAAAGATGCGCTGTCAAGCAGGATGCTCTTTAGAGAAATCATACAAAGTAGGAAACGACTAAATATAGACTTTTCGAAAAATATCAACCATTACAAAGACGAATAACCGAGTGGATGATTAATAAATAACAAATTCGATTCTTGTTATCTCGTTAAAGGAAAAAAAAAAAAGAATGACGAATGTGAAGACCGGGAAAAAAGATCGATTCAACGAAATTTAATCGATAACGTTAATACGTGGCTGATAATATCTAATTGAAATCTTGTTCCTTATTTGGAATCCATACTGCATTCCATTAATATCGAGAAACAAAATATTTCTTACGTTGATTAAATGACTCAATCAATCGATAAAACGTACTTATCGAAATTTCTATCGTTACTAATTTTTATAATCGCGATAAGTCCGAATCGATAAAACTCCCACTCGATGTGATAGGTCGTGCTTCTTCAGGGCGCTACTATTATCTATTTATCATTTTCTAGATATTTTCTCACGCGAATAAATGTCGTGTACGTTTACAGATGTCGTCTGTACAATTATAGACACGAAATCAAGCTGGCTGCTCGATTGTTTATCTATTTGAGGTTAGGAGAAGCACGCGATGCCCTTGGAGTATGTAAAAAAAAAATGGTGGAAAATAAAAAATTAAGTCAAGAGAGAGAGATAACGACGTTGTTTCGTTGTAGAAACAATAGAAGAAACGATCGAGGATAATACGAGATTCTTTCCCGAGACGAATTATCCAAAAAATGTCGGTATTCGCGATAACGCGTAGAAGAAACCTTGCCGCAAGAAATACATATCCTCCGTGAATAGCTACGTTACAATATCGGCGAGTTTGTCACGATAAAGCACGTTGAAACGTTTTTTCTGTCGATTCCAGAGATAATAATAGGAAACCTATCGTCATCGCGGTGATTCTAAAAGGATTAGAGCGTCTTTAGCGAAGCTCGTAAGGTTATTGTAGAGGTTCGTGCGAATTAAGAAGCTTAAGGCACGCCGAGCGAGTCTCGACATTTCGTTGAATATCGGTCTCGACGATACGATATGTGTATGTATTTCCAAGAATCTTATAGGTTAATATATTATGATTTAAATATATATCTACCAAATGAACCATTCACAAGCTAAAAAGGTTAACTTCATTTTTTTTAAATCTTTTTTTTTTATAAATTGTACTGCCAAAGTATTTGATCGATACTTAACCCTTTACAATCGAATATCCCTCTGATGGGAAATAGTTATATGTTACTTACTACTAATTGAAGAAATATCTGCGAGTACAAAAAAGAATAAACGTCGAATGCTACTCGACATCGTATTGTCACCGAAATTGATCTTGTCGAGTCACACTCGACACCGAGTACAAAGGGTTAACTTTTTATATTTCGTCAATTTTCTCTCCTTTTTTTTGGAATTAATCAATTTGCCATATGACCAGCTCAAATATTTGTTTATATTATCAACGAAACGTAACTATCTGTACATCATCGTCCGAATAATACACAAGATATAAAATCATACTTAACCTCTTAATGCACGCGTGTATAGTACGCATGGAAGATACAACGGAATATTTATGCGTAGAAAGGAAAAGAGCGAGAAATCGAAATCGTTCGCGGAAAAATGTCGGTCGTCGTGTTACGGAAAAACGATGTAGTTTATCGTCTTACGTAACACACCTTCGTGCACGTTCGTGGAATCTTAACGAAGAGTGATCTCTTCCTTACGAAAATGACATATACGTTGCATATATGTATCTACATGTCACGTGTGTTTTCGGAAGAAACTGTCGAGAAAAAAGCTCGACCGGCTCGACGAGCTTTGCTCTTTGTTTACATCGAAAAAGAGAAGAACACGCCCGGGTCGTTCGAAAAAACGCGCGCTTTTTTAATTACGCCATATCGTCTTACCTCGCGATCAAATCCTCGACGCTGCCATGTCAAACCACGAGAACGTTTCTCCTTAAATATCGTCCTGTCTAAAGAAACGTTGATTCTCCAAAAGATAGCCCTTGATCGTAGATTATGAAGATAAATGACGTAGTTTCTTTTTTCCTTCCCTTTGGTACGATCGAAACAATCTCGATGTAATCAGCGGTCGGGAACGCACCACTCACAGGAGCCGTTGTTTCGGTGACACTTCCGCACGGATATACGCGAACGAGTCTGAATCGACCAATGAGAAAATCGAAAAGTCGAGCCAGCGAAAGTCTACGAACGAGATAGAAAGAGCTAAAGAGATGAACGGATTAAAGAACGCGGGCTGGCCGTTAAAACGTCGAACGAAGGGGACCGAAACCGTCCGAGAAAAGTTTAGCCAAGAGGATGGGATAATATTTTCACGTAAAAGTATAAAGAAAATCTTTTTAAACGAACTTCAGAAAAGACACCTGTCAAGCACGCGTGTGTTCTATCTACTCCGCGAGAAGCGCAGCGCAACCGCGACAAAAGACTCCTACGAACTGTCGCACCGCGCTAGACTGACCGACAGGTAACGGCTTTCGCGCGAGCATTCGCTTCGGTACTTTTCGCCCGGTGAGTTCCCCCTCGTGTTCGTTCGGCTCTTTCCGTCGTAGCTCGAGTAAGATCGGCCGCGCTCGAGTATGAACGTTCGGTAGAACGAAGGGACGTCTCGTTTGACCGATGTCGCGACACCGGGTTCCGTTCGATGAGAAACGTGTAAGAGACTTCGATACGGGAGAAATAGAAATTTGCTCGATCGATACGACCATCTTTGGGGAAAGGGATAGCTCATTGATACCTCGATGCTTATTACAGCGTGTAAGTTGGACGGAAAAGGTAAAAATGGGACGTGTGTTTTGTTAGAATTCAACGAAGAGAATCGTTTCGATCGCTTTCGATTATTGCCACTGTAATTCGATTTTTCGATTTTGCTTGGACTAATATATACGGGGTGTTCTATTTAATTCGATCGTTTGAAATTTCATCTTTTTAAATGATATTATTATTATATTATAATTAACCCTCGCAGTAACACCCTTTCTTTGTCGTTTATTACATGGCTTAATTACCTTTGTCAAAAGCAATATTTCGTGCTAATTTATTATTTTTCACCACGGTAAGTCAACAATAACAGTAATAATAATAATGTTTGGGAAAGAATTAAGTTATTAGAACGCAATCAAAATTATTTATTATTATAACTCTGGGGTCTCTTAAACCTCGGTTGTTACTGTGAGTGTTAAATAATAATAATATGTATCGGACAGACGTTCTTTTTTAAACATCTTTTTATAATTTTTAAGTTTTAGATTTATTTTTCTGTCGTCTGTTTCTTTTTTCTAAAAAAGTTAATTATTTTTATATCCTTCCCAAGATGTAATTAAATATAACACTCCATGTAAAAATTTCTTCAAAGTTTCTCACAAAATCGAATCGGCTGATTAACTATGAATCTTCTCACAGCCTGAATTTATCGTCAAGGTGCATCGTACAAACCCGTATCTTCCCGCCAAGTTATACAATGCTTTTAACCTTGAATAACGTACACCCCATAGATACTGGTACCTTCTTTTCATCGAGTTTTAAATTTAAATCCCGACTCTCCCAAGAAAAGTAGGGGATTCAACCGTCATTGAGGTCTTCTATTGAAACCCACGTAAATGCGGTGGTAAGAGGGCATTGTGGAACGAGGGTATATCGACTACCGAGAATTATACGTGAAACGTTATCGTGATCTTCTGTTGAGAGAATAAACTACGCACTGGCAAATACTGCACACGAGATATGGCGTACGATACGCGTTTCAACTTTTTTTGTTACACGAGGTAATATGGCCTGATAACGTTCTAATCGGATAGAATAATACTATGGTAATATTAATGCTATGATAATAGTGATTATATTGCATAATATAAATATAATTATATTATGATACGTAAGTATCCATGATTTTGCATACTTGGAGTACCGTAATAATTTTAAACATTTATTTATAAAGTATAAAGTTATTTAAAGTCTTATTTGATAGTGATTCATTTGATCTATAATTGTACAATACGTATACACACAGATAATATCAGATAATCTCCTATGAGCATCGCAAATATCTAGATCCCCGTATCTATAAATCCACGATAGATTTAGTAAGCGCGATCACATTATTGAATCCCATCAAAGCGAAACATTTTTTAACGATTAATCGCATTCATTGTAGATTAAGATAAATTAAAAGACAATCGTCGCTTATCAGTAGCGATTAGAAAGTATTCTCTGAGTTTTCCATTAGGAGATAAGATCGACTCGCGTTCCCATAAATGGAACTCGTTGATTATTTCATACGCATTCTACACGCGTCATATAAGTAAACGTACCGTGAAGATATAATTTAGAGTCTTTTTCTTGAGCAAGGGTCGATTAGGATTCCCCGTGACGTCATAATTCTTACGATTCGTTTAACCGTACCTAAGGTCGAAGCCTCGAAGGAATATCCAGTGAAAGAGATCGAGGAAAGGAGACTCCGAAGGGGCCAACCTCGAGGAAAGGGTTCATTTCAAGGTCATACACCAGGATGCTCGATCTTGTCGTAAATCAAGATTAATATGATTCGAGAAGAGAGAAACCCCGATTCTCTTTAATACCACTGCTGGTAGAGATATCTTTAATCGATCGAACGCTATCACCCGAGAATTTCAGTAAACCCTCGTTGACGATGACAATTTATAATCATCCAGCACACTCTTGGTAATGGATAACTCTTCTCCAAAGTGATCTCTCGACCGAAGTATTTCAACAACGTTGTCACGCACGAATTTAACGACTTCGGAGTTCGTAAAAGTTTATATCTCTATTTCGACCATATGTCCACTAGACGTGATCTATTACGTGGACACGATCGTTAACACGTTCACGCACAGTAAAAATTTCAGTGAGTTGCAAAAATAAAAAAAGCCATTTTTTGTTAAATTAATTGCGATATCTGGAATTTGATTAGACACACTTTGTAAGGGTAGTCAGATTAGCATATTTTAATAATTAAATCCAATAAATACCATAGCATCCACGAAAATAAAAATAATTTCATTTAAAATTAACTGAACAATAATTGCTTTCAAATATTAATGCTACAGCATTCGTGTCATTCTGCAACACAATGAAAACGAATGCTGTAGCATTCACGTACGTGTTAACTTACGATCGAGCGACGTTACCCTGATTCAAAAATTTCTTTGACTAAAAAAAAGAGATAAGTATACCTAATATATCTTAATCTTCGCTTGAAATAATTTTTAGACTATCGTCCCGTTTTCGCTCAGTGATTGGAATCAAAGTGGAGCTATTCTAATGTCAGAAGTCTTACTCGTATGTATACATAGGTGCATATATATATGTATATATATCTATATATACGAGCACTCTCTCTATACACATTGGACAGGTGGCAGATCTAACGGTTCGCCGACACGGAATTTCTCTCGTAGCTCATACGCGAACCCGGACGGATTTCCCTGCGTCTCCGTGGCATCGCTAACTCTATGCCTCGTTTATCCTACCTCTCCTTTAGGAACTCACCTCGTACGCGCGGGCGCGATGCTTTCTCTAACGACCATTAACGAGCTAGTAATCGATTGCATAAATTTTATCGAGGTCGTTTCTCGTTCGATCTCGCCGCCTCTAATCGACTTTGATCGATGCCAGATTTTCCAACATTAGCGCGGGAAGTCGAGGCAAGTTCTATTATCAGATTTGTTTTATTAGTTCCTCGTTGGTGAAACCTTACGCTCGTTCTGTCAACGTATTTAAAGATTAGCTTGGTATTTCTTTTTTTTTTGTGTGGGTCTATACATCGGCACATTTTTTTATAGAAGAAATATGTGCGTGTGCGTTTACTTAGGATACGTATGACGTTGATTGTCCGTTATAAAGTGATGTATGTGAGTATAGGTGTAGTTAATAAGTATATTGTACTTACAAGGTTGAACCGAGTATTGTGACAAATTGGAAATTACCTACACGGTATTTCACTTTTATTGAAGAACCTTGGAATTTCTTTTGGTTGTTTCTAGTAATTTATGGTAGGATATAGAATTTTGTCTGATCATATTTTTTTACGATACTTTGATTTCACAGTTTTATTATCACATTCTAGTGTATCATGTATTTATGGTACACTTAGGGCAATATATTTATACTTACTTATTTATAAAAGATGTATAAAATAAATGCATACGCGATATACATTACAAAAGTAATTAACTTCGTGATATTATGGACTGCCCTAAGTATGACTACTTCATATATAGATAATGTTAGTTATTTCTTAGTGTGAAATTTAAAGGTCAGAGAAAGAAGGGAAGTTATGACTCGACGATAAAATATCGTTCCCTCGTGGACATTTCGTAATTCGATGTGCTCTCGCGAGCGTCGACGGAAGAATGCGCTCGCGAGTTCGTCATGCTTCCTACGAAAATGAGAAACAATGCGCAATGACGAGGAGAAGGTGCGGCAATGCGGAAAGAACGGAGCATTTTCGTGGCTCGATCCCGCCGTGCCGGCGCACATTGTCTCTGGAAGGTGAAATCGTGCGAATCGTAACATCTTTCGGAGATATCTCTTATGCGATAATAATATTTCCGTACGTATTCTTGTCAAACGTCTAAAGTTACAGGCTCCAGAAAGACAAAACTAGAAACTTGTGAACGCTTACTATCTACTCGCAATAATTTTATAGTAGGTAAATGGAGGAAGAAATAGAATATTATTGATGCGATGTAATAAGAACATACGGTGGTTCACGAAAATATTCGGACACCCTATAAAGCAGAATAGTGATTTGGGCCGATTTCAGTGATTTTTTATCTTATTCTACAATATTTAAGCATTTGTAGCTCGGAACAACGTTAACCTTTAGGGGACCGGAAAGCCCCGAAAGGGGCTTTGTATAAGTCCTTCAATTCTACGCAGTATGTTGGTTATATATATATAAAAAATTTTGGAAAAGAAATACCATCATTTTCATGACGAAATGCCGGTCCTCTAAAGGTTAATCGATTAATCTTTAGTCGATAATCGATGAAACGAACGAAATAATTTTTTCTATTTTCTTTGTAACTCCGCAGATTCAGATTTTTTCAAAACAGTAAAAATACAAAATATAGTAGACTAATCTTTCTATGTTCTTGCAAAAATTTAAGTCATTTCGAATACTTTCGTGAGCCACTGCTCCATAAAGACGATCCAAAGTCTCTAATGAAGAACCTAAAAAAATATTTACCAACACCCGAGCTACCAGCATTCCTTTAAAAATTCAAGACCCCTAACCTACCCGACTCGAATGTAGTTTCATACCCACGATGTTTCTTGTTTCAAAATTTCCTACATGTCTGAAAAACCGTATGAACGCTATTAGAAACGTCCGATTTGATTGAAAAAACCGTAGCACGCGATCGAAGAAGAACGTAAACATAATAATAAGACTATCTTCAAGTTCGACGCGTATCGTGACGAGAAACGTGACGTTATTGACGAGAGAGAAGAAGGTTAAATAATAATAATAGGAAGCGGTCGAGCGTTATGACGGGAAGGACGTAATAATAAGACTAGGAAAGATCGAGAGCAAGCACGAAGATGAAGAAGGAGGATGTCCATAATCTCGTGCCGGAGGACTTAATTATCCGTTCGCCGTCGATCATACCGCCTCTCGAGTTAGTCACAGTCCAATAATTCTCCCGTTGTTGTCTCGTTGTCGTTCACGATAGACTTACGTCATATTTCTCAAAACGTCGATCGGCTACGGGTCTCGAAAAAAAAAGAACTTTCCGTACGAACAGTCACGAAAGTTTACCGATCTCGAATGAAAAGACAAAACGTTAGAATCGAGATTGAGAGAGAAGCAGCGGATGATTCGCAAAAATTTACCGTTAGCCCACTTTGTCGATAGTTTACCGATATCGCAGATATGCTGTATAGAAACGTTTGAGAAGAAATAGAAATTTAAATAATAGATAATTACAAAGGTGGTCTGAATAGAAGGAAAAAAACTTTGGTCTTTGTCGATTCGATACGGGTTATTTAAAAATTCGACAAAGAATCTCACTAAATTTTCTACTCGCCGCACAGTGTAATATTTTGGCAATCTAGGTAGAATTTATTATTCAAATCATATTAAAAGCGGCAATTTGAAATTCATACGGTTAAATCGATATTTCAATTTTTTTCACCTAGATTGCCAAAATATTACACTATGCGCCGGTTTAATACTCACAATGTTTGGTTTTATTGAAATAAATCCACGTCTCAAAGAATTGATAGTCTTACAATCATACGAAATCGTCAGTCGGTTTGTTTAACGACAGATACGTTATGTTATTCGTTCACAAATTCAACAAAAAACGTCACAAAATTGTACATTTTTCTACTCACCGGCCTATCCCAAAGAAACGATGCAATTTTATGCCCATGATGTATATTTTTTCGAAATAAATCCCAGTCTGCACAATTCGATCGTTGTGGAAGCGATCATAAAACGGAGCACCAACGAAGGAAACGACGTCTCACGAAGGTGTAGGTACAACTAACAATAAGGGTGCCTCGCGAGGGTCACGCATGGTAGGTACAGCACAGCCGTTGGAAACGGTCACGTGCCAAAACACCGGTAGAAACATCTGCTTGCTCGTGCAAGAGCGCGCGCCGGTAAACACGTTCGCGGAGACTCAATTGCTTTCTCTCTTTCTATCGTGCTAGAAGAAGAACGAGGAGAAGAGGAAAGGAGAGCGACGCCATTGCTTGGCACGATCGAGCAAGAAGAAAGCGCTCGATCGAAATCTCTTCTTCCACGATCTGATTCTCTTCAAAATCATCTCCCGTTCTAACGTTCTCGATAAATGTTCATCGAACTTCTCGATTGGGAACATCGAAGTTTCATTTATTACTAGATCAATATTTTCGTGACGTATGAGTCATTAGTTGATAAAATAATTAACTTACCGTGTCTATTCGGTGAAATTAATAATAAATAAAGCCAATGTTGAACAGAATTTTTATTCTTAGAAAATTGAACAAAGAAAGTCACGGTATAGGATTCAAAGTAAACAGCTGTGCTTTAAGAATAGTCCCCTATGTTTATTCGAGTACCAAAAAAGTGGGAAACTTTATACCCTACCATGTACTAAAGATTTAAACGACTTTAGTGGGCTAAAATTATAAAAAGATGTAGGAAATTTAAAACTTTGACGAATTCATTCAAAAATTCTTGATATCAGCTGGATCGAAAGCTCGAAGCATTTAAATTCTACAATTTACAATAAGCATTCTTTTATCTCACTGACCGTATTAAACATACATAGGAACAGATAGAATAAACGATCGTATATTCTAAATTCGATGTAGCCTTTAAAATTTATCGTCTATTTAATTCCGATTTAATCGTCGCATATGTAATTAACGTTATCGCTGATTTTCAGGTTCAGAGGATACATTAATCGCTTTCTACGTCCATCGTTAGCGTGTGTATGTATATAAGAAGATCGAAGTCAGTAAGAAAAGGAAACGGATTTGGCTTATCGAGCGGCCTCGAGGATCTTGGAAAGTCGCGGTGAGAAAGAGAGAGAGATTCGTGTCCCGGTGAGTGTCTTACAAAGATCGCCGACGAAGCGGTACAGGAATTCGAATCGAACGCGTAGAAACTCTTTCTCGTTTACGTTCCTACGGTTGCGTTTAATTGGAACGGAAAGTCGCGAGACTCGTACCTTTTATCAACGACAGTTACTTCGGTTTCGTGCCATACCCTACTCTCTCGCGATAAGATTCTTATTTGCGTAGAGATTGACACATGGAAAAAATAAGTATGTCTAAGGCTCCATATTGAAGTTTGTTAGGATTAGGAGATTGTTAATCGTTAAAAATATCTATTTATTAAGTCGTTCGATAAGTTCATGCTGATCTCTAACACGTTTATTCACGAAAAGAAAAATGAATTAGATCGTGAAGCAGAGCTAAGAAAGAAAATAATGTTATAATTGATTTCAATCATAATAATCATTTCAATAACGTGAAGTTACGTTGCAACATGTTACATGAAAAAATTAATAATTACATGAACGGTATAAAACATTCGCTTGAACGATCCCGATCCCATAAGAATACTATTATCAATTTATCGTTCCGTTACTTTAAAGCTCGAACCGAATATGTCAGTCAATAAGAAAGAAATGTCAAATGATTTGTCATGAGAATATAAAATTAATTGAAATGAATTGTACGAAAGACCGACGAAATAATCGTATCCATTAACGTACCGTGTTTTACCTTATCGAACGTATCTCTGCTCGAGATAAGGACGAAGATAAGAACACGAATATGGAGAAAACTCGCGCGTGCCTAACGAGTATGCGCGTGGCACGATTTTCCTTCTAGGAGAGGAAAAACCAAAGAAGAGGAAAAGTGACACGAAAGGTAATACGTAAAAAAGGTCGCTGAAGTACGCAGGAGCAACAACGAGTTTTTTTTTCAACGAGGCCGACTACCTACCAACTGACAATGAGTTGTATTAAGTCGTTCAAAACGAGTTAAGTAATATATGTATGCTCTTATAATTAAAATCGTATCGCTCGTGATATTTTGCTTCTCGTTCGTTTATTTATAACAGTGATGCATACGTAAGAAATTGTTTCCATTAACTGCAGGATAAATATTAGTTCATGTTTTAATAAATTTCAATCACCGTTCGTATGTTTGTAAATATTTATCAACGAGATAAATTACGAAATGTGTATGTGCGTGAGTACGAGTACGCTTTTTCACATATCAACGTGTGTATGGGTAATGTGAGTTGCCCCTGGAAGCCTACAAACCTCTGCACCGAAGTAGTCACGCTTGCGCGGTTATCATGCGGCAGGGGCACCGCGAATCCTGCTAGATTTCTAAGCGCTTTACTTCTTTTTCTCTCTAATTTATGTCAATTTTATTTATATATTAACAAAATAATCTAATATATAATATTATTCTATATTAACTTATTTAAAAATTCTGGAACGAATCTACCAAATTTAATCCTTAGGATTCAGTGTCGAGTGTGACTCGACAAGATTGATTTTTATGGCGACACGATGTCGAGTGGCACTCGACATTCTTTCTTTTTTCGTATTAGAAGTTTTTTCTTCAATTGACCTATCAACAACACGAAGATATTTTTGTTTCGATAATGTATCGTGTAATAAATGATTTATCGTTTTAGAAGCGACATTAAAGTGCAAAGGATTATAGATAGAATTAATTATTGTAAATGAAAGTATTTACCAATAAGACGGTCATATAGATATGCATAAGGTGTCGCCTTGAAAGCAAAATCGAAGAAATCGGCGAGCACCTGATACGAAAGGAAAGACCTAAATTCGAAAGCGAAATTATTCTTTTCGCAACGGAATACAAAGCCAATACCAGCACGATCAGCTGGTATGAATTACACTAGGTTAACACCGCCTACAGCGATATGCCACGTACGATGCATCCTGCAAGCACAATTTACAAGGTAAAAGTTAGAAAGCATATATCCGGCGAGCATGTATCGACGCTTCCGAAACTTCCTCGGCTATCATTTGCAAGATTTCTTCGGGATTTCTTCACAAAGAGTTCGAGCCTTCGAGATCCTGCCTGACTATCTCGTGAATCTCATACGCGGGACCATAGTTAGATCTTTTTTTTTACGTATTCTCCTTTCTCTTCCCCAAACGTGTCAGACGACAGTGATTACTCGAGACACGATAATTATATCTTCTTGATCATTTTTAAGATAATGATGCAGAATTTCGTTAGTCGAGCATTACGTAAATCGAGATAGGAGGTGAGACGTTCTTTGAGAATTTTAATTGGAATTTTCTCAATTAAGATTAAATATCGTACGAAATGTAAAGAGTTTTTTTTGGCAAACCAAAGTATCACGAATTTGTGCAGTTGATTATGCAGATACGAATGCATGCGAGAGATCAGCTACGTGAACTTTCCACGAAATATCTCCACCTTCTCTAATCAAAATCAAATCTTCTCGGTACAACGAGGACAACGTTCTAGGATAATGAGGACATTCTTGAAAAGTTCCAAAGTGCAATGTCTCTATGTACGTATGTATACACGAAGGATAAATTGTCTGAGAACAGTGTCGTTCTCATAGACGAAGACGGCGGTGCACCGTGCATGAGACTGTAAGCAAATGCCCGTAATTAATTGCAATTATAAATAATTACCATTCACGGAAAAAGTCCTCCTACTTGCGTAACACGATTCTTCTCTATCTCTCTCTTTCTCTCTCTTGCGACCTACGTAGAAACTTTTCTTCTTCCTGCACGACCTCAGACGTTGATCGCTTATCGTTTCCAACGCCGCTTGCAAATTATTTCGTGAAGAGGGAAACTCGGGTTAATGAGTATGAATGTAGACAAAGTAGCGATTACGGAAAATCTCGTCATCTATTATGAATATGATCAGCTGTTGGTAAAATATTACAGAAACAAAAGTGAACGTGTAATTAATTAAACCAAATTTTTGGGGATATTTTGAATTTTACTGTATAAATGTTTATTGGGATAAGGAATAGGTTCATAATAAACTCGCCATTTTTTCTTCCTAGACATGATCGACTAGCGATCTTTTCTTAGAGCATGTTGCGAATGTAGAACGAAAGATCGTGAAACGTTACTTTAATAATCCGTATTCGCGTCCTTAAAATCGTACGACGATAATTTCCGGTGAAGTAGGTAATACGTGTCTCACGGATGAAATTGCTTCTTGCGGTCCCGTAATATCTATGCAATTTTGCTCGACAAAGATACGCGTAGTTGGCAGCTGTACTGGTGCATACTTACTGATAATAAGTTCTGTTAACGTTACGTTTTCATAAACAAGGATGATTAATCATCTTTCAGTATATTTGATCCTAGCAAGATTCCCGATCTTACGTCCTTTTGATGCAAGGGACTTCAGTAATCCTTCCTATTCCTATGTCTAGTCCAGTTCGACATCTCATTTTGAATACTCGATAAAAAATTCATTTCTACCCTTACTAGATACAAGTAGGAAAACTTATCGAGTACATTAATCCCTCGCTATTCGCATAGATTATGTTTTTGATAAAAACGAATACCGAAGCGAAGAGAAAGAGAGTGATAGAAAAGCTTTTCTTTTTGATAACAACAAATGATTTTATAATGTGTTAAATTAGAATAATTTTAAGTAAATAAATTTTCAACATAGACAAGTTGCAACTAACGAACTTTAATCGTAGGTATATATTGTCGTCATTTGATAGTTTTTGTTTGCTTGATCAGTTGCTATGTACTTATTTATTGTTAGTCATCTTTATACATGCACCACGAGATCCACGTTCTACGCTTTATTTGAAAAATTCAAACACGTGGAATTTTGTTTAACACTAGATTTACGGACTGAGCCAATTTGACTCATTAAAAATTTGATTACTATATATATATGAAACTTTACAATTATTTAAAAAAAATCATACGTGGCTTTTTAGTTAAGTAATGAAATATATGTAAATGTTGATTCCTCTTCTTTTCTTTCCTCTTTATATTCTTTTTTTTTACTTAAGTAAAATAAGTAAAAATAGGTATATAAACAACATCCGTAAATCTAATGTTAAACCCGATTTAAATCCCTATTAACCGAGTTTTTCGATTATCCGAGGCACAGTCGGTCCACAATAGCTCGAATAATCGTTGTTCAATTTTATATGAAACACAAATCAATTTTATATAAAACTTACGACGAGAAATTAATATCTAATTATTATATTGACAAGCTTTTAAGGATATCTGAGGAACGTGAGTTATCGATTATCTCGAATTCCACGAACTCGCTTTAGGTGGATCGAAGGGGTTAAAATTGTTGTCGCGTTCGACGTATCTAAATTCTGCAAGTGCAAACGTCGTCGCGGGTTTCGCATTGGCGACACGCGCTCTTTTGGCACGAAGGTGCGAGAAGAAGGCGCGACGTTACTCGATGTGCCTTGTGCCACGCCTGCGAAACGCGCCGGAGAAACGAGCTTGGCAAAAGCGCAAATTGCGGATGGCCGCCACGCCAGGATACACCGTTCGCACGTTCTATGTATATGTACGCTCGACCACGACTCTCCTCGATCGTCGTCCCTTTATTGAGCATGCAACGCGTTGCGTTTCCGCCAGGCCGATAGGCTTGCTCGGGGATATCGATTCTTATGACTTTCTGAGACCTTCTAATCGTCATTGAAACGAGAGATCTTGCAATTTTTATCTTATGAAAGGGAAACATATGTTGAATGTGATGTTAGGAAATCTTTAAAAAAAGGAAAATGTTTCTTAGTAGAAAAATAGGATGGGAGAAATGTTTAGATATTATTTAGAAAGCAGGTGTTATATATTAATTATAGGAAAAGATAAGAATTTTTTTGAAAGTACTCGACACTTTTTTCTTTACTCGTTGAAAGCAAAAATAGAAAATATAAATATTGAGTATAAACATAAATCATATAAAATTATAATGTATATATTTTTTTATAGTAAAATGAAATTATCGATGCGAACGTAATTAAAACGAAAACATCTTAAGACATCTTCTACTTTACCAAAATGACCAAATACGTAATAGCAAGTTTCCTCAACGACATAATTACCATTCCGAGTCCGATGCTCGCTCGAAACCGATCGGATCGGCCGCCGAGTGGCATAGAAAGTGCGCTGTTAGGTAACCTTAACGCGATTCGATTATCGTGCGGCCTATCGCCAAGAAAACGGCCTATCGTTATTTTCCTCCGACCAGATCTCATGAAAATCGAAACTCGACCAGTTTCTGTTATCGTTGTTTATCGCAGAGCTTCGATTATGATTTCTCTCCAGCAAAAAGATTTACGGATTCGCGAGTCTTCTTGTAATGCTACTGAAATTATTACTCCAGAATACTGAATCATATGGAAACGTTCTATACGATATTAAATAATATACAAGGTGTCCTAGCTAAATAAGGCCACCTAAATATTTTCTTTGTTTCTAAACCTTGATGGCTTACTTGGAATGGTTTAGAAATAGGTATGTTATGAAACAAACAATTTTTTGTTTGTTTAACATACCTCTACAAGTATGTCATAAAAGTTTGTCGCATCATTAGGAACAAAGAAAATATTTTGCTAACCTCCTTTAGCTGGGATACCCTGTACAACCTTTATTATTTTTGTGAAGCAGGACAGAATGTAAAAAATTAAGGAGAAGTAAGAACAAAGTTGAAAGTCGTTCAAAGTCGAGAAAGCAAGGACAGAATAAATAAAATTATAGTAGATAAATTTGTATGCAGTCTAAATATATATGATAATTATATATACATACACGTAAACTCATGCTGTTCAACAGTATAACTCAAGGAAATTTATTACCAAGATTGAGCTAATTGTACCAATATCTCAGACGATAATTATTGCATTTATTGAGATACCAATATCGTATTAGGAAGTATAATCAGTAAAATAATAACAGTTAATTTATTGATATCTATTATAACCCACTACCACGAAAAGAGCGTATTAAAATAAAGAAATATAATACAAATTTACTTTCACACATGCAGGCATTATAATATCTACTTTATGTTTATAATATACACGTATTTTTAATAAATGCATCCACTATACTTTTATCTACCTAAAACATAAAATAATACCAAGATAATATCTTCGACATCGAAGCTTTCAATACCCAAGAAAATGTTATATTTATACTCAAGTGCTTGCGAGAGGTCAGGATTCGTTTGCCTGCCGGACAACAATCGGCCATTAATCTTCGACCTCTCGCAGGTGGAACGGAGTAGGAGTAGTGTTTCTCCCATTAGGGAGAAAGGAGGAACGTGAGAGTCTCTGCCTTTCGGTAGCCGCTATCTTCCCTAAGAATTAACAATAGTTAATTGGAGAGTAAAAGAGCGACAGAGATTTCATCCTCTCTTCCCCTTTTTTCTTTTTGGATAAAAATCGAGTCAAGCGAAATGCGGAAAAAACGACACTATACGCGAATTAGAAAGTGGAACGTTATCTTATTACTTCAAAATTATGATATACGATCTAATTTATTAATTAGAGAATGTAAAGCGAAGGTATCTATTTCTAATTTCTTTTTTTTTCAATCTTCTCGATGACAAGTAAGACAATTGGGTTCCATACGCTGGCTGAAGTCACTGAAACGCGAAGATCGTTTCAAGGCTCCTTATATCATCGTTTTATATCTGTTCATCATTAGCTCGATTCATGTAACTTCCCCGACTGTTCGTAAGCGAGCCTGAGATTAATCTATTCACCACTGTAACGTCTAATTGTAAGAAATCTATTTAATTGCTTTTAACGGAACGAAAGAAATCTCGTTCAAGATCATCGTCGTTTTAGTATCCCAGATTAAAAGGATGAAATATTCGTATGGAATGCTCGAAATGTACGGTAGAATCTCGTTTAAAGGATTAAAATCGCGTTGGTCGATTTAAACGAGCCGGTCTTTCGTAGATCGAGCGTAGATAGCGTTGTACGGTCGCACCGTCAAAGTCTGAAAGGCGAAACGAGCCGTGTTCTACGCTTTATATGTCGTCCTCGTGGCAATTAAGAGCACTGACACGATTCCAAAGGAACTTCCACAGATGAAGAAAAAAGCCTGCGAGGATGATGCCGAAGGAAACGACACCCGATAAGGCGCAATCGTCGTGCAGCGATTCTGATTCACTCGACCTTCTTGCTTGTACCTACTTCTAGACTTTGGGTTAGATGAACTAGAAAAACGTATCTACGAAAAGAAAATGAGACAGAAACTATGTTCTCTATCTCGAATGATGTAAAATATTAACGAAATGATTCATTGACCTTTAAATTGTAAATGGGGTCCATATTGATAAGTTATTATATATTAAACCGTAAATAGAAAGTAATGATTGGTAGCATACTTGTAAATCTACAAAAAAATATATACAATGCACGAACGGTAAATATGTAAATAAAGTTACAATTTAGAAATCGTTGAAAAGATAAACACTTGGACAAAAAAAAAAAACATCTTGACTCGATCTCGAAACTGTAGAAAGATCCTAGAAGACTCTTATACATATAATCGTAACGTTTCATAAGGAAGAAAGATGCTCGAGGCTACGAGGAGCCTTCGCGTCGTTCTCCGGTAACAACGCGAAGACGACGAAGATTGTTGCTGCTCGAACAATGAACGTCGCGGAGAACGTGATGCCTTGAGAATGTTGATCTAACGAGAAGGAGGAGGATGAAGAGAGAAAAAATGTAGGTGTGTATGAAGAAAAAAAAGAAAGAAAGAACGAAGCGCTAATCGTCTCCTCACACTTGATTGTAATATAGCAATTACGATTCGCTTCGTTCCTCTTGTCTTTCCGTCCATCTCTAACGGTAGCAACGACTAATGATCGTGTAGTATTCAAATCTCTTTGAACGCGCAAGGACTCCTCCCGACTAACATCATCTTACTGACACCTATGTATGTTATCCTCTTCTTAAAATACCGTAAATCCTCCTCGCGTGCAATTATTAATAATACATCGCTGCTTCTAGGAAAGGAGTCTGATCTCTTTCTATCTCTATATTTCCTCTCTCTCAAGAACTCGACAGTTAAGTTAGACACCAGGAAGCGAAGACAGAAAGTGCAAATTTCTATAATAATAACTCGGTGGAAAGGAACGCGTACGAGCGATACGTGAAAATTTCCTCCAACGAGCTTTTACGTAAAACAGGAAACGGAATCGCTAGGTTTCCGAGACGTTTTGCGTTCTAGACGCAGTTAGGTACTACTTATCATTGCGGATATTGTAAGAGAGTTTAATATTCGTATTTGCATAGAGGGAGGAAAAAGAAAAAACTTTCAACTTTGTAGATCGCGAATCGATCGACTTATTCTATCGCAACACCATAATATAGGCTACGATTGATATTCGATCCTTAGTGTCGAGTGTGACCAGAGACCCGAAATAAGAGTTATATTTAAATTTCGTAGAAAAATCTTTATTACTCAAAATTGAGAATAACTTAAAGTTGTCATTAAATATTTTTGAGTAATAGATTTTGAAAATAAATATTTTCAAAATCTACATTTTATATATAACTCTTATTTCGAGTCTTGTGTGAGTCCAAATCACTAATTTTTTGTACATACATTGAACATACATTGTTATTAATGAGGAATCGATCAATTTGTTTCCTTTTACCAAAGTAATACAACTTAAAGTATCTTTTGTTTCAACCATCACTGATGTAAACTAGAATGATTCGAGGTAAAGAATTACGAAAGCTCGAGGAATAAATAAACTCGAAACCGGCGACAATTACGCGTTAACGGTTCAAAGAGGAGGCTCGTTTGGTGGGTAACTCGTGTACGGTATAAAAGTTGAAAACTGGATTTCATATTTAAAACAGGATCGAGAGATAGCATCACTGGAGACTATAAAGCACGTTATGTGAACGCGAGGGAAGTTCTTTGCTGGGTTTATGCACTCTCGAGACCGAACTTACAATTTTATCGGTTAGAAATAACGTAGAAGAAAGAAAAGGATTTAGAACGTTTAGATATCTTCTGACAGAGGCTATACATATTATATGTAGAAATGTATGTATGTATATACACACGTGTACGGTGATACGAAATATATGATCCGATGATGTCGTTTACCAACGAACGAAAAGCTCTCGTCCTACGTGTTAGCACGAACGGAATGCAATAACACGCGATAGCTTTTCTCGCAAACGGAGATGTCGATATCGGGGAGAACCAGGAGAATTTATTCGAGATATATCGCGCGTAGGACGTTTGTATTCCACTTGTCCGAGAGTGTCCGGCCACAGCTACAATTCCATTTACTTTTACCTCCGCTCGTCCTTCGCGCTCGTAACGTTCGTAACTTACGAAGGAAGTAGCAAAGCGAGAACGTTCCTATCTCCTATACCAGAAATGATTTCGATCGATCGATTCCTCGATCTCGGCTTCAAATTCTCTTCTCTAAGAATTCTCAGTTTACGACAGGTAACATATATAAATTTATTTAGATTATTCAGAAATCTGATCATGACGATTAGAAATTTCTTTTTAAATATTATGTTAATATTAATTCAAGTTTTGAATAATAGGTTTATGTAATTATTAACACTAGATTTACGGATGTTGTTTATATACCTATTTTTACTTAAATAAAAAAAGAAGAATATAAAGAGGAAAGAAAGAAAGAAATAATTGTAAAGTTGCATAAATATATAGTAATCAAATTTTTAATGAGTCAAATTGGCTCAGTCCGTAAATCTAGTGTTAAGCAATATTTAAAGCTATGTTATTGCATGAAACGTAAATATCAAAATTAAGAATTCTATAAAGATAATTATTAGACTTTGATCAAGTAATTAATTACGTCGTTTTCCCAAAAATATGTTTACCAACACAAGTAATCATTCTAAATAATTAAAGAAACAATGATTCCCATAATCTTTTTCACTCGTTCCACTTTTATAAATTTGTTTGAAACAGTGAAAACATAAGGGTACTGTCATAAAAGTCAGGACCGGGTCAAGAGCCCGATTAGCGCGAACTCGGGGTAGCACCTGCACCTTTTTAATCGTAAAGCTGACTCACCTGTTCTTGCGTGGCAGTGTCGTAATAGCCATGTTCAAGGACCCCTCGTAACGAGCGGCGTCCTTCTTCGAGCGTCGCGGAAGATCCACGCAGGTACCCTGCGTGAAACTGTAGGTCCTCCTTTTCTTAAGGCACAGCATCTTCCTGCTCGTTTCTTTTTCTTCTATCTATCTTTATTACGATCCGATAACGATCCTCCACCACCGCATGGTCCTACGTACTGGTCGGTCGTCCCTTTTACATCGTCCTTGCTCAAGGCCGAATGAATCTTGATCCTTTTCTGCACTCGATCCACGCTAATAATAAGAAAAACACACGAATACGTAGGTAGGATTTTGAAATATCGTTTAATTTTTTTCTGGTAACTCGCGTCCGATTATATCGATCACGCACTTTCGATATTCTCCAAGTTTCTCTTTCCGCGAGATGGAAGTAAATGAGAAAAGGCGGAAACTTCTGGTGGGAAAAAGAAAAATTAGAAGAAAGAATGAATGAATGGAAGAAGGAAAAAAAGAGGGAAGCTTAAAGTCGGCGCGCGTCGAGGCGCGTGTCGAGGCGCGACCTCGAAGAGGAGCCTCGAGAGAGCCTCGTCAGGCTCGTAGCGAAGTTATAACTGTACTGAACACGCTGCGCCGGGGGATCTTTCCACGAGCGCGAGTGCGCCCGGTGATAATGACCCCCACGAAAATTACGAAGGCATCGTCTTTACCAAGCCTCTATCCCTTCTACCTGTTTCTCTCCCCCCCCCCCTCTCCGCTCTATTTACTTTTTGTTTATACCTTATCCTTGGATTTAAATCATTGGTGATAATTGTTACATTAACAATTCCAAGCCGATTTTTATGTGGTTGGAATATGTTGTCAAGGTCACTATTTTAAACAAGTTTGTCTTTGGGTTCTAAGTGTAATTTAAACAAATATAAATTCTTAATGAAGCAAGTTATTGATGGAACTAAAATGTTAATTATTGTAGTATATACTGTTATAGATCTAAAGATTATTTGATGAGGTAAAATTTGTTCCTTAGAAACCGTAGATACAATTTTTTAAATATCTTGAAAATTAAAATCGAACGACGGTAACGTGTATAGGCAAAAGTTGTTTAGAATAGTGATCCTGATAACGTATTGCAAGGTAAAGAATGGATGGATAAACAAGAAATAATACAATTACTAGTAAGTCTCTTTTCGAATTTGTTATAGAATAACAGCGTTTTTAAATCAGAATGTCCCCTCTCGATTTGATGATTTACCATGAATCAAGTTCCATTTTTCAATATTCTTCTGTCGTGTCATTAGAGATTTATCTAACGGGACAAACTGAGTTTCACGAGAAAATGTTCCTTTATCGTATCGACTGGAATAAGGTCAATGGTAGATACTAGAGCAGATTGTTCGAGTTTTATCATCATGCGACTCTCGATCGAACTCTCTTGTTTTTTTTCGATGATCGTTCTCGCATTTTTCGTCTTCCATGTTTCCGTCATAATTCTTTCGGATTCTTATGGAGATGCTTATTATTATTATTTCCATCGTACGGTCGAAGTCCAATGAACGATCGTAGCGTGACGCGACGCGAAATAAGCGGGATCTTCGAATTGAAATGGCGACGACCGAACAGAATCTTATGGTCGAACACGTACGAACGCTTTTCAGACAAACGCATTGCTTACGGGTCTTACGAAACGCCGTAAGAAAGGCTATAAAACTGAACGAGAAGAATCGGGAGATCTTCCTGGATCTCGTTACGAGGATGACGTCGCGTTCTTGACCGAATTTAGTTAAAAATATTTAATACCTATAAACTATTCATACAAAAACTAATAATCTTAAGTTAATCTATAACTAAACTAAACTCAACTTAACCCTTTGCTTTATACTCTCGTGTGGGACTCGTGGTATAAATTTCAAGACGAAGATAAGAAGCAAGAGTCAAACTCATGGTTCAATTCTTACGAGTTTATTTTTTTATTTATTTGCTTTTTAGTATTCATTCGTCTGTTTGGATAAGTTTAATGCTAAATGTTTGCATTTAGTATTAAACTGCAATGCTGTTTAATACTAAATTTCTAGTATTAATTCGATCGAATGTTGAATGAAATCATAAAGCAAGGGGTTAACCTAAATTTGAAAAGGTTCGAGTACTGTGCAAAATGAAGATTAAGTTGTCCTGATATAGAAGTATTTCTTTAAAGAAACGGAAGATAATTTTTGTTGGTAGTTAAAGAAAATTAAATATGTGAAACATGTAAATTATAAGAGAAAATTTTCTGATTTACCTTCTCTAACGGAAAAATATCGATTGGAAATATTATCTATCGACTAATAACATCGTGATATACCACTTTTCAACATATGAGAAAATCGATTATGAATTATCCCTCGCGCTAGATCATAATTTCTCAAAGTTTTCGATAAATTTACATTCAAACGGAATACGAAAGCTAATCTACATAAATTACGAAATAAACGTACGTACCCTCTCGATAATCAACGCCGATCGACACATATTACAGTAATCATACTTGCAAATTAATATACAGAGGTTAATTTACGCGATACTCATCGGCGCATCGGTGTAAGAAGACGATACGAAGAATCTCGCGCGAACGAACACGGCGCCCTTGACTTTGTTTCTAACGACGAGGTTAGTGCAAATGTCACGTTGCGTTTCGCCATTTTCGTGTCGAAGGATGTGCCAAAAGAACGCATATCGATTATAAACAACAAACCTATCGATTCTTATGAAATTGCGTGTAGTACATAAAAGTTACAAATAATAAATTTAAAAATATCATTAATAATACTAATAAAAGATGTTTATAATAAAATAAATCATATATACAAACAATATAATCACGATAAATCAAATTATCGATAACAGTAAGTATACGAGCAACCATCCACTTAGCCTTACACTATTCCAATCAAGTCTAATTACATTAGGTACATATCCACTGATCGATCACCGAGCTTAACGAAGAGACAGAGAAAGAAAGACGATTGCATTAGACAAATTAAGCAGATAGGATATATGAGCGTGTATAAACTCGTATACATGACCGATCGATCGATCGTAAAGAAAAGGAACTATCTTGAAAAAAAAGGAAAAGAAAGATCGATGAAGAAGCGAGTGTTGTACGAAGAAAGAGAGAGAGAAAGGCCACAGCACGGTATATATCGGTATTCGAGGAAGGTAAGAAGAAGGACTCGTCAGCGAAGCGGAAATGCGATCGAGCGTACGTGCGCACGCAAACACACGGGCACGCACACGTGCGAGGGCATTTACACGTAAACGAGAGCCCCGCGAGAAGAGATACGAGACGGTCCTGTTAAGGCACGCGCGTTCGATCGCCGCCAGCCGCAACCTGCTGCATCTGGCTGATGTGCGCGCGAGCGTGTATGATAGGACGAGGAAAAGAGAGAGAGAGAGAAATGGAATTTTATTACGTTAAGAGACCAATCCTGTAAATATAAACAAGGTAGAAACTATGTCAAAATAATATGAAGTGATAGAAATATTGTATCGGTTCTAGACGATCGATTTTTTCAAAAACTAAGGCTGATAGAGATAACCGGGTTTCAGATGCATTTTTAGCAAGTCACGATCTATAATCACCTAATGGGTATAAAAAGAAAACTTCACTGTTGGACAGTGTTGTTAGCTAGAGTCGTTAAATAATATCCGTTTTACTATTTATCTATAATTTAATTACAATTTATTGTCTGATCAGAGAAAAAGTAAGCAGGATAATAAATGCAGATCGTTACAATTTCTTCCCAGAAATGGAAACAGTTTGTAACTCGATCTAACATTTATGTATTACTGAAATTAGTCTAATCGAGCGGAACGGAGAGTAGCCTAATTAAAATGTTTCATAAAAGTATGCATTTTATTTTATATCGTATAAGATACACGAGCTTCTCTATTGAATTGAGTATATACGATACTCGAGATTGTAAAAGAGTCAATTAACGGCGTATCGGTCATTATCATCTACAACTTATCTTCATTTAATGAGCATCTCGACAATTCCCGAGAAGAAAAAGAAAAATGCATAACTTACATGGCTAATAATAATTTCTTGCATGTTGGAAATATTCATCTCGGTCTAAGTTCTCTAAAATAAGTCTAGTTACAAATAAACTATTCATTAGAGTCTCTACTATTATTAATTATTTCGATGATCATAAATCAAACGCCGAATCAACTATCCTATCCTTCTAATTACCCAAAAACTCTAATTATCTCAACTGCAAAAAGTACTAGGGGAGTATAATCACCGGCTTTGATCACGATTCCAATAAAATAGAATGCAGGTGTGCGCGTAAAAGAGAGAAAGAAAGAGACATAGATGGAAGATCTCGCGTACGAAGACGTACGGTAATGTCGTGAACTTGTGCAGTCGGGTCCAGCCGTTGCAACAGAGGAGTAAGTGCAGTTATGTTGCACTGACCGCTAGGAGCATCGCAGGAGCAGCAGCATCGGTGGACCTACGAAACGTTACGTCCTCTTCGCTACCAGCCTCTGTTGCCATGCAACGCGACGCAGCAACGGAAAGTGTATCGGACCACACCGCGTTTCCGTGACACTGGCACGCGATGAAAATGAGCTTTATTAACGCGCACGAAGAAACCAGTTTAATTACCTTCGCTCATGGGTATAATGTTTGACCACCGAAACGGCATCATTTTACGTAAGGATTATCATCGAATGGGTGGACAACATCGTTCTGCAATCTGGTATCAACATTCTTGCATCGATTATGTCAAATTTTATGCTATACCCGTTCAGGAAAGCTTGAAAAATGCAAGAATATTTTTGTAGGATTGTGAGATTTGGAGAAATCTTTATACTCGCGTTTAAACACGAGTAAAGTATCATTGACTATGGCAGGAATTGGTCGATCACAATTGACAGAAAATGATTTAAATATCATGTTGGTTCGATACCCCTTCTTCCATTGTCACTTATTAGTATAAAAGACACAAGATTGAATGTGTTAAATGTCAAGATTTTAGTAGGTAGATCGCGACATATTTTTTTTTTAAAGTCGATCATTGAAATAAATTACTTGAATATTATTTTAATATAAATGGATGAAATGCAAAAACATTTTTACTTATTCCACTTTCATAATTATGGGCACATATAGAAATTGACAGTACCGGATTAAGCCCCCAGGGGGCCCTAGACAAAATGAAACTCGGGGCCCGATTTATATCATTTTGTTTTGTTTCTTGGCAACTTAGACTATCAACTAGAGGAATGTTTGTTATCAAAGTAATCAATATAATATAAATTTAATAAAAAATATATATATGCATAATTTTTCACAAGCACAGGACTCGATTGAATCATTTGTCTTATTTGTCTATAGGGTTAACCGCGTGAGGTATACGCGTTTGTTGACTGTTATACTTTAGTATGATGTCGATTCTTTATAATTTTATAAATGAATATAATACAAAACAGTAAAAAATGTATTTTATTTTACTTTCGAAATTGAGGTTATATATGCCCCACGCGAGCAATAGCTTAACTTTATTGACGCCAGTAATTAAGGGTTAATCCGGCTAGTTGGTCATTCTTAGGCAATGCTATATTCGTTAGAGAAACTTTAATAATGCAGGAATACGTCTGAAGAATCGTGAAATTTGGAGAAATCTTTATGCTTGCGTTAAAACACGATCGACCCTCTACTAAACATGATTTATAGGCGTCGGAAACGCGTTATTCCGCATACACGCGGTAATAACCGTTCTCGGAATAAATGTATGTCGAGGCTTCGTTCTACATCGCCGAATAGGAACGCAAATCGAGAGAGAATTAACGAGAGAGCGAGTAGTTGCGATTTTTTCGCTAGATCGTGATGGGTCACTGATAACTGCGGTGTCTTGGAAAAGGGGAATTAATACTGTTGAATCAATTATACGGTGGATACCGATCAAATATGGATAGAAGTTCGATGTGGTATGCGATCATCGGCATCGACTATAAAATATTCTTGTTACGAGCGATTATTCTCTTACGTTAGCGTCGATCATCGAAACTGGACGAGTAGAGTAAAACGATACCTTAGCATAGATATTTTCTCTTTCAAAACTGATACGGACGTACTTCGGCTCGTATTCCACTTCTCGCGTAAGAAAAAGCTAAACCAAACTAAACGTGCTCTATTACTAAGATTTTATATTCGAACTAATGCAAGTAACATTGTTGCGATCTCGAATGATCGTGTCGTTCTCTTTGTCATACTAGTCTTTTCTCATATGATGGTTATAAGAGTAACTTCTAATGTCTCATTAACCCTTTCACACCTAATGGATTATACAAGATGGTTCACCTGAGTGTAACCACCTAAATATCTTCTTTATTTGTTATAACACGACAAATATTTTTAATGCAATGTAAATGGTATCACAAGACCTTCGGAAAAACTAACATTTGCAAAGCATTCACCTTGTGATACCATTTACATTACATTAAAAATATTTGTCGTGTCATCACAAATAAAGCTCTTTACCACCAAACTGTATATAGGTCTCTTAAAAAGTTGAAACTTCATTTTGCCAATTAAATAGTAACAAAGTATTAAAAAATCAACGTCGAAAGTGTCAATGGTGAGAATGACTTAATTGAGACTGGGTCTCTAAAGAACTAGACTATACAAGACACACCGGGTGCGTATATCTATAACGCGTGCTCGTTTCACGGGGAATGCAAAGAGGATAGAGAGAAGGGACCAAGTCACGAATAGGTACGGTGAAAGTATACAAAAGCCATTTTCGTACGAGCCGTTTGAGGTTTTGCATCCACCGGGCGGAAGCTCGATAGCATGATTAGTTATGATTCAACATCCTATAACTTATATTCACAAAAATCTTGTTAAATTTTTTCTAAATCCGACTCTTTCATTATACAAATTAAATTAATATAGCGATTGGCCATATTAATTTTAATTTCAAACGGTAAGGATCGAATTTATCTGATATTACATCCACTGAATTCGTTCTTGAACCTATTCAAACTTTTTACAAATCAATATATTATTTTATTATATCATATATTATAAATCGTACAGAATATAACCTATCGTTACATAACGTATTGCTTGCCCTGTACCACCCTCGTAGCATTGTTGAGAATTATTACACGGCCGCCTACGAGTTCGCTCATAAATAAAGTGATTTAGTTCATGCTTGCTCGCGCTCGTCCGTTCGCTCATCGATTTCATAACAAGAACGTAAAACAGAAAACGGCGAATGGAGCCTTTCGGACTTCCGTGAGATAGCTTATGCTACTACGCTTATCTTCGTACGATCTCTTACGGAATTGCGTTCTGATTTTCATTTGAACGAAAGGAAATAACGAGGAGATACGTAAGTACGGAATATTTATAAAGAGAAATGGTGGGATTTTGAGCGTGAGCGAACGTCGACGTCGCACTTGGTGCTCGTTTCGAGCCGGGGAAAAAGAAAGGTATGACTCAAGGCCGTTAACGAGATCGCTAACCGTACTTGTAATGTTGGGTACGCTACTTGTATTTTATAATGAAAACAATGATAATGTGTATATAGATCTTTTTGGGGATGTCTCATTTATTAAGTTGTTGTATATGTTTTGATCAAATTATTATAAGGTGGCTGGATGTGAGAGAAACAGGAATTTCTAATATTTAAGTGTTATTTGTTAAAATGTGAAAATTCTAAAAATTACACTGACACCCAGCTATTTAATGGTGGATCTTGGTTTTGTGAGACCCCAGATGCGACCCTTTCATGCCCGTTATGAAAATAGGTTTTAGAAGATATTAAAAATTGCCTACAATTATTATTTTATAATTCTCATATTAATAGACAATAAAAATTTAATTTTGGGTTTTGAACATCAGGCACTTTACGATTCTGAGGCCCCAGGCATGCGCCTGTGCGGTAATCCGCCACTGAGTCTAATTAGTTTTATTGCTGACATTCTGCCTTAAATGTTTTGGATTAAATTCATACGTAATTTAATCAAAGTTGTCGATCAATTTAATTCAAACTCGAATAGCTTGGTAGTTCTCGACAATTGAAAAGAAATATGGAAAATTAGATACACTTATACGTCCGAGAATTCGAAAGATTCCTTCAATTTTTTCTCTCCCAACAAATCTCACCACGATATATTCAACTTGTACCGCATGGTAGCATAATGAAATAAAAAGAAAATCCAATGGAATCTCAATTATCCGCTCGATCGATCCGAAATATCGCGCTTCCTTGATTGCATCCGCTCGGTAACATCGCCACAAAGAGGTACGAGAAAATGAAGAAAAAATGTTCTTGTGTATTCGAAGTAATTCGTTACTGTTCCTTTTTATCGTTTATGGAATGCGAATAATACAAATTCCGACAAGAGATCGATAAATCTTGAAGATGCTTCTATAAACCATCAAATAGCTTACATACCTACCTATAGTAAAATCAAACAAAATTTCTCGACCAATAAACAATTCGTCTTTCCAGTGACCACAATCGTCGAAATTTTTATTTCCAAGAAGTCTCACGTCGAAAAGATCAATTCACGCGTGCTATGAGTGCAAGTGAGTCTTAGAGGTAGATCGATGAAGGATCGTGTATAATAGGAAAGTAGAAAATCGCTTGCCCGTAGGAGCACAAGGCTCTATCGCGCATCGTGCCACACGGTGTACTTACTCGAACCAGACGAACTACTCGATATAGATCGGAGGAATATAAACCCACATTCCTCTACCTCGGCATTACGTATACAAGGTGTTCACGATAATAGGCCTCAACCTACCGGATTCCTCGCGTGAAAAGTAGGAAAAGAGAGATAAGTTAACTAGTGAGATTCGCCGAATACTTGAGCACGAAAGTGAAACAACACTATTATACCTATATTCCATACACAATGAATTTTCATGATTCGAAAAAAAAAGAGAATACTATACAAGAGTTGTAGAAACTAGGTAAGATCTACCCTTAGCAAACTTTCCCAATTATTTTTAATTAATGCTTATTACATTAAAGGTAATCATAAAGAATTAAGTTTTCGATTGATCAAAAGATTTGCCATTGTTATTTTCATGAAGATTACCAATAGCATTTCTATTAGAATTAGGTACTAAGAGGCGATGGTCACGGTGTGGCAGTCAATGTGTTACCTTACGAAATTTCTGCTCGATTTTTACTGTCATTACATCTTTGTTATCCACTTTACTATGTTTTTATAAGAAGGACTGTGTATTTCGAATTCGAAGGAAAGAAATTCCCAGGGTGTTTCATCGCGCAAGACACGAAGGAATCGCGACGATGTCGCGACAGAGTCGGTTTTATCAATGCGAACATGCTCGACACGTAAAAATACGTGCGAGTAGACGCTTTAAATCTCACGAGAGTCGAACATCACACTCGGCATACGCGATCGCATCACCGACTCGCATGCTAATTGCAATTTTCTGCAATCTCGAAGGTGTCGATCCAACTCGCGTAGGTTAACGTAACGCTACAGAAAATTTACCGATATACGATAAACTTTGTACGTTTTTTGTGTTCGATTAGCATTGCATCGATTGATTAGGAGAAGAAAAAGAAGTGAAAGAAATCCCTGGAACTAGTTTCGCTATCGATTTCGAACTACTTTTAACCCCTTGCCTTATGATTTAATTCGATACTCAATCACATAAATACCAGAAATTGAGAAAAAATGAATCACAAGGTTGTCCAAACAGTGACTTATGAACACTAGAAAGTAAAAAAAATATAAATTTGTATAATAATTAAAAAAATTTAATTGTATAATAATAAAAAAAATAAATTTGTAAGAATAGAACCATGAGTTTGACTCATGCTTTTTATACTCTTCTCGGAATTTGTACTACGAGTCTCACACGATATTATAAGGCAAAGGGTTAATTTACGTGAGCTTGATATAGACTTTGTCTTTAGACAGATCATCTATTTGAATTGTTGGATATCATATACTTTTTGCATATTTAACAAACACTTTTTTCTAGAATAGTAATTTTGGGGGTACATAGCGTTAAGATAATTTACAAAATTGCTGTCAAAATCAATTTGTAAGTAGTAGTTCATCCTATCGATAAAATAGAAAACGAAAATATTCCAGAAAATAGCTAACCCTTTAAAAAATCTATTTTAAACAACTTCGATTCGCTATTTATAACGACAAAAATAATAAATCATTCATCGATATGTATATTCATTGCCCACACGCTTTCTACTTCCCTTATCTATGTGTATCTATGTATGTACGCACGTACAACAAAATCAGATTACGTAATATTCATTTTGGAGGCAACCACAATCAAGTTCCCGAATGATGTTTACGCTTTCTGCACAGAGCCGGTATAAGCGCGCGGTAAGAACGCGCGGAACACACGCGTGATACTGAAGAGAACCGTGGTCCGAGTATCTCGTTCTATATTCTCCATTTTCTTACGTCTCGGTGGTGCACCAAAGAATGTAATGACAGCCTTCGAAACGAGACTCTATCGTAATAGCACCAGGAGCCGCGTGAAAGCCACGCAACGGACCCGTTTAAGAAGCGAGTGCACGAGGCTTGCGTGTATGTCATTGCCAAGTAAAAAGGACCGTTCTTGAACCGTGAACATCGCAGGTAATCAATGACAAACGATTGTCTGTATTTTTAAAAGCCAATCGATGATCCAATACTCGAAATTATATAAATTTTGTGAGTTGACAAAAATTAGCGAGTAAACCTACCAACGTTAAACTCACACTTATTTTAACCACATTTATATGTTTGAGAAATACTTAAATTAAAACAAGTTATTTGCGATCATTAATAAATAATATTGAATAAATAAAATTGGTAATAAATTTCTATAAAAGTAACTTTCTTATTAAAAAAAATCAAGAACCATTTGATAGATTCAGTGTTAATCAAATTTTACAATTATGTTCCTCGAGGATACAATCTTTTACGGATTTTATACCAAAGATCGTTTTTATTTTACTGAGAAATTAAAAAAATTCATCCCTCGTTAATCTCATCGGTAATGGAAATTTCTTAGCACGTTTCAAATGTTCTTTTAGGATTTGGATTGCACAAGTTTATGAAAAAAGCATTTTCTACATCAGTATTAGTGATATTAGAATTCTCCTAACTCGTTAATTACAATAAATCATGCGGAACGCGGTGTAGAAAGGAAAGGGCAGCAAAGTCTTCTATCGTAGCGCTCTTTAACGCATCAATACCATCGATCTCCTTCTTCCTCTGGCAAATCCACGTCCCTTGCTCTCTCCAATAACGCGTTTCCTTTCCATAAGAGTTCGATCGCATTACGATCCTCTTAAAACTCTCCTCTCGTGCATTCCTCTCGCTCTTTCACGATTCACTTTCTCGGCGACGCTCCAGCGCGAGAAACGAACGCATATTACGAATATCGCGGATATTTGGTAAAAGGAAAAAGATGGGAATGGATATAGAAGATAAAACGAGAGATCGAGTCACTAAGGATACTTCGTAAAAAAATTGAAATTGGAAAGGCAAAAGTGGATCACGAGAAACAAAAGTAACACAAAAGATCAAACGAAGGATGGTGACTATGGATTTTCTTCTAAACGCGCGCGGAGATCGAAAGAACAGTCTCGAAGGAGCGTGCTCGACTAACTCAAAGGCTCTCGTTCGGCACTATCTAACTCTACGGAAATAATAAAATAAGAGACGGCTAGATGCCGCTCTTACGACCGAATGGAAACAATCACTTCCAAATACTTCAATGCAATTTTGTTTATATAAATTTACATTTTTAGCAAATGTAAATTGGGTTATCTAATAGTGCATTTTTTGAGGTTTCTAACGAGTCATCGATCATTAGAATCGGTACAGTATTACGCTTCGTAAGAGCATTCGTGAGAATCCTTAGATTACTAGAGGTAAAAGTAGAGCTTGGAAAACAAATTATGTCTATCGAAAAGGTTTCCAGAAATGGTAGAAGGAAAAAATGGGAGAAAAAGCTTAAATAAAATAAGAGGTGGCACTTTTGTTGACTCAAGAAAGAATAACCTTATAAAAGGATGACGATGGAAAGAAGATCAGGGACGAGTATGACAGCCATTAGAAATGGTTTTTCGTGGAGGTAAGAAAAAAAAAATGCAATTATGTCTTGATTTACGAAGTTATGCGCATTTATATATGCAAAAGTATATATACTTATATATACACGCGCATTCACGAGGGATGTATATGTGTGTGTATATATACGTATATATATATGTATATGTATATATATTATATCGTTATATCTATCGTCGCAAATACAGCAGATATAAAACATCCTCGTGTTCCTCGCGCGTTAACAACACACAGAGACGTACAAATGCGTTTGATTTCTTAGAATAAGATCGCGTATCAAAAAGGGAGGGCGGGTACGAACTTACTTCTAATTCGAACTGCGAAAGGGATACGAACGTCGACTTACAAGTCCTTCTATTTTTACGCAGGCATTTGATATCACGGCGCCTAGGATCGATCTTTTATGTTTCTTTTCTTTCTTTTCAAGGGCCAGAGAGAGAAAGTGAGAGAAAGAGAGGTGGAATTAAAGAAAGGAAGAAACGAGCTACGAGAAACAGACTTGGTAAAAAATTCAATTCAATTATTATATAAATAATAAATCGTTTGTTTAACAAAGACAAACAGATTTTATAATATACCGTTTAGCGCGAACAACGTTTCTTCTTTTCTTTCCTTCCCTCTTTTCTCATTCTCGCATCTTTAGCAAGTAATAATTAATCGATAAATAATAATTCGTAATAATTAACAAGAAATTTAATGTTTCTTCGATGATATTCCTAACTACAGGGCGCGCTTGTAAGTACACTGGCCCTAAAAAAGCGTATCATCGAGGTGCATTGATTGATTCGTTCATTCATGCATTCATTCATTCGCTCGTTCCATTCATTCTTTCATTCTTTTTCTCTACGATCACTTAACTAACGTGGCTAACAATAATTCTTCGAATTACGTTAGACGACGAACGGGATTTCGTGGGTTCCTTTTTGGCTTCGTTGAAATATCACGAGCGAAGTTACAGGCTCTTCGACTCGCGTTATCGCTGGTTATAGTAAAATCGCACTACAATATATATATTTCACGGATAAAGCTCGAAGCATGGATAAACTTAAGTTTAACCGATTAATATGCGAAATATCCAAATCCTTTGATTAAGAGTAATCTATAAATTTAATACTAAAGCGTATCCGTGACGAAAAAATTTCAAGGGTAGTCATATTAAACAGGGCACATTCGCAACATATTTTTCTCACGTTATCCGACTAGGATATCTAGTTTTACCCGAATCTTAACCGATCAGAGTTCCATAGAATTCTAACTCTAACCAAAAGATTTGGATATTTCGTAGAATTACCTGGTAACATTTGTTTTTTCTATACTCCGAACTTTATACGTAACACACATATACATATATATAAATTATAAAATATCGACTTTCCTTAAGACTTAAAATTACGAAAGTTAGACTTTCCGTCGGGATAACGATACGTTGCTGTTTCCACAGGTAAATTCCAACAATCGTTCGAGGACTAAAATATATTTGTGTACGTGTGTGTCTGTGTATATAAACGAAGAGATTCCTCTGGGAATAAAGCAAGTAGTTTTCTTTTTATGCGAAAAGGAGTCAGTGCGGCTTATCACATAACGGCTTTCTGTAGTCAAGTTTGTCTAAAAATTACAATAAACTAAACTATCGGTGAAGACCCGGTACTTCGACCTAGAAAAAATCGTCGTCTCGTCCCGTAGAGAGAAACGTGGCACGCGATAAAACGTTAAAAAATTAGGAACGTCGTTTTCTTCGTTATTCTTACCGTTCATCAATTTTCTTTTATATTCTTTCGTTTAATCCCATTCAAACGGAACGAACGAACGAGCAGATTCGTTAATAATATTCTCAAGTAGAAAATTATTTTTAACGAGGCACGGAAAAGTTACAAAATATTTGCCGTTAGTTAAATCGGTAGCTAAATATTTAAAATAATTTCCGTGCGGGTTACGGTTCCTCGCTCGTCGCTTCGAGCGTATCGTGGGTACGATGTCGACGAATTCCTCGATGCTTATTACCCATCGGTACGAAGCAACGTTCGTCGTAATCATCCACGACACATCGCGAATAGAAATTGCAAAGGAATTGCTGCCGGTTACGGTAGGCCCTGCGTTGCACGCGTGACGCGGTAAAAAAGTGAGGGGGGTAGAAAAAATACATTATCTTTGTATCAAAATTACGTCCAAGGATGGATAAACGAATTCTATTTGGTACGGGGAATCAAAACGTATTTAGGGATTCGTTTAGTTTACAAAGACCTTAGTATATATAGCATCTCCTTACTTTGCTTAGCTCAGCAGGAGAGTTAAACGTATGAGACGTAAAAACTGATTGTCTTGTAAAATACTTGATCGCGTTGCTCTTTTTCTTCTTTATTGCTTATCTTCGTTCTCTTAAATACGACGAGGAAATGACTGAGCGAGCGAGGATATATTTATGTTAAAAAGATAAAAGGAAAAAAAAGGATAGAGACTACGGGCGCCTCAAAGCGTAATATGCTAAAAGTTTCTTCTACGTTTGTCCGTTACGTAAAATCTAATTAACGCTCGATCGGTGACTTTCCTTATAAAACTTTCGCTCCTATTTTATTCAGACCTTTCGCAAAACGGAAGATAAAAAATATAGACCGGATATATTCGACCATTATCGTCTAACGGTAAGAAGATAAAACCGATATAGAGATTACTTATTGTGCAAAATATCACATTGCGTATCAATGTATAGAATGCAAATTGCTTTCGCTACAACAACAGGACAGTACGGTTAATCAAACAAAGCGCAGCTCCTTCTCGTAGCAAGAATAAAAATATATATCGACGTATCGATATACCGAATAATCTCTCAAAAAAAAGAAAAAAAAAGGTAGGCGATCGAACCTTGAAACGCGTTTCGTGCTTTTTTCCAAAATTCGATCGTCTACTTCGCAAAAATCCCTAAATGAAACGTAAAGCATCATGCCGAATACTATTTGCTCTCCCTATTATAAAAACCTAACGAAATAAATAAATCTCGCGTTAATTATACTAAAAGTCGCTTTTGTAAAAATATCGGTTATCCTTAGAAAAAAGCGTATGGAACTTTCGAACGGCAGAGAATCGTAAAATCGTCGAGTGATCGAGACGCTTCGTCGTTTTCTTTTTTTTTTTGGTTCTACTATCGAAAAGTTAAAACAAAGCGTATCTCGGACGTCGCGCTTTTAGGGAACTTGGTGTTCTTAGAACTAAACGGCGGCGGTGTCCTCGGTGTTTCGTAGCAAGGCAGCCGCTTTAACGACGTCTCCGCCACATTGGCTGAGCATCAGCTTGCAGTCCTCGAGTCCAACGAAATTATTTTCCCTCTTTAGCAATCCTTGAAGACGTTCGAGCTTTATCGCGGTTAAAACATCCCATCCTGTGACGTTCAGTGCGGCTATGCAAGACTCGGGTGTCGATTGTTCGTGTAAAACCTTCAGCATGATCCTCACTTCGTCAGATTGCTCTCCGTTACGTGGTCCACGAGTCCTACGAGCGTTCGGCCCGTCGCAAGCAAATTCTAAGAGATCCTCGCAAGATACATGATCGGATTGTCGCGACAGATCGCTGCTACGAGTGACCGTTAACTTCTCCGGTTGTTGTTGACGTTGATCGTACGTATTAGTCGTACGATAATTATTCTCGTTGGTACAGCAAGTTGATTCCTTACGGTTACCATTATCCCCTTGCGATTTTATCGTATTCGCGTTGTATTGCGTCGTCGTGCCGATGGACACGTTGGATTCCTCTACGAATGGTCGTTTTTGAAGGCTAGACGATACTATTGCTCTTGTACTTGCAGCTTGAGACCTAGCTATAACCGAAGTCACGCTAGGAGATTCGTTTTTGTTAGAGAGATTCGACTCCTCTGATCTGCTGGTACTCGTTGGCGTGGAGTTTCTGCTAGGATCTCCAGTTTCGGTGTCTTCTTCTATAGATTTCGAAGCGATACTCTTTTGCGAATTTTTCGACTCGATACTGATCTTCCTTCGAAGACACGCATCGGTATTTCCATCGCTACCTCGCTCGTCTCCGTTCGTCTCTTCTGAAACATTTTGACAGGATTCCGTTTCCTCGGACTCGATTAAATTGTCCGAGAATTCGAGAAGGTCTTCGGAGATCACACTGCAACGATGCATCTTGTTTTCGTCCATCGGTAAGGAATCCAGAGCGGCTAACTCCGATTCGATGCGTTGTTCGAATTCTTCCGGACTAAAACAAAATGACAACTATGTTAATAAACAATTTTCTAATCTATCAAACAAAATTATAACTTCCTTACCTGTTTGTCGAGACTTCCGGTGAGTAACTCTCCTGCATGGACGTACTGGTGGTCGGTGAATTCGCGTATTGAACAACAAACTGCCCATCGACCTGATCCTCCACGGCTGGTGGCGTAGTGACAGCCATTTTAGCTAAAGTCCTCGTGACACCACCACCTGGTATGATCAACGGATGTTTCCTTTGGTGTCTCGGCAAGCTCGATTTCGGTTGTAACGTTTTCGATCGATCTCGTGGCGGTAATGGTATCGGATTTTCATCAACGTTACTCTGATTCTGATTATTCTCGATTTCCAAAGCGGAATGATGCCTTTCCAAGCTTCGAGTTTGGGGTATTGGAGGTGGCAAGTGGGGAGGTGGTGGTGCACGTATCTTCGGAAGGGTTTTCGCACCACCGTGATGCATATCGACGAATTGGAAACCATGTTCGCTGGTAGTATCCTCGGGATGAGAGATGCTGTGGCCCAGGGTCGCGTGCTTGTTACCACGAACTCTTGGTCTCACTACGGGCAGGCCCGAACGCAACATACGAAGGGGATTGGTGTCTTGTGCGCTTTCGATCGCCGGTGTTTCGACCAGACTGTTGTACACCTCCTTGGCTTCCTCCGATAACGTCGCCTAAACAAGTCGCGGGATGGGGATAGATTTGGGAGAGAAGAAAACGAAAATTAAAAACGAAAAATCAAATATGGGGGGAAACTACGATAGAAGAAGAAGAAGAAGAAGAAGAATAAAAGAAAATAAACATAATCTTGTCTCTCGTCGATGATTCGTTACGATGATCGCTACGCGTTATAGGTGTATGTGTGAACAAGAGAGGCGATTTTTTTTCAACAAACCACAACACAAAAATGTCCTTGCGTGTTCCTGTTTACAAGATAGGGTGGGTCGGGGAGGGCACGAGTGACATACTTTGTGCAGTGATAACGATTACGCTCGACGAATGAACGATACGATATCGGGTGATTGTCTACTCGAAATGAGAATGCGACGTGCGTGTGCTCGTGTATGTGTAAAGGGCTTGAGACGGGGCAGAGGGGGATTGTGAGAACGTATAGGTCGTATTGACCGAAGAACAATTCGTTTCAATGATCTCCGATAGGCCGACGTAATCTATATGTACAAACGGTATAAACGTATAAATGCATCCAAAGAGGCCAAGTTATTATTTACTTATATTATTTTATAGTCGATGATTAATAGAACATGCAAGCATGCTATGTACGCATATGTATATATATATATATATTTATCACGCTGTAAGACGTTTCCTTCGTTCTCCAAAGAAGAACAATAAACTCGTTTTGCGTTTTCCTTCCGTGCTATACACGTTTCCATTCGTTTCAAGTATATATCTATATACATGCATCGCCATTTAGACAATACTTCTTCCAATTTTAAGGAGCTGGTGACGGAGGGAAGGTTAATATGTCGTTTGTGAATTCGGGATACTCGGAACTGGTATCAGAGTCCAGATCGGAATTGCTCGTGAAGGTTAGGCTAGAGCTTGGGGCACTTTCAGGCCAGGAAAGCAAGTTATTCCTTGAAGAGAAGGGTGGGGAAAGAGAATTGAGAAAACTAGTCGAAGGTGGAGGTGATTTCCCACAAAGTTCCACCGTCGAGAATCCCCTTGCCGAATCGGGATGAAGAAAGTGACCTTTGTTTTTGAAATTAAGCCGCAAACTATGCGGGACCTTCTTGCTACGACGTTTGTAACGCAATCGGCTTCTTATGTCTGTTTCCGAATGAGAAACTGAGTCCGAATCCTCGCTGGAATCGTTTCGTGGATGAAACGATCTACGTATGTTCTTTATCGGTGGTTTCCGGTTTTCCGAGAGAGAGGACGTCCTGTGACGATAAACGTTTGTATTGCTTGCTAGTTTTTCCACGAGTACATCCGTCTTCGGTAATTCTCGCCTGATTGTCTCGTTCTGATACAATTTTGGTGGTTCTAGTATATGTTGATGTATACTGGGACTGGTCGGTGGATTCGGTTTTTGCGTTATGTTCAACTTAACGCTACTGGATTGTTGACTCTGTAAAGGTATGTTCAAATCCAAGTGTTTCGGTTTCTGAAGTGGAATGTTTAAATTACGGAACGCAGTCTGAGACTGGCTAGGTAAATCTAAATTCCTGATGTTCGGTACCATTGCTTTTGGCACGGTTCCGTCCAAGTTTCTCGAGTTCTGTGCGATGTTCTTACCCAATTGCATCATATTTTGCGTGAGTTTACCCAAGCCCAGATTCAAACCTTGACCTTTTTTCGAATCCAAGTAATTCTTCACGCTTTCCAGACCCGATACTTCTCGCTGATATTTCTCTGCTAATATTTTGCTGCTCAGCTCGACCTGACTGTTAGCTTCGGCATCGGACTTTCGTCTGAGTCGTTGGAAATTTACTCGCAAGCTTTCCGAGCTGCTGTATATCGGTGATTCCTTTTTCTCTGATTCGGCGATGAACAAGGGATTGTTAGATATCACGAATGGGAAACCATCGAAACCGTTTTGATTCTGCTCTATTTTACGAAAGCTTTGAATGTTTATTCTGACTGCTTCCAAGTTACCTCGTGGACTATCCGATGTACCAGATTGTATATTGGTTTTTATACTGTCGGATGAACCGTAAACGATACTCTTTGACGACTCTTGACTAGGATTCCTAGGTACGAATCCTACTTTAGCGGCTCTAGCCTTTGCTATATCGATCTTCTTCGTAAATTCCGTTATATTCACTTTCGTGGAGTCACTGAAAGAACTCGAGAGTTTTGGTCGCGTGCCAACATCGAGATTACTTATTTTGTCTCTTTGCGATTCGAATTTCATTGGCTTGCTTCGGGATGATTCCATATTTGCAGTCTTTTCCTTCAGCATGTCGTAATTCGGCGTTTCCTCGCGCGGTATCTCGAAATTTGTCATGTTATCTTGCAAGATTTGCTCGCAATTACCTACTTTACTTTGAAGATGCTGACCAGATCTGTTTGCGATCAAGGAGGCTTGCTCTTGGATATTGCTAATGTAGGAGGATCTGCCAGAGTGTTCTAGATTATTCATTTTGTCGAACTTGTCGGATTTATCTTCGGCAAAACGTAAGGCTTTATCCGCGGAACAGCTCAAAGCACTGTCCTCGTCGAAATATTTTGGTTGCTCGAAATAACGATCGACGTAGCTGGTCGATATTCGTTTGGGATCTCGTGGAAAATCGAGATTAGGGTTATCCATTTTGAAGGATACCGTTCCGTTATGTTGCTTGAGATTATGCTGCTTCGGATTTATGTCGATCGCACCCTCGCAATTGTAGCCACTTTTCCTATTTCCATGCTCGAGGAACTCGGTGGACTTAACAAGATTCTGCTTGGTAGCTGCATTGTCCAATATATGGGCATCAAATTCTATATCCATATAAGAGGTCCAGGCACTTGGTTTTGTGAGAAGTTCACGGGATTTGGCAAAGCAAAACTCTGCCGAGGCTTTATCCCACAAAGGCAGTTTTAAGGTCGACGGTGCACCAAGGGATTCTATACTAGATACCGTGGAAGATAATGATTGTAGACTTGAACATAGCCACTTTGATATATCACATATAAATGTTTAAACATGCAAGAAGATATATCGTCACCCCAAGATAACGTTAAGGACAATGATTAGATATACAAGCATACACAGAATCAGAACAAGAATACGTACGAGACAGGCGAAATGCATGTAGACGCAATGTCAAAAGAAAAAAAAAAATGATATTATCGAAAGATACAACGTCGTATGGAAAATAATCAAATAGTTTTGTTTAGCAGTGCAGCAACGAATAAAAGAAATATAAGTAAGCGATAAACAAAGAAACGTAAAAGTGAATGAGACATAAATAAACGATGAGTTAGAAAGGAAAAGGGAGAGAGGAGGAAATTTATTATTAGTTTTGTTGAAAGTTAAATAAGCGATACGTATACTTATTTTATAAATATGTTCCAAGTTGAAGGATTAGTAATGCAATGTCAGCATACCTACTTTTCGGTTTATGTGGCACCAGGAATTAACTCTGTTCCATAACAGTTTAATCGAGAGATTGTAAATATTATTATTGGTTTTCGAGAGGTTTTAAACATTTTCGTTAAAAGATTTAAAAGGATGTCGAAACTGATTATGTCTATCTGGTTATATACTCATTCCTCTATCTGTTTAGTTAATCCGATGGACTTGTAGGTGTGAGGAGTGTGAAACCGCATAATCGTATAAAACGAACGAAGGAAGAAACGTTTCCTTACGAGAACTCGATAAAAGTTGATTGCGTTGCATAATTATTGAGAATACCAAAGCCATTGAATACCATTGTTTAATTTAAAAAATTTTTTTTTTTTTTTTTTTTTATACCTCGATCTTCCTTCGTTACGAGAATTTGAATGTCATGTGTATATTTTTAATTAAATACCAGTAACCAAACAAAAATTGTTTAATGTACCTGTATGTCAGGTATACTGGCTGCTTCTTCTGAAAAGTGTCGTCTGTCTGGTTTGGGACTGTGTTGATGTGGCAACTTAAAAGAGAATTTTCTGCGTCTTGAAGGACTGGCGGGTGTTCGGGGAGACTCCGGTGGATGTTCAAGATCTGTCATGGAACGCGCTGTCAATTCCTGTGCCATAGCAATGGCCGAGTAGAGTGTTTTCTGATCGGCTGCTGAGATAGGCTTCACCTAAATATAAGATAAATGTTTACTGATTCCATCAGTTAACTGTACTATGATCTTCGATCTTTAGTAAGACTTCGATATGAGCCTTGACTGTATCATCGTATTTATATGCCAGAAAGTATTAGCAAATGCGTAATCTGCAAAACTCTGCTTGACTTCTTCTAGTTAATCGAGTTTATTTCATTCCTAAACTAGTTTCTTCTCATAATACAGGTAAGATATAAATAATACAAATATAAATGTAGATACAGATATAAATATAAATGTGGATATAAATTATAAATATAACTAAAAAACATGAAAGTAAATATAAATATAAATGTTTATATAAACCGATATACAGAGATTAGCAAATAATAAATAAGAAGATATTAATGATCACTAATGTACAAACATATAATTATAAATAATAAAAGATTACTGTACATTTATAGGACTCACGGTCGCTTGTTTCTTCTTGCTGCTTTGCTTCGCTTGTATTTCTCTAAGTTCGTTTCTTGCATTGCTCGATTCGTGTTCGGTAGGTAAAGGATGTCCGGGTGGCGGTGGTGGGGCAGAAGAACCTATTTTGTACGATAAGCGTGTTATACCGTACGTAAGTGCAAGATTAATACCAACTTGTGCTTTACTTACCAAGGGACCTAAACATTTGATCCATCTCTGCCAAAAGACTTGGGCCAAAATCAAAGTTCAGCGTTTTGTCAAATCTTAATGGACTGTCTTGATTCTCTTCGTCGCTGATTTCATGATACTCGTGATCGGCGCCAAGGGTTTCGGTATTACCGATCGCATTGGACGATACGGACTGTTTGGTAGCGTTGGAAACAGTTCCGAATTGGCACATCTCGGAATTTACGTCGGACCATAGGCTGTCTATAAAAAAATCCAAATATAAGTAAATATTAATTAACAAATTTTTGAAATAAAAGCGCCTCGCTAATAACAAAAATGAAAAAACATAAAAACTACCATGTTTACTTTGTTGCTCTTGTTGCATACCCCTGCTATCCCTTAAAGATTCTCTGTCTACTTCTAAACTTCTTACATCTTGATTTAAAATTTGACTAGAATTATCTGTTACATCTTCCTGCGGCTTATACGGGGTTACCACCTGACGTGGTAAATGCGTGTACTTGCCACCAAGAAAACTGATATCACCGAAATAAGCTCCGTCCAACCCAACATGACCAGTGTGTTTTAAATCGCCTTGAGGAGAAGAAATCATATCCGTACGAATCTTCCTGCGTTGCGAAGAGAAAGCATTTTTTCCATCGCCCCTCGTAAACTCTCCTGGCTTGTTACTCGGCAAATTGGAACCGAGATAGGCTATCGTGTGAGCGGGATTAAATATTCCCGTTTTGCCGTTGTTTAAGACGCCCTTCCACATGGTGTTACTACTGCCTTTGTCTAATACAGTAATTATATCTCCTTGTCTATAGACTAACTGTCCAGCTTCCGTACTATCTTGTACAGCTTGAACTTGTTCGGGCTTTAAATCTGGCAATAGATTAATCAATTCGGAAAACTTGGGCCTCTTCGATGGTTCGTGTTGCCAGCATTGTTGCATCAAAGAAAAATAATCCTTCGGACAGCATTCCGGTTGTTCCAGTCTTTGAAAATTTGGTTCGTCTATAGCTTCTAAAATTTGATGACCCGTCAGCGCTGCCCATGGTTGAAAACCGTAACTGAACATTTCCCAAAGGGTTACGCCGTATGCCCATACATCGCTCGCTGATGTAAACTTTAAATACGATATACATTCCGGCGCGCACCAAGCAATTGGCAATTTTAAATTAACATTAAAATTCGTCTGGTAATAGTCTTTCCCAACGCCAAGCGCACGGGATAATCCAAAATCTGATATCTTAACTTTATTTTTAGAAAAGACAAGAATATTTCTTGCAGCTAAATCTCGATGTATCAATCTTTTTGCTTCCAAGTATTGCATTCCATCGGCGATTTGAACAGCGAAATCGCACAACGATAAAACAGGGAAACTTGCTCGTAAACTAGGTTCCTTTAAACATTCCAATAGAGAGCGCAGTGGTGCTAATTCCGTTACGAGCATCAATGAATTTGTGTCCAACACGACTCCGTACAATCTGACTATGTGATCGTGATCTATGGAGTGCATAATGGCTGCTTCTTTCAAGAATTCTATAGGATTGTTCTGCATCCTCTCTCTGGATAAGCACTTAATCGCCACCTGTATCCTTTCCCCGTCGTTCGTCCATACACCTTGCTGCACAACACCAAATTCTCCGGTTCCCAATTCTTTGTTCACTATTATCGCGTCGGCAGGTATCATATGCTTGTTAGGAACACGTATCGGAGGCCTATCTTGTCTTTCTTCCGGTAACATACCAAGCGCACTGGGCGTTTGTTCCTCGCGCTTTGGTAATAGCATCTTCTTAAATTTGGAGAGGTAATTTTGAGGGAAATGTTTCTGAAAATATTTCTTTAAACGTCGCATTTCTGGTTTACTCATTCCTATGGCATTTAAATCTTCTTCCGTCACATACTTTAATTGTGCTGTAGTTTGAACTTTTAGGTCCCCTGACAAAAAGATTACGATACATTTATTAGCTATGACATAAATGAAAAAAGGATAGATAAATCTTCTATTCTATTTACTTACCCCGTATACCAGGATAATACTGTTGCAATTCCGCTTCCATGAGAAATTCATAAAGCCCAGGCCCCACGTTACGCGCCATTCCTCCTTGCGCATCTAATTTTATAATATATCAAAGAAATGTTAATATTAACTAAACATAAGAAAAATACAATTCATTAAGCGCTTAAATTATAAAAGAATGAAACAATTTGTATATTATGTCAATCACTTTATACCAAATATAACAATCTTTTCTCCTATATCAATAAACAATAGCTCTTGTGGCTCATCAAAAGATTATAATACAGAGCAACGAACGAGAGTCAAAGGTCTGAAAGTCTCTGTATAAAAAGGAAAGCACGAAGAAACGTATACATACGATCGCAGCATAGAAAACATTAGACCGTCGAAGGAAGGGAGCCGGAGATTCTTGGCACGCGACGCGTAAGTATATAGTCGAGAGAAACGATTTCGAGGCAATTCAAATTCTATAGAACGATTTTATCGTCATACGAACTCTCGAGTCTTAGTCATCGTCATATCAAACTTTTATTTCATTTCTACTTCACTTGAAAGTTGAGATTACCGCACTATCTCCGCTATAAAAAAGAAGATCAGTGGAAAAACATTGCCAAGATGCTAGAAATACTGTTTCATCCCTCCTTATTTTACACGACAAGCGCGAAAAAAAGTATCAAAAACACGAACTGACAGCGGAAGAATTAAAACGATTGTAGTAAATCAAAATGAGAAAAACAAAAAGAGAGAGAGAGAGAGAGAAACATTTACCATCGATCAATTCATTCTACATAAAACATATCCGTAAGAAAGTAAAAAAAAAAAAAGGGGTGGAAAGTTTCCAAGAAGGGAAACTAATACTGGAAAGGGGATAGCGTAGGAAAGATGAGAAGAGGGGTCTGGAGAGTAAGAGTAAAATTTAGTCGGCAGATGCACGATGTCTCGAGACCCGAATCTCTGTTCCTCTCTCTCTTTTTCTCTCATACATAAAGTCCCTCGTCGTATTTCCGCGAAAGACACGCCCCGTGGCCTTAAATAGGAAGATTTTATTTATAATCAATCGAGAAGTTCGTACCGCGCACTCACCCATTCTCCGCTGCAAGTGAGATACGCGGCGGTGAAGGGCGTCCGCTTCGAAATCACGACGCTTCCTCTAAGGTTCCTGGCTTCCTCTCTTCTTCTCTTTCTCGTCGCACACGCGACCAATCGACCCGTCTACGCTCTTGGTCACACTCTTCTTTTGCTTTCTCAACTCACATTTTCACGAGTCATCGCTTCTTTTATCCGTCATCCCTTTAATCGGCCCTTTTGCCGGAGTTTTACTCACTTTTTCGTTTAAATATATATATATATATGACGAAGGGAATCGTGAAGCGTCGCGTTCTCTCGCGTACACAACACACATATACACACACACGCGCGCGAAGAAAACAATAAACCGTGTATCTGTCTCTCTTTTCACAAGTTTCACTTTTTTTCTCTTTCTTTCTTTACTCCTTATACACTAGAGCTGATCGTCTTTATCGCTCGCACGAACACACACTTCTCGTTTACAGGGCACGTACGAGACGACGCATGGCATTCGCGAGAAACTCACGATCTCGTCTTGCTAGTATAATATATATACGACCACTGCACTTTGCTGTTATTACTGGCGAGAAACAGTCAAGCCAGCATAGACGAACGATCGACGGATCCATCGCAGCATCATTGCGAGCGATCGTAAGCCGTCGTCGGTTGTGTTCGTTCTAGCTCGGTTAAAGTCGGCGTAATTTGTATGTGCATATATATATATATATGTATATGTATACACGAAAATGACAGTAACCACAATCTTCTGAACAGATATATTATATCGCAACACTGCTATGTGCTCCGTGTTGCTCCGTGTGACGGACCCACCTTCGATATAGTACGCGGCGTGACCGTCATTGCGCATACGAGTAGCGACATCTGATGCGAAAAATCTCTAAAGACTTCTCATTGGATAGATTTTTATTATGCGTGGAATTTGAATCGTCAAGATTAATATTGTGAAGGAATAGATAGATATTATTAAATAATTATTTTATAGACAAAGTTTTAGTGTTGTCTTGGTTGAAATTTAAAGAGGATAATTAAATAGTTTTTTGATCTATCGTCTAAGTCTTTCTACTTGTATAAGAATCAGGTTTTACTGCTTAACACTCTTATTAAACGCATTTTACTTTTTCTCTATTAAGATACATAGTTGAAATAAAATATAAATGTACAAAATAATAGAAAAGTCGATTATCATTCCGAAATTTGTATCGGTTCAATATGCAAATTATTTTAATAGTTGCAATTTCGGTTGTTTAGTAGTGAAACTTATAGAGGTCCTACTCCGATCAAGTCAGTGTCATAAGGAGAAACATATTGTCGCGTACTACTTTCGAGGAGTGAACGCCAGATCATGCCTGATTTCTAATTAATTCCATGAAATAACATTTTATTTAATTAAACGTTATCTACATTCATACCCAGTACCATGGCATTAGTTTCTCGTGTCTGTACCGGTAAACATTTGTTAAATGGCTTATTTAACCGATTATATAAGGTTAGTGTCAGAGATATTTATTTTTTTTGATTTACTAGAAAGAAAAAATATATATTATATATTTATTAGCGGTGGCATAATTCGTCCTTAATTATTATGTATAAAAGTTGAGAAAAGGAGAAACGATCGATATTTATAATATTCAATTGTACTTAATTAATTTTTTATTATAATGTGCAGGTATCAAAATATAATAATGTACCAGTGGCACATATTACTGGAAAAGTGAATCGAATCCAACGACCACGTCCACCACCATTTAACTACCAAGAAAAATATCTTGGTGCGTTCTATACGATGTTTGACTATAATATAGAAAGGTTCGATGAGAATAGTAGAATCGTAGTCGTTGAAGGACCTATCGCCGCTGGGAAAGATAAATTTGCCAGAGAATTGGCTAAAGAACTTGATATGGCTTACATGCCACCTCCGACGTTTGATCGGATGTACGCCGATGGTTATGGCGCTGATATAAGATTGGTGGATCATGTATTACCAGAAAGAATACAATCATGCGACTTGCAAAGATTTTTAACTAATCCCAAACATGCTAACGTGGCAGCTTTTGAGACTGCTTATTATATGTTAAAATTGGAAGCTTATTTAGAATCGCTGTTACATGTATTATCGACTGGAGAAGGAGTCGTACTTAATCGTTGCTTATTTTCTAATTTTGTTTTTATGAAAGCTATGTATAATGCCGGATACATTAATCAAAGATGTCGTAAATTTTATGAAAAAGTTGTATCAAAAACCGCATACTTCACTATGAAACCTCATTTAGTTATCTATTTGGATGTTCCAGTCAATGTTGTTGAGGTAAATACATGATATGCTTGCATTTTTAAATAATTTAATAAAATAGATAACATTTTATACCTTATATTAGTCTAAACTTAACAAAATATTTTACAGGAGAGGATAAAAAAAAGAGCTATACCTTATGAAGTGAATTCAAAAGTTTTAACAAAAAAATATCTTACCGACATTGAGACTTTCTACAAAGAAGAATATTTACCACAAATTGAGGATCATGCATACGTGTTAATGTATGATTGGACCAGTGCTGGAGACATCAGCGATGTTATTGTGGACATAGAACGTATAAATATAGAGTACGATAAGCAATATCCAGAAAAGCTAAAAGATTGGATATTTACAAGTATAAGTGACTTGCAAAGACGAAGAAAACTGTTCTCCCGTGAAGAGAGAAATTACATATTTTCACATGCTCTAATAACAGATTATGAAGTCACCGAAATGTTTCTTTATGGTGATGATGTAATAAAACACGATGATCTGATTAATTCGGTAAATATATAATTCATAATCATTTATATTTCAATTTAATTTCTAATAGATATTCTTAGTGGTTCGTCAAGTAATATTAATATAATAAGTTATACAATTTATTAAATTGTATCCTCAATTTTTTTTGTGATATAGTGTTATAATTTTATAATTGCTTAATCAAATTATATTTATGCAGCATCATGCAAAATATGAACAAGGATACAATCCTGATAAGGGTGACAAAGTATTGTGGAAAACCAAAGATGAAAGCGACGTCATATTTCCTAAAGTGATAACCAACAAAGAGCTTCTAGCAACCTAATAAATATAGACATAAATAAAAATGAGTATTTAAAGTTAATTGTTTACCTATATCAATGCTTTATAGTGACAAAAAGTAATTTGATCTCCATCGTTGTATGTGACGGATAATAGTACATACGAAAAAATAAATTTCTATACATTTATTTGTGTGCTATATAATTTTTTCTTGTGTCTATGTAATTCACAATTATACATCAATTGAAAGTTTTATTTTAGCTAGTTTATATATATCTATATTATATTGTAACAATTATATGTATGTATATATATTGTAAATTTATTACATGATTTAACATGTATAGAATTATTAATACAGTATTCAGTTTGGCTTTATAACATTATACACATTTGTATGTCGCGTATATACAGTATATATGTACATACATATACACAAGTACATGCATTTCTTTGCTTCTTAATTTTTCTCTTTCTTCTTATGTATATATGTATTGCTCATAAAATTTGGCTGCAAAAAATATTTCTAGTAAATATATAATGTATAAAAGTGCAGAAACAAATATAATACTTGTTGATATTTGGTTTATGAATAAAGGTAATAAACATATATTGCAAGTACATTGGTACCTCGGTTAACGACGGGTGGGCTGTAAGACAAAACTCTTGGTAACGACGCATGCTTTGGTTGACGACTCTTGATTATGTGAATTTCGAAACGGTGAAGAAGCGACAATGAAATTTTACGGGGAATCGCATCTTGGATAACGACATACCTTTTTGATTAACGACGGTAATTCGTTCTGGAATTACCGTCGTTAACCAAAGTACCACTATATATGCAGGTTGTCCGCTTCCATGTAGTCCAGCGGAGGACTACATGTACATATCAATTACTTGAATCGAAATGTCTAATACCATTTTTCGAAATTCGACTTAGTTAACGAATTATTAACTAACAAAGATCGGTCAATCACGGCAATTAGCAAAGGAAGGCGGTTCACTCGAGCTCGCAGCTAGGCAAGAGATGAAGCGGTAGGAGGAGCAATCCACAATAAACAACGTTACATGTCGTTGCTCGCCGTAATTGGGCGATCTTTGTTAGTTAATAACTATTTAACTGAGACGAACTTCGAAAAATGGTATTAGACATTTCGATTCAAGTCATTGATGTGTACATGTAGTCCTCTGCTTGACTACATGGGAGCGGACACCCTGTATATAATGAATTTAAACAACGGCACTAATTCTTTCTTTTTTTACCAACTTATAGTAACAAATAATATTTTCTTTGTTATACACTTAATGCGTGGGCTATTATGTTGCAAAAACTATAAAATTTGTAACTTCTAGAATACATATAATTTTATTTACTGCACTTATTTTAATCTTTTTACATAAAATTAAACATTTTTAATTTTCCAGCAATATTAGGATGTTGTTATTTAATGATATCTTAATTATTTCATTAAGTATAAATACTATTTATATTGGAGTTTGGCTTATAGTAATCTATCCTCCATATATATATGAATATTTAACATTTTATAGGAACCTAACATTTATTGTTGGAGATATATTAAAGAAAACCAGAAATGATTTTACTCTTAATTGCAGTAGTATTTAGTTACTAACAATCATAGCATATGAAAAATATAAAATATTAACACATTTACATTTTTCTGTGCATGTTTACATGATGTACATATCCAACATGCACACATCCTATAATATATTCACTATCCTTTTCATTAGTGAAAAACGTTAATTAAATTAGAGTGTATAAACAGGTACACATCAAGTAGATTGTGTTCAAGCAGTGATGATACAATATTTATTTTTTATTTTATATGCCAACCTGATTTATTGATGTGCAGTTTTATACTAAACATTTTACATGTAAAAAAACATTGGGTATCGGAATGTAATTTTGAGGTCGGGCATCAAGTTACAACTCCAATAAATGCCATAATGAATGATTTTGTGTTATGTAGCAGCTTATACATAGGACCGTTTCACACTGGAAGAATAATACAAATTAAGAGAATATATTTCAATAATGTAATTTCATCGGGTACAACCGGCAGTGGTCCTTTTTTTTTATTTTTGTAATAAAGATGTTCCGAGTTTAAAGTTTACTAATTGTGATGACTCTTTTAGAGGTGGGAAATGATAATCCAATATTGTGAATTCAAAACAATGTAGTCAGTATATATAATTTAAAAGGAGTTTTTAAGGAGCTAAACTACAACAAGAATTTGTTTTTCTTGCTGTTTTATAAAACGCCTTTGATTGAGCACTAAGTCCTTCCGATTTTGAAACTAAATCATCCAGCTTTTCACCTCTTTGGAGCACAGCTTCTAGTGTATTGTGCTGCAAAATCAAAGCAGGATAAATAACATTAAAAACATAAATGGGAAGGTAACTTAATGGCACAGTAATAAACATTTATAATATGTAAAAGCAGCATATTACTTTGGATTATCTTGAATAATACAAATTTAAAATCTAACATTAATGATATAATAATAATATTTAATAGTTCTTTACCAAGATAATTTTTGTTTCGTCCAAATCATTTTGCATTTTTGTGAACGCATCTGCTTCACTAGGATTTTGATATTTTGCCAAATACACATTTAGTTGGGAAAAATCAGTTGTTGCTTCTTTCAATGTTGGCCACGTTGAAGGTACATATTTTACTGCAAACTCATCTAAGACTTTTGTAATTAACGTATGTGCAACTCGTCTAGGGTATTCATGGTCAGAGATAAGAACTCCTGCTAAGTTATCCGCACGAACATATACATGGCACATATATTCTGTTAAAAAATCATATCCATTGAAAATACAACAAATTAAGAAATATTTCAATCTCTAATATTAAGTATTAAAAGAGTATAAAATGATTTTCAGACTTTAATATATTACCTCCTTCTTTCACACTTTGCCTAGCACTCATTTGGGTTCTTTCGACAATAGTCTTACTAACAAAACCCATAAATTCTTTAATACTGCCTCTTTGGAAGAATGAAAAAGATTCAACATCGTAAGCAGCCTTTAAAGTGACTGCAGAAGTTGGATTTTTATACAAAACTGTCAATGCATATAACTTGACCATCTTAAACTGAAATTCAACATTTTTTAATAAATAATACGTATTAATACACACACACACACATATATTTATTTATTTATACCTTAAAAAAGTTTAAACTACATCCTAAATCTATTATTTATAATATATATATATATATATATTTATAGAATTATATTCTTGTCACAATCAATTCCAAATTAATGTAACTATTGATTTGTCTACTAATGCTACAATACCATTTTTTATAAAAACTAAACTGAGTACACTAAATATACTGTACATTTTGAAAAGGGTATTCTGTCAATGACACTAACCTGTCATTAATGTGACAGAGAAAATCAACTTATTATCCATCAATGAATTTACGAAAACTCGGAAACACAACATTAGACACCTTTTACATACTAAAAAATATCATTATTAATTTTTTTATCGCGTTATGTCCGTATTTATCATAAAAAAGAAATAGCTTATAAGTATGTCAAAAACCATACCTCAAGTATAAGAACTTTTATATATATGTATATGGGTATAAGTTTATATATATTAGGTACACTGTCAAAGGCTTCGCAATATCAATCATGCAATATTTGTATCAGTAGTAATAGTCCTAACAATGCCTTTTGTCCCAATTACTCATTGATAAACCATTGTTATTGTTAGCTACGTGTTCATCTACTCCAGTCTTATGAAAAACGAAGGCAGCCATGTTATGCTTCTAACAGTGGTTCTCAACACAAATATTCGTGTCTATATTTGTTTCTAATCACATCGACTATGTTCACATTGATGGCTTGTATGCTTTTTAGGTTAACGCTGTAAACTGTTTCATCTATTTGCATAATTATATTAATAAAGAAATAAACCTCGACTATTCACATTACAATTGAGTGGACTCGAATAGAATTTTGTAGTAAAGATTTGTTTACGTTAATCAACTTATAAGATAATTATTATTATTACTCATTATGCTTCTTCGTTTCAAGTTATCATCATGCATTTTATTACTTATAATGGTTGTATACGGTATAAACATTGTCAAATAAACGATCTTAGAACTTCTTAGAATTCCGCGCCACACTTTTACGACATGTTACTGTTGGTATCCGTGATATCCATCTCTTTATAGGGAAATAATAATACCCAACGTATTTTGATGGATAATACATAAGTAATGTAAAATTATATTTCATAGATCACGCTTATATTTGAAAACTTTTCAAAGTGAAAGTTATTTCATTTTTGTTTTTTCATTATCTCTTATAATATTTGATTTTATAAGAACATATACATGTATTGATAAATTCTTCATTTCGATAAAAAGAGAACTGCCATATGCATGATTTAGTTCAACGACAGACGAGGTATAAGATAGACCTCTACCCCAGGGTATGGGCTAGGGATGTTCGATTCCGATTCGATTCTCAAAAGAATCGATTCTTTGGTGCAAAAGATCGATTTTTTGAATCGATTCTTCGCCTTCCGATTTTTTAGAGAATCGATTCTGCACCCCGAGAATCGAGATTTGATTCTTTAGTATAAAAAGCATCAATTTTTCTGCGACCCTAGCCGATCCGCGGAAGAGAATCCCCAGTGAAGGGAAAAACGAGCGAATATTCGTTGTTTCTTTATTCTCGTAGTAATCGATTTCTTAACGAATGAATTAGAGACTTTTTTTTTTTTTTTTTTTTTTGCTCATCGATTTGAGTCTTTCGTGGCATTAGTGGAAGTTCAGGGATCCGAAGATCGATTCTGCGAGAATCGAACATCCCTAGTATGGACACTCAATGCATAAGCATAGGAGCCTTATTTAACGTAGTCCCCGCCGTTCACGCATGCGCATTGTGGAAAATAATCAACTGGAGGGCAGCACTAACGAACGCAAAGCTGCCAACCGTGTTTATTGCTTCTGTTCGTATAGTAACTAGCCCGCCGAAGTCTAGATCCCAGAGTAGAAGTGTAGTCCCCGAGTAGGAGTGCAGTCCCCGCTAGCCCCTTAAACCTGTTGACCCGTTAGCCTTCTAAGCCCGCGATCTAGCTACTTGGAAGGGGCACATAAGATACATACATGTTTAAAAAGCCGTCTGTTTAATAAATAGTGAGATAGATTCATTCTTCGAAATTATTATTTTTTTATTTTACTTTTAATTATATTTGGGTATCCTATAACGAGATAAATTCGTCAATGAATATTAACTTGCTGAACAGAAGAATGGTTCGTGAGGAAAATGGTTTACATAAAAGAACGGGTTCATTTTAACTACAGCGCGCTACTGCTCGTGCACTATTACGCGATAACTATTGTCTACTAGTATGTTTAGGTGAATAAATGACAATAATTTGATTATTAATTACCATCCTATAATTATAGAAAGAAAAAATTAACAAAAAAAGTATCTTCTTTACGAATATGCAAGTCGCGTTTCGATAGTAAGACCAGTTCGGAAGTTACAACAGTCTAAATCTTAAGATTCATCTCAGCATAAAGTGCAATATAATAATATGTTATTATTTATTTTATGTCTATTTGAATAATATTTAAGTATCGTATTTATTTACAATAAGAATTATTATACATTATAACAAAAGTGCGTCCGATGTATTAAAAGTTATAATTATTCTATACTTTATATTACTTTCCGACTATTTGTAAAAATGTACATATATAAAATTGATATAAATAAACAAAAATAAGATACATTGCAAAAAATACTGGAATTTTTAATTGAAACCATGAATTAACCATCCAATTCCCTTATTTGTTCAACTTCTCGAGTTATTGCCTATTGACGAAAACACCATCAATGGAGAAAGTATCAGGAGAACATGAGCTACAAGGAGGAATTCGGATTTCAAGACCCACCTCTTCAAATAGTATGATTTCCTGGTAGAAATCCCAGTTTACGGGGAATTTGCCGAATCGCTGAGAATCGAGAAAGTAACATGAGAACGTGAGCAGCAAGGAGAAATTCGGATTTCAAGACCCACCTCTTCAAATAGTATGCTTTCCTGGTAGAAATCCCAGTTTACGGGGAATTTGCCGAATCGCTGAGAATCGAGAAAGTATCATGAGAACGTGAGCAGGAACGAGGTATTCGGATTTCACGTGCCACCTCTTCACATATTATGGTATCCTGTTAGAAATCCCAGTTTACGGGAAAATGTTCCGAAAGCGTTCGTGAGCACAATGGCAGCGCCATCTAGCGGTGGAGAGAAGAGGCGAAATTTCATGCGTTTGCAAGGTGTTACTTTAAAACACTCTCCTGGTCGCAATAATTAACCGATTCTTATGAACGATACCTTGTTGGAAAGCTAAAAGAACGGGCTACAAAATGGCTATTATAGACTTTTTATAATACCTCACTTTCAGTCCCTAAATCGCACTTAAACTTTTCAAATGTAATTTCTATGATGATGCTAACGTTAATAATAAAATCTGTTATAGCTATCTTATAGCTTGTTCTTTTAGCTTTCCGACGAGCTATTGATCGTAGAAATCGATCAAGAATTGTGATCAGAATTAATTTTTAAAGTAAATCTCTCGAAAGTCGATAAAACAGGGTCTCAATTGCACGCTGGCGCCATCTAGCGGTGGAGACAAGAGGCAAAATTTGATGATTTTTCAGGGGGGTCCTTTAACAAAATCTCCATGTCGCTATAATTAACCGATTCTGATGATCGATAGCTCGTTGGAAAGCTAAGGGACCGGGCTACAAAATGGTTATCATAGAATTTACAGAATACTTCACTTTCAGTATCTAAATCGCACTTAAACTTTTCAAATGTAATTTTTATGTTGACGCTAACGTGTATAAAAGAATCTATTATAGCTTTCTTATAGCTTGTTCTTTTACCTTTCCAACAGGCTATTGTTCATCAAAATCGATCAAGAATTGTAGTCAGAATAATTTTTTAAAGTGATCACTCGAGAGTCGGTAAAAAAGGGTATAAAGTACATGCTAGCGCCATCTAGCGGTGGAGACAAGAGGCAAAATTTGATGATATTTCAAGGGGGTCCTTTAACAAATTCTCCTGGTCGCAATAATTAACCGATTCTTATGAACGATACCTTGTTGGAAAGCTAAAAGAACGGGCTACAAAATGGCTATTATAGACTTTTTATAATACCTCACTTTCAGTCCCTAAATCGCACTTAAACTTTTCAAATGTAATTTCTATGATGACGCTAACGTTACTAAAGAAATTTATTATAGCTATCTTATAGCCCGTTCTTTTAGCTTTCCAACAAGGTATCGTTCATAAGAATCGGTTAATTATTGCGACCAGGAGAGTGTTTTAAAGTAACACCTTGCAAACGCATGAAATTTAGCCTCTTCTCTCCACCGCTAGATGGCGCTGCCATTGTGCTAACGAACGCTTTCGGAACATTTTCCCGTAAACTGGGATTTCTAACAGGATACCATAATATGTGAAGAGGTGGCACGTGAAATCCGAATACCTCGTTCCTGCTCACGTTCTCATGATACTTTCTCGATTCTCAGCGATTCGGCAAATTCCCCGTAAACTGGGATTTCTACCAGGAAAGCATACTATTTGAAGAGGTGGGTCTTGAAATCCGAATACCTCGTTCCGGCTCACGTTCTCATGATACTTTCTCGATTCTCAGCGATTCGGCAAATTCCCCGTAAACTGGGATTTCTACCAGGAAAGCATACTATTTGAAGAGGTGGGTCTTGAAATCCGAATTTCTCCTTGCTGCTCACGTTCTCATGTTACTTTCTCGATTCTCAGCGATTCGGCAAATTCCCCGTAAACTGGGATTTCTACCAGGAAATCATACTATTTGAAGAGGTGGGTCTTGAAATCCGAATTCCTCCTTGTAGCTCATGTTCTCCTGATACTTTCTCCATTGATGGTGTTTTCGTCAATAGGCAATAACTCGAGAAGTTGAACAAATAAGGGAATTGGATGGTTAATTCATGGTTTCAATTAAAAATTCCAGTATTTTTTGCAATGTATCTTATTTTTGTTTATTTATATCAATTTTATATATGTACATTTTTACAAATAGTCGGAAAGTAATATAAAGTATAGAATAATTATAACTTTTAATACATCGGACGCACTTTTGTTATAATGTATAATAATTCTTATTGTAAATAAATACGATACTTAAATATTATTCAAATAGACATAAAATAAATAATAACATATTATTATATTGCACTTTATGCTGAGATGAATCTTAAGATTTAGACTGTTGTAACTTCCGAACTGGTCTTACTATCGAAACGCGACTTGCATATTCGTAAAGAAGATACTTTTTTTGTTAATTTTTTCTTTCTATAATTATAGGATGGTAATTAATAATCAAATTATTGTCATTTATTCACCTAAACATACTAGTAGACAATAGTTATCGCGTAATAGTGCACGAGCAGTAGCGCGCTGTAGTTAAAATGAACCCGTTCTTTTATGTAAACCATTTTCCTCACGAACCATTCTTCTGTTCAGCAAGTTAATATTCATTGACGAATTTATCTCGTTATAGGATACCCAAATATAATTAAAAGTAAAATAAAAAAATAATAATTTCGAAGAATGAATCTATCTCACTATTTATTAAACAGACGGCTTTTTAAACATGTATGTATCTTATGTGCCCCTTCCAAGTAGCTAGATCGCGGGCTTAGAAGGCTAACGGGTCAACAGGTTTAAGGGGCTAGCGGGGACTGCACTCCTACTCGGGGACTACACTTCTACTCTGGGATCTAGACTTCGGCGGGCTAGTTACTATACGAACAGAAGCAATAAACACGGTTGGCAGCTTTGCGTTCGTTAGTGCTGCCCTCCAGTTGATTATTTTCCACAATGCGCATGCGTGAACGGCGGGGACTACGTTAAATTGCCAAGGTGGTGGTGGTAAGGAGTGTCCACACCCTGGTGGGGGCTGAGATTCTCGTCCTCCACAACAGATCTTTTTCTATCTATTGATGTTACCAGCTTCGTTTATTGGGTCGAATATGATTTCTAAACTCACCGCTCCATATCGTAGAGGGCGTAAGAAAACGTGTTTTTTGCACGATCGGTATTTCAGTACATGGGACACGAAGTCCCATAAGATGATAGGTCTATCCTTGTACCTCGTCTGTGGTCCAACGTATTCTACCGGCCAGCAGAAGAAATACATCTCTGTACTATCGACAGTGTATGTACGTACAACAGCTGATACTCTCGTCCTTAACGACAAAAATTATCACTAGGTAGCGCTTCGATCATCGCAGAGTTCAGCCCGAGGTCCTGTTTCCTCTTAACGGTCATCGATCGTTTGCTTTTGTGGAAGTTTCGTTTTTTTTGACAATGTTGCGTGAAAACAATTTGTGCTAGTTTTTATATTGAACTATTTCATTAAGACATTACCCTTGGATTGTAGACAACGTAAACATGACTACGGCACTTTACTTGGAGCATTATTTAGACAGTGAGTGTCAGAATCTATAGCGTAGTTATAGAAAAAAAAAAGATTACTTTGTATTTTTTATAAAGTGCATTAATTGCTACTGTGTAATCTGTTGTATGTGACCGGTCAAAATATGTTTGATACAGTAAATTTGTTCGTGTATAGTCAAATGTTCAATGCCAAGTTAATTTTTGATAGATCTAATATATGCTGTTATCATGCAAGATATATGTCATTTTGATGCTATATGCTATATAGCTTTTTTATGCATGGGAAATATTTTTATTGATACCCTGGCACACTAGAGAGCTCAGAGCTGAGGATTCTAGAGAGTCAGGGTAGCGTAAAATTCTTATTTACTAAAACCTTCATATCAACCTTTTATTAATCTATACTTCAACATCACACTAGTATGTAATATACTTAATTCCTTTTGAAATTATTACAAAGAAATTTAAATTCTAATTATTATATTTATATCACAGGTTTGGAACATTTACCTATCGAATTACAAAGAAATTTTACACTGATGCGAGATTTAGATGCTAGAGCCCAAGGTCTTATGAAAGAAATAGATAAACTAGCAGATGATTATTTGAAGAATATGAAAAAAGAGTCTACAGAGAAAAAGAAGGAACAGTTATCTCATATTCAGAGTTTATTTAACAAAGCTAAAGAATATGGAGATGATAAAGTTCAATTAGCAATTCAGACATACGAACTTGTGGATAAGCATATTCGAAGGTTAGACTCTGATCTTGCCAGGTTTGAAGCAGAGATACAGGATAAGGCTTTAAATAATAGCAGAGCACAAGAAGAAAGTAGCTCTACTAAGAAGGGAAGAAAAAAATTAAAGGAGAAAGAGAAACGAAAGAAGGGTACAGCAGGAGCTAGTAGCGAAGATGAATCTAAAAGTGCTAGAAAAAAACAAAAGAAGGGTATTTAAAACTTGGTACCTTGCATTACATTATAATATTTACTTTTATATATTAATATATTATTACACATTAGGTGGCTCAGTTGCTTCTGCTTCTTCGACTGGAGCTGTTGGAAGCGGTGCTCAAGTAGATTCTACGACGCTTGGTCATCCTGCAGATGTTTTGGATATGCCAGTAGATCCGAATGAACCAACTTACTGTTTGTGTCATCAAGTATCATACGGAGAAATGATAGGTTGTGATAATCCAGATGTAAGTTCTCCTATGATAGTGGTAATGACAAAGTACCTATTAGAGTGATTAACGAATCATTTTATTCATTTCTAGTGTCCTATCGAATGGTTCCATTTTGCCTGTGTTGGTCTAACTACAAAGCCAAAAGGAAAATGGTATTGTCCTAAGTGTACGCAAGATAGAAAAAAGAAATAAATGCCAAAGGACAAAAAGTGCTAAGCACTTTATAATAAAAAAAGAACTCTGTCGTACACCAGTTCTAAAATTAGTGAATAATGTTCTTCATGGTTGAACATGAATTAAAATTTATTTGTATAAAAAATAGGAAATTTGTAAAAAAAAAAGTATACAGAACTCAGTATTTTTATTGCATTCAAAATTGATGAGTGATCTTGCAATAGAAAACTATTTTTTCTTTTCAGATAAACGAAGGATTTAAACGGTTTTCATATGTATCTTGAGCAGCTCATTAATTTTTAATGTAATGAAAGCACAGTTCGGATGCAGCATATCACAGAAGACGGTAGTTTGAGATTCGGCCAAGATTTTAGTTTTTATTTTACAATTTTGTATTATTCGAAGTAATAATTTATTCATAATTAAGAATGATAAATCTATATTTTTTATCCATAAGATTCTTTTCTTCGGCCGCTTTTTGAACATCTGTGATTTGCTTACAGTGCAAATGTTTTCCTATGACATGGTATTGAAAACTATACTCTCGGTAACTACTGTTTTTATATTTTATAAATGTACATGAAATTCAGTAGAATAAGTTTTGTTGAAGTAAAAGAACAAAATAAATATATGTAATTAAGAATATATATTTGATTTACAGAAACAAGGACTTTGAGTCACTAATCCTCTATTACGAGGGTATTTATGAAATGTATCTACGAACTTACATTATTTCTGTTAAGAGGAATGGCTTTCTCTTCCGAGTATCGATATTGAACGTAAAAAAAAAAGCATTGGTCGGTATAAAGTGTGTGGTACTTGATCCATGTGGGCAGGTTGTCTTTAAAAAAAATATCACTTTTCCTGGTAAAAAGCCAAATGAATCGACTGGGGGAATGATATGCAGTGGCTTAGGACAGTTGAGTGGTGGTATATCTATATGTTTAATGTAAATTATTGTAAATTTCATGATATCATTTTATCTAAGATCTGAAATAATTTTTTTGGACAAGTAATAAGCTCTACTACAATGTCAACATGAAAAAGTTATTAGTTTTATTCCTGAATAGATAAAATCTTCATGTGTTACAAGTTTTTTTCAAATACCTCAAAAATTCACACAATGATCCAATAAGGCGGTCGCGTAACATGACGTAGTCATTTAACATACATTTTCGATTCAGTACTTGGATTTTTATAAAATATTTAAACAGACCTAATGATTATTGCACAAACAAGAAGATACCAGGTAAGTTAATATAAATAAGTAAATAATGATAAACTATTGTTTTCATATTTTACGAATGAATATAATAGAATGTTTTGTTCAAGTAAATGAATAAAATAAATGGTGTAATTAAAAAAAAATATATTTGACTTACATAAGTTAAAATTTCCAGTTACCAATTCTCTATTAAGAAATATTTATAAAATATATGTACAGACATAATTATAATAACAATAACTAAATCATATTTAAGAATTAAAAATTGATCGAGGTTAAAATAATGTCTCAAATTTAAACCAGGTATGAAGTTACATTTTCTATAACATATACTAATAATACTAAAAGTTGTTGTTTTCTTTCATAAATAATCATTGGTGAAGCAAAGCTAATTTGATTTACAAACAAAATATTAGCTTTCTTAAATTTAATGTACAAGTTCAAAGCGATACTTATCAAAGACTAGATTACCGTAAGACAATAGGAATACTGATTTTCATCTTAAATAATACCTGCCTGTCTATTGCAACATTGACTCGGTGGTACAGTCCAGTTATATCTATAACTCATGCGATTTGTAACTTCTTTTTGGCAAAGTGTTCCAGAAGCTTGATAGTACTCATGCATAGTCTTCATATTTTGTATGGTTTTCTTATGAGTAACTATATATTGATTAGAACAACCACGAGATTTATACTCCGTATCAAAACGTATGTCATGTTTTCTTTCTATATTTGCCAATGGCGCAAGCCACAATCCAACAGATATATCTTCCGAATTGTGTAGTCTGAAAAAATATAATAACATATCTCTACCAAAAGCACACGAATTATCCAAATACTTACTTAAGAATTTGCATATTGTTAACGATAAATTGAACAAGATTATACGACAAAACATATCCACCACCCAATGCATATGGCAAATAGTAGTCGCATAGAATCCAATCCATTTCTTTCCATGGTCCGCTTCTTTTGACAACAGCTTTCCCATTAAAGAAGCCCCAATACAATTCTCTCTTGGTACCTTTGTTTTGCCATTTATCCAATTCCCTTAATATTTTATGTACAAGTACAAATGTGTCGTCATCGCACTTAAGTAAATAATCAAAGTCATAATATTCATAAATCTCTTTCAGAGAATATAAAAGTTTCTTTGTCAGTGTGCTGTAAGAATCTTGTAACTTTGGTAATAAAAGTATATCATTAAATTTCTCCTTTTCTGACCGTAATGTTTCACTTTGCTCAGACAGAACGTCAAACGTTCCTATCGCGAAAATGTGTTTTACCGACGCGTGCTTCTCGGAAAGCCACGTTTTTCTTATAGTGTCTCTCTGTTCCAAATTGTCTGCACTCGTAAGAATTAATATTATTAGTCTGTATTTCGTTTTGTTTTGAACTGCTTGATCGCTGGGTGAACACTTTGCGGACGATAAATAATGTAAGCATAGGAAAAGTAGGGAGAACGTAATGAGTAACGTAGGAATGTTAATTCTTAAATGATATTTTTTCATAAACATCGTTAGAAAGGCGTTAAATATATTTCGACGCGGAAGTAACATGCGTTTTACTTAAAAAATAACACGCGATATAGAAAACATGCTTCTTCGCCATTCGAATTCCGACTTCAGTGATGTTAGTCCTTGATATCAGCTGAACGCCGCAGGAACGTATATAGCATACGTAACTTAAAGGCGTTTTCGATATTACAAATTTCTTTCTATATCGATATTTATAAAAAAAATTTGAAATAATTCAATGATATTCGTTATCCCTTTTATGACTGATAAATTCGAAGGAACGAGGACACGTTTTGTCTATTTTTTTTCTCTTACTTCTCTACTTCTTATGTAACAATTACCAAATTTTATATCGTACAAAGATGACTCAGATAGATGAATGAAATTGAAATACCTTATAGATATTTATCTACATTTTTTAAATTAATAGAAGAAGAATGGCGTTCATTTTCAAATATTGCGACCAGTTTGTTATCCTGATCAATATTTCGATTGTCGTTTCAAATCTACATAGTTATCTAAAATAAAAGGAGTTTTTGACTCAACAAATTATAATAAATATTCCCGATTAATGTATTACCTTAACGCATATACTCTCCTGTGAAAACATTTTTGATAGGAAAAAAGGATAAGGGAATTCCATCAAATTTATATTAGTTTCTAATTTTGAAACACACAACATTCAGAAAATTTGGTTGAACGATATAAAAACGGTCCTCGTTGCTTATAAAGAGCAATATTTTATTGCGACACAGTCAGTCGTTAATGAGGCAAGAATAAACTCGCTCAAATGTTTGATGTATAAAAAGAATTATATTGTTGGTTACTTAGAAATTCTATAAAAATTAAGTACTACCGTGCATTTTCTAGTAAACTGTACTACTCGCTCTCTCTCTCTCTCTCTCTCTCTTATACATATATACATATATGTATATATCGAATGAGCATTATAATGCAATGGAATAAAGCACAATATTTTTTCATTGTTTGATATTAATACAAATAAATTACTACTTATCGGTACATAATCAATCGTTACGTACAACACACTTTATTTGGCACCATTTCGATGATGCAGTAAATGACGATACGTCGCAATAAGAAAATGTCGTTTGCTTTTGACAGAGATAGAATGTTACGCCTAAAAGCTATGGATCGATAGAAAGTATTTCGGGAGGAATAAGGCACATGTATCGTGATAATACAGTTACACTAAAACATTAGGATAAAATTTTGTTCTTCAAATCTTGAAATGCGTGATAAGCCTAGAAACTATAAAATAGTGCCATTTTTTCTCAATATAACTAGTTTGCTTTGCTTCTGCTTAATTTATACACGATTATTATCATTATTATTGTTATTTTTAACTTAACAGTAATTATGCTCGGTTTCCCTATGTTCTATAGTAATTATTAAGCATAAAGGATACATCTGCCATTTAATGAATAAAGAGTATTACATTCGTGATTTCAGAATTGGTAAAATCCATTTTTTTATATTTCGAGTACAATAAAAATAACTTTGTCGCAACGTCTAAACATTTTCATTTTTCGATTTATATTTCGTAGTAAAAGCTTTGATATAATAAACAAAATCTGACAATTGCGTATTTTTTCTTCTTCTTTACTATATACAGGCCTAACTATTATAACTTACATTACAAAATTGATAAAATTCAGAATAATTTTAATCATAAATAACATATATCTCTGATTTCACATGTTTTATGGCAGGCTTACATTACGTACAGATATATATTTCGTTTTTTTGTTTTTTTTTTCTTTGTAAAAACGATTCAAGAAATAAAAGTCTTAAACCAGTTCTATCTAAAATCTTTAAGAATATGAATACATTATTGTAATTCTATTTAATTAAGTACAAAATGTGTTCTAGTACTTCTGTATCTTCATTTAATATTTAATCGATTCTTCATCAAACACGATAATTAAAATGTAATTGGTATTTTGTACAGGACTTAATGACTTTAAAAGACACTATATTATAGTGTATCTTAATATATCCTTTGCTGCATAAAGGAAAAAAGCTATATCAAATAAATAAATGAGATATTCAAGCACCTTTGCTGATTCACCCTTTGTGTTCTTTGTTATTTCAAGTGCTATGCTTCACCTGTTTATATTCTTTTAATTCATCAACAACTAAAGAAGAGGAAACAACTTAACGAACGAACTGGATCGCTATTATGTACATAAATTAAAATAATATGAACTTTTATAGATTAATAACGCGAAGCTACAGCCATTATGGATTAGAGTACGTCTAATTTTCAAGCCTTCATAGATAATACGTGTGTATGTATATGTGTGTGTCTGTGTGCGTATGTTTTGTTTATGTATTACGTGAGCATAAAATACACGTAAAAACCGTGACACTATCGCCAGATAATCTTTCAAAGTTTTTTCTTTGTCACTGGATGTACTATATATTTTAGCAATTTTGTTTATTTTATGTCCTGTAATCAAATTACCTGAAAAATCATAGCGATTGAAAAGGATAAAAAATACCAAAAGCTAGAGCCATACACGTGAATTAAATTCGCCGATAGTTTATACTGTACAATTCTCTTGTATAATAATCGAACAGTATAGCTATAGCTTTTGATTCATTTTGCATTTTATATCACGTAAGAGTGAGCCTGAAATTTTAGAATACTACAAAAATCATTTAATCTGTGATGGAGATCTGAGCAAATCCTATTAATGCTTTATCATCTGGTACTTCATTGGCGGCATGACCAGAGTTCTAAAACAAACGGTTGGAAAATTCTTAATTTTTACACATAGTTGAAATAAAGTAACAAAAATGAGTTTTACCAATGAAAATGTCACAGTTCGTAATTGTCCAGCACTGTCTATTAGTTTTTGTAAATTAGCTGCTATAACTACGATATCTTTCCCATCGACTAATCCCGCGCCAACCAATTCCGCAGCAATGCCTTCGGCAGAATCAACTCCCACAGCGAATTCGAATCTGATGTCGTTTAATTCACGTTTTTGATTACTATAAAAGAGACATAATAATTCAATAATTAAATATCTTATTAAATTAGATTGTATAGAACGTGATAATTTATTTCAAAGGAAAGGATAAGATTGGAAAGGATGATATTTACTCTGATTTTTCTTCCAGAGTGAATTGGGTGTCTGGACGGCTGCAAGGCAATTATTGGAGATATATATATATATATATATAATAACGCTAATAAGCCGTATTAAGTTAAACAGGGTATTTAATATATACCGTAGTCGTAACACCAGATTTATAGGAACATTTTGTTCAGCAGCTTGTATAACAGCATGACTCGGTGCTGACTTTACTTGAGCATAAAATTCATCTTGTTCGGGTTCCTCCTCGCTACTTGCATTCTCTATTGTATTCACTGGTAATGCTTCTTTGCCCTCTTCACCGCTAGATGCGCTATCTTCTTCCTCCGACGACCAAACCCATTCTCCTGTTACTGTTCTATGTAAACGGCCCGATGTACCTGGTTGTCTTTTCGATGCCTGTCATTAATGTTAATAATTTCTTAATAGAATAATTGCTTAGTAGAACGTATACCGTTGACTTAACGTATTAACGCATGACTTGCGAAACGTACCTTTTGTACTCTAGTCTCAAGACTCGGACCTATAGCAACTAACGTTTGCTGTAGATATTTCTTGTCTTTCGCTTTCTTAAAAAACGGATGTTTTAAAAGTTCCGTAGCAGTTGGTCTAAAAAAAAAGGGAACTGTAGTTTTTATATATACATATACAATATATATACACATATATTTCCTATTAATTACATCTATCTTACCTCTTCGTTGGATCCTTTTGTAAACAATCGACGATCATTTTACGGAATGTTTTACCATACGCTTTATATTGATCTTTATCGTCAGCTGCTGTATCCAAAGTCGGTGGATCATTTTGTAAAGTGAGCATTAGTACCTTCATTGGTGGATATTTATGATAGGGAGCAGTACCACTTGCCATTTCGATAGCGGTAATACCAAGTGACCAAATATCGGCTTTAAAATCATAGCCATGGTCCTGCAAATAAATATGCATATCATAATTGCTTTTATGACAAGTATACTAAACAAAGATAGACAACATTTAAGAAAAAGCGTGCTTCTGCAAATTATATAACCCTGACATAACCGGGAGGGAACCATAACGATACAAGCATTTTTTAACAGCAACAATAAAATATATGTATTTGCACGCGTGCAAGTGTGGGAATTTCGTAACGTATATTCTATTGTTTGCAAAATACAAATTATTCTAATTTTCAATATTTTTCTTCAATAATAGAATTGCACGGGCAGTATCAACTTCATGCAAGAAGCGGTATAAGGAAATTTGTTATATTTTATTGAGTACTTGTAAATTAAAAAGCTTCCTACCGATGCTTTTTCACCGCTAACTTAAGAGTCATATAACTGTATTTAGTTCTTAGATCAACAAAAGCATAATATTTAGCAACGGTACATTTTCATCCTAGCACTTCTGTATGCCAATAAATGCAACATAAATGTAGACACAGAAAATGCAGGCTAAGAAGTTGTAGTGTTACTTTCCTCTCTCACCTGCTCCATGACCTCGGGTGCCATCCAACATGGCGTTCCCACAAAAGTATGCCTAACTTTTTGTCTGCTTAGATCTCTTCCTGTAGCGAGCCAAGCACTGACACCAAAATCAGCAATCTGTACAGTACCATCTTCTCCTAGTAGGATATTACCCGCTTTTATGTCCCTAATGTGTTTTTGTGTTAAAATTTGTATATTAATCGATTAATATATTTTACATAATCCATTCCCATATAATTGCAGCAGACCGCAAAGGTTAAACTTGTTAAAATGAAAAGACAAAAGTATTAATGACGATACCTGTGAATTTGACCATTGCTGTGAAAGTATTCCAGACCCTTTAGCACCTCTCGAAGTACAGTAGCTATTGTAGCTTCGTCAAATACTCCATGTTTACAGTTGGTAGTTCTTGTTTTATGTTTGATAATATCTAACAAAGATCCACCTTCCAGCAATCTAAGGACTAGCCATAGTTCCTCCTTTACGACGAACGAAGTATAGTAAGTTACAACATTTTCGTGGTTGCAAGAAGACATTGCCTGTATCTCTTTCTATTAGAACAGATAAATATAATTACAGCAAAGAAGTATTAAAAGAAAATGAATAAATTCTTGGTACAGAAATAGCCTCACCAGTAATTCGTCCATGCTGGTATTCCATTTCTCTAAATTTATTCTCTTGATAGCACATTTTTCTTGTCTAGGAATACAAAATGCTGCGTGCACTACCGCGGTGGCTCCAACGCCTTTAAAAACCAAACAATGATCTTCAATACTCCATTGGTTTTAATTACATCCATTATAATACAAATATATTACCCTGCTATAAAATTCAGGTTAATTATATAAAATATACTTGTCGAGAGTTTCATGAAATAGAAAATCTAACAGTCACACGCTCAGTTATGAATACTACCTAATCTTTCAACGAATTACTATAAAAGGTAAAACAAGGAACGAAGAGAACGATATAGGTTATGACATACAGAATATTTTAACGATTTTAGCCATAAGAAATAAAAGGCAAGAAAAAAACAGATACATAGAATGAGCAGTGCACGTTTCTATGTCAGAGAAGGAAAGTATGTGCATGAGTTATGCATCAAAGACCAAAAGGAAAGAAGAATAACCATCCATGTGAAAAAAAAAGCCGGAAACATAGAACTCTTTATCGTAAAAGAGCCGGTTGACGCGATATCTTCGCGAATACGGTTAGAAAGAGTAGCGGTAAAGATTTTCAGAAGATAATTGGACGCGTTCGTCGAAGATCGTTCAACATCGTCGAACATCGTCGTTCTGTCATGTTCCTAGAATCTTCGCGGAGTCACGAAATTAGTTAATTCGGCGAGAGCTAACTGAAAGGAAAAAAGAGAAAGAGAGAGAGAGCGAGAGAAGATATAGAGTAAAAGAGAGAGAGAGCGAGCGAGCGAGAAGGAGAGAGACAGAGAGAGAGAGAGGGAGAGAGACGAAAGAAGGAAAGAGAACGAAGGAACGAACGAACGAGCAACCGGCTCGATTCGATTCTTAGCTTTTTTCTCTGGACGATAGCTAGTGCGTATGATTTAAAGAAGGACAAAGGGATAGAGGAGGGGAATGGCAAGCTGCGGCACGTTGGTTACTCACCGATAACCTCTTTGAGCTCGTAGTCGTCCTTGGTGTTCGGCCAGCCCTGCACGACCGCGGTTGAGCTCGCAGACGCCATTTTGTTCGCCAGTGCCGTACCGAGGCGCGCGTGCTTACTGGCGGCTCTGGCGCCCCTCGCGAGTAACGAGGCGCCGCCTCCACCCCCACCCCCGCCACCGGTTCGAACGGCACGCGCCGCAGGATCGCCGATACCGCCACCACTACCACTGCTACCGTTCTTGCTGTTATTATTGTTGTTGTTTGTGTTATTATTGTTATTGTTATTAACGACGTTGCTTCTCTCCCGAAGACCACTCGAAAGAACGCTCGAAAGAACACTCGAGAGTACTCGAGCCGATTGTCGATCGTTTGTTGCTCCCTGCGACACTTGTCCACTGCTATTGCTCTTTGTTGTTGTTGTTGTTGCTGTTGTTGTTAACGTTGTTTTTGTTGTCGATGTTGGTAGCTTCGTTGGCGTCGTCGAACGGAGGGATCTTTGCCGAAAGATTCCCGACGGACACGATGGCAGCACGTCCGGGGAGATTTTTCTAGCGGAAATTTCAAATTTTCATTGAGATTTATTGCGATTGGTTGAGATTTTTAATGAATTGTAGATTAGAAAAAGAGAAATTATGATTTGGTGGAATATAGATGATTAGAAATTCAAGTGAATGGAAAAAATTGTTGAATTATAGAGGTTTTCGAATTATCGAGTTATACATGACGAAAATTGTTAAATTATTAGTGAACTATATGTTGTTTTTTAAATGTTGATATACGTTGAATGCATTTAACAACAAGCTTCCAAAATGTAAATGTTAAATATTTAATATACGCTCTGTAATTAACTTGTTAATCAATAATTGTACCGTTAACCATATTTCATAGGTTTATTAATGTATAATTCTATAGTGTTATCAAACGTTTATATATGTAGACTTTGGTAGCATATGCAAACGAACAAACTATAACAAGATACGCGAGACTATTCTAGTAACGTGAGAATAAGATTACTTTGTATAATAAGGGGATGCAAGAAAGACATTATAGCAAATTTAGTCTCACACTTGTAACACCGTAAGTACATACAAAAGATAAGAAAGAACCATTTCGTCGTTTACCAAAGATATTTATTCAACCTGCTTTAGAATCTTAAATATTGGTTAGTCGTGCTCGTATACGTTTCTGCGATAATCGAGAGTAAAATGATTCCTTCGTAAAGCGAGTTCTATCGATCTTTTTATTTTAATTACTTAAGTAAGTATATAAAAATTTTGTTCTTGTTAATATCATTTTACAGGATCAGAAATGTTTAACGGTTATCGTATTATAGACGGAAGCCCGTAGAAAGAAGTGTTTATCGAGCACCAATTACTCGTAATCGCGAGAAGACAAATGCGTCGATCTCGTGATTATGCGTCCTACGCAAAACTCGTTTCGATTAATTTAAACGATTGACGTTTCTCAGGGAACCGATTTACCGACGGTCTCCACTCGTATGCTTAAATTAGTCATAGACATTCCAGTTGGGCGTTCATTTATTTGGGATCAACCGAAGGCGATCTGAACTAAAGTGATTAATTATGAATAGTCTTCGATCGAACATTAAAATATAATTATTTTACTGCACTATCAAAATAAGCGTGTTGTTAAATATACTGAAAAATTCTTTGGCATTTAATAATACCCAAACATCTATAAAATATTTGATCGTGGAATTAATAAAGTAACAAAAAATAGACATCTATCAAATATCTTCCGATCTTATTATTTCTGTACTAAACGATCCAAAAGAATCACTCCAGTATTTATCGACATAAGTCACGAGAAATGAGTAAAATATTCACTTTTTTTTTAAATTTAAATACAAAAATAAATACATATAATTAACAAACATTTTCTAATCTTATTTTAAGAATAATCAATTTCGTTATTAGTCTCCCTCAAACTATACACTTTAAAAATATTTAATTTCTTATAACTCACCCTATGTGTAACATATTTTCTTTTTCATTAAACAGATTGTAAAAAACTTTAATTGTGGAACGGAAAGTAAATTGGAGAAACTCTCTCTCTATCTAAAAGCTTTTAAGCCAATTTCGATTTGAATTTAAATAACGAAACGTACTCACGTACGGTCGATTATCCTCTCTCTCTCTCTCTCTTTCGAAGTCCCGGCTTATATTAGACGATATTTATCGGACTCAAGTACCGCAGTCTGGCGCGTTCGATCGAGTACTAGCGCACGTTCGTTCTTTCGGTAAAGGGCTCTGCGACGCGCAACGGCGATATCGGGGTTAATCCGACTCCGTCTGTCAAACTTTCCGGAGAATCCCGCCATAACCTTTCGGTGATGCGCCATTGGTCGTGACGTCAGAGGCGCCACTTTTTGAAAAGGACAAAGGAGAAACGTCTCTCGCAACGAAAAAGAAAAAATGTGATGCGGATTATCGCATAATGTGATAATTACGAAACGAGATAAAATAACAAAGCAATTTATAGAAAAAAAAAGAACGAAAAACGAGAGCTAGAGAGAGAAAGAGAAATGTCAGAATAAAATTGATCGGGAGGTATCGATAAGATACGACGAATGATTATTATTTTTATAGACGTTTCGCGTTACTATACCGATCGATATCGGACGTCCTTTCGAAGAACGATTTTTCGAGAGCGATACAAAAAGTTGAAACGTACGAGCGACATCAACTTACCGATACGAGGAACTTAACGCGACACATTTTGGTCGATCGTGATGCAACGATGCCCGTTGGGACTCGAACGTGGAAAAATTTGAAATGGAAGTCACGGAATTAATCGTTTAACGTGGAACGTTTCGACAGCCGTCTAATTCCGAAGAGCGCGTCCCCGTCATTACGACGAGCAAAATCGTTTCGTCTCTTCGTCGAACTAACTTCGTCGAACTAATTACGAAGTCTCAAGGCTCGGACATTCAAAGTTAATTACTCTCGGCTCGTGTCTCTTATACAGCTTCCCTTTCTTTTTTTATTTCTTTCTCACCGTCTAACGTAATAAAAATAAGAAAGAGACTCGGACAAAGAATTAAAGAGATACGTGATTTTTGTTTAAAAAAATTGCAAAACTTTGGATCGGACTTTAAAGCTTGCAATATTTACTTTAAGATACCTGTACTCGATTTTTGATGTATCTCTTATATTTCAAATGACGAGGCTTTGAGCAGACGGTCATAAAAGTAGAGTGTTTTATCGTGTCTTTGAACATGCATACGACGATTAGAAAATTTTGTTGATTCAAAACCCTTTTTCTATTTTTGTCTTGTCCGAATCTTGGTTTTATATCGTTTATCAAGAATTTCGAACAGAGTTGTGGTCATTAAAATATTTAAAAAATGAACACTGCTCGATCTTAGCGTTACCAGGACTCCATCTTAACGAATTTCCGAACGATATCTCTATCGATCGCTAACGATATCGATGATGCCTGCCATCCTTGTATAATTCTCGTGTAAATCTCGTCGCTTTCGCGATGATTTAATTAATGCCAATCCGTTTAGCAGGGGGTCTTTGTGCGATGCGACGCGTCAGATGCCAGGATTGCGTTATCTCTAGTTCTCTCTATTTGTACAAGGATTTTATTTTAACCTTTACCATCGAACAGAGCCCACACAATTTTCCCTCTCGAAATGATACCTTTTCCGGTCTATATAATCTGGACGGCTATGTTTCGTGCTTTTAGTTTACCTTCATTTTACAAAAGGTACGCAGACATTTCTCGTATCGTTTTCTTCGTCGCTTTGAAAAACAACGGTTTAACGAGGATGTACAGCATAATATTCATAGTAAGTTTTGAGTCATCGTCTTGCAGTGTCATCATTTTTTCGAGCACATTCCATCAGTTCATCGCTTAAAAACACAAACAAGTCCATATTACAAATACTACTCGTCTCACCGTGAGAAAACGTAAACACGTCGTTGTTCCTCTTCCTTCCTTGTTCCTACCACGTCGTTCTATGTCGTTTTTATCTCTAATCTCCTTCCTGCCTTCGTCTAAACGTCTTCGGACCGCGAGCTTTCCGAGGAAGAGCACGTTCATAAATTAAATGATTATCAACCGTGTAAACGTTGTTGGACGCGTAATAACGTCGTCCGACGTTTCGCGAATAGATCGGGGAATCCTTTCTCGTTCTACTATAAGAACAACGAAATCAACCAAACAGAAGGACACTCGACACTTGCGGTGAGATGCTAATTGAAATACACGCGACTGAGATCGTGAACTTGACAAAAATATCGTCTACGAGTCACGCGTGTTTTTTGAAAGCGAAAACAATTTTAAGTATTTTGAATTATGAACCGATGTACTCGGTTTTATTGGTCTTTTTCTTTAAATTATTGATCATTTCTTTCCCTTTCACCTTTTAACTTGGGAAAACGAATCAATTTGTTATTAAGACTAGGTTTACCAAGGAGGTTATATTGATTATTCCAAGTTTACTTTTTATTAATTTTCTTGAAGAAAATTCTTGCTGTATTTTATGACAATATTTTAATACATTATTTGAAGTTTGTATTTTGCTATTTTAACTTTACAATAGTCCAAGTTATATTTATCATATTTTGAGTAAATTAAATGTATTTGTGTTTATGGAGAAAAACTCTAAAGGGTTTACGTGGAGAATTCAAAAGAATCTCTAATACGAAATTAGATTTTAATGGAATTTTTTCTTTAATGGAAACTTCTTCCCCTTTGCGTTCGATTTATTGATCCCTCTTTTAATGATATTTCATATCGCGGTGAGTATAAAGGACGGGGAGAATAAAGTAGGCCATCATATCGGAAACATGACGATACATACATGTCGATAGAAAAATCGATATATAGCTTCTTCTCTTTGCGGTTTTGACGCGGTCGTGAAACCGTCTATGGTAAAAAAGAGAGAAAGCCGAATAAAATCGACGGATCTCCCGACAATCGGTCCCCTTCTTCCTGCTCGAAGAAGACGAGGGAACGAGATCGCGTGACGAGTTTACGAACGATTCGTTTAACCCGTTAAACTCGTCGACTTCTTCAAATTGAAAGCCATGCTTTGGCCTCCTCCTCGTCCTTCGTTATCTCACGAATGATGTTTCAACGGGTGATCGAAAATTTAAAAAAAAAAAACTGGTCCTCCTTCGCGATAAAATATTTCTTTATAAAGAAATCTTTAAAATCGTCCATTCTCATTTTACACTATTGGCTCGAGTTTCATTGACAGATGAAATTGTGCACTTTAACAGTAGAACTACCGATTCTATATTTATTTCTGATAAGTACTGGGAAAAAAGAAACATTTTATAGATAATAAATTTCTACAAAAGTTATTTTGTTATTTGAAAGATTGTGAAACACGTAACCAGCATTTTGACTGCTTCGGTAGTTCTAGTGTTAAAGATACCGTGTTAAAAGTTAAATATACGTTTAAGCTACGAGTTAACTCTTTGCCTTATAATATCGTATGAGACTCGTAGTACAAATTCCGAGACGAGTATAAAAAGCACGAGTCAAACTCATGGTTCAATTCTTACAAGTTTATTTTCTTATTTACTTATTTTTTAGTGTTCATTAGTCTCTGTTTGGATAAACTTGAAATTCATTTTTATTACATTTCTAGTATTAATTTGATCGAGTGTCAAATTGAATCATAAGGCAAGGGGTTAAGTGTATTAGAAGAGAAAAAAGAAAAATGCTCTACTCACCTACTCCTGCCGAGCACCAAAGTCGTCAGGAATCTGTTGTCTTGAAACTGTAGTTGCTCCTCCTTCGACGCTATCGGCGCCGTAGCGTCCAGCGCTCCTGTCTTTCGTTGCCTCATAATGTTACCTACGACGCTGCAAACGAACGTACGTTCATGTTAGACGGGTTGCAGATCGTCAGGCGTTCACGCTCCGCGAGATACGTTCGTTTCTCAACGCGTTTTGTATATACAGGGTGAACCAATAACTATTGTTACTTAAAATAATTTTTTATTATTAGAAAATTTATAATATTTGATGAGCGTAATCACGTGAATGAATTTTATTTTTTTATACATAAATACTTTAGAAGCAAACATTGAAAGTAGGTGATGTATTTACTCTTCGCATATTTAAGTTTCATTTTCAGGTTCAGAGTTAATTTAAGGTCATCTTACTAGAGGTCGTTGAACTGGCTCTTTTCGCGAACAAAATATACAATGGCATTTAAAAAATTCAAGGTGACCTTGATATCTTAGAAAAAAATAAGTTAAAATAAATAAAATGGATTCACCTGCTTAGGTTCACAAATTATTTTAAGTAGTAATAATTACTGGTTCACCTTGTATATGTATATAGTCAGCTACATATGGTATTGTTTTTACGCGAAATTAATCTTAACGACTGCCATAATACTTTTTTTTCATTTTCACACGTACTTATATTATTTGACCGAGAAAAAAACCGTTTTTTAATTATTTTGACTCTCTTCACTGGCACTTATCCGTCAAACGCAACATTTTTAAAAGTATATCTCAAAATTTTAAGCTCGTTATTTCCTTCTTACCGAAGGTCAGGGGAAATTTTAGATACGAAAAAATCGAATGAAGCGCGTAAGAAATCGATAACGCGTGCTTCGCTCGACCGTTGTTATGGTTTTAGTATATAATGTCGTACGCAAAGAACAAAGTAGAACGAAATGACTTTATTTATATTCCTTATCAAAACCGGATTCAGAGGTTAGGGACAATTAGTTAATTTATTTCTTCGTTGTGCGTACTATCGCGAGTATATTTATAACCATGTTGGAAGTGCATCTTTTAGGTTGAGTTCGTATCCATGAATATATTTGCAAGCAATCGCGAAGATTTAATTTAGCTATATTTATTCCACTTCGCGAAGTTAACTTAAAAGCGTAACTCTTATTTTTTTTTTAACCAAGAAACAACGGAGATAGCCTTAAAGCGATATGGAGGTTAACTTTTCAATTATTTGTCACTTTGTAGATTATCGACATTTAAAGAAGGAAAATGAGGACTTTTCTTTCATTAACATTCCTGAGAATTCGAATTTCGTAAGGCCCCATAAACGATTATTCGTATCGGTTGAACGAAGTCGCGTCAAGTCCCCGCGGTTGCTAGCGTGTGGAATATTTCTAAATTGACGGTCGGTCGATTGTCACCTAAATACCTAAATGGAATAATTGGGCCCGGATTGGCCTTACGTTCTATTTTTAGCAACCGCCAAGGGGTAAGCCCTGCGATGTCGGCTAAAAATAATCTTATCGCGAATATACTATCCCTTCTTTCGAGTCAACGGTCCATCGTACGATTTTCAGCGACCGGCTAGTAACCTCTCGGGTTTTTTACTTTTTTTTTTCTATGATATATTTAGATCACGTGAGAAGTCTACATTATACCGTGTTATATGTATATAGAAAATAGCTGTATTGTATAGAATATAATAGTATATTGTATTTAATATAATATGATTGCTCTTTAGCGTAACAAAAAGTCTGGTTTCGTTCATTTATATCAATGAAAGAAGAAATCTTTCTCTTTGAATTGTACTACACAGGATGTGCTATCTAATTTAAACAACTTCAATATATTAATTATGTTTTATGGTGGAAAAAAACATTATTTCCTTTATGTAGACAAATATAATATTTTTTCCTACGAACAAAATAATGTTTTTCTTATCATAAAAAATAAACAATATATTTGAGAAGCTTATGTTGGTTGGGATACCCTGTATATGGTATCTACGTTAGTAGTAACGGAAAAAAATAGAACGTGCTATTTTTCAAAACGTGCCAACACCGTCTACGAAGTCTTTTTTAACCAACGAGCCTGGAATATCCTTACGCGCGCTTATTCGAATGTTTTATGTATGATTAACGCTTATAAATCCGTCTCTCTCGTAATATGGTCTAATTATATTTCCAAACAGTAAAAACTCCCGCGATCGCTACGAGCCGTGGGAAACGTGTTATCGAAAAATCGAAAGTCTTCCTCTCGCTGTAACCTTTTGTAAAAATTCGTTTCTCAACCCTTTGAACTTTTCATTTATCCATTATTTCTTTCTTAATAATTGTCTTATACTTTGTTATTACTTTTTTTTAAGTAGAATTAATAAACATCGAATATGTATACTTAAAAAAATGTCGAGTCACACTCGACGTAGGCGTTCGATTGATTAATAGCAACACGTGTACATCAATTTCGAAGAGGTTCGCGTGTAAAAGTTCATCCACGAAATATTTGGGTTAAATCTTTAATACTAATTCGTCTCTCGGTACGACGATTTTCACTTAAATTTTACTTCCACCGGCGCCGTTTCGCGCCCACGTTCGTTTCTTGCCAGACACTCATTTTCGACCCTCTGCGAGAAAATCGTTCCGTCCCACGAAATTGAGCGCACGCGAAGGTTTCCTTGTTAAAAAAAAAAGAAAACGTGCCCTTCGAAGTGAAAGTACAGAAGATATTTAAAATGAAGGTCGTGTTAAAAAAAAACATTAGCCATATACAATTTTTGTTCTCTCCAAATCCAGTCTCTCACATTCTTTTCCTCTAATTTTCCGAATCGATTCGAAAAACACGTTCAAGATCGTCCATAATAAATATTTCCTTGAAACTCTAAAACGTGTCACGTGCATCGTCCGTTAAACGGAGACTCATAGACAATACAATAATACATCGATCGTGCGAGCGATCAATGGGCAAGTACATTTGAACAAACATGTCCGTGTATCTTTTCCGATGATACGCAATTGTTCTAAATGGAATAACTAGACGTCATCCGTGACCGCACCGTTCCAATTTACTCATTCCATGTCTATTACCATATACCGAAGAACAAAGAAAACAGGATTTTCGTTAGAATTCCAAGAAGCTTATGGAGATCGAGACATAAGGAAAATTATTCAATTCGTGATCAACGTTTATGTCCTTCGACGAACAAATTTAAATCCACATATTTACATTTATAAGTATGGTTTCGTTAACACGAGCAAAGTTATCACGATGAATGAAATGAAGAGAAAGGAAAAGAAAGAGTAAAAGAGAAGCAAAGTTTCGAGCGATGGTGGCACGGTTTGACTTTGTCTAATAGCGCTCTTCATCAATGAAACCTCTGGTCAGGCGGTCGAGGGTCAATTGGTTATTAACTCGACCAGGAATAATGACCATTAAGCCGTTTCACTGTCATGAAAATCATCGGGACGAGCGGGAGATAACTGTTGTTGAATTTCGTGAAAATCGATAAGACAAATATCATCGAGCGATCCTCGGATCTATCAAAAGATTCTCGCTCTTTCCGTATCTAGTATCTTTCCTTCGAACGCGTAGTACGTAAACTTGTCACGAATATTACAAATATTTACATATCCAGTGTTCGTGTCTCTCACCTCCCGGACGTTGATTTTAAAGCTCCGTTCGCGCAAAGATCGGTCGCCATGTCGTCATCATCGTCATCAATAACAATGGAAGAAGCTCGATGTCATCTTCGTTTACGTTGAATTCCGTAGATGAAAAGTCCTCTTGAGTGTATCACGGTAACGATCACTATGCGATGATGACTTGGTCGTGACAAAAATCTTCTTTCTATTCCCCCCCGTCACTTGATGGGAAAATAACAGTAGGGGTCGAGTTTCCCTAATCACGATATTATCCAGCAAATTATAAAAACCATGTTGCGAAAATTCCGGAAATGATTATTGGCGAGAAAAGAAAGAGATCTTGACTTAAGGACAAGAAATAATTGACAAAAAAAAAAAAAAAAACGAATTTATCTCGCGAACTCGCGGTCGAACTCGCGAGAGGGACGGACCGAATCGTGAGCGGAGTTGAGTGCGCGCGAGGATGCGCGAGAATGCAAATTCGAAAGGACGTCACTCGCTCGTATCAGAAGAGAAACGTCGGGGATCATCCTAAGTTCGCCATCGACTGAACTATGTCAGACGGGAGCGCACTTCTCAATTGGATAACTACCTAGCACACATCGACGAGTACGTTTCTCGCGTCGAATACGCACCGCTCCTACACACTTTACCGGCCTACTCTATGTACTCTCTTTCTCTCTTTCTCTTCATTAATCTTCTCTTGTCTCTCTTTTCAAGGAATTTACGAGTCTTAGCACCACGTTTTCCAGATTTCGACTTTTTTTTTTTATCGTGAAATTTCTATAATATACAAAGTGGTCCACTTAAATGTAGCCACATAATTTCTTTTATTTGTAACGACGTAACGACAATTTTTATTGCAATGTAAATGATACTGTGCAAATATTCTTTTTTCTGAAGGTCATTGTTTCCGGAGTTTTCAGGGTCATCGATTAAGGTGGACCACCCTGTATACACGTTATAGTATAGTTAAATAGGGACATGAACAGCTTGATATGAATGTATATAGAAGAAGGCTCGTAATTATTTCTACGTTATATAAAATAGCGATTCTTTTTTCCCAAACATTATTGAAAAAAAAAAGGATTTTTATAATTTATTTATATTACTAATTAATTTGTATGTAAAATATCAGTAATTATTTTCATTTTTCTATGAAAATAATTACAATCGAGTTTGTGCGACGGATTTTTTTTAAATCGATCGCAACCCGAGCGATATTTTTCGTAGGTATGATAATTTAATGGTAAGAAATAATGATCGGTATACGCGTTCATCAATGTTATCGGGACTTTTATGTATGTATATGAATGTATTGTAGGATACATAGATCGTTTTGCCGCCACTTGGAAGGCACCGCGAATTAAGCGAGCGTCGCGGGGAAGAATAATTTATATCGTACGACATGGGGCACGTTGACTCAATCAGAGCCGACCTTGCCAAGTCGAGCAGCCAAGTCTGATTTTCACGGGAAACTCATCGCCTTTTCTTCTTCCTTGTTAACGTTCATCGTTGAAAAGACGTCATCTCAATTGAACGGAGACAACAATCTCGATTCGTTCGTAGATATTAGAAAAACAATAGCGTTTAGCCATGAATAGTATGAGCCAGTGGAAGATTCTAAGGGATATCTACACGGTAGAACTCGATAATCGAATTCCGAAAGAAGATTTACTTTTTTTTTTCGAGAAACATGCTACTCTTTCGACTCCAATACGGTTCAATTAATGGTGGTGATTTCGTCGTCGTTTCGTAAGACGCAATATTAAATAGATGATTCACACCAGCTTCACTCCCACTTGGTGGTACCCTCCACGCGCGATTTATGCTTCATCAAGTTTGATAGCTCTCCGAGCCCGCTGACCGAGTGATCCCTCGAAGCTCCAACTATATCGGCTTACTTGAACGACACCAAAGATGTCTTGATATTCTTTCGATATTATGAAACACCTATCCCCCGATTTTCACGAATGATAGGGGCCTAAAAAAATCGAAAAATGCTCAAATTTGCATAAATCAATTATTTTAACATGAAATAAAAGTAAGATATCTTTTTAAAAATTCGTGTAAATAAATCGATACCGCTGTATCAATCAGGGGATAAGTGCATTAGCTTTCTGAGTGATTGGATCGATGGTCTTGATTCATCGCGCACGCATGATCATTTTTCCTTCCATTTCTGGTGGTATTAGAAAAAGGAAATTCCTTTTTTTCAATATCGATATATCGTCATTGTTTAAATTGTTCTTTTATTTTAACTTGTTTCAACAGATCACCAACATACTCGTACTCGTGTACGAATCTTTTGGACTCTACACAAATTTAAATCTTACCAAATTATTTAAGAGGAACTTCGATCCGCAATCCTATCGATACGACGTGCCTGTTCTAAGGGATATTTCGTATTTACCCGAAGAGAATTATAACGTAGAACACGAAAGTAACGACGAGAAAGCCGAAGAACTTGATAGACAGAATAGAAATTTAATGCCTGTAAGTTTTAAAAGAAAAATTCTCTTTTGTGTTTTAATTATTGTGACATTACTTTTGTTCTTTTTAATAGGAATATCGAAATCTTTGCGAGATCGTGACCAGAAGAGTACAATTCAACGATGAAAATTACGAGTATCAACCACCACATTATCACGAAGTCTTCTGTAAGAGTTACTCACGTTTCGATCAAGCAACCGAACGTGATACAAGATCAACATCGAAACAAGTAAATTCTGTTCAAATTTATTGACGAAGTAATGGTGATACCTTTTTTTTATATTTGAATTTCTACTTGTTCGTTACTGCTTTCAGAAATGTGCACATCCAGGGTTTCATTGCGTGCAAAGGAGTAGGATGCTGTTCGTAGTCAGACGGGCTTGGGACAGTGAGTGTTGGGAACCTTTCACGAAAGAAATCGCTAGTGGTTGCGACTGCATGTGGCCGGTATCTATTCTCGGTGACATAGCCCCTCATTATTGATCCTCGTCGTGCAGAAACGTAGAATGAACTTAGAATTTTATCTATACCATCTTGTAAAATGTATTAGGTAGTAGTTGTTGCTTCGTCTGTTACGTGTACGCGTTGAATAAAATCGCTGCAAATAATAAATAAGGTAGGAAGTATTATTTTAAATATTAGAAAGTTCATCGTTAAAGTTTATTTAAAAAACCGTCGTTATAAAAAAGTAATATTTATTTAGCGACGAGTTTTCCAATGCTATTTGGAAGATTCTTCTTCTACTTCCACGAATTTGCTTTGTGCTTCGGTAGAAAGTGAAAACCGTCAGGCACTTTTCCGAGTAACATCTCACTGGAAATGATATTATAGGAGATTAAGTATGCTGTGATTGATCGTAATAACGTGATCGATGTTATATCTTTACACAGTGAGCGAACTTACGATATTTTTACCCAATCCGCACAGTTGGAACTAGCCATAAGCGTTTCCATTTCATCTCGACCTCTATAAAACGGTGGTCTTTCGTTGATCCGCTGCGGCGGTCTTTCTAATATTCCAATAGGCACGTATCTAGAAAAAAAATATTATTATGTTAATAATTAAAATTTTTTATTACTTTTCATATATTAAGGTACTTGCCTGTGTAAAAAGGAGATCCATTCTAACATAAACCTTCTCGTAGTTTCCACGCCCCGCGTGTCGGATCCCCAATGTTCGAGACCGTAATTAGCATATTTCTTTAAAATATCGAACCTTTCTGTACTACGTACATCCATCAATCTTTTCTCTTTCATTTCAGTAAATATCCAAGGCTTTATCAATGCTCCTCTTCCTATCGTCACTCCTTCTACGGAAGGGCACATACCTAATACTCTTTGGTAGTCATCGTACGAAAGAATATCTCCATTCCCAAATACAGGTACAGGTTTTGCTGCCTGTGCACACTTTTCAATATATTTCCAATCTGCAAGTTTTGTATACCTTTGCTCACGAGATCTTCCATGTACCTGTTAAAAATATAAAGAGTGTAGTTATACTTTTGCATGCTTTTTCAAGGTAAGTATAAAATAGTTACTTTGTCTTTGTACTTTGACAAAAAATCTATCTAACTTACTCACAGTAATCATGGATGCACCCCAATCTCGAAATTTAGGCATTAAATTATGTGCAATAGGTTTTTCTATATAAACTCCTGTTCTGGTCTTTATGGTTAAGGGTATATCCACAACTTGGCTAACAGATTTTACAACAGTTTCTAATATATTTAATTTATTGAGCATACCGCTTCCACCACCTTGTCTGTAAATTAAATCAATAGGACACCCTAAGTTCAGATCAATGAAATCTATTTGAATTTCTTCATTCAATAACTGAGCGCATCTTGTCAATACTCCAGGGTTATTACCGCACAATTGTACACCAAAAATGTTCTCGCTTTCGTGTCTTTTTACTAATGCCCATTCCTCCTGTGCTCCTTTCAGTATCTTAGGAGCCAATGCCATTTCTCCGCAAGTAATATCGGCACCATATTCTTTACAAATTCTCCTAAATGGAAGATTTCCTACGGTCGTTAAAGGACTTAATAGTATTTTATTTTTCCAATCGATTGTCTTTTTTTCTGGCATTCGAATTTTAATCAAATCGTAATCTTCTACCGGTCCAAGTCTTGGCTTCTTTGTTGAACATATTTCATTGCATATATTTGTCAAATTCTCTCCATCCGTAACATTTTTTGGCATTGTCATTGTGTTTTCGTTTAAAGTATCTACAGAATTAGTCTCTTTCTTATTTTCTATAGTGTCTTCTATTACTTCTGAATTTTTCAGTTCAGGTATTCTTTCAGGATTACTTAACATTGGAGTCACTTCGGATATTTTCTTATGAGAAGGATTATTTTTTTTAACAATTGTTTCTGCTTTAGAAAAATTATAGTCATGTTTTCTAAGTTTATTTTGAAGTAACTTAGATATGTGGTTTTGCGTAGATAAGGGTTTCTTTTTGAATTCTTCAAATTTTGCAGAATCAACTATATTGAAACCATCCTCGGTTAAGTGGCTAGAACCCATTCTACATGCTGCACCTCTAGGGCACCTACCCATCAGATTGAAAATATAACATTCGTCGCTAATATCGCTTGGTTTTATTCGCAAATATTCCTTTCGATCGTGTAGGTACGAACAAAGCTTATTTTCACACTTTTTTTCAGGTTCTCCTGTTACCTGATCTGCTATCCATGGGCATAAATTTGTTTCGCGTAATGTTTTGAACGGTGGTGGTCTGGCTTTATTTTGACCTCTAAGTTTCTCTTTCTTATCATCCGATTTAAACCGTTTGGACGAAAAGGCATTTGTCGTTTGATCATCATCATCCATGTTAATACTGTTTTCTGTCTTCCGCTTACCAGCTCCAAAACATTCTTCATTTTGTAATCTTATTCTATCTTCGACTACAAATCTATAATAAATGAATTTTTTATTAATTGTAGAAGGATAAAGTAGAAGTATTTTCAATATTTTAAGTTAAAATATGTAAGTAAAACAATAAAGAAATGCATGACATATTGTGTAATATTTAGGTTATGATTCTACAATGTCAAAGAATATAACAACGCGATAATTTTTATAACAAAATATATCTAATAGTAAAAAAATTACTCTTCTTTGATCAGGCATACGCCTTTTTGTTTATCATCACTGTAATCAAAGGAACAATCACCACATTTTTCACTGTAATCCGCCATTTCAAACGTGGTATATGCGGCAATTTCAAGCTGATGAAACCGTCAAATTATATTTCGATGAGAAAGGAATCGATATGTAACCAATTGGTAGACGTAACTCGATTATCGTTTTAAAATAGAAAATGGAGTCTATTGGTATGATTCGATACGATGAATTACAATTAATTCAAAGAAATAAACATTTAAGAAGCAATGACAATTATAATAGCGATCAAGATGGACTGCCATCAACCGTGCCATTGTAGAAACGATTGCATAAGATGGAATTATTTACCGGTCTCCAAAGTATTTAAATCAGCGTATTGCTTAGGTCTTTATCGAAATATATTAAAATTTAAAATAAATATCAAGATTTGCATAGCACTTAGATTATCTGTATCGTCTTTGTTTTTGTTACATTTCTTATCGAAATATTAACATTTGACAACGCCATGAAGTTACTTAAAGTTAAATCAATAAATTAGGTTTTACAATAAGTGGCTACTTTATCTAACAATAAGACACGTGATTTCAAATATTGACGAATGAAAAAATATAATTGACATGGTCAACTTAAATTTTGTATGAATGTTCTTACAGAAAGAATCATTTAGAGTAGGAAAACTAAAGAACAAACCAAATTATAAATAATGACCGGAAATAAGTTATCCTGATATAAGTAAAGTTCAGTGTAAACGTAGATTTATATACTGTTAGAGGAGAAAACAGTGCGCATGCGCGAGTGTTAAGAGAGTCGCTCTATAAGTGGTAAAGGCTGAATAAACGCGTTAGTACGCGCGTGTCCCTGCGCGCGTTATCATCGGTTTTATGTAAGTACCGCGTGTTGTTAAAGTAAAGTTCTTAAAAGAAGTAACGAAGCACACCTTTGCTAGTAGCATATTCATAATATATAAACGAAAATTGATTAGGCCATTATGTGAAATCTTTGCGAGTTATTGCAACAATATGTTCCTGTTTACTTTATGCGGTAATACGTACTTATAAATAGTACTTAAGCGTATGCAAGGTATGTAAGTTATTTTCGTATTTCTTTTCCTATTATTTTTAATGATAAACTCATTTTAAGATAACACTTTTTCTGTTCAAGGTTTTGCGTGAGACTGCTGTAAATAAAACTTCAACTATTAAAGGAGGAACTTACGAATCTTAATTGGTTGTCATAAAACAAATTAGCCCGTCTTACGTCAAGCACATAGTACGTATGTTTCGTTCTTTTTTACCGGCGTCGATGTATGTCTTGGTTTTATCTCGGTTAATATTCATCTCGTCTTAGTATGTCCGATAAGAGATGATTTCGAATGTTTATTAGACATAATATACTCTCGAAAAATTTTTTTATAGTGTCACTATGAAACGGAGTTGCATGTTATAATCTTGTTTACACAAAAAGATGCTGTACAAAAGTCATATCAATCGTCTTGTTTCAAGATTTTAGCAAATCTTAATGTACAATGGGATATTTCAGAAATGTGTTAGATGTATGTGCAATAAATGCTAATCTAATCATATTATTTTTTCTGATTCTATTATCGATGTAATCTTGTGTATATCGGACAAGTTTTATTCTTAAGAAATTGCTTAGATATCTCAAAAGATAAAGCACATCAATAAGCATCTTCTTACATATGATAACATATAATATATTTTACAGAAATTAAATATGGCAAGTGTATCAATACTAGGATGGGTCGATTATGTAGTTATAGTCATTATGATTTGTATAAGCATTGGTATAGGTATTTATTATAGATTCAGCGGAGGTAGACAAAAAACTGCAGAGGTAATGAAATAAAACTTCCTTTTCAAATTTCACAAAGTTCAAGTTGGTTTAAACTAAAAATGAAAAAATGAATGTTTCATTTACAGGAATATTTTATTGCAAGTCGGTCAATGAGCGTTATTCCTGTTGCTGTTGCACTTGTAGTTTCATTCATGTCGGCTATTACTTTGTTAGGCGTATCCTCTGAAAATTATTATTATGGGACACAATTTGTAGTTATAAATATATCCTATATAATAGGTACGCCTCTGGTTTGCTATGGTTTTTTACCAGTATTCTTTAAGCTTCAAGCAACAAGTGCTTACGAGGTAACTATCATAATTTTTTGGATTCTTTTCTTATGTAATAAATTGCTTAACAATTAAGATTTTCTTAGTATCTAGAAAAGCGCTTTGGAGTAAAAACTAGGATGGTGGCCAGTTTTGTGTATTGGATACAACTGCTTTTATATTCGGGTGTTGTACTTTACGCACCCGCTTTAGCTTTGGAAGCAACCACAGGAATTTCTAAAAGTGGAAGTATTATCATAATTGGATTAGCCTGTAGTTTCTACTCAAGTATAGGAGGCATCAAAGCTGTGTTGATAACAGACGTATTTCAAAGCATACTTATGTTTGCTTCTGTAATCATTATCATTGTCGTAGCTGCGAATGAAATAGGAAGTTTAGATCAAATTTGGGAAATTGCTGAAATGGGAAACCGGCTCCAATTTACCAAGTATTTTATTTCTTACAATTCATTAATGTTATTACATATTTTTATTCCTAATTTATATACTCGTTAACTAATAATAAAACTTCCTATTAGTATTTCTATAGATCCAACGGAACGACATACTTTGTGGTCTCTTTGTTTGGGTGGCATGGTGACATTTTTGTCTTTGTATGGAGTAAACCAAGTTCAAGTGCAACGTTTGCTAACCGTTAAGAGCTTAAAAGCAGCGCAACTATCATTGTGGTTAGCTTTGCCTATTTTAATGCTACTTTCGTTAGCAACATGTTTTTCTGGATTATCAATGTACAGTAAATATTATGAGTGCGATCCTCTAGTCGAAGGCAGAATCTCTTCTACCGATATGTTAATGCCATTATATGTAATGGATACTATGTCTAACTTACCTGGATTACCAGGACTCTTCGTAGCAGGTAAATATTAAGAAAATGATAAATTAATTTGTTTATTTATACTTATAATTATGTTTTCTTTATGTCTTAACAAGGAATTTTTAGCGCCGGTCTTAGCACAATATCTGCTGCTCTAAATTCTTTAGCAGCTGTAACATTAGAAGATTATATAAAACCTGTATATACTCTTTGTACTAATAGAGAACTAAATCCTGCAAGATCAGCTACATTTGGGAAAGTCATAGCGTTCGTCTATGGAATAGCATCTATAGCTTTGGCTTTTCTAGCTGAACTTTTAGGTGGTGTTTTACAAGTATGTTTTCCTGTTGACTCATTTAAGTACATGACTTGTTTTCTTTTTCCATTGTGTTGTTCAAAACATTACGAATCATTATTGTTGTAGGCTGGCTTAACAATATTTGGTATCGTTGGCGGTCCACTGTTGGGTGTTTTTACATTAGGAATGGCTACTGAATCTACAAGAGAATCAGGCGCTATAACAGGGGTAGTAACGTCACTCGCGTTTCTATTTTGGATCGCCTATGGGCAACCTAGGCCTCTTATACCAACATTACCATTGTCCATCGATGACTGTGATATAAATGCAATGAAAAATCTAACTCTAAGTACTTTTCAAAGATCTCAGGAATTATCTTCCCAGTAAGTAGAGATATTATTTAATTAGTAACAATTTTATAGAACGGTAGTTTGAACACAAAATTTCACATTTGTTTCAGAAACGACAATAACACTTCCTATTTTTACTTATATCGTATATCATATATGTGGTATGGACCACTTGGATTCCTAATTACTTTTATCATTGGCTTACTAGTTAGTAATGTAGTTCAATACATATACAAGACGCCACAGAAGGAGTTAGATCCCAACTTATTTTTCCCAATAATAGGAAATCGCATGCGCGCGAAACAATGTCTTAATTTAGAGTGCAATGAATCTGTAAAATCGAAGACCAAAGTGCAAGGAAAATACATATTTAATGCTAATGTAGACGATGACACAGAACATTCAGATAAAATCTGTACAAATATTTGACACAATCGGTTCTATTACTTACTAGAGTTATATATCATTAGGAAGCTTAAATTTCAGTCATTCCATGTTAGGATAAATATTCTCAGGAGAATTTATAAGGAAGTTAGTATTTTTATGTTATGATTATGGTGCATTATATACATTATATGCATCATAATCAGAAAAGTCATGTAACAGTAAAGTTTATGATTTATTTCTTTAGAATTTATTTTTTTTTTTAAAGTCATTTGCTTGTACAATTTTATAATGGACAGTGTAGTAAGCATTATGAACAAGATGTAACTAAGTAAATTCTAAAAGTTTTTATAGAAGTTCGGTTTGTCACATCACGAATCAGCATATCTTTATGCAGATTTTTATTATTGTATTAAACTAACGAGATATTAAGATATTTTATAATACTTATAAACTTATTTCTTATCGGCTATTATCACACTGCCATTATGTGTCTCAGGTGATTACTACTTTTTTTCTGATACACGAGTATACACTTAGTTAAATAGTTATTTTGCTTCGTACTTTTACATAATATAATTACTACTCGGATATACAAATTTTAGAGTATAAATAGTATGCTATAATACCTGAGTATACTAACTGTTTTTCAGTGAAGCTTGCTGCAAGTTTCAATATAGTATATACAAAGAAGGATTATGCATACCGAGTATCTACTTTTATATATCAAATCGAACACGTCACAAAATTTTATCTGTCGATAGAAAGGATGTCAAAAAGGAACGATTGTTATATTATTTTGTTGATTAGTGCTAGTATTTTGGTATATAATACAATGATAAGTGTTGGTATTTATAATCCCAGATGTTTCGTAATTCTGTATAAAAGTTGATCAACCTAAATGCGTAAATTGTAATAGGCGCTTAATGTACAACAAATCAATCTCGTACATTCGGAAGCATAAAATATGTCTATCACTGATCGTACAGCTACATTAAGTATTCAAACGTGATACAGTAGACCCTCCGATAGCGTGGTGCTTATAACACGGTTTCTATACTTAATCCTTAGAAGACGGGACTGGTCTCAAAGAGGACCACCCAGGAAAACAACATTTTTAATGTTTTTCAGGGGTAATTTGATGTGTCGAATACGTTAAAAATAGTGAAAAAAATCCTGGAGGCATCCTGGATTTCCAAAAAGGTCATTTCAAAGTCAAATGTTTTATCCTATTTTGAGCTCAAACGTCGTCTAACATTCCTTTTTAGGATTGTTGGCGAATATAATATGTATATGTATGTGTGTGAGTGTGTATATTAAAATTTGACCTTGAAATGACCTTTTCAAGGTCGAGGATGCATCCAGGAGTTTGTCAACCATTTTTTTCGTATTTAGTGCAAAAAGATACGTTGAAAAACACCCAAAAATCATTGCATCAATTTGTTTACATTGACCTTTCTCTTGCAGACGGGGCTGGTCCCTTTAGGGACCACCTGTTTAGTCGGAGACTCGTCCTGAGTTATTCATTCGATTTATATATGAATTACACGATTTGAAAGATGTCAATTTTAGTTGTTAGAGTTTCCCTGTAAATGCAGAAACGATGCAGGATTGTTATGTTTTTTTTTTTTTTACAAAGACTAAGTTCAATAAAAATTGATTATCTTTTGTATCTATAAAATATTTTTCAAAACCGTATTTGCCGTAACATGTAAAGAATCAACCAAATTTACATATACCTATCGCTTTGTAGGAGAGTTGATTGTATATCAAGGGGAAGCAAACAGATACGAAGAGACCATTTACGGCAAGAATTAAAATAACAAGCGTGATATTTACATTGTAAGTCGCGTGGATATTCGCGTCATACATTTGTCTATTGCAAAACTTCATTGTACCTTTCTTCTTCATCTTTTAACCATCGACCTTATTAGAAAGGTTCACGGATGAGGTAACAAAACTTTTTACAATAAACGGCAAAGCGTACTTCTTTCGGATAATGCGTTTCATCGTATATCATTGATTAATTCCAAGAGTACATAAAGAATAGGAGAAACAACCAGTTTATCGATAAGTCTCGATAATATATACGACAAAGCTATTATATAAATACCTAAGTAAATTATTGCAACAATATTTCTGTGAAATGTATGCATCATTCATAAAAAAACGATCTTCGTTGTATCAAGAAGCGCTCATGCTTCAAACTTAAGATGTTTCTTTCCACCTTTTCTCGAAGATCATCGCGAAAGGGATGAAAATGGCTCGATAGTTTGAAAAAGAAGGGAGAGAAGGTGTTGATAAAAGAGAAATGGAAGAAATAATGCGTAGAAGGGTTCGATAAAAAGGTGGTAGTCCTAAAAAGCTCAAGACCGGGTGCCGATTCACCGTAATCGGTATCACTGGATCGAACCACCGTTGGTCGGTTGAAACCAGTTTCAATTTATACACGAGGCTCCGGTCCGATCGAGCCGGGGCCCTTTTTAATTATTTTTCCACTGAAAGACAACGCTCGTGCCGGGCAGCAGCTACGGCAGACATATTTTCTTCCTAGGACGGGCCATATTCGTTAGCCGAGCAATTAATTAATCAAGACGTTACCGCATAGGAGAGATATCGGTCTCTTCATCAATTTTGTAGGTGCTTTAACGTCTCGATGATGATTTCACCTTCTCTCTTCTTGGATGATGCCGAGGACGGTAGTGCCATCGTCGTCACTTTTCTTGCGAAACGTAAGATTTATGTATTTTAATCTTATGGACAATAAGTAGATAATTGTTAAGAAGTATCCGAAAATCTGTTAGCTGCGATGTTAGACATTTATATATTGTTCATAATGTCAAAGAAAAATAATGGAAAAGAAACTGTTACTCTGTGAAATAAATGTTATTTAAAATAAAACATGCTATACTATGTCGTTTCAAACCCAACGATCGATGATATTCTCGTTTAATCGAGAATCATCAACGTCGAATCAGATTTATGATCAAGTAGTCAGTATCAACAATCGCGTGAATAATCGACCGACTCGGGTTTTAACCGTAACGTGTTTTCTGACACTCGTAATTAGATGTATGCGATACTTAGCATATCGATGATCGTCCGTGAGTCAGTAGTATATGTATGTATAAACACATACACGGTATAATAAGACGTCTAGAAGAAATATTGAAGATTTTCCAGTCCGATCAGTCTCTCACGATCCTTCGATCTGTTTGTTGTGCGTTCGAACCGATCGGCGTTAGTCCTACATGCCCTTAAAATTCTAACTCGCCGTTCGTTCGACTTCAACGGTTTTAATTTGTTGTTTACCCAACGTTGTCCAATTTTAAATAATCATAAGTCGCGATGCAAAGACGTTGCCACTAGTAAAAGTGAATTTTTATTTCGATTTTTACGTGTACAACTACAGCTTGCAAAGAAAAACGGAATTTTAATTAATTAAGTTTATGCAAATCGTGGATGTGTAAGAGTTTCGTTAAGCCGTGTTCCCGAGTGTTAGGATTCGCATGAGAAAGGGGTGAGTTTGTTTGATTCATCAAGATTACGTGTTGTTCGTGCGAAAGAAAATAGCGTATGTAAAAGTCTGAATCGTTGTTAACCGTCATCGTAGCGTTATTCGATCCTCGTATCATTACGGTTCAAACATTTTGACGACTAACGAATAGGTTGCGATTTACGGCAGGAAAGTAGACACCGAGCTAAGAATGCGAGACAACGGGAGTCAGTTGTTTTGATATCGCAAGAAAGAAACGCACGGTTGCTCGGTAGTTGACACGATACATTGCGAAGAACGTGATTTAATGATGGAAAGATTTCGGAAAGGTTCCATTGGTTATTGAAATATCATTTTGTTCGCCGATGTAATCGAATAAATTGTTCTTTCGTCATCACGATCATTAGATTCAATTGTATTCAGTTTAATATCGGAACTATCGAAGCCATTAAAATGACGGATTGTATATTTTTCAATTATTAAGAAATCACTTTTGTATAAACTCATTATACCGGGTGGTCCATGAAGCGTTATCAGCTTAGATTATTCTGCTACTATTATGCCGATTGAAAATTTATTTTTAGTTTAACCTGGTATAAAAGGGGGATTTAAGATGATTATAATAAATTTCTTGAAATATTTTAATGATTTTTATGATTGACGATTTTTTCTTCTTCTGATCTGCTACAAGATAGGTGTACAGTATAAAAAATTGAAGGTGATCTTGGAAACTCTAAAAAAAATGGTTACCAAAAAATTGACTATAATATGTTATACAAATCAAAAAAATTTTGTATCTGATCACTAGCAACAGAATAATCCAAGCTGATCACGTTTCGTGGACCATCACCCTGTATATTTTATTTATTAATCATAACAAATACAATGTTCTAAAATAACTATGCGTTAAGGTCGGTAGTTCTAATATTAAAGATACGATCAAAAGTGTATCGTGCGTTTCCTCAAGCGTTAGTGTAATTATTAGTGTTTTTTTTGGTCCCTTCGCGTGATTCATAATCAACCCTGGCCATTTTGCCATGGTTTAACCGGTTGAATCTCGTTGTAACCTAGTACATACGATTTTTATGTACTTCAACCAGTTCTATCTCGTTTTAATCGGTAAAGGTGCCGTTCGATGGTTGTTACCACTCTCGCCGTTTACAATTTAACCCCCTTTAGTTGAGTACAAATGTATTACTTTAACGTAGAACGTGAAACGTACGGTCGCGTTGCTTCGTCGTCCGGTGAACGTGTCACGCAAGGGATGACAGCTTATAATTTGTGTTTCTTTACCATTCGGCAGGAGATCTATAGACCTCCTTTTTTCTCGTCGATGAAAATGATCGACTATTCTCTTCGTTCATTTCCTCGAGAATCGTGTAACGACGATTTTTACGCGCCTGCCAAGATTTACAATACACTTTTGTTTGACAGGGAATATGAAATAGTTAAATATCGAATAGGTAAAATGAATTTATCAAAGTGTTAAGAAAATCTCTGCTAATACTCTTTGATATTCATCTTTTTAATCCGAGTGTTTTCAAACGGAATAATTACTCGGCGAAAAAACTAATTTTTGGTGTAATTTTTTGGTGAAGAAGAAACAACAACAACAGCAGTGTAAACAAAGGAATCATAGAAGTTGTTTACCTGCGGTAAAAAATTGCAACTGGTGCGATACGATCGAGAATACACGAGAAAAACACGTGCTTCGAATTAACGCGACGTCGACGCGCTTCGCTGCCGGTTTACGTCGTTTACCGATTATTATAGGAATCTTTGTATTATGAACGAATAGCCAGACAAAAAATCATTTTGGAAACGATGGACGAGTGTGATAGGTTAGATCGGAAGTTAAAAGAGATTTCGAACTATAGTTTCGCGTCACGGTGATAGACACCTTATCGAAAATAAAGGTCACTCGATCGTAAAAAAGGGTAACGTGACACGTGTCATTCAACATAATCGCAGGATACAGTTTTAATCGGATTTACGCTCGACTTTTAACGGCGCGTGATCGTACCATTCAGGGCTGACCTTAGGAATTTTTGCTTCCTAGTCAAATAATAGATTATATTTTGCTGCTTCTTCCTTTTAATTATTAATACTTTTTATAGCAACCTTTTTCCCCTCTTTTACAGGAGCTTCTCCTCCGTTGCTAATTATTTTGTCAGTTGTAAGGTATATTTAGGGTAGAAACGATTAACAGGTTCTACGTACTATGATGTTTTTTTATTAAGTGACTTATAAATAATATTTTCCAATTTATTTTATATTTATTTTAATGATTCACTGTATTTGAATTTCGTATAATTCAGACTAATTTTGTCACCCTGTGCAAATATACCTGTTACCCTGTCGATAGAGCCGGCCCTGATACCATTTCCCTTTTTATTCGTCATGGTACTCGTGGTATTAGATTTTTTAGATTTTAGATAGCGAACAATGGAAAAATCACGCGACTCGCGACTTCTTTTCAACATAGACGTCATTTTCCATCGTGAGCTGCTCGCAATTGGTCGTCTCGTGATTTTATATGCTTCAGGCGTTTAATCGTCGTTTATTAAACAACGAAGCTTTCTAGACGAATATTGCTACTTTATTATTATATATTGTTGAGTATTAATATTAAGCTTTGTCGATTATGATTGAAGTTTTTTATCGAAATTGCAACACGCCATCGATTTATTCGAGTGCGTGGGAATGGCGTTCTTCGTTGGTGTCATTCGATATGCTCATTCTTTAAAATTCTCAGTTTTGCGACGTAACGTCAGATTATACTTACTACGTGTCTTCGTTTATCTTACATGCCTTCGTGTCTTTTCTCAATCAACGACGTGTTGAATATCTTCATCGTTCTTCACTATAATTTTATGCTTTTAGCCACTCTTCTTCTTTCGCGTCTCCGTAAATTTTATGCGATTCGACGTTAATTGTATCTTCATAGATATTTTGTTTTATGTTTTATACTTTATTTTTCAACCGATTTTTCTTTATAATAGCTTTTAGAAATTCTAAATCTTCGAAACGTATTGCGAGACGTAATTAATAATTGATTAGATATCTTGACGTCGATTCTTTTATCTTCCTTTTCTTTTTCCTAATCACTAGCGTTCGGAATGTCTGCTTTTTCTTATATCTCAATCCTATGCGGTTTCAGTAACGAACACTAATTCGTTATTAATTTGTTATTGAAAGATTTGTAATATTTTGAATATAAAAAAATGTTCAAAATAACATTTCCTAAGAAAGCATCAATGTTTGTCTCCGTATTTTTTATTAAGGTTATCGTTGTCCAAGATCTGTACCAATTTTCCAAATCGATTCCTCATTTTGATTATCTTTCAAGAAAAACAAATCGAGCGGTAATATTTTATTAGTCTGATAAATTCGTGTAGATGTTGACACATTTATTAAAAAAAAATAAAACAAAGTTTTAGAAAAATGCAATTTTTTAAAAATTACCACACCGATGGAAAAAGGTCATTCGACAATACGGCATATAGATTTTCTCTTAAAAATAAAGCTACTTTCAAAAATAGTGTTTTAAATTATTAAAAAATTGGCACTAATTCATTGAATGATCATAACATAAAGCATTGCCGAATATTGTCAGCAAAATATATACGATCGATGTAAACTAAAAACTAGATAAAACACTAAACAAAGTTGGCATAAACTAATCGCGAGACCTGAATGGAAACGATCTCGTGCGATTGTCGATCGATCGATCGGTAGGTACGGAAATTAACTCGAGTTAAACTCGGTCACGTTTATATTCTCGAAACCGTGAAATCGAGCGGCTTTCATCGGCGCTTGTCACGGAAGAGTCACAATAATTGTTATTATTTACGAGCGTCCGTGTACCATCGACGGGGCACACTTCACATCGGTAGAAGGGGATGCAACGTATAAAGGCGCTCACATGACAATTAAAACGACCAGTCTTAAAACCGTTCTCCGTTTAATCCGCTCGACACCCGAGTGACTCGGATCTTCGATCTCCGAATATCTCTTTTTATCACTCACCTAAGTCTCAATTTTTCTTTCAAACTTGCATAAAAAATATTTTTATATCAACGAAAACGTATGTCTCTTTAACGAGCAGTTTCAAATCTTTATATCTCGAACGATTCCATTCGCGATTAATTACATAGATCGTTTGGGATAAAAGAGAATTTTTTAGATAAAATAAGGGGGTGAAAATTCATTATATCGTGAGCTCGTGTCGATCGTATATATATGCGTTACGTCAGGAAAACTAGTAAGATTATACAGTTGCAATTTCGTACCTTTTTGCTCGGCTCTCGCGATTAATTGCCGCGCGAGGAAAAATAACGTTTTCGTTTCACTAAACGTAATTGGAGAACTGGAGCTGATTCGTTTTTCGTCATTCTCGCTAGATAAGAGGTACGTGCTTTCTTTACGTTGAATCTTCTTACTTTTTTCTACGTCGAACGATGACGGTAAGACGTAGGTACGAATAAATTTACACTTTTTCAAGGAAAATTTTTATTCAGTGTTTAACGCTAGTATTAATTTACATTTTGTATAGTTTAGAAAGAATAAATTTACACTTTTTCAAGGAAAATTATTATTTCTTTTTCAACGTTGGTCCGTTACTCGAAATATTAACCATTTTTAATTAAAAGTAATTACGGTCTGTAAATAACGATAAAAATATTAATAATAAATATAATTTTCCTTCTATCAAAAGTTCATATCAACTTAGTTTTATATTTGTTGACTTCCTCGGACAGATTCATCCCTACGTCCGTCGATCTCGCAAAATCATTTCAAACCATGTTTGCACCAAACCAAGTGGTGTATGCTCGTTCACACGTGTGCCAATCATCCTGATCATTATTATACACAAATCCTGTTGATAATACGAGAATGTTAAATATTCACAATGCTCGTGTCTATTCCGGAGTGTCTACTTTTGAAAGAGAATAACCGGTTTTAGCCAGAGACAAGCAGATCTCTTAACGACGATCGAGAATTTCTGACGACGATGATCGTCTTCGTCGTCTTGGTGGTGTCGTTGCTGCTGCTTTTGATGATGATGATAAGACATTCCCTAGGCGGTGGTGCGAATCGTTGTAAACAATTAATCGCGATGGCTTTTGCGTAATGTAATCGAATCATTGTCTCGCGTAAAGAAGGTCAAACAGTGCGTTACTCTTCGTTGGATGATCGTTGTATTATATAATTCACGGATAATGCCTTTTTCGATGCCTGATTAGGTACGCACAGTTTGGAAAAAAGATCTTCAGCACGAAGATTACGAGTAGGGTTTATTTCCGCGTCGTTTCATTTTAATGCCGTAATTCGGTTTGCACATTCGTGGGTATCCAGAAATCGTATTATAATTAACAATCGTTATCAATTTATTAATATGTTTAATTTATCATTATACTAATTGTCAAGTTTCAACCTTATTTTCATCTTTACATCGAACACTTTCTATTAGTCCTAATCACGAATTACATACTCCATCACGTACCAAGATTTTGTCACATGATCATATCATTAAAAAAATTATTTTGACCGTTCGTTAGTTTACTCGTTCTCTTTTTTTTTGTTAATTTTTTCGAAACATGTTTTACGTTAGATCGTCGTTGGTAATTCACAGAAAACGACGATAGTTCGAAGATCACGTGAACCAATCGGATAAGTATGGCGCAAAATGCGAGCCAAGATCAAGGTTGCTTCGGCTGCATTGGTCAAGTGTCTAAGGGATCAATTGCGTTGGCTAAAGATCTATCGTCAATTTACACGCTCGATTCCCGATACTTTGTATCTATTTCCATTCCCGTTTTCCAATATTGACGCAACGATCGACCATGTTCTTTCCTGGTAATCGATATTTTTACCCTTCTTATAATGGATCGAATTTCCTATTGTATTTCCCTTGTTACGAATCCATTTAAAATCTATAAGGGGGAAAGGATAGAGCTAAAAATAAAGTCTCCGTTCGCGACAAGATGGCGAGACTTAACGTAATAACTGTTTCGTGCATGCGAATCGTTGTTATTGTTAGCACAAACGAGTAATAACTATAATAACTCGGCTAACTTATGCTTATACCGTGACCATTTCCGTAAGTCATTACCCGTATAGTACGTTCTATGTACCGTTCGAGTGGTTTATGAAATCATTGCTCTCCAATCATTTACGCGTTCATTGATGAAATCGTTGCACATTGATCGACCGATTAAATACAATTGTGAATTATTATTACGGTATTGCTCATTAGCAGATCGTAATTAATATCCGAATGGTTATTGAATATTGTAAATGATCGATTAGTCTTCTCGTCTTTGTAATTCTTCGTGAAAATTTTTTTCTTAATCCATTTGCATACATCCGAGAATCTTTTTCGTCGATTATCGAAGATAAGGATCGGAAGGGATCGAACACTTGGACAAATTACCCCGTAGACAAAGTGCATCATAAAAGAATGTTGACTCGTATAAACTATGACGCTTCCTAATGACTCAAGTTATAGTTCGTAGTAATTAATTGTTTCTGACGCATACCAATTAACTCAATGTCAAGGTTTTTTGTTCGTGGGTCGGTACTGTCCCGGGAAATGTTGTTATTAGGAAAAAAAAGAATAATTGGGAAACAAACAGATGAATTCGTGAAATCTTGACCAACTTATCTCTTTAGATTTGTCATACTTTAATATTGTAACGTGATGAAATTTATTGATTATATTTGAATGTTTTTATTTATTATATATTTGTTTAATTGATATATTTATATATTCTATTAGATTTATATATTTATTTATTATATATTTGTTATTTCTTATGTTCAGGCATTTAAAAAAATGCGACCACGGCTCTTCGTACTCTTCCTGTTCCTGTCGGCCTCGTCAGCGGAGCAACGACGAACCGACGACATAGCCGAGGATAACAATTGTAAAGATGATCGTCCAATCTTGCTCCATTACTTTTCCTGGGCCGATTACGCGGTTCTCGGGTCGATGTTACTCGTGTCTTGCCTGATCGGTACTTTTTATGGTTTCTTCGCGAAGAAACAGGAGACCAGCGAGGATTTTCTCCTCGGTGGATCCACCATGGGCACATTTCCTATGGCCATGTCCCTTGCCGCGAGTTTTATCACGGCCATCGAATTACTCGGAAATCCTGCCGAGATGTACGCCCAGGTAGAGGATTAGATTGTTTATTATCCAAATATTGACAAATTATTTTATATATTACCGAATTTATTATTATTTATATCACTAGAAGAAATCTTGTCAATTCAGGAAAAAGCTGATATACGTTTTTTTGGGTGGTATTTCAGGGCACTCAATTTTGGATGACATGCCTGGCGTTCATTTTGGTAGTACCGATTACCTCTTATCTGTACCTGCCGGTTTATATGAAGCTCAGGCTAACCTCGAGCTACGAGTACTTGAATTTACGCTTCGATCGACATTGCAGATTGCTTGCAAGCGGATTGTACATGCTCCAAATGATTTTGTACACGTCCGTCGCTGTATACGCGCCTGCGTTAGCTTTAAGTCATGGTAAGATTTAAATCCTTTGTATTTTTCATTACAACTGAGGTGAACTAAATCAAATTAATATTTTTTAAATACAGTTACAGGCCTTAATACTTACATAGCTGTTACTCTAGTCTACGTAGTCTGCATATTCTATGCTTCACAGGTTTGTTCTTTACATTTTAATTTATTTAACATACTTTTATAAAAAATATGTCATTAGAATCACAATGATTCATTTTTCTTTTGTTCTTGGTTAATGTTAGTTAAATTATATTTATTAGGGTGGAATGAAAGCGGTCATAATGGCCGATACGTTTCAAGCAGCCGTGCTGCTCGGATCTCTTTTCCTCATAGTCGGTTATGGTTTATCCTGGGCTGGTGGAACTTCGCTCGTTTGGAACGATAATCAAGATAGTGGAAGAATAGAGATCTTTAACATGGACCCAAGACCAACGGTACGACATAGTTTTTGGAGCGTCGTCGTTGGGGGTACATTTTATTGGACCACAATGTATTGCAGTAATCAAGCTTCCGTCCAAAAGTATTTGAGTGTCGAGAATATCTCACAAGTTAGAACGTAAGTCGTTATTCTAAAGAATTATAAATTATAAATTAATCCAGAAAATGTTTTCTATCGCTCTTACAATTTGAATCTTACGATTTTTCCTTTCAGGGCTCTGTGGGTTTCCAGTTTCGGAATGATCATAATATACACGATCAATTTCTTAACGGGCATGGTACTTTATAGTGTTTACAAAGACTGCGATCCACTTACAGCCAAGTATATAAGCGGCTCCGATCAAATACTGCCCCTATACGTGATGAATTATCTAGGTAGTCTCCGTGGTATGCCTGGTCTGTTTGTTGCTGGTATCTTCGCTGCTTCATTGGGGTTAGTAATTATATTATATTTTACCAATCATTTGGATTAACATTAGGAATCGAGCAAATAAAGTTCGATAAATATCTGTTATTTATAATTAGACTGGATATTTATGCAAATCCATATTTTTCATATTGCATCTATGTTTTGCATATTTTACATATAAGACAAATTATTGAATATGTTACATATGTCCTTTATATTTGACATATTTTTATTCAGTTATCAGTTCTCTTTGCAATATTTGACGAATCATGAATTATAATTCATATGCATTTGTATAAATATCCGCAGTCTACTTATAATTAACATTAGAATCAATAAAATATACGTGTCTATGTACACAAATTATTTTGAGTATGTAATCACACATAGGCTAGAGGACAAAATTGTTCTATTTTTCAACAAGTATAAATGTTTCAATATTTTGGTGTCTTTTAAATGACATAAAATTATTTGATATATTTAGAACGGTAGCGAGTGCTCTGAACTCACTGGCCGCGATCACGTGCGAGGATGTTCTCCAGGGTCTTTTCAATATGGAGTTACCTGCAAGCAAGGGGGCAGTTTATGCCAGATGGATCAGTATATTTTTTGGTGCTCTCAGTTTTGCTCTTGTCTTCGTTGTCGAACGTCTTGGTAGCGTTCTCCAGGTATAAAGATCTAAATTGATCCGATCGATGTTATCAACTATAAATTTTTATATTCCTCGAATTTACTTTTAGGTAGCTTTGTCGTTCAACGGCATGGTAGGTGGCGTAACACTGGGATTATTCTCTTTGGGTATGTTCGTACCATGGGCTAACGCTAAGGGAGCCATGTCAGGTGCCATCACTAGTTTGGTAATAGTTCTATGGATCGGATTAGGGGCTCAAGTAGGGATTATAAACGGACAGATTAATCTGGAGAATAAGCCACTTTCGACAGAGGGTTGTTTGTGTATGAACAAAACAATCGTAAAAGCAACGCCAGTGGACCTATCCGAGGACACAAATGATTACGAAATATCTGCTATTTATAGGGTAAGTTTATTAAAACTAGCGAATTTAGTAGGTATTATTATAATAATAGAAAAATAAAAAAAAAAGCCTGCGATATTTGACGAGTGGATTATTATTAGACTGCGGATCTTTATGCAAATACATATTTTTCTTATTGCGTATGTTTTTCAAATTTTACATATAAGACAAACCATTGAATATGTCACATGTATCCTTTGTATTTTACATATTTTTATTCAGTTATCAGCTCTACTTGCAATATTTGATGAATCATGAATTATAATTCATATGAATTTGCATAAAGATCCGCAGTCTAATTATTATAGATCCGTGCGTCAAGGGATTGATAAACACGGTCCAAGAATCTTTCAAACTTTTCTTCCCTTTTATATTTTACAAATTTACTATTTGTACCATTTATTTGTTATGTTAATATTATTGTCAATTTTAGACAAGCTACCTCTGGTACAGCGCGATCGGTTGCATCCTGACATTAGTCGTGGGTCTCGCGATCAGCTTAGTAACGGGCCTACAAAATCCAGCTGATCTTGATCAAGATCTTCTTAGTCCACCGATCGCAACGTTGTTCCAATTACGGAAGAAGCCACGAGCGAACAGAAACGTCCAAGGCGTTGCGAATTTCGCTCTCGAGATCGACGATGAGAAATCGCCTACAGGGGAGACTTGCAAGAATCCAAAGTGATCGTCATCATTTTTAGTTTCTTTTTTTTTTAATACCACGATGATATCACACATACATGCCCATATTTAGAACGGTTCTTTCTTTTTTTCTTTCTTCTTTTCCTCGATCGCGGGACGAATCGCGGCCGATAGAGCCACGTGCTTAATTTTTATTTTAGATTCTGATTTTTAAACGATCATTGAGGAACGTTCTGTTTTTTTTCCTCACTTCCATCTTCGTCCTCTTTTTCTTAAAACTCTTCTCATGGTACAGGACGATGCGTGGCTCGTTCGGGTATTTACGAAAGAAAAGGCAAGAAAGACCGAGTCCGTTCGAAACGATTTATTTCAACTGAGAACGATAAACGAATTATCCAAGAAACTAGGCTACCTTAAGACGAAACGGTTGTATGAGTAGACTTAAAACGATCGTTTCTTCGATTTTAACAGGTCCGTTAATACTTCTTTTTGTCGATGACAAGTATTATTATTATTAATATTATTACCTCTAATATTATTATCATCGTCATCATCACCATCGTTACTATTTAAAATACTCTCGTTTGGCAGGATATGAAAGAAGGCTGTGCATTTTCATGTGAAACCTTTGATCGACGCCTGTTTTTAATAATTTTTTATGAAAATTTTTTTCGATACATTCTTACTTATCTTTTTTTTATATTATAGATTTCTCGTTACTTCGGTCATGTGATTTTCACGAGTGAGCAAATGCATTTTACGGAATTTGCTGTTTTTATTCTTTCGAGCTTTTAAATTTATTTCAATTATTAAAAAAAAAACAGTCTAGTACTGTGTACAGGTGGAGGGTAGGTGAACAAAATGCACAGCCAACCTCGATGATATATCATCGTGAAGTTTGTCTCAGGAAACAATAATTTTTCCTTGTTTTTCATTTGGTTGTCGATCAAGAGACGACTCGCTAAAGTACTCGATATATACGTATATACTCGATTTATTATTTATAGCGCGCGAACTTTTAATAATTGTCGAAGCGAATGGCCCGAACGATTCGTTTAAGAATCATATTATTTTTCATATTTCGCGTTCTGGTTATGCACGTATTGTACGTACGATGTGCACGAGTTTATTATAACAATGTGACTTTTATACAGCGGCAGCAATGTGAACAGCGGCGATCCTACCGATTGACGTCTGTCGATTCTCGGCATTAATTATCTTGTCTCTCTCATACGGTACTCGTAGCCGATTTTATGGCTCGATTTTATTATCAGTATGCTCGTTGTATATAAATAAGAGAAAAATATGAAATACAGCTATTAAAAGCTCGATTTTTTGGTACCTTTGTTACGCCTATCTCGTCTTTTATATTTCCTTTTTTTGAAATTTTTATACATACGAGATTATATCCTTAATAAATAGCTTTATGAAAGATCCATCTTTATCCTGATATTTTGTGATTAAATTTACAGAGAGTATCTACGTGATTACAAGGATGATTGAAATTTTTATCTCCAAAGATAGCTCAAGCAAATTTTATGAATGGAATGAAAAATTATCGAACATTTAAATTAAATGTATTTATAGATTATGATTACGAGATGAGATAGAGAGTTAACAATATCTCATATAGGTGGTCCGCCTAAATGTAGCCATCTAAATATCTTTACTCACATATCTCGATGACCTTAAAAATTTAAGGAAAAATTACATTAAGAAAAAAAAAAAAAGACATTTTCAAAGCATTCACGTTGTGATACCATTAACATTGTATTAAAAATATCTGTTATGTAATAATAAATAAAGAAGATATTAAGGTGACTACATTTACGTGGAACACGGTGTATATTAAACGTGACTTATAAAATATGTGCACGTCCTGTAGTTCTTATTTCATAAATCTTTTCATAAATTTCCTTTCTCACCGGACACCCTCTATCTGCTTCTGCATAAGTTAGAGGTCTAACACTAACAACGATACTTTTTCCAACAGATTAGATATTTATTTTATTACTTTTTAGTGGTATTTCAGGATATAAATTATTATTATTAAATTATTATTATTTCTCCTGGACACGAACCTGTTCGACGATATGTAAGGTACGTTCGTAAAAACTCTCCTCTACGAGGAGAGTGGAAGGTGGTATCGAGTTAGGAAGGAAGGGATGAAGAGAGAGAGGTGTAGAGAGAGAGAAGGCTATAGTGAAAGTGGATCAATACGTACAAACGTTTGACCCGTCTGGCGGCGTACGAATGGAGTCTGCTTCGTGAACTCGTGTCATACATTCGAGGAGAGAACACTCTCTTCAAAGAAGTGTCTTGAGTTACCTCAAAAAAAAAAAAAGAAAAACAGAGAAAAAGTAGAAAAAACTGAATGTCAATTCAGTTTCTCTCGTCCGTTTTCGCGCCTTCCTTTACATAACTTGTTACCTGATTCGTTCAACGTGCTTCGTTATTGATAGAACAATCTTGTTGCTTCTACGTCATTGACATGTAAATGATTAGTCAGTGAAAAGACACGTGACGTGATCTCGAATGGATAATTGAGTTGGTAATTAAACGAGAAGTGTATAAAAAATCAGTGACATTATGCACAATGTAGAACATCCACCATTGGTCCATGTGATTCCGGGATACAGCGTGTCTACCAATAGTCTCACTGGCTAATGATCAAAGCACGTTGCGAGAAAAGCGCGTCGTGCGAACGTCCAGCACATATCGAAAGAGAATCAGAGTTTCCGTAAGTCGGCCTAAATGAGAGCGCACTTCTCGAACGTGTTTAGAAAGTCTTTCGGCTCCCACGGATCGCTTCGATGAACTGAGATGAGTCCAATTGATTTTGTAAGTAAGTAGTGGCACGTCTTTGCGGTACTCACCCCTTTTGTCGTGCAATTTTAACACTAGATTTACGGATGTTGTTTATACACCTATTTTTACTTAAGTAAAAAAAGAAGAATATAAAGAGGAAAGAAAAGAAGAGGAATCAACATTTACATATATTTCATTACTTAACTAAAAAGCCACGTATGATTTTTTTTAAATAATTGTAAAGTTTCATATATATATAGTAATCAAATTTTTAATGAGTCAAATTGGCTCAGTCCCTAAATCTAGTGTTAAGCGCAATCACAGTTTCGTCTAATTTTAATCTTTTGTCCACTGTTGAGAAACGTGACTGGTTCTCGCGTGGTATCGTTTGTTTGAGGTAGATATCGTTTTAATCGGCATTATTACCTTTTGGGATAAATAGTACGATAACATTACCGAAACGATAGAGCCACTCTTCGTTATATTAGTTAAAGTATTTGATGATTTATAAATGGGGCAGAAATAACATGTCTTTGACTTTTTAATAATAAGTAAGATACTTTTTCTAATGGTTTATTAGTTTTAATTGTTATCTTATTCGAAGGTTCAAAGGATGATCTGCCGATCGAATAATCTTCCATGCCTGAGGCTGCTGCGTTGGACCATTTTGGTACCACTCGTAATATACGTCTCTCTTCTTATCGTCTGGTATAAGAAAAATGTACCTCTTAAGAGCTCGTCCGTATCGAGTGACAATAAAGATAAAGAAGGTTCAGCGATCGAGAGTCTTGTCTATGAATTGGAAGCTGCGACTCTTGAAAAAAAGCAACAAGATCGTTACAAGAACGTGGGACTCGATCGAAGAGACGAAGAGAGTATTAGAGAGGTCGAGGAACTTGAAAATCGCGAGGATCCACGAACTCTGTTAGAGGACATCTTTCGAAGGGCTGATACCGATGAGAATCAATTATTGGATATTCAAGAACTTGCTAAATGGATTCACGGGAAGATTACTGAACACATTGATCGTGCTATGAGAGAAAACGTTGGTCTCTTTACCGCTATTGATAATAATCCAAGAAATGGTAAGATTCCTTCTTGAAAATGATTTTTTTTTTTCAAATAATCGGATTGATATAAAGGAAGAACGGTTTTGTCTTCGTCTAAAAGAATGATTGGTCCGAAAATACTGTCCAATCAAAATCAACTTACCTTCTGCGATATGAATTAGTCCAATTAAATTGTAAGGGTCTACCTATTTCATTAGTATATTTTTCAAGAAACGTTTAAAATCACATATTTTTAATTTTTAAATCTAATTTGTACTAAAAATTAAATCGTTACATCACTTTTTATGCAATAATCATGTTCCGTCTCATTAAATTCATCCAATTTAATTGGCCTAATGGATATCACAGATGTCAGACTACGTGTAGAAGCATGCAATTCGTAAGGTGCTTATACATGCATTATAAATATTCATTTCTCTTTCGTTCCTAAGGCGAAGTCTCCTGGGAAGAGTACCACGCGCACTTTCTAAGATCGCACGGTTTTCCGGAGAGCTACATTCTCTCGCACGATAAGAAGCACAGCGAGATGTCGAGGACGTTGAAGGAAAGTATCATGAGAGATAGAGCCAGATGGACGGAAGCGGCGAGTAACGATCCTGAGAAATTGACGTTGGATGAATTTTTAGCCTTCACTCATCCCGAGAGTAGCCATAGGGCACTTTTACAAATGGTGGAGGACCTTTTTGAAAAATTTGGTAATTATTTACTAGCTAATAACTGAGTACGATGACTAAAGAAATTAATAAACAGGGGTAGACATTTTTTTGTTAATTTTTTAGTACTTAATGCATATATAGATAATATTATTATATTGTTACTATTGTCAATTATTTTTTATATTTAAGATCTGTATTATTACAGCAATAATTATTATTATAATAATATATTATTATATTATTATAATAAATATAATAATTACCTAGACGAAAAAAATATTCCTCAACTCATACAGTTCGTTTAAGATTCTCAACTAATTAACAAATTATTATAGTATAATAAACTTAAAGTGACGATAAATTTAAAGAAAAACAAAAAATTTATTATTATTATTCCATAGATCGTGACGGTGACGAACAGCTGACGGAAGACGAATTTTCGGATTTGCCATCCGAAGGCGTTGGATTGGAACTTCGCGAGAGTCGACATCAAACGGTTGGAGGAAGCGCCGATAGGCGAAAAGAATTCCGTCACTTGATCGATAAAGATAAAAATGGAAGAGCGGATCGTACCGAGCTTCTTGTTCGTGTCTGATTGTCTTTTTTCCGTGTTTCGACTTTTTCCTTCAATTAATAATTATCTTATCTCTTTTTTAGATGTATATCGATCCACGAAATCCAAGGCACGCGATACAAGAGGCTCAACACTTGATCACTCTCTCTGATATCAATCTCGATGGGAAATTGAATCTTTCGGAAGTTTTAAGCAAAACCGATCTATTTTTATGCAGTAAAATGGTCGATACGGAAAAAAGTTTTCACGACGAGTTCCGATAGTTAACGGAAGGATAATTTCGAGGAATTTTGGTTTAACAGTCTCGATGAAGTTTCTCTTTGAGAATTACGAAAAAAATTAAACGATAGCGAGTTAATATACGATATCATGAAAAAAGGACGACAATATTTTCGTTTAACGAACTAAGGACGAGAGTAGAATATGTAAAGCTACAACCTGGAAGTCTGCTCCTTAATTTTATTTACGAAATTGTCAAGTTATATGATTTAAAAAGAAAGAGAAACTCAGATAAGAAGTTGACCATTAGGTTGTGCATTTGTGAGAGATAAACCGATAGCTTTTGAGAACATATCTGTGATAGTCTCATTGACGTAGAATATCATTTGATTATTATAATTACGATAATCTATATTATCTATTCTATATGAAAGAAAACGGTTGATAGTCACTGTCATATTGATATAAAAAATCGATATAAACAAGGAGAGCCTGTGATCGATCGATAGTGAGAACGTTTTAGCGAAATAAACGACTGAATAGAACGAACGTTTTCTAGCTTTGGTAGGATTGTCAAACTCTGATAGAGATATGTACCATTAATATTCAATGATGAAGGGGTCAATAAGTCCGTCCTTGTATAAGTTTCTATGCACAATCTTATGTTCCTCCGATTCTACATGCTAGCGGTCGATCGATAATAAGTCTAAATTTATTTAATGGTTCGTAACGTAACGAGATACGTGTTTACGACTAATTAGAATTACTAAGTACAGACTTAGAAAGCGACGTTGGCATTTAAGGAAATATGTAAGTGCTAAAAACAATAAAACGATGAAAAGTCTGCCACGAAGGCCGATAAACACAGCGTTACTTTGATAATGAACGAAACGTTCGAGCGGTTTCGTGCACGTTTTTCGCGATTAGTCGAAAACGTTTACGACGAATGTTCCTTTCTTTAGGAAGGTTTGTATACCTTTATGTCTTTCTACAAAGGTTTAAATAGCTATCGCAATAAAATAACTTTTATGAAAAGAATGATATACGTACGTCTTTATATCGTGCAATACTTACTTCCATCTTTCATTCCGTTGCAAGACCGATAAAGTAACGGAAGCGAGTCTACAGCTTTTTCACCATTTTTATTAACAACAGAGAAATATTGATTCTACAAAGACTTGAGAAATCATTGATATTCCTTTTTTTATTAGCCTAAAACGCGAACATTTACAATTCCCGATATGAATTAATAATTCCATGCTCGATGACCTTTCCTTGTTTTTTTTACAGCGAAAATAGGATTCCTAATTTTGTGCGAGATCTATGTTGCAAATGAATAAAAGTTGTATTTGATAAAAGTATCCTTCGATTATAAGGTAATAATGAGAGTGAAGACGGAGAGGACGACGGTATCGTGTCGCATCGTTTATGGACGCACGCATTTCTTTTTTTTCTAAACAGATCATGTATTTTCTAAGATGTTAAACGATTACTCTCATATTTCTCAATTATTAAGAGCAAATTTTCATTCCAGACATGAATCTCTACGTAAACCAATCGCATAACCATTATTCATTCTCACGATTTAACGTCATCCTTCATTCCTGTACAATATAAGGACACTTTTGTCATGCATACACGCATCTGTTCACAGCTGACATATAGAACAGGTAAAATACGAGACTACATGATATATTCGCTTTTCTTGTTTTCTTTAATTATTCACATTTTTCAAATCGCAATGATGGTTGATTATATTTTTAGTCTTGTTATCAGTTGTAAGAACAAATCTTGTACATTCTTATCGACCGATACAAAGGGATTAACGGTTGTCTCTTCGACTTATAATTATAACCTAGCTCGTTAAACGCACGTGTAAGCGAATCGTTAATAATTTTCGTGTATCGAAATTGACATGCTGCGATTAATTGGCAAGATAAGTTTCTTCCTAACATGGAATATCCTTTTTGAAGCATCGACATCGGGCATATCTCGTCTACGCGCTTTTGTAACACACTTAATACAATCAATATTTCCTTCGTAATCTATCTTCCTTGCGGCATTTTTATTTTACATATTTATAAAATATTGAGCCATCTTTTCATTTATATATGCATGTATTTATATACCTATATAGATGTCGTAGTCCGATCGTAAATTTAGCCGATTTACAAAATGGCCAGTATTTTTACAGCATGGCGTTATTTTATAAAAAAAGCTAAAGTCAGCCAAACGTAAATCAGAAAGTGAGATTTCATTAAATCTATCGGATGTTCAGCCTTTTTGTAAAGCGGCTAGACGTTAGTGTTTTTTATAAAATATTACCATCTCGTAAAATAACGGCATTTTGTAGAAAAACTAAATTTACTATCGAACTTCGACATAGATATTTCTTATTTGTACCATTCTTAAATTCTAGAGACACATCTAGAACGAAAAGAGGACTCTCGTTATCGTTATTCTCGATAAAAATCTTAGATGACGATTTTATGCGATATGTTGACTTCGTTTCTTAAAAAATCAATCTCCTTAATAGCAAATTTATCGAAAGACTCGAAGAAGCTTCGAAGATAAAATTTCATTATCTCGCTATTATTAAATACTTACCCATTCATCTTTTTTTGCCTAACTTTATCTATACTCTCAAACTTTTTTTAATCACCCAAGTTCAGGCACACCGTCTATAATCACTTATTATACTCTTTTGTACTCTCCAAAAGTACTATTCGCTTTTTCTTGTTCGAGTCCTTGAGAAAGGGTCACGTCCTTAGAGACGCAACTCGAAACTTTCGACCTACATTACACTTTGAGAAGGGCTCCTTTTTATTAGTATATAAAAAGTACCTTCGATTACTTAACACTCTTGGCACGGTTACACAAAGAATATTTTTTTTCAATGATTAATATCGATCTCGCAGTCTCGATTGCGATCACGTCGATTAATATCGAACGAGAAATTTTCTTTCTTACGAGGTAAGTCCTTTCTATACAATCGATTTATGTCGAAATTTTCCTGGTTTCTTGAGATTGCGAAACGAAAAACATTAGTTTGCATAATATTATAATCACGAAAATATTAATCTTCAACGATAAATCGTTAGACGGTTAGCGTGAAACCAATCTTAGTCGATTGCTGGTCGCTATCAGTATTCATCGTCGTGGTTGTCGTCGTAGTCGTCGAGTTCAAAGGCATCGGTGGATGTTCGATAGCCTGAGGAGATGTTTTAGTGCGAGGTTTGTTCCTCGATGTCGAGGACTCGCAAGAACTGCCATAGTCAGACCGCCGTTCTGCAAACATGCCAGATATGATATGTTTCTATGTGTATACAGTTCACGAAAACGTGTGCTTTACGTTTCGAGGCAACTTTGTCATTTCGGTAATGGATAGTCGGCTCTCTCTCTACGATGCGGTCTATTTTTAAATTGATTGTTCAATCAAGTTAAAATCAAGTTAAATTCAAGTTTAAATTAATCAAACTGATCTTAAAAAAAAATAAATAAATGACGTAAAAGTACGTCAGTTACAGATTTTACATCAGTCGTTGTCAATACGTTAAGATAATTTTATTAACGAAAAATCGAAACGTGACGTATCGCGTTAATCGAATAGTTTCGAAGCTTGGTGCAACATTTCAGTGTAACATTATGCATAATCGATGAAACTTTACCGTTCATTGACTTAAAGTATCTGTCGGTGAGTTAGGTACGGGATGTAATTGACGTGGTAAGCTCCTTTCACTCGAGGGGATGCAAATCATCCCACGCGAGTAGTACAAACAATATTAACGAACTATTTCAGGTATTAATAACGTGTTACGAAATGGTACGAAACGATTCGACGTGTGTCACATTAACATACGTTATATGTATTTATATACCTATGTATCTATGACATATGCATCTAGATATTCGTACACGTATCCATGTTTATGTATAGTTCCGCTCTCGATTTGAATGATGCAGAACAGTACCTTGAAAACTTGAAAACGCGAATGAAGCCTTTCGGCAAGTTTCTAACGGTCATAAATTTTGCAAATCTACTTATCTCTATCTATCGTGTCTCTATGAGGCATTTGTAATAAATGGCTAACGTATTTTTCCACTTAACGTGAACGGAAAGCGTCTTGGAGTCTCTTATCAGCGAGATTTATTGACTAAACGGAAGGTGAATAAGCAATAGGAATTCAAAAGTGTTGTAAAATCGTGGAAAGAATACAAATCGAATTCGTCAAAGTGGTAAAAAGATGACTGTACTTACTTACGTATGAGATTAACCCTTTTCGATTCATGTTACTTTAAATATTTCGTTCCAATTAATACACATTAATTCATTATTATTTTTGTATCGTTAATTTTGCATATTTTAAGAGTAAATAGAATATTTTGCCTTCTATAGAACATTTTTTTCGTATCTCTCTAGTTCAACTATATTGCATAATTTATTTAATTTTCAAATAAGAAACAAAAACGTGCTCGAACGGATAAAAATTGAGTTCGACTCAACCGAAAAGTAACCAATTGTAATCTACCTCCATAAAATTTGTATACACTTTCGACGTTATTCTTTCCTTAAGTATTTATACAAACGAAAGCCGGTAGTAATACTTTTGTTCTAACGGGCTACTCTCGTGCGAAAACTTCCTTTTTCTACTAGATATCAGGTTGCAACTAAATCTATTCTCCTAATCCCAACATAGCAAATGCATTCCATTTAAAGACCATCCTTTTCTCTACTGCAAAAGCGTGGGTGATATCAACGTGCGTGAAGTAAAGTGGGGGATGGAGAGTGGAGATTGTAAAAGTAGCTATAAGGGAGATAAAAAGTGAGAACGAGAAAACGGTAAGAAGATCTTCGAAGAAAATCGTAGTCGATCTCGCTACATCTTCCAGAGAATATCACGTCACGGGACGAGGTCGATAATACGGTATACAGGGTGTCCGGTTCCATCTGTACAAGCGGATAACTACATGTACACATCAATGATTCGAATAGAAAAGTCTAATACCATTTTTCGAAATTTGACTTAGTTAACGAGTTATTAGTTAACAAAAATCGGCCAATTACAGCGATTAGCGAAGGAAGGTGGTTCAATTGAGCTCGCAGCTAGGCAAGAGACTAAGCGGTAAGAGGAGCAATTCACAATAAATAACGTTACATGTCACTGCTCGCCGTGATTGGCCGATCTTTGTTAATTAATAACTATTTAACTGAGCCGAATTTCGGGTAATGGTATAAGACTTTTCGATTCAAATCATTGATGTGCATATGTAGTTTTCCTCTTGGACACCTGGAGCTGGACACCCTGTATAGGAAAGAGAGAGAGAGATAGACGATGAGCCAATTTCTATGTCGCTCACCCGGAGAAAATGCTTTCCGAAGGAATTCGAAGTATCGGACGTTGACAGAGACGATACACACGTATATCGCATACATATTTGAATGCCATTTCCGGATGCTGGTCGGATTACTCTTCTCTTCCGGTTTAACGGTTACGAGTAACCTAATTTATCGTCGACGCGTACGATTCTCGATTTAGACCGCAACGACGATAGCGAATGGCATTGATTCGTAATTAGGATGTTTTAATCCGTCTCGCGTTGATGGACCATCGTCAAACGCGCCGTAACGTTTTAGCGTGGGAAACGTTATTTAATGGAATAACTATGTATTTGAATTGTCACCGTTAGGTTTCATATACTTAATTTACATCGTTATTAATTCTATATCGATATTGAGCAATTCCGTGCAATAATAACAATGGTGTTTGGATACCGAAATGTAGCGTATAAGTAAGAATTGTTCGTGCATTATTCGTTTCATCTCGAATAAAACAATTGTTTTTATTTTTCATTTTGGAAATATTCTCTGGATCTATTTTATCATTTCTTGAATTATTTTATTAAAAATTCGGAAAATAAAATTTTATTTGCTATTAAATTACAACGTTTAATTAGTTCACGACATAGGTTATTTATTCAACAAATTAACGATAGCAAAAACACACCGAACTCTCTCTCTTTCTCTCTCTCTCTGGCATTATGCATACGTTTTATTATTCCATCAGGGAATGCAGAATCGATCGGTCGACATCGTTACGAGTTTTCTTGCTGATAAAACGACGACGAAGTTGTCGAACGTGCTCTATAAGTCAGGAATGCCTCGGCTGCTGGTACCGGCGCGTTTCGGGATACGCGAACTTGCAATTAGACTGCAGCCACGTTTCATGAAAGATCAATTCGGTTGATAGAAACTGTGGGACTATGATCTACATAAATGCGGATTTTGGCGAACTGGCGGCTGTCAAGGGAGCCTTCCTCGATCATTACTCACTCAGCGGGCCGATCTGTGGGTGGCGTGTTTCCACGGCAGCAAAGCCTGATCCATACGCTCGATCTCCTCATATCATCCTTCTCCACTTCGACAACTAGGCCCCGTAAAATCTTGTCATTCGCGACATTCTATGATCGATCGACGAGCAAAGCGAAGCGACACCTTGTATTCCGCATACGTCTTTCATTTTAATTGTACGGATCTCTCGTCGACTTTTTATCGACACGATCAATTTTTTCTCGATCAATTGCTTAGAATATTTTCGGAAATTATACAAAAATGTTTCAAATATTTCGATTAGAAATTCTAGGATCTTATAATTTCTAATCTATATAAATTTAGAAATCTATCTAGAATCTATATCTAGATTAGAAATTATAAGATTTTTATCGAAACTTTTTAAATTTACGAGGGAAAACACGTCTACATTTCTTCACATTCCAAAATTGATATGACTTATCGAGATATTTGCGATTCTAAAAAATTTTGAAGATCATGACATTTTAAATAACGTGTGTTGCAATTAAACTCATCGTCACGTTTCCTTATCTCGAGTTAAATGATTTACCAAGAATTCTTAAACCGAAAATATATCTTTAGTTTCCAATATTGCGCCAAGCTTGTTTATACATTTGTTTAACGCTCATCATACGTTAATCCATCAACGTGAAGCGTCGTACTCGATACCCTGGTGACTCACTTTTCGCAAGTAGCGAACGCTTCGAATATAAAAGAAAATCTCACTCATAATTTTGCTCGAATTTAAATTTAATCTTCTTCAACGTTCCTTCTTGCAACTTTATTATTCTTTATCGCATTTACCTATAGTCAATTTCACGTGATAAACTACGTCAATTCCGATACGACTGAGCGTTTCATCTTAATAATAACAACAATAATGATTCTTAAGGTAAACGTTATCGTACGTTCTTAATCAAGTATACGTCAAAGCGTCGATATGATAATTGCTTCGCAAGGCTACGTTCACGAACTAAGAGAAAGGATGGCAATTAAGGTTATGAGTCAAAGATCGTGGCACGGTCTCTCCTTGGCTTAAATTTCCGATAGTTGCAAGTATATACCTACCTATCCAAAATGATGTTGCACGTTCCAACGGGATTAACGTTACGCGAGAGAAAACGATCGGGAGTACAAGGCGATGCTTCGCGCCAAGTCAACGGAAAATTAATAGCCTGCGGAAGATTAACGACACGGGGAATGCTCTCTCGACGTGAGAGAAAGGTGAGAGAGAGAGAGAGAGAGGACCATACCTGAAAAATTCCGCGAGAGGAATTTATTCTCAGGCATATTTTTTGACACGAGGGATTACGCGGGGCATGCATTCGACGCGGACCGACTGCGATCGCAATAAACTTCCGCAAAGACGGATGAAGTCGTCGAATGAAATATGGTAGAGTTTAGTGCTATCTAGATGGGAGGATATTTTCGTCGATGTACACCTTTCGAAAATCGTTGTTTTTCAGAGCATTATTTAACTTTCGATAAAAATAATCATTTAATAGTTTGTTTGAACAAATTCAAAAGAAATTCTACAAGTTTCAGAGCTTTAAATCTCATTTCTTTTATGCAAGAAAAAAATTATGAATCTACTTTTCACTTTGAAAAATGATTTCGTTTTAATCGTCGTAAAAGGATGTAGACTGTATGAAATGTGTTTCTTTTTTCTCTTCTTTGTACGGGAAAAAGACGAGGGAAAATAAGTACCCGGGTTGGATGGGAAACGATGGCGAGTCACTTTCTCTGACTTTCTACGTGAAACGCGTTGGAGTATTTTTCAATGAGTAGGACGAAGACAAAGAGAGCTTGCAATTCTACGCTTGGATGAGTTTTGATCATCAAAGTTCATGTGTCGTAATGTACGTTGAGCGAGAAGTAATAACAGTACGTGGGAGAAGTATCCTCTGCTTTATCTACAAATCTTCACGTGTTAAAGTTGAGAGACTCGATACCTCCAAGTTCTGTCTAATTTCTTTTCGAAAATTCGTAGTCTTTTAACATGGTTTGCTAGAGCTCTGATTATCTTGTCAAAATTAAAAAAAAAAAAAAAATGGACTTACCTAGTTTTTACATCCAGTATCTCAACTTGAGGATCACTCTAAGATGATGACATATAATGGAAATAAAAGAAAATTACAGAAAAATTTGAAGAAATATGAGAATACCTCTAAACCTAGTGCTATTATGGTTGTATATACATACTACACAGACATACGCGTGAATGTCGATATCAAGACGAGACGACAGATTGAATAGTCCCAACTGATATCACTGTTTGTTATGGCTAAAACTCGAGAACACGGGTCAATGACAATAGGTTACCTATCGTTCGATGGATATAGAACATATGCAGAGTTTTTCGTCTTTGACGGAATTTTATCAATTAATGACGCGTTACCTTTGCTCGTTCGCCTTCTCTCGCTCTCCCCGTTCAACGAGAATCTCTCGATGATCATGACGATGATGATCGAGAGAAAGCGAGTTTCGTGAAGTTAGACATGACGATCAGTAAGAAACAGAACTTACCCGAGGTTATTCGATAGGGTTGACAACCGCTGTACGTCGACTGTCTTCTTGCCTGAATATCCGTTCCACGTAAAGAAAGGTAGACGGAGATAGTTTTGTCCAAAGCCAACCTCACCTGTAATTAATTTTTAATGATATATTTTAGTTTTTAAAACAAACATAATTTTTAAATCGTAAATATAATATAAATATAGAAGACTAAATTATATGTGTAGGTAGGTATATTATGCATTTATCAATGCATATTACTATATCTCAACTAACATTTCGGATCTTGACATGAAGTATTATGTTTCAAAACTCGTGCTTGAACCATTAATAATGTTACAACTTGTTTCATTGTCTTCCTTAGCTATTACTTTACTTTGGCAAGAATTTATCGGTATTTGACCGAAGGAGAACAATGCCTCAAATCGTTCGTAATTCTACCATATAACAACGCGTAGGCGTACTTAATAAATTTCCAAAAGAGTTCTCATCGAAACTAAAACCATCAAGGATAGAAAGTATGAAAGAATGCAGTTATTAATTTATTCCCTTCAAAATTAGCTCGTTCTCGTATTACAACCTCCTACGTAATTTATGGTTAAATTGATTGTAATAAAAAAGAAACAGTATATATAACAGTGTCAATTACATATAATCCGATCAATTTATCGAATTGATCCGATCAAAGGAGTCGCGTGAGTTTTAGCCGCAATTTTGATATCGGCATGAAGCTGATGTGTATAGTAACTATACATATACACACGTCTACACCCTTGTTAACGCTTTTCTCGTTTGGTCCGCGTATGTACGACAACGCGAACGTTTTAATGAGTTTCATGATTTTCCTGTTGGTGCTTTGTTTACTCCAGCCTCTTCTCTTTCTCTCTCTCGAACGACACGAGATGTCCATGCATAATGCACGATCGGCCAGCAGCTTTCTATTTAAGCGTCGATCGCGCACGTTCGAGGCACATGTCTGCAGTTTAGCTGCGGTTTAACTCGGTATTGACCGCTCAAAAGCTTGCCAATCTCTCGAACTAGATTTAACGAGACCGACGAGAGTTCGTATTTAAACGACATTTCGTTCTACGGAATTTATCTTTGTTCTTTGATATAATAAAAAAAAATTGTTACAAGCACCACGGATTTTAAGAGACTCAGAGACAACGCAAATGTTTGTCTATGTTCTAATATAGATCATTTTCATCTTTTGATTTTTATTAAATCTTTTTAGAAGTAATTATAACAACAATATGGATACGCTGTTTATTCGCAAAGTTTGAAATACCATGCGGGTTGTATTCGCAAACATCATCGAGTGATCATTTCGATCAGTTTCTGTAAAAATAAGTCATGGATTCTTAAAAAAAAATAGAATGATTACAAAAATGCAACTAAAATTATTTCGTAAATTAATTAAATATTGATTAAAAAAAATTGGAAAACTTTTAGAATTTTACGAAAACTTTCTATAGTACGATAATTAAGAAACACCCAGTATATATCGTCGAAAAGATAGATCAGCAGAATTTTTCAACGATGATCTATTTCTATCACGATTGCTTACCTCGCCATTAAGGAAGCAATAAAGGGTCGCGATGAAGAGACCCTGGAACGATGTCAGAAAATGCGTCGAGTACGACCACAATGCGAATTTCTTCACGTTGTCCAGTGGAGCTTCGATCATGAACAGGATGTTGGTGATACCCAAGAGAGGTAACAAAACCACGGCAGCTCTTACGGCTTTTCTATAAAGCACAAAGGCGAACGACTAAAACGGGGACGAACAAAAGTTTTCGAAATGCCGCCGCGAGACAAAAGCGCCCAAAAGGGGCTAACGTTAAAATTAGTTGTTGAAAAGTAATGTTTTTGTAAAAGTATCGCTTTTACAATACTTTTTTTTTCTTTATTCGCGTCGACTAGCGATTCAGAAAGGACCACGTTAATTGGATCATAGAAATTGTTTTTCTTCGACTAAAAGAAAAGAGAGAGCGAGACGTTCGGTCGACTAATATAAATTGCAATTTTAAACGCACTAAGCTTCTTCCAGTCGGTACAGAATTTCCATCTCGTACCAAATACAAGGAGATATAACCCGGTTATGCTTGGTGTCGTCTTTTAATTCGATGTAGATATTATGAAAGAAAACGCGTGCCTGTCGACCAAATGAAGAAAAAAAAAAAAATAGAAGAGGCCAACTCGATGACGGCATTACGATCAATTTAATTTTACTCGGTTGAAGCTTACAGAACTTTTTCAATCTCGCTGGTATGACTTTGCCGCAGCTTCACCACCAGCACGCGGATGATGTTGAGCAGGAACAAAAAATTCAGCTGAAACGTTTAGAGAAAGAAAAAGAAAAGGAGAGAGAGAGTACGAATCAAGACTCGGGTAGAATACGTGTATGTACAGCCTTTTTTATCCATCTTTTTTCTTTTCGGTACATGCACGCAATCTTGGGGTAGTCCTTAGAGACGAAAAAATCAATGGTTGTTAATGCTTACCAGTATAACGGCGAATCTAGGACCCTCCAGAATCCAAAAATAGGAAGACAAGTTATACCCCGACCAACATCGGAGGAATCTATTAAAAATATTTTTCACAAAGATCGCATTAACGTTGTACCATACAAAAGTTGATAAAAATATGGATTTATGAAGACAGTATTATGGCAGAACATGTTAAAAATGTGTTCTAAGTTAGTAAAACGTACTTCGATTTGGGATGGTAGAAAAACGCTGTGATGATGGCCCACACCAATGTAATCACGACGGGACATCCCCAGCCCACGAAGCGGTACATGCGATAGTAAGAGGTCTCTTGAAAGACGGTCACTGCGTTTGTGCGAATCGAGAATAGAAGGAATATTAGTCTCAAGGCGTTTAAGGCTACGAAGCTTAAAATGCAATTTCAAAGTGCGCCAGAAGCGTTTGCAATTATTTACGTTGAGCACATTGGCTTGAAATCTACCATGCGCAAGAAAGCACAATTCTCGAAAGCGACTACGAGATAGGTAGGTACGATAAATAATTTAATGCCTGCATTTGTTGATAGCACGATTCTATCTCCGTTTTCAAATATGCGCAAAGGTACTCGTATGTTTCTCCAACTTTTGTATTAGGAAAAACATCCTCTGGGATATTTCGTATTACCAAGTTTTATCATTCAAAAAAGAAAGAGCAACGGGAGACATCGCCCACTGTCGAATTGAGAAACTTTCTCCTTTTTCGAAGTCGTTTTATAAAATAGGGTATAATATTAATTATTACTAGAGTTTAATATTATTTGTATTAATAGCTATTACAAAAATTGATCGTAAACCCAAGATAACGTTATTATCAGCGCAGTCGTATCGTTATTTAGTTATTCAAAGCTTGAAGTATTAAAAAATGGTTAAAATAAATTGTATATAATTAAATTTGAAATATTTAATATAATTTTGAATTTGGTAGATGTAATGATCGAAGATGCGTCAAGGAGGAGCAGCCCAGCGACGATTAGTAAATCGTAACGAAGAGGGCGTGTTAATTTTGAAGAAAAGTGCAATCAAAGCGAGCTCGAGCGGATGTGCTCGTTAACGAATGCAAATGCCTCGTTTAACATGCATGGAAGCCGGTCTAGGCTCTCTTTCGCGCGTGATCCCAACTTTTCCTTTTTCCTTTCGCACCGTCGCATCCTTTACGAATTCCTTCCGTTCGCTAGCGTACGGCGAACGATTTTTCAAGAGCGCAACGCGAGTGTTCAAGCGCAGAAAAAGTAAACGGATTCTATTTGAGAGTCTGTCGCGCGATTTAAAATCTGTAAACCGTATCTCTAATTCGATGAAAAATACGAAAGGTAGGAGATGGTATCGAGAAGGATGGTGGGAGGTTAAAAAGGACGCGTGTAAACAAGATCGTTGAAACGAGTCCGTAAACCTTTTCTCGGAAATTCGACGCTTTCCTCTCGGAGATTCTTTTTTTCTCTTTGTGAGAGAGACTTCGAATATTTACTTTCTTCGTAAAAGCTCGCGTTTTTAGTTTTTCTTGTTAACACGATACCGTGCGAATACTTCTGTTGCGATTGGTCCGTAGTATCCGGTAAAACATATCTAGATATACAGGGTGTCTGGTTCCAGGTGTCCAAGCGGATAACTACATATGCACATCAATGATTTGAGTCGAAAAGTCTAATACTATTTTCCGAAATTCGGCACAATTAAGTAGTTATTAACAAACAAAGATAGGCCAATCACGGCAAGCAGTGACATGTAACGTTGTTTATTGTGGAATGTCCCTCCTACTGCTTCGTTTCTTAATTAGTTGCAAGCTCAAGTAAACCGCATTTTTTCGATAATCGCCGTAATTGGCTGATCTTTGTTAATTATTAACTCGTTAACTAAGTCGAATTTCGAAAAATGGTATCAGACTTTTCGCCTCGAGTCATTGATGTGTACATGTAGTTCTCCGCTTGGACACCTGACACCGGACACCCTGTATACGTCTATGTTTGTGTACCTATATATTGTCCTATTTATTATACATATAGGTATATATATATACATATATATCTACATATACACACATAGAAATTCGCGTTTCGTTTTATGCTCGGCAGAGCATAGCCCAGCGCGAATCTAATCGTCACGGAGACACGAAACTCTACTCACCGGTAACCATGTTGTGAAGGAAGAGACCCTCGATGAACATCCACATGAACATGGCGGTCTTAGCGTACTCTAACAAAACGTAACTAGCCTCGCATAGAAATGGCTACGCAAAAAATGGGAAGAGAATAACACGTGGTAGTTATCTAATTAAGTAGATGGCTGCTAACGAGATTTCATCTCGTGATCGAGACAGCCAAGAATCCAAAGTAACTCGATTTTAATAACTCACGGTATTTCCTATGCCACGTTGCATGCCATGCGTTCTTCTTCTCAGTAGTTCGATGTCTATGTACAAGGTCAATCTTATTAGAACTTGGACGACCATGGCAACGAAGAGGTTCTTGTGTATCCTCGTTCTGGTATTCCTCAAGGACCTGCCGTGTTTTAATGGTAAAGTTTAATCTTTGGTAGCGTGTATGTATGAAGGGAAGAAACAGAGTGGGAGAGGGAACAAAAAAGGTACTTCGGCACATAGTTTAAGGAGTACACTTTCGTGATATCGTTCTCATGGTATTAAATTGATCTGGATGTTATTTACATCATTTTTTTCCTCTTCTAATAGAGTACCATATAAATAATTCGCAATCGTATTCATCGGTACGCCTTTTCAAAGCGAATCATTACTGAGGAAACTTTGAATTCTTACGGATCGTCGTATTATAAGAGCAATTTATTTCTCGAGAGCAGAGTTCTTAGAAGATTTTAATTATAGATGACTAGGACGAATGCTAAAGAATTAAGTTACAAAGTAACGTAAATGAAATTTTTCTAAAAATCGTATCTTTTTATTCCATGAGAACGAGATGTCATCGGAGTTTCGCATGAATTGGATCCTCGATGGAATAACGAACGACGTGAAAGCGAAACTAACTTACCTGAATCGACAGAAAATGGCGAGAGACGCGAGTAGAGCCACTAAAGAGATGCTCAGCCCGACGAACTCGAGAGTACGTGTTTTCTCGGCTATTTCCATCTTCATCTGAAACAACCAGGCGATGATGCAGAAGATCGAAAAGGTAAAATCCACGTGGCAAGAGTAATTAACGCTTTTCCTTCGCAAGGTCCGCGGATAAATACCTATTTGCACGTTACCTTCGACTGGGTTGGTTTAAACCAACGATGGAATTTTGTGCCACAGCGAGATGAAGTTTAAACTTGTTCAATTTCATAAATATTCGTTCGTATTTTAACAGAATGTTGTTTTAACGCAAGCAAATTAATTTCATCGTTTCTTACTTACAAATCTAAATACTATTCGTCATAAGCGAAAAGGTACGATCGATGTAGCGATCTATCGATTAAATGTTTCGTCTCTGTTATAAACGGTCGATGTGGCAAAAGGTATAATTAAAATAAATTGTATTTTTTTTTTTAAAGCCTGCTGTCGTTTCTCTTCAAAAGTCAAAGTAATTTAAAAGTACACATCGAATATACATACCTAGCAATATTTATTTTTAAAAAATAACTCATAACCCAATTTTTTTTAAATTTCCAAATCACTTGGCTTATTCGAAGTCGAACAAGGAAGTGATCGTAATGAAGGGTCGTGCGCGTGAATCTCGTAATACAGTGCAAGACTAGAAAACAATGGAAATAGGAGAAAGAGTTGGGGAAATAGAAAATGGGGACGACTCGCGAACGAAAAACGAGGGTGAATGAAAAGTCGGTCTCCTGCAATTTGTGCGAGAAGTCCATGTTACGTTTCTCCTTTGAACGCATGCAAGATTCTTTAATGATGTTTTTTTTTTCGACAGTTATCGCGTAGGCACACCTATGACGATATCCTACGCTCGTAAATGTAGATATAAAAATGTTACTTTTCTTCTTCTATGTATTTTAATTTAATTTTAACGAATATGTCGATGTAAACATTTCCATACGTATAAATATACCTACATTTCTGTATTTTGACTACTTTTATAATTACGAGTAGATGTACAGGGTGGTCCACCTAAATGTAGCCATCTAAATATCTTCAGTCACCTATATCTTGATGACTTTAAAAAAAATAACAGTTGCAAAGCATTCAACTTGTGATACCATTTACGTCGCATTAAAAGTATTTGTTATGTAATAACAAATAAAAAAGATATTAAGGTGGCTACAATTAGATGGAACACGCTGTATACACATCTTTGTAAGATTTCATGTATTTTTCTTATTATACAGGTCTGTTAGTGCACGTATAGGTATGAACTACATAGGTATGAACGTCATTTTAAACAACATTATCTATTCAGCTTCATTTTAATATCGAATTCCATATTTTCTTTCTACGTAAAAACATGCCAACACGGTCGATTGAAAGTAAAATTTCTTGAAAAATTGTATCGCTTACAAATTTCAAATATTTGTCTTATCTTGCATATTTTACGGGAAAAACTTCGAACCGAGTATATATTAAATCTCTTTTAAATAGATATATGTATCTATCTAGAATCTTTTATTCGAAATTTTATTCTTTTCCAATTTTTCGATAATCCGTTGCAACGAACACGCACACAGTTTGGTCAGATTCTCTTTTTCTCTGAAGTTGGACAAATAGATTCGGCCGCGCGACAGCCGGTACACCTTATGAATAATGCATTTTTCTCAAAAGTCTCTTCGCACGTTGCGGGAAGAATCTTATAAGATACGGAGTCGTGAGCGTTGTTTTCACTTTTTCCGTTTTGTTTGCACGACATTATCCGAACGAACTTTCCTTATCTTTTACATTTCCCTTTCTACCTCGCTTGCTATTCGGGGATTCGAGCTCGAGCGTAAAAACCTGGATAGTCGCATAGAAGTCGGATTCGAGACAGCTTGCTAGCAAATACGAGACTCGTGCAATTTATCTTACACAGCTTAACGAGAGAAAGTTATCTTTAATCCTTTGGGTACATTTGACGAGTTTGAGTCGTCAATCGGTTTCAAGCAAATTTAAACTTCTACGTATACTTACCGAAAGATGAGATTAAAAGTAAGAGAGCCTGATAATGTAAATAATACCAAGTGCAATTGGCAGTTGAATGGTTTGACAAATACTAGTTTCAATACGTTATTTATTTCTATTTTGTTTGATATATTTAGAAAATACGTAATATATTCTAGTAAACTGCCATCATTATCGACACTGTGAGATTTATTTGATAAATATACTATATGTATAAATGAATTTTTGTTATGAATTATGTTTATTCAGTTCGTGGTAAAAATATTGAAATGGATTAAAATGGTAAATTTGTTGGAATCGAATCAGTACCCAAAGGATTAAAAAAAGAGTCATAGGTCACTGTCGAATCGAGTAACTTTCTCCTTTTCAAAGTCGGTTAAAAAGCATCTAGCTCGCGATCGCGACTCGATTTTCAAACGAATTTTAAAATCTCGCGTGAATGGTGGTTTTGCGGGCTATAAATAAATGGCAAAGGCAGAAAAGAAGAAAAGAGGTATTGCGAAGGGCTGAAGAACTCGAAGAATTGATTACATCGCGTTATTAGCTCTCTCCCTCCCTCTCTCTCTTGGCGTGTTATTATTTTTCAATTGCAAAATGTAGTCCAATGGGGGGAGCCGTGCCAATCGTAATGACTCGGTATTGCGTATCTTATTAACAAGGTTATTTCCAGCCGTCAAAGCGAGAGAAATAGGTCACACGAACGAATCACGGCGCACTGTTCGCACGAAACGCAGAGTCTATCGCCTCGAAAAGTCGTTGGGATCAAGACTTCGAATGGAGAACATTCTCGTATCGAGTTTAATGTTCATCAAACTTTCGAGGGCGTCTGTGAAAACATTTCGCGAGTGAGAAAGTAGATATTTTACGATTAATTTCACCTGTAGGTAACGCCTCTTAACTTTGATGCTTTTAATACGTGGGGAGTAAAAACAAACGTGAAATCACAACTTTTTCTTTTTTATCTCATTTTCATTTCACTTTGATCGCCGAGGTCAAGCACGTTACGAATACCAGGAAATAAAAATAAAAGTGTACATTGCTTCGTAAAAGGGACTTTTTTTTATAAAAAATGAAACTAAAGTAATATTTGTGATTCACCACTTTTCCATATCTTATGTAATCAAAATTTGAACTTTACCTCCCCTTCTTGATTGTTCGTGTAAACCTTGCCATGTAGACGAAGCATTTCCGGTGTCAGGCAGGTCGTATAATTTGCCCATCCGTGAGGCGACTCTTCACCGGTCGAAGTTCCGTTGTGACCTTCCCATCGCCCGTTGTAACCACATTTCTTCTCGACGAATTCTAAATGAACAGAGGAACGAATAGTGGATAAGTTTTTTAGTCGATAAAATTTGATCGGGTCGCCGGTCCCCCGATGGTTTCCGGTGACCGATCAATCAACGCGGTTTGATCGAATTTTCTTTTTTTTTTTTTTAATCAAAATATATTCGATAATCCATCGGAATTGGCAAAAACCAAACTTTTAATCCCTTACGATTCCTAAAATATGATTATTAAAGCCATTGTTATTTATATAAATTCTAAATACTGATTTTTTTCTTACCTTAGAAATGGAAAATAAAAAGTACTCAAACGTGTATAATAATTTCTCTAATCAATTTTATATTATTCCCAAATTAAAAAATCGTCTGTCCTTTAAACAAGCAAAATAGAACGGAATTAATTCTCTTAATAAGTGCATACGCTTATAATAAATATTCGAACATCCCTTTTAATAGATCCTCGTCGACGATGAGATTATTAATTATAAATTCTAAAATAATGAAATTATGAATTTATGGATTTTCCTTTCGTGTTACCACGGGCTACGCTTTTGACCACGTCAAACGCTAATATTAAACTTTTGTGCACGCTACTCCACACCACCCTCGCTCGTGTATTGTTACACGAAAGAGCGTATACGCGTACTAAAGACAAACTAGGTCCTCCTCGCGTGTAACTCGATCAAGCAGCAAAGTCTTCCAACTCTCGAGAGAACACGTTGACAATGAGACTCTGCTAAATCTTCCAGTCTCCTTGAGACTTCGACGTTGTCTTGCAGGGTTGCGGTTGACTTGCAAATGAGCGAGACTGAGATATGACAGTCGGCACGTAAATGGGGAAAATAGGATACAAAGGATAAATAGACGTAGTCAGGTGGTAGGCCATATGACGTTACGGTAAACCCTCTACAGGGTGGATCATTTAAAAAAGGCCACTTAAATGTCTCTTCGGGTTACTGCGATGCAAAAAATATTTTTTGCGTAATGTGCATGGTATCAATGGACCAATATCTGGCAAAAATATTTGTTGGTCAACAAGAAGGTCATTTTTTCGGAGTTATGGTCATCGGTATTTTGTTAGCAAATAACTATATATTGTTTTTTATTCCATCACATGATATGACTATGATTTTTGAAAATTAAATAGAAATATATGAAATAAATATATAACAAATATATTCTTGCCAGATATTGGTTCATTGACATCACGAACATTACTTAACAAATATTTGTTGCATTATAATAACCTGAAGAGATATTTAGGTGGTCTTACTTAAATGGATCATTCTGTATATTATATTAGCACAAAATAAAAAATCCACGTGAATTTTTGGTAACAAAGCAGTTGTTCAGGCAACCCTTCAAGGTCATCTCCTTGATCGTCGTAACCTTCATAGAAAAGTGATCGTCACAGCTGGTGCTACTACCTACTTCCTGCGTTTTTTTCCAAAAATTTAAGACACGAATGGCTCGAAAATGTAGAGAAAGAGAGAGTAGAAAAAGAAGAATCGAACAAAAAAAAAAGGCACGTCGTCGTTTTGTCGAACGTTTAGCGAAGCTCGTAACCATTTGCGTCTCTCGGTGAGCCATATCGAGAGAGCGCGATCGAAGTGGGTCGAGTGATGAGTACCGACACCAAAACTGGCTGGCTCCTTTATTATCGTGCCGGAAGTGCATCTCGAGACCTCCGCGGGCCAAGTTCATCATCGTGCTGCACGTGTTTCTCATTGTGTCGTGAAAATCAATGTCTCTCTCTCTCTCTCGTTCAATTTTTCCTTTTCTCAATTTTCTACCATTTTCTATTTGACACTAAGCTTGTTCATTGTAAAACAGATTGCGATCCTTCTGAGATTTCTCGAGTGATATCGTGATAATGAAAAAGTAAACGTAAGAAAGGAAGTATTGCTGTATATCTATACGTGTGAAATTAAAGAAATATAGCCGATATAGCGTGGGTATTGTGTCTACGTGTTTGAAATTGAGAAAGCTGAAAGCAATTTCATGGAAGTTATTCGCGAATTTCTACTTCAATCTACTCTTTTTCAATCTTTAGACAGATTCATTGCTGGAAAGCTTTCAGACTATTAATCAACGATTCTACGTTTCTCCTGGCATTTTTTGTTCTACGATCTATACTTCATTACTGGTATTAGTTTGCGATATGAATCGTTTTTTAGTATGGAGGGCTGAGTTTCTATCTAACTTGTACTAAAATCTATAAAAAGTATGAATGAAGGATACTCACATATGTGAGCCTAGTAATTAACATGCTAATAAATCATTTTTATTTGAACTTGTGACAAAATGTAATAACTTTTATAATAAATCAATGCGTAGTGCGTATAAACAATGAAAAGATCAAATTGAAATACCACATAAAACGATCTCTCACGTTATCATCCTTCATAACACGATTTATCTACATACATATGTATAAGCGATATACAGGAAAACACGGATTTTATTGTAACGCTCGTTTCATTCAACTCGTACGAGAATAGGCCATGTTGCAGCGACTTTAGTCTCCCTCGAGGTTTCCTTATATCAATTGAAAGCCACGTTTATAGAAAGAGAGAAAAAGATCAACCTTCTATAACATATTCCAAACTTGCCTTTTTATTCTCTGACATTATTTCTTTACCTGCAAATTCGTACCATCGTTAAAATGTAAAATCTTCTTGATTTATTTACCAAAATTTATCTATTAATTTGTAGGCGACTAGATAAAAAGAAAAAACTGTATTTTTTATCGTCAAGAATTGGTACACGTCACTTTGTAAACTAATTTTAAATTTATTCGCAATTTTAGAAAACTTCGTTTGGATTCTCAATACAAAATTACAAGAGGATAAAATTGTTATCTTTTGGCGTATGCCCAAATACGGAATACACGCGTAAATAATAGAAAGCAATAGTAACGGAAACTGTTGCATCCTCGTCAATGGAAAGTCACTCTTTGTTCGATCGACTCATCGATTTCTAGTTCTACCCTGGGACAGCAAGTATTCCTCTTTTTTTTTTTTTTCTATCGTGACAATCGTCGTGACAATGGTAACGTATTGAGAACGGGACCACTGAACCGTTCAATAGAATGGAAAACGAATCGGGTGAAGCGTTGAAAGGGGTGGAACGAGGGTTGCAAGGGTGATAAGGCCGGTATTCGTCACTTTCCTCGGAGATACGAAAGTCGATTTATAGCCGACGAAATCCCGTTCGTTCGTTCGTCTGTCCGTTCGTACGATTTCATTCGAATTTAAATTGAAGGGGTGGTGGGCCTCAACTCGGCGATGCAAATTTTGTGACGGCACGTGCATGTCCGATGCGACGAGCCATCCACGAAGCATGTTATAAAGAGAGAAGAAAAACATTCGAATAGTGAAAGACCAACCGATTTCTTCCGAGAAACATTTGCATATGTGGTACGTATGTAAAAATTTAACCTTGCAAACGGCTGACACGGTTGAAGAAATCGTTATTCGATTACTTATTTTTGTTAGAAAAATATTCTTTTAAGATATTAACACTAGGTTTACGGACATTTTTTATATCACATAAAGAATTTCAAAATTGGAAGGCGTTGAATGGATAATAGTTAATACAAGTGGTAGAAAAAAAAAATGTTAAGTTTCTTCTTGTTTTTATGGTTTTCATAATTTTTCCTCATAAAGAATATATAAGAAAAGAAAAGAACAGTAAATAAAATTCTTTTCCTCTCTTATTGTTTATTGGTTATAAAATGTAATAAAAGTTGATTAAAAGCTAGATAAATGTTATCGATACGCCGATGGGAAAAAAATGTCAAGTGTAGTCGTATGAAACTAGATATAGGTCGATCGATTGAAAATTGAACGTTTAATTAAAAATAATTACGAATCCTTTTTTAATATCGATAACGTGTTTATATTTGAAGTGGTAGAAAGCATGAACAACTAACGTTTTATTTATATACGATACAAAGTGCCAGTTACTTACTGGTGGTGTCGAAACCATCCTCGAAAGGGCATCTCTGCTTGACGGTAGTGGAAGCTTTCGTAGGTGGCCAGCAAAGCAAGGAGTCCCAGACAGAATTGCACCATAGCTCTGTGAAATAGAAGCAAAGAGGATCGGACGTATGTCGGTGAACAGGAAGACGGAATCTCGACATGCTTCTCGGCTTGTGTCTATTCGAGGGAACAGATCGATTTATGTTTGAGATACCTCTCGAACGTGATGCCGCTCTTTTCAAAGGGGAATTTCTCTTTCTCTCTCCTTACATTTCTCTCATAAGAATGTAACACGCGTATATCGCTGTGAAAATTTTTCATTTCGTTCCTGAACAAGATGTTCGAGACAGAAATCTTTTATTCCTTTTTTGGAAAGAGAGAAAATGTAGCGTACAGTTGGTGAATACGTGTGGAGTGCTTTTTATTTGAACTTGTTACAGGTTAACGGAGAAAGGTAAGAGCTAAGCTCGACTCGGGAGTACTGAGATTAAAATTCATGATTTTAAAAAAGGAAAAGTTTATATCTTGATAACAGAGAAGTTATTTTACCTCAACAAATGTTACAGGGTATATGTAGAAAAATTAATAAAATATACCATGCCTGTGAGAGATTTGTAAAAGTTAGATATAAAACTGATACAGCCTGAAGCATGAAAAAAGAGGTTCGCAAAGAAACTATCATATTTTTTTTCTATTTTCAAACAGATAAAATCTGTATAAAATGGTTTGTGTTCGTACACAATAGAAGTAAGCAAAAGTAATCACGAATGTTGTCTGCTTAAAAAAGAACATATATTTATAATTGAAAAGTAAAAAAATGATCATACAACTCGTACGAGTAGAAAAGAACAGGGATGTGTAAAGTATGTAATAAACTTTACCTCCATGCGTTGGCATAAACTGTTTATACCGAATGTTGCAGAGCTCCCAAGTGTTGCCTCTCGTATCGAGGCCATCCATGTTTCGTCTAATTGTCCATTTTCGATTTTTTAAGCTTTTTTCCCTAGGCAGCTACATCTTCGAACGTTTCTTCCAATGCTGCGAGCACGACTAGTTTCTCGTTGTTTCTATGACCCTTTAATCCCACTTCGTTTCTTATTTTCCTCTCATTCTTTCGTATCGAAGAAAAACGATTCGACGATCCTTCGTAGAGTAACGTTTTTGTTGGCCACGAAAAACTAATTTTTATTAGACCTTGATTCGTAGAGTCATTAAAAAGTTTCAAAATCGATTAGATTAGAGAATCAGCCTGATTTCGAATGAAATTTAAACGTCCAGTCTCTCCTCTCTCTACAATGAAAACTTTACTTCGTTAAACTGATTTTCGTTTTATCGCGTTAGATTCTTTTTCCCGATTAATTTTCCCGAAAATATAAAGTTCTTGGAGAAAATTAGTTTGCAAAGTTTCACTGGAGAAGGGTCACGTCCTTCTTCATTATCCATTTATAACAATTCGTCGGTCCTATCTTCGTTCTCTTCGTGAAGTATCTCCGATCTTGCAAAAAAAAATTTGAATATTGTGCTAATCGTGCTAATCTTCAACTCCAGACAGAGATCTGGAACAGAAAGAAAATTGATTGAAGTTAAAAATAATCATTGAACGTATTTTTTATTTAACTTTAATTAATATTAAGATTTATGATGCTGTAAAACGTACTAATCGTATATCTCTTTAAAGAATTCGAAGTTTGGGTAAATTGAAGTGCATCACGCACGGGCTAGTAGTCTAGAATATGAAACAATGTGCCTGTTGCGATACAATATATTGAAAATCGATAGAATAAACGACTTAGGAATATTCCAAATATCTATATACTTATATATACATATACGTATACAGCTATGAAGACCGTCGGACCAAAACGTAAGTTTACCTTTTGACAAAGTGAGTTTTAAAGACGACATAGCCGAATAAATTTGCAACGTGAAAAATTCATTCGAGAGAAACCTTTTACACGCAGGCAAGATGTTAAACGTTCTTCGAAGTCGTTCGATTTCCCGATGGAAATTACGTTTCAAACATTTACCGCACTATATCACTATGGAAAGATGCCGGCTGCAAGCAATCGGAGATTTTCCCAAAGCTCCCTACGATATCCAGAAAATCTTGCTGGTTCTCGTGCGAATGGTTCCTCGAATTTCGCTTATGGATTTTCTGGAGCGTGAATTATTGCACTTTCGCGACGAGTTACGAAATGTCGCTTCGGAAAATACGACCACGGTAGGACGCAGGTATCTTTCGGACGATCGTTCCTCGTTTAACTTGTCGAATGAAAAATACATAACGTCGACGTCAAAATATATTGGAATCTGCGTTCAGATTTTTGTGGTAGGTAGGGGAGACCGGGGTACGTTGATACATTTTCTCGTTTTTAATTTTTGTAATTTTTATTTGAATTAATTATCAAATGAAAAATATGTTATAATATACTTTGAACCTTCCTCTTTATATAGTAAAAGTTTTGACTTAAAAAAATAAATACAAAAAAAGTTAGAGAAGGTTTAGGCGAGGAAGGAAAAATGTATCAGTGGGCCCCACAATGGGGCAAGTTGATACAGCTGTCAAAATGATAACTAAAACAAACAAAATTAACAATAAACAATCAATCACTTTCTGAATCAGCATAACAATTCATGCATTTACAATTTTAGACATATCTGCTAGTGATAGACCTTTAGCAACGTTAAACCTTCTTTTACAGAATCCAACATTTCTTGTGATATTTCACTACGATTCGTTTTTTAAATAAAATTTCGTACTATTGATTTATAAATAAGAAGAAAGAATCAGATAAGAAATAGCCAGGGTAAATTGATACACTGTATCAACTTACCCCACGACGAGTAATTGTATAAAACCATGTCTATACGAAAAAGTAGAGTATATAAATAAAGTAACAAAACGTAGTTTTCTTACCTTTGAATGATTCAATAAGACGACATATTAGTTTACGATATAAAGTTTCATATAGCGTCTTCGGACGGTTCGAGAAGTCGACACGAATATTTACTTTATGGTCGTGAAAACGAAAAATATGAATAAAAAGTTCTAATGTTATAGTACCTTGACGTGTGCTTTGTACTAGTAAGAATTGAAGTAAAAGACTTGAAATAGCTCGCAAAAATCGAAATATATGTACCCAGTGTCCTGATAATTGCATTGTATCAACGTGCCCCTGTATCAACTTGCCCCGGTCTCCCCTATGTGTAACCATGTTGGGTGGTATGGAATGCATAATGTATAGTAGATTATATAATTTCTATTGAATATACTCTTACAATCATGGTGATACAATAGATATGTTATATATAATTTGAATGATCACAAGAATATCGATGTTTTGTATTATAAAAATATATTTTTTACCATTACAATTGGAAAAAGATATTTAAATGTACCACCCTGTATATTATATACATGGTATCCCAGCTAAAAAAGGCTACCTAAATATTTTATTTGTTTCTAATGACGCGATTAACTTTTATGGCATACTTATAATAAGTAAACAAAATTTGTTTGTCATAACATACCTCTTTCTAAACTATTGAAAGGTATGATGTAAAAGTTTGACACATTATTAGAAACAAAGAAAATATTTAGTTGGCCTCCTTTAGCTGGGACACCCTGTATATCTGTGTTTAATAAGTATACACATAGTGTGAATTATGTTTATCGCAAACAATTTAATCGTTTTCCTTTACTTAAAGTACAAAAGTAGGTACTAGTAACACATATAAATATATCTGTTTCGAAATTAGAGCACAGGAAACACATATACATATTTATGTTACAAAAGTTTCAGGTAAAATCACACTCGCATCAAACCGTCAGTCTTCAGAAAATAATTCATCTCACTCTTCATTTATGTTATAAAGCTTACAAAAGCTACAGGTATTATCATTTCTATCTTTTACAATGAAGATCCTAAATGCTTCGGGAGAATTATACATATGAAAATCCCTAGTGCTTGTTCGTCATTCTCACATTTAACCCCCTAGAACGTCATAGATATACGTGAAGGTTCGCATTTAGTTGGCCCAGATAAACCGGAAGAGGCGGTCGGAGTACAGAGCCATGATTCGCGTCTCTCAAATGGGGAAAAGTCAGGATGTGTCTGTGGTAAAACGCAATTAAACTCTCGTTTCACCGGAAAGGGCAAGAGAATGTTCGTACAAAGTCAAGTACGTTAATAGCCATCGGTTTGCAAATACGAAATTATAGGTAATCGAGCGTAGAAGAAATCAAAGATGTATGGTAATTTACAGAAATATTCGTATACATATTGAACGAGTATGCATGAAATTATGACCATATATGTGTATATTTTACATCCGAGTTATAATAACATCGAGATGGTTAGATTTTTAAAAGATTTTGCTTTTAAAGATACATAATAATGAAATGAAATAATATTTAGGATTGAGAATAAATTTGATATTTCCAATTCAATACGAATATTATTCGTAAAGTACGATACGAATATCGTGTAAGGTCATATAACTTCCCAAACTAATTTTTAGCAGAAGGTTATATTCCGTTTTCTTTATGTCATAAAAAGGTCAATGACTAATATAAAATAATCATTAAAATGATAATTATTACTGTAATATGGTAAAATGTTGGAGATAATTCAAATACAATATTAATATGTATTACATTGATATTCTATTCAAATAATAAGCAATATTGTATACAACTAATTATTGTATAATCAATAATTTGGTTCTATTTTCAAACCAATAATTCAGTTGTATTTTCGAACCAATATGTTTATTCGTGATCTGGCACATACTTAGGTACGCTCCTCATTAATATTTTATACGGCATGTATATACGAGCATTATTTAGCTTGGTCGATTTAACTGCAACTGTTTCTGCGGAAAGTTGCCGCGACTGCGAGAAGGGGTCACAGAAATTCGGTGTAAATGAATACGACCGAGCGAAATGATTTACGCTGAATTCCAACAAACAAAATCGCAGTGAAATTTGATAAATTCCGCGTAGCATTATCAAAAGCTGTTCGGTCGTTTTGTAACAAATCGTATCTCCGTTTGACATAAAAAGAGATCATCCTGACTCTGAGAGCACGACAAAATTTGGATGTCCGACATCCGCTTGCAATATTCATTTAGTTGAATTAAAGGGAGCATATTAAGGGCAGATCGATACAATTGAAAAGAGAAAAAGGAAATATCGTGTCTCTATGCACGTAGTTCGGAAGTAGGTCAATGAATGAAAAATATTGAAAAATTAGAGTCACGATAACGCGTGGGGATTTTTGGGTTAATGAAAAATTTCTCTCTCTCTCTTTTTTTCTTTACGCACGACTGGATTGATGTATTTTGATATCTACATATATGTTGTATATACATATACCAACATGCAGGTATGTATACCTACATATGATATATGTAAAGACGTATCGACAGAATCAAGTTAACCAATTAATTAACCCATAATATCGATATCAACCCAATCCCTAATTAAAATTAGATCGATGAACGATTTCGATACGATTAAAATATTATTAACATTCGAACAATTCTTCTGGTCATTGATGTTTTCATTGACCCTTTATGCACGGATTATTTTCAATTGCTATACGTTTTGATCTCGTTATACAAATTAATCAGGACTTACTCGGGCTGAAATTTTGTAAAATAAATTGTTATAATGACACATTTCGGCAAAATGTAAACTGCGGCAAAAAAGAGAATTACGCTTTGAAAAATCATTTCATGCGATAGAGCACGCATGATCGAAAAACGAATAAAAAAAAAAATAAATAAATCCGAGGCTTTGTATGAAAAGAAAAACCGTATTTTATCCACCTATATTCCACCGATCGATACCAACCAAACGTGGTAAACCCTTTGTAAATTACGTAATCGATACCTACAGAAACGCTATGGTTGATTATGTAGCCAATTACTGTTCTTGATGCAACTGTCTCTATCAGGTACCGCAGTTCTGAAAACCCGTTATTGATATCGACGGTAACGTAATTAACAACTACTATAATTGTCAAATTCAACAGTTCTCTAACGAAATTACACCAAGCTTCGAGGTAATGATTAATAAAGGAAAAGAAAATATTCCAAATAATTGAAACTTTATTAATCAACATCTTGAACAAGCACAAAGTGAAACTTTCAGTCGCATCGCTTAATATTGTGATTATACCGGTAAATGGAAAAGTATTAAAGTTGCATAGATGTTATCTCGGACAATGTTATAGATATATATCTATACAGGTACAGTAAAAGAGCAAAGAAATTCTTCAGTTAAATAGCCCGCGCTTAAAAACTTTTCCCCTAGAGTGGTAAAGCAATTAAATTAACGAAGTTTCCGCTCGGCCCTTTCAATATCTTCTTTTAAAATGACTTTTCACAAGACAAAGGGCCTATATTACAATTTGGATATATTAACGATGCATAATAGATGAGAATATTAAAGAAGAATTCGAAAGCGATAATCGCGAAATAGAAACTTCGGTGTATAAGGGAGTCGATGTCCGGCCAAGCTTGCACTCGAACGAGCTCGAATTATTTTCACAATGATTTTTTACGCGCAAGCGCGAGCATGAACGCCTACGCTTCCCCGTAGTTGAAAGAAAAACTATTTTTCCGGGACCTACGAGCCCGCAATATTCGTGGATTCTCGTCTATGTATAGGATACGTGGGCGAGAACGAAAGAGAAAACTAACAAAAAATGGCGGGAAGTACTCTGGATAACTGCCAGAGATCTCGTATAATTTCGCGACTATATACGGCTTGTCGTATTCTTTCTCTATCTTTCGACATATCCCTGTAGCTTTCGTAACCAAAAAATTTGCGACTACTATCTTCAAAGATAAAGAAAAAAAGTTTACTCGTGCTCAGAGCGACACGGTATTCTTCGCTCGGATACTATTATTATTATAACGAAGTAAAACGTATACGTAAACTCGTTAATTCTTCATTTATTCTCCTATTTGTACGTTTTCACGATCGAGCTTCAGAAATAGTACCCACAGCGTAGCTACCATGTAAACCATAATTCTCTCCAAAGAGTTACACAGAACAAATAAGGAAAAGTTTGCGCGTTTGGATATAACTCGTTACGAATCTCGTGCCGTCATCGTTAATTCGGATTTTGTATCGAAAAAGAAGGTCAAGCCGTGAATCAACATTTGGAGACTAAACTTTGCTTAAATTCGTACACAGAGTTTCGCGAAACTTTCAAAGTCTTTTCAGGAATTTCTTTGCATATTTTTTTACCGTTATAATAATACAACCCGAGAAACTAACGAAGAGTTGGTAAATTCATGGATATCTTTCCTTTTCTCTCTTTCTCTTTTATATTTTTTATTTCTATTTCATATTCAAGATTATCCTTCGCTGGATATATCTGCTCTCATATATTCAAGGTAATATCAATCGTGACTGATTTCTTAGATCGCGAGTAATGTATTTCCTTGGAAATTCGAGGAAAGTGAAAGGTTCACGTTGCTGTGCATCTACGTTTTCTCAGTACAGCTATCTCTTTTGCCCCTTTCGCGAGACGAGATAGATGGAATGGAATGCATGGGTTTCCTAGTATCAAAGCTACGTTTGCGATAGCTACGCGATGTTGTGAATACCCATGTCACGCGTAAAATCGAAAACCAACGTGGGTATACGATCACGATCTTATATACTCAATCAGAAACGCGTTTTGAAGTCTTCACTACATTTGCTGGAGTCATATAAGCGTTATATATCGAAGTATCATAGTTGCGTAAAACGTTGCTTCAACAAGTTATAAGAGGATAGATATGATTCTTTGTCGTTAAGAGGAAAGGTAAAAAAAGCTAATGAAACGATAAAGAAACTTTGAGTAATTAGGAAGTTAGAAAAAAATATAGTTTATAAAACTAAAAAACGATCGCGAAACACTATCCACTTCCTGGCTCCATCATCGGATTAGCTCGATGGTACCAAATTATTGTATCGTCATCCTGATTACATATACTTGCAAAATTTCAAATCGATACGACAATTATAAGTAGGTTAAAGTCGATTTCCAAGATTTACTTACATAGTTAGTTACAAGTGAAGCTAATATAAGCTAATATGCGATAATAGCAAAATTAACTACATTGGATAAAAAAGTGAACATGAGTAGATTAATTAATTTTAGACAGCAACGGTTGAAATAAATTTAATCAATTAATCAAAATGTACTATTCGACAAATAGAATATATCATCGTACTTTATAGTTTTTAGAAACTATAAAATACATTTGTTAAAAATAACGTACATTATTTCATTCTAAAGTAGGTCCTATCGGTAACAATCGTAACCATGTTTGACGTCATTGAAAAGCGAAGTCGTCTCGTTAAAGGCAAGTCATCGGAGCATTCTACATCTCCGTTTGATATTCCATAACGATTTACGTGGGTGTGAACGGTATGCGAGAAGGAGGAGGAAGTCCCGTGTATACTTTGGCGCGTTCGCATAAATAGAAATTGCATTTTCTCCGTTTCAAGCGACATCGGCTAATGTCGTCCATTTTCGGCTTTCATCGAAAGTACCTCGGAAAAGGAAGAAGACTTCTTCTCGCATTAAAGGCAGTATCGATACCGATATATTGTCCAACGTATCGGATTATTGAACGACGTGTATATGTACATATATAGTATCAGGGCCGATCGTCAAAGAAACGCCGCCGACTTCTTTCCAACGCGTCGTTCTTTCTCAATGATAAAGGATGTTACGTGCCTAGGCTCGAGACGATATTAGAGGAGAGAAAGCAGATTTCAGAGATACGAAAAAGGGTAACTTTATAACTGTAATACCAGATGAAAGGACGTCTTCTTTTACAAAGCTGCCTATTCAAGATGGTATAAAATGTCTTTTCATATATCTGTTTATGTATTTGCTTATTAATGATTTTAGTACAAAAGTAAATATATTGTTTTTTATTTCTCATTAGTCTTTCAAATGATATAAATTATGAATATTAAATTACATGTTAATAATCATTTTATTTTAAATCCTATTATCAATAGTCGAATCATTTAATTTCCAAACTCACAGTGACAACATATCGTTAAGTCCTTTGTAAATGCCTGTGAATACGTGTCTGTCAAGGGTAGTAATGCATAATACCTATCTATTCGAATCTACATTTACAGTTTCAACAAGATAGAACAGCAGAGAAGTTATTTTGATATACGACTGCTGTTATTTCAACGTAAATAGCAGCGTTTTCGCTTTACTGCCGATGAACGTGACACTCGTTTCTCTTCTTCTGCTTTGTTACATATTTCATTCATTGTAGAAATAATAAAAGGAACCTTGAAGATTCTTCTATCCTAACGAAGGTTAAAACCAATATATATCCTACACGTGTTCAAATCGAAGACCTGCCGAGCTTTTCTAAATCATTATCAAACTTCCTAAAATTCATATATGTATGTTATAAACTTTTCCAGCACGACGGTTCTGCGATGAGTGCCGAGCTGTCCCTATCGGTCAGCTCTCTAGAAGACTAACAACTTTTCCACTTCGTGGCTAGATCCTTTGTAGCCTAACTTTACAATCCTCCATGTGCATTCTCGGTAATAAACAAGAGAGTGTTAGGCTCTTTGTCGATATATCGAAACTACGGTGACGGCAATACTCGGAACGGGACATGCTGCTGGTCGAACTCTGCTAAGCCGTACCGATGAATTAACGTACCAACCTGCTATCGCACTTAGGGTATTTTTAAAAGAGGCTACGTCGCTCACGTAACGCTCACAATACTAAAAATTACGGGAGACCATGCTGTATCGCTATTAACCGTTGTTATTACTAATGCGTCTCTCTATGTAAAGGTGGCTACTGTGAGATGATCCAGTGTCTAGAATAAGATTAACGTCGGAGTCATCCTGCACAATGTCTTTTGTCTTATTCACCGATCTTGGGCCATCTCTACCCCACTACCTTATTTTATCTTTCAGCAGAATATTATTTATTTATTTATTTATGTTGGATTGAACGTTGACCTCCTTAAATATTTAACGTAGTTTTCTTTATATTCAAAACTCAATCTAGCATTTCTTAGACTGCATACGTAAGACAGAATACCTCGTAGCCGAACGAGGGTCCTCTAATATTTGTTTATATTATGCTTTGGGTTTGGACGCTGCTTGCAGTCCTTTATACTTCTTTCATTCCTCCAGCGATCGTACTAGCCTAAAGACGTTTCGAGCTCTTATAAAGAAAGAGTAATATTAAAAAGACTTATTTTATATAAAGACTAGTACATTTCATTACCCATCTAGTATACTTACTTTAGTATACATAACTGTATCTACAATAACTTTAGTATACATATAAAACAGAATTAAATAAGAACATTTGTAGATGACAATGCTTTATAAAGCTTAGATCTAAACGCAGGTTGAGAACCGAAGAAATCCAAAAGATCATCCGAAATGTCTCGAGGAAAATCAGTCTAGTTCTGTCAATCACGCTGTTAAACATCACTTAGTCGTCGTAATAAAGATTCTACATATAAAATCCAGTGAGTTACTTCTTACACTACAGACCAAACCCGCCGGTCCGGCGCCATCAGATCGTGCCGATCGTTGCTTATTTTCTTAATAAACCCGGCGGTCAAACCCGAAGGGTCCGGTCTGTAGCCATCTAAAAACATGCAAACGCTAACATAGGTACTGCATTGTCCGAACATAAACTGCTTTTATACGGGAACAACGATGACGAGACGATATTGGCGCGTTGCCGATTTCTTCGTCCATTCTTTCCCGTTACATCGACATTTTCTTTTATGAAACGATTCCCCTCGAGCTACGAACGTTTCTGTACGTTATTACGAAGAAAAATCCAAGTAAACAACTAAAATTCATAGAACGAAGTTCAAACAGTGAAAATACACGTTTGGTTGCGTCTTGACAATTTGTGGAATTCGTCGAAGTTTCAGCTTGAAAGAATAAAAAATTCGCAGAAAGAGAGAGCGTATGTTGTTTATTCTTTTCTTTTTTTTAAGCACAAGAAAGTGAGAGATAGAAAAATAGAAAGTAGCTAACGATCATCGTTACGCCATAAAAATGATGAACGTTAAGAAAGATGGAATGGAAGTGGAACGAATGCGAATCTGATGCATTGTCGGTGTCCTCTCGTTCGAAAGAACAATAATGGTCTAACGGGAGATATAACGATAACGCTTACGCCTCAGCACGATGGTCCTTCTCGGGAAAATCGAAGCAAGATGGCTGATTGGCACTTTATAGAGAAGCTGACAATTCTTTCGCATTAAAGACCGTGAAGTTCACTGCCATTATAAAGGATATTGTTCGCGAGCAAAGCTACGGCTTCTGCTGAAAGATCCAATCGAAAATGCACGACCGATGACTCGTGAAAAAAGGTCAATTCCGTCGGGAGAGTAAAGTACTTTCGATCAAAATAGAACGATCAAGTTAATAAGAATATATTACAATACAAGTATTTTGTAATGTAACTCGGACTCGATTCTCTAAAAACATCTGTTAAATAATCTGCTGACTCTTCTTTTCTCGTTTACAACGAAACTATGTCAATTTTTTTTTTTTTATAAATGGTCTGGAAAAATGGAGCAACGTAAAAATTGAAAGGATTATCGATAAAGTGCACATATACTGAGCTGAACGAAATGCTGATATATTCGACATCGTTATAATGGAAGTGAATATTATAGCGTGCGATGCATTTAAACGAGAACTTATAGCTACAACGAGTATACAAAGTATATATAGGGAATTTAAAATTGAATAGCGATTAGAAATCTTCTTACAGCTATAGCTCGTTTCAAGATCGATTTTTGTAATAACAAAATATTAGTAATTCTAGTCCACTTCGTATTTTAGACTAAAATAAACGTAAAAGACAAACTGTGACTTTTAGTATAACGAGTGTAATAACACAAGAAAAAAACAACAAGCTTTTAACTCGACCCTTCTTGAAACCTATTCTCATTCCTTCACAAAAAAAAAAAAAACAAGCAAGAGCTTTCTCAACAAAAGTCTTTGCCATTTAAATAGGTATATACTTCACCCTTTATTTCACATTTCTATTCATAAAGCTTAGCGACTTTCTCATAGGATCAGTCATTCAAGAAAAGAGATCCGAAATTCAAACAAGGGTCTTACACGTCGTGAATTTAATTTCGCATAGCTCATTGCCAGTCTGCAATCATTCTACCTTACTACATGCGATACTCGTGCTCATTAACTTTTGCATTAAGATACACTTACGTAATTCTACTTAATCTTTATCTACTGCCTAACTACGTCAGTGACTTTTAATGAAAAAGATTTCGCGATAATCACCAGTGGGCGATGATGTTAAAGACTGAAGGAAAAAAAAATGTAATAAAGAAGAAATCAACGATGAAAGTAGCGGAAAAAACATCACAAAAGTAGACAGTGAGGAGTAGACGTAATGAGGGAGTCGAAGAAAAGTGGACAACGACGAGGAGTAAAAAATTGGACGAGGATGATCAGAGTGAGACGTTTAATGTGATAGTAGCTTCCACGAGAAGCGCCCACGTGAGACAACGTTTATACCCAATAGCACTTGACTAGACTCTACTGCAGTAATGGCAAAGCTTTCTTTGTGATATTAAAAACTAAATAATTTATGCTAACTACTCTAATCCTAAACTTGTAAATTCGTTTCAAGATAGTTCGTATACAGGATGGAATATATCAATTTCTACATGGCTAATAATACCACAGAGCAGTCGTTATGTCCACTTAGGGACCCCGTTCGTGGACCGTCCGCTCGTAGTCCTTACCCAAAGTACTACGTGATGAATATTTCCTATAACGACGTGAGAGAAGAACCCTTTACGTTGTCCTTCGTTGTAAATCAGCTTTCAGTTACCATATAACCTGTTTTGTTAGTTTAATCTTATAAACACTACCACCTACAATGTACATCATGACACAGATATCTTATTAAAATAATCTCAACCAGTGGGATACTCATCGTCTCGGATAAATACGATGACAAAAGATTAAGATCTCTTATTCGATGTTTTACTCTGTAAGGCTTAAAGCTACGGGACAATGTCCCCAATGTCTTTATTTAAAAAATGTAGGAACGATTTTTGGCAATTACCCGTGGGAAGAAGACGATGGTAGATGGGTCATCTTTGTCGAACTCGTCGAAAGTTAATGATAAGAAGAAAGAAAGTGAGGAATCGCGTTTCTATTTAAGGTACGCTCGCGAGCAGCCTTTTTACAGAGAAATGAGAACGATCGATTGGAAGAGAGAGGCACGGAGGTAAGCAGCAACGGGCAAGGGCATCCTTTTTAGTAGGTCAGAATTTCCACTGTTCGCAACCTCGTCGTAGCTCGCAACGTAGTCTAGCAAAACGCTGGAAATACTCGAGTGCCCACTCACGGGGACGCTTCCCGAGGCTCGAGGGGATGGAAAAACAGAAAAAACTGTACGAACAGAGAAATAAAGACACGAAGAGATCCGTCGCCAAACGCTGAGGGCCTAATCGTTTATTTATTCCACGATCGCTCGTCGGCAACGTCCTTTTAATGTTTTTGGGGTCTCTGCCTCCACGATTACATGACCTGGGTTAATGTGTCGGAAAGAAAAAGCACTGGTAGGTACGAAAAAAAGGTTTTAGATGAATGGTCTACCTGTCGAGAATTTATGGAAGCGTATAAAGAGCAGGAGAGAGAAATGGCATAAAGTAAATCGTAATTAATATACTCTATTACGGAAAATTCAGTTAATCGTAAAAAAAGAGTACAAATCTTTCAAGATTAATTTAATTATAATTGCTGGGAACAAAATTATTATAGATGTACGATAACGATTCAATTATCTGCAAATATTTTAATCGAATTATCTAAAACTGATACAAAATTGATGAGATAACGGTTAAGCTTCCGTTAGGATGAAATAACAAACATATAGATATTTCGATGAAATCTTCGCTATTTTGGAAATAATAGTAAGATTATAACGACAAGAAACTAACCCAGCTACAGTAATTACATCAACGAATACGGAGATACCAGCTGGTAAAGTAGACGAAGAAGAAACATCGCTCGAACGAGTAAATGAATTATCTCGAAATAATTGACTGTTTCGTATGTTAAAATGAGATTATTTGAAAAATTCGATTATCGTCGTCGAGGCGAACATCGTCTTCCTCGATTAGTTCAGATAATCGAGGTTCTGCTGTAACGAGAGGACATATTACTGTTAGCAACTGATGTTTTAATTAAGGGCACTCTACCGAGAATCAGGCAATTCCTTTCAAAGAAGCAATTCATTTTTTCTTTTTTGCCAATAAAAGAGTATTTCCGCAATTAATTTGCGTGACAAGTAACGATTGGGCCAAGGACGTACCAAAAAGGACAAAAAAATATTATCGAGTCTCTTCTTTTTTTTATCTTACTTCCCGATTTTATCTACCCGCTTTTCGATATGTTATGTTAATTAATAAAATTAATCTCCGCCTGAATTCATAACATTTACGTAATTAGCGTTCGTACGAGCATCAATGATCTTCATTATCCGTATTTCTTGCGTAATGCTATTCAAACAGCGCGACATAAAGTTATACAGGAGTGCATCGATCGTAAATATATTAATTAAATTGTATTATACGCGTATGATATAGGAATAAAAGGTGAGAAAATTAAAAAATGATGACATCATCGCTCGAAGCTATTCGAACGTAATTACGATTTAAGTCCGTTCATTTTTCGCCATTTCTTTATAACGTTAAACGATCAAACAAAAATGGAAACTACAAAAGGTAATTAAAACTTCCGGTACAAAGTTATAGTCTTGTTGATCGAGCCGTTTTTAGCCGCAAATTATTTTTTACACGGACGATAACGCGAGCAAGAGAATTTTGACGACATTAGAGTCGTAATATACGAACCGCGAATACACGTGTCGCGAATATAAAAATCGCGTCGGTCACCCAACGGTAATATTAAAATTTGAAACGCGCGTGCAATGCGCGATATAAGGCTGCTCCTCTAAAATGCACTAAACACCGACGCTTATACGCGCTGTTCCCACTCGTGGCATTACAATGAAATCGGCAAAACCACGACCTACTTCCGCAAAAGGTTTCTCCTCTTTCGATTTCTTTTTTAACATTCCCTCGCTCTCTCTCTTTCTGCCCTTTTTTTTTGCGTAAACTCGACAAAAGCAGTCTCTTTTTCCAATTAAAAGCTTCTCCAATCTTGCTATGATCTTTGCAATTTTTAATAACGTCGTGCCTGCGTGCTTATTTTGTCGTCGTATCGCTATTACACATTCAATTCATATCTCATAAATATACGTGGTTTTGCTATCTCACAAAAATTTCATTAAAGATAAGATTCCGTGGCTTCGACTAGGAGTTCCAAGGTAAGGAAGCTGCCGCCGTTAACACGAAATATTATTCATCTTCTCCGACATCGTACATGAAACGGGTAGAGAGGACTCCCAATTAACAATTTAATTGATGCGCATAATCGGAAACCAGTGGAGCAGATAATGATGATTTAGTTGGAGATAACATTCCAATATACGTAGACACGCGTTTTCATGTTCTGTCAGATTGAAAATTGTCATTCATTATGAACACATAAGACAGGTATGGTTTCTGTTCGATGCAATTGCGGGCTATTTTTATATCCTGGTCCGTCACAATAGTCTTTCAACAACATACTCGCTTGTCTGGCCTTGACAATAAAATTCTAATAACTCCTTTTGAAAAGGGTATAGGGTATAAATGGACGAACAATGCGTCATGTGTTCCCGAAATAGGTATCTAGAAAAGAAAAAACTGCCTGGATCACGTTATCACGTACGGACTAATTTCGTTTTGTTCATTTATTTTTCACCCATTTTATAAATTTGTTCCCCAAAAACGGGTTGCTTAATAATGTTTTGCGGGTTCTTTTGAAAATTTAAGTCTTAGTATATGTTAATATATATATATATAATAATGTTTTGCGGGTTCTTTTGAAAATTTAAGTCTTAGTATATGTTAAAGTCACTCAATACGATTTTTTTAATCTTAGATAATAATTAACGTTCAACAATTCGATGTCTGCAAGATAAAAATGTAGTTTTTTATGTTTAACTATATAGGGTGAATCACGAATCGTGATCAATAGAGATTACTTTGTTATTAGCAGTCCGATCAAAAATGTTTTTATTAGCTTTTGCATGGTTTTAAGAGAGTTAGAGAAAGGTTTTCATGTGATTATACAAAATTATTTATCGATTCTTGTTTCTTCCAGATTATCTTGAATTTGTTTGCAAATAAACACATAATTTTTTTACGCCCATCTGTTAGAAGAGTTTAAGACGAATCGTTATATGTCGGAACATAATCTTTTTTTTCATCTCGGTCGAGAAAAAATGTACAACCTTTGTATTACAAAGAGCTTAATTTTTCGATGAAATACTCTTTACAGACGAATCAACATTTACAAATCATGTTACAACTTTCTTGAAACCATGCAAAAGCTGATACAAACACTTTCGTTCGGACTGCTGATAACAGAGTAATCTCTACTGACCACGATTCGTGGTTTATCCTGTAGATAGATGTTCTCTAATCTCTTATAAACTAATCACTATCATGGACATACCCAATTGATCCTTCTTTGAACAACTGTATACTTTAAGAACAAAAATAAAAATAATTCGAATTTGCAGTTTACGTTAACGATGAAATTAATAAAAAACCTGTTGAAGAATTTAGGATGATGAAGTACCTACAAACGTAATTATTGGTAAGTCAATAACGTAATTATTTTGACTCGTGAATTTATTCCTTCTCTCTCTTTTGCTTTCCCCCTCAATTGAGCGACAATCTTCTCTGGAATAAAGCGGTAAGGGAGTTGGAAACTTCGTGCCAACACAATATTAATCGCGCGTAGCTCTCCCGTCCAGTAGTTTCCGAGCGAACGTTACAATAGTGGTAAAGGACGTTACGACTGTGCAAGGGAAATTCAAGAGTAATTGGCCGATGCAATGGGGAATCGCTGTTCTCGATGCGTGCGTGCGTATCCACGTGCGTTAGCTACGCTCGTTGAAATTCGCGAAGGCGTTAATGATCGCCCTACCGTCAACCGTAATTAGCGTAAGGTACAAGCGAAACGATCCCGTTCGTTAATGACCAATCGAAGACGAAAATGACGAGAAGCTAATATTTCTTATAATATTTCACAATTTTTATTATCGAAAAGTCTTACATTTTATTTAGAATATATTTCATCCGTTCGATATACAATTTACCTTTTACATTTGTTCCACTTTATTTTCTTTCAATGGTCACTGACCACTGCGCAATTATCGACCACGGTATTTTCCGAATTGTATAAAATCGTGATACTGGATAATTCGACCGTTGTATATTCGCACCAAGCGTTCTTTGCCTCTACGTTTATGCAAATATCGTGCCAATCAACCTGCATCGATGTTTTTGAATGTTTCAGGAATTAAAACGTTGACAAAAAATTATTTCATCAATTTTTTTTTTTTTTTAATAGAGTGAAACAATATATTATGAGGCTCGTTTTAGCTGTGAATAATTGGTTCTTGAAACGATTTCCTTCGGCAATATCCCGCTACCGACACCTACACACATCGGTGATAAACGAAACAATGCATATTGTCGCGTCGTTGGCGTGACGTGATTGCCAGACACGTCCCGAAGCCCACGCGTGTCTAGCTGGAACGACGACGACTGAGATGCCTTTGCGTAGCTCTCGTGCAAATGTTCAGTCGATCGTGCGCGTTTATTCTCTCGAGAAGGAACGGAAGGAAGGAAGCTCTAGCGCGTGGCATGCATCGGCCAAATTCGTGTTAACAATGCTCTCCTCGCTGTTTGCTCTTAAGAGATCGCTATTTGTGACGTTTACTGCGCGTTAATTTCACATTTGCGTCTATTTCTCGTAAGAAACAAGGAAAAAACTGTTTACTTTTTAACTCGTTGACTGCTACGGTGATCACACGTGACCATCATCTTTTTTTTTATCGCTAGTGATAGTCTCGAGCAACCACTGTTGACAAAAATTCACTACTGATGAGAATATAGTCTTATTTGGTCTTATTGCACATTGTTTATAGTGGTATGCTTATAATAATAATTAACATTTTATTATGAGCACACGTGATTTAAGAAAATATTCTGTAGGTACTTCTATTATGCGAATCCAAAATCGAGTCTCATTCATTGGGTTACCCTTCAAAATATAAGAATATAGTGTTATTTGGTCATATTGCACATTGTTTATAGTGGTATGCTTATAATAATAATTAACATTTTATTATGAGCACACGTGATTTAAGAAAATATTCTGTAGGTACTTCTATTATACGAATCCAAAATCGAGTCTCATTCATTGGGTTACCCTTCAAAATATGAGAATATAGTCTTATTTGGTCATATTGCACATTGTTTATAGTTGTATGCTTATAATAATAATTAACATTTTATTATGAGCACACGTGATTTAAGAAAATATTCTGTAGGTACTTCTATTATACGAATCCAAAATCGAGTCTCATTCATTGGGTTACCCTTCAAAATATAAGAATATAGTGTTATTTGGTCATATTGCACATTGTTTATAGTGGTATGCTTATAATAATAATTAACATTTTATTATGAGCACACGTGATTTAAGAAAATATTCTGTAGGAACTTCTATTATACGAATCCAAAATCGAGTCTCATTCATTGGGTTATCCTTCAAAATATAAGAATATAGTGTTATTTGGTCATATTGCACATTGTTTATGTTTGTATGCTTATAATAATAATTAATATTTTATTATGAACACACGTGATTTAAGAAAATATTCTGTAGGTATTTCTATTATACGAATCCAAAATTGAGTCTCATTCATTGGGTTACCCTCCAAAATTATTCAAATATGACGAAATTTAATAACACGGTTAGATCGTGATGACAATAATGATGTATGACTATGATAAATAGAATTAACAGGATAATTCAAACCCCTTGAACTCGATAAAGTCCTTCATCCTGTAATCAATCTCATGAAACGCGATAGCGTTCACAGTTTTCGCGTCACTGCGGCTAAAACTATACCGCCAGTCTGGCTAATGAGAGAATTGAACGGGATTATGAGTAAATATTATTAAGCGAAGTTAGTACCTACGCGTCGCTATGAATTCCCGGGAGCGTGATTTATACCGAAAATTAACCAGTTTCGACAAATGTTTACAAATGTTGCACGTGTCGAGGGTTTGGTGAGTACATTATAAGCCGAGATGATATCACGAGATTTATTGCCTTAACCCTAACAGGCTTGGGATTTTAAAAAATTTGAAATACATTATTTCAATTGAAAAGTGATCTGAGGTCCCCAAGTTGGAACCAAACAAAGTACAAATTAGCCTCACCATATGGCGTCATGCCGGTCCTCTAAGGGTTAATTAAGATCATCGATTTGATTTGTTTTTTAACTAAACACGATAAAAATATAAATCAGTTGTTATCTGCTAATATTCTTTTCACGTAATAATTCGATCACTATTTTAATTAGAAATATGTTAAAAATTATTTTTAACTTATCCAACATTACCATAACCTAATAGATTTCTCGAAGGACTAAGTTAATAGACATTACATGAACAAAAATGGTGAATTTTGTTAAGACGGTAAGGTGGTAATAAAAAAAAATTATCCTCGATTTGATTTGTTTTTTAACTAAACACGATAAAAGTATAAATCAGTTGTTATCTGCTAATATTCTTTTCACGTGATAATTCGATCACTATTTGAATTAGAAATAAGTTAAAAATTATTTTTAAGTTATCCAACATTACCATAACCTAATAGATTTCTCGAAGGACTAAGTTAATAGACATTACATGAACAAAAATGGTGAATTTTGTTAAGACGGTAAGGTCGTAAAAAAAAAAAATTATGCGTCGCTTAATGGGTTTGCGATAAAGAAGCTGAAAAGCTCCGAAGCAGCTTAGAGTACATCTACTTACAATGCAACGATGGCGACGTATCGATCGCTCGAGAACTGTTCACGAACATTCGAGCACGAAGAAGGGAATTCGGAAGCAACGAGGGCAAAGGTTTCCTCCTACCGAAATATAGCTTAAGGTGCTTATCGCCTTGAAACTTTTGCTCGAGAAAATCTCTAGGCGCAAGATAAGATGCACATTTACAGGAAACACATGGTCGTGTTGCTTCCAGAATGTAGGAGTGGTAATTAATCTTTGAAAGATCGTAACTCGTCTTAAGATCGAGATCCTAGCACCGATTAATTTCATTAATGAACGATGAAGAAGATTATTCATTTAAACTTTAATCAACGAAATCTTGTGATACGTTGCATGAAAGAGAAAACTGAAGAAGTTTTAATTCAACAGATTGCAAAATAACATGTTAATATTGGTTAATGTTTTGTGTTATACCTACTAGGGTTATCTATAACCATATCTTGTTGCCATCTTATCGAATATAACAATTGGTATAATAAATATAAAGCAAAGAACAATATTGTACCTATTATGATTTCCACAGGTGATTTTACAGCTTCTTTCAATAAACAACAATTATTGAATTTATTCAAGTGGCTTGTTTCACGTGACTCGTCTTGGATACAAATAGAATAATGTTAAATAACAAACCAGGCAATAAATGAATCAAGCTTTACGTCACATCTTAGAGCAAATGCAAGATTGGCACCCGATACGATCTTCGCAACCGAAAGAAAGATCTCTTATCAGCCGGGAGTCATTAAATTTTCTTCGCGAGATGTGACTAACAATTAAAGCCAGTCGAGAGGAACGAACGAAACGAACGAAATGACGGATTACAGAAACCACCAAACTCCTAACGAATTTAATTATAAATGCGAAACGGTGGGTGGATACCTACGTGAAAGTATTCGCGCGAAGAAAATTCCAGTGACGATGGTTGCTAATGGTCGACGAGGAAAAGCAGAATAAAATCAACGTGAAAAATATGCCGGACGACGGAGGAAGAAAAGGTAAGCGATCGATCGGAAATAGAAGGTGAGAAATAAGAAGGAAAGAAATTGGAGAAAAAGGGGGTAAGAATGAACAAAAAAATTGATTGTAAGTGATGTAAGAAGAGCTTGCTAGATCCAATCGGATTACGAAACACTCGTAAAATCGGGATAAGTATCGAACGGATGAACGACGATGGATAGTTATAAGAAGTTCATCGATTAAGAAATAACTTGAAGAAAGAAACCGAAGTGAGGTAAAAATGTAATGATATCAAGTTAGAAAGTTCGGATGATTTCGAATTAGATTCATTTTCTCCGTATTCTCCGACGTGAGGTGCACTTTCAACTTACATACGTGTGTACGTTCACATTCACATATACGGGTACACGTATGTATGTGAGGTATTCTTTGACCAACGACTAGACGTTTATTCAAGCCACGCATAGGATATTTAGAATATTTGTGGAGGAATGAAAGCCGAGGTTCGTGAAGTCTACGTAATCGCCTGTACAACCCAATGGCACTGCAGTAGTCTACCTCGACGTTTTCGCCGACGACGCGACGCTCCGAGCACCACCAACTTGATTGTATTAAAATTCTAGGAAGTTGAGTGCCGTGCAACCGTATTTTATGTTACCCCGAATAAAATCGAATCCTTTTTCCTCTCAACGAGACCGTATACTGGGTGATCCACTTAAATATCTTCTTTATTTGTGAAAACATAACAAATGTTTTTAATGCAATGTAAATGGTATCGCAAGGTGAATTTTTTGTAAATGTTATTTGTTTCTCAATGCATTTTTATTGCATCAAAAATATTTGTTATATTGTCATAAATAAAGGTGATATTTATATAGACCACTCGGTATACTAAATGTAATATTTTCCATGACGCCTTTGCGTTTTTAATTCATCGAAGAAATTTTCTACTCGTTTACAAAATCAATGGTTGACGTACGTTGTGTGCGCAGGTGAGAGTACAGTGAAAGAACTTAAGGAAGAGCGATGATCGAGCGAGCGTATACTTGGAAACCTGATTTAGAATAAAGTATAAAATATGTTACGCTTCTCATACTATATTTTATACTTGAAATTAGTTCTACAAATATGTCAGAAGGGTAGTTCATCCATTAGAATTAAATCGATGTCTTAGAAAATACAGAAAGCTTCGCTAATACGAGCTATCAAATTTGATTATCACTCCCATTCGTCGTAACAGCGGTAAAGAAAATGTAAAGAACTCGAGAAACCTTTCTATCGGGCGTGGGAAAGAGCGCAAGCCTGCTGAATTGAAATTCATTCGATGAAATCGAAGAAAGTCTGAAGCTACCAAGACAAAGAGGAAGAATCTATAGGCGAGATGCTGTAGAAGGTAAGTCGCGTAAATTGCTAGGGATCGAGCTGTAAGCATTGTTGCAAATCGATGTTTTTTTCATATAAGAGTATATAATAACAATCGAGGAAATCATTTCGAATGATTTCCCCATATACTTTTGTCATTGTGATTAAGAAGTTCATTATCATAATCTATCTTAATCGTTTCATTACCTTTTATCCTGTTTACCAAGGATAAGCTTAGTCTAATATTCATTACTTTTTAATAAAATTCTATTTCTACTTCTTTCAAATTGTATATATAATATTTAAAATTTAGAATTTGCGTTTAAGTAAAAAACTATAGTAATAATTTCTTTAATTTTTATTCGATGCTTCACTTCAATCTCATTGATAGCGAATATGTTGATTATCGAAAATACTATAATGCGATAAGAAGTGACACGAGTCATTCCGTAGATTAGAAGAGACACTTTTCTAAATCATTTTCTGGCACTCTGGGGTATCCAGCAAGAGCATCGCTCGTGTCCCGAAAACCAATAGAAAATTTCGATTTCGCGAAGACGAAGCAAATATTTGTACGACCTCGCGACACGTTGAGAATGATTTTACAATATTTCCACGTTGTTACTCTTCTTCTTGTTGTTGTTATCAGTGTTACAGCTATTATCGTTGTCCTTGTTGTTGTACGTTCACCGTAAACAGAGAAAAAGCTCGCGAGGAGAGTACGAAATTGCAAGAAGTTGCACCGTTTGCGAATTCGCACGCCTCTCTACCTGTTATTTGCCTTGCGATCGATGCCGCATTACAACGGATTAATCTTCTCCATTTCGTTCACGGGAAAGCGAATGAGAATACGTTAATAGGATCTTCGATATCGATTTCGATTGCATTCCACGCGAAATTTATTCCATTCGACTTCGGAACTTAAGTCATTCAAATTTTGTGAATTTCAATAAATGACTATGGTCTTGAACTATTCTTTGGGAATATTCTTTTGGAAATTACGTGAAAAGTCTCGAATAAGATGATATTTTTTAAAACTATGAACAGGTCTGAGAATTATGGGAACCCTCGTATAACACGAAATTTTTGACAAAATCAATTAATATCCTAATTCCTAATATTTCTATGTGAAATAAAGTAACATCCCATTGTAAATAACTCTTTTTATCTCATCATCCCCTAAAGAAATATAATACGATACAAATTTTCGTGCAATTCTAAAATTAGATACCTGAATTCTTGGATAAAACTATTCGATAGATTCCTGCGATTAATTTGTACTTAAACTTTTATTTGATTTATTCTAATAATAATCCCTCTTGTCATTTTTAGAATAAATCAAATAAAAGTTTAAGTAAATATCGATGGTTGGAGTCGTTTATTTAACACGATCCCGAACATTTAACGAGAAAGACACTCCAAACAGGAGTAAAAGACGTTCGAAATGAATAGACACGATTGATGACATATAATACTGGTCATAATTGCATCAAGGGCAGTCGTTAGACCGATGCGTTCACGGTGTTCGGCCAATTGATGTGCGTCGATCGATAGACGCGTTCCAGGTTTAGATAGATATAGCTTCGTAAGCCGGGATCGAGATGCGAAAACGAGGCACGACGAAATTGACCGTTGAAAACACGAAAACGTTGGAAAAAAAAACAGAGGACACGTCGTGTTTTGCGATAAAAAAACGAAAGAGAGAGAGAGAACTGGTTCGAAAATACGAAAAGCAAATTTAACTGTGGTGAGTAGAGGGAGAGAGAGAGAGAAAGCGTATCACCAAGCATCGAACGCCAAAGGGAGAATGGAAAATTCGAACGAGTGAAAAGACGGAACAAAGGAAAGATGAGAAGAGGATAATGCGGATAGAAATTGGGAATAAAGCCAATGTGAAAAGATAAAGAAAGTATTGGCTGCCTGGATAACCGAGTATTATGCCGATGTATTGTGTGTTAGGTTATTCGAAAAGTTCTTAACAATTTTTAAGAACAATTCCAAGTAAACATTTCGATAAGTTATAGATAAGTGGAAATACTCGAGCGATTTGCCTTGTTTAGAAAGAATTCCTTGGAGACGATAGATCCTGCGGGAAATTTCATCGTTCTACTCATTATTTCAAACCTTTCTACTGTTATTAAAAATATCTTTCAGAAGTTATCGTCCTTGGATTGGTATTCGTTTAATTTTCTTTTACACAAATTAATAATTTGCAGCCAACGGAGTTGCATACGTCGAAACGTCAGTTCCTGGAAAGGGGTTAATATCACGAAATTAGGTTAATATGGCAGCCGTAATGCATCGAGAGTGTCTAATATTGTCATCGTTAACGCAATATTAATAATAATAATAATTGTGGTATTACTGACATCACATGAGTAGTGGCTGCAGCTAATATAGCTTTCAATGCAATAATATTTGTAAAGCAAATGCAGATGATTGCACAGGTTACGTATGGTATATCTTTTGGTCAATGAGATTGAACATCTCATTTTACAATCATTTATTTAGTTTGGCTTGTATGTCTGGTACAAATCTTGTAAGCTATATCTGACCCACTTCTACGTATACAATCGACTTGAAACTTTGCAACCGTACGTAATTGGGATGACAATACATTTTTTCGAAAAAGTAAAGGATTCTTTCGAGAAATTCGAGACTACTTACATATCTAAAAGAGCGATCGTTTGTTAACCGAACGAGTAGACGAGATGGTCTTGTCTTTTTGTTTCCGACATCGGAGGTTCGAGTCCCGACGGATCGCTTAGGAATTTTTTTTTTTTTTTAAATGTCAATGCCATTATGGATTCAAAATCAAATTGGAGAATGGAATATATAGAATAATTGTAATATTATACTTTAGTTTGTATAGTTAGAAATAGTATTACTGGATATTGCATATGAGATATGTAAATCATGCGGTATAATTAATAAAAAATAAATACATATTTAGGCATAGTTAAATACTGTATACTTCCCAATGAAAACTATTGAAAATGATGAGTACCTAATTAAACACCAGATATAAATTCAATCATCCCTACTTTCCTTGTGCGGTTCCTAGAATCACAGTGGCGTCTCCTATTGGTACAAGCTTTTCTCTTGTATTAATTCGATGAAAACTTCATGTTCTTTTAATACTTCATCGATTTTCATTTGATTTTTTCTTCGAAAAATTATTACCCGAAATCTGGGATGTCTAACAGGAGAACGTAATGTGTGAAGAAGTGGCACGAAAAATTCGAATACTTTCTTGCTGCTCCTGTTCTCCTGATACTTTTTCGATTTTCGACAAATTTTTATCCGAAAACTGGGGTTTCTAACAGGAGAGCATGATGTGTGAAGAGGTGGCACGAAAAATCTGAATACCTACTTGCTGCTTATGTTCTGACACTTTCTCCATTGATAGTATTGTATTGTATTAAATTGTATTTATTTATATGAGTTTTATATACGTACATTTTTACAAATAGTTTCAAAGTTATATAAAGTATGCAGTAATTATTGGTTGCAATACATTGGAAGCCCTTATGTTATAATGTATAACAATTCTTTTTGTCAATAAATAGAGGATACTTAATTATTATCCAATTATTAATAAAATAAATAATAACATATTATTATATTGCATTTTTCCCAAGATGAATTCTCCACGGTCATATTTTTATAATCCTTTCCTCATCGCACCGACATTTTCCTCGTGAATATATCCAATTGTATGATTCCAATGCGAATAACGAGTAGAAGACAGCATGTATACTACGTAGACCATTTTTCCCCATGAACCATTCTTGTGTTCAGCGAGCCAATATCCATTACCGAGTTAATTAACACCACTCGTAGCACATTTCACACCGATATTAAAATCTACATTAAGATTTCAAGATTATGTTGAATTATTTGTCTTAAAAGCTTGTAGCGCGCGAGAAGGCATAAATATTGTTCGACAGAGATTATAAGTACCTTATTAAGATAGTAAGATTATCTTCGAACTAAAAAAATTTACAAATTTCAATAAATACGACAAAAGAATATATATTTCTAAGAAATTGTAATAAAGAATTTAATCGTAAAACATTGAAAACGAAAGGTATAATTTCTCTATCGTGCCTTCGCCCATTCTTGACAAATTCAGAGGGCACGAGTGAGATTTTTCATTTGTTCTTGGGATAAAAAGGAACGTGAGGAGATAAAAATCGTGGGTGTAACTATTTTCTCCTTTCCGCTATTACTTATACCATTGAAAATCAACAATAGGATCGAGTACTACGTGCGCGATACTTCGTAGCCATTATCGATCCTTTCTATCCTCTTTAAAAGTTTTATTTCGCTTTTTACCGTATTCTTCATGGCTCGTAATGAAATACGAAGGAAGAAGAAATATCTGACTCTTGACTAGAGAGGACCAATGGCTTTTTAATGATATTAAATAATATTTAATTATTTTTTTTTTTAAATTTCATTTAATGAAAATTCAATTGAACGTCATGTAAGAGAGTGCAACGCGTACGTTTCACTTTAATCGTACAAGCTAGAGATACGAAACCACCCCGACAATCCTACTTATTTTAATAAAAACACAACAACAAAAGATTATTGTACATGATTTGAAATTAACAAAACACCTTCTCAAAGTAACGAATTCGATATAAAGTACCGTTATGCGTACGCACGTTCGCGAAATGTTCATAGACGAAGGTATTTCAACGAGGAGACGAGAAAATAATTGATACGCAGGCTATAACAAACCACAGCATGCATCGATAAATCATGTTTCGCTCAGCGTGTTCCATTTACGTGTATCGCATGATCCTGTATCCGTTCTCGAACGCATTGTTGGTCTAAGCTTCGGATAATCGCTCGGAGGACGAAGTAAACTAGTGGTAAACTAAAATTTATTCACGATATTTATCATCGAAGAATTCTTTGATACGAATTTTCGATACATAATGTACTTACGTTGCAGTCATTCACAATAATCCATTTTTATAGATCCCAGACAACTTTATGTCCACAAATAAGTATTGCTTAAAAAATATTAAAAACAATGTTATATTTTTTTATGTTTAAATCATAGATACTATTCATATTTCTATTAGCAAATACTGATTTTTTAATAGTCGAAATATACCTTATCTAGACCAAGATATAACCTAGAAGCTATTAACCCACAATATTTATTCATTATGGCGATGTAATTGCACATGATTACGACACATGTAATGCGTGTAAATGTAAGAAGGTGTAACAATAGAAATGTAAACTATAAACTAATTTCTTTACGATAATAGTAAATATATCATTACGTATCCGATCTTTGTCGTTTGACCTGATCGAGGGGTTCCGCCCTCCCACCCCCCACCCTGGCGGGAAAACTTCGTTTTCTTTTCTTTTTTAAGTTAGGTACAACCGATAATATACTTCTTTACACTCGTTATCGATTGTAATTCAACAAGTACAATTTTTGGCATTCTCACAACACGTAAAGAGTAATATATAATTTAAAAGAAAATGGTATAAAGTTACAATTATGTTGAGAAAGAGAATATTTCTTATTATTCTTTGTCACTACTCGCTATTTTTAAACTAAAATTGTTACTGGATCCTCGTTTAGTACAATCTGACTTTCTATACAAATTTCAACTCGATCTATTCAGTTATTTAAAGTTTAGACTATATACACACACATACGGATTTTAATTTTTGTACAAAACGTAACGATTCAAAAGAATTGATCGATATATCGAGTAGTTTAAAAAATAATCTTCTGTTAAATTTTGTATAAGGAACTTTCCGCAATCGTGTGTAAAAATTAACAATACTTTCAAGAGCAAACGAACAGGTAGCGTTCTAAAAACGGCCTTTCTTTCTAAGAAAATAGCGAGCATCCCTCGACGCAGTACCTAATTAGTAAAACGCATGTCAGGAATGTAGTATTGTCAAAGAGAAATAAAAAGTGAGTATATTCTAGTAATACAAACACAAATGCGCGTATGCGGTTCGTTTCGAATACCTTGAACCACATTTTCTCGATAGATCGTCGATGGAAGTGGCTAGAAAATTGCGAGCTTTGCTTTCAAGGTCAAGTGACTTAATGCTCGAGGCAGAGAAACGATTTGAATGTAGGGTTCGATCTAGATGGTCAGTGAATACGGAAAAAGGTAAAAAAAAAGGAAAAAAAAAAAAAAAGACGGGAGTAAGCGAGAGGTGTAGCTATCGCTATCATCGACCCGATGCTTTCGTCTTTAAAAATCGAACATAGCAGATAGTCGATGTTGAAAAGATCGAGTGTAGGCGACCGATCATTCTTTTGAATACCTCAATTTGGTAGATTTCAAAAGATTCGTCCATTTCCTAAAAGACGTAGAAACTATTCTACTTCTTCTCTTTGGAAAAGAAGTCGAGCTTTGTCGTACTTTTCTACAAATCCCATTCGATTTCTTTACACGTACTCTTATTTTTCTTTAACACTATGCATGATTCATTGTGTTTCTTTATAAAAGTTGTCGATATTCTTTCCGAATTTTCTTCGATTAAAAAAATTCGTCGTCTTTAATTCACTTAACACATCGATTGCCATTATGATATTGCGCTAACTTATATGTTCATTTAATTTTGTTTAGAATTCTATTCAGAATGAAAATATTCACCAATATTTTTATTGCACCTTACACTTCCTATAATTGGGGGTTAAATTATTGTAAATATTAACCTTTAAGTACTGGCGTGGGTGTTTCACAAACGGCGGGTGAACAAATTTGAATTATATTTTATTAGCTTTAAAGATTGGAAATCTTGATTCCATATAAAAATGTTTTTTTTTTTTATGTTTTCTTAGTACATAATTAACAATTGGAACAACAGTTAATGTTCTTATTAATACATAATAAATTACCTAGCTAAACCACGTCGGTAATGAAAGGGTAATATAACTAAAACTAAGAAATATTCAAAAAGTAACCTAACAAATCGAATACCGGTCAGAGGCAATCGGCAGTGACCGATTAATAGTTGTAAAAACAATCGGTGCTGACGTTTTAATAGAGAACTACACATATTTTCGATATGCATGTCCTAAAGAAATAAAAATACGAAACAAAATAGTATAATAGCTGCAGTAGGATCACATCGTTACCGGTTATTATAAGCTACCAAAAATAAGTCTCACGATTAATTATCGTCATTAGGGGGTAACATTCAGCTCGGAGACTGGAAACTAGGGCGAGTCGGGAAAAGAAACGAATGATGTAATGCGGCGTGCGCGGGAATAGGAATATTAAAGAGAATAACGATAACGAAGAATATCCCGAAGGCTGATTTCTCGATTGGGAAATCGAACGCTATAGAAAATCCGTTTGCCGGAAGTTTCGCATGCTAAAACTTCCGATAGTTTTCTACCTTCGCTTCGCAAATTAGGTCGCGCTTACTTCTCCTTCCTGCACCTTTTCGCGGGATTAGATATCACGCTTCGCTATCTTACTAATCGTTTTCTACTAGCTTACAAATTTATAATCGTCAAACTACCCGGATAGATATCTATTTTTATGAAAAATTCTCAAGTGAAAAACGTTTTACCGTTCTACACATTAGTGAATTAAAAAGAAAATGTTCTTTTCATTTGAAAGTCTCATCTGTCGTAAAAGTGTTGAATGCTAAAAGGAATATCTTGTACGCGTCACGTGTGCTCGATAAAGCGCGAAATCATTCAATTTACAAATCATTAGACAGATACCTCTCTCAGAATGATTGTTTCTTTGATATAAATCGTAATATTTGTTTAAAACAGTTTTGAAAAACATGAAGCCTTAATAAACAGTTTTTAACTTTTCTTCTAACCTCTCTAAAGAGATGACTTAAGAAAGATTTCATGCTGAACTTTGATAAACTCACCGAGCTCTTCTTTTTCTTTATCCCGAGAAAACTGAGTTTCCTTGCCCCATCATTACGAAGTAGGAGCAGTCAGGTATCTTTGAGTACTTCGAGAACGAAGTTTTTCACGAACGAGAGAAGACAACAATACTACAAAGAACTATGAGAGGAAGAGAGAGAGCAGGAAATGAGATGGTAACGCGTCAAAGTACGCGCGCGAACTGTTCGCAACGTTCGTTAGACGCGCATCCCGCCGTGAGATGAATCCTTGTGTCCCCCTCTTGCCCCTCGCCGTCGAACCGCGCGCCCCACACCGTCAACCACCCTCACGTGATTGGTCCTCGACTATCGAGAGTTTCGACCGATCAAAGCACGCTATCTCGAAACAGCCGAAAATATTAAATATTTTATACGTTTTATATTTCTTTATTCATATTTATTAAAAATTAACGATTCTGATTAACAAATAAATGATTTCGACAAAAATTTGAATTCCTTTCCGTGGAATTAAAAATCTGCATCCATTAAGTTGTAATATATAGGGTGTTAAAAACAAAAAGTTCGATATTTTGTTGTACTTATCGAAAAAAGTGACAAATGTTTAGTAAACATAGATTTTTAAATCAACAGAAAATAATTATTTGTTTTTTCCTTGTTAAGATAATTATAATGTATAATAATTCTTATTGTAAATATATACGATATACGACTTGATGGCTCATTTTAAAGAAGGAAGCATAGAGAACACTGTTCCGTTGTCCGTTTTTCGATATCGTTGCGGTGTGATGAGAAATAAATTTTGTAAGTGTTGGAGTATGGGTGGTTTTTAAGAGAAAAAGTGCTGTAACTTTTAAACCAGCTACCGCATCAAAAAATCATTGCCAGATTCGTAAATTAGAGACTTTCCTCTTTCGATCGAGCGTTTAAACGGGCAAAGTCGAAATTCATCGATTTTTGAGAAAAATCCTGATGTATAGCCTTTGATATTTTTTGGGCCAAAATGGACACCACCTCTGATTGCAATGTTTGATGGCTCATTTTAAAGAGGGAAGCATGCACTATACTGTTCCGTTGTCCGTTTTTCGATATGGTTGCGTAGTGATGAGAAATAAATTTGTTAAATGTTGGAGTATGGGTCGTTTTCAAGAGAAAAAGTTTTCTAACGAAATCAAATTGTAGATTGCAATATATAGAATAATTATATAAATGATATATTGTACTGTGGGATGTGTGAGTGCGTGAGAAGTATACTGAAGATGAGCTAGTGCGTAGTTTTAATTTCATTAAAGCGTGCATATGAGAGCATCGCGAATTTTTGTAAAGAATTTTACAATACTTTAATTTGTATACTTAGTATATTATAACATAGTAAGTAAATTTATAATGTATTAGTAGATTATATAAATGTAATAATGTATAATTTAATTTCTATTTTATATTATAATTTAGAGTATTTATATATTATATTAAGATATTATAAAAATTGTAATATTATACTTTAGTTGGTATACTTAGAAATAGTACTTCTGCAAATTGTATATGAAATATGTAAGTCGTGCGGTATAATTTATAAGTAATAAATGCGTATTTAGGCATAGTTACATACTGTGTATTTTCCAATGAGAATTATTAATAAATATCAGTAAACCCAAATTATGAGTACTTAATCAAACACCACATATAAATTCCATCATCCCTACTTTCCTGATGCGTTTAAAAAATTCCTACGACATCGTCTACTGATACAAGTTTAGCCCTTGTGTTAATTCAGTAAAAATTCCGTGTTCGTTGAACTCTTTTAAGAGTTCATCGATTTTATGGCACTTCGAAAAATCTTTTCCTGAAAACTGACGCCAATTTCTCGTCGGAATTGCATGCCAGCGCCATCTAGCGGTCGATTTCGGAACTTTCCGCGGAAGGTTCCACGATCGACCGCTAGATGGCGCTGCTAAGACAGTAAAAAATCCGCCAGATGGCGCTGGCGTGCAATTCCGACCAGAAATTTAACGAAAATCGCAAATTTTTCGTCGGAATTGCATGCCAGCGCCATCTGGCGGATTTTTCACTGTCTTAGCAGCGCCATCTAGCGGTCGATCGAGGAACCTTGCCGACAATTTTCTCGTCGGTAATGCATGCCAGCGCCATCTATCGGTCGATCGAGGAAGCTTCCGCTGAAGTAAAAAATCCGCCAGATGGCGCTGGCATGCAATTCCGACGAGAAATTTGCCGAAAATCGCAAAATTTTCGTCGGAATTGCATGCCAGCGCCATCTGGCGGATTTTTCACTGTCTTAGCAGCGCCATCTAGCGGTCGATCGAGGAAGCTTCCGCGGGAAGTTCCGAAATCGACCGCTAGATGGCGCTGGCATGCAATTCTGACGAGAATTTTTCCCGTAAACTTGGATTTCTAACAGGAGAGCATCATGTGTGAAGAGGTGGCACGTGAAATGCTAATTTTCTCTCAATACTTTCAGCATTGACGGAGATTTCGTTTAATGACCGTAATACGAGAAGTTTGAACATATGAGGAAATTGGACGTTGAATTCAGGGTTTTAATTAAAAATTCCAGTATTTATTTCAATGTAACTTGGTATTTATTCATATAAACTTTATATACATTGATACATTTTTACAAATAATTCGAAAGTTATATAAAGTATGCAATAATTATAAGTTCAATACATCCGACGCCCTTATGTTATAATTTATAATAATTCTTATTGTTATAATGTATAATAATTCTTATTGTAACTAAATACGATACTTAACAACTATCCAAATATATATATAATAAATAATAACATATTATTTTATTGCACTTTATACAGATATAAATCTTAAGATTAACACTGCTGTAACTTCCGAACTGGTAATGTATCGAATCCGCACTGCCATATTCGTGTAGACGAGACTTTCCTCTTTCGAACGAGCTTTTGATCGGGAAAATTCGTGATGCATCAATTTTTTACAAAAATCCAGATGAATAGCCTTTGATATTTTTTGGGTCAAAATGGATACCACCGGCGATTTTGATGTCTGATGGCTCATTTTAAAGAAGGAAGCATGGAGAACACTGTTCCGATGTTCGTTTTTCGATATCGTTGCGGAGTGATGAGAAATAAATTTTGTAAGTGTTGGAGTATGGGTCATTTCCAAGAGAAAAAGTGCTGTAACTTTTAAATCAACACAAATAACATTAAAAATGTAAAGTGGGCCGTCGCTGAAGTTAATGTAAAAAACAATCGCGCTTTCTTCTGTAACATAAAGATATTAAATCAATGATGCGTCGCATCTTTATTAATAACTTTTTATCAAATATCTATAATTTCAATTTCCATATTGGTTCTTTAGACCATGTTAAACATTGTTGACTTCATAAATTACACATTCTCCTTCAAACAATTTGACTAAAATAACAATCTCTGTAAAAAACCTTGTACAAAGTACGCGACGGCCCGCTTTTGTCGAAAAATGAAAAAATACAACCTGGCAATCTGCGAAGCCTACTTTTTCGTATTTAATAATTGAATGAATGAAAGCATGGGGTGGAGCAACTCTAGCGCAGGAAAATGAACTATGTACTTGATTCAGGTCATTATCATACTAGAAGAATCATCCTACGTTATAATTTATGAACTAGGAAACAATAAAAATTGAATAAATTCATTAAAGTGTTTAATAAATTAAATGTTATCATAAATGCATCGATTGGTTTAAATTTGAGATTAAAGATTAGTAAAATAAATTTTAAAATCCCTACTGTAAATAAACAATTTTCAAAAATTATCTAAAAATTATGTACGCCTAACTTTCGAAAAATTAAAATTATTTATTGTTTATACAAACATGTTAAATATTGTTCCCTGATTGATAGATGTACCAAAATGTTATATTCAACGTTTACGAAGAAAGCGGGCCGTCGCGTACTTTGTACAAGGTTTTTTACAGAGATTGTTATTTTAGTCAAATTGTTTGAAGGAGAATGTGTAATTTATGAAGTCAGCAATGTTTAACATGGTCTAAAGAACCAATATGGAAATTGAAATTATAGATATTTGATAAAAAGTTATTAATAAAGATGCGACACATCATTGATTTAATATCTTTATGTTACAGAAGAAAGTGCGATTGTTTTTTGATCAACTACATTGTTTTTTACATTAACTACAGCGACGGCCCACTTTACATTTTTAATGTTATTTGTGTTTCATTTACATTGAAAATTGATGGATTGATATTAGATGGTATTTGTATTAGACATTTTTTACTCCTATCAGTGAATCCTTAAAATATCGGATCTTCTTTTACCAACATCTCGTATATACCAAAATTTAACATTGGATTCCACAGAAAGTTCTTGACGATTTTATTATAAAAAATTAAAAGGAATATTCATACGTGATAACCCATTTGCTTCTTGAGCGTATAAAATTCGCTCGTACGTGCGCGGTGTAGCAGATAAAAAGAATTAGCCGGGTTAATATCGTATATATTCTTTGCGTTTTTGTGTATCTACATTCACTTTTTAGCAGGATACACAAATTTAGGATTTTGCATCGTACTCTCTTCATGCGCTAAAGTCGTCACGTATAATCGCAGTCGTACCAGATTGATTTTTACCGATGTGACGCGATTTTTCGATTTAGGAAAAAGAATTTTTTTTTTATTGCTTTTTCCTTGGAAAACGTTCCATTAAGAATTCGAAGAAATCTCACTTACGTACCACTCGGTAGGAATATCGTATTCGTTCGCTAATCGATACGAAAAGAGCAAAGAAACTTTTATATCGCGAAAAGTTCGTTCCGTTCAATTATCGTCCATCTCTTTTTAGTTCACGTTGTAGATTTGAACTCGAGTCTATCAATATCTTAGATCGTTTGATCGATTATCTCAAAATGATATTCATGGGTTCGGAAAAATTCTTTCGTTATAGTCTAAGAAGGATATTAAAAAGAATTGTTCGCTATAGATAATATTGTATATTATTGATAAAGAGAACATTGCATAACGTGACTGCCTTCGTTTCTTGCAAACGTACGAGAAATTCGTTATCGAAATAATGACTTATAAATAAATGTGCTACAAACTACTTCAGAAGGTTTCTATTAAAAAAGGATATCCAATCTTCAGAAAGAATAAGAAAATTTTAAATAGTCTATTTCCAATCAATCGTATCACGTTACTCACCCGGTAAAATGTTTTATGTAAAATTTTCTCTCTGTCTATATACATAACTGTATAGAATTATATATTGGGAAAATTTATATATACACATCCAAATATTTCCTTTATTCGTGATAGCATAATAAACATTTTTAATGCAATGTAAATGGTACCACAAAGTGAATGCTTTGCGAATATGATTTGTTCACATCCACCCTGTATATACATATATTTCTTTTGTTTGCACTGAACAATTATATACGTTGTAAAAGAAGAGCTGCAGCTTTCTTGATTGGTTTCAATTAAAATTTCACGAGCGTTGCTGCATTAGCTTGTACGATTTCCGTAGAACGATCGGTTCAAAAGATCTCTCGATTTGGCTGTACGATGCCTTCGTTAATTGAATTCAAGTGCGTAGATGCGTATCAACCCGACAGCTTACGTAAAAGGCTATTAATCGCTAATTAATTCGTCGGGCTAACAACTATAAAACGAACGATATCGGAGGAAATGTTTGTTGCAACGAATGCTTTCCTGGATGTACGGATGGAAAGAGAAGGAAGAGAGTGAGGAGAAGGAGACAGCCCTTTACGTAAGCCGAACGAGGGTTGATGATTCACGCGTATTGTTCCATGCCACGTGAATGCAGATCTCGCGAACCGACATTTGAAATGCGCGCGCGTGCTTGCCAACCCTTCTATATCGACGTCCCGGCGATCTTGCGTTACATAAACCGAAAAGGGTAATTGGAAATAGATCTACATAATTTACTCCTGCTTATCGATTTAATGGTACGAAGAGCCCATGAATAAGATAAGCTGATATTATAAAAAAAAAAGGAATGAATTGTAAATATATATTTCTATTAAAATAAATAAGATAAACTCCCTCTCTCTCTCTCTCTTAGGCTTTTTATGAATGAACTATAATAGGATACTTACGACATGGAAGAGAATTTGTATTTATTTATAAGGGGATGAACCGTGTCCATATAATCGCCGTACATCTTACATGTTTTACTGTCAAACATTTCGAAATCTGTAACAAAGTTTTAAAGTTAATATAAATTTTGACGAAGAAATAGTAAAATTACTACATAGTCTATTTATTCTTATACGTCTATTACTTACGAGATAAATGCTATGGAAAAATAACATTGTCTTTTATTTTGACTCTTTTTGCTTCGATGCATAGAGTTTTATTATTGGATATGTATCTTGCTTCGATAAATAGCTCAAACATGGTGCCCAGATGTAACAATTTAACGAAGTAGATCTCAATCGAAGGACGATACAAAGCCGATTCATGGACACGTTATATAGTATCTACGTAATGCGTTAAGGACGATTGGTGTGTTTCGAATAACCTTGCGACGTTTCAAGGAAATAATTTCAACGTGAATTACAAAATGCAAACGTCCTTGCTTTCGTTGATTTTCAGAAAAATCCTTTGACCCTGCTTTGATATCTCTCGCCATATTGCGATCCGTCGAGAATCCTTTGCGGTAAACACGCTCGAAACGGCCTTGAAGTATTTTTCAGTTCCCTGAAGATTCATTTGTTTACCTCCTTCGTCAAATTATCCGTAGTACAACAAGCGACTGGCTTCTTATCGATCCTCATAAGCGATGCTCTTATATGCACTTATCATATTATAATACAGAGAAGTTCAAACAGTGGAACTATAATCGCTACTTTTATGTAGTAAGATAATCTGTGGGAAACATATAAGACGATCAAATTAATTAAGTGAGATAAAAGTCGTTACTTTTTAACGATGTAGTAATAAAACATGAAAAATGTTATAATCTGCAAAGGTAGAAGGAAACAATGATGCGATAGGAAGTATCTCGAAATGTTACGAAGTCTCCCGAAGTCTACCGAGATATTACGAAGTGTTACATACATTAGAATTCTCTAAATGTTGTTTTTCTTATTTTTATGTTGTTTTCATAAAATGATTGTTATTATCAATCTGAGTTTATAGAGAGTTCGTTGAAAGAGAAACTTCCCTAGAAAGTTTGACAGGGCTCGGACTTCAACTACGGAAAGTGATTTTTACTTTAATATCGTGAATCGTGAGTGAAAAAATAATTTGTACCGGAAAACACTCGAGGCGTATAAACTTTTGCGTTTGATCATATAGTACTTCGTAGTTTTAGCGGTGGTTAATAAACGAGAGACGTAGTTTTATTTTGCTTTGAAACGAAGGTTGATCAGATTCGCAAAGTGAAATTGATCGTACGCGATCAGTAAAAGCACGAGCCACGTTTACGAGGTGAAGTTGATCAATAAAAAATATTGCAAGCGATATACAGCGGCAGAGAAAAATATTCGCACACCCTTTGAAACGAAATAACATTTTTTATAATGTATTCTAATGTGTTCTATCATTATATTAAATATACTTATAAATAGATCATAAAAAAGTTAATCCGGTTTAAAGGTTGTACGAATATTTTTGTCAGCCACTGTATAAGCGGTTAAACGAAGTCAAAGAATTGTACTTACGTTTGGTAACCTTAAAAGCTTCAACAATATTTTATCGGTAGTCACAACTTCGTAGTTTGCATTGAAAGTAGGTATTACAGTCTTTTAAATTTTTTTCTATACATCTGTATAAAATTTTTCATATCGTTACACACGTAACGAATGTCAGTGATAACCAATGGAATAAGATAAAGCAGGTCGAGTGCTCGTTTCATTTTTTAAAGGAAGCCGCTTACGTCAGGTGAACAAAACTTCTTGTATAATTAAAAGTTGTAATTCTTTTCCCGATAACATAATTTCATGCATGAAATTGCGTACTTAACTCATTCGCTTTACGGAGCGTATAAGTACTATCGAATCTCGAGACAAAATCGTTATGTTCGATATATATCGATCGATCATTTTTCAAATCTTCGATTCTATGCCGATTATTCTCATAGTTTTCTTTCGATAACTAAAAAGTTTCGCGAAATACCGTAATAGGATACGATTTGTTTTGCTCATTAATAATTCTGCTTCGTCGGCGTTCGTCGGTGCACGCTCGAGTTCCTTCATGGCTATTTATATTCTAAGATTTTGCTAGCAGAGAAAGCACCTCGATGTAGAGCTAGCGACCAGCAAACTTAAAAATTAGTATATAAACTCGTATTCATAGACTATACTATACCTATCCCCGAAATTAATTAGCAAAAAAATTCAAGCTTATGTGTAGCAGCAATTTTTATATTTAAATATATTCAATTCAATATCATGTTTATTAATAATAACCTCCTATAAATAATGGATGGTTCAATTTTGCTTGGTTCAATGACAATCAATTTCCACAATCGGTTAGCGATGTAATCGAAAGTTGAAAATATAAATAACGATAATGACAATGCTAATAATAATAATAGCGATAAGGATCCTGACAATGATGGCATTAACGTGGCTAGAGATAAGCCAACTTTTAATATAATAATTCATTAGTATTCATAATACGATAGTCATGGTTCTATTAATTCATTTTATAGATAGCGATAGTAATAACGATGAAGACGAGGAGATGGATTATATTTATGAAGATAATGACCATAATGATGATACTGCTACATAATAATACTTGAATAAATAAAAAAATAAATAAATAAATAATAATAAACTTGAATTTTGTTGCTAACTAATTTCGGGGATGCGCACTATAGTTAACCCGGTCCCGCAGGATAACCAGATTCTTTATTCCTTTTGTATAGTTTATGAATATGAGTTTATATACTCATTTTTAAGTTTATTGAAATATCTTACCTTAATCGGTCGCCAGTTTTTGGACTAAGGTTCATTTCGTTCGCAATAGCTTCTATTCGTGCTAAGAAATTTCACGAGATCGCTGACAGGCGATTCTATTTATTAACAATTTGTTCCATCGATGCTTTTGAAATTGATTCGCTGTCAGCAAGGTGCTTGAATGAGAACTAGCCAATAACTACTACTTTATAAGAATCAGTTATTACGTAGGTATATTTAATTTAAATATATTAGATAAAACCCTTCACTTCGTTACGGTTTGTTCATTCGTTATTACTAATATGTAAATGTCATTTTGAAATGTCACTCTTTTGTAGGAATGCGATACGGTGAGACGCGTCCTGTCAAAACTTTAAACGATACGTATCTACGATTAGGTGCGCATGAAATGAAGAGTTCATTTTTCTACAATTATATAAACTGTTCTAGTGGCGTTGAATTTTCTAGTAATTTACGCAAAAACGATGTTGTGTCGCGACGGAAAGTTGAGTCTATTTTGCTGTAGCACGGCTCTGGTTGTCGCGGTATTACCGGAATTATTTTGGAGGTTAGAATTGAATATTTACAGCAGATATTTCGAAAATATTTGGTTTGCTCATATTTTACAGTATGGTTTCTTGAATCTGTTCATACTTCTTATCTTTCGTGGTTTCGAATATCAGGTATGTAGTTTCACTTGGTGTTACGCATTGTATTTAATTCTTGAAACTGTTAATAGATTTGTATATTTCATTCTTTTCGATTATTTCAGGTTGCAGCAAGGTCTATATTTTTAGGATATGTAATTGGTATCGCAATTATAATATTTTCTACCGCTTTACCATCATGGAAAATTTTTGGCATTTATATGGCAGTATTAGCCGTATTCCATTATACCGAATTTTTAGCTATAGCATGGACAAATCCACCTTCGTTATCTGTAGATAGTTTTGTCCTTAATCACAGTTACGCGTATGGCATAGCAGCATTTTCTAGTTGGATAGAATTCATGATAGAAAGGTATTTTTTCCCAGAAATGAAAAGAGTTTCCTTAATTTCTTATTTTGGTTTACTGTTGTGCATTTTTGGAGAAATAGTAAGAAAAGGTGCCATATTTACGGCTAAACAAAATTTTAATCATATTGTACAAAGTGCAAAAAGTAAGGATCACGAACTTGTGAAGCATGGTCTTTATGGAATTTGGAGACATCCAAGTTATGTTGGATGGTTTTATTGGTCCATTGGAACACAGGTATGATATGTTGCATTCCGAAGTATTTGATATGTAAGTTTGTTATATATTTGGTTGATAATATACTTTGGATCTTCTTGCAGTTGATACTCCTAAATCCATTATGTTTTTTGGCATATACGGTAACATCATGGAAATTTTTACATGACCGTGTTGGCATTGAAGAAATAACATTGTTAAACTTTTTTGGAGAAGAGTATGTTGAATACCAAAAAAAAGTAGGAACAGGACTACCATTCATATCTGGTTATAAAACTGATTTATAGCAGGCTGTAGAAGTGTGATCAAAGTGCATATTCAAATGCAGATATATAAATTTCAAAACAACTGCATATGTCTTTCCATAGGTATTTGTGTATAATAATGCAAAATATTGTTACTAATGTTTTTGCCATTGTATATATACGGAGATAATTCTTAATTCATTTTATAAATATGAAGATATCCCTGACACTATTTCCTAAGTAATCATTTTTTACTTGTTTTTTGAAATAGTATACAGTATAAATAAAATGGATGGTTCTACAATAAATTTTAATTTTGCATTTGTATGATCTTCACCATAAGTTAACATTTTGTTCATACCTCGGTAATATCATGTAGAAATATCATATGACGTAAGATTGAAATAAACTGATCTTTTTTTAACAAAATTATATTTATTGTCTCATTTTTGAAAGTATTATTTTGTAACAATACAGGCTACAGTTTAATATCGCATTATGTACTTTCAGTTTATAACTTTACATATATAATATACTATGTAAATATTGTAAGTTATATTAGTGTTTGTATTGACATTAATAAGCATTCTGTTGGTGTTACATCATAGTAAATAGTGTGTCAAATTATAACTGTGTGTTGAATTTTCTTACAATGCATTAGTTGTGTAATATGAGGATAAAACAAATTCTGATGTTTTCTTTTCAAACAACAGAATCTTATGTGTTTCAGTATTTCAGCCACATTCGTGGTGAACTATTAAAACAAGTGAATCTTATCGAGTGACAAATTAGATACACCAAAAATTTGGTGCCTCTGCATCATGTTTGATTAATTATTGTTCAGAGAATATGTTTATAGATCATAAGAATGTTCTATAATTACAAGAGTACATGATTAACTTTTATTCGTATTCATGTGTTGCGGTATATTCAATATAAATACAACATTTGCAACATATTTACTAGCACCAATTTGAGCTATATTAAAGGTTCTATAAGTAACTTCTTCCATTTGTAGCACCTAAACGATCTTTCAAGATTTCTGATAAAAAAGCTTTTATTTATATCCTTTTGTTAAATTTATATTTATCAAAGCTATTCTGTTCCTTCATTTCAACAAAATTAAAGAAACTTACTTTGTAATAAATGATATACTATTTTGCCGAAGTATGAAAGTAGTCACAATTAAAAAGTAAGATTAAAACTTATTTGATGTCATTGATATCCTACCTGTTCAATTAAGTAGATGTATTTAAATGTACTTTTAATATTACTAGTATTATTATTATATTATTAACGATATTATTATTATTAGTATTATTACTATCTTCGTTATTTTTATGTGCAAGATTTACAAAAATGTGTAAAAATGAATTTGTCTTGCTATATATTGCAAGTATTTTACGCCGTGCCTAAAAAAATATATGGATTTGATCTGTATGTAATAAATTGTTTTATAAGATAAGGTGGTATACTCATCCTTCAAATATTTGCTTCATTGCTAACTAATATTGAAAGTAAAGTTTGCAATGAAATTGTGACTTCATTCATACATTCATTACAATTCCTTATTATGAGACAAACTCATTGAAACTATTATAGCTCTAAGAAATGAGACCATGGCAGTGAAAAATTATATGTTAGATATTTTAACATTATTTTTTTGTTTTATCAGTCACTATGGCAGCTGTAGAAATATTTCAACTAAATATAAAACTAAAAGTATTACATATACATTCAATCACTAGGATCATATGTTGGCGTTAACTTGTATAACAAAAAGAAAGTATAAATAAAATGTGCTAATAAGCAATATTTTTTTAATATACGCAAATATGAGTGTTTTATACGTAAATATAAATTGTAGAAAAAGCAAAACTTAGGGCGTCTGAATAAAAGTTTGTAACAATGTAAATATGAGTTAACTATCTCATCACAAAGCTTTGAATTGCTGCTATACTGTAATAATGTTATTTATGTTTATGGTTATAAAATACTTTAGCAAAAATTACAATTATTTTTTAATTCTGGTATGTGTTTTACTATTTTCAATAAACAACAAGTATGATTTTAATTTGATACTTTCATCAAGACAAACCTCTAGTGGTTTGATATTCAAGTCTTTATCCAATTATGATTTATATTCATATGTAGTAACTACTTTGGTATTGAATATCCTACATTTTTTACATCAATCAATAATGTATATCTATTTGTCAGTAGAAAAATTTTGAAATTACGACAATGCCATACGTTTAACCGTTATATAAAATCCGTAGTAGTTTTAGATTATAAATGTATACACCTTTGTCAAACAAAGCATACTAATTAATTATTAAATGTTTGGTAAAATTGTGTCCAATTTCATGCATAAACTTTGTTGTAGGTGACATAGATTCACACTATACAGAATCCCTTAATATCTTCTTCTCGGATCACCATACAATTTCGTCAATTCAACGATCACTGCAAAATAATAATTTCTTATCATTACATATATTTATACGGAAGTATTTTATCTAATTATGTTAAGCATAGAGGTAAGTCTGATATGTGTTATACAATCATAAGAATTTAACGTACCATAGTTTGGCAAATTGCTCCAGGCATTGATAAAGCATTAAATAATTTATAAATTTAATAATTATACACATCATTTACAAATTATGGGAATACAAATATTACAAGCATTTATACATTCATATAAACATGGAATATAAGTATATCCCACAAGTTGTATAAATTGAAATATTTTGCTACTTAAGTTAATAAATTTCTTGCTATATTAATAGTACCTATGTAAAATAATGTATCAATAATACCTAACTCTCTGCTTTCTACTTTAAAAGTAATCAAATGTTGTAACATAATCAATAGTAAATAATTCTTAATACTACGCGCAGCTACATTTGCAGCTGGTTTTGGATGAATAATATTTACAGGTGGTGGGGGTACAAATGCATCAAAAATATCTGCATCTGCATCCGTAAATACCAACGAAGATGGAATCCATCTCACTCTATGCAGCGTGTAACATTAGTTTTAAAAACTTGTATAATCTTTTAATGATATTTTCTTAAATAATTCTTTAATGATATAATAGCAATTACTTTAGTCTAATGCATTGATCTACATCCTCACCTGGTACATGGAGAAACATTTTTGCCCCTAATAGCTTTTTCTCCTATGTCAATAGCTCCTGAATCTTGTACTTCCATAGTGTAAATACAACCAGAAAATCCTTCGTGATACCGTCCGTAAGTCATCGCGTAATCTGGTACACCTCCTAAATACACGCTACCTCTAGTGTTCAGAATTTGTTGTAGTCCGTCACTCACACCACTTTCCGTATGTTCTCCATTTAATTCGATACTGCCATCGCTACCTTGACGTTTCAAAATTATTCTATGTCTTTCTCCATCATCGACTCTTTGAGCTGTAACACGAATAACTGCTGGCCCTGATCCTAAATTGTATTGATATTCTACATATCTACAAAGAAAAACAAATGTTATCCTGTTTTGTAATTCATATTTATGATATAAATATAATATACTGTCTATTCACTTAAGATAGTTACCCATCGACAACTGCTAGAGATATGTAATCATCAGGATTTAAGTCATTCGGTGTCTGCCCATGCCACATGATTAAACCATTTGTCTTATTTGTGGATATCTCGAATCCCAAAACTTCACGTTCTTCTTCATGTGTCATTACTGACCTTTCCAATTCTAACCAACCATCTCCTCTAAATGCAATGTCATAAGAGATCTCTGCCACTACACAAACATAACATTAATTAAATTCTCTGATATTACATTATAGTACAGATTAGTAATATTGTTTTCGCAGTACTTACATTTCTCACAAGTGTGACCATTAAAGCCAAGTCGGCAATCACATTTGTAAGATCCATGAAGATCAGTGCAAGTACCACCGTTTCTACAGGGTGTGTATATTTCACATTGCTTTAATACATTCTCACAATTTCTTCCTGCATATCCATATTCACATGTACAGGAATATTCATGAGAACCTACACTTTGACAAAATCCATGTATGCAAGGATTTGAAGAACATGGATCGTGCAAAGTTGTTGGTGGATTTGTAGGTGGAAGGGTAATGGGAGTAGTATGCGGAACTGTCTGATTCGAATGAAGCATAGAACAATCTTCAATATTTGCCATATCCATTGCTGACTTTAAAATCTCCAGGCTTACAGAAGCTACTTCAAGCTGTTTAATATAAATTAATTAATAAAATGTGGCGATTATTTATGATTACTACAAAGCTCTTACTTACTTCACTAATGCACCCACGAAAACTACGCTCAACGCTAAGGTTTTTATTTAATGTAATTTTCCTACGATCGACACCACCTATGTACAATGGTGTATTCAGCCTCATAATACGCGCAGCACCAGGAGATCTTGCTTCGATAAATGGTTCTCCATTCACAGATAATTTTGCTTCTTTAAAATCTCTATTTATTGTTATGTATGTCCATGTTCCAGGTTGAACAATATAATTTGACCTTAATACAGCCATACCTGAACCAATATCATACCGAAATTCAACATGTTTGTCCTTTATGATAAGGGCTGCGAAATCTCCAAGTCCTTCTTCGCTTTGTGAACAATACATCAAAATTCCATCTCCATCGTCAGCAGGATTGAAGTTCATAGCTATCTTAAGCCTATAATTGTATACAACAGGTAAAAACAAATAAAATAATTTTGAGAATATGCGATACATCAATTCATTAATTTTGTGTTGTATAATTTACTTTGGAATATAACAAGTTTGTATGACATTATGTGTAGAGAATTGTGTACATGCATAAACCAATTAGTTAATACTTGTATGATTATTAAAATAAAATATGCATGAAAAAATGGATGTGTCGAAAGAAAGGAAAGGCACTATCTATATTACAACTCACCTCATACTTGTCTTATTAAATACATGCCCGTTTAAGCAATGTGACACAATGAAGCATAATAAATGATATATGTAATTGTAATATTAAGTTAAGTAGACTTGTGAAAATGATATAAAAGTGGAAAATGAAATGATATTATGCGAATTGTCACACCAATCTTTATTTGCTTTTATAATATTTATTTATATATAGCATAGGCCTTAGCCCATTGAGTATATAGACGTTCATTCATAGGTGAAACCTTTTTTAACATATTATAGAATCTTATATATAAGTACAAACAATTTATATATTTTCACGTATATAAATACCATATATTTTTATATGATTTCACATATTGCTGATTCTTAAGCATTGCTTCAAATTGTTAAATGCAATTGGTTTGGCAGTGACTTAACGTCTTACTTTCAATAATTAATATAACTAAATGATGCGTAAGTGTATTAATTAAAAGCTGTACAAAACATTTATCACTACATTTATAAATTGACTGAACTTCTATCATTACAGCACCATGAGGTTCATTCCAAGGAACTACTTGCTCTACACAGGCTTGTTGTAACTACCTCTTAGAATTTGTTCTTACATAGAAACTGCTATTACACGTATGAAATAAAAAGAATAATGCTAGACTCTTTGTAACTTAAATGGTGTTCATAAAATAATTCACATATGTTTGTATTCTTCAAGTGGCAACCGCACTTGTTTTGTGTGTGTGTAACCAGAAATCTAAAAATCATTGTGATTGCGTATTTAATGACTTTCATCGTGCATAAATTAATATCATGCTAAGTCTAGTGTTGTGTGTGGTGCATATTATTGTGGTGATGTGCTCTTGATCGCACGTTTTTAAGTTGTAGGTTGCGTAATCGTGATCGACTGTGTGTAGTGGTCGAACTCTTTCTTGCCCTGAAAATAATGTCATCAATTAGGGTGCTTGAGAATATCTAGCAGTAAATGTTCTGATTAATGACAAATGCCGGATTTTCTGTGCAAATATTAGGTACAAATTTGCATGAAGAGCACAGAAACGAATCGTATATAGTACTATACATACAATTCATTTATGTACTGTGGTAGAGGTATGGTATTAGTATGTGTTTATAAGTATATTCAAGTGTTAATAATTGATTAAATAAAGAAAGTGTTTGTAAAGCATACATGAAAATATAATGCTGTAATATTTCCATTTAAAACTTGGCATATTAAAATATTTTTGTGCTAAAAAATGTGTTATAAAAAAATAATCATTTCTTTTACATCAAGTAGAATATATGGATATAAGATGCATAAAAATCTTAGAAAAACATGTAAATGATCACTACTTATGCACTTATAAGAACATTCATTTGAAAAAAAGAGCATCGTTAGATCTCATGCACAAATTTCCAAGGGAACAAATACTTGCCTTCGAACAGCTTTGGGTGTATCATGTGCAATGAAAGCTTTGTCATCGGTGAAAGCTGGTTCATGGAGCGTTACTGATCGTTCGCAACGTGCTCCAGTTTTTCCGTGTGGGCAGTAGCAATCAAAACCAGTTTCTTTGTCTATACATCTTCCCTCTCCACAGGCACCTATACATAATTTACATATCATGTATAAATTATTTAAATAATAGAGTTTTAAATTATAATGTTCTGCAATGATAAAACAACATAGAAATCATAATTTTTTACCTGGATAGCAAGATTGTCCCATGAAATCACAGTGTTTTCCACTAAATCCAGCTCTACATAAGCACATGTAACCATTCTTCGTAGCGGCCTCTTGACAAACTCCACCATTATTACATGGATTTTCAGCACATGTTTCACAAGTTGTAATTCCCACACTGTCTGTCTGATCTCCAATTAAGTCAATCTGCTTTTCACCAATGACTAGTCTGCTTATACAGCCAATAAAGCCAATGTTTGCCGTAGCTTCTTTATTAACAATACTATGATTTGGAACACCTCCAATATATAGTGGATCCTGAAGATCTAATCCTTGTCTTCGACCAACAGAAATTCCTCTGTACGGTCCTTCGTTATCGACCAACATAGTTACTTCTTTTCTAACACGTTGAATTTTAATTGTATGCCACTGACCGAGAGTAATTGATTTATCTGCTGATACAACGGTTGATCCAGAACCGAAATCAAATCTAGCAGAATACAATAGTTATTACTGATACTACTAGCATTCATTTTACAAATATTAGATACATAAAAGGAGTATACATACTTGAATTGCGGATATCCTCCTACCAGCGATAGAAGAATGAAATCTCCATTACCGTGGCTCGATTCGGCATTGTATAAAATAATGCCATCATAATGTTCTGGTTTGAAAGACACCTCGATATTAAACTTAAGATATGAATCAGGTAGTGGTGGCAAGGCTATATAACTTTTTGGTGCTTGACTAAAATTAGGTACTACTCCTGTTACAACAAGTACCGTCGGTACTTCTATGTTTACTAGATCATTGTTAGCTACACAAATGTATGTTCCTGCATCGTCAGCTTTTACTTTAGCCAATTTCAATTTATTCTATAAAGAATATAAAAAAAATACTTATAAATTCTTCCAGAATATATTTATCAAGATATAAGATTAAACACAAAATATATGTTTACTACACCTGATAGGTTTGCGTATCTTGTGGTAATAAACCTCCCAGTTTGTTCCACTGGAATTTAATAGGTGGTTCAAGATCAACATGACAGTCCATTTCAATACCAGATCCATATGGTGCATACTTGGTTTCAATTGCTGGTGCATCATTATGTCCACCTAGATAAAAACATTGGGGTATTAATTATTATGCAACCTTTTTTTATGGGTCATCATTTGGATAGTAATTTGATTGCTTATACTTACAAAGAGTGCAATGGATAGCATAAATAATATATATTTAATAAATAAATGTTCAATAGTTTATAGCAACGACAATGGATAATTTAATTCAAAGTTTGTAATACCTACCATGAACAACAAGATTGAAATCTTCTTCAAAGGTGCCTTGCGGAGTCATTACCGAACATTTATAAGTACCGCTGTCACTTACAGCTACATTAGATAATCTAAGGATATTTCCATATATTTGAGTGTTTGATGGTAGATCGGGATGATTTGGTCTAGACCACCGATAGTTTGGACTATGAGTTCCAGAACATGAACAGCGTAGATCAACCGTGTCTCCAATATTTACAGGATCTTGAGATGCTTCGATGCGAAGTGCGGGTGCAGCGGCAGCTGAAATTGAGTAGTCATTATTATTTACACTATATAATTTTTCTTTGCAAGTATTCATAAACTACTATGTTCTATTGCTTCCGAAGAAACTATAGTTTTTTATTTAATAACAAACAAAAACTTGTACTGCTATAAATGAACAATATACAAACGAACAATTTGTTTAAAATGAAAAAGAAAATACTGTTTAAGAGTACAAACGCAAAAAAAAATAGGCAATTTCATAAAGATCTTTTTTTTTTTAAATTAAACTACTAAACTTAATTTTACAAATGCAACAGAGGCTGTCATACTAAAAATATTGGATATTAATATAGTACATGCAAAAAAGACATGCAGTAAAGGCCGATATCATTTTTACTTCTAAGTAGGAAGATGAAAAGGAAAAAGGGTAAACTTGTATCTGTTGTCTGTGTACAGAAACCAATACAATGATATCTACTTTTGCTTCAAACATAAATAATATAGGATCTACAAACAAATATAAAACTGGAATACCTCTGTTAAGAGGTAATGCTACATAAACTACAATAGAAATATATTGTATGTACTACATTACTACAAGACGGCACACGACACACAGATCTTAAAACAAACCGCGTCGTCTTTGAAGATTTTGGCGATATTGCGGGTAGCTGCAGAAGCGTTCATCAGTGCCATCGTTGCATTGAGCATAGCCGTCGCAAAAGTAAATCAGCGGAATGCATCGTTGATTGTCGCACGGATACCCCCAAGAACCGCACTGCGATCGGTACACTGGCATGCAATCCGCAAGCAAATTAACTACTAAATCATAACGCGAGCTTTGTAAAAACTTAATTTGAACGAGTCCTTCATTGAAACCATACTTGCAATCATTTTATTTCTGCTACATACGATACTATTTATTATAATATGACAAGCTGCATAACAAATGACAAATTAAGTACAGATTACATGTTCTACTATAAGCTATTATAAATAATTATGATATAAAATAATATGATTAAGAGAAAAATGTTATGTGCGAGTGCAATATAGTTTTAATTTGATGAGGCATTCAAAAGGTTTTTTATGTATTTATACTGATTTCAAAAAAAGACAATGATAGTTCAATTAACATGGATATTGAAACAACAAAAACATTGAAATATTTCCTCTTAGATGCTTCATCTTGTATTAAGGACATATTAGAAGAAAATAAAGATAAGATGTAATGCAATAAATTAAAATAAAAAAGTGTGGTAAAAGAAATTATTTTTTAGCAATATTTCAAGATAGTGCACGAAATAACTTTAAAGAGAAATATTTGAATCTATTTATGATGCAATAAAATCTATCAATGCGAATAAGAAATTTAGAATTTTTGTTTAAAATCATATTCTAAGTCAATTTGCATTGCATATGTATTGTTGTAGCTATTTAGGATTGATTATTGATTCTAATAATACTGTATGAAATTAAGCTGAAGGAGCAAGCATAAAAACAAATCTACTACTTACCTAACACATTCAAATTAATATAATCACTGGACACTCCATGGGAGTTACGAATTTGACAAATGTATCTCCCACTATCTTCTGGCCTCACTTGCATTAGTTCTAAATAATCTTCACCCTTTCGAATATGCAAAGGCAATTCTTGTCCTTCTCTGCTCCATTCTATCGTAGCACGTTCTCTAATTTCACAACGCAAACGTACGGAAGTGCCTGGATAAGTCGTAACATCCCTTTGTGCAGCCCGAATACCTGTATCGTCGTAGGAATGTTCTGGGGAATATACAACAAATTATCAGACACTATTAAACGTATCTTAATAAATGAATACATTGCCAAATATGACGAACCATTCACTAAAACTTCGGCTACCGCTTCAGCCGTGCCTGCTTGATTTGTTGCTTTGCAAACATACTTTCCAGCATCAGAATAGGTAATACCGTGGAATTTCAATACACCATTATTATGTGACACGGAATACGGAAGAGGTCGGCCTATAGCTTCCCATTGAATATGCAGAGGTTCATCACCGGTTGCGGTGCAATTTATGGAAGGATTTTTGCCAGGTCCAACGGTTTGACGAGTTGGATTTAGCTCGATTCTAGGTGGAGCTAAAAATAATATTAAAAAAATGGACTTGTTTCTCCAAAGATTCTATTTCCCTTTACGTTACTAGTTATTTATTTACTGAATTACTTACATATAATCTCGAGATGAGATTTTGCTTTGAAAAGTACCGTGCCCTCAGGATTTAAGCCAAGACAAATATATTCTCCTGCAGCGTTCTTGTCGACAGCTGGTATGCTTAAAATACCATTATGAACCGTACTACCTCTTGGTAAAGCACGATTATCACTTCTCTTCCAATCGAGATAAATCTGATCGGCATCGAGAGGAACTACTTGACAACGCATTTCTACCTTGCCGCCATTGGGAATTCTTAAGAAGTCCTCGGGAATTAATACACCTCCTCCTCCTTGATTCGAATCTCTCTATAAATTATAATAATTAGTCATGAGAACATATTAAATGTTTCATCGTAAAATTTGAATACTTACATCACCGTCATACGGTGGTGGTCTATCATTCTTATTATTACAAGATATGTCGTCTCTACAAGGTAAGGAATCAATATCGTTATCCTCGATACGTATATGAACACGTTCTTCAACTATTCCTACTGAATTTGATGCTTGACAAGAGTATGATCCCTCGTCATCGGGAGAAACTGAATATATTTCATACACTGCGCTCAATGGCGTAGCTACAGCTGCTCTGGGCATTCCGTCGCTGTGAGGTAATAAGATTACAGTGAAAACAGGACCATACAATTTATTATCAACCCAATTGAAATGAATTAGATAGATAGAAAGTCCGAAACTTACTACATAGCAAATCCATTTACGTGTTTACTCCAGGCAACATTTGGTTGCGGATGACCAATAGCACTGCAAGTCAATCTCACTCTATCTCTAAGTTTAACTTGCAAGATACCGCTTTTTGGTTCCATTGTAATAATAGGTATAGATTGCACTTCGATAAAAGCTGTTGCGGTCACGGAACCAACTTCGTTCATTGCCGAACAAATATAAGCACCACCGTCGTTGATCGTAATGTTGGTGAATCTTAACAAACCGCCAGGAAGTTGTTGGATATTTGAAGCGAACGGTCTGTTGTCTTGACGAGACCAACGGATTTCAGGTAGGGGAAGACCAGCTACAGCTCGGCATTGTAGATCAGCGGAACCACCGAGAGTGACAGGTTGAATATCTTTTGGATATAATTCTAGGACTGGAATCTCGCGAGCTGCATTTGACAAGAATATTGTATTATTTTAAAAACGTTTATACCATTAATCTATATTATTTTTGATTATAAAATATATATCTTACGTTCAACTTCAATCATAGCACTAGCTTCGTAACTGCCAGAAGAGCTACTGGCACGGCAAATATAGACACCTCGATCAGAAACTTGAGCGTTGGTAATTCTCAAAGTATCTCCTACTTGTTGAACATTCGAGCTCATTGGTGCCGAAAATTTGCTCCATTTCACTTGAAAATCTGACTCTCCGCTTGCAAGGCAACGTATTTCGGCGGTTGATCCTTGAGAGATGGTCTGCCTATCAGGTTTGACTTTAACCGTTGGTGGCTCTCTTCGTGGCATAATTGTAATCTGAGCGGTATTACTTGTCTCGGTTCCTTTATAGCCAATAGCTGTACAGATATATAGACCAGAATCGCTGATCGTTGGATTCGTGATAATTAGAATACCATCACGTTGGGTCGCGGAATATGGAAGAGGTAAACCACCGGATCGGGACCATGTTGTATTGGCAATTTGAGACGGAGTGCAAGTTAGTCTAATAATGTCTCCAATCGAACCCACCCATTGTGCAGGTGTTATAACTGGTGCCACGGCATGAGCGTGAGGCTTGTTTGGATTATCTATAAATATTTATGTATATAGAAATATATGTAAAAATTCTTATTTACAGTTTATCTCGACGGCAAAAATTTTATTCGTACCTCTAACATAAAGAATCGTTGTCACTTCGTCTATACCAACACTGTTCCTAGCAATACATTTATATTCGGCTGCGTCGTTCTTTGATGCTGCTGGAAGTCTCCAAACACCATTGTAGAACGTAGATTCGGAGCTCATAGTTCCATGAACTCGGACCCATTCTACTTGCGCAGGTGGGTTAGCGTTAGACTCGCAATGGAATTCTACTGGTTCACCTTCTTTAACTTCGAGATAAGGTGGCATTATGACGGCTCGCGGTTTCACGGGATTTGCTCCTGAAATGAAATATATGAATTTATCAAATTGATCGATACTTTTTGCTACGTTTTGAATAACGACTTATATTTGAGAACGTCATTAGGAATACCTGGTATTTCTAATAAACTTTGAGGAAATGCTGCATCCACAACAAATGTTATAGTTATTAACTTATAATTAATAATATTATAAATATTTATATTTATCGAAACTAATTAAAACGCTGCACGTATGAAAAGAATAATAATTATCGTACCTCCAACGGTAAGTGTAACTTTCTTAACACCAATGTTTATTCCATCGTTAACTTGGCAAACGTAAATACCACTATCGGATACTTTTACATCTCTAATAACTAAAACTCCGTGCGAGTCATCTATGCTTCTGCCAGGTGGTAATTGGCCGCCCTCTTTATCCCAACGAATATGCAAAGAGCCCTGTTATACAAAATATATGTGAAACATCGTGAAACAGCTTTCGTACGTATTGTTATAAATAAAATCTGCTTGTTCTTACATTGTCAAGCGATCTGCCGGTACAATGATATCTGACAGTATTTCCAGTATGTACAATTTGGAATTCTGGCTCTTGTACGTAAACAACGATCCTTGGTGGAGTAATCGTTGGCATTGGAGGAGGTATTGTTGGATTATAGTCAACTAGAAAAAAATATAAATTGTAAGAAAAAAAATAATAATGTAAATGTGCAAATAATCCAGTTTAAACTTGATAGTTGATTTGACTATGCTTTGTGACTTTTCTATCTTAGATATATACAGGGTAGTCCACCTAAATGTAGCCTATCGATAACCTTGAGAAAAAAATAACCTTTGTAAAGCATTCACCTTGCGATACCATTTACATTGCATTAAAACATTTGTTATGTAATCACAAATAAAGGAGACATTTAGGTTTACCACTCTGTATATATTAATTTTACAATAACAAGAAAATATGATGATATTAAATCATTGAATTTTCATCTAATGGATGACAAAAGCGAGAAATCCAACTAAATGGGCCCTACGATTAGAAAACACTGTAAAAGCTTAACATTTTAAGCAGAAATTCCACTTTTCACACACATAGTCGCATGAAGTGTCTAGATAATGTACGTTAAATGTGCTTCATATGTAAGAGTGTGGAAGTTTTTATGACAGGGCAATGATTTTCTCTATGTTATGTATCTAGAGGAGTAACGTAACATGAACCTGTATCGCCACCTCATCCCTTGCAACAACAAGTAAATGAATAATAAACTATTATAGATGTATGTACATGAATAAACATATATGTAAACAACGAGACTGAAATCCCTTTCGATGATCCACCAAAGCGACGGACAAGTACAAAAGCCGCATCTATATAGTCCGTCAAACCTGGTGTAACCGAAGTTGTAATCTTGATTAGTTCTTTTCCATGAAGATCGAAGATATAACACTCCACGTTGCAAGGATTGAGTCCGACATAAACGTTCCACTCTCTATAACCTCCTTTTTTTGTTTCGACGTAAGGACCGAGCTCCACACCCCATGAAGTTAACGGTAAATCGTTATGGGGTGACAATTTAAAGAATATAAGATACGTCTCCGAGTACTCATAACTGCACGTAAATTTATGGATGGAATGGGGTTCCACTCGTACCTTCATGGGCATTAGACTTACCATGAGTTCCCCTGACCCATACAACATATCTTTCAAGTATATGTGGAATAGTTTATACGTAAATTATTTTGATTAAATTAAATACGATAATTCATGATCTATTACAAATAGTAAAATTCTTGAAAAGTACTTTGGCTAATTTGTTCTTTAGGTAGAATTAATGTTACCAAATCATCGTATATTCATGTAATTACTATTGCTACTCACCACCGGATTGGCAGAACTGTCCCGTGAACCCTGGTAAGCAATTACACTTGATCTGGCCAGACCTACTGATCTCACAACTTTCTTCATTGTTATTACAGGGACAGGGACTGCAAGAGCCAAGAACGCTGAAACCTCTGTCACTGGTGTCTCTGTAGTATCCACGAGCGCAAGTTTCACAAGATGTCCCGATGTAACCTGGTGGGCAACGGCACGCTTCGACTTGAGTCGCTCTTCTGTTGCCAGTGAAATTTTCTACCGCTGTGTCCAGACTGATATCGCTGATATAAGTCGCTGACATTCTTTCGCTGTGAGAAGCACGAACTAAAATAGCTTCTATATTGGAAAGAACAGCCATCATGTCTGTACGGGAAGCACTGCGTGGACCTTCGATAGTTAGACGTTTCCATTCAGTTTCTCTCAGTTGAACGGAGTAGGCCTAAAAACAAAGTTATCTTGTATCTACTTACGACTTAAATGTTATTTTATAAACTCTTATCCATTTATACAAACCAGTGGTTGATCCGGCTGAATATCTATCGGATTAGTCCAGAACAATGTGATACCATTTCCAATTAACAAAATATCTTGATCTTTATAGCTTTGTGCGCCAGGTTGTGCAGTAATGTGCTGAGTCAAAGTCAAATTGCCACCGTAGCTTCTTACTTGGTTTCCGGTAATACCAGGTGGTAAGGACCAAAATAGTCGACGACTATGATTATCAGGGTATCGGTATCCAATCTCGTTCATAGCAACGTTTAAGACAAATCCATCGTCTATAACGTCTTGTCTTGTCCTATTTGGGTCAATTAGATCTCATTCGGTAAATTGAAGAAAGTATACTTATTTTGAATTAATTATACAAATACAATAAATAAACTTACGCGTCGGTAAGAGTAAATCCATGCTGAGAATTGTAAACCCATATTGGTATTTGCTGTACGTAAAGGGAGCTTTCGTGACACTGGTTCGATACACCACTGCAGTAACACTCGTTACAGCCGTCTATGTTGTCAGCGGATAATCCAAACGTAGATGGACGACATCGATTGCATTCCGGTCCTTCGACGTTCCTCTTACACTCGCATCGACCGCCATAGCATGTTAAACTACGAGACCCAGCTTCGTTACACGCGCACGTTGGAACGTCAGTTCTGCGGATGCAATCATTAGGAGTACCACGAGTAGCATCTCCTTCGTATCCAGGCTCGCACCTTTCACAAAATTCTCCGGTTGTATGATCACCACAGTTCTGTAAACATTAGGTAAAGTGTTTTAGATTATCGTTAACTTGAGTATCATGAATACCTCGCTTAGTTTATATGATAGAAGAAAATGTCAGAGGAAAACATTATTGTATTTTAAGGGACAAATGGTAGAGAAACAATTTTTTTCAGGATGTTAAGGTCATCGAAGTTGTTTCAAACGGAACTATATATTTGTATTTTCACAAAATGATAGCCAAGATTAGAGTAAAGATAATACTGTGATCTTCGGTACAGAAAATTCATAAAAGTTGGGTAATTAATATAAATAATAAAATAACATAACCTTGAGTGATATCAATAAGCAAGTCTCTAGTTACTTCAGTTTATAAGAGAATCTCAATTAATCAACAAATTAATGCAATAGTTACCTCGCAGGTTCCAGTCTCAGGATCACATTGACCAGAGTGACCGTTGCAATTGCAGGGCTCGCAAATTCCAAGATACAAGCCTTCCATGGCTCTGGTATATCCAACATCGCAATCCTCGCACGAAAGTCCTTTGTAGCCGACGGGACAACTGCATTCCTCGACTTCAACGGCACGCGCTTTTCCAGTATTATGTTTCTCTGCTGTCTCGAGGGATACCGATGAAAGTCTAAAAACGTTATTTTATTCTAAATTAAGTTTGTTCCATAGAATAATCGCTATTGTTATAGATAAAATCCTGCAATAAAAAAATTACTCACGCTGTCTCATCGGTGTGGGTCGTATAACTAGCCTTGATCCTGATCGCACGTACGTCCGCTAATGCCATTAGAAGATGTTCTCTGTCGGCTGTGGTTCCATCGGCACGTTGCCAATATTGCTCCAGCAATGGTACGGTAAATGATTGCGGTGCATTCGGTTCGGGAGATTCTCGCGAGTAGTAAAGCAATTTGATGTCATTGGCCTGTTGATGAGAAGATCGCGTGTACGGTAAGTTTATAACCTTCGTTTATTTTACATCGAGTTCGTTAGAAGTTTAATAGTTGTTTAGTAGCTTACGCTGATTAATTCAACATCTGCCGCATTATTTCTTGAACTTTGACCACCCGGAGATGGCACGTATCGAACGGTATATTTCAGATTTCCACCGTACGACGTCACTTGATCGCCGAGGAAGATACTTGGCAATTGCCAATAATAAACATCGTTGTTACCACGATTAGGGAAGTCGTTGTAAACTATCTCGCGGTTAATCGTATCTAGACGTATGCCGTCCATCATGGGTGGTGCGTCTGGTGTTTTTGATTCGGTTAGACTGAAGCCTCGTATCGAGTTCGTGAATGATACATGAATCTGCAAAAGAAATCAACATGAATTAACAACATAAACGGCAACTATCGAAATAATCCATTTAATTATCCTGATAAGTTACCTCGTTTCTATACCAGTTGGACGAGACACATTTATTTGTAATGCCCATGCAGAAACAACTTATGCAGCCGAATTGATTCGTAGAGGCCAGATTGAATGTATTTGCCTTACATTGGTTGCACGTCAGGCCCGTTGCATAAAGCTAAAAAAGAATATCGTTCTGTTAAGAATATATTCTTGAGTGAACTTAATTTTATGAAAAACTAGCTGTAGTATTTATCATTGATAGATAAAATTTTGATACTACAGCTAGTTTAGAATGAAATGACAAAGCGTAAATATCTTTGCTAGATACTATCAAACTTATGAATCTTCATGACTTATCATCCCGAGATACTTACATTTTTTTGCACCGATGAAGATCCGAAATAATCGAAAGCATTAACATTAGATATCGAAGATGAATAGACGAGTGTATTTTACGTAAGAATGAATTCGATGGACTAAATAAAAGCAATACCTTGCAATGACATTGTCCAGTGGTCGGGTCTACGTTTGGACTGACGCTACCATGAGGATCGCATTGCTGAACCGGCACGCACATGTCTCCGGGAATGAGAGGATTTCCTTGATAGCCAATGGCACATTGTTCGCATCTTCGACCAACGTATCCAGCTGGACAATCGCATGTAGGCTCACCGTCCGATCCGAGATGACACGTGCGAGTAAATCTAATTAGAAATTAGTGATCCTATTAGTACTATAGTTCTTCAAATTGGAGATTGTTTAATCGATAAGACGTTTTTCTTACTGATTTGATGGATTGGTAAGTGGGCATGGGCAAAGCTGGCAAGCTATATTTCTTGATGGATCTCCATAGTATCCAGGAGCACAGGGTGGCTCGTCTCGGTAACATTGCCCAAGCCATGGCCCACTTTCGCGTCGAAGGTATCCTGGTGCACAGCTCTCGCACGACAAGCCGGAGTATCCTGGAATGGATGGTTATTCTCAAGTACGTTTGCGTTAAATATAAAAAGTGAACGAAAACCTTACATTTGAATAGAAAGAGTGGCAAGCATGTTTCGTAATAATATTTGGGTGTTTGAAAAAAGTGTAATTATACCAAATAAGAATATAAAAAAATGTGAGAATGATAAATATAGAGGAACATTATTATTATTAGTTTCTTTTTTTCGATGAGTTCATATATATCATGTTGTGTTTCAGACTCTATCTTCCTTACTATACTATTATACGAATACGCACCGGTAGGACATTGACACTCTTCTACGTAGGATGCTGATCCTAATCCAGTATTACGTGCATCGGCAGTGTCCATGATGATATTCGTAATGCGAACGTCTAATTGTGGTGAATCTTCGTATTTTGCTCTAATCGAATGCAATACATGAATATAGTAAGAATAGAAAAGAAAAATGACGAAGAATATAAAAAAAAAAGGCACCTACTTTATAAGAATATTATCAACATTCGCTAATGTCATCATAATATCTTCTCTAGATGCCAGAACCTCGCTGCTTCCTTGCTGCTTATACCACTCGCCATAGAAGAATCTAACAGACTCTTTAGTCTCGTAATCAGGTGGAATATTCTTTCCTTTATGGAATAGCGTGTACTTGTTGCCGCTAAGAATAACGGCCGGTGCGTTGTTCGGTGCGCCATTACCATTGTAACGAATCGTGTAGGTCAGATAACCACCGTAGGATTTCAATTGACTACCATGATGGTGTTCGGACAAAGCGTAATAAGGTATCTCGTACATATTCATCTCGTGACTAAAGGATTCGAGTAGTTGAATACCATCTCGTCCGACTGGCCGTACCTCGGATATTTGATCCCTTATGTCACCGTGCAGTCGTAAGTCGGGTGCAGTTTGAACCAATAACACTTTGTGACTTTCGAACGGTGGTGGTATTTGATAAGTGAACAGATTCGCGCTACGGCATTCGGTTGCCACGCCGAAACAGAAACAAGATATACAATCGTTGAGGGATCTAGCCTCGTTATTAAACATTCCTTTCGGGCAAATACCCTTCGGCGTGGTCACCTGTACAATAGCATCCGGCACAGCTATAAGGAAGCCGTGTAAATTCAAAGCTTCGCAGGAGTAGGCACCTGAATCCTCTACTTGTATGTCAGGGCACGTTAATGTTCCGGTTCCGTTCAACGATGTACTGGTACATTTCGAGTGTACGTGTCCCCAGTTAAGTCGCCAGTTTATCTCTGGTGTAGGTACACCGATCGCAACACAGGTGAGTACCAAAAGGTCGCCAGGTTCAAGAATTACCATAGGTGGTGGTGGTTTTATGATGTATACGGGAGCTGGAAAATGATGTTTTTGTTAAGTCTTTAAAAAATTATCGAGTTTAATGATATGTCTCGATAGAGCATTATCTTTCGACATGATAGATCGTTCAGATTCTTTAATCTTCGAACGATTTGATATTTATATAGAAATACATAAATAATAGAATTATTAATAAATTTCATAAATTGCACATGCGTTTAAAGACCGCAAAATTTATAGAGCTGGCTTTGAGTAGCATATATTTTTATAAAAATTGTCATTGTAAAAAGATAATATTTTATTGAGAAAATAAAGGAAATATGGACTCACAGCAGCCAAGTTCGTCGCTACCGTCGAGACAATCGCGTTCATGGTCGCATTGATAAGTTTTTGGTATACATTGACCGTGAGACTTGCAAGGGAATTCGCTGTAACGGCAGGGTGAACCAGGTGGAGAGGGTGCACAATTTTCTTCGTCGCTGCCATCGTTACAATCCTTATCACCGTCGCAACGCCAAACCTTGCTCACGCATTGCGTGTTGTTACATCTAAATTCGTTGGGCTCGCAGCCGTGTGGACCTGCGTGTCAAAAGATCGATAATTTACAACGATCGATTCGTATAACGTACTTGATAATTTTAAAGAAAGAAAAAAAAGAAAAAAAAAAAAACACGTACTGCATCTCATTTCGTCGGACCCATCCGTGCAATCGAATTTTCCATCGCAAACGTGCGATTTCGGGATGCAATCCCCGTTGCTGCAAGTAGCCTGATCGTATTGACACACTTGTGGCGGTCTCGTTGCGGGTTCTTCGACTGCGAAAACGAAAATTCGTCGTTGAACGATCGTAGAAGGATAAAAAGGGTTGTAACAAATGATAAGAAAAAATAATATATGGTAAATATGTGACAAGTGAATTGTAAAGGATTCGAATAAATTGTTGTTAATTGTAAATTATATAATATAATAATATAATAATATAATAAATTATAAATTATTCCATAATAAAATAAAAATAATGGACGTTAATAAGACTAAAATTAAATATATCACATGGGCATACATATAATAACATATGTAATCCAATAAATCTAATATATAACAATATAAAGTAGAATATAATAAAAAGGTGTTAAATAAAAGTGGTTAAACGTACATTTCTCGACCGAAAGATAAACTCTAAGTCGACTTCCTGGGGTGGATGGTGGATAGCCCACCGCTTCGCAAATGTAACTTCCTCCATGATCAAGCTGAATGTTTGGTATTTCCAATCTGCCATTTATATCTCGACTGCCAGGCGGTAGAGGAAGATCATTATCACGAAGCCAGCGTACTTTTGCACGCAGAGGACCTTCGTCACGGCATTGGAAGACGACCTCGCGGCCTGCACGTTAATGCACGATGCGTATTATTATTTAAAAAACTCACCCATTTCCCCTCCCATACGAGGATTAGGTTATTCTCCTGGGACAATTTTGATTACGCGCAAAAGGACCAATTTATAGTCGTTTAACTAAATATAAAGGTGCCGGTTACCTCGTCCAACGTATAAATTTGTCGCAGTAACGCTAACGCGATCAGATCCAGGAGGCAATCGTTCGAACGAGTTATGCTAGAGTTACCGTGAGAAATAAGTAAACGATAAACATTTTTTTTAAAGAAAAAATCGTAGAAGAATGTCAATAGAATTGTATAGAGTATTACGGTTAACGATAATTAATGGAAGATATAGAAATATAGTATCGCGAAAGATCATAAACGATAAAAATTTTTTTAAGAAAGAACCGTAAAAGAATTTCGATAGAATTATATAGGGTCATACGGTTAACGATAATTAATGGAAAATATAGAAATGTAGTATCGCGAGAGTTACCGTTTCGTATATTACTTATGTGTTAATATTTTCATTCAGTTAGAAGTTGCTTCACGATTATCAAATATTAATGGTTATCATCCGCATTATGATAGTCTCGGTGAGTATCATGCTGAGTCAAGTCTATCATGCGCAAGACAATTCCACCGCATTCTCGTGAGAGTAGTTAGATCGATTATATCGACTAGCGCTGCCTGTTTGAAATAAATGAAGGGGCGACTTTTGAAACAGTGCTAAAATGTAACTTTCAATGGTAACGTATACAAATTTTGGTATTTCGTAAATGATATTTAAAGTAGTTTTCCAAATGTGTGTGCATGTATGAATGTCTCATGAAAAACACATAATGGTAGAGGGACGACTAAACGAGGTGAGATATGTTGTGTATTAATTACACTTTTTTTTCTCCCTGTAAATGGATAATGAATATTATGTGAACCCATAGCGTGAATTACTTGTATATTACTTCTTCAAATCTCTTACCTTGCTTCGCCGGGTCTGGCCAAGGCAAGAAAAATAACAAACATGAGTATTAATTGACGTTACTTTCAACTGAACTGCATAAAAAAAATAGTTTCATTTTTCCCGGTTAATTTGAACGATTTTTGTATCACTTTTAATAATAACCAGTTCTATGCGTGTTGCGAATAGACCAACTATGAACTTAATTGACCCAACAATAATTGGCAACTATGTTTCTTAAGAAACGCGTTTATGTCACTTAAGTCGAATAAATTTAAACTTTGGATACGTACTCTCTTTGATCACTTGTTCGCTCGGGTAAGTTTTCAAGTTCAGTCCGGTAGTTTCGCTAGAGTGATCTAAGGACAAAGAAACGATAGACAATTAACAAAGTTGTAACGAGAGAGAGAGAGAGAGAGAGTAGCACAACATTTCATGTAAAGTATTTACATCAATATTAGACCAATAGAATATCCTACATTAGTTTATCCTGCTGTTATAAGTTATATGTGTTAATTCGACGCAGCACACATGATCGTTTTTATTAATAAACCAAACCTAATGAAAATCAAGTTATCGCGTAAATATTGATGAAGGAATATTAATATATCAGTTTGATATGATATTCCACCATAATAATTACTATAAAAATTAACATATTAATTTTGCGTTTGTTGCATCGCTCGGTTATTATTGAAAATTTAAAAAACGATAAAGGGAGAGCACCATGCCAAAGAATCCGAGTAAATCGTCTTTTGTTTTTTACATGGATTCAAAATTATTGGTTACTGCTGGCTTAAGGAATTAATAAAATATTTAGTGTTGTTAAAGGTGCCATTCGTGACATGGCACATCGATCGTTAGGTAAACGTTGTTTCCAAGGGTCGATTATTTTGTTTTCAGGCAAAAAAGTTCGGCGAAGCCACCCTGACGATATCCTCTTGGCTAAACTCACGATCATTGTAACTGCAGTCCAATTCATCGGACATATCTGTAGGACAGTCGATCCTTTTGTCGCATCGCTGTGACATCGATATACACTCTCCGTTCTCGCATCTCCATTCGTGCGAACGACATCTACTGTTATTTCTCTCGTTGCTAATATAATGACAGTCGAGCTCGTCGCTCTCGTCGAAGGGACAATCGGTTCGATTGTTGCAACGCTCATTTTCGCTAATGCAACCACCCTTCTTGCATTTCCATTCGCCTGGCGAGCACTCCTCGACGTAATCTTCGATTATGACAGGACAGAATTATAAAGTCTCTCGTGAATTTTGATAAGACACGAGATACCAATCGGTGTATTAAAAAGAATCACTGATCGAAAAATGATATACAGCTTTTCTTGTTTTTGTAAAGATTGTGAAAAGGATAAGATAAACTTTTGTTTTTCTTTTGCAAAACTATCTTACCGCAATCCTGCTCGTCGCTACCGTCGCTACATTCAGGAATCCCATTACAGGTGAGGTATATCGGGATGCAACGTCTGTCCGAAACGCAATGAAATTGGTCGTTCCCGCATTCCTTTTCGGGAGATCTCTCCGTTGTACCATCTAAAGCAGACAAAAAAAAATTACTATTAATTAGAATTTCGATTGATTGAATAATATTAAAAGGATGGAAATCGTTTGGTTAAATTCATCGATTAAGATAAATAATACATGAGACCGTGATTTATGCGATCATCATTATTATTATGCATTTATGTGTAATTTATAATTACCACACTCCGGGGGTTCGTCCGAGCCATCTTCGCAATCGATACGTCTGTCGCACCTTTGGTCGATTCTAATACAATAACCGTTTCTGCATTGGAACTGATCCTGGCCGCATCCTAAAATCGAAAATCATGTTAGATTAGATACAAACTCGTTGTTAACGATACTTTTTCCTTCTTTTTTTTTTCTCTCTTTGAATACTTTTAGCTCGTCGAGCAAGGTAAATCAAACACATACATATATAAAAGAGTATTAATCATTACTTTAAGAAAGTCATTACTTTCTAAACAGATATCTAAGATTGAAATGTGTGACATGGCGGAAGAGATTTCATGAAGTCACCTAGAAAGGTTAAGAGACGCAATATGAATCTAAATACTTTTTACGAACGGATATAAGAACGCAGAGCGAAGAAACGATGACGAATTGTTCAATTTTATTCGAGTGATCGATATTGATCGATCGAATCGTTCTTTGCTCTGTGAACTGATACGCGTATATGGAAGAGAGATATTTAATTGAGTCGAACTATCATCTACGGACACGTATATTTGGAGATTAACGATTCGTGGAAAAGGTTTGTTCATTTGAATATATTTATTTAGTGGAACATCGTAATTTAAATAAAAAAATTTTCCGGAATAAAAGAAAAATGATTCGATATTTAGTTAAGGTCCTTTATTTATCGTTATACATCAGACATTGTCATTAAATCTTTTCCACGGCTCGATATGAAAAACAAATGATCGATATGTCAGAGTGCAAAAATGATTTGCACGCAAGTTCAACTACGGAACGAGATCTACGTTATAATTCATTCTAAGCATGCTGCACGACGATACTGACTAAATGCTCTCTACCTACTGAAAAAAGGGAACAATCCAGTTACTTGTACATATATACCAGGCACAAATGCACTATTGGGAGTAGAGGGTGCGTCCGATGAAACGAGATCGCGATGACTCGATGATGATTCGTCAAATAGGTATATATTATATATAAATATATATTCAAGTTTCTACTTAACAACCTACACATCTTCTATCCAGCGGCTAACACAAAATGACAGGAAAGTATAATCAATGTAGACCAAGAGAATCTGGGAAGAGCAATCGTTCGATAATACAAAATATATACTGATACGACGATGCGAGGAAATGTTTCTTTGTTTAATTTTACGAAGAACAATGATAAAAACGAAGAGATACGACGTAATACGACGTAAAAATGAAAGAGATAAATGGATGAAAAATAAAAAGAGAAATTTCTGATAGCCGTATCAAATTTGGCCAGAGATGACGTCAGATTATCAAGGTCTACAAGTGATCTAACCGAAGCAGTATTGTTCGTCGGTAAAGTCGCGGCAATCGTAGAAATGGTCGCAGTGATGAGTTTCGGGGATGCAAGTGCCGTCGGCACAAAGAAAATCATCCGGAGCACAACTCCTTGGTGTGCTCAGATTAGTCGGCAGCTCGGGAGCATTTGCATCCGTTTCTTGGCTGTAAGCCTTGCTAGGCGTGTTCGCATGTGCTATCCCCGCGACGTTCTCTCGATGCTCCCTCGAGGAGCTTTTATCATCCGGACCGTCTACGAGACCTAAAAGTAACCGATTCTGTACGAGACCGTTCGCATCGCGTCTCACCTGTCGTCGAGTCATACTACTTTGTCTGTTTTTTTTTTATTTCCTCTTTCTTTTTATACACGACGTAGATATCCCGACGAGAAATAATCTCACTGTTTCCACCTTTGTCTTCCCATTGAATCACGTGCAAATCTCGATCACAATTATATCACGTCTTTATTATTCTTTTTTTTTTGTTAAATCACGATTTACGATGGAAGTACGTACGATAAATTGGTCCATCGAACTGATCCATTTTTTTTTGACGATCTCGAAACCTACACTTCTCTGTCTTTCCCTGAAGGAGATATAAAAATGACGATTACGCATAAACGTAATTAAATATTAATAACGATTAGATAATAATTAATAGTCGAGGTGCAAAGTGAGATGTGTGTGTTTCACAGCAACGTTCACGGGCAGTGAAAAAAAAGGAGGATCGTGATTGGTGCCGGATTAATAGTGCGTGTTCTCCTCTACTTATTTCAATCGATTGTGCATCGGGTGTCTTCGATGCTCGCTTCGTGACACACGATTGTCGATAATAGTGTGTGGGTGTGTGTATGTGTATTTACAGAGATAAGCGGATCGAACGCGTTCGGAGTATCCTTCCGAAACGTGCTTCGATCGCGATATCGTGCGTCCGCCCGCTGGTCCTCGCAGCATTTTTTTCGAACTCGCAATTGTTTTTTTCTTTTTACCTTTTTTGTTTTTTTTATTTTTTAGCCGGGACTGCTGACACTACGTGCGTGAAACTTTCTACTTTTGTTCGATCGCCGCTTTCGACGTTCTCTCTAATAAGCTCTCGAACGATCTGCTCGAATGCGATTAAGTTTGTTTTAAAGACTAAATAAAATCGGTTCAAAATGATTGATGTCGTTTCGAACAGATCGCTGAGTACGTCGAAAGCTTAGCACGTATGAGCTGTGACTTAAAGGGAGATAGAAATCTTTGATCAATTTTAGTAAACGTTGGTCTTTGGAAGCTTAATGAAAGTTTCTTTGATATTATTGTAGTAAAAAAATACGTATCGTCGTGGGTACATATTAAAATTAAAATTAAAATTAATTCGAGAGACTCGGATACCAAAAGGTTCATAGAGTTATGAAAAATTGTGAATAAAAGATAAGAATAAGAATAAAAAAGAGATAAGAATAAAAGATGGAGTACATTGAATACATCTTATTCATTGTTGTAAAAATAATATTTTCAGAAGATATGTTATTATTTTAAGAAGAACAAATAATAATTGAAAAAATTCTTTCTTTCTTGAGTCACGGCAACTTTGTGACAACTTTCTTGCTCTAATGTTTCTTGGTGATGGGAAAACGAAAACGAGAAGACGGCTCGTACGTGCCAAGAGAGAAGTCACACACGCGAAGAGGAGTCAGTGGATCCTCTTTTGGGACATCTTTCTTGCAATAGTATTTTTCTCTCTCTTCTTTTTTGCTTTTATGAACTAAGAAAATAACAACGGCTACCGACTCACCCTGATGACAGTTGCGCTCGTCCGAACTATCCGGACAATTCGGTCGGCCATCGCAGACAACATTTCGTGGTACGCAGGTTCCATCGTCGCATGTGTGCTCGTCGGCGCGGCATACTTCCGGATAAGGCCTTTCGGTCTCCGATCTATCGGCTGAAGCAATTAAATTTTTCATTTATCTTTCTTCCTTTCTTACTCGTCTTTTATTTCTCATTACTTTTGATATATCGGACAATTTTTGCCGGTTTGTCGAGAATAATTTTATTTAAAGTTGCATAAAAATGACCTAACTTGTAGCGTGATTATTAAATTGATAAAAAATAAAAGAAATAATAAAAATGTAAGGACACTAAGAGCATATAAGAAAAGAATATTTTATATTATATTATATTTTATTTTAGTAGATAAAAAAATTAAGCAAGACAATCCATTCGGATTCTACGTCGAGATATTGCACAGGATTGCATTTTTAGCTACTGAATTAGAGCTGATGGAAACTCGTGTTGATTTTTATTATCATTTTTTGTATAGAATCTAATAAAAATACGAACAATTTGGATATCTTATATTTTCAAGCGAGATTAAACGTCACTGTGAATTTTTTTAATGGATTATTTTTCGACAGTTCGAATCGAATGGAGAAAAAGAAAAATATTCTTACGGCAGTCGCGCTCGTCGCTGTGGTCGAAGCAGTCGTAGTTGTTGTCGCAAAAGAATCTCGCATCGATGCAGGCACCGTCGTCGCACGGTCGCTGACCATTGTTGCATTCTGTAATCGTGAAGCCTGTTCGTTTGTAACCGTCGAATATGTCGGACCACCGCTTGGGAGAGAATCGAAGTGAAAGGGAAAATTCGCGATGGTCGACCGATACGACGATGCGCGCGGTTTTCTCACGGGTTCCGAGATAAAATCGCAATGAAGAAGATATATCAAAATTTGAAACCGAATTCACCTTCTTTTTTCAGTTCGTTTCAGTTTTTCGATAAATTTGCTTATAAAACTCTGAACAGTTAGTAACATCGTTTAACACATATCGATACCTTTAAGAAATAAGTTCGTAAGTTATGTTACAATCGTTTGAAAGTAGTTTGACTACTTTTTATCCACTTTCGTTTACTATGAAAATTACGATTTAAGTTTTAATACGTATTTTGAATTTTCTGTTACGAAATTTTAAAAAATGAAGGTTAAAAAGCTTTAGAAATTAAAGTACATGTACTTTACTCTTTTATTTCAATTGATTATATATATAGAAATAAAAATTTTAATTGAAAGCATCGCGGATCACGCTTTAACAAACGCTCTTGCGTCTATAGGAACCATGGAACGCGGAGGTTCGTATTAAGCGCGATAACCGATGATCGATAAATTCTCGAGGGACTTCCGAAGGAGCCCGCTGGCTGTAAATAAGTGCTGTGGGGTCGTCTCGTTAAATAACTTGCACGCGCGCGCGCGCATCGTCGTGCAACCTTCTCGATGAAAACCGAGGAACACGTACACGCATATTCAACGTGCGATTACAACATTTTTCTCTTAACGAAAGAAAATAATAAGAAGATTAGAAAAAAAAAAATTCCGAAACGATGTAATCGTCGTTGCATATAATGTGCACTCGTAATCGTACGTGTTCATCAATGTGCAGAGATAAAAGAAAGTGATAAAAAGAGAAAAAAGAAAGAGAATTAGAGAGGAAGAAAAAAAGAGAGAGAGTATGAAGAAATATTATAAATATCAGAAATTGAAAGATATGTACAGCATAAATAGATAGATACAATAATATACAACCCGATCGCTAAAAAATTTAGGCGATCTGTATTGAAACGAAGGGGGACTCCAAAAGGGTAAACAACAAACTTATTATACTGGTGTACATAAATATATATATATAAAAGATAAAATGTTTGTAACGAAACCAAAAGACTCTTCAACAAATTGGACAACATTACACAGGTATAGTACACAGGTTATGTAAAAAAATATGTGTAGGTATATAGAAAAATAGGGTGAAAAAATAGGCCAGTTTTAGAAGAATGCAAATACGTATTTTAGTATAAATAAAATTAAAGAGAAATACTGAAATAAGGGTGCTGGATGCGACGTGATTCGATTCACGAGAGAATTAGGGGGTGGAGGGGTAGGGGTATAGTAGACAAAATTGTTGGAAATTATTATTTAGGATTCGAGTGGTAGTTTTCGGCTAGGTGTTCATAACAGAGGTCAAAAACGAGGTCGTCGAGGAGCTCGTTGTCGTGAACGACGACGACAACGACGTCGGCATTCGAGTTAATGCCAGTCAACGTCCGGCTAAAACGCGAACGGTCGATACACCGTCGAAATGAGATTAACGCTTTCTACCTGCGTGTATGTAGATACGCGCGCGAACGACAGCTGTTTCTCTTTTTTCTTTTTTTTTTTTTTCTTTTTTCTATTCCAGCCGATTCGAATGCAAACATTTTCCTTGTTCTCAAAATCGTGACTCTTTTCGTCGTATTCTTTACTGAGATTTATAATTGAATCGATAATTAAATATTTGTGAACGATGGCAAAATTAGAGAATAAGAGAAGGATCGTGATGGAATTAATTATTTAATTTCGAGACTAATTTAATCACGAATACTAACGTAATTTTTCCAGATAATGTAACTCTCACTTTTTGAGGGTATTTTAAACGATTGTGTTTCGAGAATTCGTTAATTTGTTAATAGACGATGGATTTTTTTATACACGTACCATTCATTTATCTTAAATATGTATATTTTCTTTTTTTTTTAAATTAAGAGAATATTTTATCATTCATTTTACGAGTTTCTTGTTTCCGGAAAAAGATTCATTTCCATCTTGTGTAATTTAAGATATAAGAAAATGAGAAGAATATACAGATCAGAATTATTTAAATTTCTCTTCTCCCCATTCATTTTCTTAGACAGAGATTCAAGATCGCAAATCACGCGCGCGTTCGATCCAACTTTTGCATTATTTCTCTCTAAGAGTATTATAAAGAATACAAAGATACCGCGAGGTAGAGGAACGTGGGTGGAGGAGAAGGAGGAGGGGGTGCTGTCCGTTGAAAACATCGGTTAATAATAAGACTTTCAAAAGTCGCAGATAGAGAGTAATTCTTTAGATACGTGCTGGTGTAAAGGACGACTCGGTACGCCGCGGAGATTACATTACGTGATTCTACTGTGAGATGGGGCAGAGTATGATGAAAAAAAGCGGAAGATAAGATAGAAAGAGATATGAGAGAAGAAATAGAGAAAAACGTTGTATCCCAAAGAGAGAAAAAGAGACAAAAAGGGAAAAAAACGTAGAAAAAGGTCCAAATAGAAGAGTTAAGATACATTAAGGAGAGATAAAGATAGAAAATAGATAAATTTAAATCGTAGAAAAATTCGAACCGTTTCGTACACTCGAGGATCCTAGTCTTTAGCAAAATTTCCCACTGATTTCTTTGACTTTTATGGTAATTATTATTATTGGTTTATTTTCTCCAATTTTTCTATTCAGTTCCACGATTGATTTATATTGGGATATCAATGGAAAATGTTGTCAAGAGAAAATGTTCAGTGTCCAACATAATTTTTAACATATTCAAGATAACAAACATAACAAATATAATATACGTAGGATCGATCGAGATTACGAAGAGACGGGAATTGTCCCAACGGCATCGATATATAAATGCAGACACATCGTGATCGTACGGCAATTGATCTCATCGGAGCCGTCCAAGCAGTGCGATCGTCCATCGCAACGTTTCTTACTGTCGAGGCACAATCCGTCGTTGCATCGAAACTTTCCAGGCGGACATTCAGTGACTACAATAATTATTAAATTCTAAGTTTTCTTTTTGTTTTTTATCGTACTGATCGTGCAGGGGCAACCTTCGGGTGTTAGTAGTGGTTCAAACGAGCAAGAAACCATATCATTCGATCGTTCATACCAAAAGATCATTATCGCCCATAGAGTGATTAATACAAATCTATGTATATAATATAATATACGTGTGTTATTTATATGATACGTACATAAACATACAATTATAAAAAAGAGAGAAGGAAGTTCCTTCGGGTTTTGATTAATTTGTGATTTTCTTTGCGAAAGTCAACGGTAGAACAAAAGTCTTTCGATCTTTCTACCGAGAAATCGGATTGTAAGAGACAAACAAGGAATAAGAAGTAATAGGTATATAGTATATAGATATATAATATGTAGGAGAGAACATGCGTCGTACAATATAATAATAACCACCTACTGGATATACCCCGTATATTATAGTCATATATTACAACGTGCATCGATCTTTTATGCATAAACGTGCAACCTCGTACAACCTTAGGTAAGAAAACCCGTATATATGTATGTGATCTACTTTTTACGATGGTTCGAAAGAATGCAAGATGAGAGAAGAAGGGCTGGTACGCATGCATAATCGTATCATCAAACGCGAATATTGTTTACTTTTACAATGTAAATCAAGTATGGTGCTTTAATAAAGATAAACGTGCCATAAAGAAATGTTAAAGATACATTTAATCTTAAACATTTGTTTCAATCAACATTTCTTCAATCGAATTATACGAAGAAATGCATCGATATAAATATAAGATGATGATATAATCGCGAACCAACCAAGCGATATTTTCCTTTCCATTTTTTTCTTCTCTACATTTTCGGACATTTCAGTTATTACCCTTCGTGGTTCTGTCGCGAGAGAGAATGTCCGTTGGATTACTACGAGAGTTCGGGAAATCGATGAAGTTTCCTTGATGGGAAAAGCATGTCCAGAAAAGTTTAAGGAATAAAACTTCCACGGCTCGTTCGGAACTTCGAAATAAATATGTTTACGAGCATCCTATTTATCTTTGTTCGTTCGACGATGATCGTTAGCGCGGCATCGAATAGCCAGCTCGCCGGACGCGTATCCGAAAATTGATAATTTGTCGTTCATGAAACGAGTTTATCGCGTTACAAGAGAAAGATTCGGAAAGTATGACGTTGTTCATTGAAAATGAGTCGTTATCGCGAATAAATCCAGCTCGAATGCGTACAGTTCGCTACGGTGCGAGTACGCGTGGGACTGGCTAGGTAATATATGAATAATGCAAACGCATTTTGGCGACGGTAACGTAAAATCGAAAGATCGTCGACCGCGGTAGGTCCAGCCGGGCTACGTCAACGACGATAATTCATTTTATGGGTAATAATGATAAACTTGTTGCGTGCTGGCATCGTCATTTCAAACGGTATAATCCCTGTACAAATCGCGATGGGATTTTAAACGACGAGAAGTAGGTATGCTTTGTAATCGGAAACCTCGTCGGTGAGTCTAATGCGAGTATTTTAATTAGCAGTAATTAACTGTTTTAAAACGATACGTGTCGTTGGTACGAGGATAAACGAGAGTAAATCTTTTTCTGACTCTATACACGCTTACCAGAAATCATGGGATAGGGTTTGAAGTATTAGTAATATATTACAATATATTATAGACTGTGTTATGTAGAAAAAAATCATTCCGATCCTCGTGCGGTAAGTTTCAAACGCGATTACCAGTATACCCAAAGCACCCATTGTCGTTGGGTGTGCGTTATTTATGTTGAGGGAGGATGGTTCTTGACAAAAAAAATAAAAAATAGTTACCACATCCGGATTCGTCGGATCCATCGGCACAATTTCGTACCCCGTCGCATCTTTCGTTTTCCGGTAAGCATTCGCCACTGGCGCACTTCCACTCGGCAGGCGTGCAGATTCCTTTTACGAGACACAAGCCACGTACACAAGCTCACGGGTAAAGCTTCGAAGCTTTTTCTTTTCGTTCTTTTTTTTTGGTTCTCCTCTTTCCTATTTTTCTTTTCTCTCCTCTCTTGCTTATCTTTTTGCTTTTTACGTTTTCTGTTCTTTTTCTTTCGAGAATAGAGCGGGAAAACGGGAAGGACCGACGAAGCGAACGCGCAAAAGCTATGTGACGCGCGTTAAGTAACTTTTTTCACGTCGTGTCTCGAGGACGCGCAGTTTCGTAGAAAATAAGAAACGATAATAAAAGGTAAGAGAAAAAGGGGAGACACGATCGGGGTTCTTGTATCGATTTTGAAAAGGGCTACGATTCGTTCGACTTGAAAGTGACCTAAATTAGACGTTTGCCTTTAGATATTTTAACCTCCCGAGTTCTTCGGTTATATGCATGGTACGTAAGAAATTTTTAAATGTACATTCTTCGTTCTAATTAGCAACACCGAAATATATAATAAAAAAACATAGTGAAAAGCCAGATTTTCCGGTGCTTAATTTATTTTACAATTTTTCCCATATTAAATCATTGTCAACTATGCTACAAAACATTCGAAAGAAAATTTAAAAAAAAACACTTATTCTTATAAGTAGTTTGTAAGAAAATGTATTTGTCAAAGTCTCAAACGATTAGGATCGTTAATTCTCAATTTTATAAAAATAGATCCACATCAATTTTACGTAAATCGAGCAACTTAGGCCACTTTCATAATTATCGGCCCAACAAAGAATAAAAATAAAAAAAAAAGATAAAGAGAGAGAAAAGAAAAATAGTGTACCGAGAAAAAAAAGCTCTTACCGCAGCCGCGCTCGTCGCTACCATCGAGACAGTCGAAGATATTATCGCATTTACGTTTGAGAAGCACGCACTTGCCGTCGTCGCAACGCATTTCTCGATTAGGATCGCATTCCCTCGTTTTCTCGCTCGCCCATCCTGGCCAAGAATTGTCTGGCGGCACATACACCCAACATTCCAACGATATATGATTGATGATCGACAAAGATGCGCGGAAAGAAAGAGCGTGATTAGACGCGAGCACGATATTGAACCATGCGCAAGATTAAAGAAAAGTTGACTTGTGATCGGAAAAATTGTTGGAAGCATTCTCGATTAGCATCACATTGCGAATATTTATTGTTAAGTAAACGGTACGGTTATTTTGTATATTATATTCGTTTGACATTATACCAAATAAATGTTTTTTTTTCCTTTTTACATAAATATCTCATGGAAATAAATTTTGGTTACATATGTTAAATAAATATAGAATTTATCGGTATGGAAAAAAAAAAAAGAATTATCGGGTCGATATGCAAGGTGTGCAGAAATAATTGTATACCATTTAAAAAGAACTCGAATGTAAATTACCGGGTGATAACCATATCGTTTACCTGATTCGATTTAAAAAGTAAATACCGGGTGAATGAATGAAATACAGAGATAGAGGGAGAGAGAAATTTAAAAAAGCGAGCAAAAGTGCGGGAAAAGGAGACAATGATACCACCACACGTATAATACACGTATGACGAGTGCAGAATAATCACAATGCCGCGTGACACTAATATGACAAATAGATAGTTTTTTACCAGAACAACGAGTGCTACATCAAACTTACTACTTTCACTGTCGAGGATAAAGAAATGTGTCCAAAATCAGCAATATTGTTTCTTTCCCTTTTGAATGATGTCTACTTTAGCATGCCAAGTACAGTACCTACTCGAAAATGACGCTTTAGCAGTCTGCTAATGCTCGCTAAGAACGAAAATGATCGCGATGATTCGATGGTCATCGGACAATACGAAAAAGAAGAGCGAAATAGTCGAAAGAATAGAAAAGTGTAATGGAAAAGAGAGAGGAAGCGACGAACACACTGATAAAAAGGCGTACTCGTAGGCAGGCTGGTATGTGTAATGGTTTCGTTAGCGCAGTCCTCGTCGCTGAGATCTGGACAATCCGGATGGCCGTCGCACCTGTAGATACCCTCGATGCACTTGTTCCCGGTGAGACATTTGAACTGCGTAGGCGTACATTCCCGGTCTGTGTTTGTTTTTTTCATGTTTTCAGCGGACATATGAGCAGAGAACACATACAAGTTTGTAAACGCACACACACATGTAAGTAGGTATATCGTGGTTTCTTTTTATTTTTCATTGCGATTCCGACCAGTCATCGAAATTTGCGTGTCATTTCGTGGTTACTTTTGTAAAAGATGACACGCTCCTCTCGATGCATTTCGATCACGTGACAATGGAATTTTATCAAGGGATTGGATTCGATGTGGGATTAAACTTTGAAATCGATTAATTACGTATAAAATCTTATGTGATTGTGTTATATGAATAAATATACTTTTTTGTTTGCCAAAGACCTTATATACGTGCAGCATATTCGCGTTTGAACGAATACCTTTCTTCGTATCGACAATGAACAACGTGCGGGGTAAAATTTGTAAGATTCCCAATGCTATCCGTCAAATTGATAACATCCTGTAAAATTATTGCGTGGAAGTACCGAAGTATAATCGTCACATTATGTACTTCTTTGAGAAAATTGCTTTTGCCTTCGTGAAATGAAACGAGCGAGTCGTGAACGTATGTTAATTATGATATTCATATATCAAATATTAGTAGAACCGAGAGAATTTTTCGTAGGGAGAGAATGTACCTTTAAAATTAATGTAATTGACGATATTTTTAACGACTTATAGTTAGACTTTCTATGTGGAGCACGAATAAGAAATTGCGAAAGGGTAGAATCTATTTTAGAAGTCTTTACGTAACCGCTTATTCGATTCGACGGGTTAAGTTAGAAGTGATTAATCTCAAGACCGTTTAATTTCACGAGGCACTACACCGAAATGATATACGAGGCTGACCGCGTAATTTAACCGCGGTTCTTTGAAGTCGCGATGGAAGTAAGAAAAAAGGGAGACTAGCTAACGTTGTAAGTAGTTGGTTTAACGTACTTTAAGATATGTACTTTCTGACGGGTAGGTATTTTACTTAAATGTCGGCTAGAATATTCTAACGATTCCGCGAGTCCATAGCATTCTACTCAAGTACATACATAGATAGGGAACAACGTAGTGTTGGGAAAGAGAAGAATTATAGGAAATTCGTTTTAAGACGCGTGCTTCTTCCTTACTGTGACCAACTTAATTATTTTCATGTGATTTATTGTAAAATTTATGAAATGTGTCGATGATTACATTTTTTAACGATTATTCCAAATTAATGATTAAAAAAAAGAAAGAATAATTCAATGTTGACCTATTTAGTATTAAGACCACTTTTGTAATTATCGATACAAATATAAATAAAAGATCATTGATTAAAGTAGAAGAAGCACACGATCCAGTTTCTACAAATGGCATAGGTCCCAAAGCTTGCGTATTAATATATCGATTAATCGCGACACGTTGATCGCTTTGAAAAGAATCGAAAAAAGAGGAGGAATCAAGCGATAGCTCCATCGATAAGCATCTGTGTCCTTTTTTCGAACGCAAGCGAAGCGAACTTCATGAAACGTAGCACCGGAAATCATCGTTTATAAAATAAGGACATTACTAAACAGATTCAAGCACTTCGCTGAGTGTTATTTTTAATGCCTTGCTTCAAATAATCTTCAGTTTCTAATTTTCCAATAAAATCATATTTAATTAATCTTTAAATTCAAATATTGAATTTTGTTTTTAATTTCTTAAGAACAAAACAAAAGAATGTATTCCATATGAAAAATAAACAAAACCGTGAAACAAGTTTATCACTCATCGCGTGAAGTTGTTCAATTTATATGAAAAAAAGGATGGCAAAGAATGGATCATTTCGAAGTATCGTGCTGACGACGATGGACCCAGTGCTACGTTTGGTATCATGAAATGGTAAATGGTTATATACCGCAATCAAGCTCGTCTTCTGCCCTCGGGCAGTCGTCGAATCCGTCGCAGACCGAATTCTTCGGTATGCAAGAGCCATCGCCGCAGGTGAAGTCCATGGAAGGGCAGGGGGCCAAACCTACGGGGCGCCGAAAACAAAAGACCCTCCTTGTCAGTCGCGACATCTCGACTTTTGATATATTCTATTTCTCTCTCTCACTCTCTCTTTTCATAATACTTTATCGATTTGCGATAGTTTACAAGATTATCTTCGAACGTATCCTTAAGTTTGTACTTAAAAAAGAAAACAAAATTCTAACGATCGATAACATTTTTTTTATTATAATGTTTATCCATTTGTCTCAAAAAGAAAGGAACAACTTAGATTAATACTAGGGTAAACGGTACAGTTGTTAGCCCCCAACATGAGCCATCTTCTAAGATAATATGAAAATTACTAATTATGTAGACTTATTCGATTTTTTATTAAGGTCATTATTGAAAAAAAATAACTTTTTTAATTAATGACCTTACTTAAAAGTCGCTTAAATGTACATAATTAGTAATTTTCATGTTTTCATATAAGATGGTCACTAACTTGGCTTGTCGTTGGAGGGCCAACAACTGTACCCTATCGAACCAATGGAAATTTGTTTTCTTTTTAAATATATTTATATGTATACGAAAGAATACGAATAAAGATAATCGAGTTCATGAATCATAATGTGACATACGTTTCTACGATTATGAACTATAATGAAATGATCGTGGCGTCGAGATGAGCTACCAAGGTTATATATGAATACCTATAATAATATGCACGTGTACGTATACGTACCTACGAGATACAGAGAAAGTTACAGAGAGACACATTTAAAGCGATCTTAGCCACGACAAGGCATCGTAAAACCGATGGTAACATAAAAAGCTCTTTAATTAATCGCTTAAACGATACCTCGATCGGGCGAGACTCCAATTTTTGCTCGTATCCACGGAGCCTCACCGTCTCGAGAATAAAATGTGTAACATATAAAGCGTCATAAAAAAGCATTTTGTACAATGGTAAAAGAAAATGTGTATATGGTTAGCTCGTGTTGTATAATTATGTACAGATATGGGTGTGAGTATGTATGTTTCGAGATCCGTTGGCATGGTCATTAAATAAGAAAAAAAAGGGAAGAAATAACAAATAAGAAAAGTAATTGGAAGAGGACGTACACGTTTTTAGCGAGCCATTACGACCGGTGTAACTTGAGTTGGTTTATAGTTCTATTTTGAAATTATTTATAAAACGATGCTTCGTTTTCTGAAAAAGATCGTTCACCTAACGAAGCAAAAATGATATCCCAGTTTATTCGAACCAACATATATACAGACACAATGAAGAGAAAATGCCCGTTAAAATAATTTTCCTAAAAAAGGACGACACAAGTACAGAGAACCCTAGAAGAAAAATGTAATTCCACATCAAGTAACTATCTTTAGAAAAATGTAATATACAACAATAACAGATAGAAAAACTAGAATGGTTAATGATGTATCCCTCTATAAAACTACAAGATTGAGTAACAAGGTACAAGGTTATGTCATCACCCAACGAGATACGAAAATCCTTCGGTACTCTCGTTGGTTCTCCCCGAAAGAAGTGTTACAATAATAATGATCGTCCTTCACGACGAATCATTCTTTTCTAATCCCAAAATGAAGCTTACGAATCTTTTGTACAACATCGAGAAATTAGAAGAAGATAGGGGACGATCCACAGTGAAGAAGTTGGCTCATGGAGTTCTCTAAAAAACGGGTTTCTACCTTTAATCTTATTGCACGGTTCATCGCAATCTTTCTCGTCGGAACCATCCTGGCAATCTTCAAAGCCGTCGCACAAGAGCCACGCGTTAATGCATTTCCCATCACAGAAGTATTCGGTAGAGTTGCAATCAACGACAGTTATCGTGAAGTTCTTCTCAAATTCTTCCCCCAACTTGACAAAATAATCACAGTCGGTCTCGTCGGTACCATCGTCGCAGTCGCGAAAAGAATCGCAAACTCGGTCAGAAGGGATACATTTGTCATCGTCACAGAAATGCTCGTCGTCGGTGCAAACGTCCTCTTCATAATCTTCATCGCTTTCTCCATTATTTTCTTCGGATTCATAGTCCTCGTCTTCGATTTCCACTCCCACCGTTGTCTTTTCTGTCGACCCGTAAAACGATCGAGTGTAAGTTTCATCGCTTTCGTTTACTTCAAAGCTATTCTCGTTCGATTGCCGTTCTTTCGAGATCAAAGCCATTGTTGTTTCTTTATCCTCTCGATCGTGATCGCTACTATCGATTACCGTCGATAGATCGTTAGGCTTAATCGTTGTTTCTTCGACACACTCGTCGTCTTCGCTATCATTATTCGAAGTCAAATACGACCACCAGTTATCGGATTCGATAGTACTCGTTTGTTTTTTCTTTTGACACTTTCTTGTGGTAGACGACATGGTGGTAGTATCGGTTGATTCTTTAGTTTCATCAATGGTATCCTTACTTTCATGGGAATATCCATCGTTGCTAGCGTTCTCGTTCGATAAAAATGCTTCGTTGCTACTCTGAGACGTGCTATAACTATCAAAAGGCGTAATCGTGCTTTCCTCTTTTATGACAGTCCAAATTTTCGAGAACATATTTGTCGTGGATGTAGTTTCCATTCCTCCTGTGGTTGAAGCAGGATTCGTGGCCTTTTCGCTGATCGAAGTAGACTCGGTTGCTTCTTTTGAATGCTTGCGTTTTTGCCCTTTCCCGCGCTTTTTATTTTTCTTATTCCCTTTCGATTTCTTCCCTTTAGGTTTCTTTCTTCTGTTGGTCATCTCGGTTGTACTTTCGGATGTGTCCGTTTCGCTCGATAATTTCGTTCGTTTATCCGTAAAAACGGAACTTTTACGGGTCGTCGTTTTGCCGAACGATTCCTTCGAATCCGTCACGAGTTTTTCATCGGAATCCACGAGTCCAGAATCGATGTTCCCCTTTCCGTCGCTGCTCGGACTAATATAAGTTTCCTCCAGACTCTCGATGGACTTTTTTGCATTTTTACTTGCCTCGCTGTAATACAATTCTTTCCAAAATTTGGCACACTTTGACGTACAATCACTGAAGTGTTTAGCGTAATGCGTTTTTCTGGTATTTGGTACGTTAATTATAGAACTTAGCGAAGAATTGTTTCCTTTTGAAACGTTTACTCTTTGATCGGACTCGTACAACTGTGTTTCCACTTTTATCAGAGCGTATGGATCTCTTTTCGTCGTTGTGGTCGTCGTCGTTGTTGTTGGTGCTATCGAAATCGACGGTGTCATATTTTTTAAATATTTATTATAGTATTTTTTGTAAGCACTTCCATTTTTCGCCTTGAAAGACCAAAACTTCGTACTTCTCGTAGATTCTTGTAGCGTCGAGCTACGTACCGTACTCGAAATCGGTTCCTCGGTCGAAGTCCGGTACCAAATGTTTTCTTTCGAATTTTCTTCGCTGTAATATTCTCTCGATCTCGTCGAGTAAGTACTCGAGGGTTCGTTACTACTGATTCTGGTACTCCGAAAGTCTTCAGGATCGGTGGTAAGCGTACTGGCAAAAGGAGTAGAGGTGGAAATCGGATATTTCGCTTTTAAATTTCTCAGAGTCTTCTTAGACACGTGTTTCGTTTTACCGATCCTTCGAAAAGAACCGTGAACGTATCTCGGCCTTGAAGATTGCATCTTTCGTTCCCCAAGCTCGGGAAAAGCGTCCAACAGAGTGGCTAACGGATTCGTTTCCACTTTCAGTCTTTCGTGATCGATATAGTTCAGACGACGTTTACGTTGCTCCTCGAGTTTTCTTCGGATTGCACATAATCTCCTCGCTCTTGTTCCGTTTATAATTGGCTTGAAGTACTTGTTCGGTTGCAATGTTTCCGTAACGTTGGATAACTTCGTTATGACAGCTTCGTTGGGTTTGGGGTTATGAATCTTTCGTCCCCAGTACCATGCTACGATAACGATGAATTCAAGAACGGGAAACGCGAGAAGAATTATCAAAGACGAGATAGGAAGAAGAAGAAAGATCGAATAATATAAGAATATATTAACGTGTTGCGGTATTGGAGTTCTTTCGGTTTGAGATTCGGAAAAAATTGATAGACGTGTTTTAACTTTTGAGTACTGACGTGGTTTGACCAGGTCGTTTATTATGTACTAATAACAACATTAGTTATTTAAAATATGTTCGAGCTGTTAATTATGTATTAAGAAAACAACAAAAAACGACATTTTTATATAAAATCAAGATTTCTAATTTTTAACCCTTTTAGTACCGGCCGACGATATATCGTTTTGTATGCGATGGCGCCTTATTTCTCGCATTGTGAGAAAGCTCTATTAAAATAAATTTATAAAATGTTATAACTTGATTTAATTATTCTTTCTTTCTTCCGTAATACGCTGCATTTTGAATTTTTTAAATATCATTCTTAGTTTGGTAAAAAAAAAAAAGAAAAAAACCCTCTTAATAAATTTGACAAATTCGCTTGGTACTAAAAGGGTTAAGGCTGACAAAATAAGATTCTTCGTTCGCCCGCCGTTTGTGAGACACCCACGGATAGTACTTACAGGTTAAAATATGCTATAATGTTTTTAAAAAATAATATTGGTAATTTTTAGTTACACTCCAAACTTTTATTCTACGTATCCAATTTCTCTAATTTTTGAAACACGATCTCGTGCTTTCCACGTCATAAATCCTTACCGACGTATCTCAAATCACGAAGAAACGTTCCAAAGATCGCAAGAAGAAGAAACGAGAGGAAAATCTAGCACGAAAAAAAGAAGGGGAAAGGCACGTACATATTCGTACGACGTGAAAGGACTAACAGTGGCGGGTGATTAAAGACGGACAGATGGATATGCACGCTTCTCGTTACGGAACACGAAACTATTCTAAGCCGACGCGGAAGAGTGTAAGCGTCTCTCCTTAAGATGGAAGCCGCGTGGGAGACAAACCTAAGAAGAAGAGAGGGTAAAAAAAATCGTGTCGATCGACGTACCATTCTCCAAGGATTCCTTCCTTCTTATTCACCTACGTCATTTCTCTCTGTCGAATTAGTACGACGCTAATAAGATCCAAGCTTATGTCGAATTAAAAGAAACTCACCTATAAAGGTGGAATTTTATTCGGAAACTAACGAGCCTGTCGTTCGATTGATTTTACTCAGACAAGGGTGATCAGAAATTTCGTAAAACGATTACGATTTAAAGAATAGCACTCAAGCTAAAGGAAGTTTAAAAAGACACGATTTAGGTATACAGGGTGTCCGGTTCCAGGTGTCCAAGCGTAGAACTACATGTACACATCAATGACTCGAGTCGAAAAGTCTGATACCATTTTTCGAAATTCGACTTAGTTAACGAGTTAATAATTAACAAATATCAGCCAATTACGGCGATTAGCGAACAAAGGCGGTTTACTTGAGCTTGCAACAAATCAAGAAACGAAGCAGTAGGAGGAACAATCCACAATAAACAACGTTACATGTCACTGCTTGCCGTGATTGGCCTATCTTTGTTTGTTAATAACTACTTAATTGTGCCGAATTTTGGAAAATTGTATTAGACTTTTCGACTCAAATCATTGATTTGCACATGTAATTTTCCGCTTGGACACCTGGAACCAGACACCCTGTACAAAGCACAGGATGTTTGCTCAGTTTTATCTTGAATTGTCTTTTTTCTTTATAAGATAGCTGACCACTTGGTAAGAAAAATAATTATTTCGTACGAGCTATACCACAAAGAAAAAGAGTCGACAACTTAAAACGTCTCGCGGGTCGTTCGATTTCGTTCGACGTCCGTGTGTGAGTGTGTGCGTGTATATGTGAATAGACTAGAGAGAGAGAGATGGTGTGATGAGGGTTGTGGCGAGAAAGAAAGGGTAAGGTAAGAGTGTAGAGTAAGTATGTGATATGAATGGCATAATTACCGCAATCCCTCTCATCCGAGCCATCGGAACACTCGCTCACTCCGTTGCACTGCAACTCGTTGCTTATACATCGGCCGTCCGCGCACCGAAAATCAGCATCTCTGCAACCTGCTCCACACACCACACTCATGCGCGTTTAAAGGTGAGTCCCAAATGCGTGAAGCTCCTCATCATACCCTTTATTTGTGCTTATTTTCTTACAACCCTCCCACCCACATCGTTAGCACCATCCCTTACCGTTACCTCGTTAGACGAGTTCGACTCCATTAATTAGCCTTTTTTTTTTTAATCAACGGCGATCGAAATTCATGTTTTTTATACGTGTATATGTATGGAACGAGTCAACTAAAGTTCTCGAATATGATATTCCAGCTTGTTTAGAAAGCTAGAGTAAATTTGTAAAGTTTATTACATTGTTCCATCTTCGACAAATTTTAACAAGGTATACATTTGATATAAAAACGTTAGATGACTCGGTTCGTAGCAACGTGGTCTGTTTTAAAGGCAGAGTTTTATTTATCAATCCTTACCTAAATTATCATCGTTGATGGAACGAGAAAAAGGTCGTGGACACACGCTCGAATCGACGTAAATTCATAAAATCGATCGATTGGAGAGTTCGAGCGAAATGAAAATAACACTTTGCTCGGATCACCGTTTCGGTAAAACTATTTTTGGCAGGAGAGAGAGAGATGGTCTACATGTTCAGAGTGTCCTCTCTCTCTCGGAGACTTTTCCTGTCCGTACGACGTTTCCTATAAACACCCGGACACGGGTGTTTGGCCGGTGTGAAAAATTGCTCGATCGAAAACCATACCGAGCGTGAAGGGTTAAATTTATAAGGACCGAGGCACGATCGTTCTCTACCGTTAGCTAGCAACTATCGGCAGAATTTAGCGACGTGTAAAATGAAAAGATCGAAGATAACGCTCGTACAAAAATAATCCTGAGAAAGGTTAAAAGTAACTCCTAGTACAATAGCCCCTGGAATTCGATTCAATATCTTTCGTGCCTATTTCTGCTCCACGTTTTTTAAATAATTCATTTAGAACGAAATGAGAAATGACAGGGAAGATTGTAAATGTAAAACGAACGTTAAAATCGGTAGGACGAATCCTCTTCTAATTGGTAACGCGTTATCGTTCATTTAAACGATTAAAAAACTAGAAAAGAGGGAGAAATTTATCGGAATTCGAACGGTTTTAATTTCGTCTAGTGTGAAATACCCTAGAATGTAAATCGAGTGCAGGGAAATGGCAGAAATGAATTTGGCAGAAGGGTAAAAGTAACTGACTCGAGTTCTTTATAGCTCTGAAACAAATGGAACTGTTTTGTTCTTTTTCCAGTCACCGGATTTGATAGCACACTTCTTTTTGGGGATAAAGGAAAGCATAGAATTATGTGGATCATTCATTACGTGGACATTGAGTCGATATTAATTGTAGAAATTGATGGACGAAAAATTTAAATACCAAGATAAACGAAATCTTTTAGTTGTTTCATTCTAACGTATGATATTCATTCGAAGTGTCTATAAAAGGCCGCAACTCTTGTAACCTCCCTCACGCTCGTTTAGATTCGAAGAAGATATCTTCTCTCTACGTTCGTAGAAGGATCCCTTGAAAAATATCTCAACGGTGGCTATGCGATATCCTCGCGAACTCTTGATTAATCTCATTGCGTGTGCTCTTATAAACGATAAGTATTATTAGTCTGGCTATATTAGAACGAATGTAGGTATTAGACCACTGGAACCACTAATGTGCCCGCTAACGGTATGATTTAGGTACCTGCTGTGTTCGAGTAACCTATTAATCTAGCATTCAATTTTTTTCAACGTGTTATAATAATAAATCATACATAACTATCGTTTGACGTTATGTAAATGTTTAAATTACATCACCCATGTGATCTTTCATATTTTTCTCGACGGGCCGTCGTCTCTCTCTTGGACAACGACGTTTAACACATAATCAACGGATGTAATCCTCAGCCTTGTATAAGAATGACGCGTAAGAGACGATTATATGAACAAAAAAGACACATCCGAGGTACTCACCGCAATGGTTCTCGTCCTCGCCGTTACGACAGTCATCTACGCCGTTGCACCTTTTTTCGATACTCAGACAAGTGCCGTCTATGCAACGGAATTGATCGCTGCTGCAAGTCGTCACTGAAAAAATATAGAAAGAGAATTTTAATTCGTTAGTTAAATTATTTTTTTAATAACCATTAAAAATATATAATTGATTGTAATGAATTATATAATTACAAATTAATTATATGTCATTATTTTTGCAATTTACAGTGGATTCTAATTATTTAAGGCACATTAGGACTAACGTCCTTTGACCTGATTTCTTTCTGAAGTCCTATTCTTTAAAATCCATTGCATAATAATAATAATAAAATATGTACAAATGGTAAGAATTGAATTATTGTTTCTAATATAATATATTCATTGGCAGCTACCTCATATAAATACTAAGAAATTGTAATTAAAAAGGGAAGTATGAAACAAACAAGAAAAATAAAGAAAAAAAAATAGAAATTATACCAGTGCAATTATACTCGTCGGAACGATCGTCACAATCGTTACGTCCGTCACACCTCGACATCTTGCTGACACATGTGCCACTGGCACATTCGAATTCGTCCTCTCGGCATCTTGCTATATACACGTATTCATGCGTTTGAAAAAAAAACAAAGAAAAAAAGAAATATAAGTAAAAGGAAATAAGTGGTTTAACAAATATAAATAAAAAAAAAAAAACATTCAATATATCATTATAGCGACTTAGAGATTATTCGTTATAGTGGTCTACGTTTATCATATTTATTTCATATAAATATATAATTTATATGACTTCTACACGAGAAACGACAAAATCTCATTCACAGAAATCGACTCATCGCTCAATTCCGACAGAAATTCGATAAAGCTATAAAGATATACAGTAAGAATCCAATAATTTCGAGCTCATGGGACTGAACTTTCTTGGAACTCGGAATTATGTTCTTCTTCCAGTTGACGGCTAACTGGTAATAAGAGACAAACATATATTTTTTCTCATGTTCCTAAATTCTCAGGGTAGGGATAGACACGACCTAACAAATAAGCCAAACATGACCTCAAAAAATATATCACGTGCTAACAAGATTAATATCTTAAATAACAGAATTATTATAGTTTATAGATAATATTATATTCATTATTAATAACGCTCGTTGTCCGTCGTACTCTAATCCCACTTTGACGATCAGCTGTTATATTCTATCTTTCTCTCTCTTTCTATGTTAGAGAGAGAGAGAGAATTACGAATAACGAGGGAAAATTGTAATTTTTTTATCAGATTTTGACTTCGTATCTACTGAAATGCAGGTAGACGACTGGAAAGAGTTTTACCAAAGTGTCAGATCGCGCGATATCGACGTTGTACGAGAGAACGGATTAACCAGATTAGTTTTCTTCGCTAAGAAGTAACACGACGTAACGTTCACCCGTTTCGTTTCGTCTTAACGCGAATATCCGAGATGTATATATCCTCATCGAGGAAACGACGCTCCACGCTCGAGGAAGTTTCCTTTTTCCGATCCGCGCCTCCGGCACGTTAATTAGGGTCCTTCAACGATTATAACGAAGTCGAAGTCGTTGAGAAGCGTCGGCTCGCCGAGAGATTATTCGCACGATCGCCGGCCATTAAGAGTTCGGGAGTATGCCGGAATTTTCTTTTTAACGGTGTACTCACGGTAAAGTGAATGAGTGGGTCCGAGAAAAAGAGGAATGGGGTAGAGTGAATAAGAAAAAAAAAAAAAGACGCATTGGAGGTACTCCTGCATAAAATAACGATAGAATCATAATTCAAACGTTAAATTCCTCCGAATTCGTTAAATCGAGTAAATATTCGATACGAATTGAATTATTTAATTATTACGTAGACCGTTCCCTTTTCGTATTTCTTTGAGACAAGAATAAATAACAAGGAGAACAAGTTCTACTATCCTCGCGTGAAATTCTGACGTTAAGTAGTATAGTAAATAATATCTCGTACTCATGTTGATACAATTTTCCTCGTCCTTTCCGTCGGAACAATCCTTATATCCGTCGCAGCGACGAGAAAGGTGCACACAGTAACCGGGCGAGCATTCGAATTGGTCTTTCTTGCAGGCTGTAAGAATGATTGTTAAAAGGAGAAAATCGTTCTAAAACTGTGAAGATCGAGAGAACGCGATGATTCCAGGAACGTTGATCGACGAGAAAGAAGAATAAGGGAAAGAGATATAAGACACGAAGAGAAAGAATGAACGATAAACACATTTGAACACAGAGAGAAACATCGAAAATCCCACACGTAGCTAAATTCCCGTTCTAATTTTTTTTCTAATAACATCACAATAGAAATAAATAGAGAATGAAAGAACATAGAAAATGTGATCGATATAAAATGAAACCACAGAAGCGTTTACGATAATCTAACGTGTTTAAAGCAACGATACACCGATCCAACACTTTTCTACAACCCTTGTAACGTTGAACAGCGATTAGAAGTGATTAGGATCCGATCGTTAGGTCCAACCTACAGCGTTAACACGAGTAGTCATCATCGATCGTGAAAATCGTAGTTACGACGACGTCAAAGCGAATACGACGACTAGCGTTTGTTGAAGATAACGAACGGGCAGAGGTAAGTGAAAGGATGCGTTTAAAATGACGAAAGAAATGCGCGAAGAGGAAATTAGTCGACGGTGAAGAAGCACGTGAAACGCGTTAAGCGACTGAAGTGTGTGTGTGTGTGCGGCTATTAATTAACACGCACTCGAGGAACATTTCGTAGAAAGGGATTAAACACGAACGAAGAGTTACGATTCGGTCGACGCACCTTACCTCGTTTCTAATTTACGCTCGGCAATTAGCTAATTATCGAAGATGAACGAGACGGTTGAAAGAAGGCTTCCTTCGATGGCACGTTCATCTCGAATGGCACGATCACAGGAAACGATACCGACATTTTTATGAGAATTCGATAGGATATTTTCCAACTGTCCTAACTATGTCTTCTGATGAGTAATAATGAATCAAATGTCACGAAGTTTGACATTTCTTTATAAAATTCTATAACAGTGATGGCAAACCGTTTTAAGAAGTGGGTCAAATTTTCTTAATTATTCTTTTTTTTTAATACTAGTGGCGTCACTTGGAAATATTTTTTTTTATAAATGTGACATTAGATATTTATACTTTAATTTGTTAATATTCTCGATCGTCTGTTCTCTCTTTTATGATATAAAAAATAAGTTTATGACAATTTACGCGTGACTCATTTTAGAAGCTTTCGTTGGTCAGTGTCTGACCCACGGGTCATAAGTTTGCCACCACTGTTCTATAGGTTTTACAGAATCCAAGCTGACATAACGTACACAGACATAATTCACAAGGTATGACTGCTATCGAAAAATGACCAAATGACAAACACAAAGTATCACATAGACAATTCCCAGAGAAATATTTATATACTTACGTACACGTTCTATTCTAAACATTGTATTAGAATACAAAGCAGGGTTAGGGTCAGTGATCCTTGGTAGGCAAATCATGGAAAAAAGAATTCACGCGAGACGCTTCGATACGCGAACGCAAATTAAAAACTCTCTCGGAACATTTCCAAACTCCCCCGGCCTTCCTTCTTGGGTCATACACCGGTGGAATTCTTAATACCGAAATGGGATCTTCGTTCTCTACGTGTGCTGCAAGTTGCATACTCACGATCGAGAAATATTTCTTCGTCACTGTCGTATCACATTGCGTTTTAATTTACCGCGCGGGCTTTTTCGTATAGCGTGAAATGCAGAAATCGATGGGCGCTCATGTGAAATATAAAACGGTATCGCGTTAGATGCTAATACCAGTGGGTGGTTAATGAAAATCCTCTCCATCGATTCGGCCTGATTATTATCCCTATTTATGCATCATCTTTCGAACGTTTACATTCGACGGGTCATCGTCATCGAACTTTTCAACGTCGTAATCGATATCCACATTTTACCTAGTTACAATATTTCGTGCACTATAATACATACAGGGTGTCCAGCTTCAACTAACACGCTGAGAAACTACAGGTGCAGAACTATGGTCAAAAAGTCGAATAAAATTTTACGAAATTCGACTTACTTAACGAGTTTTTAACTAACAAAGATGAACTAATCATGAAGAGTAGAAGCGATAGCTGATTAAAGACATCCCACTTGTAGGTTATACTAGGCGTGGATCAATGATAAAATATATGTTTGGCGTTCATTCAGGTCGTTTTTGAAAAATTGTTGATTAGTACAAAGTTTACATTTAGAAAAAGTAATAATAAAGCAACATACGAGTTAGGAAGATGGATGTACCAAAGTTAAAAGTGAATTATTTCATCATCCAACGTTTCGGCCATATGTTCATGGCCCTCTTCAAAGGAGCAAAACCAAATACAATTAATCTAACAGTACATCATTCTTAATTAAATTATGATATTATGACATAAATCGGGCTATTAAAAACATATTGAAGAATGATGTTAAAAATGTAGAATTAATAATGTAAAATCACAAGGCAATATAGGTGTTACGTGCCATTTTCAGTATGAACTCCACGACGTTCTTCTCACTAAGAGGTACAATACGCGAGTGAGGATGAAATAATTCACTTTTAACTTTGGTACATCCATCTTCCTAACTCGTATGTTGCTTTATTATTACTTTTTCTAAATGTAAACTTTGTACTAATCAAAAATTTTTCAAAAACGACCTGAATGAACGCCAAACATATATTTTATCATTGATTAACATTTCTCGGTCGAAATATTACATTTAAATCCTTTTATACTAGGCGTGGTACGAGGCGATAGAAGTAGAATTTCACGAAAACCAACAAGTGGGATGTTTTTGATCGTCGATCAGTTCTGCTCTCCATGATTGGCCCATCTTTGTTAGTTAATAACTCGTTAACTAAGCTGAATTTCGTAAAAGTTTATTCGACTTGAGTCGAAAAGCTGGACACCCTGTATATCCTCGTGGATCTGATAGAGTTATAAACCCAGGTGGTAAAGCCATAAAGGGTATCGCGAAATAAATAATATGCTAATAAACAATATTCCGTGTTCTAAAATATTGAGGTAGGTATCTCGTATACCGTGGATCTAAATTAACATTGTGATGTTTTAAAATTTATCGTAAACTAAATGAGAAATATTTGTTATCTATATGTTGTAAAGTCAGAATTTTTGGACGTTTAACTCGAATTTATTTGATCCATTGACAATATTATCGAAAAGTTAGGAAAGATGGTATATCTGTCACGAGGTAATACATCGTACGTACCTATATACATATGTTAAAAAAAAAGCAGAGAGAAAGAGTGGGAAAAAATGGAAGGCACTAAAACGTGGCTAATACAATCGCAGCTTGGTAGATTCGATTGTGGGCGCGGAATATACGACTTGGCTCGGTTGGTACCACTCATCCGTTAGCAATCGAGTTATCATTTAAAACGATTTGTCGGGGAACGCGTAGCCGCGGGTCTACGTGCTTCTCGATTACGATCCATGAATTTCAATCGTTTTCGGAACGCCTATACGAAAGCTACAATATGGAAAAGTTTCGTGTCCGATATTCGAGGACCTTGACTTTCGAGAAAGAGTCGTGACAATTTCTGATCCTTTGTACTCCATGTCGAGTCAGACCCGAAATAAGAGTTATATTTAAATTTCGTAGAAATATCTCTATTACTCAAAATGGAAAATAATTTAAAGTCATCATTAAATATTTTTGAGTAATAGATTTTGAAAATCTATTGAAAATTTATTACTCGCAAATATTTAATGATGATTTTAAATTATTTTCCATTTTGAGTAATAGAGATATTTCTACGAAATTTAAATATAACTCTTATTTCGGGTCTCTGGTCTGACTCGACATGATCAATTTTAAAGATAATACTATATCGAATGTTCCTCGACGCTCAATGTTTTTTTGTACTCGCAGATTTGTCTCCAATTCACCTATCAGCAACACAAACATATTTTTTTTCACAATGTAGATAGTGATATATTACTTGGAATAATGCAATATTGGAAATATGTCGCCGAGTGCAAAGGGTTAAAAATACGTCTTTCGCATATTTGACGAGTCTATGTCATAAAAAATAAATTGATTCTCCTTTTTCACCTTTTTTAGTTATTATTTCTTTCAATTTCGTTTTTGTACATTCTTTTTAATATCATGAACAACAAAAAGAGAGTCAAGTTCGATAGATCGATCCTCCACGTTCTCGCTTCTCCTCGTAGAATGCTCCTTTTCACGTTCGTCGCGAATCCGAATTGGATTAAAGCGGTGAAAATGCGAAATTCCTCGACAGGGCCGATGGAAAGGGCCGAGCGCGTTCGGTCGGCGCGACCAGTGGAGATTAACGTCGGATTAAAATTGCGGCCGGTTATTAGGGCGGCTTAATAAACGGGAGTAAATCTCGTTCGGCAAGGGCCCGGATTTGCTGTAGTTGAGGGAGGAAGGTGAGGGGTTGTGGGTGGTAGGAGGGCAGGTAGAAAGAGAATATTTTTTCCTTTTTTATGTCTCTCTCTATTTTTACACAGCACCGCGATTCGTGCCAATCATCGACAGGTAAATTGCTAACGAACCATCAAATGAATTAAAAATGGAAGAGAGAAAGAGAAAAAGAGAGAGAGAGAGAGAAAGGTTGATGGACTTTTGCATCGATATACATGTACTATTATTATCATTTTCGTATACCTACGTTGCTTTCCAAAAGTTTGTCCCGTGTGCAAATCCTTCATTAATGCGACGGATTTGTTCGCCGCGTAATATCGTGCGATACCGCGACGTGTTACGAGAAAGTCACTTCTATTGGTGTGCGGTTGTACGAGTCTCTAACCTCCTGAGTTCCAGACATACTTGTTTTTAAATTTCCTTTTTAAACTCTTGTGGCAGACTAATTGACAATGATTTAATATGGAAAAAAATAATTAAAAAAATCAGGCACCCGAAAATCTGAAAACCTCGCTATGTCCTACTCAAAGAACAAATAAATGTTACTAACATGTCGTTTGAACAAATTTCTTACGTAGTATGCATAGTACCAAAGAACTCAGAAGATTAAACGAAATGAGTAGTGTAAGAGTAGTAATAGAAGTCTATCAAAAGTAGACTCTAAAAATCGATCGGACGTTTACGAGTCCCTAATCTCAATCTGGTGTACAAGAGGGCAAGAAAATAGGTGAAAGATCAAGGGACAACGGTATAAACTAGAAGAGGGGGGTGGTTAAAGACTCTCTCTCGATGGTCAGCCACGCAGGTTGAACGTGCGAGCGGAAGTGGTCGACATGGTCGCCGGCGTGCCACGACAAAAGACGCCGGAAATAATAAGGCTGCCCTGATATGGTAGAGAAAGGGTAGAAAACGTTGTACGATGGTGTATGATGGTATAGAGAGAAACGAGACGGTGAAAGAAAGAAGAAGAATAAGAAAGGGGAAGTTAAAAGGGAGGAGGGAAAGGATAGGTCGACGATGCACGAGTGCAACGGCCTCGACTACCAGACCACCTACAATTTCGAGCAACCCCTTTCGAAGTAAACTCTCTCTCTCTCTCTTCAACGTTACGCGAGCACGCCATCGCCATTGTCACAGCTATTATAATTATTGTCGAGCTCATCGTAATGCCTCACGAGGTCCTCGGTTTCTACCCGATTAGTTCCACCGCATGCGAACGAGCCGACTCGTAAATATTATTTTCTTCCGTTTTGATGTACACGGTAAAGCACCTGACATGCTCCCTTTTGCATAACTTTTCAATCATGTGTTCTAGAGAAGATCGTTGTATACGAAAGTTTAATAGTTTCACGAAGGATGTTACGAAGGTAATTTATCAATTTAGATCATTCAAGCACGTTATTTTGTATTGAAAAGTTTTAGAAAGAAAAAAAATGTATTCCGATAGTTGTTTAGTCCTTCTTTAACTCTGTTTAAGTATTTTGGTCGGGGGTAATCTGCCTTCGAAAGTAGGAAGATTAGAAAATACGATTCTATAATTATCGAAACACCAACGATATGACGATGAAAATAAAAGAGAACATTAACCCCTTGCCTTATAATATCGTGTGAGACTCGTGATGCAGATGTTACGACAAACATGTAAAGCACGAGTTGTACATGATTCAATTTTAATGAATTTATTTTTTGGAATTTATTAGCATTCGTTGGTCTTTGTTTAGGCGAATTTGCGAACTGTATTGCAAAAAAATCATAAGGCAAGGGGTTAAATCAGAAGGTTTGTGATAAAATTATTGTATAGTGTTACTAAACATAACACTGTAATAACAAGGAGAAGTTGAATGAAATATTTTTCGAGCCACGAATACCATAGTAGCGAATATCAGCGAATCCATAGAAAACATTTAACCTGAACACGATAAAATTTCGATATGTTAGTCCGCAAATTTGACGCTTATTAAAATTCGATAGAGATTAAATTATTTATCCTAACGAAACGAGGTCACCGAAACTTCTGACCCATATAGTATCCCTTCCATTTTTGTCCTATCTTTTAAATATTTATATAAAATTAAACCACATCTCGAGGAGTATGACCAATTGGGAAGTAAAGATATGGTTCGAACTACCGGAAATATCTGCCGAGTGGGAAAGTTCGTCGTTAGCTTAAACGAGCGAACGGTATTTCTCGTTTACAAATACCGTCTACGTACATGTACGTGCATACAAAAGCATAACATGGACGATACGCGTACGTATGTATCCACACATACGCATAACGTGCATGTCCGATGATTTACGTGCGCTTTTCGAGCCGGTTTGACATTTCTCGCGCGTTTGTCCGAGCATATAGCAACGTATACGTGGATATAAACGCTTTCGTGCGAGCGGACATTAAAATATTATTGGTGTACTCGTCCCTGGGAGGTCACGGGAGCCCATAACGACGACGACTATGGGCGGAGAAGGAGCGATTAGCGCAATTACGGTCCCCGCCGTTGCGTTACCGGTATATCTCGTCGAAAAAAGATCGATAACGCGCACGTACGTCGAATTGGCGATACCTCTTCATTTAAATATACTGTATTATATATACGGGGTGGTCCACTTAAATATCTTTAGTCGCTTGTAGCTCGATGACCTTGAAAATTTCGAAAAAAACGATCTTAACACTAGATTTAGGGACTGAGCCAATTTGACTCATTAAAAATTTGATTACTATATATTTATGCAACTTTACAATTATTTAAAAAAAATCTTACGTGGCTTTTTAGTTAAGTAATGAAATATATGTAAATGTTCATTCCTCTTCTTTTCTTTCCTCTTTATATTCTTCTTTTTTTACTTAAGTAAAAATAGGTATACATAAACAACATCCGTAAATCTAGTGTTAAGAAAAAAATGACACAAGCATTCGACTTCTGATACCATTTACATTGCAATAAAAATATTTCTTATGTAATAACTAGACTGCATATATTTATGCAAATGCATATTTTTCTTATTGCGTATGTTTTTCTAATTTTACATATAATACTAATCATTGAATATGTTACATATATTCTTTATATTTTACATATTTTTATGAAGCTATCAGTTCTATTTGCAATATTTGATGAATCATGAATTACAATTCATTTGCATAAATATCCGCAGTCTAGTAATAACAAATAGAGAAGATATTAAGGTTGCTACATTTACGTGGAACACCCTGTATATATCTATAACCAGATGCAAGCGCGATTTATAAGAAAGAAATTTAAGGCAGATATACAGGTCACACCACAAACGTATATAAGCACACAATTATACTGGCGATGAAAAATAGAATAATTTTTTTGTTTCGATGAATGGCATTATAGTGGAGTGATATTGTTAGGACAAACAATGTGGTTGCCAAGCGACATATTACGTATGTCCAGATATAGTACAAAGCGCTTTTATACGGAGCCATTAAATAATATAGCATAAAAACACGACGATCTGCGTACTTTTTTATTTAATATTTTAAATAAACGCGGGAGAACGACGTGTGACTGTATTATATGCGAATTTCTATGGAAAAAAAAAAATATTGTATCTACGGCACAAGTGAATTTGCGATAACGATTATAAGAAAAAGCTTGATCGATGGAAATCAATACTCACGACAACCGTGCTCGTCCGATCTGTCTCGACAATCCGACACACCGTCGCAATGCTTGCTTCTATCGATGCACTCTCCGTTCCTGCATTTGAACTGACTTGACGTGCATGCTGCAAATATAAAAAAAAAAATTATTCGTAATGGATTTACTTGTTTTAAAGTCATACGTTATTCTTTATGGTAATTGCGTTAATAAATCATTTTAATTAGTGTGAGAAGAATAAATATAATATATGGATTAATCAAAATAAATGGATTCGGTATACTCATATGACTTAATGTATGGTTTAATTATAGAACTTAATAAATTATTTCATTAGATATGGAACGTTAATTAAACCATCATGTATTATAAAGAATAAAATTTGAGTATCACAATAACGAATTCAGAAAAGTTTCTAGCGTTAGTTTAATATCATTTTACATTACGAAGGAATTTACTACACTCTCGGTAATCTAACTGCTTTAAAAAAAATATTGAAATTACTTGCTGTGTATTTTTTTAAACATGAAAAAAAAATATATTAAAATGTTTTATAACTTGCAGCATTCGAGAGAAAGAGGATATTTCATAGAACAATAAATCTCAAGTTGCATACCTTAGCGGAAGGCAAGTAAACGTAGGTAAGAACGTGCTATTGACTTCTTTCGGATAACCGATCGCGTTTTATCGCATTCCGAAGTCCTTTTGGTAAAGGGAGAAAGATCGTAGGTTTACCAATCTACTTGAACGTGAGTTCAACGTCAGGGAAGTGTGAGAACGATCTTACGACGATCGGTATTTAATATAAGTTCTAAGAAGATCCACGAAGAGTCGGATAAGATTTCAAAGGGCGCAAAGCACTGAGATGCCGGTAATATGATCTCGTTTCAAGAAAAACAAAAAGAGGGAGATCGCGGCGACTTCACTCGTCTCTCGTTATTACACGCACGTGTTTTTTATTTCTCTTTCACAAATTTCATAATTTCTACGTTTTTCCTTGCGTTTTTTATTATCTTATTACACTTCTGTTCTTTTATTATTATCACGTTTTTAAATATATTATATTTATCTCGTCGTAGGTATATTTCACCTAGATTGTCTAAATAACGAATTATATTTTTTAAACATTTTGTCTATATTCTGTATCAAGAAAATCAGAGATGCACTGCTTCGCCATAACAATATTAACACTGATATCTTTTAAAATCCTTTCTGAACAACCTCAAAAAGACATACTACACCGCAAGAAAGAGAAATTATAACGTGTCATTGATAAACATTTTATCTCGCAAGCCATGTCCTCGTCATAAACATATCACATTATAAGGCATAAAATGTAATCGAACTATACCTCTTAGCTGCTTAGAATCCCTATAAAGAGCTCCAATGTCACTAGTCCCCCCTATCTTTTTATTCCTGCACGAACATTCGACACTCCCTCTCTCTCTTTTTGCAACTCTCAACGTTTCCCACCCTCGCGATTACCCTTTTCAACCATCCGTTTCGAAGCATTGGAAGCTAAACAGAGCGCAGGTCACGTCTAAAGTTACGTTGTCATTTAAAACAAAGCGAGTCGAGAGGATCGACTTTCGCTCGATCTACGAGACACACACGGGAGGGGTTGTCCTCGTGAAATTCTCCGTTACGTTGACCCTATCCCTCTTTTACTTATCAGATTTAACCCCTTGACGTACGATTTAATTAAAAGTCATTTCTCTATATTCCATACTATTTCGGTTTCTGTCGTACCGCGAGCGCAGTTATCGCAAACAATGCATTTTCATTTATACAGCGAAAATAATACAATAAAAAGTCCGACACGCGACGACAGTCGATCTCTTTCTTAAAATTTCAAAAACCAACCGAGAAACGAGTTCATTTATTTCCCAACGAGAATGTAGAACTCCGTATGATGCACACGTACTAAATATAAACGCGTTTATCGACAGAACCAAACTTTGTGTTCCAGCTGGAACAGGAGCCGAGATCGCGGTCAAATATAAACTGTCGTGCCATGAAATATTGAAATAGCACTCGATCGAGCTAATTAATGACATAGACTATACGATACTATTTAATAAGACGTGAAAGTAGCGACTAACGATGATAAGATCGATGATTTACAAAAATTAGCATTTATTGGGAACGAGACGGAAGGAAGAGAGGCGCTCGTTTGGGGATGAAAATGGATGCATGTTGTGGCTAGGTGCGTGAAAGAAGGTGGGTCGTACGGTTAGAGAGGGGTAGTGAGAGTTTTGGACGAGAGTATGGATGGAAGTAGGGGGGGAGGGAGGGAGGTAACGTTGCGGCTAGCTGCCTGAAAGGTATGCTTTGACACGAGAAACTGCGACTCGATGACACTCCACTCTCGGCACGAGCGTCCGAAATCCAAGTACCGTTAGAGAGAGAAGGATAAAGGGAATATATATGTGTGTGTGTGTGTGGGAGAGAGAAAGAAAGAGAGAGACAGGTGACAACCCCTAAAGCCTACCCGATCGTGCCTCGTGGGTTTCTCGTTACAACGTACACCCATGGAAACGGATCAGCCGCTTTCGATAATCTCGAAAGTACCTCGAAAGCGAGTATCAAAGATATTCTCACTCAAGCTGCGTTATTCCTATTTCGTCGCTTGCCTTTCATCGATAGGAGAATACGATTAGAGAATAACACCAATTTTTTAACTTTGGAACGTTCGTGGAGCGATGTAACGATATTAGGATTGTTTGATAAGTTTGTCGTAATTTTTAATCGATGTTAGAGTGAGCCAATAATGTAGAGAATTTCTTTTAATATTTGATGTAGCAATATTCTCGAGTATTTTGCATCACTACCTTAACAATAGTGTGTCGTTCCAAGAGTGAATGACCGGATAAAATCGAATGACCCAATGAAAGCTGTTCGAAAAAAGAATAACAGGAATCTATGCGAGTACGGATCGATAAAGTATAACATTTCGGTATCGAAAAGATTAAATGCAGATTACGATCGGATAAATATTTGTTCTTTCGAATTCCGCTCAATAATCTACTCTTGGAAGTGAATCGTGAGATCGAGACTTATGAATGGATGTTTATGTCCTCGTGTCATTCATTATCAGTGATCGTTTCATGCTTATTATCATGTACATAAGTTTAAACAGGTTGATTTGATTCACCGACACACGTTTGTCTTATTATGTGTTATACGTGTATGTGATACTAAGTAGATACATGAACCTGTAGACAATTGTTTTATTAAATGTTAACTAAGAAACTCTTGGAACGTTCGAGTACAAATAGATTTAACCGTACGACTACGACATTGGAAACCTCGCGTGAGAGGTATCGTTTTTTTCCTAAAATGACAGTATAGGAGAACCCGACGGAGCAGCTCGATTGTTATTTACGCAAAAAAAAGAATAGGAACACGGTGAACCACATAGAAACGTTTGTGTAGCTTCTCGATTCACTAAAAGAGGATGTCGACAAAAATAAATGTCAGATATTTTCATTGTAAATAAAAGTTTTGTCATTTTTGTAAAACTTCTTGTAATCTGTGATTAAAATTAACCGAGATACCAGTGGCTACATATATGTTTAATTTTAAGGTCTTTTGGTTTTCTAATAAATAAACTTGTTAGAAACGTAAATATTAACACATCTGTAGCAGATAAATCCGAAGAAATTGGTAAAGTGATATTCTTGGCGCATTAGCGATTTCTACGGAGAACAAATTTAAACTAATTTCTTACATTCGCATAAATTGACACACAGTCTAAAATCCAAATCAATTTCATCTTCTTCCGAGCCATTACTAAATAAAATACTAAAAACGATTGTCATTCACAGGCACAACGTGTCACTATCTTCTGAGTAATAGCTATCCAAAGAATCATCATTCCTTCAAGAATGATCTGCTGACTTATCAGCGTATATTTTGTTTTCATCGTTTTTATGATCACTGACATCCTTTTCTTCGAGAAGTCGAAGCATGTACTGCTACTCGCGACGTTATAACTCGTCTGCCGAACGTAAACAAACAGAGGACGAGGTAACTCGTCTCCCATCGACAAGGTGTTAAGTGTTTCAAACTTGAATTCATTTGTTCCGGCCTTAGAATGGGGTATTTAAATAAAAAAAAGCATCCTTTAATTAAGTAATTCAATATTTTTCTCTAAAATAATAAAGTTTAAATGCGATGTTTTACCTTCGACCCTTATATTCTTTACTGAGTTTGGGACAAGTAAGACCGAAAAAGTGCACTCGATACTCATAATGTTGGTAAAAATTTAATCATGACGTCAAAGCAGTCGACCGTCTTCACTGCAGGTACGTAAAATAGATGCATGCGAAAGTTTTCTACGGCTTTTGTTACTCGCGACGGAACTAGACGGCGCGAGCGGACGAAGCGCTTTCGGGTCACCGTAGTCTCGAAAGTCCATGTTTACAATATACATTTTTATGACTAGGATTTTTTTATGTTTCTTAATCTTAACGGGTTCAAAGTTAAAAAGTTCGCGAAATTGCATGCACCTCGATAGCACGTTGTCACGTTGACTCTTCCATGAGTTTGTTGGTACGTGAGTAACGAAAAACTATTTCTTTATTTTAGTTTTTTTCTAGTTCTTCCCCGAGAGATAGCAATTAATTCGATAGGCACGAAAGTTTAAGATAATAAATACGAATGGTGACAATGCTCGATGATAACTCGTAAAGATCATTTTAAATGTTATTTGGAATATTAAACACAAATAAATGTGATTAATTTTTGATATTACGTTACGTCATAATTTCATTTCTTTTAAATTAATTAAGATAATATAGTAGCTTCGGTATAGTTTTCTCTATTTTGAATCTTCAAAGTTTCCCATTAATGGGACGTATTTCCAGAAGTAATTAACCAGTAGTACAATTTCTCTCGTTAAATGTTACGAAACGTATCTAATTCCTTTATAATTATGCGCCATTAATTTGACACCGAATTTACTTGGTACCTCACCAATGATAGATATCGTTAGCTATCAATTGGAAGGAGAAGCATAAATAGAAATAAACGCAAACCCAATCTCACTCCTCGAAGAGTCATCGATAATATTTTAAATTACTCGATCCTTACTGTACGGACGTTTATTCAGCTACTGATATAAAAAATTAGATTATCTTTTTTAATTTTCAAAAAGTTACATGCCTGAGGAGATTAACGACCGAAGAATACAAAACTATTCTTTCTTTATGATAATTCCGCGCTTTGACCGACGTCTACCATCTTCGTCGGTCTCAGCGCATAATATACGCCTTTCGCTCCTTTCATTGTTTTATTTTATGGTTTTAATCAGCACGATGCAAAAAAGGGAACGTGTAGCTAGGTCACAGGTTCTTCTCGCGAAACCGTAGACGGGACGATGCGATGTCTATTATGTAGAATGATAACCACGACACAACGCTCTTGTATGAATGAAAACATGCAATATGCCATTACTCTGATTAAAAAACCTTCTTTTTAATATGATAGTTTAGTCTGATAAGTGTAAGCAAAAAGCATACGAATCGACAAGATAAAGAGATCTTTAAGTGCGTCGAAAAACAAATTATTTGAAAATAAAGAAACGATATTATTTAACATCGTTAAATAATATTAAATATTTCTTAAACCAAAACGTTAATATATAATATTTATATTTTTGCATCGAGTTATCGGAAATAGTCGAAATATGGTGAATCACGACTAACGGTTTCGTACAATAACGCTATCGCGAATAAAGTAGGCAAAGGTTGAGGGATAGCGTGTACGACGACATTGTTCACCAGCTAAGGATTTAATTGTACTTGGGTCTTGTTAAGACCAAGTTAAGAATGCGCAGAGTTTCGGTTGGACTAGTTTACGGTGTCACAGTCGGAGATTCTGTGTCAACGAGCGAACTGCGGAAGGCCGAGTGGATTGTTTCTTCTCTTCTCTTATCCACCAACGACTCATCCAGCTTGTCTCTGTGTATATTCCTATCTGTATATGTGTCTACTTTTCAGACGTATCGTAACGAGGACATTAATATCGCGTGCAACGGCCTGCGAGCGTTTACGAGCGGATCGTGGCTACCTGCCTTTGCTCTAGGAGTCGCTGGAAGATGCTGAGAAAATGTATGAAAAAAGAGAAGAAAAAGAAGGGAAAAAAAAAAAAAAGAAAAATTTCTCTCCAGTCTGCCGTCACAGAACGAATTTATTTCTCGACCACCACCACCACTGGTTACCCTCTTGAAAAATCTCTACTTTTTATATTGGATTATCAATGTACCGTACCAAGAGAGCTCTCTCTCTCTCTCGCGCGAAAAAGATTGCGATCATTCGGGATTAACGTTGCTGCATTCAAAGACAGAAAAGTGAGGGAGAGAGAGAGAAACATGTTTTCTCAGTTTCACGCGAATATACTTCAAAGATATTTTCCTTTCTCCTTCATCGTCTCTTTTTAAAAAATTTCTTTTTAAAGGTATACCTATATCTCGAAAGGTAGACGTCACGAAACGCGACCTTTGACTCTTCAAACCAAGATTTGTTGACGATAAGAAAATGTACTCGACATAAACGTTTGTTTCGATCGAGAATGAAAGGAGAGAAAGATAAGAAGCACGTGTGCGTACGAATTCGTATGATAAATTCCGTTTTGTTCGCGAGAGAAGATCGTCTATTTGGACAAAATTACACGATTCTTCGATAAATCGATCCATTCATGCGATAAGTCGAGAGCGTGGGTTTTAAATGGTACCTTTGCGATGAATCGTTACTACTATGTCTAATTTCAATAATGTTGCATGGTAATCGTTTAACCCACGAGAGAAAATGATTAGATCCTTGGGACGAATTTATCTCGTGAAAGATAAATTGTTTGCAAAAAGACGAGAAACATCTCCCTTGTGCGCTCGTTAGTTAATCGACACAATGACGTTTATCTCGCATCGCGTAATTGAACGAGAGATTGACAAACGTCCCTCTCTTTTTGTCTTTACTTTTCTATTCAGTCATCGTTCATTCGTGATTATTACTGTCATCCATATATACCTCCGAAATGAAAGGTCCGTTAATAGACATCGCCGTTTCCTTCACGATGATTTAATAATGCTCGACGTTAACGCGGTCTAAAAATCGATTCTAGGTCGACGTGCATCCAAATATTTTTGTTCATTTTGTTACATCTTCTTCGCGTACATATATGAGTAGAATAATAATAATCCGAGTGTACCATATTCATGAAAAGGCTATGCTATTCGTTTACAGGAAACGCGATATTTGTATTATTTACTGAAATGTAGTGTCTGCCATATTTCAAAGAGTCATTTCCCCCCTCTATATAGAATGGTTAAAGCTAGCAAATATTAAAAATAAATTAATTTTATTATTTATATCTTCAATTATTCCAATGAAAAATTCTAAAATGACGCTATCCATTAAAACGTTAACGATTACCAACGAACGACTAATTCTATCCTAAAATCCCATAGACACGAACCAACCATTCTTTACCAAAAAACATTGAACAGATGCTGCATTGCAACACGTAAGCTCGTAATCATTCACCCCGTGATTCCTTTCCAAAAATATTTATAATACCAATCTTAGAATTAATCAAATATTGGCATAAGGAGATAAAATAAACTACGAATAACTTGATAAAAACAGATCAGGTTTAGATGTCTGTAAGATTTGAATAAGACTTTGGGCTGTCATAAAATGTCAAAGGAGAGATGTCGATATTTAAGGAAAACTAAAATGACTTAACCTTTTCAGACATCTCGCTCTCTTACTCCCACGCGCACACATAAAAATATACCCTCGAAAAATGTACTTCGTCTAACAAAAATATTTTCGGCGTAAAGGGGACGTGCTCTTACACGCTGGCGTTCTCAACGATGCGTGATACACGTCGACGTACACAAGATACTTGCAGCGCTCGAGTTACGAAAAAGAGAGAGAGAGAGAGAAGATACGCGCGCATATATCAAGACGCGAAGAAAAACGTGGGCTACGATATAAAGCTGAGGATATTAGCATGACAAGCAAGGAGCATCAAATTGCTGGACCTAAAAGCCGCGCGCGCGTCGCTGCCGGCGGCCCCTCTGCTAAATCGTCCGTGCCGCTTCTAATGGACTACCGACGGAAAAACTTTTGACCTCCTCGACTTTCTTCCTCCATCTCGCTTTTCTACTAACTCCCCAACATCTCTCTCTCTTCCGGACAGCCGCAGGCCCGATTTCAGGATGTCTTTGACTCAGCCAACGAATATTAGTCGACTATGAGACATTTACGAAATTTACGGTAATAAAAATGATGTGGCACGTGGACGCTTTTAAATTTTCCAAGATTGATAAACACAATGGCGATACGCTTTTGTGCGAGATACTTTTAGCAGTCTTTTCACTTAACAAATTTTGTCTTGGAACTTAAAGGTGATTTTTAAAAAAACTGTTATATATTATATGAATGTTAAGTTAGGATTAATTAACCTGTCAAGAGTGATAATTTTATGGACGTTAATATAAATTATTTGGAATAATCTTAATGAAATCATCGTCTGTCGTTCTTTATATTAGAAATCGAAACAGTTTTCGACGATATCTTTTTATATAAAAACCATAGACCGTTGGCACGGAAGCGGTCAACGGCATTTCCGCCAACGGCAGAGCCAGCTTGGTTAACATTATTGTCACATAAATGGTGGCGGTAATCGTTTTATAAAAATTAACATCGATTTTATAAGCGAATTTGCATGAAAAATCCACACGCTCGGTATGCGGCAACGAACGCGTATATGACATGCTGCTTCGTATATGTAACAAAGCGTGCAAGTATACGTGTGTATAGATACGCTATCGTACACGTAGCTACAGATGGATTTGCGCATATCACGTCAAAAAAAAAATCATCATCAAAGAAAAAAAGGGGACAATTTTTTTTTAGCTTGTATTATTTTTCGAAGTAACGAGAAACTATTAGAGAAATTTGAGGGAAAAAAATGCGGGGAAAAAGGATTTTAGGACGTAATGACATTAAGAAAACTTTCCTCGATATTTCGAACTCATTCGATATTTAACCTATGCCTCTGCAGGAAGCTCATCAATTTTTTACACTGCTGGACGGAACTATAAATAAATAATAAGACCTTATCAACGATAAGTATTTTCATCCTGCATGGAAAACTCGAAAGTCACATATGCGATAGATACAGTCACAAAAATAAGCTACATAATAATACTCGTTACAACTTTGTCCTTTTAACCTCGGAAAGGAAACTCGAGGACAATTAATTTGTCGTAAATTTAATTAATTGATTAATTATTTCTCCACGGCTGATAAGAAAACACATAAAGCAACGTTCTTCGATAGTTATTTCTGGAGACTTTTTTTTATTCAGCTTATACATATATCCATGCAAGTGCATGTACATATATAAAATCTATTAGCTAGATTCTCGAGAGAAATTATTGTCACGACTACATTAGCACAAAGCTCGGTCGATACTCTGCGCCGGGGATTCGACATATTTTAGTAACCGATTTGCAATTTAAACGCTTTAATTAATGACGTTCTCGTATGCTCGTGACGAATTAATGAACGAACTATATCGCCCGTTAAAAGGAAAGATGTTGAAGGGTCTATGTGAATAAGAGAAAAAAAAAGAAAAAAAATGGGATAATTATTATAAAAAATGGGATAAATTTTCTCACTAATCTTGTAACATTCGAGACTCGATCGATCGATCGGTTAACCGCACTCTCCTGAATCGTACTCGTACTTTCATGAAATCGGCACGAGGCTTTGTTATTTACCTACGTGAAGGGTGCTGATAAAAAAGAGAGAAAGAAATACAACAAAAAAAACACATAGAAATACATAAATGCATAACACGGTCGTCATAAAATTAAACTGCAAAATTTATGATAGACGTAACGTATGCGCAAACGTTGTCGTTGTTGTCGTTCCGTGGTCGAGATACGTCGAACCGTATTTTTCCTATATTTACGACATTTTGTTATATGGGAAATAATTTATGAGTATTATTTTAACGATACTTGTATATATATATCATGGTGTTCGTTACTACGTATAATGTTTAATGCCGATTATTCTCGATATATGTTATACGAAATTCCTCGTTAGGCGTTATTACGCGTACTCCATGATACATGATTGCTATCCATTTAAATGAGGATCGAAACATCATCATTTCTCCCTACACCAGCTTACTGCAACTTTCCTTTATACACGGCTTGAGATTATTAAGCGTTTTGAAACTGCCATACATTTGTTAATGCGTTTTCATGTAAACAGTAAATAAACACATATTCGGAGAGGGAAATAAAGGTTTATTATGATTTAATTGTAAGTCTGAAATTTGCAACCTATTTTATTTCGTGGTAGGTATAAATTAATTACTCAAAATTTTGCGACAGACTAAAAATTGCGTGTGTATTAAAAAGCCATTAACAGGGAAAAGCAACTAGTTGACAATGTATTCATTTAGTTAAGGTTACACTCCACGTATTAGAAATAACGATCATTTTTTCACTATTCTTTTCCTTGTAACGATAACGCATCCTCCCTGATACATCCGTAAAATTAATACAAAAAAGTAGATCGAGCAAAAATTTAACGACGTCGGTGAAAGTTTCTAGATTTTAATGACTACATGCGAATCTCTCGTAACGAAATACGTGTACATGTATATACCGCGTAACGAATGGCAACTAGTAATAAAAGAAAAGAGGGAGAGAGACAAAATCTCGATATATCGATAGCTAGCACGTATAAAAATAAGATGAAACGAACCGATTGGCCACATGTCATTGTTGTTTTATTTACAAGATAGATATAGGTACACATGACCGCTAACGATCTATCCTGATTAACGTAAGACGGATTACTTTAATTAAGAATCGGTAATATAATCGAATGAAAGGGCCGATTGACAGTAATGGATGACTCTTCGGAGCTTTCGATCGGGCTTTTTTCGCGTATTCGAGTTAATTTAACGTAATTTGTGATTTCTTATCACATATCTTTTTCTTTCTATGTTAAATAATTAAGTGATCGGTTTTTTATTAGGTTAAAATTTAAACGTATAAGTAAATTGCTTTATAGGTATTAATACGATATTAGACGTAATAAATCAAATATAAAACGAAGTAAAGAGTAAAAAATACTTCTTAATACTGTATTTGTAATAAAAATGATTCTATATAACCTATTATTTATTTAAAAAATTTGCTTTCATGCATGCGTACGACGACCTAAATGATCTTTTCTTTTTTCTTACTCTCGTAGACGGTAAGATAAAGTAGGGTTGAGTAGGCATGCGTCTCGCATGCTTATCGTCCTTACGGGACGCTTTTCGGCCTCTTAAGAGACGCTTTCGCTATCGTCAGTCTTCTTCTCGATAAGATAATGAATATCGCGCGTCGAATTTCTTCGTAGGTACTGAAGTTTGCCGTGTGGAATTCGCTAAATACTTTGATGGATGTTTCTCGAGGAATAAGAATAAACGAAAGTGTATGCACATTTGAGCTATTTCGATTACTATCACAAATTTATATTAACTTACTATTCGATTTCTTTAATAACATTTTTTTGTAAATGATAAATAATCAGATATATTATAATGCATACCAAACAAAAGTGTGTAAACAATCCAGATAATGCGTAAGTATAACGAAATAAAATATACAAGATTTTTAAAATAATGTATAAATAAAAAAAAACAAAATACGAATAAACGTATAATATACTAAAAGTGAGGTTAGAGCAAGTATAGGTAAAATCTTCAAAGCTAGTCGGTGACCCGATAAATTCAAGGATATCCTACTTTCATTGGAACGCGCAAACTGCTAGGGAAAGAGCTCAATTTTCGGAGAGCCCTTTTACCAAGAAAGAGAGGAACATGTTCGTGACGTTATTAAGGTAAATTCACAGGTCGACGAAATGCGGATTATGTAGCGTGTACGAATTACCTGATATAGTGGGTACTTATCTACAACTTAAGAATGTGCAGAGACAAACAAAGGAAAGGAATCAAGCTCGTCCGATCGGTGTTCCGTGTCATCTTTTAACTATGACGTTTTATGCATATGCGGCAAAATTCTTCTTACGCGAAAAAGAAACTGAAGTTTAGATATTCTCTAAGTATGCAAGTTTTTATATGCTCGATGCAATTACAGACAGATTCTTTATAAGATAATTAAAAAATTTGTGACATCCCTATATAACACGGTTTTACTCTAGTACCGTTAGAGAAATAGATAAAGAGTTATAGTGATTTGTAAGTAGAACTGTCATCACTGAGAACGGTGCCAAGAACATTATTTCTAACGTTGTTGCCATGTTTTACAAGAGTTATCTAAAATAGAAAAATTGTCTACGTGCCTTGTTGCGTTGAATAAAGGAAGATAAAAACAATAAAGACAGAGAGAACGAGCAGCAGCTTATTGGAACAAACAAAGGAATATTCCAAACAAAAATCGCGCCCTTTATTATGGCACCGATTATCACGGACGAAACTACATTCGATATTTCCGTTAAATAAATTAATTTATCCATTATCGACGCGTATCGAGTAGGGAAAACAAAGGACCGGCCGCAGCACAAAGGCTAGCGGTGGACGAGTCATTTGACAGCTCGATTGTTGCGTTGCAAAAACGGAAAAATATTGAAATCAATCGACGCGAATAATTTCTAACTCGTTGTTACGGTTTCTTCTTCGTGCGTTGATCCGTTTGTGGCTAACCGCATTCTGATTCGTAGGTTTATAAATAAATTGTGATGTTCGAGACCTTAATAGAAAAGATTCCGTCATTGAGAATTAAAGAGAAGTTTAATCGAGAAGCGTACTTCCTGATTTATATTTGTAGAAATGTGTCATAGCGGAACGACGTATGAGTTTCCTGTTAATCTTGTCCCCCAGTGGTTTTCAAATATCAATTAATTTTTAATATGCTCATCCTGTAACCGATTATAAGAACAACAAATTGCTCGAGATTGTTATTTCCGATGTACGGACGACTTGGGCTAAAAATTTTAGCTAAAATTTCACATCGGAACATAGGTATCAGATTACTTCGTATTTTATGAGTCATCTCGTTTTTTTGATAACTGAAATCCTATATTTTACATTAAACTGATGCGGTCACCGTTGGATACAGAGACGATCAAAATACTGTCAAATCAAATGAATTTAAGTATTCCAAATAAGCTTTTATTATGTGACCCCGTAAAATTTGTCCCACAAACGAATATTTTCTTAATGTAATTTATTTAATATGGTCGCTTAAACATATCTTTGTAAAGATTTTGTCTAAAATGTCTAACAATGATTTGCCTAATATCTAGTTTCGATTTTAACTCCGTTGCATGTTTTTAAAGAAAATATGTACCAGAAGCAAAATGAGATCGCTATATTTTATTATACAGCAAGGTAATCATGCTTCTCTTTTCGCGCTTTATGCGAACAAATATACCGTTGCCAATATAAATAAATGAGAGTGTATATTTACAGTGACGTTTATAAGTTTCAGACTGATCTCATATATTTCATGTTATATGCTTCTCGATCGAGCATTGGATCGTAAATTAAAGGTTAAATATTTTCTTTATAAACTTATATAGATTTTAACAAAATACTCGGATTTATTTTAATGATTTTACGACCTACTTCTTTCCACAAGTATTCCAAAAGACTCGGAACATTTATTTTGTATAAAGCTAAGAAAAATCTCATTAGTTTTAATTATTTTCAGTCGTTATTTAATAACATGAATTTTAAATATTCTTGGTAAAATATCTCTTTAAAATAAAATGATCCCCAAATGCTACCAATGACTATAAAGAATGGACCTATTTAATGAAAGCTCTTAAAAGCAAAATCTCAAGCTAAGAACATCACTGTACATACGTGCGATGTGTCTAAAGCGGGTTATACTAACAAGAAGAACATACTATACCTTAAAAGAAAAATAATCATTTATCCCCTTGATCAATGGAGATTACGTACGGTAACACGTAACCACTTCGTGATATGTATTTAACCTCGATGTAATTTCGGTAAAGCCCGATTTGTAATTGTAATAAATTTCACCATACTTATGTGGTAATGTGAAATACAGAAAGCCATCTTTCGTATAAACAATTTCGAGTGTTCCATATTTCTAATCTTAGCAAAACCTTCATCTCGATTGTTTAGAAAACGATCACAGTTTCCCAATGCAGAAAACAACGCTATATTTTCGAAAATAGAATTGTTTGTTAAAAAGAAAATAATAGAAATTGAAATTTTGTCCAGTAACGTTAAAATTAGTATTAAGAATATTATTTAATCCAGATGATATTATATAAAGTTTAAACGTTATATCAAACTCGATTATTATCGAATATATGCTGGAAAGGAGACTCGTTCAGGTGAACGCAATTAAAATAATAAGTAGAATTTTTATTTCGAGCTCGGTGCACCCACGTCTGAGCACGAGCGTGCTGCGAAGGCAGTAAAATGTGATACTCCGTATAAAATGTGAGAATAAGGCTACCTGGAACGTAGATAAAGTAGTGTCACACGACTCTGCATTCAGAATTTTGAATGAGGATGCGCGCGAGTACCTCGCAATCGGACTGCTTTTACAGTTCACCTGGACGTTAAAATAATTAATCGAAGATAATCGTTGGCCCTTTTTTATCGAGAGCACGACGTTCATAATATTTCTAATTATACGAAAAGAAGCTTTACCTAGCATACTTAGACAAATCAACTAATCATTCATAATATCGTAAAAAAACTGGAGGAAGGCCAAACGAACAAATGTTCGAAAACTAAGAATAAAAGTGATACTATGCACCAACAGTGCTCACATCCAGCGAATATTACCGAAAACAATCTAAGTAATCTCATTCCAATGCACGTGGATGTAAATGTCAATATGTACACGTCCGTCTACGTAACACAATCGGAAATAGTTCGGGACGTTGTCGACAACGAGAGCACCAAAGACGAATGTCGAAATGCTAGGAAGGTCGTCCGAAACGAACAAATTCTAAATACGATCGTGAGAAACGACGAGTTCACGTCCATCTGTTATCAAATCACAACGAGACGAAGGTGTATGTATATACCTATAGGTTTGGAAAACAAAGAGAGATCAAGTAGAACAGGAAGCAATTGGGTGACACGATCAAAAACGATATGGCGAATCGGTTATAAAATAACGATCCCCTATACTCCTCGAGCCGTACGTACGTTCCTGACGCGTATCGAAACGCGTTCTGAACATTTATTTATCGACAATTCGTTTTACCTAGTCGTTATTTACGGCACTCGTGGGCGAAAGGCAGCCTCGCTTCCGTTATCGCGAATAGTACCGAAACTCGATCCTCTCTCTCACTCTTTCGCCATATCGACGACGCTGACCCACCCCAGTGACTCTTCGTCATCGTTACAAATTTTCCGATAGATCCTATCGTCGAGAATCTCGAAAAATTAGCTAAATGTCGATGCGAATGATGCATTTATTCGTGAGGGAATTTAAGAAAGATAATGTTAATAATGAATTACAATGTGTTATCTAGTGGGAAAAGAATTTTTTATGTTAAAACGAGTCGAAATTGTAATCAATTCGATTACTCGTACTTGAATAGATCACTCTATTTCTCTATTTTTATATATAAGATTAATTTCAAACGAAATCAGTTTAAAATTATAGGAAACTTTAGCGAATCCACTTTACGAACAGCATTAGCCCAGCGTAAGTGAGGTGAAAATTTGTAACACAAGCTATGAGATGGGTGTGACATACCTATACATTAAATTGTATAATTTGGTTAAAAAAATAACTCAACCTATCATCTAATATTTAATTTTGTTATGTATTTAATTTATTTAACTTAATTTTATGTCAAGAAACATCCGGGTGTGATATACCCGACCTTGCTCACGCCGGGTTAAGCAATAATACAATTATGATCAATATTCTAATACAGCGATAGATCATTTTTAATTGATATTATAGTTCATTAATAACGATTAAACGATAATATAACATAATAATAATTATTATCGTAGAATAGACACAAGTAACCGATAGGTATGACAAATTGCACTGTTTCTTGTAATCTGCACTTTTTGATTTTTCTCTTCTCCATCCGAGGTCGTTGATAGCACCCGTAACGTTATTGCATTAATCTTTTCGTAAACGCTTTACTAAATTCCTCGTACGCTGTCGCAACGATTATTTACGACCCGACGAATCTGCGTCCGCAGCCCCGGCACGATCTCGCACGCGGACGTGCGCGACAAAAAGGGACGCGATATTTCGTGCAATTTTTAAGTCGCGTCCCTTGAAATATTGCATCGGTCGATTACTTTTACACGCGACACTTATCCGCACTTCCACCTATAGTCTCTTTCTTATCGGCAAGAAAAAGATTATTTTATTTGGCTTAAGAATAAAATAAAAATAGATTTAAAATAAAAGAAAAAATGTCCTTTAATTGATCAACCACTGGTACTTTTACCTCTTTTACTTACCCTTTACTTTTACCCTTTAACACTAGATTTACGGATATTGTTTATATACCTATTTTCACTTAAGTAAAAAAAGAAAAATATAAAGAGGATAGAAAAGAAGAGGAATCAACATTTACATATATTTCATTACTTAACTAAAAAGCCACGTATGATTTTTTTTAAATAATTGTAAAGTTTCATATATATCCTAGTAATCAAATTTTTAATGAGTCAAATTGGCTCAGTCCGTAAATCTAGTGTTAATCGAAATTTTTTGTTAGAGTTAATCGGATTCGTGTTATTTTTGTTATAAACAACGATAACGTTATATTACTTACAATTTACTCATGAATAGTACCTACTACAGTAGAACTCCATTTATATGAGTCGGGGGACAAGTCGATTCATATAATCAGGTTCGGTGATTGTTCAGATAATAAGAGCTCAGCTGAAGTTCATATAACTAGGCATTAATCAAATTTCGTTCATATAAACGGAGTGCTACTGTAGCACCTACTATTCATGAGTAAATTGTAAGTAATATAACGTTATTATTGTTTATAAGAAAAATAACACAAATCCGATTAACTCTAACGAAAAATTTCGATTCCATCTCGATATCGTCTACATTTACGTGAGTCGAATCTTTTCACCGGTATAATGCCATATTTGACGAATTAGTCATTCCGTTTGCTCGGGTCACGTTTGCAAACTGTCACGCGTTATACCATACGTGAGTTATGTCATCGTATGTACAAGTTCGCGTGCATCGCTCAATGAGTTCATCGCAGGAAATCGAGACGTAACGCGGAAAAGCGCTGACGTCAGTTTTTCCTACCATCATCATCATCGTGATAATCATCATCATGTCCGTTACGTTCCGATTCGTTTCGTCGAGTAAACAAGCGTGATTAACTCTTGACTAACCGTTAGAGCATCGCGGCGTTCATCGTGGCTCGTTTTATGGTCATTCATAAAAGCTATACACCGAAGGAACGTACGCGTTTTAATGAAAAGGAATGAAGTACGTTCTCATTCATTCTTGCTCCATTTTGTAACCGGCACGAATAAAACAGTAAATTATGCGAATACGCGGTTACTGATTCTGCTGGTCGATTAGAAGTTATATTTGAAGTAGGTATCCCTACTAGCTATAACCCCGTTGTTTTCTTGGCTCGTATAAATAATTCACCGAGTCGATGAAGTAAACAGCAGACAAAAATTCGTGCTCGAATTTATTTTCAAATTAAATTAAACGCGACATTCTTCGATCTACCTTAAACCTTCCCTTACGATCGCGGTTGCGTGCATGCATTAAACGTTTAAACTATTTACGATACCTGTATGAACGTAACGTTTAATCGAGCTAAGGACGATGACCGGCAGGCGATCGTTCGATTCGCACGCACAGTCGTACGAACGCATCGTCCGAGTGTTACCGCGTTAATCTCCCATTACGAAGCGATAAAAGTTAATAATAACGAGACACGTGTTTTCTCTTACTCGCTCCAATTATATACGCCGATTACACGAGCAGTCACATATACAGTACTGGACAAAAGTATAGAAACACCCTTTAAAATAGAATAATTATTTTAGAATTGAAAGAAACTATTTGGATTTTGCCAAGAACATTGAAGGATTGATTTACTATACATGGTTATTTTTTGTTTTGAAAAAATCAGAATCTCTAAAATTATAAAGAAAATAAAAATCATCTTTTCAACTTAAAGTTGAACACAAAGTAAAGAAAATCAGTAATTTCGGGCAATTTCAGCAATGTTCGACCTTATTCTGCAATCTTTAAGCCTTTGTAGCTCAGAGTAATGATAACCGATTTAAATGAAATTTACAATATACATATATCCTACCTAATGCTGTAAAAAGCAATTTTTTAAATTTTCATCATAAACTCAGATAAAAAGTTGAAAAAATGACTTGGTTTTATTTTCTTTGTAATTTTAAAGATTCTGATTTTCTCAAAACGAAAAAAATACTACGATGTGTAGTAAATCAATCCTTTTATATTAATTTAACAATTCGAGCCGTTTGGTTCAATTATAAAAAAGTTATTCTATTTTAAAGTGTGTTTCTATACTTTTGTCCAGTACTGTATAGAAAGACATCATGCCCCGCACACGTTCTATCGCAAAACCGCGTGTTCAGCGATCGCTAATTGCATCAAACGAACGAGATTCGGCTAACAGCGAATATATTAATACTCGATGTCTCATAAATAAGAAGAGTAGGCGGATTAAATTTCAAGCGGATCGGCGTAACATCAAACGAATCTCAAGCATCTAATGATTTTTCCGCGAGGGCGCGAATTAACGGCGCGTCTAGTTTAAGTCGTCTAATTTAAACGTGGGTGGAGGCCACGAGGACTCACCGCGTTAGAAAAACGTAGGCGTGTGCGTTACGCTTAAATTCCGTGTCAATGTCGAGTCAGGCGTCTCTTTCTTTCACGGTGTCACGTTCGTTCCTCGAAGAGTGAAAAGTAAACGGGCTTGGAGCGTGATAACGTTGGAGGAGAAGAGGCGAAGAAAATGTTCAAGAGCGAACGAATCCCAGGAAACGTGTGGTAACCACGGAACGTGCGTTAATGCTGGCGCCAAGAGACTTATTATTAATGCTGACGAATTTTGCCAAACGACGTTTCGTGGTTGTATAGATTGAACACATGTCCGTTTATGCGTATAATACTGAAATTATACTCATGTTCTTTACGATGTATTTACGAGTATCTAGAGGTTGACTTTGTCTTTCTCGACAATTGGCGACGATGGTTTTGCGGTTAACCGTGCACCCTGAGAACAATTAAAGTAGTTATATCTCTATGACATCATCCCGCGTTGACTAATTTTTTTCTTTTTGTCTTTGAAATTTCAAACACCAGAGATAAAAACGATCAACTGCTCTACACCAGCGGATGAGATCAACCGCAGGCATTTCGATTAGTATACATTACCGTACACATCGGGTATCATCATTAATAGAAACAAAAAGAGATGAATTAATCGATTCTGCGAATCAACGCCTCCTTATATCCTTTTTTTGCCATTCATGAAAGACGATCGCGATGTTGAATATAAAAATAATTCAAACGAAGAGCGAAAAGTTGTATAACCCGTCTGCGGTTTAGTTCGGACCTTCTACGAATAAAATTCGCTTCGGTTTTTATGAGGTCTTTTTTTATTATCGTATATAAAAGGTATAAGTAAAAAGAAATAACCTAGACAGATATCAAACGAATTATTTACTCATTCTGTCCGACTCGCGGACATCTATTTCACTGAACAGAGTCTCGCAAATTCTTTCAATTCGAGATTAAAATTAGTCTTGTCAATTCAAACTGTCTCTGTCTTTAACGAAAGGACATATTTCATTCGAAAATAGAATAACGATATTAAATATTTACACCGTTCTTCTTTCGAAAAATAACTATTTTAACTCTTTTTTCGATTAGGAAAAATTATTGAAATTAATAAAATTAATATGAGACGGACTGTAAACGTTTAGTTACACGTCCTTAAAAGTTATTCTATTCTAAATGAATCTGTCAATATGAATAGACTAATTTATTGTCTTTTAACAGTCAACTTTCAAATAACCACTCAGTCCTCTTCGTCCTTTTCTTCTGCTCTAACGTTGTTCTAAGATCCCTTAATTGAACGTGGTGTCGCGAGTAACGTATTATCTTACAATGCCAACATTAGTCCTTCCTCGTATTACGCTAGAACCGAAAACGCCAATCGCCGGCCAGCTCGCCGGTTAACGCGTTAAGCGAACGGCGTTCGAAACAATTAGTATTCTAGGTCAAATGCTAATGAATTTGCTATTATGTGCTGCCGTTTCGACGCGTTTGAACGCGAGAATAACGCGCCAAGCGTTATAAGCAACTTTATCTTTTTATAGATACGTGATATCATGTATCTCGAGGAAAAATCTTGCGCTAATACATTGGCTACCGTTCATCGTTTTATAATAAAAACTGTAGTTATTGTGTGTACGAGATGTAATATGAAGCAACTGATTTAAAAATAGTGTCTTATATACAATTCCAATAATTTCTACTATATCTTAAGTAGAGAAAAAATTGTTCGATAATGGTTTATTTACTACTCAAGAGTTGTTAACACTAGATTTACGGACTGAGCCAATTTGACTCATTAAAAATTTGATTACTATATATATATATGAAACTTTACAATTATTTAAAAAAAATCATACGTGGCTTTTTAGTTAAGTAATGAAATATATGTAAATGTTGATTCCTTTTCTTTTCTTTCCTCTTTATATTATTCTTTTTTTACTTAAGTAAAAATAGGTATATAAACAACATCCGTAAATCTAGTGTTAAACATTTAAGGATCATGTTACAATCTAAATACTTGGAAAGAAATATTCGAAAGTTTGTAAAACTGAGAACAGCTGATTTTTCTCAAGGTAATACGTCAGCAAAGGCTCTGGGTAAAGTGGTACGATGCAAAGTAATCGAGGAAGACCGATTGCGAAATCGGAATTCAAGCTGATTGGTCCAGGTCACTTTCATTGAGTTCAGGAAGACATCTTACATGGAAACGTATGATATACGTACGCGTACTACTTGCAAATCGTTCGCGTACGATCAGAAAATTGGTCGATTTTTAAAAGATATCGGGACACGAAGCGAATAAAATCACTTGGCAATGAAGACGTTACGTTCCAACGATCACCTAAGAACTCTATAACATCGGCACGTAAATAGTTGGTAACATTTAATTGACGAACCCATCTATAAAACACGTAATTACCGATTATCGATCGACGATGCAGATAACTTGGTAAGAATGTGCCTGAGATCATTATACCCGATGATTATGTACATCCGATAGACGCGTAAGTAATAGTTACGTGATCGATAGACAAATCGATCGTAGATAACGTCGTGAACGATCGATCGATCACCAAAGTACGCATAATTGATGTCTGAACGAAGAATCGTATCCTGGAAAGAAATTCGACGGGATATGAACTCAAATCCAAGAATTAATAAGAGAAAGGAGGGGCAGGGGAATATCATAGAAGTCTATAACGAGGACACTTAAGTCGCATACGTAAACATACGCTTGCACGCTCATAAGAATCCGTATCCAATCACGGTAATTTCATATCGCAGCTTCTTCCTTCGAATGGCACTACTAGTTTGTCTTCACGCTTATCAAATTACCATAAAAAAATTTATTCCATCCACGATAGAAACGAAAGTACGTATCGGGAAATCGATGTTCCGCGTTCTAAAACGCGTCAGAGTATGAAGAGCAGCAACGGATTTATATTTATATCCGACGAACGATGAGAAAGAGCAACAACTATCTAGCCATCTATCTACAGAGTAGGATTAAAGTAACTCTGATATGAATGAAAGATTTGGTTTCTTTTTCAACTAATTCAGCAGAACAGCGGTAGGGTGACATTTGATCGACATCATTTCTGACAGCGGATGAATTAAAAATTCTCTATGAACATTATTTGAAACAAAAAGGTTTTTTTCAAAAACTATGAACAAATAGGATAATGAAGTTACTTTTACTCTTCTCGGCTTAACTCATTTAAGCAAAGTCAATTATGTTTCGTCAATCGACGAAACAGTGTCTTGAAATTTTCAGGCGAGTCGAGATAACGATCGTATCTTCGTTTTAGATTCAATGGAATTAACGGAAAGTTCATCAGGATGGCACGTTTTATCAGTGATTAGACTATTTATAAATACAGACTAACTATTGAAACTATTTATAAATAGTCTAATCACTGATAAAGTTTAATACACTCATAAGCCATCCGTAGATTCAAGCATTAATAAAACATCAATAAAGTTGATTAAAATTGTAATTAAAGTTTATAAATTAATAGTGATTTTGTAACCTTTTTGAAATCAGTTAGATTATTCAGACAGTCTTTAAGCGTGAGAGAAAAATTCATTTTGAATCGTTAATCATTCAATGAAAGACATTCCATTAAGATGCACTTAACATAAATTTATTCAATAAGAAAATATGAATTTATTTCAATGAAATTCTCGTTCGTTATAGACTAAACACAAATTTGTTAAGCGTTAGAATGATCGACTAGAGCTCGTGACTTGTCAAATTAAAAAAAAAAAAGAAATCTTATCGATCGCGTAAACTTATCTATGGGTCGACGAAGAAATAATTATGGCGTTGGAGGTCGCATTGTAACAAACGACCATAACTCACTTCGAGATAGCGACCTCGAGATTCTGATACAATGCTCTAGGCCCACTGACAATGCTACGAGAAGCAAGAGAGAGAGGGTGGAATGAAAAAAAAGAAGGAAATAATACACGGACACAGATACCGTACTAATGAACGATATGCCGTAAAGAGACACGAAGAAATATCTGAACGATGCGACGTTAACGTACATACATTGTACACTACGTAAAAGTACCTGCTCGGGTCGACTATTCATTATACATTTCGGTACGATCAATCAGACATACGCGTTTATCCACGTTCCTATCGCATGACGTAGATTTTACTTGGTACCATATGATAAAGTTTCTTTCCTACTCTATGAAAGATTTATATTTTTTCTTCAATGAATGATTTCACTCCTTCAGAAGGGTTATCCTTGCAATTTAACGACAATCTTTTCGATAAAAGACAAACGATCGACAAAGAATGGGCATGGCATATGCCAAACGTTAGGCTACCTTCTCAAAAAGTGCACTTACATAATACGTAGACATACTTTGGTAGCCATTCGAGCACGAACGAAAGTTATGCCAATAAAAGTTGCTGGAACAGGTCCAGACACTCTCCTCGCTGACTTAACAATCCTGCATAATTACCGTTAGAGTTACCGAGCGTTAGTCGTAATACGCGACAACCATAAAGATGTTTTCTTCAGATTTTCAAGACACGTTCGTAAGATAAACATCTACCATTCGAGGTTTCTAATCGTTCGCGCGGATACGCTAATGTTGATTACCATAATGATTTCTAATCGATATTTAAATATCGATTCGGTCGATCGCTCCTTTCATTTTTAACACGTAAGAAGAAAAAAGGTGGCCGTCAATTTATATATACAGGGTGTCCGCTTCCATGTAGTCAAGCGGAGGACTACATATACACATATATGACTTGAATCGAAATGTCTAATACCATTTTTCGAAATTTGACTTAGTTAACGAATTATTAATTAACAAAGATCGGTCAATTACGGCGATTAGCAAAGGAAGGCGGTTCACTCGAGCACGCAGCTAGGCAAGAGATGAAGCGGTAGGAGGAGCAATCCACAATGAACAACGTTACATTGGCCGATCTTTGTTAGTTAATTACTATTAAACTGAGACGAATTTCGAAAAATGGTATTTGACATTTCGATTCAAGTAATTGATGTGTACATGTAATCCTCCGCTTGACTACATGGAAGCGGACACCCTGTATATTAAAAATAAAGATTGAATAAAATTTTCTATCAATATATGACTAAATTTCGGTCCGATCGATCAAAGAAGAGATCGTTATTTATATATCAATTATCATAGAAATTGGTCGAATGTCGAAATTTACGAGGGCGTACAAGGTATCACTAGACATTTTTATCGGCCAATATATCGATAGAGAGTAAGAATCGTTTCTAATTCTTCCCATAAATCCAATGATTTAGATTAACCGCCCCAGACGTAGGCGCGATTGTAACGGGCACATCCGGTCATCGAATGTCTAGAAAGGTAAAAAAAAGTAAGAAAGAAATTCGAATAAAGAGGAGACATCCTCGTTTCTATCCTACGCTTTTCTTCGAGAAAGTCGTAACTTCTCGCGTCTCTGCGGTAACAGAGCGGGCGGACAGGCAAACAGAGAGAAGAGAGTTTAGTGGAACGAATAACTCGATCGTCGTGGCCGATCGATTGCATCATCGAAGAAACATCTTAACCGTATCTCCAACGCTTGCACACACATACACCCACGATGCGCGCGAAGCACGCGTTACAATATGCATTAGCAACGCTCGAGAGAGCCAAGGTTGAGATCCGAACGAATAATTTATTACGGCGTGGACGAACGTTTCTATATGTGTATGTGTATCTTACGGTGTACCTACGTCTTCCCTTGAAGTGAGAAATTTTAACGAGAATTTCATCGGTTCGAGCACCTACACGAGGTTTTTTTTAGAAAAAAGACATTCCCTAATGATAATCGCAAAGTTTTTAAAAACAATGTTTGAAGGGTTCTTTCTGGTTCTCGAAGAATTTAATCATACTAGAGCAGCTGAGTTCTAAAATTGTTAAATAAAATGAACAAAATTGCGTTATAAAGTGACAATAATTATTATAGGGCGTAGTCAACTCGTTTTGACGTAGGGGTATGTCAATGGTATCTAGTTACAGATTTGAAAGTGACCTAGAACTATGTCAACCCTTGCCAAGGTGTTAAGATAAGATCTTTGGGTAGTAATAGGAGACACTAGTGTTCACAAAGCAGCCAGATACCTTCAGCCAGCCCGTGACCTCTCTTATCTTAGAATAATACAATAAGTGTAAATTACATAAAGGAAAACAAAGTTTAACCTCGATATTCTAATTACTATGGAACTAAAAAAAGAATCAAGTATGAGCTCTGATCCACGAACATACGACTAATATGCTATACATGAAGAGTCCGAGTATCATATATGATACACGAGACTTTGACAAGATTAGATAATAGAGCAACTGTCCTTCTCCTGTCGAACTTCATATGCAACTGAACATTCTTCTATATCTAATATATCTTCTAGCTGATACAATATACAGACCAAACAAAGCTACTTGGTTTTGAATAATACATCAAGAGAATCGCCTTCAAGAAGGAAATTCAAGATAAAATACATACAGTTCTTAGAAAATGATTAACCACGCGTAAATGAGATATTCAGATGAGCAAACTGACTCATAGAACATCTGTACAAACTAAATTATGTCATAAAAGTCATGAACTGTAAAATATAGAATGACAGTGAAATATACGCTTTGGTCTAACACGAAGAATTAAAATTCCAATAATTATACAAACTATTCCTCCAAGATGTATTCGGCAAACCCTTTCATTTCTCAGAGATCATGCACGATTCGCATTCCCTTCTCTCGTCCTTCTATTCCCATTGTTTTCAAATCAAATTCCTATCAAAAGAAGCCGATCGTCCAACTGGCATGCTTGTAGGGATACGACACAAAGGTTTCCCGCGCGAAGGATGAAAGTTGAGAGACAGCTGCCTCTAGTGTCGAGCATGTTGAGCGAGCTAGCGAAGTAAGGAGCGAGAAAAGGGCTCGGTCGGAGCGCAGGTGCGATGTAAATGCGACGATGACGCGGTCGATGATACTCGTCGTCTCTAGCGAGCCGCGTATCGAGTGTGAAGCCAGGGATAAAACGAGAAAGAGAGAGAGAGAAAAAAAAATCGTTTAGGGTCGGCGGCCGCTCCTTGTAGCTTTTACTCATAAATATCGCAATTCAAACGATTGCGAGGCGCGTGCGTTACGTTCGTTGAATTCCGAGATCGTAGTGCCTGAGTGAGATAGTACTAGAGAGAAACTGAGAGAGATGGAGAGAGGGGAGTCGTCTTCCACGGAACTCCCATCTCTAGTGGCAATTTAAAACCGCTTAACAAGCGATTCAACTGACGGCATTCGGGTCAAACCGCGTAGAAAAGAATTCGCGTCTCGAAACTTGTGAATCACTCGATGACGCGTGAATCGATTGTAAGCTAGAGTACTAGGGACAAAGAACTAGTTGCCTCGGACTTCTGCTATCGTTCAGATACTTCTGCCATTGTGATTAACCCTTTCATAGTCTTGAGTATCGTATATGATACTAGAGTAGAGATTCAAGTGAGACGCTCGTCTCATGGGATATATCTACTCATGACTATGGTCCATAGAATACTTCTTTTTATGAATCGTCTCGATTAGACTACTTTGTTTGATATGGATATTCTTTTTCTTATACGTAATATACGTTTTATTAGAAGTTCAACAACGGTAGAGACTACTCGTGGTAAACGGACCTAACGAGTCGAGTTGTTGCGTGATCGAGTAACTGGAAATTTACTATTACGTTAATTTGATATTATTGTTAGACAAAGATTATAATTACCTAATAATTTGATAGATTTAAAGACGAACTTATCCAATTTTTTGTAAGTATTTCTTTCTTAACATCGAAACCCACTTCCGTGTCTGACTAAAATAATCCTACAAGTACATAAACGGTACGTAATCGTGTTTACTACAGAATATTGCAACATATTGATTACATGTTTGTAAACATATCGTAGGTATATTTGCCCTCATTTAATTCGCGAGAACAATTTTTGAATCGATACTATAAAACATTGATCCCTTCGAACGAACCGACAGATCGACATAAAACAAGAACTTAAAATTAAACAACGATACAAATCTTCCATCCTTTTCGAGCACGATCTAAAATTGCCGATGGTTATTAAAGTGTCAAGCATAAACGAGTTGAAATTGCGGATACATATTCAAACGAAACTTCATCGTTTACAATTAGCTTCTGGAAAGCTAAGGGACATAAATTGTCGATTTATTTGTTCCTTTCGTTTTTATGAGAGAAACAACTTGATTCTTGCGCGTCCTAAAATGTAAGGAGCCAGGCAGGAAGAGAGGACTAAAAAAGAAGTACAAGAAGAATGAAATCTAATAGAGCGCGATGGTTGAGCAACTTTCGACGGAGGGCGAATGCCTACGCGCGCGCACGTATACACAATTACACACACTCGTATCCACCAAAACCTAGGAAAAGCCTCGTATACGTGTGTATAAAAGGAACGCGTGTGCTCTACTCGCGAAAAGTATGTTTACTCCGTGGTACGCGAAAGCCAGCCGCAAATCCAATAATTCCCGAGAGCAAATATATCCACGGAGGGTGCTGCTAGTAGAGGAACGGGGTTAGCGAAGGGTAGGACAGAAAATGTCGTTTTATCGCAGTGGATATGGTCTTCCGACGATTTTTTCTCAGGGCAGAAGAGAAACGTCGAGAAAAGCACCACTAAGAAATATCTTAAAACGGTGTGGAGCTGCGAATCGATTAACGTTAATATCATTTTCATAGAGTGGTAACTTTTTGGTCAACGATCGACATTCCCCTTATCGTGTTAAATTTATAATTGGAAAATATAGAAGTGAAATTTACGCATCAATTTTGTCGTATTCGGAAAACAATTACATTTTTTTTTTAAATGTACGAATGATTACGATTTTTCCCTGATTATTAATAATTTTTTGAAAAAATGCTTTCACGTAAAAAAAAATTGATACGATACGAAACGATAGAATAAATTTAATTTCCCACAATTTTTTAGTCCACCCTCTTTCAATTAATTTCCGTTCGATTTTAAAATGGAAAGAAAAAAAAAAATAATAATAATAAACGATCCATCGAGAAAGTTTCGATGTTAAAAGAGGGAGCAGGGAAACGCAACATTGGACAGGAAGACATCGATAAAGGATCGAGGGTAACACGCGAGGAAGGAAAAGAGGAAGGATATAAATATGGCGGTTCGAAAAAGCAGCCAATCGTTGGAACCGAGCGGACGCTTTCTATACGGCTACCGTATAGAAGCTGGTATATCCTTCTAGTAGGCCGGAAGTGGTACGTCATAGCCTGCTTTAACTTCCGGCGGGATACTCGAATCGCTCCACCTTCGAGGAGCTCGCAAACTAACCCCTCCTTTCTCGCGAATCGATATATCGAAGACCGACGATGTCGCACGTCGACGAATCGAGGTGAGTTCGAATTTATGGCATTAATTATTGCTGCCCTTCCTTCTCTTCGTTCGTTCCTCATTCTTTCTCACCCACGTGCACGCACACACCGCGTTTTTTTCCGTTTTCATCTCGTTCGAAAAATAGACTTCACAGTTTCCTACTACGAGAGTGCTCGTCAAGATGTTGTTCTTTCTTTTATTTATTCGTTCAATTGTATAATGTTTTATTTAGACTTCCTTCCGTTCTCTACTTTTGTTCTCCCATTTACGAATGAATTTTAGAATATCCTTATAAAATACTTATCGAGGTATTATACTTTAGACGAGCTCTTTATTCCTTTCTTTACCAATTGTAGAGGCTATTGATTTATTTTATTTTTATATTATTTATTCCCACTTCTATTATATTCTCTGTTATTTACTTAATATCTACTTCCGTAATCTACTTTCTTTTTTTAAACCATACCACAATGGATAAATCGAACTTTTTAAAATCTTATTGCATTTTATTTCATTGCCTTATTATTATCATCTCCAATTTTAAACCATCCCGAGCCATCGAACGATCCATCTATCTCTTCTCTTCAACGCTTTTTTTTATCTGCTCAGCGTGACTACGATTCTCAAAGCTCGATAACGAGTTACGAACGAAGAGTACGAGAAGGTATAACGCGTCGATCCGATCGTAAATCCAGCTTCGGTGCATTGTATTTTCGTTCCACTTTTGTCCTCGCTCGTGTATATACGCGATGCTGCCGCGTGCTCTCTTATCACCGTTACGCGCCTATCGATTAAGCATAATCGCACGATTCGATCCGCGAAAGGAGGCGTCGTTGGATGAACGGATAGCACTCGATTATTATTCCTCGTATTATGAGAACCTTCCAAGAAGGATTCTTCCTTCTCTCTCGTTCGAGTGCCTAGAATATTTCTGTCACGGGACTTTCTCGTCGAACAGGTGGCTCGTCAGGAACGTGCGAGAAAGTATAACTTACGCGGGGTTTACGTTCTTTTGTGGATGGTAAGGATCAAATAATGGTTGCATTCATGACACCGAGACTTTTCAGAATTCGAACGAGACGAATATAACCTCAAAAAAGTATTACGTACCGAATGGACTTTTTTAAATAGCGAAATAATAAACGAACGCATTTTATTAGCTACAATCGATATAAACATAACCTTAATAATAAAAGTAAATACAAACTTAATTTCACTTGAACGATCAGCTGTTATTTGCCATGGAGACTACATAAGGAGTACGAACTCAAATGGGAGAATTGAGATAATTTGGCCTGAAAAGTGCACAAATAAGGTTTACTTTTTTTATCACCAGCGTCGCTGCATTACCATACGTACTGATGTGAAATAGCTTCAAAAGAACGAGTGAAGTGAGCAAATTAATATTTTCGAATCTATACATGACATATGAAGATTAAAAACCGATGCCATTTTGGTACATATAGAACACTAGCGCTCTCTTATTTTCGGCTAATATTTGTATACATGGAGTTCGGTCTCCTTATGTAGTCTCCATGTTATTTGCTATCGTTCTCCGTTAGCGTATTTCGTGAGATATGCAGTCGGTGAGTCATCGATACGAGAGAAATTAATTGTTCACCAATTGAAATAAAGCTATTTGGAATTAAAAAATATTTTCTAGTGATGTTTTTATATGAAAGAACACGCTTTATTAAGCAATGATCGGTCACGATGTCCCTTATACCTTTACCATCGTCCAGTTATCCGAGGTCACGCAATTCTTGTACCACACGCTAATCGACGTTATGAAATCCATATTTCTCTATGAAAAATCAATAGATCCCGAATAGAAGTAAAAAAAAGAGATGCAGGAGGGCGACGAGCCAGTGAATTTTTCTAAAGAACTTTACTTGGCTCCACTCTCGAACGTTCTTCGCAAATTCCAGTTAGGGAACACTCTTCTCTTCTTTCCCTCTCTTTCTTTCTTCGATGTCGAACGAACGCGTAACGGGATTTGGTTTGCACGACGTACGCGAGGAGTATTTTCCTCGTTCCGCGCTCCGTCGTGAGAAAAAGGATCAACAACAACGTGGAGCGATCAGCTCCTCTCGTTCGGTTAGGAGAGTTAATAAGACTCGCAAGGAGGATCGTTAAAGGGCTTTACGATGTTGAAAATCGAATAAAAAGCGGATTTCGAGAAGAAAGCTTCTGTGGAAGGAACGTTCAAAAGAGTGCAATGAGAGAAAGAAATAAAAAAAAAAAGAGAGACGAAGAAGTTCCAATAAGCAATTTCGAGTAAAAAGAGCCATCGCTATTCCAGGCTATCCCTCGTCTCGTTCGGTAACATTAACGAGCGCGAGAAAAGCATTTAAGTTCGCTCGAAGTGAAACTACGAAGACCCAGACGATTTCCTAAACACGATCGCCAAGATTAAAAGGAACTTGTGTACTCGTTCCGTCATGCCTGTGCATGGCATTCCGTTTTCACTCGCGATCGGATAAGTAGAAATTGTTTTGAGTAGTCGCGCGTCTCGGCCGTTCGAATGGAAGAGCTCGTCACTTATTTCGAGGGAGAGCAGCCGAACGACAACCGTTTCTCAGCTAGGTTGTATTATCGTGCTTCCTAATCCATAACTAAACGCCAAACTGGCACGTTGCATTGTTAGGAACGTTACCACGACTCTTTAGAGGTTGCCCTTTGTTTTGCTCGCCTCTTTCAAAGGTATGTAGGGTTACGTTCCATATAAACCAAACGCTTTTCCGAAGGATATTTAATAACTCGAATGAATTTCATTTTTTTTTTTTAATAAGAATGCAGAAATTCAAATGTAGAAACGCGGTGTTCCATTTAAATTTGATGGTACATTGAATTTTTTTACATTTATTTTTATCGAATAAGAATTGTAATAAAGAATTATGTAAAACGATTCAATTTAATGCCTAATTTCCAAATATTATTTGATTTTAACATTTTCATTAATTCCTGTTTCATCAATGACAAGTCGAGTACCGGTTACCCCCGTGATATTCGACGCACTAAAAAACCAAGACTAACGCGATATAACGTCGTTAGGACGAGAGCGAATAAAAAGAAATTTTCGATAAACCCCGCCAAGTTTAATCCTCCTTTCCCGCTACTATTTCCTCGTAGACGTACGAACACCAGCAAAGAAAGAGTAAGAGAGAGAGAGAGAGAGTATATTTTAATCGCAACGTTCAACCGATAATCGAATCCCTTAACGGGACTTAACCGAGCTTGCAATATGCATGAGTTCGAAATTTTTCGTCTTAGCACGGCCATCCATTATTCCGAATAATCTTCTATAAATTTTACTCGCTTGGATTTGAATATTCCAAGAACGAATATTATGTCCCGTTACGTCAACGAGATTTCCTTTTTTTTTCGTTTCCTCGCGGGACATCCATTTTTCCCGATTCGTCGAATTAATCGTCGACAAAGCTAACGAAACCCTCCCCCCTCTCTTCTCTCGCGTCCCTCGGAGAAAGGAAGAAAAAAAAAAATGAAGGAAACGAACGATTTACGATTTTTTGAATCGAGCCGTACCCGCATGGTTGTTTCGTCGTTTATTAAAAATAGAGAAAAGCGAGCCGGCCGGGCGCATTTTATCACTTTAATATAGGTTTCAAGAATTTATGCTCTAATAAAAGCGATCTTTCGATGTTAATTATCCGCGGGGGTTGCAAACCTAGTTTTCATACCTTCGCGCCGGTTGACCTACAAACTTTCCTGCGGTTTATGGTAGCTTTAGACAAAAGAAGGTAAATGAGAAGGAGGAAGTCTCGAAAAAAATACCTTTGGGGGGGGGGGTTCGTACGTGTAACTTGAAAATACGCGTGAGTGTGATTTCATTGTTTTCCTTATTTTTTTTGTTACAGAATTATTAGTACCTCTCTGCCTCTTAGCACGTTTATAAAAAAGCAAGAGTAAGAGAAAAAAGAAAAAGAAAAAATACGGAACAGCGAGAAGTATTTCCAACGTAAATGTCGCGTCGTCGTTCAAAGAACTCCGTATTGTTGGCTTTCTTAAAAATGTACAAGATCGTACCGCTTTGAGTCGAGTACTTCGTTCCGATTAAAAAAGTACAATCGATTCGCTTCGAGCTGTGGTTTCGGGTTCGAAATAACGGCCAATCCAAGCACTCGACTAGTTCCGTCCATTGAATTGGTACTTTCCGCACTCCTCGAATGGAAGTCACCTAACATGAAAATTACTTTCGAATTGATTGGGAATACTTTATTTACGTTTAGTATAGTTATTGCCAGAGAACCGTGACATCGAATTTCTTTTTTCTCTCCTGAATTTTGGATCCTCTCTCTAGTCGACGTTCGTTCCATCGTCGTGACGACTACGCGAATCAAATATCACTCCTGTAAATAATATCTACAACTATAGTGCGTCTCGTTGCAGCTATACATATGCCAAGGTTTAACAGGGACGACGCTAAAAGCATATCCCTACAAAATATTAACGGTGACGACTCTCGATTCTCCGACAAAAATACAAAACGTCGAATAACCGCAACGTTTTATCCTACCCTTTCTGTCTCACTCTGTCTTGTTTGGTCATCGAGCGATGCCCTTGTAAAAAAAAGAGAAACCTACAAAAAGGTGCACAAAAAATTCTCTACTAAATTTTCAGAAAAGCTATTCAACGTCGTTCTTAACTGATGAGTTAAGAACGGTTGTTCTCGTGTTACCAAACATCTCAATTAATCTTTAAATAGTTACAGTACCTAAGGTAAACTCCTATCGTCGAAACAAGTCGTTAGGAAGGATCACGAAAGTTCCCCGTCCATTAAGTCGTATTGTCGTTCTCATAGCGAAACTTACGTCGATCGTAAAGATTTTAATAAACAACACCGTCATGTGATCTAACGAAAGACAAACTTAGGAAGCTGCGAAGTATCACCAATGTATCGTATCGCAGCGAATCTATGTACGAAATAGATGCAAAGAGATAAAAGAAGTAAACGTGCTCGAATTTAAAGGCCGTGGACGGTTTTTATATCGTGAATATTTCCACGCTGCTACGAGCCGGTGTCAACGCGACTGCCGTGGCAAACGAATTTCATGTCGAAGAGAAAAAGAAAGAGAAAAAAAAAAAAGAGCAGGGAAAATGTTGTGAAATTTTATGAACGCTAAGTTACACCTCCTGCGTCCTTCTCGTACAATTATAATGAAAACGGTTGGGTAAAAATAACGACGATAGACGTTTCGTTTAAACAATATTGCGTTATATCAATATTGTGTTCAAATAATTATAAAGCATTAAGCGAAGATCGATAGGCTATAAAACTGTTTTGATAAAGCGAACATTTTCTTCCATCGATTAATCTTCGATACGATCTAATACTTGAATAAAATTATTCATCTAAATTTCAAATTAATTCTCCAAACATTCTAACATCCAGCTGATTACAATACAAAATTCACACTATTCTAAATATACCATAAGAATTAAAAGCAGTTTGATAAAAATAAAATTTAATTAAAAAACGATATCTACATTCAACGAAAAGAGTATCGCCTCGTCGCAAAATTCTTCTTCTCTTTCTCGAAGAAGAAAAAAAAGAAGATGAAGAGGCCGGCAATTTCGGTGGACGCGATGGCGTATCTGCCGCTCGTGGAAAATAATATGTTAAATAGGTGGAAGCGGTCGCAGGAGTCGAGCTTACTCCACTACTCGTGTGCTCGGGGTCCACGCGGATAAAACGCGCAGCCTCCGGTGGTCTCTCGGTAGTGTGAGCCGGGGACATAATGCATGCCCTTTATACGAGGTACCGCAGCTCGCATAAGGCGCGATTGTTTCATTTTCAAAATGATATTCACGCACCATCGCTTCTCGCCTTTCACGCTCGCGCGCGAAAGGACACTCTTTATCCGACTCACACTTTCATCCCTTCTCTCTCTCTCTCACACTTTTCTCTACCACTTCACGTTATCCCGTATTTCCTCGGTGGAAAAACATCGCGAGGTTTACTCCCGGAAAATACATAGCGTGCTCGCGCGCCCATAGAGCCGTACTAGTAGCAGCAACGGTAACAGCGTCGTGCAATTAAACGCTACGCGTGCTGTACGGTAAGAGAGAGAGAGAAGACAGCGTGTATATGTAGGTATATATATACCTAGAAAAAAATCTATTATCGCGAAAAGTTGCGAGAAAGGCGCGAGTCGGCGCCGATGCAATTTTTTTAACTTCCAAGCGGAATTTAAAGAACGACTACGGCACACCGACGATCATCGGTCCGACAACAACGAAACCTTTTTTCGTGGCTTTATGAATCCGTAATTGGAATTTTGTAGCGCGACTCCGGGATTCGTCCGTTCGTCCGTACATTCGTTGGCATGGCGATAATGAATTTTTCATGCGACGGTGCCATGGCTAGTCGTAAAATTGAGATACGTTTTGTTGTATGTACAAGATACATACATGTATTTATTTATATACATATTTATACATTTTGTTTATAGACCCATCGATCTTCATTTCCCTTTTCGTGATAATAAAGATAGAGAAAGAGAGAGAAAAGTCTTTTGTTAGGGAGATCGTTAGAATTTCATCGCGAGTTAATCGCGTTAAGGTGGGGTAGAATATTTAAAAAGAAATCGATAACTCGTGCAAACTAGCTAAACGTTAACGCGTTAAATAATTTCAGCATTATTGGGGAACGAAACGAATCAAATATATTCTCTGCATCTGTATAATACGGTTTACGTTCGCGCGGTTTGTACATCGGGGATGATATGATCGAAGTAGGATAAGTCGATTCGAATGAAAAAAATATAAAAATAAAAAAATAAAGTAGAAGCAAATAGATTCGATCTTTCAGATAGCTTTTTTCTCGGCACCCCTTTCGCTGGTGGGTCTCTCCGTGGTGCAACAAGTGCCGTCGAATTCGATGGAGCGTATTTATCGTGCTTGTTGCGTATCGCGAACGAACGAACGAACGATCGATCTTCTCTCGTTCCCGAAAAAGCAAACCACGAGCCAAGGAAAACCTCCTACGATAATTTCGACCATCTTGTTACGAGGCACGATATATTCGCCGGTACCATTTCATTCGTCGATCCCATACACGCACTCGTTCATGCTTGTTCGAGTCTCGGTCGGTTGTCTTTTAATAAAATTCTTTCGACGTAATAAAAATTTTAATGAGATGCGCGCGAAGGGAAAATATTCGTCGGTCGTACAGAAAAAAAAAGGAATTCTGAATTATAAGAGCAAAGGTAGACCGAGCGCACGAAGGTACGAGCAAACTAACGCGAAATCGTTTAAAGCATCGTTCGATTAAAAATAACCGCGTTATCGTGACTACCGGGTTTCCTTTAATTCAAAAAGACGTATCCCACGAACTTTACGACGGGCTCGTAAAGTGGAAGATATCGATGCCTGGCTCACGATTATGCGTACTACGTATTTACATGTAGATATATACATATATATATACTTATATTGAGATATTAAACGCATACGTAGTATCTACCTACGAGATCCACGTCTTTTTCAATCTCGACCTTTAAACTTACGTCAAAAATGTAATAATAACGCTTCGGTGAAAGCAACGGGTAAATCGTTCGACGAGTTACGTTTTAATGAATTCGAGCGAGAATTCCCGAGGGATCTAACCTCGGAGAAAGGGAATCGAACGGACGGAAAGCCTCGCTCGCTCGTTCGGACGAAGAGAAAAATGCGCGCGAGCGCCGAGTAGAAGAAGACGCGTGTCAAGCCCGCGTGTCATTGTCGTATCTTTCAAAACGATGCCGTGGGACTATTTTTTATAACGCTCGCTCGTGGAAGAGCAATAACGCAGCACGCGAGACTAACACACCTTTTGATTATTTTTCGAGATTCCCTTTCTCCCACGTGTGTGCATTACGTAGCGCGATAACTTCTACGAAGATATTTCATTATATATGAGAATTATTTTTCTGTAAATTAAAAAGGTCGATGTTTTCTCGTCTCGCGAGAGAATTATTATTATGCATTTTTATTAAAGGACCACAATTTTACTACGTGCGTTTTATCGGTCATCCAAATTTCTAATAAGTTATTTTCAATATTTTTATTTCTTCGTGTAAGTATGTATTTTTATAGACACGATCGTGCGTTAAAATGATAATTTCGACTTTACAGTATCGATCGCTTTAAATAACGGATGAGAGAGTCAAGAAACTCGATAACGTCGAAACGGGTGATAAAATATTAAGAAACTCGAGGTCTTTCAGGACACTTCGACCGAAATTAAACTTTCTAATAAATCAATAGATATAAATAAAAGAACAAAGTTATCTCAGCGATAATCGTCGATTGGTAAACTTACGAAGATAAAAATAAATTTACCTCTGTTGCGTACTCCGTAGGACGGCCTTCTCTCCTGCGCGTAGTTCGAGGAAGTTAACGCCAAGAGCACGATGATAATCGCGAGGAAATTCCTCGCGGGACGTCTCATCTCGCTTCTCGAATCCTTTTCACGATCTTCGTCGTCTCATTTGCCGCTGCACGGCCACTCCTATCTCGCGGCTAACGTTTACCCAAGCCGGGAGGGCTTGCTTACGCCTACTCTACAAAATCAAATCACCCGCCTTTTTTTTCGCAAGTTCGCACTTTTCGGAAACGATCATGGAAAAATTTCCTCGATGTTTTTAAGATCGCGTCGAGCTCGATTTCGAAACCACGTTTTTAACATCTTCCTTTAAGGTATCTATCGCTATGAAACATGTATAGAGAGTACTGGGAAGTAATTTGCACGGTCTCTAAAACTAAATAATTTTCAGGGTTCCAGAGATCAGCTGATTCTTTTAAACGTGTCGATTAAAAACCCATATATTCCATTTTAATAACAAAACTAAATAAAATAAATATATAGAAAATGTAGATACTATACGGTAAGGTCATCCATTTGGAATAAAAATTATTGAATGTTAACCGAGCGTTTCCAGCATTCGCTGTAGCATATTATTCAAAACAGATAATCGAATCCTCTTTTATATTCTTATTAACGCGTATGCCCAAATTATTATCATTTAATCGTCCGATCGCGAATAATCTCACGGATTTTTTTCTACCTCTCAACGAGTAATACTTTCGAAAGCCGATCTTTTGTCTTTTTCCGTCTCTCTCGCTCCCACGTACTCGTGGAAAAAGCTCACTCGTACGTCCGAAACGTTTAGCGCGTGAAATATTTAACGGGCCGCAACGTGAATTATTTCTCAACGTACACGATATTTCTATCCCTCTCTCTCACCCTTCGTACCGATCTCCCGTTACCGTCACTGCTGCTGGACCAGTATCGCCGGCCGAAGAGCTTTAAACTATTCCCGCAAAGCTGTCCTCTCCCTCCTTCTACTCTCTCTTTCTTCTAAGGTTTTTACCAAGACTCTCTCGGTGGACCTTTTCGAATCTACTCGGCTGATCTTCCAAGCCTTCGAAGCTCCGCTTGATTCTTTGGTTCGCGCGAACGAATGCTGCCCCTTTTTTTTTTTTTTTTCATTCCACCTTTAAAGAACGACAATTTGGTTTGTGTTTGCGGTATTAAGAAGTAGAGAAAACTAGAAAGAGGGTGAGGTGAATCGCTCCGGAGTAAAGTGCTGAAACCCGCGCGCCAGAGAAAAAGTGAGGGTTGGTGCGTGCAAGGTGGAGGAAATTGTGCGCCGAGGAAAATACAATGCAACGGGGCTTGCAAGCAACGAGTACAAACCGTCCTCGTCGTCTCACGCGACTCGTTGTGTTTTCAATTATTTTTAATTATTTTCTGAATGCCACCGCTCCGCGCTTGATGCAGCCGTGGCGGCCTCTTTACCAACCAACAACCACACCAACGGCACCAACCACACCACTGTCATCAAAAAGCTCCTTCTTTTAGTCGTGTTTAGTCCGCTCTCTCTCACACTACCTTCTCTTTTTCTCATTTTGGATCCCATAAACGCTCACGCGAAAGCATGCCTCTCTCCTGTTAACGCTCCTTGCAGGAAACTTAAGAGAAAAAGGGACACGAGCTTTTTCGCGCTAGCTAAACGCACGCTTTTCAAAACGAATGTTCCTTTTTAAAAAATTTGAAACACGATTTCGTTACAAATTTATTAGATTTTAATTGAAGGGATGATAGACGATCTTTCGAGTGATAAAAGATCGGAGTATTCGATTTTATTTACTCAAAGATAATAAGATTATCTACAGTAATTAATTGTAACGAGATTAAGAACGTATCCTATAAAAGGGAGAGAGAGAGAGAGAGAGTGATAGAAGGAAAAACGATCGATTCATCCCGATATGAAAAACTTTCTCTTGAATATAAAATCCGCTTAACGAACGAAATGATTCAACGGCAAGTAGTAGAGTCGCGCTACCTCGTGGCCATGCTTCAAATAAAAAAAGCGCGAAAGGAAAGGAAATAATCGTGTATCTTTCGATCGAGCTCGACGATTTGCTAGAAAACGGGACGCGATGTTGGACACTCGATGAACTTCCCATTAACGAACTAACACTATTTTCGCTATTTTTTTTTTTTTTTTTAAATGCCCGACGAATTTAACGATATTGTAGAATAAGATACAAAAAAAGGGAGACACGCGATTCAAAGTCTTTCGAAGATGATCCTCGAAAGATTATAATCAAACCTGCTTACTCGCACGACTTCGAAAAGAACGATTACTCGGATTGTCCCGAAGACGGCAAAAAGGAAGTAGCTGCCGCGTTGGCTGAAGCTGGCAGACTGGCAAACTGGTAGTCTCTGCCCATGGACTGAATTAACGAACACGACCGACTGTCTACGGCACACCCCACCTCCTGTCAACGATGCCAAGCGTGGGAGGCACTAAGCTACTTTGGATCTCTTTTTTTCTTCCTCGTTTTCTGCCCCCTCTACACCCCCTCCCACCACCATCACCACCTCATCCTCCATCTTCTCCTACTTTTCTTCGTCACCATCTTCTCCCCCGTTAACTCGGTGGTACGATACAACGCCACGCGACAGCCACTAGCCATTTCTATCCCTTCGATGACTTTTTACGGAGAATTAGTGACCAAGAGTTTATGTATACAAGATTCATAGACCAGATCTACGCGAGTTTTAAGGACTCCAGGGGGATTTTACACGGATATGCGAAGAATCATTTTTCTGTCGCTTTTTTAGTTTTAATTTTTGTTTTCGTTATAATATACAACCAAGTCGTTATAATACGAATTTATGGAAATCGGTAACAGATATATCTTTATTGTCCTTTTCCGTTCTTTATTTTTCTTCTTCGGCTTTACGTCTATATTTGTCTTTTCCTTTTCACCGCTAATCGCTTAGGAACGTGTCATCGATCGCTTGGACGTAATTTTAGAAACTTTTCTATTTTCACGCATGCCTCGGAGTTCAACAAGATAAACATGTGATATCCTCTCCGTGAATCGGCACGATTCTTAAACTCGATAAGGAAGAAAAGCGTCGTGAATCTTTGATATCGCAAACTTCTTACTCCTGGGATCTCCAGAAAAAGGAATTCGCGTGTGGTATATACACCTATACATCTAAGTGTTGCCAATTGTACCAAATTAGAAAAACCTTTTCATTTTCTTAAGAAATTTAAAAAAAAAAAAAAAATAGAAAACATTTGTAGGTAAAAAGTTGTTAAAATATTGTTAAAGAAAAATTCTTTAAGCCAATGACTTGAGAAAAAGAAAGTAACTAAAGATAGACGCAAAGAGGTACGATTTATCCTCGAAGATTATGTTCGACCGATCAACGTCTCGCTTCTTCTACGAGAGCCACGAGGATTAGTGAGACCTTAACGAGCGCGCGCGCGCGCACACCAACGCGTGTTCTCTCAGCAATGGATACAGCACATAAATCGCGCGAGTTCGGGCCACGATGGATTTCACGAGTGGTGTTCGCGTACATACCTCCCGCTTGTAATCACTTTTCCTCGACACGAACCGCAACGCGATACGAAACGTTTATGAATAGAACGCGCGGCAATATGAGCAACGATATAGCAAATGAACTCATCGGTTAGGAATTATAAGAATAGGGTGAAATAGATTGTGTTGTGAAAGAGAAAAAAAGTATTATCGCACGACGAACAAGACCTTTACTTACGCGTTTCGAGGGTCATCGAGCTCGACTTGGATTTAAAATATAATGACGTTACTATTTGAAAATATGAGAGGATTTTGGCGCGAAACACGTACACCTACCAATAAGAAATAAGATTTTATTATATCTTAGTTCGTCTCTCTGTTTTTTTATTTGTTTAAAACGCAAAAATAATTTTTGTGAAAACGAGAAGAACGAACTTCGTTCTCGAGCGCCAGAGTGAAAGAGCGTACGACCGACACGCGACTCTTTCGAAGCAGTGACTGTCAGACGAGAAAAGCGTGGCTAGTCTGCAGGTAGCGCGGCTCCGTCGCGTAATGCCAATCGGACCTACCGCCGAGTAGAACCAGCGTGCCTATGCGCCGTCCCTTTCGCGCGCTTCCTCCCCTCGGGAACGTTCGGCTCCTATCGCCTCGATTCGTTTTCTCTCGGGTAGACTCGGACGGTACCCCTCGACGCAGTTTTCCCGTTCAACCAGACGCGTAGCGTATCGTGCGCGATACGGCTCGTAGAAAATGCGTTATCGCGTACTTTGTTTAACGATAGGTCAAGCATTCGAGTAGATTTAATAGTAGTTATTAATATTATTGTTTTCTTTTTTTATTTCATTAATTTTTTGGGGGAATACGTACTTTGTTTTCTAAAGAGACTCGTTCGAAATGTTTTAATACCTTTGAGTATTTCATAGTTAGTCTTGTTTAATAACAGTGATTCAAAATAGAACGTATTTAAACGAGCTTTTCTTTAAACTACCCAAGGCACACTCGACGATCGAGCAAAGTACCGGTGATCACCCAAGACTCTTTCGTTTCTTTTTTTCTCTCAAGTTTTGCCGAAACAACGACGACGATGATAGTCACTCGAGCTTTTTAAAAGGTTCGTTATAGGCTCTTTCAAATCGAGGAATCTTCGCGTCTGGGAACGTCATCGACCTCAAATTCGATAGGAAAATATTAATAACGTTTTATTCCGTTCGAACGTCTATTCTTGAATTTAAACTTTTCGAAAATTTCGTTAAAGGATACGGTTTTAAATCATACAGGGTGATAAAGTATAAAACTGATATCTATTCGAAAACATCGTTTACGTCGTTATTACTCCTCGCTGCAAATATATACCTATGATAAATTGATATCTCGTTCAAGGAAAGCCGGTTTCGAGTAAGGATAACGACGAAACGCTCGTTTCTAATAGATCCCGTGGTATTTAACAAACGTTCGTTTGACGTAAAGGCGAACGTATCCTCGTATGACCTACTTAACTATCCATTCTTGGATCGATCCATTAGATAATCCTACCCGAGACAGATTATTCGAATATCTTACTAAAAACGATAACACGTTTCGTAGGAACATATTCGTCGACTAAAAAAAGATTATTCGACTTAATTCCGAACGATCCTGAAACTCGAAATTCGATCACGAAGCAAATCCTTCGACGACACGTCGCGTATTCGAATGACGCGAAATTACATAAGTTTAAATAAAATAACTTTTTGAAATGGTAGTACTCTTGCCGGGCCGTCGGACCACCGCAACGACTACTTTAGTTTGGCTGATCGTACGAACGTACGAACGAATGAACGAACGAAGAAAAAAAAAGACGAAGGTGTAGGAAGTGGAAGAGAAGTAAATGTACGCCGTCGTCGACGACGTCGTTCGCGGCACTCGTGGCTTACGACGAGCGAAGGAAAGGTTGCATGTTTATTCAAACCCATCTTATATCACATTTTCATACTAATGGACTTCTTCAACTCGGCCGGCAGAGTCTTGGCTCTGACGCTCTACCAGTATCCGACGCGTTTCCATTCTTCCTCGCTTTATCCCCCTTCTCACTCGCTCTTTCTACTTCAACGAATATAACCACCCACTTGGATGCCACGAGAGTTTGCGAGAACGATGATTATGGTTTGTCCTTTCGATGAGGACTCCTTAAGACTCACGGACGCGAACCGATAACTCTCTTTTTGTTAACCGTTGAATACGAGTGTGAACCAATGTTTTGTAGTTGAGTGACAAGTAATATACAGGGTGTCCGGTTCCAGATGGTCAAGCGGAAAACTACATGTAGACATCAATGACTTGAATCGAAATGTCAAATACCATTTTTCGAAATTCGTCTCAGTTTAATAGTAATTAACTAGCAAAGATCGGCCAATCACGGCGAGTAGCGACATGTAACGTTGTTTATTGTGGATTCCTCTTCCTACCGCTTCGTCTCTTGCCTAGCTGCGAGCTCGAGTAAACCGCCTTCTTAGCTAATAAGAAGCTAATAAGAAGATTTATTAGCTAATAATTAGTTAATTAAGTCGAATTTCGAAAACTGGTATTAGACATTTCGATTCAAGTCATTGATATGTATATGTAGTCCTCCGCTTGACTACCTGAAACCGGACACCCTGTATAGCTAACTTATTATCACATAACACTCGAATTTGTGTCTCGTTATAGAAGGGTTAATGTATATTTGAAAACATGTTCCGACAAAACAATCTTAAACGAAGGTTACTGTGATCTTTTGATTTAAAAATAACCGTGTTATACCACAAAATCACTTTCAAACGTGAAACCGTCGAATAGCTTGAGAACAATGAAATAAACAGAGCTTAACATCCACCTACTCCTTATCAATAAGAGCTTAACGCGTGAAACTTCGAAGCGCATAATCTTACGAACACCGAGAGCGTTCCTTGGAAAATCGAGCGCGGTCTTCCAATTATTATAGCAAGAAATATGTCATTGCTCAGCAACGGCTCAAGTTGCCGACCTAGTTCCGCATGTCGCCGCATTCATTTTTGCGACGGCCTCCTTTTCTCGCAATTTCCGTCAGGCGCCGCCGGCCCGTCTTAATTCCCATTATTGTACAATGGCCTATCAATTTGCGCCTCGGCGAGCGGTATTTATTAGTTACGATTAAAAAAAATAACTTTGACCCCTTAGCTAGTGTAATATTTGAAGAGAACGAAATTTCGTGCGAAGGAATATGATACCACGTGACCGAATACCGCGTTTATATCATGCATTGTATTTTACTAGTATACGAAACGTCGATCTTTTAGAGTAATTTTTTATTATAATGTAAATTGTTAAACACCGTGATTACAAAATATTCTGCTCATCCTTCCCGTTTTCTTTTATCTCTGCGTAAAAAGCAAAATGGCGATACCCCTATCACGTGATCTTCGAAACCAATCAAAAAAGAAAGAGTCATGCGTACCTAACCTGTAACATCCTGACCAGAATTCTATTTTTCTCTCTTTTGTTTCTCCTTTTCACTTCGACACGAATTGTTTCGGAACTCGATAAGGCTCTCTCGAAAGTCGCAGCGGGCATCCCTCGCGCCCGATTAAACGAATCTCGTGAAGGGGGGTAAGCGCGAATCGTAATTCTCGCGACGGCGTGCGGGATATTCATCGTAAATTACAAAAAAGGCACCGAATTGCTCTACGAGCAATAGCGCGTAGTACCGGTAAGCTAAATAACCGAAGGTTGTCCTCGTCCTCCACCATCTCCTATTCCTCCTTCTCGCGTCCTCCTCGTTCGTTACGAGCGAGGTGCCACAATGGTAACGCCTACCAATCCGCCGTTTTCCTCCCTTTCGAGCAACCCTCCCTCCCACAATACGATGCGTTTAATTCTCCTTCGTGGCGAGCGACCAAGCTTACGGCCGAAAATGAATTCTAAAAAGTGTGCCCGAGCCGCGACATGCTCGCGATACTACGACCGATGAAAATGACCTGGTTTCTTTCTTTTTTTTTTCATCCCTCGTTTTTTACCTCACCTTTACCTCCCTCGCCCGCAAACTACCGACTCGCTAGAAGCGGTTACGCTATCGTGAAGGTTCATAAAAAATCGAAATTTCACCCTGCATGCTTCTCTCGATGACGCGTGCTGCTGCAAGCCTCGTGGAATTTATTGGATATGGGAGCTCGTACGATCGACAAAGTTACGGAGACTCATCGATAAATTTCGTATCCGTTTATAATTTTTTTAAATATTTAAGAAAAACAGTATTATTAATAAATACCTAACTTCGAAAGAAAGAAAACATTTGATTTATCATTTCTATGGAAATAATTATAATAAATTCGATAGTTTTCAAGGACATAACCTAAAAAGTTCATTCGGGACAAAATGACTCCTCCTCGAATAATCTCGCGTTTGCGAGTACGAATTTAAGGATGGTACGCGTGCGTGAGCGAATACCATTAAATGCTCCGATGAAATATGATGCTTAAAGGGTAGCCGACGTCGAAAGTAAACATCGTATAGCTCGGATATATGGATACTCTATTTTTTTTTTTTTTTATTCCGTTGTATTAACGTAGAGAAAAAGAAAAGGTAGAAAGGGGTTGATTTATGTAACCCCGAGCAAAAGGATCAACGATTAGGATATAATTAGCGACGATAAGGAATAACTTCCATGGGATCGTGCGGAAACGAATCCTCGATAGCTCGTTTCCGATCGATAAACCGAAGGGATTGGGAATTTCGCGTGGAAATAAAATTATATAAATTCAGTTCCTGTCAATCGCAACGATCGGTAACCGAGGATCGGCTGATCTGCTAGTATCGATTCGATTTTCGATATCGGGATGCTAACGAGTAAAGTTTACGGTCGAAGGAAAATCGGTGAGTCTAAAGTCGCCAAACGTATTTCAGTCGAGACACGATAGCGATCTTTAGGTTTATCGAGGCTTCTTTTTAAATAACGTTACGTGTATACATATATACGCGATTCACAAACACCGGAAACGTAAACCGAGCCATATGTATACGTACGATCGATCGATCGGTGTAATGTGTCTTCGTGTCAGAGAGATCCGATCGGGAAACGAATGCCGCTACATTCACGCGAACGAACGCGAGCGACGTGCAACGAGAGACAACGATTACGCGAACGATGCATACGCTATAATATCAGATATAGCTCTTATCAGCAAACGTGAACCTTGCCAACGTCGATATTTACCCTTTTCTTTATTTACTTTCAACGGTGGCCTATGACGAGACGGGAAAACAGAAAAAGTAAACGAAAATCTTTGCTACCTTTTTTTGTGTATCCTATCTATGGGTGTTTATTTTGTTTTACGACGAGAGATTATAACTGTTTTATATCTTTTGGGAGTAATTCAACAATTACGAAGTTAGAAATTGGTAAAAATTATTTGGTAATTTTTAATATTTACTTCGTATGCAAATTTTGTTACATATATTGTCGGGAAAATTAAGAGTTAGACTTATCTGTTAAATAATTTTATATACTTATGCCAATGGTATCTTAATGGTACACACTTCTTTTAATGAAGCTACTGAATATTTTTATTGTAAATTTAAATAGTTCATGTCCATTTATATATTTAAATATCTCATTTTTTACTTCTTCACAATTTAATTATACCTAAATGACCTATTTTCAAAACAATCTCAAATCATCGCCACATCATTATTAACCAACACAATACATTTTTTTTCTTCGAGAAATCCCATGTAGACAATTTTGCTTTCACGGTGATCTAAATATTATAATATTCCGTGATAATTCATATGGATTTGTATCTCGGTAACGGGGACCAAATAAAAATAAACGCAAAACAATATCGTTCCGTTCCACTCATACTCCGTCGATAATAATGGAACGTAATTTGAAAAAGCAAAGAGAAGGGAGCGCGGCTTTAAAAACATTCCATGAATATAATCTCTCACGATCAAACGATGCTCCGTTACTCTTTGTAAATCAAACAACGGGCGGGATCAAACCAAAACGTGTTAACGGAAATATTATTTAATAACAAAATATTATTGAATATTGTTAGTTAAGCAAAGTATGTGTGCATATATAGTTAGTAATGGAAGCTTTCAATGGTATCTTTTATGATTTTTTAGTATTATCCGAGATCTAAAGGTTTCATTTTTTTTTAAATCTTGTTTATTGATATCTATTAAAAATTTTCAAAGAAGTCAATCTCGCGAAGACTTCGATATGCAATATTTTCAAACATTCCTTATCTCAAATAATACTATAAAAAATTACCCGTATACCCATTAGTAAATCCATGAGAACATGTAATTCCATAGATAAATAAACGTAAAAAAAATGTAGCGACACTTTGAAAAATCAAACGAAACATGTTACAGCTGTTCCACGAACTTACTTGAACCGACAATTCAAAGAATTCGACAAATTCATCAATATCGCTTCCACGTACACGGTCTAACGATATTTGAACTATTCGTACCTACTGGTGTTTACGAGTCCGAGTTACATACCTACATCGAAGATCGTTCCTATCGGGCGACGCAGTCTCCAGAATTCGGAGAACGCCAGTTTCGAAGACGATTTCGCGGGCCAAACGTATCTACACAGCTTCGACTACACCTCGTCCCGTTCGAACCAACTTTGGCCTACCATTAGGAACTATTATCACTAGGACTCTGTCCGTCCTCGATTGTCCATCCCGTCCTTTTTTTTTATCACCTGTCAGGAAATCCGTGTTTGTCTACGAGCAGTAGTACGTAATCACGTTTATTCAAACAAAACGAAGCTACTGTGCCGATGCCTCGACATCCCTCGATGTTCTACGTTGTTCGAGGTATATTTTAAGATGCTGGACGCCGACACCACTTTGACTTGAACAAATAAATGTTCGAGTCTATTTTTACACACTCCGAAGAGTATGAACATTATGATGAATAATAATATTATCTCTTTTAAAGTTAGCGATTTCTAAAGTTGCAAGTATTTGCAGATTACAAAGTAAATGCAAGCCTCGTTTCAAAGACTTTTTATAAAACTATTAAGATTCTCTTTCAAATAAATGTTGTCAAATTGGCAAAATTGTCGAGAATTTCTAGTCAAAATGTTTTTACCTAACTTAAACTATTATGTACATCGAAATGACATGATAAAAGTTAACTTTAAACCGAGTCAAGAAGAGTCGCGTGTTAAATTGAGTTAAAGTCGTATTAACTCGAAGTATAATTAAAAGGTTTTGCGGTCAGCTCGATCTCCTAGTCAAACAAACCAAGTAAAACGCGATAAAGAATACAAGCAACCAAGTAATCGATCATATTACACGAGAATAATACCTATATAAACGATATAAGAATTACCTAGAAATAGGATAAAAATGATAAAACGTCATATAAAACCGTTCCTCTATTCTATTAAGTAAAACACAATTATTTCTTTCATAAATTTTCAAATATTATACAACACTGTACCAAAATAACCCAATATGCAAAACAAACGGATCACAAAATATAAAAAAAAAGAGCTCAAGATCCATTTAAAAGAAAAAACACACAAACGTGCGTTTAACCCCAAACGAGTTACGTCAAAACTGCGACGAGGATCCAAAAGCTCCGCTCGTACACACGCCACCTTACGTATTCGCACAAGCACGCGGACACGCTAACACACACGTAAGTATACGTAGAAACGGAGAACGCACCTGAATAATGTTCGAAGGGGGCGGGTTCTGACATTTGTCGTGGTGGTGCCTAGCGTGCGATAACCCCAACGATCTTCTCTCTCTCTCTCTTACCAAGTCCTTCTCTAACTCCATCTCTTTTCATTTTGTCGTGGTCCCAGTTACCTTAGCTTCCCGCAACGACTCATAATTGTCCGGACTGGCATATTGCAAGACGGAAGAAGCGAGAGACACGAAAGTAGTTATGCGAATTCTTACTACCCTAAGGAAGATGGTGGAGAGAGGAAAGAGAGGGATAGAAAAAAGAGAGAAGAGGGTTGTACAGGTAAATTCAACCCTCCTCCCTCTCTCTCGTGCAGCTCACTGCTGAATACTTGAATATTGATTAAGCATGCATATCGCGATTACTCGAGTAAAACGGTCTTAGCTTGGTCCGACAAACGACAACGAGGAGCTGCGTGTCTCCGGTTATTTATATGAAATCGTTTCTCTCTTATCTATTTTTTCGTCCTCTTTCCTTCTGATACGTCATGCGCATTACCCGTTCAAACGATGACGAAACGTGTATATATACAACACGCATTGTTGGAATAATGATTCATGATTCGTGATCTTCTATAAATTCCTGATAATCGAGTAAATCGATCGATGTTATAAGATGGAAAAGAAAGAAACCTAACGAATGTTGTAAGAATTTGGCAACTTTTCGATGACGAGTAAGACAATACGTTCGTCAAGTACAAATAGGTTAGGTGGAAACACGAGACCATCGCGTAGTCTTGAAAAGCCTTGAGGAAACTCGAAGTAAACGGTTAGGAAGAGAGGCGCGGTTCGATTGAACTGCTACTCTGAAATACGGCCGATTGTTCTATTGACATGGGCAAGAGATATTATAAAAGGGGATACTTAGGAGTGTTTTGCATCTACGTGTACGGATTACATGTAAGAATTGTATAAGAACCGTGCTGTAGAATGTCATACCAGCGATTATTTTTGTTTTCATATCACTGGTATAAGAAAAAGAATAATGTATTGGAAAAGAGGTAGAGAGTATGTAGAGAAAGAAGCAAGAGGAATGTGATGAGAAGAGTATTTTTCATGGTAACACGAGAAATCGAATTCATCGACGTTCGTGTCGAAAAGAGCCTGTACGTGTAAGCGCAATCGAGCAGCTCGGCAGATTGGCCGAGATCCGTGCACCCTTCCGCGTTGTTGATCACGATGGTTCTCCGTTCGTTCTGGTAGGGAAGACACGAGAGGGACAAGAGAGTAAGGGACGAGAGGCAAGCAGGAAGAGACGAGACAGTTGTGTGTGTGTGTGTGGTCGTGAAATAGTAGCAGGGGAAAAAGCTCTCGAGTTTTGAATATTCAGTAGGTACGTCCTGCTTGCTCGTCCCGCTTGCTCGCACCTTCCACCTGACCTTATTTTCGTTCGAAGGGGATAAAAAAGTCGCAAGCTCGGTCGTATCTTTCGACACTTGAAAAGAAACCGAACGAAGCTCGTTGGAATTAGATCCGTCGTCCTTTTCGATGCAACTTTTCAATTAAATTCATTTTAAAGGAAACGTTCCTTCCAAACAAACAGAAAGGACATCTTTCTGTAAGTCAGATAGGAATGTTTGAAATTCCCACCCTTTATATCGATCGTTATACCGTCGGTAAAGCAGTGTCCTCTTTTTTTCTTCTACCTACAGTACCTTTGTACTTGGTTATCTTACTAGTTAACTGATCGTAGATAAGTTTTCAAAAACGCCTGTACCGATATGGTCGATAAAATTCGATTTATCTTCACGTTTTATAGAAAATGGATACTCTATATATTTTGACTTTCCTATATATGGTAAGGCAGTTTCCTGTTAACAAGGATTCAACCGCGTAATTCGATTTATTCACTCTCCGCTGAAATTAAAGAAAGCAGATAACAAAAATGTAGAAAATTGTTGAGTACTCACCGGGATAGTTGCAGTTATGCTCGTCGCTTCCATCTTGGCAATCCTCGACGAAGTCGCAACGTTGAGATTCCAGTATACACCTTCGCACGTCGCAAGCGAATTCGCCGAATTTACAGCCTGTGAGATAATAAACAAAAACTTTTAAAATATCTAATTTACGAAGTAGATTCCTGAATCTATGCTAACTAATATAATACAAATCCTAAAGATTAATTTATGAGGTACGACAAACACTCAAGCATATACATATATGCATACACACGATAACGACGACAAATAAGTGAAGCCACCGATGATATAAAAATAAAATCTTTGTACACGTATAATCTACTTTTATGCTATAGAAATAAAACTATCGAGATCATAAAACGATAACATCAGAGGTTAGCAAATCTTACGATTACGAACATGCGAGCAATATTTCGAACACTACTTGATAAAAACATTTACATATATACACGTATCTATATACACACACGAAAAACATTCAAAATTTCTAATTATCCAACATTCCGAAGCGATTAAAATATCTATGATAAGTACGAAGAGACGAACCATTGAAATTGTACCCGCCATTCGGTTTAGGTTAATCGAAGTATAAACGACATTACACTATTTAAAGCTTCTTTTTCCATGTTATGTATATTAGAATTCACGAAGACACATTTTTATGATAACATATGAAACTTATTCAATGAATTCAATGAAATTTATATCAATAGAACGCGTTTAGAAGTAAGTTTCTTCCGAAAGTACCGCGATTCGTCTATTCCAGAACTTACACCGAATCAGTGTTTCTCAATCCCTAGGGTTCTCCAAATTTTGAAAGTTTGAGAACCGCTGATTCCTACTAAAAAAAGTCTTTTTCACGAACAAATAGAAAAAGATGTTTCCTTTGTTTAATTTTCTCGTTTAAAATGGATCCTCTGGGTGTACCTGGATGTGGACAGCCCACTTCATCTGCACCGTCCTTGCAATCGGGTACGCCATCGCATTGCTGTACCGAACAAATATAACGACTTCCATCCTCGCAGCGAACCACGTCGTCGGCACGACATTTCTCCGACGGTGGCCTCAAAGTCTGTTCTCCTTCCTCGGGTTCGAAAAATTTGTTCCCGCGTTCGGTTGGTTGATTGAAGTCGTTTTCCGTCACCAACGACCATTGGTCTTCCTCGCTCTCGCTGACTTCTATCGTGCATGTTTGAAGGGATACCAGGACGGAAGGATGCACGAATTTAAAGGATTTGACAAGATGAATGGAGGAGTGAACAGAGTTTTCAAAAATATACTACCGTAATTATGGATTGGTTTTTATCCTAATTGCATTCGTCACTTCTGTCTACAGCCTTTTCTCGATGCCTTTTTAGAACAAATTGACGCGGTAAAACGGAAGTCGCGAAGATGGCGGTCACTTTTTGAAGCTCGCTGATCGCAGCGCCATCTTCGCGAGTGAACGGTACTACGCAATACTCCCACGTGACCGAGGCGCGTAATGCAATTAAGATTCGAATTAGAAAAAAATAGATGAGGATATTAGAGTGAGTTTTTTTCTCCCTATATATATATGTATATATATATATATATATACAAATACCCAAGTATACGAAAGCTAGTAATTAAGAAAATACCAACTAGGTTAAACTGAATCCCGAATTTCTAAGCACGATACGAAATGTTGTTAATTTATACACAATGAAGTTTACCGATAAACTGTGAAACGTGATCAGACGTTTTCGAAAGTTGATCCCACTTTGGAAAGTTTTATAGAATCGATGAGGATAAGACGAAAATAAAGTGCGAACTACGAGAATATTTTACAAGCTCTAAGAATATGTAAAGAAGCAAGAATTTAGAGATTTCTATGAGACATTCGAGCGATCTACTTACGTGTCGTTGTTGGCAGTTGGCTGTTGGCTGTCGATAGAGGGTTACAGTCAAATTCATCGGATCCATCATCGCATTGTGCTATTCCATCGCAACGGGAATCTAATGGCACGCATGCACCGTTTCTACACGTTAATTCGGTCGATTGGTCACAATCCGGTCGGTCGTCTGTCTTCGCTGCTCCAGTTGTCATTAAAACATAATGATGGTCGTCGTGGTTTTCAAAAATAAAAAATAATAAAAGAAAATTCTTTACGAAGCAGTAATGAAAATAAGAAAATAATGTAGAGGCAAGTGTTTCCCGAGCATGGGATACCTATGTAGCGCTAAATTATATAGATATACGCCACATACTATACAAATTGCTAGAATATTATACATGCATGATTCTTCTTAGGATCGAAACGATCTATTCTTCGAGTTTTACTACAAGTTTTCTTCTACTTAATGTTTCTTCTCTCTGATATAGCCCGCTGATGGCAACCATATAACGGATACGCAGATACATTATCGTATTATCGTATTAGGATAGTTATGGAAAAGTTTTCTTTAGCGATCGGCTGGCAATCCGAAGAATCGATCATTTCTGACTGCTGAACGTATCCCTCTCCTGACAAAGTTACCTTGGAAATTTCTGAAAGTGAATCCCTCTGGACTCAATTGAATGCTTCCCAAAGAGTGGTATTGCAACTGTTGTAGAAGTATGTCTTGTATCTCTTCCACGTCGGGGAACGTAGTACCAATGTCGAGTGTGACTTGAGATGTAAACGCGTCGGACGTTGGACTAAAAATAAAATCGTTATTATCTTAAAATTATTTAATCAAAAATTAATACTAAACAAATTGCATGAAAGCTGCTCCGTGCTAATATTTAAAAGTGCTCGATGTTTGCATTTATACTTACGATATTTTAACAACGTTGGCAATATGATCGTAAACGGGAATACGACGCGTGTATAAATCTAGCAAAGCCTGAGTCAAATTGGCACTCAATTCTTTATATTCTCTGCTATTTCTATCGGCGTATTCTCTTGTGTAAGGCTCGCCGACTGTTAAGGTTACTCGGTAAAATTCTGTAAAAAAAATCGATTGGTTAAACGGGAAAAGTTTTTTTATAAAAGTAAATTAATCTGATAGATGGAGAAGATTGCTGATTTAATCGTTGCAAAAATTGAATTGTTTGTCTTAAGGCTGTTCACCACTCAATACGTTATCGCGACAGCTCTCCTGGTCACAATTCTTGACCGATATTGACGAACAAAAGCTTAATTGAAGCTGAAAATCTGTCAGCTTTCGAATAAGCTCTTGTTCGTCAAGATTTGTTAAAAATGGTGACCAGGAGAGTTGTCACGAAAACGTATTAGGTGGTCAACAGCCTTAACTCCAACCATAATACTATTATATATTTCAGTGCTTCTTTCCGTAGTTTATTTGTTTACTTAAAGAATTTGGCCTTTACGTAATTAAATTTGTATTACAAATAAAGTATAGATTTCTACCAAAATATATCATGTATAAAGATTATTGCAGTAACGGGTTCATCAATAACGATATCTTATATCAATCGATTCGCCTTTAACTTAACACAATACGACTTACGTGCTTTGCCTTCGAATTTATGCCTTTCGGTGACGGTTGGATGAATCCCCGTGTCCGTTGCACTACCTTCGATCTCGCCTAAGCATACAAACAGTCATTTATGGATACATTCACGTCGTCTGTGATTAATTTGATATTTAACTAATAATCTTACCTGAACCTACAAAGTCCTCGTCGTCGGAATTCACATAATTCTGTGCGGCCCTTCGTCCTTCCGCCACTTCACCGATCGTGTTATCCTATTAATACAAATAACATCACTATCATTCATTCTGCATAAGACTTTGCTTTTCTTACAAGTAGGTACGAGCTTTTATTAAAAATTACAAATAAAGTTGACTAAGTTAATAACTAAAGCCTCAGAAAACTAAAACAAACATTATACAACAAAAAACTGCACCTCTTACCTCTTTATTATCGGCATTCTGTTCTTGGCTATCTCGAGTTAGCCTCTCTAAACTTGGATTGTTCTTTTTTCCTTCGGTAACATTGTTACTGTTCAAATTATCGACGATTTGAACAGTTTCTTTATCTTCCTCGACATCTGTCACAAGATTAAAAATAAAATAATAGATTTTAAATATAATCGATTATCAAAATAGATAACATTGTTAAAAAAAAGAGGATATCTGTGTTAGAATAATAGCAATAATAGTTTACCTGTCGAAGATGGTGTAGTTGTTGTAGAAGTGGATTGGAGATTAAAGGGGTCGAATAAGTTGAAGAACGATCTCTTTATCCTGTGAAAGATCGACTGCTCCTCGTGTTTCTCGATCAGCGGAATCTCCACGCTCGATTGTTTACCATCTTGATCGAAAACCAAGTCGTCGTTCTGAAAAGAAGCAAAATGAATTACGCGCTGTCCTCATTCGGCGGTACAGGAAAGGGGGATGATAGGTTCGATGTCTCTCATCCAGAATTCGATTGAGAATGCATTCTATTAATCAACGCATAATAAGAAATGAAAAAACAATTAAGATTTGTACAATGTAACAAAGCCATTCTCAATAACGAATAATTTACGTTAAAAATGTAAACTTTGCTCTGCAAAGTATAAGAGGTAAAAAAAAGTTGAACTTAAACTATTTTTTAAAGTTTGGTGCAGTTCAACGCAATTATAGAGATGCCAAAATTAAAAGCACAATATGTATGTACTTATATACTTATATTACTATATCACTGACTCATCATATTTTTTGCATTAACCTTACTAGAAATTGGAACATAACAAATACTTGTTACAAATGTCTTCGCATTCCGTCACAAGATATACCACGACCATATTGACCCACTCTCTAACACGTATTACAGAAAAGCTATTATTTAATTTATGATAACACCGAGGAAAGTCGATGAAAAAGTTCGGTCGCTACGCGAACGTATTCGCGATTTGTTACATATCACACACGTATATACATACATGCATATACATGTACAATATCTATATAGCCACGTAAGTACATAGATCGTCGAGTGTTCTCACGTGCTACTCATAAAGAACCAATTCTCACCTAAACACACGATATAAATTCAGGATCTGCGAGCCATTCTCCGAGCTCGAAGACCCGCTGTGATTCGTAAACCGCAAGCAGCGGCCGGCAAACTGGCCCACGGTACGATACTCGGCTACTCGGGTCAACGACGTCGATTCCACGATCAAAATGGAGAACCAAGGACCTCCGTAAGGACGATTTACTCTGTCTATGTATCTACGTAGGTGTACGTGCGAAAGTCTACGTAAGTAGACCGTGGCCGAAGGAAGGAAATAAATGTATCGTTATGGACGAATACGCGATGAGCTTCGAATGGCCCTTCCCCTTTGATACCACGCAGTACGTACGTTCTACGTTCCTTTATTGTGAATCATGAAAGCGTATGGATACAGTGTAGAGTAGCATTCGTAAGTTTTCGACCGAATCCTACTTCTTTTTTTTTTAGCTTTATAACTTTTGGAGAGACGGTTTCATACAAAATAGAAAACGAGGTTAACTTAACACTGTTGAGTAAAGATAGGAAGCGAACGTAATAATTTAAAGACTTCAATTAACTTTGTAAGAAATTTTTCTATAGTCGTGCAACTATTTTTAAAAGGATCGTTTATATAGGTCGCGACGAATCTTATTAAAGAAATCATGAGTAGTATCATCTAATATTAGAATCTTTTGTTCTCTCAATATAAATACGGCTCGATCTCGTTTGTGGAGAAATAAAAGTAGGAATATTTTAGATTCCTGAACTTAATTTCCGTAAATATGAACAATGCGTTTAGATTGCATTGTATCTGCATATTTTACGGTTGCACATATCGCGTGTAGCATTACGTAATACCATGAATGAGGATAATGACACGAGCTGGCTCATTAATCGTTAGCTCGCACCGTTCTAAACATTTGCGTCGTTCCAAACGTATACACCGACTTGTTATCAACGATCTACTCTTTACGTGCACTTTTAAACGACAACTGAAATTGCATTTGAAAACAAAGATGTTCAAATTTGAGAGCTAAAGAAAATGAAATTTGTATATTTTAATTGAATAGGACGCGATTATACAACAAAAGTGTACTTTACTTCTTTAGATCAGTGATAAGTAAAATAGACAAATCAATAAACCTGAATTCTTTCATTTTACAGTTTAATATCTTCACTAAATAAAAAATATATAACTTGCGAATAAAAGTATTAACTTATTTATAAAGAAAACTGTAAATTATTAAATCCGAAAAAATAAAGCTGATCGAACTGGGTCGAAGAAGTAACTTCGGTGGGTTGGAGGTAAATAATTGCCGGGTCAAGGTTTGCTCATCGTTGCAACATATAATTAAAACAGAAAATGAGATACTTTTATGTCATAAAAACAGAAACACAATATTTTGCACTCCAAAAGAAGGTTAAGTATCTGCACGTGGTAGAATTCTGTTTCTTTCGGAGTCCAAAATAAATGAATTTCTTTGTCAGCTAACGAGATACGCGTGTATCCCGAACTTTTATTCCAGGATTAAGCGACGAGAGTATCACACATCCGGTGGATCTTACTGGGAACCAGCCTGCACCCTGTTAACGTTCTAAAAATTACTAATATTCCCGGATGCGTGTCGCACGATGGCGAGTACTTGTGTAGTTAGTGCGAAACTGTCACCCGTGTACGTAAATACGTGTATGCGTGTATGTATGTACACTTATGTATCGTACACGTGGGTATGAATGCAAGAGACCATTTTAGATCGTGATAACAGCTGTAACACGCGACGCATCCTGCTTGACGCGAGTACCTCGCCCGTAATTTCACGTGCTGCCGTGAGCGTGTTAATAAGGAGGACGGAGTCCTACCGATCGGTTATGCGAAATGCCATAATCGTCGGGTAAACTTCAGAGAGTTACTCTTAACACTTTCGCGCTACCTGATGCGATACTATATTTTCCTGCGTTAGTAGAATATATCGATGATACTAAACTAATTATATCTTTGCAATAAGAGAAATACAGTGGTTTTCATTTATAGCGACCTCGGTTGTTACGACGTTCTGTCTATAGCGACGGAATTTTTTTCGGCTTTCATATGTAGGGTAAGGGGGGGCATGATGGGGTAGCGAGGCAAGATGGGGTATCGCACCTAACTTCTTATTGGAAGATGCTAGAAACATGACTAATGCACCAATAGTTTGCGATTATGTTGTAACGAGTAGGGCGTCCAAAAAAGAGAGTCGAGGGACCCGTATCTCTTGTTTCTATCGATAAAACGGTTCGCGCGCTACGTCGACACACGTCGATGTAATTTTCAATGCCCAAAACATTTAGAATAAGTATATATTTAAGAACGGTAAGTCCATTGTTATTATTATACCATATTCTTCATTTCATCTTCTTTAATATGCCATATTTAAGATTAAAGTATTATTTTATTTGTTCTACAAATTTATTAATTTCTGAAAAGCAACGGTTTGAGGCAAGATGGGGCCTTTGCGACGGGGAATGATGGGGTACCCCATCGGCGCGTGCGCGCATTATTACCTTTGTTGGTACGACAAAGGTTTTGACTTTTCCGTAACGTTGTCTTGCAAAGAGCAGTTAGTCGTGAGTTAGAAGACAAAAAGGACATACGTAAAGTCGAACAGACGTTTCTTTCTTTGCTCAGTGTATTTTAATGAAAAGTGTGTTTATCCTTAATTAATAGCTACTATTTCATTTTATAACGAAAAAAATCTGTCTGAGACACATATATGTAGAGATTGTGAATAAACTATATGGAAAAGTATTTAGTCAATTCATTTTGCCCCATTTCCAGTACCCCATTTTGCCCCATTTCGAGTACCCCGTCTTACCCCGTAGTAGGGGCAAGACGGTTTTTTGCGGCACTTTTTTAAAAGTTTAATAACTTCGAAATTTGATTCTACATTGTCACAAAGACTATACCAAATATTAGATTATTCATTGTAGCTCTACTATAATTCTTAAAAAACTCATTTAAACGATGTAATTACCATTTTATTTCCATTTTTCCTTAGCTTCCCCATCATGCCCCCCCTTCCCCTATATGTATTCTTATGTGCCCGGTTGTAGCGACGTTTAGGATATAACGACCAATTTCTGAAGGTCCCTTCGCCGTCGTTATAAGCGAAATCCACTGTAGTTTAATAATAAATTCTAGTTTTCTTATCACAGTGATTTAAAATTCAAAAGTTCATCGGATCAATTCGAATCATGTATATAAAATATCAAGCAAGAAAAATGAGAAAAAAGGTATTAACGATATTACAAGAAGAGAAACGAGAGGAGATATGAGAAATTTGCGGGAATAGAGAAATTTGCGGGAATATAAATCTTCGCGTGGTGGTTCGTGTAAAAATAAAAGAGTCGACGAGGTGGTAGGCCATCCAAGGTGGCATCGAGAGGCATCGAGTAACGCTGGCTAGACGGGACTTTGTTATTCCGGGCAAGTTTTACACGGGATTTCGAAGCTAAGTCCACTCTATGATCCTTTCACGGCAACTACGTGCTCATACTTCGACAAAACACCAGCCCCACAGTCCGAAATCCTTAAAATGCATGGGAAATACGTGTCCGCGCAGGTTAAGTGCTCCAAAGGAAATTCGTCCTGCGTCGCTAAGGACCACGAAAGTGGGAAGAAGCGAGCGAGGGAACGAACGTGCGAGAGGAAGAGAGAGGAAGAAGTTCGAAGTCCTTTCAAGAGACAAACTCCTAGCGAACGCCTTGCCACGCGCGAAATTCCTTAATCTTTTTTACAAGGAGAGCTCACCTCCAAGATGGCTCGTGCCACCACGACCTTACCACGAACTTTCGATCGTCCTATCTTTTCCTCTCCTTCCTTTTAAACACCTTCTGCTTCCTCCAAACCCCCACCCCCATTTCCAAAGAATTTGCAAACGTAATCGTGTCAGTAGGAGATCGATTAAACGGAGATCGAATTTTCCGTTCATTTCCGATAATATTCTCGGAATTTAAGTGCAACTAGATTCTATTAGATCATTATCTAAATATAGAAATAATGTAGAGCACATTACGAGTTATCAAATGTTCGTCAATAACGATACAGAAATAGATACTAACCTGCGGCCCACGAGTTATTCGTTATTATCTACTTTGAAAATAAACAAATTAGGTAGATAATAGTGTTTATCCTTCGCTAAATTATCAATCTTAATCCACTGGAAAAAAATTGTACCTACTGATAACATCATCATTATGCATCCGCTGTACCAGGTGTACAACGCAAAAGTGCGACGACCCTATTGTAGGTATGCTACAAGAACATATGCATATTTTGTTCTAATAAATGTCAATATTCTCACGTGTATGTTTGTGTGGACATTACAAAAACGTTATCGATGTTATCTTACTAGTTTTAGTTTCGTTGCTTGGTCCCGGCCAAAGAAATTCTTGGTAAAACGCTTAGTTGCATCGATCGGATCGACTAAACCCATTTTCAAACGATTTATTCAAGATACCGCGACTTATCGATACTTTTTACGATCTCGACGCGATGATCTCTCATACTTTTCCATTGGAGCGCGTTCGCGTTAGGTTATTTCACGCGAACTACACAGTTGCTTCCGATTCATATATAGGCCATCCGAGTTTGTTCACTCGATGACGCGCACGTGAGATAACAGACATTCCACTTTCATTGGTATCTACACACCTTACACGCGACGATGGTTCGCCAACGATGATTTTCTTTCGAATCAGCGAAACATCTTTTCGTTAGACGGATGACTAACTGTTATGTATAATAAAAATGGCGCCACACCGAGCCGAAGGGTCAAGCGATTCGTGCCCCTTGTAACGAAACGAAAAATGAAGATAAATTTGATGCTCGTTGGCACCAGCCCTACTTTCAGACAGCTGCGCTGATCTCGATGTTACGATTGGGCTGATTAATCAAAGCGATGGGTCATTTCTATAATAGATAGAATAATGGCTCCGAACGAAAGGTCGACCGTTTGGTAGACCTCGGGCTCGATTCGGTTAACGCTCGGTCTGTCCGCTTCTTTCTGTACTAGTGCCATAATTAATTTGAATAATGTAATTGCTTTTTGTATTTATTTTTATGACGTACATTTTTGTTTAAAAAATACATATCTATATGGCCTAGATATAGTGCTAATATTATTGAATATACTCAGGGTATATATCAAATTATTCCTTTTAATTAAAATAAAAGAAAATGTACAATTTTTAATTCCCTTATTGATCGGAGCTCTCAATATTAGCTATTCGTATTTGATGAAGAAAGACCAAAGAACGGAATTATATAACAGAAGATACCCGTTTTGTTACTACCGATGTATTTATAAACGCGAGCTCGATTTTCTAGAATGATTCTTCGCCATCATCGAATCATCTAAATCGCTCAACGATAATTTGAAAACGAAACGACGAACGCGAAGAGGAGCTTCTTGGCAAGCGAGGTCGTTAAACTGCGAGAGAAAAAGAAACCGCGGGAGATGAGTCATCGCGAGAGTCGCCGCCGAAGAAACGAAGATCACGGTCTTCGCTTCGTTGGGTCAAACGACGAGTTTCGAAAGCAAGATGAAATTATTAAAGATGATTTTCAAAATGTATGTCCTCGTGATAAACTCTAAATAATCTCAAAAGTGGAAAGGGGAGGAGAAGAAAAAATACTAGCCAAAGCGTTCGACGTGTATCGATTACGTGTACAAATGGTTACGAAAGTGGCTTAAGTCAGATATTTTCAGATAACTAGATTCTCTTTTAACATGAATAAAATAAGAAATATTCGAACTTATTTTACATATTTTTGAATCTGGCTACTTTCGCAATCGTTGGTATAAATATATGATGTTAAGAAACATCGTTAACAAAAATATTATTCCTTATATAATATTCCAATGAAACTAAATCAAACGAAAATTCATTTAAATAAGTACTTCGGGTATTAAACAGAATTTAGGACATTCAGCAACGGCAACGGAAAATAGGATCAAGTTATCTTTATTTATAAAAAGCAATATTTCATTTACGATGTTCATGAATATTTCATAACATTGGAGTGCCTCGGTATTATATAAAATACTTAAGACTCTTGAAATCGAGTATGATCAGCTGTTAAAATCCTTTTTTTTAACACCCCATACCTACATAGTAGCGATGTAACCGAGCGCAACTGTGAACGCAACGTTTGGAGAAAAAAAGGCGAACACGGCACTTCGACCGCTTTATCGGCGCTTCTGGTTACACGTTCGACGAAGGAAAGACAGACACGCGATCGCTATTAACCCATTAGAAGCGATCTTCGACTTCGATGTGGAAGCAACGAAGCGTTAAACTTGCTGCCGTCCTGCACGTGCGACGCATATTCATCGTTAACCACGTTTGATTCCTCTCTCTCTCTCTTTAGCTCTCTTTGTCTGCCTTTCAGTCACTCTTTAAAACGATATAACGAAGATCCGTAAAAGTGTCTCGAAGAAAAATTAATGAGGAAAGAAAATAAGAATCCACAACTTTCTCTTCTCTTGGCACGGATCCGGACAACGTCAATCCACGATATAAGATAGCTCATTATAATTAGAGCTTGCAATCTGTAGGAGGTCAAGGCGCGTAGAATAACCGATAACCTCGAGGATTAAGTCTGCCAAATATTTCATGGAAAAAGAAATTCGCAACTGATAAAAAAATATTCTTACGATTCGATCGACACGATGCCTCGAGAACTTATAGAAATGTTTTATGCATGTGATGTAGTAGATATTTGAATATGACTTGACGTCAAGTGTGCATTAATTACGATTTTTTTTATTTCCCTAAATTAATTTTGTAAGTCATGTTCAAATTATTGTTAATTCTGTAAATTCTATATATTGTACCTTGACATTTCTACGGGAAAGTTTTAGACTGGAAGGAAATATATTTAAAATATAGATAAAATAGGAAGATTGGTCAATATAATATTAGAAATGGAGAAAATGTTATTTGAATTTGGAAATTTCGAAAGTAGACGAACCGTTACATTATTAAAACATCACCCATACATTTTCGTACTTTCAACTTGTCATGATCACAAGTATCCTCCAATTACCAAATAGGTATCTTAAATATAAATGTCTTCGACTGCAAGGAATAATTACTTCGGAAAGACAAGCATATAACCTTAAAAAAAAAAAAAAAAGAGAGAACAAACACGACCAATATCCATTCCAATTAGCGTCACACGGAGCAAACTACCCAATAAATCAACATGCTCCTCTCTCCAACGTTCAAGACAAGAGTTCGTGTCGAGCACGTTAAGAACGAGAACGCGTTAAGGACCAACGATCTCAATCGCAAAAATGACATATGGTACCACACTTTTGCCTTGCCATTCGTCTTATCATCTTTAATTCGGTCATTTTTATCGACGACGAACGACACGACGAAAGAGAAAGAAAAAAGAAAACAGAGAAGAAAGAAACCAGGCTGATGCCGTGAGACCGCGTCATCGTGGACTACGAAGACGCGTCTCGTACGAGAGATGGAAGGTGAAAATCCCAGCAATTTGAGAGACTTCTCGAGGGCTTCGAGTTAACGAAAATATACGTCGGTCGAGGGTGAAGCTTGGAGGGGTTGATGTCAAGAGGAAAGCGTGAGGGGAGGTTGCCGACGTGCCGAGCTTCGTGGAAGAACGGAAAGGAAGGACGATCGCGTCCTTTGTCTTAAGCTATGGTATATTAATGTAAGGAACACGTTAGAGAGATAGAGATAGGGTGTAAGAGAGAGAGAACTCGAAGAAGGCGACGGAATACTAACTAGCGAGCCGCACGCGGCGCCGGCTACTTCTCCTCGCGAGGTTGCGAACAGCCAGCGAGCGTGCGAGTCCAGCCTCGTTTAACCGCGCCTTTGCATTTTAACAGCCTCTCACCGGAAGAACGACTTTTTCGTAAAGCCCAAGGAGTAACATCCGCACGCGCGAAAAACTTGCCGCCGACTCTCTCACTATATTCTTCTCCTTTCTCTATACTCTTCTATCCACTTCTTGCTTACTTCTTCGACGTTCAGTCCTTATTTTTTCTGATCCATCGCCGTCGTAATTATTTATTTTCAGAATGTAGGACGCGTGCCGATAGGAAAAAGTTCATCGAAACGGTCACGAGAGGATATGTGTACAGTTGGTGTAGAAAGTATGTGTGTAAGTCGCTTAATTTTTAAATGAGCGAAGTCCTTATGTTATTTGTGTAGGACAATGTCTCGATATATATTCCAATAATTCTTTAATAATCATAATCTAATGTGTGTTTTTTTATCTATTCATCAATATTTCTTCAGAAAGTATAAATAAACATATAAAAGAAGACTCTTTTAAGGATCCTCATGGGCTCCGAAGGATCAAGAAAAATTTGGCGGGTAAGCACGAGGCACGAGGGTGAGAAATAAGCGACACGTGCTATTTCCCAACGATAAGAAGGGAAAAGTTAAAGAAAAAGAAGAGAGAGAAACGTAGCAAAGAAGAGGAGATTTCGTCGAGGATGATCTTATATGAAGTTTCATATCCAGAGCCGGACAAAAAGGTCACGTGAGCGTGCGCGCGCGCGTCCTCACCAAGAGACAACGAGGCCAAATATCAGCAGTGCAATCCTCTCGTTCGCGGACACCATCGCATTTCGCGAGCGTACAACGCGAAATTGCGGAAATCACGTCGGTCTGATTTCCCGAGAAAAATCTCTCCCGATTTACCCTCCATCCCCTTCCTCCCACCACCCCTCGTCACGGCAAATCGAAGAACCCTCGGGCTACGATCTGCCAGTCAGAAGTCACCAGAACCAGTTCACTTTTTTCGGATTGGAAAAGAATCAGGCAGATAGAACAAAAAAAAAAAGATTTTCGCCCATTTTGTGGTTATCTTTCCTTTTATTCCGGCTCGTTTGCTGAATATTCGAATGACATTCGTAGTGAGCATCCGTTAGAAACGGTAATGTTAATTAAAAATGTTATCGAACGTTGGGCACTTGGTTGACGATAGGATATGTATAATTGCATTTGGATAAAAGAGATCCGAACCGTTCATAGGTAATCAATTTCTCAATAGATTTTCACAAATTAGCAGACGATTCTTAGTAACGGCTCATGGCTTGAAATCGTGGGGATACTGAAACTTTGCCTTCCTAAGTGCTACCAGATTATTTTTTATACAAAGTAAGAAAAATTGTATACGATTGTTGATAATAAAATTAAATATTCATTATAGGCAAATATAATGAATTAAATGAATACATATATTTTTATATTGAGAAGATTTCAGAATGCAGTTCCGCAGTATCCAGGTATACGCCAACCGTCTTTCACAATACGTAAATAATACATAATCGTCACTATTATTGGACCATATTTTCTTGTTTTTTTAACACGATTAACCTATTTCGGATTCCGTATTATCGGTATTACCGGATGCTCTTATCGATTCTGATCGTCTATTTTTATAAACTGCATTGTCAGCTATTGAACTCGAGACTGATATTCAATTGCGTACATACGTATACTTACATGTTTAATAACCGAATGTACATAAAAATAATCGAATAGATACAAATACAAACAAGCGAGAAAAGCTCGTCTCTTGGTAAAAAGCTTTGATCCAAAACGTTCGATCGTTGGTTCTGGTGAAACTCGAGCGACGACACTTTGTTTTCACTCTAAACACGCGGCAAGTACACCCAAAGAACCTAAATACGTCCGGCATTTGCCCTTTCATCGTATCGCCGTAACATCCCATGGCTAATATCATTTTCGACCATTTTTCACTTCGACATAGCGATGATAGGGAACGAAAAGAAACGACTAATTATAAAATTCTTGTTAAAATAAAGGCTAGGATGTTCTTTTTTCTATACCTACTGATCTAACACGTGGTTGTCTTTGGGGAATAGTACTAGTACTAATAATGTACATGAACACACATGACTATTACATTTAACACTTACGTGTATCGATATTTGCACGATTGGAAAAATCTTACACACAGATTTACAATGTATTTTACAATCGACGAACAGAGAAGAGACAAGTTTAAATTCGTGACGAAGAATGAAAAAATTAAGAAAACATTTTCAATGGTCGGTTTCGTCTGCGAATTGAAACAACGATTTACAATTGGGAGCACGAAACGAATGTAACTGTATCAGTTCGGTCGTATTTTGACTGGCGTCGCATATGCTTTCAATGAAAATAATGGCTCGATTCTCTCGGTGTTCACGCGTACAAATGTGCAGTTGGAAGCACGATTCGGCGTCCGTCGAATCTGGACAAACATTTTTAATGGAAGACGAAATATTTTGGCGTATAGATGTTGACCTTCAATTTTTCCATTCTTCGCACAGATTTATGACATTTTTATGGATTATTTTCTTCTGGAAAGTAACAACATTTTTTCTAAAAACAAATTTAAACAAAACAAAAAAACTACAGTTTACTTTTCGACGAACGATTTGATTCTTTTATCTTGTTCAAGCAAATCGATTATTTTTTTTTATACAACAATAGTATAAAACTGCTTCATCGGAGATATTTTTCGATAAAAGCACAAGAAAATTTGCAGTAGGAGTTTACGACGCACCTGAATACGACGATTCACCAAAAAAGTCAAAAGTTTCTCAATTTAAACGCACTAAATGCGTGTTTCGACAACACCGAAGGCACTGTGCTCGCGACTGGAGCATATCTTTCAGAAGGAGGGCAGACTCGCTTGTTTGACAAAAGCAAACAATTCGCCTCGTGAGTCCCACTTCCGAAGACTAGCGTGAATCGAGAATAGATCAAGAAGGGTTCCGGAGATTCTCTCGGCGTGCCCCACCATTTGCAACTTCGTGCATCGATATATCTCCTAATTCTTTTCCCGTCATACGATTTCGTAGCTACCAAATATACAGGGCTTCTGCTACACTTTACGAAACCTTTCCGAACATGTATGCTAATTCTTGTTTGATTGTACTAGTCTCTTCGTTTATTACTCCCGTATTTACGAGATTCGTTCGTGCAAAGTGGTTTATTGAAGAAATAGATTGATTCAGTGATTCAACACTTTTCATGACCGACGAGATTTTCTTTTTTTTTTCAAAATCGATGTAGTCAATTGCAATGGTTCATATTTTTATATGTATATAATAATAATAATTATCTCTCATACACTCTAATATCTGCCCAGCTTATTCTTCTTTTTTACATATTTAACAAATTCAAATTTTTTATTCATTCCTATCGAACCTGACCAACAAAAGTATCCTGTTGGTTATATCATTACATCACAGACACGATTAATAATCTTTTAATAAAATATTCACCCATAATTAGCGGTTATAGTGGCAACTAGAATCAAATTTTGACTTCCGTCTAGCAATTTTGCTTCATAGGTTAGATTAGAATTCACGAAAGGACCGCATCCTTCCTAAGACATATCGCGTATACCACGCGATTTACCGTGAAATTGGTACGCACACGCGTTATAGAAATTCGAGTGTTTCCGTTTCCCGTTGGTTTTAAGTTTCCAAAAGACGTCAGTTTTGTAGAATTGCCGCGGTCAGGAATCCTATCCCATTTTACATATATGGATATAGGTGACTCAACATCCAAAACGTACTCGTGACACAGATTTATCGTTTAATATTTTAGGGCACAGGATTTTAAGACGAAAAAAACAATTTTCACGTAATCTTTATTTAAAAACAAAACAACGTAGATTGGCTTTATTTGCAAACGATGGATTATAATATAATTCCTAATATTTCAAACTGGGATGAGAAACAGCCATTATTCCATTCCGCTATTAAAGTATGTAACCATGGCAAACGATAATTCTAATCCATAAAAATGACACGCGTGCGACGAAGCCTAGCACGTTCTATGACGCTAAGGAAGAAAATAAGAACTGTCTGACAGTTGTGCAACAGCATATACCTATTCTCATAGGCGTTAGTACCGTGTCGAATGCTAACCACAATATAACTTGTACTGAATTGTTAAGTTCGACCTCGAATATGCTTGCATATATACAGGTTGTCTCATCGTGCATATTTTTTATGGGGGAACAAAGGGAGAATTTCTTGATTGGGTAAAGCCAATACGTTAGAGAACGTATCACTTCTGTAGTCTACCATTATTACGAAGATTGCATATTACTATTATTACGAAAATGCGTCTTACGATTAGATTGCTTCGAAGTTTAGTAAATAATATATTATTATATAGAGATAACCAAGAAGTTTATTATAATGAGAACGTTAAGAATAGACCTTCGGGCATTTTTATTCAACAAAACTAAATCTCTAGGATCCTTCGCTCGTACTCGTAGGACGGATACAGGTTTCAAGCATAGAAACTCTTCTCTCTTCTACGATCCAGATTAAGAAGAAAAGAAAAGAATTGCAAGATGACCTCGATCCCTTCTTGTACTAGAAACGGGGATATCCGCGAGCTTCGTATCGTCAATGAAAATATTCAAGATGACGGGATCGTTCATCCGAGTGTCGTACAAAACAATTTCAATATGATTTAGGCAATCGCACCATTTCGATTCACGAGCATCTCTCTGCTTCGAACACACACGAGTCGAGTCACGAATATAAATCATACCGTTAATACGATTAAAGCCTCTTTCGAGATGACTTTGCATAGGAGCGCGACGATCTTCTTTGACAAAGTGCTTCCGGCTAGAGACACCTCGCGTAAGTTCTTTCTTTCGTTTGGTCCATCCAACAAATCATTGACAAGACTCGTATTGTGTTAAATTATTTTCTGGGCATATAGTTTTCAAAAAGTATTCTATTCCCTTTGTCCAATATCATAGAAGCCAGATGAAATGAAGAACAAATTTACAAAAAATAAAAAATTGTTCTACTTCCAAGAATTGATACATATTTTTATTAAAATCTGATAAACTTATTCTGTTTCTAAATGCAAAAGGATAAAAAGTGGTTCATTAATACGGAACTATACGAAATTATAATTAATTATTATCTATTTAAAATAAAAACAAATATATTGTCCAGCAATAATTCGACCAGTAAAGTGCTTCCGTCACAAAACGATGATCAGGCAGTAAAGACAGAAATAATTTTCCTCAAGATTCTCGCTTAACGACCGCGACGGGTCTATTAATCGAAATTACAAGGTAAATGAAACTGACGTAACGAGCGTCTACCCTCTTTCATTTCGCGGCGCGTACAGTCGCGAGCGCCCGCGTTCTCTTCTTCGGCCACTGATTTATTTCTTCCTTGCCCGAATAGTAAGGTATATTTGTGGACGATGAGTCACGATTTGTACCGTGTACACTTTCGCTGTCATTGAGTCACGAACGCGAGTTATAGGCCACGGCTTTTGGGGAACACGCTTTTACACGAGGATCGTGCGTGGAACAAAATATCAAGACGGACCGTTTAATCCTCTCTCTCTTCCCCCGTAAATTGACATCGTTTTCATTAGCGAAGTAAATGCATCGTCTCTTGATCTACAACCCGAACGTTTCTATCTGTTAATTTTCGGATTTCCACTAAAAAACTTTGATTTTTTTCATAAATTTTTATCGTAACATCGTAAGATTAAAACTTTTCCAGTATCTATACCCGTAAAATCGACTATTCTTCTTCTTTTTATAGCGTCGACTTCGTATGCATTCTAATGCATCGTTCTATTATACATGGAAAAACTTTTTTCGTTCATTAATCCATTTATATAAATAAAACTGAGCTGACTTTAAAACGCATAGCACGTTATAATGACGAAATTAAATTTTACAATTATACACCACAATAACTCGGCCGGGATCCCCAACGTTTTTGATAAGAAAACCATTTTTGCTTTTCTTGGAATATGAAGAAAATTCAGCCAATTTTTTAAAAATATTATAACGAGGTCAGAGGACAGGAGTCGTTAGACACAGGAAGAATAGGTTAACCGATAATTTACGTGTCAAACTCATTTATATCAAGTGGAAGATTGATCGACATTTCTTTTTATCTAAGAACGTATAGATATATATGTATCGATTAACCCTTTTCCTGACGAGTTTTTTTAAAAAGAAAAGCTGCTACTCCAAATAATGTTAAAGTCCTAAAATGTTCTTTTCCTATGATAAATTTGAAAATAATCAATAATATGAAACCTGACGAAAGTCGAATTATTAAATACAATAATTAATATAGCCCATCGGAAACTGTTTAAATAAATAATAATATAAAAATCAAATTTACTTCTACAACTGAATACAAAACCATCAATTTTGTTAAAGAGCTAGTAAAAAAATAGACTCGTAGTATACGGTAGATCGTAGTAGCAAAAGGTGGCGAGTTACTCGCGGTGAGTGGTAGGAGTAGGGTGGGACGAGGATTTGTCGCTCGGATGTTAGACAATGGGCTATTAGGGCAGTTTCGTGGTAAGCTGCTCGACGGGCTACGCTCGCTCTTCCCTCATCTCCCCACTCCTCTTCCTTTCTCTCTCTTTCCAGTACTATTCGCCGAGAGGGTGCCTGCTCGAGAAGAGGGCTCTCGTCGCCCATGCTCGCAACCCAGTCCCTCTTTTTTTGCGCCTATTTACCCCATCGGCCAAGAATCCGGAGGGCCGGTGCGCTTCGTGGCTTTGTAGTCCCTCGAAAGAGACTGTCGAATTCCTTTGTGCATCACCTCCTTCGTTCCTCTGTTTCTCGATTTCGAATTGTAGACTCGAGAAATATAAAATCGATCGAGACTCCGGTACGTTTCGCGGCCCATCCGCCGACTTTTTTTCACCCACCCGTTCGATTTCGGATGAAGGTACAAAAGGACGTCTCTAAAGCTCGTCTATTCCGATCGGCTCGTTATTTGAAAAGATCCTACCGACTGTTAAAGCTTGGTGTACATAAAGGAGTATTGAAACTTTAAATGCATATTGATTTCTTTAATAGATATGTTCTTACAACTCTACGATTATAGGGTAAAACGAGGTGTAACTGGCCACGTTCAGAAACTAGCCACTAGGTACTTCTGCCACTTGGATTAAGTTTCTATTAATTTTTGTGATGTACCTTGATTTCTTAATGTCCAAATGATACTTGTATAACGTGGTCAATTACTAATTTAATGACTGTTAGTAATTAAAATATGTGGCCAGTTACTACTAGAGTACCTACTGTTATTTTTCAAACAATTAAAATTTATATACCCAATATTGATTTTTTTTACTTAATAATAATTCAAATCTATAAAAGAGGATTTATTTTATACATAGGTATCGCAAAAATATTAATATTATAAAGTGGCCAGTTACTGGGAGGTTTACCCTAATTCATATAATTATAACAATATTACCATACTAGTAAATTAGTACGTTTAGTATGAAAGACGATAGAATAAATGTAATGCCAGGAAAAAGCGTGAGGCACCAATGTAAAGAGTTACGAACCGAAACAAAATCCTCCCACCATACCCTTATTCTTTCTATTCTAAAAAGACGTCGCCGCCTCTGCACGAGCATTTGGCCAACACGGATAAAATAAACGATCCAAGCAGCTCTTTAAAAAGTCGTCCTTCGCTCGCAAAGGTCTTCGTCCTTCGCACCCTTCGAAGGGAGTGAATAAAAAGCGGGGAAAAAAGGGAGAAAGAGATAAAGGAAGCTACCACACGGAAGGGAAGAAGACAAGAAAAGTAGAAACGAGACGCCCTTTGCTCTTCCCAAAGCCGCGATTCATCCGTCGCGCGGATGCTGTGAAAGCGTGTGAACGTAAACGCGTGTACGGGGACGAACGAAGAGAAACTAAACGGAGCACGTTCATTTCGTTCATCTTCCGGAGCGCGCGTACCAACGATTGACGTTAATTGTGATGCGTCGCGACGCTTACACGTCGCGTGCATCCACCGTCTAGGAATTTTAAAGGAGCGTAATCGTTCGGCTTTGATAGCGAGACTCGTTGCTCGTAGTATATATAGTACATAGGTATGTGTCTACATATGTAACATACTTGGCGGCATCCGATTGCGACCGTGAGAAAGAAAGAGAGAGAGAGAGCTGTCTTATTAGCGCATAACGATTAACCTTGGAATTCCTACGAGCATATTTTCATAAATGTTTAGTAAGAGTACGAAGACGACTCGTCGGGGACGTCTCGTTAATTGGCACGACACCCACACTTCCTCGGAACAACTCCCGTCTCCCTATCCATCCATCCATCTCCCAGTCTTCCTTTCTATCTCTTTCTCTCTTTAATGCACTTCTGCGAAGCATACACCCAATCGTTTTAATTCGACCTCGTCTAACGTTTCGAATCAACAGTCTAACCCATTCGCGACCCTTACTTCATTTACCGAGTGACTCACCGAAAATTTTTATCGTTGTCGAGACGGAAAGACCGCGGTTACATCATTTTATTTTTCTCCCATGGCTAAAGGCGATTAAAATATGGAACAAGCCCGGCTCGTTCGCGTAAAACGATCCCAGCTGGCCGTTTAATTTTCTTCATGAACATTTTCAGGATTACGCATCGATGTTAGAGTAATACCTTACGATAAACCTATCCGGTGATTCCTCTTGAAAGCGATTCTAATAGACGAATATCGGGTTTCCAATTAAGCGCCAATTATAACGTTTTCAACGCAACACTTCTGCCATACCTGGCCGTCGATCATTACCGAACTCATCAGGGATTGATTAAAACGTGGGATAACAAACGCGAGCTACTCCGGAAGCAACATCGAAGGTTGCTGAACTTCCCTCTTCGCGGATTTTAAGACATCAGAAAGGAGAGAAATTAGTATTGGCTCGATGAAACGAAATATCGTTTAATAGCCAACAACGAACGATTCGATGAACTTACTCCGGCTTAAGAATAACATTCGCGCAGCTTTCACTCTCATCGTTTTCTCGTGGCATACAAAACTGGTAGCGGGCTTAAAACAGCGATGACGCTGTGTCTTACTTCACCGAAAAATGCTACGGCAGTGTGCATCGAAGTCGTGTAACGTCCTCATCTTTAACAACCCGTTCTATGTTTGTCCCAAGATGTTACGAGAATAGGGGAACGCTAGGAATTTATGCTGAGACGAGGACCGTTTCCAATTTTGTGTCCGGTTTTAGAATTCTTTGGTCTCGTTCCCGATAACAAAATTAAATGGCAAATATGGTGGGCAGGATATAAATTTAAAAAAAACTGTCTAGACTACAATTAAGAATGTCCACAAAAGATTTTTTTCAATTTCGTGTCCTTTGTCATGCATGCAACCTAAAACTATCACGCGTTCGTTTAACTCGCGAAAAACGAGAAGCGCCACTCGTAACTCTTACTAACGTGGTGTCGGAGAGGTTACCGGTCTTGTTTCCTTGTCGTTAATAATATTTCATTGCTTTATGGGCAAAGACGAGGATGCTTAGGCATTTGTTTTGCACCTTACGTCATGCAATGTATGAGATCATCGATCCACTGACTCCGTTCCGACAATAGAATATTCAAATTATGCGTGGCTCGTATTATATGCTCTTTTTCACGAGCTTCAAAGAAACTATATCGGTATTTCGTTTCAACCCTCAAAGATAATGAAACTTCTTCTTGGTAGAGGCACTATATTTTTTGTTTTGAGGGGGAAACAAATTTTTTCGGAAAAAGGATACGAGCTAAGGATACCAATTAGATTGAAACTTTTTTAAATATAATTCTCTTCTTCGACATGTTAACAAACACTTAAAGATAATTTATTCATAACAATTTTATTCAAAAACGTAGAGAAGTTCTCGATCAGTTAAAAGGTTTCAGATCACAGACAAAGATAGATGATCAAAATCTCATAGAATTTGAACGAAACGAGATAACAAAAAGAGAATAGATCTTAAGAATGCTGAATTTTCTCTCTCGAACGATTTCTCGATCAACCTCAAAGTCAAGAACGTAACATACATACGTATACAACGAAAAACCATGTCGCATGAACTGTCCGCCCTCGTCACGGTTCGTTACGCCTCGTCCTGTCGTTTGTCTCGAGCGTGCGATAGTCGCGTTATCCTAATCGTAGGAAGGAGGAGGTGGAGAACGAGATCAAAGGAAAAATCGAATTGCCTGCCGTTTCGAAACTTATCTCTTCGATCCGAGCGAAACCGTAGGAAGATTGACGATAAAGAAAGAATTCTTAATCATTTCCACTTGCTCGTTATCGATTCGTAATCGATCCGCTTTTGAATAGCGTGCACTTTGCATAATGTGAATCTCATGTAAAGATATTACACTTGGGTAATTGTAACACAACTCTGTACGTAAATAAATAAAAAGTAGCTAACGAATTATAATAAGAAAACTAGTTTAAATTCGAATGGATTATTATTTGACCACTTGTTCGTACGTAAATTATAACGACTGACCGTCTGATATTTTTCTATAGCTCGAGCCATTCCCGTTATCATGCTAATTGCTATTTGATTAATAATGTCAAACGAACCGCGTTCTTTCATTAAAACGTGGTTGGATTTATTTGAATTCCAGAGACTTTCCTTTCCCACCGTCGAATATTCTGAAAAATTCCAGGAACCATTACTTGCTCGACGGAAAATGCATTAAAGAATTGATCCTCGATCGCACGAGAGTCCGAGAAACCATTGGCATAGTAATGCGGGTGACTCATCAAAGAGAAGACATTAAACATAACGCGCGCTCGAAGAGTTTACGCAATATCACCTTTACCTTTTAGTGTACGCACCCTAAGACGACAGAGACGTTTGCTCGTCGCAGCTTGTTCGTTCGACTCGTTCGACGAGATCGAGCAAAAATATTCATCTTGAATTTCGAAACGAACGAAAGAGAAAACGATCAAATCGTTCGTTCTATCGTAATGGTAGACGATAAGGGAGAAGTCGAAGGAAAGTCGAACAGGGAGCGTCGTTGTTCGCGTTCGTCGCCGTCGCAAGAAAAGAAATTTACGATTAAGAACGAAAAGGGAGAAAGAAGCAAAGCGTTAAACGTTTCCTTCCGGCGATCTTCGCGCGGCGAAACGCAACCCAGTTTTAAATTCCGCCATTGAGAGAATACCGAGACCTGCCACGAGATTTATTTCTAGTACGTAGTACATGCATCGTGCCTCGAGTGGGAAACTTATCTTTCAGCGTCCGCGTTAGACAAGATATTTGCTGAGTAGAAAAAAAAAGGACTGGAATGCCCGCCGCAATCGTGAGTCCACCGGAAATCATTTGTTCTTCGCGCGGTCGAGTGCGAACGAAAGTTTCAAAGGCAGGAATTATGAAAAAATGAAGAACTTTTTGTTATCTTCATTTTTTTTAAAGTTGTGCTTTATATGTTTTAAACACATACGTGTAATATTCAAATATGTTCAAAAAATAGGAAATGAAGTGTCGATGGCGGGAAATATGAAAAAAATTAAAACTATTTCCCATTGCTATCCTCTTCGTTGATGTTTTACTTTACTTTTCCTTTCATCATAACCAATGAGTTTAATAATCAATAAAATAATCATAATTGTTATGTAAAAAGGACCGATTTCAAGACCGAGTCGGTGAGAATTCAGTAATTAAACTCATGTACTCATTCTCGCTCGTTCAAGGCCATCGAGCCGCATCCTCGAGCGACGAATAATTCGGCCGTATATGGTCGTGCTTTGCATCGCTATAAAGATTATGAAATGTGTCCGTCGATGTAATACTTTCTCCGAATCAAATACATATAATGGTATCACCGGTCTCGCGAGAGGAGTTGCGTAACGATATGATTGGGATTTTTAAGAGGAGACATATCTGCACAGCTATGAGAACACGAAAGATAACGTGGTGCTTTGACACAACGAAAAGAAAATTCTACTTCGTAGAAATCCATCGCGTGATTCTTGTCAAGTCCATGATTCGTGTCACGGACTTTTCACCTTCTTGTCGTGTAGAAGATATTGGCATGATTTGACACGATTGGACTTTTCTCTTATCGTGATGCGTTCGTTAAATTTTCTTGTTCTCTCTCTCTGCGTTCCTTGGACGAATTCCGAGATAAAGTAGGTCGGAATATCGGTCAACCAAAAAGGGGTCAAGCCTTTGCAAAACATGTTTTCTTTTCGGTCAAATCAGAGCGAAAATTAAGATAGAGCGAATAGCAAGCTCCCGTGAAGAAGATCGTCGAAGATTGTATACTTCGCGATTCAATCCTTAGCGCGAAGCAACGTGGCGACAAATGTACAAAGACAATAGACGGTTACGACGGAAGTTCTTAACGAGGTACGTAATTTATCATTTTACATCCAAGCATACGATAGTCTTACTCGCTTACCGTGATTATATGTTATATACCGCTTATCTCGATCATAATTTGTCGAGGTTTTTTCAAGAAAAAGTTAAAAAAAAAGTTGACCGCCGATAAAAGCCGTCGATTCGAGTTCGTACATTTTCAACTCGTCGTTCTTCCCTTTCTCGCTATTTCTTTTATCTACCGTTGGACCCATCCACCCACCCATTGCGTCGTCGTTCCGCTGAAAAAGATTTTCCATTAAACGAGAAATATCATCCGCGAACGCGAAACGTATCGCAAATAAAAATAAGCGAATTGAAATCGGCTAACGAGTATGGATATAAGGGAAATTACGTGATTAGTGAAATTTGTGCGTTACTTTGCGCTTCGTGGAACCGCGATATGTACGTAGGATATATGCCGCTGTGCATATGGGATAGAAATAAAGTAGATATGATACTTTGTTAATCAATTTGCTAATGAAATGACAAAAAAAGATACCTATAGATAATATTTCGTATAAGACAATCACACTTCAAAAAAAACAATGCACCTATTCGAATGTGGGGGCTCGATATATCAAGCCAATAAGTACGAGCCGCATTAATTTTGTTCATAGTAAGAGCTTATTCATAGAGTCCCACATTCCGTCCAGGCGAGAAAACTTTTTCAGGAAACGCGTCATGGTACTACCGAAAATAGCTGGTAATACGACCTGTGACTATTAAATACTTATACTCATCTCTCGAGTAAAATTTAACGATTCCATTGCAGATAACTGACAGATTAATCTACATTTCATAAATTGATAGACGCGGCCCGTCTTCGATGCCGTATCGATTTTGTCTGGCTGATAAATTGAATATTCGTTAATCTATAATTATGGTACGTTTGATACATATACAGGGTGAGGCGCCTAACTTGATGACCTGAAATATCTTCTGAATTATGTACTGTACAAAATTTTGTTTTTCCGAGGTTACATGGGATCAAGAGGGACATCATACGGTATACATAAGTTTAGACAATATTAATTTTAGAAAATATTAATTTTCTAATAAAAAAAAAAAAATAAATTTAGAAAATATTAATAACTTTAGAGAAACATTTTTTAATAGTTTTTTATATAATAATTAGTGCTCTTTAAGAATAGCGTAAAAAGGTAGGGTGTTCCGATTAAAAAAAAACAAAAGTCACCTTTAAATCTCTATAACGCCTCCACTAATAAAAAAGTTATGTATGCCGTATGATGTCCACCTTGATCCCATGTAACCTCAGAAAAAAAAAATTTTTACAGTACATAGTTCAGAAGATATTTTAGGTCATCAAGTTAGGCGCCTCACCCTGTATATGTTGCGTATACGTTATTTGACTTTGCTAAAAAGATCAAGTAACACGATTAATGCGTTATTTCCTTTTCAAATCCCAGCAAGGAAGGAACGCGGCAAAGATGTTTCTATCTCATCTGAGAGAAGCGAAAAGCTGACGAAGGTTCTTGCGGGATAACGATAACCCCTGTTTCAACGCAACGGCGTGTGAAGTAACTCGAAGACATAATATATGCACGATATCTCTCCTAAACTAACTTTTTATCCCGTCTTTGGTACAAGCTTCTCTCTCCCCCTTTTCTCGGTCAATTCTTATATCAATATGAAAAGAATAAATTCTAGGAAAAAAAAATACAAGTAGGTATTCGGCAAGAATTAATTAATAGGACCGATGGAAAATTCAGCTTCCCGTAAAGATACACCACTTTCCTCGACTATTCCAACGAACATAGGTATATCGTGTTCGAACAGGGGAATATCTCTGAACGGTGGTTCATTTAATTAACCGACTTCCCTTGATATTAGCTAACTCGCATTAAGTTACAAGGTACATATCTATGACTTCGGTAAAAATTTTTCTCGTGCGAATCTTCTCGATGCTCCTCTCGAAATAGTAATTACCGGAAAATCTAGTAGCTCGTGTTTAGAGAACGAAATGAAATTTATGTAAAGAACGACGACAAAAACGACTAAATTTCCTCTTTTTTTGTAAAGTTAGGAACGCTGGTCCGCTTTCGTCGACGGTCTACGATCGATTTGGTCATAAAGTTACCCTCTATGGATGAACGAGTCTACAAAAATATTTTTTGCCAAATATACTGTCGACTACGTTTACATTCGTAATCCTGAGTCTTTTTTTCGCTCAACCTCGCGTCAACTTCAGCAAACATTTTCACGATACGGTTCGATCGCAAAATTGTGATTTGTAAAGCTTGAAAGACGTACGCTTACAGACATATACGCAGGATCGTTTTACTTTGGAAGTAAAAAATAAATGTTCGCTTTAACGACACTCGCGAAAAGTTCTTGCGATGTATCGGCGTGCAACATACGTTCGCTACACGAAAATGATCTCGTTCGTTCGCGCGCACAACCTGTGAAAACGCTGCGAGCCTGGGAAAAAAGCACGCGGCTGAAGGAAGAGCGGAAAAGCGGCGATAAATTTTTGAATTCATCGTGCCTGGAAGAGACAAGGGAGGGTAGAGTTCGCGCTCGCGTGCTCGCATCCCCGCGAACACGTAATCGCCGTTAACACCTGCAATTAACTTTGACATGGGCAGAATGTAGGACGCACGGCCCGAATACCGACTCGTCAAGAAAAAGGGATTTTTTCAACGAGAGTCGCAAGTAGAAGCGAGCGGATTTTCTCGCTTTTCACCAGACGGAAATACGAGAGTCGTTTCTCGCCACCTCGCTCAACCCACAGCGAAGCGCCTTTTGATGGATTCTAATTGTTCACAAAGTCTCCGGGGATCGCGAAGCGCCATCTTTGTCGCTCCCGATTTCGTACCTCATGGAGTACGTGTACCGCGATTCCGTCTTTTATGGTCTCCTTTTTTATATGTACTTTTTTTTAAAACCTGACGTGGGTCGATTAAAATCGACTTAGAAGATGTTTAAAGTGTGATTAGAGTGTCGATACAAATTATTATATTTTATATGTCAAGTTCACACACGATATTATCATCGTAACGTTATTACCACATTGTCATTTTTATTGTTATTATTATCAAGGACTTGAGTAGGTATTTGCTAGACGTAACGTCATAGGCCTAATATAACAGCATTGTTTTTTTTAGCAAAAGTAAATAAATACAAAATAGAGCAAGAGATTAACAATAAAAACTCACAAATCTTTGACATATTTTCGTCTCCCTCTTTATTTGATTATTTCGAGAAAACAAGCATCGATCTACGGTGGATCAAGAAATTGGTAGAATCTGTGAGACCGTGTTCGTTCTTGGCAAGAGCTCCCGTGGTATGTCTTTTATAATACAAGAGTTAGGATAGGGATGATCGCAGCTCATAAATCGATCGATTAGTCAGACGGTTTATGGGGAAAGACCGACTGAGAAAGGAGGAAACAGAGAGGGAGAGAGACGCTAAAAGGAGACAAGAGGAGAATACGGAGAGCGAGCTAAAGATAGAATGGTGGATCGTCGTGGTTTAAAGTCGAGACGACACGACCACGAGTCGAATCGCGACGAGAAGTCGAGCCGAGCCATGCCGTTCTCTTGACATCCGCTTCGTCTTCTTCTTCCTTCATTTCATCTTCTCATTTTTGTTCTTTTTTTTCAATCGTTAACCCTTTGGGCTCGTACATTTCTCAAACATTTCTACTTTGAATACTAATCCAAATTATTTTACGTTAAACTATACTACGATAGATCCAAATTAATGATAATAATATTATCCACGATTTACGAGAAAACTTGTGTCTATGTAATTTAACGATTCGATTGACTAGATTAATTAATTAAGATTACCAGGCTCGTTAGAAATCTTTTAATACCGCGAAAATTGTTAGCGATGTAGGTAGGTAAATTCGTGTCAGTGGGTTCGCTGCTCTCTTCTAGTCCGCATACGGACGATATCTCAGTTAATGGAAACGTCGAATACGATTATAAATGGAAATACTTAGATACATTGGATTGCGAGAAGCAAGAAGCACGAATTATTACAGTATTATAGGGAAAGGTTGAACTTCCACGAATCTTTAAAACGTTTACGCGTTATCTCGAAATAAACTAAAGAAGCAAAAGACCGTTTCGATCTCAAACATCAGAAATATCAATGATGAAAAATATCGTGAACAATTTTAGACGATTATTCAGTTTACCGTCTATCGTCTGCCGCCAAATTGAAAAACTTTCTTAATCGGCACGAAAAGAAATGACGTAGGTACCTACCTACGCGTAAAAATAGTCCACGCGATATTAACATTATAGTTCATATATACATCTAAAGTTAAAAACGCTCAATTGTAAGTATAATACTTAATATGAATTTAATTATTATAAACTTCTAATTATTTCCAATACAGAATACGTTCATCGATTTCTCTTTAATAGTAGGTACTGTGAGACGGAATTCACATTGAATTCCTCGAAAACGCAAAGAACATGGAACTTAGCACGATAGCACGACGAGCAATTTGTAAAAGAGGAAATTCACGGACGACTAACGCCTTTCTATACTCGCTAAGCTCTGTAATAGCTAATCGCGAGAGTCACGCACGACTCTTTTCGAGTAAGTACAGTTGGAGGCAAAAATAATAAAACTTGGTGGGCAAGACTTTGTCATTTTTGTTCACATCTTCCTGTCGTATCTGTCTCATAATACCTTATATTACTTTAAGATCATAATTCTAATTAGTATAAATATGTTACACTATAAACTTGCTGTCACCAAAATTCTAATTCTCAATCTATTTCTGGTTGATCATAACCAAATTGTAACTTTAAACGAATTAGTATCTCTAATCTTTATAACAAATCTCATCGACACGATAATATCGGTATCGTATTCTTCGAATAGAAACTATGAATAAAAGGAATTAGATTTCACAAAACCTTGTCGTTGGTTTATTACTCTGCATTTACCAACTATGACAAGGATAGTATGAATAGTCTCGGACGTGATCGCGGTCGTATCTAATAAGTCGTCTTTCACTCTGACGAGACGAGACCGGGACACTTTAAATATGCGAAGCGCGTTGAGCCTTTCAACGAGAAATTAGCTCCGCGGCCGCCACACTCGATTACTTTATGCCGCCGGATGAATAAACATTATCGACGATTATCAGAAAATAAGAGGCAGAGACCGACATCGGAATAACCATGCACGCATGCAATTGTATGTATGAGTAAGCGGTAAAAAGCGGATGGTTTACGTTGGCTTTACGCTTAAAGGCACTTCATATGTTACCTTCTACAATCCCTGCGATTACATACTGTTTAACAATTTCCAAGAGGTAGCGAAGACTTATCTCTGAATAAACAGCAACGGGCAGTACTTTGCAAACAAATTATGCCACGCTCTGAATGTTTGATCGCGCGTTTGCGAGCACGTCACGTTTTCTCGACTGACTGGTGCCTCCTCCCTTTTCGTATATCAATTTAGTTTCTCATAAGATATAGTATATAATTTAACATTTTTATTAGTTTAACCAGTAAAAGTTACCTACTCACTTTTGATTTTATAACATCTCCAGAATACATCGTTATCAAATAATTCTCATTAGAAATCCTTTATTTTTCATCTCAAGTTGATACATAGAAACGCAAAACAAACTGACGAAAAAGGCGCGAACGCGCGTACGTGTTCACGTATTCTGGCGATCTACACGTAACTTCCAAACAGCTTGGCTTTGCATGGTTCATCGAGTCTCAATGCTAGCAGCGTGGATTTATGGTCGTAGATAAGGTAAAATTTATTGATACCGAGCCTTTTTTTAAAGCCGTGCGTCCGGAGTCCGCGTAATTCGAGAATCGCAAGCGACTTTATCGAACTTAAAGTCAATCGTCTTTAATATCGCACATTGTTTTTGCGATTAAACGTCAGGGACTTTTAAATGAATTACTCGTTTAAATTAGGTCACTTTAGAAAAGTAAGAATTCATAATGTATCATTATAACGTTTTAATATCTTTATTAAAAATTAACACGATAAGTTAGTAATAATAAAATTTCTAGCTCGATTCAACGTTTATTCATAAATTTCTGATAACCGTTACCTTTCACGAGGTATACTATTTTTGTAGTAGGTATCGTCTTTTTTTGCGATCAGCTAAAGCAGTAGTACGTTCGATATTATCGTTGATAAAGAAAACGATGAGTAAAACTAACTGGAAATTGATAAAGAAATAATTCAAATGTAGCTACAATAGATTAACTATCCAAGAATTGAAATAATAATAGAGATAATCGGGAAAAGAGTATCTCATGATCCTACTAAAACTTCGAGGCACCGTCGAAACTTCTAAACCAGTCGTGTTACGTGTGTCTAATTAGTCGATATTCCCTCAAATCTGTGGAGGATTTCAAGGAGAAATCCAGGGAGGATCCTCAAAGAGTATCCTACGCTGAATGGTGAGTGATTAGGATCGAAGAGTGGCCGGTTGGGTCCGAGCATACGAAAAGTGGAGGATGTATTTAGAGTCGCTCGAATGCGTTCGCCATACGTACGAGTTGCGCGATACGCGTGATTGGTAAATGCCTGGTTAATGACTTTCGCGCGTGGCTAATACCACTATTTTGTATGTAGCTACTATTTTGAGCTTAAAAATAAAAGTATGAACTTGCAATCAGAAACAAGACTACTAACCAACTAAAAATCTCTATTGGTAATCATCATTTCAACAACAAGTGAAGATATCAGCAATAATCGAGATGATTTAAATTGCCTGAAGAAAAAGAAGTGTTCAATGACGCGAAGTGTATGAGCATCCAACGTAGAACCGCAAGTGCAAACGCTTGCGACACCGTTAAAGAGCTCTCGTACGTCGGAAAAACGCATTCCCAACCCACCTTGCAAATGAACAAACAAACGAACAGTTATTTTATGGCTTTTCAGAGACTCCCATCCGTTAGATATATGTTTACAAAGTGAGAAGAAAATGGTTATTAATTTTGGAGATACGTATGTACCTATGTGACATATAAATCTAGACACTCCATGTCGTTTGACACATAAGAATATATGTTTTTAACGCCAGAAGGACGATCTCTTATTCAATGTGGTCAGGTAATTGACACTTTGATGGTTCTCCAATTTGTACTTATTCAAATTAATGAGAAATAAATATTCGCGGTGGCTTAGAAATTCTAATCAAATCCAAATTTTCCTATCTATGCTCAAAGATTAACAAATTAGAAATTAGATAGTCCTTTATCTTATTTAAATAATTTATTTCATCCTTTACGAGTTGGAATAAAGATTAATTATTAATATAAATATATCCTGCGAATCTCATGAATTGTATTCGTATACTTATTTAAATTAATAAAAGCACGGCAAAAAAGGAAAGACACTTCTAAATCGATACTCGTAAGGTTACACCTTGGTATGCAGACTAACGAAACGTGCTCCTAGCAAGCACTTTTTTCTCATTCAGGAAACACGTTCAATTCTGTCGTCGCAAACTCGATTTATCGGAACGACTGTAAAAGTATGTTAAAATAAAATATAAAGGTATGACAATGTACAAAACTTAAGCACACACGTTTTTAGTACTCTTATCACTCCCTGTACATAGTTATTAAATAATAGCCACTTTTATTTGCAAGGTTACTGATTAAGATACTTTTATCGCGAATTATTTTCTTAAGAACTTTTCACGGATACGTTTCGTCATTCACCGCACACCTTTTAACTTATACGTATGCCGACAGCTTCCTTCGCGAGTTGTCAACGTTATCTACGTTCCAAGAATTGTTAGAGCATTCTCTTTTTGCGAGAGTCAAGCCACGTGGGAGGGCCGGCGCCATCCCGTCAACGGGGACACGTGAGCGGCGACAGTGATCGACCTTGACTTTGCTTAACTTAAACAATACGGCAGACCTACGTTTATTCGATGAGCTTATCATTAAAAGATTTCCTTATTTCCATAATGTAAATATTATCTATATTTTTTTATTATGCAAATATGTGTGTTACCTATTTGCATAATATGTGGTATTAATCTAATAATACTTGATATAATGTAACTATAATCACAAAAGGTTTGATATTGGAAAAAATAGAGACGTGAAATTGGTTGATTTGGAGCTTAAGAAACAAACAGTTAATAAACGCGTTAAAAATACATATTATGAAGTTGATCGACAGAAAAGATACGAATCCCACAAGTATTTGCATTATATATTGTGTGTTTTTTAATTTTCTTACAATATATACCTACGACTTAACATTATTAGATAATAATCGTAATTATTAAAAGCGTTGTTCCAATATCGCTTATGTTTCTCAATCACTAAAACAGAAAAACGTCGATCATATTTAGAATTCTATTTCTGCGAAATCTGAAGACTAATTTAAAATTAAAATAAAATGAAAAAGATCCATCTTTACATCCGCGCCATGACGTAAGGGAGCATCTAAAAATGTGACTTACAGTCTTAAGTAAAACCGGTACGTCTCGTAAAACGAACGGAGCAATAAACTCGGAGGAATCGTGGACGATTTCGTAGAAACCGTGCAACTAAACCAACGCGATTTTGTTTAGATTCGTGTCGAACTTAACGCGAACGTAAAAGACTTTCATCTAAGAAGATGAAGCTGTGCTTTCGAAATTGTTTTATTGTAAACACCTGCTAAAAAATGAACGAGTATCACATTTCGCGATTATCCAGTCAAAAAAATCCGTTGGCGAGAAACGCAATAGTTACGAAATCACTTTAAAGATTTGAAAACGATTCTAACTCTCTTTTTTTCAAAAAATTTATTTTTCTATCTTCTGTTTTCTCTTTTTTTGTTGCCTACATAACGTATATGCGAGGTTAAAGCTGATCGAAGAAGAAGCAAGAGACCCCAGCCGGATTTACGTTCGAATATCAGTTCCCATTACATTATTCACGCCCTATGAATCTAAGATTCTTGCTTCCTTTCGCCGCACGATCGTTCGGTATCACCGAACCCGTGCTCTACAACAGGGTGACGCGCACAATGTCGTACAACTTCGACGAAAAATCCTTGCGAACAATGCATCGATGACGGGAGACGGTAAATCGAGATATCGCGGCTAGGAAACACCTGATACCCGATCTATACTACGAAACTTACTTTCTTCGAGATAAAAAGGAATACCCTGATTGTGAGTCGTTGTACCAAGAAATTTCAGAAATCAAATTTGCCGGGAAACTTCGACGAAGACTAGCCGAGGATCGGTAAAAAAAAACCTTGTCGGCTTCATCATCGTTAGCTTCACAATTACCAAGCTCCATCATCGTCAATTTCATTTTTTTTCCCATCCTACGTCGACGCACTTAACGATACGACTATCGCGTATACACCAGCTTCCAAATGTATGTCTCATACGTTATGTTCATTACGGATTTATCCTCACGTCATTGGAAGGACCTTATCTCTTGATGGTACCGAACGATGACGGCGATGTTGCCAAACTTTCTTGGAAGATGTACAGTGTACGCTTCGGACAACCCAATGACCAAGACCAGTTCCTTTATCGGCACCGGTTAAAAGCCAATGTCACGGTACAAGCCGTGAAACTTAATCCCGAGATAAACGCTCTTTGAATTATCATAACTTTTATTTTTAATAAATATTGGAAAACCCGTGCACTGGAACTGTCACGTAATAACGGACAGAGTTGTCTTCGCTAATGTGTATAAATGATATACTGACAATTACTAAAATAGTACCAACAATATACCCACAAATATCAATTGCGTACAATATTAATGCCAAAATATAACGAACTTAAATGAATAAAGGAGACAGTATAATTCGCAGACTCAACACGAGAAAAAAGTGAACTGGTGTAAGAGCTATTTTTAATTGGCTTTCTGCCTCGGAAACATTTAGGATGTTGCACCAAAAGTGCCGCGTCGAGTCATAAGAAACGAGCTTCAGGAATCGAGGGAGGAAAGAAATAAAGAATAAAAGAAGTATGAAAGGCAATGAAGCTGCGTGAGTTCGCACGAGTATCCGTCGACTTCTCGTTGCCATGGGGGCCTCGTTAAACCCAAACGATCGCATAAAAATTAGCATCGTGACGCCAAACCTCGAATCCTCTGACGAACACTCACAATGGTGAACTAATTTAATAACGAAAATATTCTTTCTTCGATTACCGATTATCTATAACGATTTGTATCCTATAATGCAAACTATCCATATACAACACGATACAATTAAATTTGAAAGCTTTTTTAAAAATTTTGTTTACTCATGAATACAAAAAGATACGAATGCATAAAAAAAGATTCATTTTCTTCAGACAATTTCAATAACCGATCCGAACGTCAACCAGACCCTTATTTAAATGGACACCCACGTGCGTACTATCTACATATCCGATAAAAAGAAATTGATCAACCATTGAATAAATATAATCTCGAGGCAGTAAGAGCACAGTGTAAGGAGAAAGAGCTGGTAGAAAGTTAAGCCCGTTGTAGCATTGTCACTGTGCGGCGCGATATAGCAAATTGTCGGAACTGTCGAGGAAAGTAGCGGGGGTGAAGAAAGAAGAGAAAAGAAAAAAAAGGGCACACGTGGGATGAGAGGGAGGAAGTAAAGGGTGAGGCGTGAAAGGCACGTAGTACTACGCACAACGTACGTGTGCATGTACGGTATAGCGGAGTCGTTGTTGCCATGGAGAGTACTCGCGTGTAGTACTCGCGTACATACTATGTACGAAAGTCGCGTTCATCTTGAAGGAGGATGACGATGTGGCCGAGGAGATGTTCTTTCGCTCTTGCTTTTCGTTTCCAAGACCTTCCTCCTTCTACTCCTTTCTTTCCACGGACACGCGATCGTGAAAACCAGTTTGACTCGCCCACACGTTTAAGACGCGACCGTCCTAACGTCTCTCTCCTTGCGTTCCTCTTTATCCTCTCTTTCTCACTCTTTTAGGCAAGAGAAAGGAAGAGAGAGAGAGAGAGAGTCTGCTCATTCTATACGCACGATCCTGTACAACGTGCCTTCTCCTCGAACACGCTCTTTGTTCGTCAATCAAATAAGGCTCTCTCTTTCGTTCTCGACACGGTTACGCTGCACTTAATCCTTCTACTTCGTTGCATTTTAAGAAGGAAGTCCGAAAGAGACGACCCTCCGGACCGACTTCGTCGAATCTTCGGAACTCGATCGAGCCCGGTGGACAGAATTTATGCCGCGTTCTTACTTTTTTTACGAGAAGCAAGAAGTACTATTTGTGTTATTGGTGTTCTTCTTTTTTCATACCCGGTGTCGTATATCTATGTAAATGAGCTATTAATACGATAATCGTTCTTGATGAATAACCGTGGTGATCGATGACTGCTTGTTTTAAACCTATGAATTTTAACACTTTGACTGAATTTTGTAAGAATTTTACTTCGAGTAATCGTAATAAAATTTCTATTTTTTCAAGTAGGTATATAATAATAAATTATATGTAATATGGTTAAATAAGACTATTCTTATCACTCGTGTCTTTATATCACTGGTAGTTATCCATGATTATCGATGGTGATCACCACAGTCTCACTGATAAAATAGGTGGTGGTCACAGTTGACCGTCGTTGCAGTCAAAGTGTTAAACATCGAACCTGTATAATATTTATAAAACGTTTACAATAATTATAACACGTTAACACTGTGTGAACATTGGATCTTTTTCATCTTTCATCTTTTTCTTGTTAAAAATCGAACCTGTATAATATTTATAAAACGTTTACAATAATTATAACACGTTAACACTGTGTGAACATTGGATCTTTTTCATCCGAGTAAGACATATTCGTATACGTACAAAACTGGCACAAGTTTGCTCATCTCTTATTTAAAACCAGGAAAAGTTCTTTTCTACAATAAAACCACAAAGAGAAAGAAGTAGGTATATAAACGCGCGCGACAGTCGCAGCGAACTGACACGCGACGCGTTTGTTTATCGGTACATGCGTAGAGATGCGGTGAACTCTCGAAAGGATCCTACCTGACCGGGCGTCGAAGTTACTCTATTCGAGGAAAACTACAAGAGCGGAGTGTCTCTCCTTCTAACGAAAAAGACCCTCCTCCTAAATGACGAAAAAATCGATCGTGAAAGGGCACAGTACCGATAACGTTACCCTGCACGAAAATTCGCCTCGTTTCATTTCACGGGCAGTCGCGCGATTTCACTGTCGATATCCTATTAATACGATAATCGATATTACGAGAATACGGTGAGGGGACGAAGGAGCAAAGAATCACATACGTTATATGTATGCACGTATGCATGTTTTTGGGGAACGTTTGCGAACGGTTACGAAAAATGATGAGTGATATATTAACAATCCAATAAGGATTAGCCAAAAAATCGATTAGAAAAGGGGCTTATGTGTTATATGACTGCATGGATAGATACACGCATGGTATCCTTCGATAATATGTATAGGTGGTTCTACGTAACCGTAAATTTAAAGTTTAAATATAGAAAAAGAATAAATAGGCTTCTCTATCGACTTAAATTACTAATAAAAAATAATAAAAATAAAATTAGGTTACTCCGATTTCGCGATCTAAATTCACGTTTTTTTCTTTAGCTCTTATATCATGTAGCTAAGTCATTTTCGACGAAAGAACGGGATCAACGTCCTTTCAAGAATAATAAAAAGAGCGACGTCTTGAAAAAAACATACCGAGATTTGGGGTCTATCAGGTAAAAGGTCAGATATTTTCAAGCATCACTTTTACATGAAAATACCGAGTTCGAGGTGGTACCCAAGAGAATCGATCTTAAATACCGGAGACTTTAGGGACGTTATATAAAACAGGCGGACCGATGAAACTAATATGAAGGACGACGATTCCGCTATAAGGCCTAGCGAAAGGTGTTTCGCCAGATTTCTATGTAAAAAAAAAAACGGAAAGTAGGAAAAAGTAAGCGACGTCTACTTCCATGAGACGAAGACAAGCACCTTCAACGCAAAAAGTGGCCCGAGTGCGGTCAGTGTGAAAATCGTCGCCTACGAATGGACACGTTAAAAGAAGTGTAGATCCCTTCTGACGATAAGGCACTTAAAAGCAAAGCTCGAGGAGCACTCGAGTGCCGGTACTATGCTCGAAGTACTTCCACGAGAATACTCGTGCTCGGATGCGGCGTTTCAAGTGCCCTAAAGCGGGACCGCGCCAATATGAATCGATTAATCCGTATTCAGACATCTGTTTCTCTCTCTTTCTCACTCCCACGCTCCTATTCCTTTTTCTCTACATTTCTCTTAAAAAGAACGATCTCTAAAAATAAAACATCGCCGAGAGCTATAAATATTCACGGCGATGTATACGGTGATTCATTTTGATTATCCAATTACGATCCCGAGAGGGTGTTCGAGCTCGAAAGAGGTTCGGTAATTAACGTCGAGCGAAGATTTTCATAAACGAAGCATTATATGTATATCGAGGCACCTCCCGTCTACCGTTGCACGTGCACCAGTTTATATCGAAAAAAATGATTAATATGCCGTTCACGAGAGTCATTAAAAAAATGTCGGCCGTTACCGAGCAAGTACCAATGGACTTCGCGCGGTGAGGTAAGCGATTTATCACGAAGAGAAGACTTCGCGGTGTCCCGTGCATTTATATATCTTTCTTGCCATCGCTCGTCTTCCCTTTTTTCTTTCTCCTTCGCTCGGTACCACACCACGTGACTTTTTCGACGACCCTGGCAGCCCGGCGATTTACGTAAGGCTAAGATACGTGAGCCTGCCTGTGCGTGTATACGTGTAACGGGTAGCAACCGGTTGCGGTTCCTTTAACACCAAAAATGGTGATTTACTCTCGAGTCATCCGATTACCGAATCTACGCGAAAGACCGTCCGAAAAAAGTAGGCAAACTCGTCGAAAGTGCCGATTTCTCGACTTCGCGTCCTTCGGTTCGATTAATCCAGATCCACGAAATATTCTATGCGAGATAAACTTATTAATTTAACGCTTTATGTCCATACATAACGCTGCTCACCGTTACTGGTCACCTGCAAACTGTTTCATTAGTTACTTTTAATAAACTTACAAAGATCAGAATAGTTTTTATTTATTTTTTTTTTTTAATATCTCTTTATTTGTGCTTCTAATTATACATACAATTATTTACACGTTTAATAACATATAATCTAATAACGAGTGGATTTCGGTACGGTTACCGAAAATCTCTATTGTTGGTTACTTCCAAGTAGGTCTATGGGGTGTTTTCTTTTCAGCCTTCTTGGCAAGTTTAGGTAGCAGTTACTTGCAAGCGGGTTTACGTGATTGTTAACCCTGTTTTTATGAGCTTTTGTGAGTTTTATAATTTCTTCTTCAACTGTTGGTATTTTTAATGTTTTTCTTATGTCGTCATTCCTGACGAACCATGGAGCTTGTAGAATTGAGCGTAAGATTTTTGATTGCGTACTTTCAATTTTTTTGATGTTGGATTTGGCCGCCATTCCCCAGATTAGATCAGAATAGTTTAAGAATTCTTTAAACTCAATAATTCCTATCCACGTCTGTTAAAACGTTTCGTTATATTTCTATTACTACGTTCCCAGCAACATCCAAGAATTTTTTCGCGAATTAAAACGATATTATTATCCTTGAAAGAGTTCGACAGGAAGACTTCGTATCAATGTCTCCCTTCGTTACGCACGGGTGAATAGCGTTCGTTTTTCCTATCGCTAATGTACCTCAATTTCTAAGAAATCAACCGATCCGATCTCATAAAGTAAAATGTGAAACGTGATCGCGCATCAAAGTTCACGATTACGTTCGGCATACGCACGCATGTAAATAGCTACGCGTACACATAAATGGATATTATGACAGGAGTAAGAAAAAGCTTATGTATGCGTACCAACAGGAAGCTTTCCAATGTTAAATTAAAAAAACAGCACGAGCGTATAACTAGTTTATGAATGAATAAATTATGCCCGTCATATATTACGTCACGCAGGCACATCCATGGAAACGATTCATTACACGTTTTAAGAACGAAAGTTGACTCGTTCGTCGCGAAATAGAAATCAATGATTACGGAAACGCGTTGTCCTTGAATCGCGATGCTATCGACATAAACCAATACCGTGGGACATTACGGATGATATTCGAAGACGATGGTTTCGAATCGATACTTAATATTTCCGAAAAAATACTTAACTAATTAGAAGAGAGTGAGAGATAGCCGTCGTTGAAGCGTTGAAATCTTATACACGAAACCCCCCACGCTCGATAAGAAACGTCGGTTAGCGATACCCTCGAGATGAAACCATTAGAATGATCTCTATAATCGTAACGGCAAAAAAAAATATGAAGGGAAGACGTTTCATCTACCCTTTCTGCAGAAAGTAGGTACATTCTCAGAAGAAGCATTTTGTTTATCAGTAAGAAACACCGTTCATTTTGATAGGTAACAGCACACCAAATATATTTTTGCAGTTATAAGACGTCCTTGCAAGTTTTCAAATTACCTGGCATAACTATGCTGCGAGCTCGAATTGCACCTTACTCGGAAGCCCTAAACTGTACGACTCAACCTCCTTCCCATGCTCTCTTTCTACGAATATTTATTCCGATGCTCTCGCGGACATCGTTCTCGTATATAAATATTCTCGCACTGTGACTACCGTACAAGCCGAGGTTCGCCGAGGTCGAGTATAAAGGAAACGAGAACGGTCGCGAATCGAAAACCCGACAGCGAAAACTCCACCTGCATTACCATATTTTTCATAAGGTACAAATCTTCCCTTCATCCTTTTTCCAAACGAATCCGAGGCCCGTATCCATTTCGAAGATTCGCTGCCTCTTCTCTCGGACATCGACTATCGTCGAGGGAAAAAGGATACAATAATGAAGGAATCGTGTACCTCGATATATGCTATCCTCGCGCCCTTCCTTCTCTCCTCGAGATATCCTTTTCGACGTTGAACGTTGCAACATCAAATGATTTATCTTCTTCAACGTGAAAAACGAATCGCTGTGACGCTTTCTCGAAACCTACGTTTTTTTTAATTGGAATGCAATTTTTTGCCTTTTAAACGAAGGTCATCTTAACGGTGCGATTGTACAGTAGAATTTTTATTAGTCGGAATGTAAATAATCGACTGCGCGACTTTGTTTTTTTGTTAGATGTTTTGTGCACGTATTCTAAGACCGCGTATAAAGATGCAAATGAATCAGTGGTAGGATAATTATGGTCGTAATATGTACCGTGTCGCGTGAACAGAATGTGGAATTAAAGTAAAATCTATATTTATCGTTTTTAAATGACTATGACTGTTTCTGTACAAATTACCATCAAGAATTTCGGAGAAAATCTATACCAAATCAAAATTGTATGTATTACAGTCTGACACGAGGTGAACGTTCCTTAAAATCGCTATACGTCTTATATGCATCATAAGAATATATCGCTCGAAGGCATCGTCATGAGTAACCGTTTATCTTGCAGGTATCGTATCGAAGATAGACGATCGATGGAACGAGCGGAAATAAAATAATTACGAATCGAAAGCTACCAGAGCTAGGTGAAACTCATCGACTAGGTATGCTTATTAGAGAAATCTGATGAGATGTGTTTCCTGAAACGATGAAAGAATTAGAACCGTATAAGATCGGACGTGCGATCGATTCACGAAAGAGAAGGAAAAAAAAAAGGAGATCAATGACTACGATAAGAACACACTCGCGGCATTTACTTGCCAGTAGACCATCCTTTCTCAATAAAACAAACAAAATCGACACACAGCTATAAAGATTTTGCAAATTTATCAACGAGCGTCTCACGAATCTGGGTCAAACGGGTTCCACGCAACTGTGACGGTTGACTGTTAAAGTCGCAGGATGATCGTAAACGATGTATCGAACATTATCACCGAGATATCGACATCATTCAATCGAATTATCAATAACCTTCGAGCGAAACCGCGTACACAAATACCGATCAGCCGCGAAGGAGGAACTTTGTTATGAAATCTATAGCCCTTTTGAAAGATGGGAGAGCTAGGGTTAACAAACTCGCTTATGCTCGAGCGCGTAATGTATGTAAATGTCAGGTTGAACGACGATTCGCAGACGAACCGTGACGAATCATTAGCCAATTCGATTCAATATCCGCCTTGCAAGATCTTCCCAGGAGTTTCTCACGTATCAAACTAAAAAGAAATAATAAACGTACAACATTGTATCATTTTCCTGGTAGGACGACGAAGCTGTCTCTCGGAGTAATGCAAAAGCGTGCTAGATCGTTATCGCGTTAAATGTAATAATCATACAGGAAAATCTCCGGATCTCTAATTAAGTTGACAGACGTCAGTTTTCATTTCATTCGCTTCTCACGATCGCGGAGAACGGTTGTCGTCGATTAGGCACCGATCGAGGGCGTTCGCTCGTACCCCATCTCCTAACGTGAAAACGTTCGCAAACGAACGAGACAAGCGTATATAGATACATATACACGTACATACGTCGACTCGACTCTTCAAATAGAGTCATTAACTCGGTGCCGTGTCGCTTCGAGTAGCGCGTTGTGCTCGTTGCGTACGTCTGGCTATACGCGGGCACGCGCTATCATTTTCGCGGATCGAGACGCGTCGGCTCCTTTCAGCCTCCGATAATTCAACCCAATTAAGTTCTCGATGTTAACAGAGATCCGGCAGGAATAATTTTATCGAACGAGCTCGGGATTCGCGCCAACGCGAGCGAGCCACGAACCAAACGATATCGCGATACCGAGACTCGAGTATAGATAACGTTTTCATTTGTGTCCGAAATAAACTGGGTGATTCTGAAATAAGTAACTTTGTGAATCAAGAGGGGATCCAATGCCCATAGATCCGGAAACGTTAGCTTTTCGAGTTGCTCTAGAGAATGATATCACTGATCAACGAAGTCAAATTAGTCGTTTATAATAAAATTTCGTGTCACGAAGAGAGCTCGAAGATTCTTATCCCTGTGTCTAAAAATTGAGTTACTCGACATAATAAAAAAATTAAGGGACGAGAAATCTGTAAACACTGTGAATAAATAAAAAATATACGACAACGGAGACTCTCGAGAAGATAAACTTAACTGGCGTAGAAATTCGATCTAGTATGAGATAAACTTCGGATCGATTCTTTGAGCATTCTCGCGAGTCGTTCGTCTCGCACGATGCGAAGCGTCTCGACGATTCGTTAATTTTCCATTCGTGTATTTCGAGATGGTACAGAAGTAATACTTAACGTTAGCGGCCATACGACACATAGGGGTTCTCTCTCTTTCTCTCTCATTGTCTCCTTCTCTCTCCCTCTTGTCTCGAAGTTAGAGGTGTGATCGGAATATAATCGACCTCGAGGAATTATCCGCACGTCCGTTACGGAATATATCGAGACAATCCGGCGAGTTTCTCCCTCGTCGTCGTCGGGAATAACGATTCGATTCGACGAAGAGATGGTAAGAGAAGAGACAGGAGCACTCTCGCATGACGTTCATTTTTTCTCGATCGATCGATCATTGACGATCTATGGGTACTCATGTGGTATACACGTAAATACATACGTATCGTCCTTCGAACTCACGCGTACATATATATGTATGTACGTATACAACGTACGTACCTGTTGATCGCAGCCATAGCGTGCGGCGTTCTACAAAAAAATCGCGAGTCGCGTCCTTATCGACTTAAATATCGAAGCTAAGCGCCGATCGAGATAAGTTTAATCCGAGACGAGTAACGTCGGAATGACGGCACTTCGTTGACGTAAAAATACAATCGCCGCGATACCGAGATAAAGTTTTGATGAGTAGTAAGTAACGTGCATTCCACCTACGTTTAGACGAAGGAAGAATAAATAAAAAATTCCAAGATCTCTTGTAGTAATATGAGGATGGACAAGAAGTAGCTATAGGAACTACCCCAAAACTCGTTTATTCGAAAGAAGAAGAAAAAAAAAACTAAATCGACCGATTCGCGATCGTCCGATTTTCTCTCCGACGACTACGAAATCGAGTTATTTGTAGATATGGGGAACACGTGGGTGGAGTACGCGCTGGATTCGCCTCCGAATCCGGTTCGCGAGAGGACAAAAGGAAAAAAAGAACGAAGGAAGAAAGTAGTGTCACGTAGATGGACTCACCTCGGATGCAGCGACGAGTAGATCCGCGCCGATCAGCAAGAGGAGCAACGCACTCTTTAATAAAACACGGTTCTTCATCTCGATGACGGGCAAAGAGTACTCCTCGACCTCTTCGCCCTCTTCTCGCGTAAAATCGCAGACTCTTCCTTCTCCTCTTTCTTTCTAGTTCTACCTCTGATCCTTTCTTCCGGCTTCCAACAGCATCCACCACTGTTCTATCTCTCTCTCTATTTTTCTCTAAATGAATTCTTTAACGGGAACTCATGACGGGAGAAAACTAAAGGATCCTTCTTCTATCGTCGTTATCCGTGAGTATCCGTGTGTTCACCTCGACGAAAGGGGTATTATACGATAACGTAAAAAACCAAAAGGTAAAATCGGTAAGGGGATAGGGCACGCGGGGGGGTGCCCTGCACGAGGACTCCACGGAGGGAGAAGGACCTCGAAAGGGTCCACGCGACAGTCTCTTTCTCTCTTTCTTTCTCCTGTTTCTTTATCTTTCTTTCTCTCTCTCTCTCTCTCTCTTTGACTATCTGTTTCGGTGGACGGCGAGGAAGGCACAGCACACACCGTGCAACACCGTACCGGCGTTCGGTAGCGTCTGAGAGACCGAGCGCGCCAGCAAGATAAAACTTTTTCAAAAGCACCGTGCTTTTCCCTCTCCTTCGAGTCCGTCGACTCTCTTTCTCACTCTCGGTCTCTCGCTCCTCCCACCACGTTCAGATTCCGGCACGTTCTATCTCTCTCTCCCTCTCTCTCTCTCTCTTGCTCGTTCGGTCTTCCTCGGCAGACCGGCCGTCTCTCCCACCACTAACTTACTACGTCGTCTCGTTCTATCTCTCTCTCTCTCTCTGACTCTCGTTAACTCGCTCGCACTTTCTCTCGATTTACCCCTTCCCCTCGACCGACAGCGGCGTGCGACGAAGGAGACGCCGATGCCGGCGTTCAGGAGACGCGCGGTCCCTCAAGGAGGAGGCACGTTTTCGCGTCCTCCGCGACATTTTTCTCCCTCTCCCCTTGTCTTCATCTTTCTTTCTTTCTTTTTCTTTCTCTTCTCATTCATCAAAATAGCCAGACCTCTCGTATTACGCGCTCCCTTTACCATCTCGCCCACCACACATATCACATTTTCTTTTCTCTCGATGAAACGAATCCTCGTATCGGGAAAACGTCGAACCATAGTTTGATGATCTCCGATGATTGAAATTTTTCGTTCGATTTAAATGTTTCTCCAATATCGAGCAACGACGTAGGTATGTCTATAAGCTTCCTACGTTTTCCTTTCGGACGAAAGAAACTCGCTCCAAGTTCAATCTCTCCTTTCGAGAATGGAGTAGTTTCGCATATCGGCGTATACCGTGTATCCCGGATAGGAGGGATCGTGAGAAAAAGAAAGGGAAAAAAAAGAAAGATAAGGGCTCGTCGGCACTCGTCGAGATATTCGCGCGTTTTCCTCCGCGGTCGTCCTTTTCTCTCTCTCTTTCTCTCTCTTTCTTCTTTTTCTGTCTGTATGTTATATATTCCGTCTCTCTCTTTCTTTCTCTTGATTGTGACCCTCGCCTCGGCAACAAACGCACGAAAGCTGATCTTTTTTAAACGGGTCAATCGTCGAAACGAGCCTTTCGTCCCCCACGCACTCTTTTTTTTTTTCCTTCTCCTCGTCTCATCCTCCTCCTTCTCCCTTTCGCGATACAAATTCGTGGAGAAACGGGATGCATCTGTCCGCGTGACAACGAGACGACCCACCATCCGACCCCATTGCCTTCCCGTATCTCTGCGAATAACGAGATGTACTCTATATTACAAGACGAATTTAGGCCGAACGCGAGATCTCTCGTTTCGTTTGCAAGACGACGAGAAAAAAGGAATCTCGGAGAAGATGTCTCGCAACGAGTTTGTAAGAAATAACAAAATTGTACAACTTGATCGATCCGATTACATAAAAAAAAATGCAGAAGAGAGACAATTTTGACGACGCGTTGTCGATATCATCGATCTTTTCGATCGGTAAAACTAGATGAAAAGTAACCAGACGCCAATGAAAATCAAGCGACGATATGTGGGCTAAGCAAACGAGAGCGTGAATGAGCAACGATCAGCCCGCTTATCGGCAAAATCAAAATAAATTCTCCGGAACGATAACGTAACAAACCGTTCCCGGTAGTAATTTATGAGACGACAGCCGGTTCACCTCGTCGCACGTGGATCGCTCTATCTCTTTTTTAATCGTAACCTTCTATTTTCAGATACCGGCGTGAATCTCCCGTGACGCGTCGCGAAAATGACGAAAATCGCGGGAACGAAACTCGATCGATAAATAATGCATTAGATAATGTCTCACGATTTCTCATCGTACTTTCGATTCGTCGAAAATGACGAAGAAACCATTGAAAATCCGATGGCTATGCGTGGATGATGCCTGATGCACGATTTTAATGCGTAACAATGATAACGTATGATGATAAAATTTAATCGTTGGTAGATAATACCTATTGACCTACGTCGTAAAAATAGCAAACGAATTACCAGACGAATCATTGTTTTACATTGGAATTTATCTCGGTACTCCCGATTACGCCACCCTTGCCTCGTCGATTCGTATACGCATACACGTACGATATCTTATATTCCTACGAGCACCGGCTCCGGAAATAGTTCAAACGCAAAGTTTCGTTTCTCTTCGCACGGTTTGTTCGTAAAAGCACAGATATAGAAAGTAGAACGTACGCGAAATACGGGAACCGAAGTGCTCGAGCTTTACAACTTTTTCTTACGTATACTACAGGGAAAACAATGAGGTGTACGCTCGTTCCAAGTTCCGCTTTTCGAACGACGAATATGTCCGACAGCGGACACGCTATTTTATTCGTTAAAATGCATTTTTACGAATTTAATTAATGCGATAGCGTTTATTTATAAATATTTAAAGAATTTTGAAAGATAATATAAATGAAATGAACTTGAAACAATTTTTTCGTTACAAATCGTCTGATCGGACGGTATTAATAACAGCTGGTAATCAAGTAACTAACCGAACAAAAGCTAGACAATTGTTTAAGTAATTGAACCGAATGTAATATTGGTTTTGCGAGCAGTATGCACGTATTCTTTTACAAACTTCTATTTGGCGCTCGTTTTGCCAAGAACAATAATTTCTAACCAAACTTTGTCTTAACATAGAAGTAGATAATTACGAATTATACTGTCATAATTGTTACGTTGAATCTGACTTATAAACGTGACAATACTTACTACTGTGCAAATATGTATATTGCAAATTTAACGTAGAAAAATGAGACGATCACGGAAAGTGGAATAAGTGTATTACTTTATCGATGTATCGTGATCAGTATTCCAAAGTAGATCAATAAAGTTTTTTTCTAGACGAAGTTAATTAATAAATCTTACTGTGAACTAACGAAATACGAATATTACAATAATTTATAGGTAGATAATGATGTACATTATCAATCGTTCGACTGTATCGAAATAATTGAAAGTTGATGAGCGTTTAAGATGGCGCTGTAACACAAAGTAAACGATGCAGGCACTCTTTTTCAATACATAAATTCATTTTCTTGACTGTGATTTTACACATTTATTATGTTTCGATATTTTGTGATATTATTTTTAAGTTTTATATTAAAAGATGCATCTTGCTCGGAAGTACGAACACCAAAAATCGGTAAGATATTATATTTGTCTTGTGCGATAAAACATAATCACAGATTTTATTTTGATGGTACAATTTAGCTATCATTGGTGGAGGAATCGGAGGTGCATCAGCTGCACATTTTCTCAGTGAATTGTTTAACAACAATGTGAAAATTGATCTTTACGAGGCTGTTAAGATAGGTGGTCGTTTAGCAACAACAAAAATCAATGGATACGAATATGAGGCTGGTGGTACGATTATACATACAAAGAATAAATATATGCAAGACTTTGTGAAGCTACTTGGTAAGTATCGCCATTTATCATTTTTATTACGATAATACAGCATTTATTTGATATTTGTATAGGTTTGGAACATAGATCCGACGGAGATGAAAAATTCGGTATATGGAATGGTGCAGAAATTATTTTTGAAGAAAGCAGCTCAAAAATATTTACTTTAGCAAAATTAATGTATGAATATGGCCTGCAACCATTTAGACTTAATAGGTATGACTTTAATTTTTAAGATAAAGTATTATTGAGCTAATCGATTAAGTAATCTATATTTTCTTACAGTTATGTAGATTCGATATTGTCTGATTTTGTAAAAATTTATGACTTACATAATAAAGGGTACTATTTTACCAATGTAACTTCCATGTTAGCAGCAATGAACGAAGAGTTTCCAAAATTATTACAAGTATCTTTCAAAGATCATCTTTTACGCTTGGGATATGCGGAGAAACTAATTGATGAATTAGTTGAAGCTCCTTTATTAGTAGATTATGGACAAACTACAAATATTCATAGTTTTGTTGGCTGTGTAACGCTTGCCGCGGCAAGTGGTAACCTATGGGCAGTTAAAGGAGGGAATAAAAAAGTAATCTTCTAAGTACTAAATTCTAATTTGGTACTTTGATTCTTGATCTTATTTGACTATTTTAGGTGCCCGAGCACTTAATATACAGGAATGTAAATGTAAATGTAGTGCCTTCTTACGTTAAGAAGATCCGTTATACAACTTCTAATGGCATTCCCCTGTATGAAGTACATTATTCGAATGAAGGTGGGCAATTACGATCTTCTTAGTTACATAACAAAGTCATGACGCTACTTCTTTTTCAGCTAGCATAGATGAGATGAAAGACCACTATGACATAGTCATTTTTGCAACTCCATTAACGAAAGATCAGAAAATGCAAATTACGTTTGAAGAAATTCCTATAGACAACTTACAATTCCTTGGCGAATATCACACTACTTTCGTAACTTTTGTAAAAGGAGATTTGAATCCACATTATTTTGGACTCGAAGAAGAATTAGATAGTATTATAAGTTGCAGTTCTAATACGAGAATTGCTTCAGTTTCAAAATTAAATACTGTTGAAGGCCCAATTAATAAGTTAAAATTATGGAAGATTTTTAGTAATGATTCATTGCCATTAGATGTTATAAACAGCATATTTTTGAATGTATGAAATTAAAATCATTTATAATAGATTTATATAAAATGATGAACTATATATTTATGATATCTACATTTTAGATTGATGAAGTGAAAGAAATTTCGTGGAAGGCATACCCAGAATATTCTACAGACGTGCGTTTAGATAAATTTAAACTTTATGATGGCCTTTATCATGTTAATGCCATTGAATGGGCAGCTAGTGCAATGGAAATGAGCGCGATAGGTGGAAGAAATGTAGCAATTTTAGCACATAATGAATTTTTGAAGAAATCTGCAAACAAACCAGATGAATCGGATGCATCAAAAAAGATACCTAAGATGGAACTCTGATGAAGTTCAAATATTCTTGATAACTAAGTAGTAAAGAGATATAAATGCTAGAATTTTACATTGCACAATTATAAATAATACAGATAAAATAATGTAGTGTTACAATGTAATATTATTTATAGAGTGAAAATATTTTTATTTCTACAAATTCACATAAGACAATTAAATAAAAAATAACGAGTGTCCTCGTTATAATTGTATTTGTTTAAATAATAAAGATTAAAAAAATATATATATCAACTTTTTATGTAACATAAAAATTTTTATACGTGTAAATATATATATCTTATCATTAATAATATTTTACTTGATGTATCTTTAACGCGGTAACCGTAAAGATTACAAACTAGCATTTCACTCGTAGAGTTCGCATAAAATTATTACGAATGATTTTACGAATGCGTACTTTATAATTTTAAAAAGAATCGAACATTCTAATCGTTTTACTCATTTTTATCGATAGGTATCTCAACCCTTTCTATAGCCACAGAGATATAAGAATAGACCTGTCATCTTATGGGACTTCGTGTCCCATGTACTGAAATATCGATCGTGCAAAAAAGCAGGTTTTCGTCAAATATGGAAATGTATATATTCGCCAAATAGGGAAGTAAGGGTATACATTTAACGGGAAATCTGCACATTATTGTGACTTTGGAATTTTACCGTAACATATATAGCAAAAAGTTATTAATTTATAAATATAGTATGGTAAATATGGTACGGCTACTGTGATTTTTTTTCATTAAATTTCAATTCTATCGATTGACTCGAATTGTAATTCACGTCAGTCAAAAATAATTAACAATCGCTATGTTTAGTAATAATTCCTACCGTTTCGATAGCACTGTTGCCTTATTCTATTCTGAACCGATAGTGTCGCAAGCGATACTAAAATGGTAACGGGGCTTCGAAGCCTCCGGACCGTGGGACAAAAATTTACATTGCATGTCCGGTCTATCTTATACCTCGTCTGTGCTATGGCTTCCATATAGTAGAAAGTTGGCATACCGATAAACCATATTCAAATGTAGATAAAAATGCAAGATTGATCAATTACTATGAATAGACAAATTGAAGACCGTGCGCGAGTGCTAATTGTGAACTATCGCGCCTTCTTCCGGATCACGGTACATACTTTTGTAAAAACTGTCAGCGATAAGTTAAGTTCTCCTAGCATAACCTAGGAATGAACATAAACAAATGCACATACTACTCCCCCATCGACATAAGTGATCGCCAAGCTATTACACGTAAGAGCTGATATTACTCAGCGTATTCACGGCAATGCGGAAGAATATAAACGCGTTAGAAAAATATGTAATATTTATTATATACTACACGTAATGTCATAATAGCTGAAAGTGTGATGGAAAATCATTCCATTCGTATTAATTACGCGCAAAACCCCCGCGACACAGAAGAATTGTCAATGGTACACGAAAGTCACGGAAAGCAATATACGGAAAATGTTAAAAAACGTGAGGAAGTGGTCATTTTGACAAACGATGTAAAGGGTGGTTTATTTAATCCAAGGGCATTATTATTCCTAACATTATGGTATGTCTTCAGTGGCTGTACATTATTTTTAAATAAATATATACTGTCGTACATGGAAGGCAATCCAACTATTTTGGGTAAGAAATTTTAATCATGATGTTAAGTTATGCGTTACATTGTCACAGTAATATTCGTCATGTATACAGGTGCCTGTCAAATGTTAATGACAGCAATTTGTGGATTTATACAAATGTATTTTCCTTGTGGTATGTATAAGGCTAGTCAACGTTTAATGCGACCACCGGGTTTCTATAAACATATGATTTTGGTTGGATGTACAAGGTTTACAACTGTAGTTTTAGGTCTAGTATCGCTCAATTATGTAGCGGTAAGCTTTACAGAAACTATTAAAAGTAGTGCACCACTTTTTACCGTCCTTATTAGCAGATATTTATTAGGTAAGATTATTTCGTATCTTTCTCTTATACTTATTCATATTGATTTAACTTGAAATCATTAACATTTGCATTTTAGGAGAACACACAGGATTATATGTAAATTTATCTTTAATCCCTGTAATGGGTGGTTTGGCTTTATGCTCCGTTAATGAAATTAGTTTTGACTTACGAGGATTCGTTGCCGCTATGGCCACGAACATGACTGAATGTCTTCAAAATGTTTATTCAAAAATGTTGATTAGCGGAGATAATTTCAAATATACGTAAGTTATTGGTTAAGTTTTATTCAATGTATTAGTATAAATAATTATTGGAGGTAAATGTAATGTTACACTTGTTATAACATTTTATATGGTTTTATTTGAATATTATTATTCTACATTTGGTGGTATTATGTACTTAAATTAGTTATAACAACAATTATGTTTTTTATTTGTCAACTTTAACATTACTTATAATCACCAAAAGATAAACTTTAATAATTTATATTTATATAAAATTCCAGACCAGCAGAATTACAATTTTATACAAGTTTAGCCTCCATTGTGGTACAAATACCAGTGTCAATTCTATTAGTAGATTTGCCAGCTCTTGAGCATTCCCTAAGTTTTAAAATATTTGCAGCATTTCTCCTGAATGGAGTGTTCTTCCATTTTCAAAGTATTACGGCATATGTACTTATGGATTATATCAGTCCCGTGACACATAGGTAAATAGAAATATTTTATATATGGTACTAAATATAATAATACGAATAAATTGCTTTACAATAATATTACTAATTCTTATTCATTTTACAGTGTTGCTAATACAGCAAAAAGAGCTTTCTTAATATGGCTATCAGTTTTATTGTTCAATAATCCAGTGACTGGCTTATCAGCACTTGGAACTTGTGCTGTAATAGCAGGTGTATTGTTATACAACCAAGCACAAGAATATGATAGGATTAAAACTGCTAAATTACGACATACTTCAAAAGTTAATTTACAGTAATATAATTTTAAAATCAATAAAACTTTATATAAATATTGATACTGTATGACATTTATTTATAATATATGTCCCTAGTATCGATTTTAATCAATTATCGTTTTGAGTTAAATGAAATACATTTTCAAACACATATAAGGTAAAACGGGTTATTAGTACACAGATGTATACAACAGCCATCAGATATAGCTCCTTGGTATGAAGTTTGTAATAACAGAAGTAATATAGAAATTCCCATATAACTTAATTATCGCCAACTTCATATTGAGGAGCTATTAATGAAGCTTAGGGTACATGTATGATTAAATTAATAAATTTCATTGTATATTAAGTTAGTGATTTTTTTTAAATTAACAAGGAACATTTACAAATCTTGTCTTTAATTGTCCTATGGGTTCATAAATTTGTAATATCTCACTGGAGGAATTTAATTTATTTAGGAACTATTGACATAAATTATAGTTGTTTTTATTTTTAATAATAGTATCTTGATTTTTTTATTCAAAAGATACGAAAAAATGTAAGAATTTTTTTAATTAAATGTTTAAACAACTGATATAAATAATCATGAAATTAATAATGTAGTAATTATTATTTGAGGTTCACTTAAAATCAATATTAAAATCGGTGTACTAGCTGCAATCATTACACATACAATACATAAAGTCATAGTAGTGATTTTATAACTTTATAGGAATAAGAAAATATGTTACTGATATATTTATAAAAATATATTACATGCAAATCTCGGAATGTTGATAATTACTTTAAAAAAATAATTTATGAACTGCTGCACTCTACAAAGAAGTTAAAAAATATATATACTTTCTATGTTCTATAACGTGTCTTTTAAATGTTCCATGTTATTTAAATATAATTATTATGTTAATAACAATATTCGGTATCATTGTGAAGCTTCTAAAGCTTGTTCAAGATCTGCTAATAAATCTTCTTCAGTTTCAAGTCCAACGGATAAACGAATTAATTTATCCGTTATTCCTAATTCATTCCTTGCAGCCTCTGGGACTGAAGCATGAGTCATGACACATCTATACAAACACAATTTCATTTAAAAATATGTACATATTATATAAAGTTTAATGTATTTTTCATAATATTATTACACTTACGGTAATTCTGCCAAAGATTCATAACCGCCAAGTGATTCTGCTAAAGTAAATATCTTAAGAGCTGTCAAAAATTTTGAAGAATCTCCTTTAATGTAAAATGAAACCATTCCACTGTGACCAGTTGTTTGTTTAAGTGCAAGTTCGTGCTGCGGATGAGATGGCAAGTCTAAAAAAATCCTATTTTAATAAACTCCTATATGATATACACAAGAACATATTTTTGCAAAATTACATAAGACTACATACAAGGATGAAAAACTTTTTCAACTAGTGGATGCTTCTCTAAAAATTTGGCAACGGCTAATCCATTAGTCATATGTTGTTTCATTCTAAGTTCCAAGGTTTTTAAACTACGATTAACCATTGAACAGTCAAAAGGTGATGGAACTATACCCATTGCTGCGAAATACAAATACATAAGTATCAATGGAAGATTATATCAAAAGATTTACGTACCATTCTGTATAAAACGAAGTTGTTGAGCTAAATCATCTCTATTTGTAATTACTGAACCCATTATAACATCTGAATGCCCATTCATATATTTTGTTAGAGAATATACCACAAGATCTGCGCCAAGGTCCAATGGTTTCTAGTAAACAGAAGTGTGCACTTATGCATTATCTAATAAATTTAACTTCCATGAATATTTTATTTACAAAGTTTAAGCTTACTTGAAAATAACAAGTTAAGAAAGTATTATCCACTGCAAAAATAATATCCGGTCTTGTGGACTTTAAAGCATTCCTGATCTCTTTAATATCTGCTAACTTTAATAGAGGGTTTGTAGGTGTCTCCAACCAAACCATCTAGAAAGTAATATGGACTAAATCTCTATTTAAAGGTTTATTTTAATAACATATGAACCGTTTATTTTGAATATAAGATAAGTTCATTTTTGTCTTTCAAAGTTTTATGAAAAAATAAAAATATCAGAACAAATTACAACCATAAATATCATTAATACTTCTTTTCTAAATTTTAACTTATCACTTTCAAAATAAATGGCCCATATTACAATGATATAATCATAATAATAATATATATATATATATATATATATATATATTGATTATTGATCCAACCTTGGTATTTGGTTTTAAAGCAGCTAAAACATTTTTTATATCTCTCATATCCACAAAAGAAAATTCAATAGATTGCTTATATAAACATTTTTGGAAATATCTGTTAGTTCCACCATAGATATCATCGCCAGAAATGATATGATCTCCAGCATGCAATAGACCACTTATAGCTGTGAGCGCTCCTAAACCTGATGCAAAAGCTAAACCATGTTTTCCATTTTCTATTGCAGCTAAACATTTTTCTAATACATTGCGCGTTGGATTCCCACTTCTGCCATAGTCATAACCCTACAAAGATTCATGTGTATTTAATTTAAAATTAGAAATAGTATAAAATTGATCAAACTTTGCCATTTTTCATTTACATTATAATCTCCTGGTGCATTTTGTTTAAAAGTAGTAGACATCACTAGAGGAGGAACTACTGATTGATGGTTCCATTGCGTTGCACTATTCCCTGTATGAATAGCCTTTGTGGAAAAACCTAGCTGGGTATTGGCTGGCATTGTAGTCCTGACAGTATAATTATAACTCTTATTAATGTATTAATAAAAAATAACTTTATTTAGACTACTACTATTACCAAATGTGTGTAATGTAATATATATGTTGCATCACATTTCTAGCATTGTAACATAATCTATAAAATCTATAGCATTGAAATATATGCTTTATTCAGAAAAGAAATAATGTTTTAGCGATGTAAACATCAATTCATTTTCATTACTACAATAACAATTTTTTTGGTATATCTATATTTAATCACTTCCGTAATCAAATAATAAGTAGGTACTTCACAAAATTTCTAAGTACAACCTTAATTCTTAACTATATTCTGTATATACGTATCGCGCGTTTTATCACTAAAATTGAATTAAGTACCCACTAATATTTTGTTATAAATTTGATGTTATTAATTGTTAATATTTCTTGTACCTAACAATAATTTTTATACTCACTTCTAATTTGAAAAAATATCGGTAAGAGTATCCGTAATCGCAAGTGCTACCACGAAGCACGCCTAGCAACAGTAAAACTTATACTGATTGATATAAAGCGTATAACCTATCGTAATAATGTGTTTTTTAGTCGTTTATCGAGTTAATCTTTCTTTTAATGATAATAGATAAATAATGATTAAATATCAAATTATTTTATTTGGGTATTGATTTTTTTGTTCACTAATCCACATTATATTTATATGTATAGTATACTTATTATTAAAATAACAAAATGATACCTAATCACGAAATTGTGATTTCGCAATGAGTTGCGAGAGTATAATATATGTGTGTCATATCTATCTTTATCAGCATCGTCAGCATTCAGTCGCCTTTTGTTTGTACTTTTGTAAGTTTACTGAATATGCATAAACACGCTACCGTTTATTAAAAATGATTTATGTAGTAATATAATTATAATAAAAATATTCATCATCAGTGATAGTTTTAAAGTTTGAATGGGAATGACAGCAGCGCACCTTCCGACAACTCCTGATACTAAATTGAAAATAAGATCTATCGATTGTTGTTGACACTTCGTGCTTCTAACCTAATAATGTAATTTTTGTTAAGTCTGAGAATGTAGACATTAATTTTTGAAGAGACAATGTCGTATCAAGAATCACCATTCTCAACAATGTACGCCCCGGAAGACTATGATATTGATGAGGATAACGAAGAATATGTCGAAGAAGATCGAGATGCGGAGGAACAGGATGATAGCGATGAGGGTAAATTGTATTTTTATTAACAAATATTACGGCCATGAATACATAAACAAATTTCTATAAAATTGCATATTTGTTAAAGTACTTATTAAATGGTGTATGTAATTTTATTGTATATAGATACCGAAGAAGCTAGTGAAACCGATATGGGAAAATCTGAAGAATACACAGAAATAAAAGAACAGTGAGTTCTCAGCAGCTATGGTTTAAATTCATGATTAAGTCTTTGATCTATTCTAAAAGTAGAGTTTGTTTTTAGGGTGTATCAAGATAAATTAGCCAGTCTAAGGAAACAGCTACAACAATTGAAGGATGGTACTCACCCAGAGTACAATCGCAAATTAAAGCGTTTAGAAGCTCAATATAAAGAAAGGTGATAATATGTTTGATTTATTACAGCATCTCTTTTTCACCATGTTCCAATTTCATTTATTATTACAACTAAAATGATTATTAAATTGATATATTATTTTATAATTGTGTGCTTTTAGGTTACGTTTAAACATAATCTATAGAGATTATTTAACAGAATGGGTTGAAAGAGATTACATACTCGAGAAAAAAGCTGCTGCCAAAGAATTTGAGGAGAAGAAAATAGATTTAAAGGAAAACTTGTTAACAGATATGGAGGAAAAAAGGAAAATGATTGAATCTGATCGTCATACAATGGAACTTACAGGAGATTCAATGGAAGTATGATTTCATGAATATTATATTATTTATTGTCTATAGAAGAACAAAAATACATAATGATCTAATATGTATTAATGTCCTGTAGGTAAAGCCAGTCATGACAAGAAAATTACGTAGGCGGCCAAATGATCCAGTACCTGAAAAAGTAGAGAAACGAAGAAAACCACCACCAGCACAATTAAATTATTTATTAGATGAAAAGGAAATAGAAAGTGATTTAAAAGCCATTAGTCGTGGAAAAGTTTTAACAACAATAAGGAAACCAGGTATTACATATTATATTACAGTCTGTGTTTCTTTATAATAAATTCTGATAGTAGCTTAATAATGTTTATAGTAGTACTTCCACATTATAATACAGTAAACATGCAATCTCAACATATTTCACCATCCACTGAAACATCTTTAGTTGAAACAAGAATAGAAGATGGAAAACTCCTATATGAAAGACGATGGTAATGTTTGTATGAATCTTTTATAGTATTAATTAATATTTAGTAAAGAATGATAAATAATGAATATATTTTTTAGTATACATATGAGTAGTGTAATGACTTGAACATTGTATAGGTTTCATCGTGGTCAACCAGTATATGTAGAAGGAAAAGACTTAGCAAGATTTGCAGCACATATATCAGCAATTGGAACAGAAGCTGTAAGTGAAATTATTATAATTATATATATATATGTATATACACATACATCTTAAATAACAAAATAATCAATAAGGATAGTGAATGTTCAAAAAACAAATGAAAACAAAAAGAACAAATGATATTATAAAGGATTTTATATTTTTGTATGCATTTAAAATATTAGCAAAAGGTGATAGTTATATTTATGCCCTACTTTAGATTTGGGTGAAGAAAGTCTCTGATGGAAGCAAAGTTAGAATTTACACATCTCAACTAAGTCGTGGCAAGATTTCTATTAAACGGCGAGCATCGTAACTGTCTCATTATTTACAGCATTTATTACTATAATTTAAAATATCGAATAATTATTAAACTTGTGATATATTAGACTTATTGTTTATTAAACTTCTATTTTCTGAAGGCAATGTAATTTTCACTGCACTTGTTTTCTGCCACCAATAAAACCAAACTTTTTGATGATACTGCACCGCCATGTATATCCATATAAAATATGAAGAAATTAATAATGCCATCATCATTAGCAAAGAATAAGTCGTCCATTGCGCTGGAGGAAAATTGTTATAATTATTCATTGCATAAAAATCAGCACCAACCACACAAATGTATGTGCATATTATAGTCACTGGGGTGACAATGACACATCTAAGCAAATCTGTTCTTAAATTGCGTCTATACAATTGACGTTGGTGTTGACTAAGAAATAGCCAAATTATGATAGATGTAATAGCCTTATAACGTGGTGTACGTTCAACTTGAAATTCGTATCCGCATAATTCACAACTATTTCTATTACTTTCTTCTAACCAGTGTTCCAAACATTTTATATGAACAGCACCCATTGTGCCCTAAAAGTAATATATACAAATTTCATCTTTACTGACTAGAAGTTCTAGTCTAGAACTACAAATGATAGTGAATAATTATATGAGTATGTTTTTATTTACGTATAATGAATGATAATCAAATAGAAAAAATAATATGTAAAAATATTTGATGCATTGCATCTAATTTTAAAACATACATTTTCATAGTTATAATTAACCCATTTGCATCATGTGTCTAAATACGCAACCAATTTCATAAATTTGTTACCGACCGTAAGAAGTGTCTTAATTAAAGATATAAAACTTCGAATTTTTTTTACGTATTTCTAAGAAGGGTCTCAAGACGCTCGAGGATGATTCCGCGCTTGGTGATAAGTGGCAGTTACCGTGTATTCATCTCACGGATGCAAATGGGTTAATTACATATTTTGTCATACTCAAATATCATAAATATATCTATAATATACAATAGATTGTAGCTCTACAATGTTTGTTAAGTAATGATATGAAAAATATAATTTTTACTAACTGCCAAAACAAATAAGACAATAATACATTGTATATATTGTAAAAAATAACGAAATATTTATAATATAACTGTTACTAACAACTGTTTTATTGTTATTAGCATGTTAAAAATATTGATATTTACATAAACTAACCTTGCATTTGCATGGATACACAATAGGAAATTGCTGACTAGAATCATAACATATACGGCAATATATTTCTTCTAGATTGGTAGTTTCATGACGTGCGCGTTTATTTCTTTTACTTGTCATTTCAATATCATCGATTTTTCGTTTAGTTGCAAATCGAGAAATTTTTTTATTTGAAAGGTCTTCTATTTCTATCTTGCAAATAATTCTTTCTAAAATACTTGAAACTGAACCACTACTAGTAACCATTATGTAATATCGGCTTGAATCTTGAAAAATATAATGAATTATAATAACAAAACTTGCATTTTATGCTAATAAAGAGATAACAGACAAATGATAAACTAAGAAAAGAAACAAATTAATGCAAGGAGAAATTGTTTCTTTCATATATGTATATCCAACAGATGTGCCTATGCATGTGCATGCATATGTATAGATATATGCAAGTACACAACTATAAAAGGATATATATGTATGAAAGTTTAAAAAAATTATGAAAATAAACAGCACTTACAATTTTAATACTTCACTAATTGAAAGTACCACAGATTTTTATTAATAATAGCGTATTTTCTTGCTAAAATGATAAGTTTCAAGACAGCTAGAAATTAAAACGCATATACGCACGTGCGTATACGTAAAACCATTCTGACATTACTACGTACATTTTTGAAGTGCAATATATGATTCAAAGGAATGAAGTAAGATTATTTATAAAGATACTTCATATACATTTTTATATGTATAAAAAATTGTATTATACTATGACAAATACAGATAAGTTAGTTGAATAAAATATTAATATTAACGTAACATGCAATTATGTGCAATTTATAATTAATCAGTGATCTATAACTGAATTTGTGTCACTCAGCCATCATATCCATGCTGAGACAATCTTCACCCATATTGCTGGGAGATGTTTCTAACTCACCAATTTCATTGGATTCGCTACAATAAATAATTATAATAGTAACTATATCATTACATCGGCATTTGAGCTACCTAATAGGATTATAATATTACCTATCTAGCGAAGGGTCATTACTAAACATTTCTGTTGGAACTGTAGGTGGTGCTTTTTCTGGAACAAGTTCTATGAATGTTTGACGAGATTCCAAATGTCTTTCCACTTCTTCAGGTGTCATATGACCATCTGACATCAAAGACATTGGTACCATATTATTAGATGCTTGTACCTTAAAGAAAACAATTAATATTTAAAATAACTAGTGAGTCTTCTGTTAAGTTCAAAATATTATATATAAAAAGAATACATACTGTAGGTATATTATTTGTTTTCGTTATTTTTGGTGTAGCTTTTTTCTTTTTGCTTGTATTAAGAGGTTTTGCAACTGTAGATGGATGATGAGAAATGTGATTACCCACATTCATTTCTACCTTTTTCCTAAAAAAATATTAAAGTGATGTATATTATTGGAGACTATAAAAAGTATTGAAATAAATCATTTGCAAATATAAATATATCATATTTCATTTGGTTAATTATAATTGGTTACCTCTTGGAGGTATCAAGCCTAGCAACTTCTTCATCAGATGATTCAGTTTCATCACTTTCACTGAATGATGTGTCCACCTTTTCATATTGTAATAACCTGTCCAATAAAAAACTTTTGTCCCTATTTACTTTAAGTAACTTTCTTTGAGTGGACCTGAGGGCTTCTTGAAAACATTCATTTTCCTGCAATGTATTTTTTTCTTTTTTGAATCATATATAAATATATAAATATAGCCAAGCAAATTGAATTATTTATAATACTTTCATACATAAATCAAAAACTTCAATTTTCTCTTCAGATTTCGATATTGATCCTTGTAGTTAGGCACTTCCTCCTCTGGGCTTTCCTCATCATCTTCTTCTGCGTCTGCATTGTTGTTTGCGATAGAACGACAATACCATCCTTCCAACATTGATCATCTACAACTACCGTATATAAAGCAATACTCTAAAATCACATATGTATATATATATATACTTAAAATGGCATGAACATATTCATCGCAATGTTAACAAAAAAAAAAGAAACACCAAAAAGAAGAAATGCTTTCAAAGTCATATCCCTTCCTTAGTGAAAGCTTTTAATTTTAAGAGCACAAAAATTAACTTATTATTACTAAAATTTATGTACATCAAGTATGTTTGTAACAACTATTATGAAAAATGCTTGAGGTTAACTTATAAGTGATAACAAGTAAGTTTATCGTCATATGTTCGATTTACAAAGATTATAGTATGTGAAGCGCGTGAAAATTATGTTCATAGTTTAACTTGGACTATACTTACGTAAAAACGCAGAATGATGTTTTATGTGTCGCAAACGTTTGCGGCGGCCGATTATTATGAAGATAAATAAGCTGTTTATGACTGGCTTCCATTCTGGACCCTTTTATCGATTGTTCGGTAACTTCAGAATGGTTCTCTTTCGACCGGAAACATAAGACGGGACATTTTGATACGCCATAGATGCAGTCTGTTCACTGTGCACCAATCATAAATAGAATAAGTACAGATAGATATATTTCTTGTGTAATCTATCTTATGATTGAAGCGTTACATACGGAGGACTAGGACCGAATTTTCATAATAATGTTTGTTAATTTGTTTTACAATGATATACAATATTAATACGAAGCGTTTATAAATTAAGCAATTCGGGCAAAATAATATAATATTTACATAAAAGCAATTTACTTTACAAGTCATAAAAAGTTTCTCATTTACTTAATAATTGTTATATATTTTATATCGAGCTTATATATTTCAAGCTCATCGTCAAACGATTATAATTTGTCCAAAAAAAATAAGAAATTCCATAAACTTTATTTATGGGAGACAATCCTATTGGCACGATTATTCAATTATGCGAATGTTTAAATACGCATGCGTAATTAAAAACCAATTAAAAGTGACCACGAGAATTTATTTATATTTTGAATGCCCGTTCACATTTCTTCGTAACTACTTATTTTCAATTACAATGTAGATGACTTAAATAATGAGGATGAACTTTAGCTATATTTAATTAGGCACAATTTTAATAAGTTGTACATTTAGCTTAGCTAAAAGATTATTTGAAAGGCAAATATTATTAATTATATGTAGCGTATTTAAATGTATTTTGTAGAACACCATACATAAGATATAATAAAAGAAAAAGAGAAGTCCATAGAGGCACCATAGAGGGTTTTAATAAATATAACTAATCTTTGTTCTAATAATCTTTTAAAATATATATTACTATGTAGGAAACAGAAATACATTACACCATAACAAAATTATATTTATAATAATAGATATAGAAAAATACACAACTGTTTCAGCTATTTCATTACATGGTAGAAACATGTTCTTTCAATCTTTTTTATACACGATCACCAACTGCTTTTTTACATATGATCAAGCATCATATGTGGAAGCAGACACATTTCCTCCATGACCCGTCCAATTTGTGTGTACAAATTTACCTTCTTGACCAATTAATTCATAAGTATGTGCTCCAAAATAATCTCTTTGAGCTTGAAGTAAATTAGCTGGGAGGTGAGCAGTTCTGAAGCCATCATAAAATGCTAATGCTGTTGACAGTGCAGGAGTTGGTATTCCAAGAGTTACAGCATTTGATACTACAACTCTAATACTATTTTGACATTCCTTCATTGCTTTAGCAAAGAAGTCATCCAATAATAAATTAGATAGTTTGGGATTTTTATCAAAAGCAGACTTTATATTTCCCAAAAATGCACTGGAAAAAAAATGATTGACGGTATGAATTATACATATACATTAGAATAAAAAATCAGTCGTTGATGTAATGAGGTCACTTATAAAAGATCTATTGCCTTCAAGTATAGAATACTTCCTTGAAGGCATTTGTATGACCTTGACCATTATAAAGTGACCATTCACTTTATAGATATATCTATTACATTTTTACCTTCTTATAATACATCCTCCTCTCCACATAAGTGCAATACCACCATAATTTAAATTCCAGTTATGAACTTTGGCAGCCTCTCTTAGTAACATGAAGCCTTGTGCATAAGATATAATTTTGGACGCATATAAAGCTTTCCGCAAATGTTCCAAGAACTGTTTCTTGTCACCTTGATATAAAGTATCAGGTCCTTTCAACACTTTGCTTGCTTCTATTCTTTCATTCTTCAAAGATGAAAGACATCTTGCAAAAACTGATTCCCCAATTAACGTAACTGGTATTCCATAATCTAATGCAGCTATAGCTGTCCATTTACCAGTTCCCTTTTGTCCTGCTGTATCTCTAATACGTTCTAATAAATAGCCCTTTCCATCCTTGTATTTAAGAATATCTCTAGTAATTTCAATGAGGAATGAGTCAAGTTCTCCTTTATTCCATTCATTGAAAACATTGCTCATTTCATCTTGATTCAGTTGTAAACCATTTCTCATAATATGGTATGCTTCACAAATAAGCTGCATGTCACCATACTCAATACCATTGTGTACCATTTTTACAAAGTGACCGGCACCAGTTTCTCCTACCCAATCACAGCAGGGTTCTCTATCCACTTTAGCACATATTGCCTAAAAAGTGCCAGATTGTCAGAACTTCGATAAAAGAATTAATAGATATTATTAGTAATGAAAGAATTACTTGGAAAATTGGTTTAATGTGGGGCCAAGCTTTAGGATTACCCCCAGGCATTAAGGATGGTCCGTAACGTGCTCCATCTTCTCCTCCACTTACTCCACTTCCAACAAAAAGAATTCCTTTTTTCTCTAAATCTGTTGTTCTCCTTTGAGTATCTTGATACTCAGAATTACCACCATCAATAATAATATCTCCAGTGGATAATAAAGGAACTAATTGCTCAATAAATGCATCTACAGCAGGACCAGCTAAAAACAAGTGATATTGAACGTTATATGTGTAAAGGAGTAATAAATATAAATAATATTTGAATCGTTTAGTCAGAGTGTTAAAATATATAACATATATAAATATAAATAATATTATATTTTTAGCTGCAAACATATATTATTTACCTTTAACAAGTAACATTACTCTTCTTGGAGACTTAAGTTTACTGACCATTTCTTTTAAACTAAAAGCGCCAATAATCTTTGTGCCCTTAGCTTCATTTTCAAGAAATGTTTTTACTTTATCTGTTGTACGATTGTATGCACAAACAACGAAACCATGATCATTCATATTCAATATAAGATTTTGTCCCATAACGGCTAAGCCAATTAATGCAATATCTGCAACGCTGAAATTTGTTAACATTTATGTAGTATCAATTAACTAAAGTTGCTTGTCATGACAATGCATATCAAATATTTAACAGCTATGACAGTTCTAATTTTGTCCAAGTATATGTTATTTAAAAATTATAAAATATACAGTAGTTGAAAACATACAGAACAACCCCATTGACCTAAATCAATGCAAATTATTCATAAAAAAACATTTTATTTTTGTATAAATGAAACAATGATATTTAAATTTACATTTACCCTCTTTTAAATTTTATACTAATATAGCTTACTTACGGTTCAGTCATTTTGGCTATAAATTAATGGAATTTCAAAAAGGTATTTCGTATAACGTTTTGAAGGACGCAAACAGCAACAAGTGGCTACCGGTGGCTACGTTGACTACGTACTTCTGTCGAGTGACCGGTGAAGAACACATCCTTACGACTCGTCAGCGTCAGCAGACATTTACAAGCCAATCGCAACGCATATAGCTCGGTATACTATTCTCCGTAGCTACTACCACAAGCATAGTATTACACAACATTCTGAATTCTTTCTTTGAAGTCAAGTTACATATCGTAATTTTTTCCGATTCAATGACGTCAGCTATTCTTAGGTCGAGAATCCATCATACTATGTTATGTTGATTGTACATGTTTAAGAGAAACGAAATGAATTAATCCTCTATCTATCACAGTTAGTATTTCTGCTGATCAAGCATGGTCATTAGAAAAACGTTGCGATGTCACCCGTTAATGACTCAATAAATATTATTTCTTTGCTTATTACATATAATATGAAACATTTATATATACTGTCTCTTACATAGTAAATCTGCCACAAGAGCACATAACTATATTATAAATTTGTATTGCACGTTCTTTATAAACAATTCTCTCGAATTGTGATAATGTCGACAGCCAAATATCGTTTTACGCGCGCTTGACGCCACAAGTGTTCTTCTCCAATCGGCGCATTGAAAGTTTTCCATGACGTCATCAATGTAATACCTGTGAACTCGGATTGGAGCGATCAGTATGTACGAGCATTTTAATCGTAAACGCAACATGTCGCGATCGGCTTGATTAGATTAGGGAACGGTCGCCCAGAATTTCTTCGTTTTACAATTTATTCTCCCGTATTTGTAGGTATCGAAAAGTGCGTCTCTCGTTTCTTTGATATACATGACGTTGACATGAGGTTAAGAAATATCGCGCAAGTAAGAAAGAGTGCAGTAATGGAAAGCTGGACATAACCCTGTAACAATGAGATGCCCTATTTCTAAGTTGAAATACATTCTCTTTATCGTAATCAAGGCTGTACTCTAGTACGAAAAAATAAACGGTTTTTTCGAAATTATTCGGAGCTGTGATCAATATGGGATTGTTATTCGCAAAGTTGTGGAGTCTTTTTGGCAACGAAGGTAAATGCGATTTTTTGAATAATCACGTATTATGCTCCGTTTCTTTGTTCATTGGAAAGTAATACTTTCTCCTCAGCTGACGTTAACGCGTAGAAGAGGTTTACAAATTCGTACGATAGTCTCGTTGCATTTTGTTCTGTTTGTAATAAACTACAGCTAATACTTTTTATAATTTTTTATATGAAATAATACAATAATTTGAAATGCTTGATTCATCATGATCATTATATTAGCCAATGTTTTTATTTAAATATGCATGTGTGATTATTCTTTATGGTACAATAGAATCCCTTGCTCATTAAATTAACATTATTGTCTCTTCCTCATTTGTATTGTATTATGGACACAAATTTATGACTTTTATATCAATATTTATACCTTCTTTTTATCTATATTGCTCCACTTTTAAACATATGTTTACATGTGTTACATGATTCCTTTTGTATATCTTATAAAGTTATATCAATCTTATCATATGATAGGTATTATATTAATTCTAACTTCTTATTTATGATATAAAAAAGTATATATATATATATTAATTTAATTTGAACATAAATTATTTTTCAGAGCATAAAATAGTTATGGTAGGATTGGACAATGCTGGTAAAACAACCATATTATATCAATTTCTAATGAATGAAGTTGTCCACACATCACCAACTATTGGCTCCAATGTAGAGGAAGTAGTATGGAAGAATATTCACTTTATAATGTGGGACCTAGGGGGACAGCAAAGTTTAAGGGCTGCGTGGTCTACTTATTACACAAACACAGAATTCATAATCATGGTTATAGATAGTACAGACAGAGAAAGACTTGGTGTAATAAGAGAAGAACTATATTCTATGTTAAACCATGAAGAACTTAGTAAAGCTAATGTTTTAGTTTATGCTAATAAGCAAGATTTGAAGGATAGTATGTCGGCTGCAGAAATTTCGAGGCAATTAGATTTAACATCAATTAAGAAACATCAATGGCATATACAAAGCTGTTGTGCTCTCACGGGAGAAGGGTGAGTAGTTTTTTTTTATATCTTAGAAATTGCATTATTATGTTAATCTTGAAATTAGTATACTATTTAGATAATGTAACTTTGAATTACTCTTGCACACATGTATATGCTATTTAGTATTAACAAATATATATATATATATAAAATAATTTGCATAATCAATGTTATAGACTTTACCAAGGACTGGAATGGATTGTTGGACGTCTTAAGAAGACATGACGTACATTATGAAAATTTGTTATAAATTCAACGGAATAACTAAAGTGTATAATATGTGATTAGTATAAGTTAGTATCATTGCTACTTTGATGGTCGTACATAATGCTAAAATTAAAATTTGACTTTTGAAAATAATATAAGTTTATAGTACGATGATCAAAGTATAATTGCATATACTGAAACAATAACTATAGCAAATGTTTAATGTATCTGAGAGTGGACGGGCAAAGTATTTATCTATTTTCAATCAAATAATACACGTCATTCTTTGTATAAAAGCAAGGAAGTAATAGCGAAAAAAATTATTAGTTGGCAGATGTGAAATTAAAAAAAAAGAAAACAAGAAAAAAAGTATAAAATATGAAATGTACCAAGGTTAATTAATTTTACAGTTTTACAAATATATTACGTGTGTTGTTTTATATTTAAGAAACACTATGCATTTTCAAGAATAACTGCCAATTTTTATTTATCATTTGCACATAGTTTACCTATTGCTCATTTCTGTGGATACTGGTAAACAGAATTTCAATTATTATGACAAGTACAGAGAAAAAAATATGAAATAAAGCCTTTAAATTAGTCTGACCCGTTCACTTGTGCTTTTAATAAACAGCGAAGCCACAAGAAGTACTTGTTTACGTACAAATATATAATAAATCATTTGGCTTCTTATGCAAAAGTAAAAGGTACATCTTTGTACATAGTTTTTATACACTTTATTAACAATAAGTGATTGTAAAAAAATAAGGTCAAGTATAGCTCCAATCTATAGCATATTTTTAACATTTCTGTGTAAGATTTTAAGCAGATTTCTTAGTGTTCGAAACATGCAAACAGCTGTAAGACTTCATAGCAAGGTTACCCAAGAGACAACTGAGCATTAGTAAACAGAATACAAACTGCTCTGTGATACGTAAATTCAATATTGGGACAGTTGTTTGCTGGAAAAACATAATAACTCGTACGAAAAATAGTATGAGTTATTATTATATATTATAACAAATTTTTACTTATTAATTAATTCATTGTATCAGTTTAATATCCAACCGACAGCTGTCTCAGACTAATTTTTATGTAGCTAGGAATACTCCATTAGACAATATTGAGTTAAAATATTAACAATACTAATTATTAATTAATGAGCAGTCATGAAATTTGATTATAGAAACAGTTTACATCACTGTATAAGATAAATGCCGTCTAAAGTCAAGAGTGAGATCTTACATATTAAAATAATAAAACGTTAATTTTCTCATATTGAGAAGCAATTCTTAATAATAACGAATTATCATATATACATATACTGTCCTGCACATCATATATAAATACATATATGTCGCTCTCTTCTATAGAAATTTTTTTGAAATGTTTCAATTATATCATATTAATAGAAGAGTTGCTAAAAGTAGTATTAACAAATCGAAGATTTTTATCACTGACTCTTAAGTTCCTTTCTTACTACAATTAATTTCATAAAAGATGAAGGCAAATTATAGAAAATATATCCTTTATAAATATATTAATAAATTCACACATTGAGATAGCTGATAAACTAAATTTGTAATATTTTTTTAATAGGGGTCATATAGAATACTTCTGTACTTTCTTAAAACTCACAAAATTATTACATACTTTCTGTCTTCCTCTAAAAATTTTGATCGGTATTACCTGTAAGTGATAATCTATTTCTGTTTTGATAGTACTGCTTTGTAAAGATCTTGTCATATGCAAAATTGATCTATACGATAATATATATATGTAATTTGAATTTATAAAATCTATACGAAATTGCACATAATAAAGAAAGCTGCAATTAATTTGCATTAATTTATAATTTATTTGCTTACATTTATGCATTCTCTACTGTTTAATTTAATCAGGCATATTATAAATGAAGATCTATAGGTATTTGGATTCAACATTAATTATTGCTTCTATATTTTATTATCAGTATGATGTAACCATAAACTTATTAATACTTCAATATTCTCAGTAAATTAATTATTTCAATAAGTAGGTATACATGCTTGTGTATTTTTTTCAGATGAGGTATAAAGAAATTATTGTATATGATTTTTAAATATCTATTTATTTTCATGTTTGTTATAAATAAAGAATCGCACACACTCATACATCCTCATAACAGTGGATCTACCACTGGTCATCCTTCTTAATTTACGCATATGTTGTACCGATTCGATGTAAGACCGAATCAATTTATTAGTATGTTTGAGAAGTCTAAAACCAACAACCGGTGTAGTAAGCACTTTTAACAGTGTTTAATTAAGTAATTCGTTAGCCTTGTAAGTGTTTTCTGTTATGGAGACAATCAGCTAGTGGTAATCGACATATATGAATTTCCTGAGTGTGAAATATAGCATCTAATGTACGAAAATTCTAATTGTAAGACATTTTCAAAATGTAGCACCATATACATTTGGCATTAGTGCTACCGATGTATATCGTTTATTCAGAAAGGTAGGCAATGAAGTTATCTATTCCAATTAAAGGTCTAATAGATTTCTATAAAATGAAAACAGAATTTCGGGCAGTGTACATTAAATTATTGGATGATGATGATGTCTTCTTAACAAATGCTACACGCTACGTATATCTAATTATCGGCTGTTTGAACAATTTTCTGTAATTTTGCTATATATCTCTACCGCCTTTGTCCTTACAATTAGTATCATTCTGCTGTTCCGACGTGAATATCAAGCGGCAACTATTTACATTAATACCTTATCTATTTCCAACAATTTAATATTTTTCTTCGTGGATTTGGCAGTTGTTATGTTTATTGTATCAACCTACGTTTCTTTTCACAAGATTAGGTCACAAAGACAAGACCACATTCGTATGAACTTTTTCTTCATGGAGTCATGACAAATGCAGGTGAAGTCTTTGTAAACGCAACACAATATCGACACGCATTCTCACAAGACGCGATGCTTCGTCGTTTTTTAATGCCTAGGTTCGTGTCCATTCATTAAGCGGCTCGGAAATTAAAATGACTTCCTCGAAGTCGTATCAAAATGAAGTTAAAACAGGGATCGTAGAGTTCTACTCATTGATATGACAGATACGAAGCAGTCGATCTTCATCGCCGAACTCGTAGTCGCTGACGACGGTGGTATGATCTTAACGGTTTAAATGATACTGAATTCGCGTGAATACGGGCCCTCCTTTTTTTTTATGCTTTAACGGCCTTCATCAGTAGATCGGTGCTAAGAGATTTGGGCCTTTCGATCGGCAAGCCGAGAGCGCGATCCCAAACCAAGGCTGCGAGGACACCCAACGCACGCGACACTCCGAACAGGACGGTGTAATAGTTCATTTCTTTCATACCGTAATATTGTAAAAGGACTCCAGAGTGAGCATCTACATTTGGCCACGGGTTCTTCACTTTTCCAGTTTCCAAAAGAATAGGAGGTACAACTTTGTAAACTTGAGCGACCAACTGAAAGAAGATGTTAAACGTGAGTGATAAATTATATGCCACGATCGCAAACTTTGCGATCTTTCAAAGTAAATTTATTACGTTTAATGTGTCATTAAAAAATTACCTTGAACAGGGGGTCGTCAGGCAGGTGTTTCAAAGCAAACTCCCTTTGACACGTGTACCTAGGATCGGTCTTCCTAAGTACAGCGTGACCGTATCCAGGAACAACTTGACCGCTCTTCAAGGTATTCCAAATAAAGTCCTTAAGCTTGTCATCGCTAGGATTATCTCCTACTTGGGAACGGAGCTTTTGTAGCCATACCAAGACTTCCTGGTTAGCCAAACCATGAAGGGGTCCGGCTAAACCGTTCATACCAGCAGCGAAAGATAGGTAAGGATCGGATAAAGCCGAGCCTACCAAATGGGTGGTATGCGCTGAAACGTTACCACCCTCGTGATCGGAATGGATGGTAAGGTAAAGCCTCATCAGTTCAATGAATTGAGCATTATCGTAACCAAGCATATTAGCAAAGTTCCACGACCAGTCTTTGCCCGAATCAACGGAACCAAGACCCTTTCCATTCTTATAAAGATTTCGATATATCGTTGCGGCTACGACGGGTAATTTTGCGATAAGATTCATGGAATCTTCGTAAACGGTCTCCCAGTACTTGGTCTTATGGACACCTTGAGTGTAGGCTTTCACGAAATCGCTCTCGCTGTTCAAGATGGTGATAGCAGCTGAGAATTGTGTCATGGGATGTAAGGTTTTAGGGAAGTTGTTCAAGGCCGTCACTACGTGCTTCGGCAATGCACTCCTCGCGGCCCATTCCTGCGAGATAGCTTTTACTTGGGCGTCCGTTGGTACGTCTCCGGTGATCAGAAGCCAGAAAAGACCTTCCGGTAAAGGTTCTGCACCTCCGGAAGCCTTGGGAAGGAGCTTCTGACATTCTGGGATCGATTTACCTCGGAATCTAATACCTTCTTCGGGATCAAGTACAGACGGCTCCCATACTAATCCTTTAATACCACGCATTCCACCGTACATCTGTGTAATAAATAGAGTTCTTGTTAGAATTTCTACATTATCGTTAGAAAATAAGAATCACGTAGAGAACAATATCGGTTCCCGTATTAGGCTACTATCCGTTCCTGTTCCTTAAGTAATTCTTACTTTTGTCGTTTTAAAAGAGCTGTATTTATATAACATTTTTTGCTTATTTAGACTCATAGAATATACTAACAAAATTTAGCCGTTAAAACCTGGGATCCCCTGTATAGTAAATCCAACGTATCCAAATTTTTAACACGCGTCGGTTCAAATTCTTATTCTCGATAAGATTTCATTAACCGAGCATTTATCATGATCACATAGTAAGCACGCGATGCACACCCATTCTCTGGTGCTTATCGAATGCGTGTTATCAAGTGTTCGCGCAAAAAATAACTCGTCACACCACATATGTCACGAGCTGATTTTTCCATCCCGCGTGTATGTATATGTTAGAGGTACTTCAAGATTCGAATGTGAAAATCTTTTTTAAATTAGTATTATCAGGAACATTTAACAAGGACCATCGATTTTTATATTTAGTCTTTCAGAGTTGATATTCGAAAGGATAGAAAATGTGAGAAAGTGCATACCATGTCAACGGTGACTTCTCCAACTTTGGTACCGCCATGTTGCTTTCGAAAAGCCTTTACACGTTCTTGCTCCTTGGGTATCTTCTCGGACAAAACTTTCTTAAGGTCGGTCGAGGCATCGGATAGCGGTCGTACAACAACGGAACTCGTTACCGTAGTTGTCAATTTCTGAAATGACAGAAAAGTCTCAATTAATCACATAAATTTCTCTGTCGTTAAGGTTTAATTAAGAAAAACGTCTTTCGTGGGATTCGATCGAAGGAAACGCGCAGGGCTTGATCTTCCTTAAGTGTTGAAACTCAAAGATCACGACATCAATGCCAAACGATGACATTGGTATCTGGATTACGTAAAAAAGGACACATCATTAGTAGCACAACGTTTCTTAATGATCCACACGCGAACGATTCAAGTTCCGTACTGCTACGTCACGATTTCGTAATGCGACAATGATTTCTGTCTTGATAGTGATTCTCGAAGTGCTCTTTTGACTTAAATAATAATCGAGAGAAATCAATTCAATCGATACGACATACTCATTTTTATGTCATATATATTACGTACGCACATTTTTCTCACGCGAAAGATAATGAATCTGCAGTTTCTGCCATGACGAGAGCTCGCGTGAGCAACGTCTTTGCACATTATCGATGGAAATTTACCTCGATACGGAAACCTTTCGTAATGATTTGAAGAATTCCTTTTTACGAGACAAGCGTTGCCTCGATGAAAAAAAACTTGCTTTCTGCGACAAGATCGATTTTATTGTTCGCGTGAAAATAATTTTTCTTCGATCTATTAAGATGAACTTATTATTTTTTTTTTTACAGAAAATAACCGCATCGTAGCATTATCAAGAAGATTCTGCAATCTGCAGAGATTGAGAACTTTATTACCGTGGTTTACGTTACGTCCCTCTTATCAAATTTTTCCCCGGCAAAGAAATACCTACCAGGTAAATAATACTTGACAAGAATCTGTGTGGAATCTGTAGAATCATTTCTTTATCGGCTGAAACGATAACGCAAATCCCTTTTCAAAGTCATTCTAGACAACGATTTATTTCCATGTTTTCTAATTATGATATCCTCGTAATCTCCCATGCTCTTCTAATCAAATAATTTCATTTCCGAAGTTCGCGTGGCCATAATGTGGAATTTCCTGATACGACGCGTGGTCATTACTGATACGTGCCTATCGTATAAGTGAATCGAATCGTTTGGTACCGGATAAAGAGGGGATTTGCCTTGAGGTCACGGGGTTTCGCATTAGAGGTCATTATCATGCTCGGAGTCGCGGAAACACCGGCGATCGTCGAATCAAAAGAAGTATTGTGAACGCACGAAATACTACCGAGCTTGCTGACTCTCCCTATTTTTATTCTGGCGCGTGACACGAATAACATTGACATTGAATCGTAATTTTGATTCAGTTTCCTATTCATTTTTCTTTTAATTTGATCTAAATTCTTGTTTCTAACAAGTTACTTTAAACAGAAAAAAAAATATGAGGAAGAAAACTATACTCTAATTCAAAATAGTTAAGGATAGCTGGCAAATGTCGTAGAGGTCACCGGTGGGCGGAATTCCATTTTGTAGGTTATGTTCGAAACGTTTATCGTTTATTGACATTTATGAGAATGTAACCAGCGGTCACAAGAGGTGTAAGTCTTAATATAAATAATACGATAATCGATACTTCGATATCTCTATTTCAAAGGAATTGTGAGCAACATTAAGTGACATATACGGGTTTAAGGAAAACAGGTTTGGAATTCAACGTGTTAACTTTATCTGCAAATGAACCGTATAGTTACGTATATATTACGATAAACGTTTTCCACACGTAAATCTGCAAACTCGCGCGAGAGGCTCGATCGACTACCGATACCTGCAGCGTCTCGTGACGCGCGCCATCGCGAAATTGGGTCGAGGTGACATTTACTTTGGGGAAAAAGTAGGTGGAACGTCGATCGAGAAGTAGATCATTTTTTATATCACGGGAATAGAAACCGAGTGAAATGATTCGAGGACAATACGGATAATAACGCGATACGACGAACGTGAGATCGAAGGGTCATTAATCTTGCCACTCGCCGATAGCTTCGTTATTATCCGTAAAACGAAAAATTCGGTCTACACCTTTATATCCGCAAGTACAAAGATCACGCTCTTCGTTTCGCAGACTTTTATCGTCTACTCCATATCTCAATGAATGTTATTTTTACGTAAGGGTGGTCGTACACGAATATATTAGTCGACGAGAATTTCAATTTGGCCTACAATCTGCACTTGCATGTGAATCTCTTACGACCTTGACCTTCTTCTTTAAGTTAAGCTCGCTTTTTGATACGATCCGTTTGTAACTTCGTACGATGTTCTTAAGCACTCATTTCCAAAATTATACTTAATGATTTGAAGAATCATGAAGTTGAAGCGTGTCATGCTTTGAAATTCTAAACGCGCGTAGAACGATCGGCTTCGATGATCTCTTTAAGACCCGTTACAACATTGTTTTGAGAGAAATGTTGAATTTGGAAGTTGGCCAGTATCAACCTAAATATAAAATGACTTGTATTTATTATATAATTTAATGACGAATAACTAAGTAAGCTCAAAATTGCACCTAGCGTTACGTAGGTACGTACACGTGGTGTACGTACGCGTGACATCCATCCATTTTGTTATAGTCGGAGAATCATTTATCCGTTATCAATAACCGTTGCTAACCTGCACGATTGATAATATCCCGATAGTTCTATTATTACAGTAGAATCGTTTCGCGCGTCTCGAGACATGTGGTTTACCGTTTGCAATAGAATCCTCATCGTGTCTAACGCGCGTAATTTGAAACACACTCGCGGTTGTGTTTCTAACGTCGTAAGAAAAAACAATTGTCACGAACGACGATAATTGCATGTAAGATAACCTCGAACGTTTCCAATCCTTCACCCTCAATACCTGCGGTTATTCTTACTACGATCGATATAGACGTATCTAAAGTTATCTACAACTGGATAATCGACTTTGTGCATGTTTTATACAGTCTTCGCTTTCAGAGAAACATAACCTATCCAGGAAACGATCAATAACGATCGGAAATCCAATTATTTTTTACAACCTAGAGAGTATCTTAACGTCGTTTTCCTGTACGCGATAACTCGGAACGATGAAGTTATCATTCGCGATGACACATCTGCCACCGTTTACTGCAATTTGAAAATAGAGAAAACTCGAAGATAAAATTATTCTAACATTATTTGCCACGTGGACGAACGTATGCCAGTTTAAAAATATCGAACTTCTGACGTTATCGATTCTTCCTCGCATATGGTACCGTACGATACCGACCAGAAATTACAATACATGTCACGCTGCTTCGTTAATGTATGTAATGCTTTTGAAGCCTTTTTTGAATATAAACGACTCCGTGTCTCTCGTTATTTCCACGCCGCCGTTCGTTTCTAAGTTATGCTTCGATACTTTAAGATCGTATCCAACTTTTTTGCCTGGGCAGTAAATCGGACAAGATCAATTTCGATACGCTATAATTACCAAAGGATAAGCAAATAAAGAATGCTGTAACGTGTACATAAAAGATAAAACATCGTGACGTTTGACGCATCGAACATTCGAAGCTTGACCTTCGCAGTTTATGCCGTAACGTCGATAAAGGAATACTATTCCTTGCGTGGTTCGATGCCACGATGATTTCTTCATGAAACGAGTAATGGAACTGTCATTTAGTACATTTGTAATACCTACATATAAATCGTTGCCAAGCAGCTGTAGACGCGTAACACCGTGAATAATAAATTACTTCGAACTGGATATCCAATCTCAATGTATTTCCTTTAGAAATCTTCACTGCAGTTTGTTCTTGCATACGGTTAGCTGATTTGATTAAATGTCGTTTTTCATTGCTCAGTTAGTAAGATATCGAGAACTCCAAATTCATATTTATTTCGAATAATTATCGTAATCTTTATCGAATCGTAATGACGATAATTTAGATGAAAATGAATGGAATTAGGCGATTCGAGTACTCGAGCTCCTATCATAAAGACAAACAGATAGATAGCTTAAAGAAATAAGGCCTTAATCGCACGATGGAAAGTAACGTAGACGAAACCAAAAATTTTATTTCGTTCCCGGTGGGCTCGTCCCTCCATCAGTGGAAAGATTATTACGTCCTACGTGTTTCACGCCTGTATTCACGCATTTGACGTCATTCACTATCCGCGGTTCACTTTGAACCATGACTCGTACGCTCGAGGATCGCACGACGACACAACGGATTCTCCACGTTGTCATTGCCTCTTCGTCTGAGCCGCCAAGACATTGTTGTGTCTGTATATGATACTTAATCGACTTTTGTGATTTCCCATAAAAAAAAGCGGTCACTATATTACGTCGCTCCACTTCGTACGATAAACGAACGACATTCGTTGGTTTATCGTCTCTCGCTACGCAAATGCTCCTTTTTTTCTGAGATTTCGATTTGTTATAGCTATTGTACAAAGTCTAGCTGATAAAAAGAATAAAATCGTCGAACGTTTCCCTCGTTTCTATAATATTAATCGCTTCGATCGGTCACAAACGAGATAGATCTTTTTTTTTTTCTATATATAAAAAAAAAGTTTATTTATAAACCTATCAGTCCTTTAAATGCAATTATAGATAAATAAATATTCGAATTCTCGACGTGAACAGGCTTAAATCTTAGGTTGGCTTTGAAAAAGGTGAAGGCCCTTCGAGTTTTTCTAGGATGAGCGGTCATCGGACTTCGAAACAGCGAGGCTAAGTTTACATAATATTCTCGTTCGCTTGAGTACCTTGTCTCGTGACCGAGAACACAGAGAAACTGACGAGACGATTCCAAGTTCAATATACCAAAAAAAAAGAAGAAAAAAAGAAGCTACATTCGATACGTAACGCTTTTCTTTTTAACGAGGAAAGATATAGCGAAAAATTCGATCATCATAAACCATTAATAACGAGTTAAATATCATTATCTCCGAGCGATAATAATGTAGTATTACGTTCAAAGGTATTAAAAAAGTAAATTATGGAAGCATGCGTACGTTTCTTTTTTCGTAACATTATATTCCTTTATCGATGGACTTTGAACGGCGTGCATCGAAAGATTTCACGCTTTTTCTTTTACCCGTGTTAGATTCGCTCATTTCTCGTGACGTAGAACGAAATTATTTTCATTATCCTTTATCCAAAGGTAGAGAGACCGCAAGATCATTATAATTCCTTTCGAAATCGAAGGAATCCTGCGTCTCTCAGGTACGTCAAAGAGCGCTGTGTTTTCCCTTTCTACGGCATTCACTTTCCCCCCTTTCTAGCTTTGGAGGTCGTGCACTGGTTCGGATGATCTCAATGAAATACTATTTATAGAAAGAAACGGAAGGTAAATTTGAAACCATGTAATTACGACGAACGTTCAAGTAAAACGATAAACAAACGAATGTAGAAGGCAGAAAAAAATAACCCGAGTCACTCGGACATACGATTGTTATTTTACATTTTTGATTATCATGAAATTTCATTTTAAAGATCGAAATACCATAAAACTTTGAAATACCATGTAATCCCCCGAGTTCAAATTCGACCATCGACGAACAAGTGCGAACGCTTTTTTAATCAGATTATCACGCGCCGACGGCGCGTTTGATTACTTTTATATACATATACATATATGTTTGATTAATCATTAGCAAGATAAACTACTCCAGACCCGATAACACTTAGTATCACGTATTACGTAACAAAGACCGGCTCGTGAAGGGCATTGCCAGTTGGAGTACACCCGCGAATCGCAATTATCTAATTGATTTCGCGTCATACAATCGTCAAACGGCGTTAAAACGAATAACGTCGAGGGTGTTGGCGATTGTGAGCTCTTTATTAACCCTGAAATATTGCTTAGCACGTATCAGTGCGTCAAGGGGAGTTAGGGATTCAAATGCGCGATTAGATTTGACCGCTGATCAGAAGTAACACGTTTCGTCGTCGTTTAAATGCCTTTCTCGGAGGAACGATGAAAATTTCTATAAAAATGTTTATACGTACGAATGTACTTGTAAAACGATTATTCAATTATTCTCGACTATCTCGGATAAGAAAAAACTATCGAACGTGTGCATAGACGGTGTAAAAATATTATCTCGGCCTAAATATCGCATAATACGCGACGACGCGTAAGAAAAAAAAGTGTCTTTCCGTAGAAAAAGCGAGTATACATTAGAAAACACACTCGATGAAAATGAAACTACGATGGTTAAAAATAAACTATGGCTTCGAGTGGAAAAGGAAGAAGCGCCCCTGAAATAATTCGTTACGCGAGTCGGAGGCCATACGCGCGTATGTATGATATTAGGTAACGAGTGAGCCGTTTATAATCGGGCCGAAACAATTTTACCTTTGCCAAGTGGCGAACGATCGAGTAGTCGAACTTTGATAATATGTTTCGAAGATGACGAGAGACCCAAAGAAAGAATAAGGAAAAGGAGATCGTTGATGCCGTGAAATTCCGACTTGGAAAAAAGGAGGGAAACTTTGTTTCGTTCGATCTGCACGCGCGTTTGATTCGTAAATGAAAAAAAAATAATATCCTGTTTTCCTGCTAATGTGAATTACTTCGAGTTTGCTTCGCGATGGACGATATTTAATAATAAAAAAAGCAGATACAAGCTACGAGCAACGGTATTCGGTACCGTTACTCGAAACGATCGAGGAGGAAAGCGATCCAAAGAAACTCTGTTAAAATAAAATTGCGTAGGCTGCCACGCGTATCGGACGATTAAAATGAATAAACGCGTTGATATTACGTAGATCGGAGCATCTGATCGGATCGTCAGGAAGGCAGGTGCAACGAAAGATCTATAGATTCGAAAGAGGGACGAAGAGCACGGGTCACGACCAATCTGGATCAAGAGGACGAGACAGATTTTTGACCTCGAAATAATGCTAAACTTAGCGAGCCTTGCAAAATTGACATCACTGTTGTATTCTCTTCAATGAACATCTGTTCTTGAGCTCTCCCGAGTACACCTTGCGCACGCGCACGAACCTCTATATTGTCTTGCATTGAATATTAATATAACGTTATAATCAATATATTTTAATAATCTATTTTAAAAAATTGTATGAAATTATTTAAAAAATTCTTTATTTTATATAATATACTATATATGTATATATAATATATAATCGACCTTTGCGTATACTCCGTATTTCAATGGGACACAAAGGGTTAAACGCAACGGAAGAACCACGAGAGTAGGTATCGTTCGTAAAAGAATAGGAAATCTGTGCTGCGAATGAATGTGCGGTTCAAAGACGAAATAATCTGCCAAGGAACAAAGGATTCCATTCTAAAGGAGACTAAAGATTGAAACGATCTATTCGGAGTGTCGCATAATGCTAAATAGAGCATATCCTTCTCGATAAAGAGGATTGGAAAAGTGTGCCATACACTCTATTTTTCTAAAATGGTGAAAAAACATTAATGGAAGTACGATTCGTTCTGACAATTAACTTCCCGGTTAATTTCGGACATACGCGTCTTGTATTTTTAGACAAACCAAAGACAGAGCGTTCCACATTCTTCTACCTTGTCGTATATGAGAGCTCGGCAAAATTCGATCACTCTATCGATTGAAAAACGTAATAATGACTAAAACAAGTCATGAATAGACTTAAGAGAAGAAAGACGGGACGATCTGGCGCGAAGACGATACGAAAAGAATTTTGTTAGAACGTAACGCTATCTGCAAACGATAAGAGTTCATTTTTATTATAACAAGACTTTTAAGTTCTAAGGCTTGGAAAGGTAGAAATCGTTTTAGACATGCAAGAAAACGTTTATCTACGGTAAGAGATATTCGATCGGTCGGTACCAACAATTTTATTACATAACAGACAGACGTCGACTACTCTTCAACCGTCAGCTGGACGTATCACTGACAGAAGATCGAAAAAAAAAAAGGAAAATGAGACGGAAAATAATGAATTTATGTACTCCATAGAGCGAAAAGCTTTGATTGCGGTGTAAGAGAGTCGAAGAAATCGCTTCGTCGCCTTTTTCTTCGTTCAACCGTATCATTGATGTATCAGATAACGCAGCACCCTTGCTTGCATCGAAAGAACTGCGAAAAAGGTTTTGAGCGTTCACCTTTGTCCTGGAAAGGTTCACGACTTCGATCTCCTCGCGAACGTTCGATAGGATGAAGTAAAATTCGTTTCTCTTTCGAGGGCAGGGTGACTCGTGAAAGGAGGTCGGGGAAGATCGTGATATTCGTCGTTCGTGATGCCCGATTATAGTAGGTAGTGTCGGTCGATAGAACGAACGAACGCCCTCCGCGAGCATCCGGGCCTCTTGACGAACGACGCCTAAAAGGACGGTGGCGCATTTGAGAGAATCCGAATAGAGGAACATAGGGAGAAAGAGAGAGAATGTAGAACGATCGATCGTTCCTTTTTTTCGAAGGAGAATCGTAAAGGTTTCGATAATAAAAAGGAATCGTTTAAGAAAGTGAAACGTGAAACGCGATTGTTCGACACCTGCCACAAATCGTTCGAATTTCGCACCGAAATCAAAACGTGTAGTTTCGGCTTCTATTATGAATCATTCAAATCCACCTCGTCCCGCTTTCCACGATAATTCCGATGCGAAGTGGTAATAGGATATATTCGTGACATACCTGTAATTCGAGACATCGCTTGGAACTGAAACGAAAGAGTGCCATTGTCCTTTATATCCTGAGATCGTGGATCCTCGTTAATAGATTTACCGATAATCTGACCGATTCGACTGACCACGCGGAGCTCTGGCGCCCAACTCAACCGACTTGCCTCTCTCCTGCTTTCTCCACGATTCTTTGAGCCCGCGCATGCGCACCGTTTGCTTCTTCCCGTCGAACGATCCGCGCCATCGAAAACACGCGGGACCCGTCCGCGTTTTCATGATATTTTCGCATTTTTCCTAATATCACGGTTAAGATGTTTTCTTTGAAAATTATATTTTAACGGTTAGCTTGCCTCCGAAGAATCTACCGATTTTCCTTCATTTCGATTGGGTTCTCAACCAATTTCGATTGTTGACTCGTTTTCATATTTCTGGCGATTTTCAGCGCTCTTGTAAACGCTCGGTATTTCCGCGACACTATATCTATGCTTTTTATTGGTTTAGAGAAAATGTGTATACGTATACTGCGTTCACCGAGAGAACGACCAGGCTTCGCGCAGCTTTGGGCGGAGTGGGGATAAAACGCGGCCGGGTCTGCCTGGATTTTAGTGGAGAAAAGAACAAGTGAGCGTTCATTTATGCGCAACTTTGACCAAATCTGACTAAATTCCTGGTCGTTCTCTCGGTGAACGCAGTATATATCGTGTATCAAATTGAATTGTAAAATTTAATTATATCGAACAAGACGATTTTGATGATTTTTATCTAAATTATATAACTATAACGAATATAACGTATTAAAGTGATATAATAAATACAGTTATTATAAAACAAATAGGCTACTTTATTTACTGCTTTCCAGAATAAGAAACATATCCTATATAAACGTTATAAGCACATACCGATGAAGTGGTTTCCGAATGTTATCGATACATGGAACTCAATCGATTACATATATTTTGGGCCATCGATATTCTACGAAATAAATGCATTGTATTTTATATTTGATCATTAAAACTTACGGAAATTATATATCATGAAAATGAATTACTTATTTAATGTAAATAAGTGGAAACCATACGAAGCACCGCACTCGATGATATCCTTAATTAAATCGATACTCAATTCGATTCCAAAATTTTTGATCGCTTCGTCATCATCCTTTATCGACTCTAAACAATTTAATATAGATTTTGGCACGTTTATTTTGCACATATTAGCCATTCTTTTTAGACATTTGTAACCGGAAATAGGAAAAATCCCGGGAATAATTGGAATTGTTATTCCGATACTTTTGCAATCGTTAACAAAATTGATGAATGTGCTTGTCTCAAAGAAAATCTGCGTTATAATAAAATCAGCACCTGCGTCGACCTATAAATAATCGATAATCGATTTATTAACTTTTTGCTATGTCAGTTATATGTTGGTAATTGTTATGGAGTTGCAAGTTTTGAAACATGATTCTAACCTTAAAAATGGAAAATCAACGTTATGAACGCGTTAAAATATATAAGGTGTTTAATATGCGCTTCGTAAAATTAAAACTAAAATGTTTTTACCCGTCGTAATCTTTCATAATATATTCTAAACAAAAATACTGCATATTAGTACGTAAATTTAAAAAGTATTTTCATTCATACTTTCGCTTTCAAATAAAGGAGATCAAGTTCTTTAGATGGTGATAGTGGGTGCATTTCTGGATAACCCGCAACAAAAATGCCAAATGTTTTACCAAAAGATTCTCTGATAAATTTTACTAAATCAATAGCATGCGGAAAATCACCATCTTCCGACATCGAATCTGAAAATTTCAAATAGGTTAAAGTATTCCAAATATATAAATACAACAATAACAACTAGTCTTGTTACCTCCTTGTAGCGCAAAAATATTTCGTATTCCAAGAGCATGCGCTCTTTTTAAAATAATTTCTACGTCATACCGTTTCAAACCTTTTGCTGCTAGATGCAATAAGATATTAGAAGGAAACTTTTCAGCTACATCCAAAGATGGATAAGCATTCGTTACACCCTTGGTATGCCAAGTTAAAGCATAAAATGCGGGAGAATATTTGTCCATTTCTGTAAAAAATCTAAATCGCAAAGTTTTTCAACAACAAAAGTATAAATATTTTTATTAAACAATTATATCATACCCACCTCTCATAAATACCATTAGGTTTTTTCATTGGAAAAAGTTCGAAGCTGCAGAATACTTTTTTTTCACGTAATTTGTTGTTTATAATTTCCCGCAGGTCGACTGTCTCTTTTATACGCTCATCCCATCGCAAATCGTTTAATGTTGCATCATTATAGTCACAGTCATTTAAATTTTTTAATATTTCTTCAATTTCTGCTATAACGTGTCTCATTATTCGAACCGACCTCAACCACCAAACACGAACGTGGTTTCTGGATGATATAGATTATATGACCTTATCGAATTGTGCAATACACGCTACAAAAGCTTTTAATATGATAAAACATGCAATATACGTAAGACTCACTAAAAGTAACAACATTACCGATTTTATAAGAAATAAAGCATAGTAATTAAACTTTATTAAATTAAAGTAAACTGCAACAAAAAACTTTTTCAAATACAAAATTTATACATTCAATATATTTATCAATGGATTTTCATGCATTTGCTTTAATGAAGCTTAAATAACTACGTAAAATTAATTTAAATTTCTTTTATTTTAATTTTCTTAGGTAAATATAACTGTCTACAAACTTCTGTTATGGGTATATCTGAAACAGGTGGTACACCACCAGGTATAGTTTTTTTTCTTGGTTGCGCATAATTATCAGTAATGGTTCTAATATCATCAATGTCCGGAGTCATCAGTAAATTTATAGCAGGATAAATAATAAATGCAAATATAGCAAGAGCTGTTAAAGCCCAGACTGGAATTGCTATAGCCCAATATTTTGAAGGATAGTAAGATAAACCTAAGTAATCTTGTAAAATGTAATCAGGTACTGTAGACCATGCGAGATAAAGTATAAAAAGTATGTTTGATCCTATATACATAGCATACCCGTAGACTGCTCTAGGAGCATATGGTGCAGGTGTATGCTCCATATTAATTTTTAATGCATAAGCAAATGAACCTCAACGAACAAATTTATACCTAAACTAAATATATATATATATATTTCTTAGTAATTAATAATAATTATATGTAGGTTCTGGTGGTCCAAATTGTTGTATAGTTTCTGTAACTAAAACTAAGCTATCAAAAAAAGATGTTACACCGACCCGAAGTTTACGTACTTCTGTACTAGAAAACGATCTGAAACAATAATATAAAAAATAATATGAGTTTCATGTAGCCTTAATGGTAAATATACAATTAAGAAAATAACTTTTTCCACTTACACTTGTAAAGTATTGTCTTTTTGTTCTAATTTCTTTACGACACCAGATCTTGGAGGTTCCTTATCTACTCTGAGTACCTGGTAAACAACTTCTGCTTCTCTCGCCGTGGGGAATGGTATTGACAATTCTCTATTCAATGTTTAGGTTATGAACGTTGTGACGCGTTTATTTAATGATTGTATGAAATGAGAATTATTACATAAAGGATACACGTTGAAATCATTCATTGCAAACGTCATCAATGCAACTGATATTGTAAAGTGTTAGATTAAATCGCGATGATGCACAACTGTAAAAACTTATACAGTCGAACGAACACATGTATCCATTATATCTATAATCACTTAAGGTAAATCTTCAATGCAACAACTTTGGAAACAGGCTCTATCATAAAAACTATTCAACAATTTTTGAAAATGAGGGACATGTGGATTTGTGTTTAAATGTTACCTTTTGTAAATTGTAATCATAATGATAAAATACCACTCAATAAAATGAATACTTATAAGATTTCAATTTAATTAATTGAGTTGCTTAATATCACTAAAAGTATTGACATATAAGTATTGTGATTCGTCAGAATTTTTCACTGTTTCATGTAAGATAATACATTGATCAAAAGATTGCACAAAATATTTATTTTTCCTTCCACTAAGATAAGCTAGAAGTTTTTGCGCGGAAAGTATTATACGTCGCAATCAGCCATAACCAAACAATAACAAATAATCAAAGCGCGGGATGATGCCGCACAGATTATAATAGAATTTCTTTATAAAAGGTATATATCGTTATAACCTCATAAAACACAATGGGACGTAGAAAGAGTAAACGGAAGCCCCCAAGTAAAAAGAAAGCTATACAGCCTTTAGATACACAATTTAATTGTCCCTTTTGTAACCACGAAAAATCGTGCGACGTCAAAATGTAAGTAAACTTATTTTCGTATGTAAACAAAATTTGTTGTAATTTTGAAAATTATTATATTTTGTTGTAACATTTGAATTTTTTGTAGGGATAAGTCTCGAAGTACAGCAAGAATTACATGTAGAGTCTGCTTAGAAGATTTTCAAACTACGATAAATCTTCTTTCTGAACCATTAGATGTGTACAATGATTGGATCGATGCATGTGAAAGTGCAAACTAGAACATTCTATGTTTATAGATGTGGACATTATTTTTAATCAATGCAAGTTTCTGAATAGTCTTATTATTAATAGTATGTGTCACATATTATCGTACAATGACTCGTTGTGATTTTTATACACTATGATATCAAGCATTTGTGTCACATTTTGTATAATCGAAGAATTTTTGGATTACTCTAATCGGTACTCCTAGTTTTATAGTTATGTTATATATAAGGTACAAATTATAAAAGTCATTTATTGCAATATGACCTTAACAAAAGATCAATGAGGATCATTGTTTTTACAACTCTAAATTTAATTTAGTAAAATAATTAGGAAATTATATTTGTGTTTTATACTTATATAATCTTTCTAATGTCGTAAGAACATAATAACTCTACATAGTTTTACATAGATTTAAATCTACTGAATAAGAATTCATACAACATACTACATATGTATATGTTATGTTAACAAAAGATATTACCATAATTCGACAATGACAAAAGTTTTCAAGATAATGTAATACAAAACATTTGTATTACATTTTTTTTTTCGCTCCATTAGTTAATCCGGTTCCGTAGTTAGCCCGGTTTTTTCAAGTGACTAAAAAGATATTTCAAAATTTCGGCGGGTATCTCCTTTCCTCTTCCTTTTGCGAGAAAAAGTAAACGCAGTCTCATTTATACGCGTTAACCTAGCCGCTAAAAGCGAAAAATATAAAGGAATAGAGAAAAGAAAGATTGAGAGAATAAGAAAAAAATGTCTTAAATGTATTAGGAAGCGACCGACCGTTCTCTCACGATAGCTCTTTCCATACAACGATGGTATTCTGGCGCAGTCAAGATGGCGTTCGATCGAGAGGAATACGCTTGCTAGAAAAAGTATGTGGAAAAAAATGCCGCGTAAAGGCAAGAGCGACGCGTGCGAACGTGCTTGAGGTTTCGCTTTTGTCGTTTAAAGATTTCGGTAACCTCGTGATCGTCCGCCATCCAGGCGGATTGAATTTTAAAATGCCGACGTGGAAGAGCTCGGATGTAATTAGACGGGATACCAGACTCGTTTGCTGATTCTCGAACGCGTTTGCCGGAGAACCGCGATCGTCGAGCGGCGAACAACGACGCTATGGCGTCCATCGGAGCCGTGTATGTGTGTGTCAATAATTTTTCATCTACAATTAACGACTAATTAAATGGTCACTTCTTAACTCACAAATTGCATCGAAATCGTAAGAGATTTTTTTTTAAATCGGTCATTGTACGAAGGGATTCCTTGGTACTTTTTAAACGAGCTGCATACCCCAAATATACAAACACTTTTCTGGACTGCCTGGCTTTCCTCCTATGCGTTAGACAGTTCTTATATCTTGATTATTTCAAATACCACTATGAATGTCTCATTACGCCTAAGATTTGCATTATCTCGATATTATTTTTCATGTATCTTGGGAAAGAAATCTTCTAACCCTAATACCAGGCATCATAAACTGTTTGGTTGCCGTCAGGGTTGTCGCGGGGGTCAAAGCATTTAACGAGCGTGTTCCATTAGGCATTTTTCAAAACTCTTTTAAATACACTTGCTGTCACAGATCGTTATAAGGAAGTTGTTGTCAAACAAAGACAGTAAAGTACTGCTTCTCTATTTACTATTTCATAGAGTGCTTTTACACTGAGATATGGTACTCTTGTTTCCAGTGCATATCATTTACTCCATTCATAATGACTCCTCTAACACTTTTTGTAGAAAAGAATAAATATTTATACAATATCCAAGATAAGTATACATATAATAATTGAGACCATAGAAAGTATGTATTATTACAGGTATAAGGGAATAGAGAATTATGAATGAACGATGTAAGAGACAAACATAAACATCACAGTTGTCACAGTGTTGTGTACAAAAGTGTTAAGACATTCCATGATTTGGTATGATATTTTGAGGGGATATATATATCCTGATTTACTAGATTTTGCACATCATGTCTAATAGTTTGGACAGCTTTTTAACGCGTATTGGGGATGTCACTATCGAACGTGTGACACCTCGTGGGGGCCCTAAATCTAATGAAGCAGCAGTTCAGAATGAACCTTCGACAAATACAAATATGAATAATGCAGAACCACAGACGGCTAACGAGGAGACCTCCGAAGAGTCCAGCGGGGAATCGTCCGACGGGGAACAAGAAAAGAAGCATGGTGACCTGCATACGGAAGAAATAGAAGAAATACGTTCTGAAGGTTCAGGGGACGACATGGATCTGGACGAAACAATCGATTCTCAGATTGGTGTGCGGGTAGATTCTGAGAGGCAAAGTCATTGTCCACCCGAGGAAGATGATGAAGAGCCAGTTAACATTTTGGATACTTTACCATTGGAAGGTTTGTACCAAATGGTTTATATTAGTATATTACCATATATACTATTTACTTCTATTTATTCTATATTTTATTTACATTAGAAATAGACATGTATAACTTATATTTATAACCAATCATAATTATGTACTATATAATTATAATAGTAGCTGTTTAAAAAAGAAGATTAGTCCTGAAGATTTTCTTATTAATAATAGAATTTTGCTTTCATTTCTTATATTTCAAATATACTATAATAATATTATAGGATAATTAAATATGTTCTATATAAATTTATATTTTGATTCCATCCCAAAAAAGGAGCGCCGATTGAAGGGCAAGAGGTATCTGAAGCTGATTTACTTGGAAAATCAATTTCCAAGGATACAGATGATGAAAGTATGGACAATGAAAAAACTGGATCTCATTCTGGGGAAGAAGATGATTCAAATGGCAATAAAAGGCATGGAGATTCTGAACACTCCGAAAGTGCGAAAAAGAAACAAAAAAAAGATGATGGCACCGAGGAGTCCACATCGGAATGTGAAACAAAAGCAGAGAAGAAATTAGCAAACATGAGAAGAAATATTCGTGAGGTCATGGATGAGACTCAACTTGATGAAGCTACTCTATCAGCTCAGCGGCAGGAAATGGAGCGTTTGCGACGAGTACAAGAACAACAGAGGATAATTCGGGAAGTACAGCGTCAGATGACAATTAATCGTCAGAATAATAAAACACAAACCAGAGTAATTAGTCTCTTGCAAGGTAAACAAAATCAAGCAGGAACAACAATTTCGCAATCATCATCATCAAGTTTGTCATCTTCATCTACTCAAGTTCGTTTACCCAATACTGTACTATTGAAAGTAAATTCAAGTTCGGGAACAGGATCTCAAACAACCTCAAGTGTACAGTCTGGACAGATACAGAGAAAATCTGTAGAAGGATCACGCTGGCAAAAGGGTAGAGGTGTTTATCAAAATGCTCAGACATCTATTTCAAGAGTTCCAAATCGTTCTGTTGGTCCAAACATGTTACAACAAAGAATAAGAATGATGACACCTTCTGTAAGCATCTCACCTGTGGTTCCTAAAAAGGAACCAATGGATAGACCAGAATATTATTCTGATTCTGATGTATCTGATATTGAAGCAGAAGAAGCATTACGTGAAAAACATATGCACATGGCACGGAAACTGTCGAGTGGTCCTAAATCACAGAAATTAGCAAAAGGTAAAGATGTAGTGACAATATCTAGTTCTAGTGAGAGTTCAGACGATGATTGCATAGTGCTAAGTGATCCTAGTGGAGAAGAAGAAACTGACAATGAAGATGACCCATCTAATTCAGGGATGCATACAAATGATCGATATAACATTCCAGATGAACATGGTAGAGTTTTAATCAATGTAGGGCATCCTGAGACTGAACCAGATGTATTTTTAGCTCCACAGGTAGCACGTATCATTAAACCACATCAAATTGGAGGTATACGCTTTCTATTCGATAATATTGTTGAAAGCATTGAAAGGTACAAAACTAGTTCTGGATTTGGATGTATATTGGCTCATAGTATGGGTTTGGGAAAAACTCTTCAAGTAGCTAGTTTTTGTGACATTTTTTTTCGATGCACCACTGCCAAGACTGTACTTTGCATTATGCCTATTAATACCTTACAGAACTGGTTGGCTGAATTTAATATGTGGTTGCCATATGAAGATCCTTCATCCACAGAAAAGAAAGCTACCAATGTAAAGTCAGAATCTGAAATGGACTCTAAATTAGAAGTCAAAGAAGAATGTGGTAGCCAAAGTGATATGTCAAACATATCTAGGCCTATAAGTACAGAATCTGCTCATCGCTTTGGACAAGATAATGTAGTGCCACAGCCCTTAAATATCATGTCTGAAAATCCATATGGTCATCAAGGATATGAAAATCATATGATGTCAAATTATGTACAAGACAATATGTTAAGTAAAACTATGCCAGATCATCATGGACGTATGAATCAGAATTATCCCAGTGATATTTCACAATCTTCAATGTATAATACTAATCCAAACCCGATGCCCAACTTTGATCCTATGAAATCAGAATTAAATTGTCATGCCATGCAAGGTAGACCAAATATACCTCCATCAAATATTCCTCCACAAAATATATCTCAACTGAACATACCTCCATCTAATTTACCTCCACCAAACTTACCTCCACCTAAGTTTGGCATAGAAAATCAGAACTCTAATATGTATACCACCATGGAAAATCAATCACAAGGACCTATTTATTCAGATATGGAAAATAGAACTTCTGGACCTATGTATCCCAATAATCAACAATCTGGACCAATCTATCCAAACTACAATAATCCTCCTAATACATTCCCCAATTACACAAATCAAACACATCAAGATTTAGATCATGAGCCAAAGAAAGAGAATATTTTACATCAAAATACAGAAGTTAATGTGAAAAGGGAACCGGAAGAAACAATAAAGAAAGAAGACAGTACTTCAACAATTAAAGAAGAAGTAGGAGAGAATAAGAAAAATATAGAAAAAGTCAAAACACCATACATGGTAGATGCTCCAATTGGGATGGATATGAGACCAAGACACTTTCATTTACATATTTTGAATGATTCACATAAAACTATGACAGCAAGGGCTAAAGTTATTCAAGAATGGCAAACAGGGGGTGGTGTATTATTAATTGGATATGAATTATATAGACAATTATCTATGAAAAAACCAAACAAAGCAAAACGAAAACGTGGTCAACCTTTCAAAGATACAGTGGATGTAGAAGAAGAAGATAAAAATAAAGGTTTATTAGATGAAATGCATACCGCACTGGTTAGTCCTGGTCCCGATTTAGTTATTTGTGATGAAGGTCATCGCATAAAAAATTCTCATGCAAGTATTAGTATGGCACTGAAACAAATGCGTACAAAACGAAGGATTGTATTGACTGGCTATCCCCTGCAGAATAATTTGCTTGAATATTGGTGTATGGTTGATTTTGTAAGACCTAATTATTTAGGAACCAAAAGTGAATTTTGTAATATGTTTGAAAGGCCAATCCAAAATGGACAATGTATTGATTCAACGCCACAAGATATTCGTTTGATGCGTTATCGAGCACATGTGTTGCATGCTTTATTAGAGGGTTTTGTACAAAGAAGATCTCATTCGGTACTTCAGGTGTCATTACCACGTAAAGAGGAATATATTCTTCTTGTTAGAATGACACCACATCAACGTAAACTCTATGATACTTTCATGAATCAAGTTGTTAAAACACGAGCAGTTCCAAATCCTTTAAAAGCATTTGCTGTTTGTTGTAAAATTTGGAATCATCCAGATATATTATATTATTTTCTTAGAAAGCGTCAAGCAAATGAAGAAGATGACCTAGACTTAGAAGAAACAATAGGTGAAAAGTCAATTCCTGGTGGAAAACGGTCAAAAGCTCGTCAATCAAAAGGAGAATCTAAAAAGGGGAAGAAAACAAATACAACTATAAAAAATAAGCCCGCAGCAAGTGTACAACCAAATCCTTCTTCATCCAGTGTTGATAGTACAGAAGGAGACAACAGTACACATTCTAATACAAAGCAAAATAATTATACTAATTATTCTATGCCAACACCTAATTCTGGATATTCAAATTCTTTGCCTCAGACACCTTATTCTGGCTATCAAAATTATCGTTCAAACGATCAAAATACATATTACAGAAATGATAATAATCATGGAGAATATAACGAATTTTACAATAATCAAGGTCAACAAAGATACGGAAATCAATCGTTTCCAACATACACACAAAATACTAATTACAATTCTACGCAAGGGTATAACAATCAGCAACAAAATTATATACCACCAAATGATCAATCTGCAAATCATTCACAGAGGTATCCTCCAGGTCCACCTAATCCAGATTTTCGTCCAGATCAAAATCAGGGAAGTAATTATGAAACACCTGGGATATATCCGCGTCAACCCTACACATATCCAGATCAAGGACGTAATTATACAACATCTGTAAATCAAGGGCCTAATAATTATTCTCAAGTCCCAAATCAAACCTCTACCTTTCAGACTCAGGTACCTAATCAATCTAATAATATACCTGTCCCTGAATATTCACCTTATGCTTCTCAAAATCAAGCCCAAAATTATGGCAATACTACTGGACAAACAAATTCTATGTATTCACGAAATGATAATCAGCCTTTACAAACGTCTGGATTAGGATATACTCCTCCTAATCAACAAAATCAAAATTCAGGACCTCCACCGCAAACTCCTGGATATATTCCAAATCAACAAGGACAAAATCCACCGTCTAATCAGAATCGCGGCTTTTCACCGAATCAACAAAACCAAAATCTTGGGTTACAGACTTCACCTCATGCTTATACAAATCAGCAACAACAACCAATGCCGCTACAAAATCAACAGCATAGTTATCCCACACAAGTGACTCCCAATTCTGCTCCACAGACACCTTTGAGCTTCAATCAACAAAGTTCAAATACAATACCGCAAAACCAGCCACATGGATATATCACAAATCAACAGAATCAGGCGCCTATTTCACAGAATCCAATGCGTGGATATCCTCCAGCATCAAATCAAATCAATGTGCCACAAAATACGACATATCCAACAAGTCAAACGGCTTCCAGTTCTAACATTTCAAATCAAGTTCATTCATATTCATCTGATCAACAATCTTCTACTACAAGCACATCAAATCCTATGCATGGATATCCTCATCTTGTACCATCATCAACTCCGCAAAATTCATCTTCTGCGTATCCACCTCCGCAACAAAATCAGCAACCAGCTGCTGCATCAAATCAGAATCACGGATATACTGCTAATCATCAAGGATCAACAACAATACCACAGAACTCTACCCATAGGTACAATGCAACACAACCAGGACAAATTTCTCAACAGCAAAATCAGACTTTGTCATATCCTCCCAATCAGCAGTCGCAAAATTCAACTTTAAATCAAACTGATCAGTTATATCCACGAAATGATAATCAACAGCAATCACAAAACTATACATCAACGTCGAGTACACCTCATGAGTTTCAAAACGATCGTCAAGGCGGACCTACATCTGCAAATTCGACCACTAATTATCCATCTAATCAAACGCAAACACAAAATCCTATTTTATCAACTTATCCTCCTGATGGTGCACACCAAAACCAAGTTGGACAAATAAAAGGTTCTGATGAACCATATTGGCAACGTAATTATACACAACCATTTCGGACAGATCAATGTAATGATCCATATTATAGAGATCCTAATGTAAATAGATTCCAAAACAATTACTACCCATCGCAAACCTATTCAAACCAATCTTATGATTATGCAGGAAATCATAGTACTGATATGAATTCTCGTTCTGATGATCCTAAAACATCACAAGCAGGTATGGGATCTCATATACAGACTACTGGTCCCTGTGATAAGAATAGCAAGGATATGCCATCAAATATGATTCCAAATCAGCCCATGCATCAGAATAATCTTTCTAGTAACTCAAACTATAATACAGAACCCAATTGTCCAAACTCTACAACGCCAGTACCCCGATCGGTGCAAGGACTCGGACCCTCTCATAGTCCTAGATTAAGTCAAACTGATTTATCCAAAGACGAAGAAAGAGAGAAGGATGAACTATTAGAAAAAGATAAAGATGATAAATCAGATGATGAAATCCTTACAAAGGATGAAGAAAAAGAATGCAAGAGCTCCCCAGGAGGAAAAGAGGATCCTGGAATACCATATGACTGGGTAAATATAACATATGAAGTACAATATAGCTATTCAGGTGAAATAATATATTTATTAATTTTCTACAATCTTTTTAGGCAACAGAACTAATGAAAGGCTATGTACCTGGGTTGATCGATGCATCTGCAAAAATGACTCTGTTTTTCTGCATATTAGAAGAAGCAATACGTTTAGGAGATCGCGTGTTAGCATTTTCTCAATCATTATTTACATTGAATCTCATAGAAGACTTTTTAGCCAGAAACAGTTTGAAATATCCAGATGGCCAGACGGATGCCTGGATAAAAAATGTTAATTATTATAGATTAGATGGAAGTACTAGTGCATTAGAGAGAGAGAAACTTATCAATGAATTTAATAATAATCCGAAAATACATCTTTTTCTCGTTTCGACGCGTGCTGGTTCATTAGGCATTAATCTTGTTGGAGCAAATCGTGCAATCGTATTCGACGCTTCTTGGAATCCATGTCATGACACGCAAGCTGTATGTAGAGTTTACAGATATGGGCAACAAAAGCCCTGTTTTGTTTATCGATTAGTAACGGACAATTGCCTCGAGAGAAAGATTTATGATAGGCAAATAAGCAAACAAGGAATGGCGGATCGCGTTGTCGATCAATGCAATCCCGATGCACATTTATCTCTTAAGGATGCAACTACATTATCTTGGGACTGGGAGGAAGATAGTCAAGTGCAAGATTTCTCTCAAACAAAAGATAGTTACGCGGACGAAATTATGCATCGTGTACTGGAACGTCATTCTTCTCTTCTTACCAAACAGCCATTTCATCATGAAAGTCTTCTTGTAGATCGAAAGGATAAGAAATTGAGTCAGGCGGAAAAGCGGCTGGCCCGTCGTGGCTACGAACTCGAAAAAATGGCTGCTAACTGTTCCAGACCGAGCTATAATTACGTTCCTGGAAATACTGCCACCAGAGGTAAAAGATCGCTTTAATAGATTAATATCGATAAAAATATTTCAATGTATTAAAATATCTTTTAATATTTCTTACTGTTTTACAGCAGGAGGATTACAAATTAGAGCTATCCGTGGTGGGGATACTGGTACTACATCGAAACCAGTAGCTTCTGTTAGACCAATGCAGCAACGTGGTGCCGAAAGCTTAGGTTCTCGAAGCGTAACCGGAAGTAGATGGATTCCAGCAGAAGTATGGCAGAGACAAGGAATGAGTGCGCAAGAGATGACATTACCCTTAGATGTGGTTATACCAACTAATTCACCAGACAAAGGAAGTATTGTGTTGAAAGCAGGTCAACGTGTAATGGTACTGAAGAGTCCTAAAGGAATTTATATGCAGCTTGAATCTGGTAAAATTATAGCAATCAGAACTGCTCTTAAACTGAATCAACAAAAGCGAGAAGAAGAACCTAAAAAGGGTAAATAAATTTCAAATAATTAAGTTGTTACGAACTTGAGTATTTAATTCAACTACACGAGTAAGATGATATAATTTAAAATTATATGATCTTAGGTCTATCCTCTATGGTTCAGAGGAATTCTAAACCCGAGGTTGGCTTCCCATTAAGAAATAATTCAGCAATTTCTATAATACCCAAATCATCAACAGGCAATCAAACCAGTGGACGACCACTTAATAAACCCGGGAGCGGACCTGGCTATAAGCCATTTGCAGATAAAGAAATATCTAAGAAACCAAAACCTGTTGCTACTGCAGCTGCTAAACCTTATTTAAATCAAGTTAATTTAACCAATCAAGTTTCTTTATCGAGATTACCGAAAGTTAAACAAGAGCCTGTAGATCACTCAACACTCGGTGAAAACTCTAATTCTTCGGACGGACAAGTGAGAACAGAGCAAAGGGTCGAGGAAGTTAGATTGGAAGACGTAGTTGCAGAAGTTAGTTCAAATACAGATTATAATCCTGCCACTCATAATCGTATTTCTAATTCAGACACGGATTCTACTGTACAAAAGTCTGCAGAGGAAGGTACTCAGGTTTATATACCTGATAGTGTAACTACCGCACAAAGTGTTCAAACGCAACACGATCAACCAGAGTCAGAATCAACGACGAAAGTAGACAAACAATGTTCACAATCGGAAGAAAAAGAATCTACGAAGGTAGACACCATAACGAGTTTTAATAATCCATTTTCTAACCAAAATGAAAAACGCGATGCTGCTAGTAATGACGATATTATAATAGAAGAGCAATCACATCCAGCACCTTCCACGTCTGTGCCGTTACAACCATTGCTAGCACCACAACCAGTTTCATCGGCTATGCAAGCACCATCGACACCTTCCCTACAGAGAAGTACGGATACAACTAAGAATGTTGCAGAAACATCTAGCATGCCTGTTACATCTGTATGCACCGGAACAAATACTGTAACAACGCCAAAAGTAGTAGAACCATGTGTACGTGAAGCAGCGGTTCAAGGGGATCCCGCTAATGTCCCGCAGGGTTATCCTTATGCTCAGTATCCAAGGTACTACGACTATACCGATCCAAGGTCACGCTCATTGCCCAGCCCTTACGGCACATATTTTCCTGGCGTTCCGGCTCACACGGCAAATCCTCGGCTACCGGTGGATACGAAAGCACCATCAGATATAGCAAAACCTATGGAAGATCGGGCGATGATGAATGTACCTACTGTATACTCTCAAGTACCTAGTACAACTGCCAAAACGTTAGGAAATACAACCGACTCTAAACCTACGGAGACAACAGCTACTACAACAGTAGCTACTGTCTTAAGTAGAGAAGAAACCCATATACCCACTGCATTCAGTCATCCCACCAGTACTCGTTATCCTGGGCCTTATCCACCTGGACCATACGATCCATATTCGCAACATTATCCACCAGCTCCTGGATCTACTGCAGCTTATCCATCAGGTGGTAAGTTTAGTAAATCTATGTGAGATTGTTATATTTTTTAAAGAGTTAAATTCAGATAACATGTTATACTAATTGCAAAAATATGATGCAGGAGCACCAGGTTATCCGGCGTACGGTGGACCAACATACAACACCGATTACGCTCGTATGTACTCGGCATTCCATGGTCCACCTCCACCGGCAGATCCATATATGCATAGGGGCTATGCACCTCCGTCTTCGCATCCTCCCAACTATTATCCACCCTTTCCACACCCTCCTCCACCTCCTTATCCAAATTATTCATTTCTTTCGCCATACCCCAATCCAAACATGCCCAGTGAACCACAACCACCAGCTCAGTAGGACATTCAATTTATATCGTAACTATTTTAATAATTTGGTGGGATGTCATATATTACATGGATTTGAAGGCTGTCGAGTTTCAGATTAATAGCTTAATAGACTGAAGCTGTAAAACGCATCGATGTAAATAATTAGTTACAAAATATTGTATTAAGGAATACAATTGAAAAGAAAATTGTGTCTAAAGCACTAATTCTATATTTAAAAAGGTGAGACGATAATCGCCGCTAACTTTGAACTGTGCAATTTGTTAAAATATTCAAAATACTTTAACCATCATACAATTCTACGATGCGTTTGTTTAACTGATCTATTAATGTCTATAAGGGTGTAAATCACTCCTATGTTTGATCCTCTGCAGTTTCTTAAGATGTTATAATTATTGATACTTCACAATTTGATAATACTGATTTTTTAAGCTTGTATTAATCTAAGCAGCTTTGCAAAACAGAGAATTTTCGTATTTTTGAATATTTATGAAGTACAAATCGTCACTTGTAAATATTATTTACCGAATCAAATTTATGATCAAATTATTCATATGCTTTTTTTGTTTTACGTTCATTACGAATTTCGCCAACTATTGCGTTTTTTATAACGACAGAAAATGTTAACTTGTAATTACGGATGACACAGAGAAATGGAAATAAGTTTTCATCTCGATGGATATCATGATGAAAGAGAAAGGAATGCTGTATACTATCAGTTAGCTTTACGCATACGCATACAAATCATTTTCATATACTCCATATATATATATATATATATATATATATACAGAAAAAATTTATTCTGAACAATAGTATTTGCTATATAAATGAACGCAACTGTCAGCATATTATGCAATACATTCAATCCGCATTGCAGCATTCCATCTTTTAAATGGTCTTCTTTCAATATTCACAAAACTGCAAGATTTGAAAACTGACTGTTCCTCCGTATTTATTAATGCGCGAAGAGTAATGAATAGTTGCAAACTGTCCAATTTATATATTGTGAAACATAGAAATGTTAAAATTATTAATGCTCCATGCAATATTTCACCTTAGACGAATTACCCTTCAGACTATTTTGTAAGACCTTGATGCTATCATATAGCACTTTGTGCGAGATCGTTTTGAACGTTTTGAACCAGTTTGCAGTATGCATCACACTTCCATAAAATAAGTTACGAATTGTGCATTACAATCTCTATTCATATGACCTTAACAATTATTCCATGAAATTAGTCTTCGCTAATGCAACATGTGCTGAATCTACGTGTCATCTTTGACTTTTTACATACATTGTACGTACAGTATTCACTTGGAACATTTAGCAATCAGTATACAGTTTACAGCATCCTTAGCAAGTTGTATATGACTTCATATTAATACTAAACGTTACGATTTCTTAAATAGATAATCTTACAGTAGTATGTAGGATTGTTGTTAACTAGAATGTCCTACAGTTAATAACTATCTTGGGATAGATAAAAAAAAAGTACAGGAAATGCCATGATTCTCTCAAGCGGCTCTTCAAACTCGGAACTGTGATATTCCGTCATATTCTCGTGTCAAAGTTTTGATTGTAAGCTATTTTGTTTAGAGATAAAACAAATCCTTTAATTTTTATGTCAAACAAGTAGAAACGAGAAGTCTCATTAACAATGCTTCACGATCATAGTTGAGAATCGAAATTGTGCATTTATGATAGTGTAAGTTACTCGGAAGTATGACTACGAGATTTCTCATCAATTTTCCAAGTGCGATGTAGAGCCGCGGTAGCGTTTATCATGGCCGACCCTCTGAACATTATAGACGAATTATTATAGCAAAGTAAGCATTCATGCTACATATATTATTGGTACGTGTTTCTGATTGAGTCTGTCACATGGTTGATATTTACAAGGTGTTAACACCTTATGAGTTTCTTATACGTTATGGCGGTATGTTTCATAGGTTCTAAGTGTACAGGTATTACATAACACGATACTCATATAAGGTGCACCTTTAACAAGCAAGTGACAGAATCTATTTTAGAACTTATACAAAGTATATTTACAAAGGAGAAGCAATTATTTTGTCTCTGTTATAGCTTTTTTGCCATTTACATACTTGTAAATATCCATTATTTACATTTCATACTTTATTTATTATTATACATTATCCATTATTATTGCTTTTTTGATGTCAGAGTATTGCTCTTATGTAAAATAAATTGTTTACACTGATAAATATTGTTTTTGATCATACTATTGTTACACTAAAAAACAAAAGCCTGTATATTCTTATTTTTATGATATTAATTCTCGTATTTGAGCAGTAAATACATTTGAATTTTAATTATTGTATAATGTATGCAAATATTTAGTGTAAGAAAACATTTAGATGTCAGAATTTATATGATTTAAGCAAAGAAAATCTTTACAGTCAATGAGTCTACAGCCAACTGTTGTGCTGTGGACTTGCTCTGAAATACACACCTTTCATCTGTGCATATTATACTATTAAATATACTATACGCAAGCGGGGTTTATTGAAAAGTTATGACAAATATATTGATAGGAAAAATATCACAATTATCTCATAATTTTTTACAAGTTTTTCTTTTTGGATTGTAATTTTTCTATAAACCATGCTATAGTGTATAAAAAAAATAAAATTATTCAAGATTATGGAAAGATGTTTCTTCTCTAATATTTTATCTCATTTTTTCTACTTGTTTGAAGGACACTGGTGAATTGGCTGATTAAATAATGAATGTAGCGTGTGTAAATAAATATGTGATGTTTATACTTTTTATAACATTATCTTACGAGACATCTATGTATAACACCGTAAATAATTTTCATATAATATTTATACCGTTATATAGTATTTATGTTACTTGTAAAATATTAAGTTCTCAAAATATTATAAACGTTTTTTATGAATCGCATTTAAATTTCGCGCTTTACGGTGCGGCATACACCTAATAACAGAAACATATATCTTTATGTTTCAGAAAATTTAAAAAGATTACGTCCTATAAGATCAGTAACCATTACAGGACTATATATATTATTTTTTTCCTTTCTGTGTTTTGAATAACAGCCTTTGTATACGATCCTTATCCAGTCTCGTATCCGGCAATGATATAATTCGGTGTGCAATTGACCGACGTATCCACTTCATTTCATACATAATTACAGGATTTCATTATTTTTATTAACAATGATAATATAATATTCAAAACATTTTTTCTAATACAAGTTAACAGCTAATATTACTGGAGGGTAATATTCATAATATTTGTATACCTGTAAGTTGCATCAGATCTCAGTACCGTAACTATAAGGGGTACTGCTGGGTGTTTGTTGTAAAAGAGGCTTCGTCGCTTCGCGGAACCGTTCAGAACCTCGTGGTTCTCGCAGTCTCTCAGTTCATAGAGGTGAACGGTATATAGCGCGAATGCGGATTTTTTCGTACAGTCTGCAAATCGCGTGTAAAGTAGCATTGTATCGAAGCTATACACGCGTTTGGCACGGTAAACAAGTGATTAGAAATTTTACATTTACTAGACGATTAGCTGATCTCAGCAATTGGGGTACTAAGAAAAAACATAGGAAATTGAAATTAAAAATCGTATCAGATATGACGGATCCGAAAATTGAAGAAACTTTAGCACCGTTTCGTGCGAGTGTCAAAGAACAGGTATTCCATATGGATATTTTTAATAATGATTGTTTAACGATGAAAAATTAAAATTAATGCAGTAGAATGAGATAAACATATTATTTTGCTACTATATATATGATATTTTATATTTAATGTATCCTTTTTTTTAATATCTTATTTAAATTAATACTGTATATTACATGGTAATTTTTTAAATTACAGGGTGATCTCGTACGTAAATTAAAGACCGATGGAGCCCCAGAGTTGGATATTAAAAAAGCAGTGGCAGAACTAAAACTTCGTAAGAAGTTATTGGAAGATAAAGAAATGGCACTTGTATCCAATGCCATTACATTTGATAGAGCAAGAATGGAAGATCTATTGAAACGTAGATTTTACTTGGATCAGTCCTTTGCTATTTATGGCGGAGTTACTGGACAATTTGATTTTGGCCCTATGGGTTGCGCTACGAAAACTAATTTAATAAATGCCTGGAGGAACTTTTTTGTGTTAGAGGAGCAAATGTTAGAAGTAGATTGTTCTATTTTAACACCGGAACCAGTATTAAAAGCATCAGGTCATGTTGAAAGGTTTGCCGATCTTATGGTAAAAGATATAAAAAGTGGTGAATGTTTCAGATTGGATCATTTAATTAAAGCACATTTGGAAAAAGTTGCTAGTGATAAAAAGACAGATGAAAATACGCGTGCAGAATGTAAAGATATTATAATTAAATTAGATGGAATGACTAAAGATGAAATGGCTGGAGTAATGAGTAAATATAATATGAAATCTCCTATTTCTGGAAATGACTTAACAGAACCAATAGAGTTTAACTTAATGTTTGCAACTCAAATTGGTCCTTCAGGATTAGTAAAAGGTTTTCTAAGACCTGAAACTGCTCAAGGTATATTTGTGAATTTTAAAAGATTATTTGCATTTAATCAAGAGAGATTACCATTTGCTGCTGCTCAAATTGGAAATGCATTCAGGAATGAGATATCACCAAGATCAGGTCTTATTAGAGTCAGAGAATTTACTATGGCAGAAATTGAACACTTTTGTGACCCTTCTGACAAGCGACATCCTAAATTTGAAACGGTTAAAGATATAAGCATGTTACTATATTCAGCATGCAACCAGATGGATGGAAAAAGTGCACAAAGCATTACAATAGGAGAAGCGGTATCTAGCGGTCTTGTAGCAAATGAAACATTAGGATATTTTATGGCTAGAATTTACTTATTCTTAATGAAAGTTGGCATAGATGAAAAACGATTGCGATTTAGACAACATATGGGTAATGAAATGGCTCATTATGCTTGTGACTGTTGGGACGCAGAATGCCTTACATCTTATGGATGGATAGAATGCGTAGGATGTGCTGACCGATCTGCATATGATCTTACGCAACATACTAAAGCTACTGGTGTTAAATTAGTAGCAGAGAAAAAGTTACCAGCTCCAAAAACTGTAGATGTTTGTGAAGTAGTATCAAATAAGGTTATTATCGGAAAGACCTTCAAAAAAGATAGTAAAATTGTTCAAGATACATTGGCTAGCCTACAAGAACATGATATTGAAAGCTTAGAAAAAGATATTAATGACAAAGGTGAAACTGAATTAAAGCTTCCTAATGATACTTCTGTAAAAATTACGAAGGATATGATAGACGTAAAACGATACCAGAAGACTGTACATGTGGAAGAAATTGTACCTTCGGTAATAGAACCATCTTTTGGTATCGGACGTATTATGTATTCTCTTTTCGAACACAATTTCAAGGCAAGAGAAGAAGATGAGAAACGAACATATTTTAGTTTACCACCAATTATTGCACCGCTAAAGTGTTCAGTTTTACCTTTAAGTGGACACGATGACTTTGTACCATTTGTGAAGGAATTATGTAAGTATATAATAAATTATTTATATTGTGCAAACAGCCATGATTTTGTTTCTAAAAAATACCTATGTTATTTATTTCAGCTCAAAACCTTACAAAAGCTGATGTGTCACACAAAGTGGACGATTCATCGGGTAGTATTGGTCGTAGATACGCTCGAACAGACGAGATAGCAATACCATTTGGTATTACCATAGATTTTGATACTTTGAAAGAACCGCACAGTGCTACTCTTAGAGAAAGAGATAGTACTGGGCAAGTTAGAATAATGGTAAGTACATTATGTAAAACTCATTTTACACCAATTAATGTATGTTAATACTGATTACATTATATTTCATTATTTTAGTTGGATGAGCTTCCAAGTGTTGTTAGAGATCTTTCATATGGAAAAATTACATGGGCCGAAGTCGAAGCAAAGTATCCTAAATTTGAACAACAAGAATCCACAACAGCATAAAAATAATGAATATTCAGAGAAATAATTTATTTGTAAAATATACTTCATATACTACATATTGCACTATAAGATCTAAAGACCCGTAAGATCTTGTACATATTATATTATTAATGGCTTTGTTTTGACTGTAATTGTCAATCAATTTTGTATTCGATAACTCAAAAAAGCATTTACTTTTATAATCTTTCAAATAAATATGAATACTAGCAATAAATACTCATTTGCACTTCTTATGACCTGTGTAATTATTTTTGCGAAAAAAATGACTTTAGGAAACATAAAAATCAATGTCAAATGCGACATTCATTTCATAAAAATCTCTTTTAAAACATATTATTAAACATTGGACGCCTTTAACAAAGGTCTCATTATTTGCTTTATCGTGTATAACGTTTTGTAAATGTAAGTTAATACGATTGATATCTGAAACACGAGGTAAACATCTGTATTAACAAACTTATGTAATTTACAATTAAAGAGTAATTGCCTTAGAATTATAAATATATCCCATAATTTTTCTTACAAAATAATAAAAATACGAAGAAAAAACTAAATACGCTTTTAATACTTACTACATTTACGTGCTCGCACTTGGCAACACATAGCGCATAAAGTTCTGAGCTTTCGAATTTCCCCCGTAAATTCAAAAATTTGGAGCATTGGTAAACGCAGAAAAAGATATTTCAGTTGTGAATCCAAATTATCTCGTTGGTGCCATAGTTGTAGATTCAAAGAAACTAATTATATATAATATACACAAAATAGCTAATTATGTAAATTGCATAACTTTTAAACTTATTGTAAGTTCGATTATGATAACTACGAAGCCAGATGGCGCGATAGAAACGCGGAAAAGCGGAAAAATTTGGATTTCGCGCGTTTGAGGCAACTAACGCCAGTAATTTAGGTCACAATCCAATTTCATGCTTAGAAATAATATGCGTGAAGAAGAATAAATACATTACCAAGAGTTTCCGAGTACCAAGAACACAGAGTTTTAATCGTGCAGTCAAGAAACCAGGGTTGTCGAAAACGTAAATCAATGTCGCTGGATAGAGCAAAAGTGTGCATCGGAGTATGGCGAGCGAAAAACGTTTTGTGTCTATCGTACTCGGGTAAACCTACTGCAAATCGTGATCTCATTTATTATATAATCAATATTATGGGAATAAAGAAACATGATCTAGTTTAGAGTATATTTTTTACTGAAAACATATTGAACTTTGAGAGCAGGTGCCCAAAGCTGTGCTTCCATCCAAGCTACATCGGGTATTCTGTAATCTGTGACATCGTCATTGAGATCAACCTTGTCCGGCATTTCTTCTTCCAAGCACAACAATTGCAACCATTGCCACTTGGATCCTAGAGCTCTACCATCGAGGAAGCGGGATTAGTAGTGTAAAATTAAAAAATCCAAAAATACGTACTTGGCTATATTAATAAGGAGATCTCCTGTAGGTGTTGCTATATATACATAATTTACAGATAAAGTATTTAGATATTTCAAACAACCGATCGCACGAAACCAGTCGCATTTTCTAGGAATCTTATTGGTGCATACATTCGATCGTGTGAAATTTCCAGTATCAACTAAAAGAGGTCCTTCTTTTCTTTTAAAAGCTCGCCAGCAGTACAAATACTTCATAGTTTTACGAGAATTATATAAAGCTAAAACCAATCGTATACCCTCCGCTCTTGTTAATGATAAACCTTCCAGACAAAGAGTATCCAGTTTATTGTGTTTACTATAGTCAACACGTGTAAATCATTAAGATCAGAACTCGATAAGAATAACATGTTCACCAATCATTTTTATTACTTACAGTATAATTGCTTCAAATCGGTTAATAATTTTTTTTCGGCCAACGGTATCTAAAGTATTCAGCTTGACTAAGTGTTCAGAGATTATCAAGTCTTTGGATTGAAGTTCATAATCGAGGATTCTTAACAAATAATGACCAAATCACAATAATGATATCTCGATTTAAATAAGGTTGATACCCACTTGTCGAGCGTAGTCGAAAGCGCGCGATTTTCCACTCTTTGATAGGAATTCCGGTGCTTGGCCATGGTTGTATACAAATGCCAATAGAAACGAGCCTGGACATAATAATTGATGATATTATAATGATTAAATAATATTTAACCCTTTGAGTTACAATTAAGTTCTCGTCTTTCGAATTGAGGGAATTTCGTATATCTACCATTCTCGAAGGCAAGGATAAATTTGGCATTGATCGAGGAAACATAGCTATCTCGCAATGCAGCATCATTTCCCAGTGCTTACGAGGATCTTGCGCTAACCACGTCCTGCGTAAAATAAATAGAATTATTATTAGATATCTTTTGAGATGAGGTGTTTTTGGATAGAATTATTTTTTTCCCCTGTCTGACCCATTATTACGACATAATTTCTTTGATGCACTCTCGAAGAATGTTTCTTCTTTATGCTCTTTATTATTACACATTTTAGACTCTTTGCAGATGACGTTACTCGATGCCACTTTTAAGTAAAGCCAAGGAAGATTTCAAGGTTTGTAGCAAGTGCAGATTAATTTTTCGAAGGATTTCTAGGTACATTTTTTAAAGTGACAGGCTATCTTTTCGATATATGTAAGATAGACATCAGTATGTGATAATACGACATATACATACATATGTAATCGTATTGAATAAGTATATTCATATCTTAATGTTAGGAGTACAAAATCTTATGACATTTAATTTTACCGCTTGTGCAGCGAACTCTAGCGGACACAAAAATGATAACGTATACATTTCTAGGTCATCGATACTCTATAAGGCTACTGCTTTATCGACGTATATTTGTACATGCATTAAAACTTCTCAAATGTCTCAGCTAGAAGATAGCGCTTCGATTTGGTCTTTTGCTTTAGGTTCATTTTCCGTTTTCAATATTCTTTTAACATAGACTCTATAGATTGACGATATTCGCACCGGTTTTCTCAAAGTTAGTACCAAGAGAGTGGTTTGTTTCTACTGTTTTTTGTAATTAGCAAGAAATCTTTGAAAAATGGCAGCGATTTGCTTATTAAATCCAAAAGCTGAATTTGCCAGAGCGGCGCAAGCATTGGCTATAAATATATCTGCTGCAAAAGGTATTCAAGAAGTGATGAGGACTAACTTGGGACCCAAAGGAACTATGAAAATGTATGCGTCTTTCATATCACGTGCTTATTTTATTATTTTGCATCTTATTTATACGTGAACAATGTAATGTTAGTAAAAGAATTAACAAAAAAAAATAACATTGTTAATGGTACAGCAAATATTCAACGGGAAATGCATTATATCGCCTTATTCATTTATTACCCTTATAAGGTCATGATAGTGTCTTACTCACTACGAATCCTGTCCCAAGTATAACAATAATCGTATATACGTGAATTCGCTGAAGAAAAGTATATATATCAAAACTATAACAAAAACATTATTAATTTGACTTTGTAACTGTAAGCTTATATTTTAAAACAATAAAATACATTTTATTTATAGGCTGGTATCCGGAGCTGGAGATATTAAAATTACTAAAGATGGAAACGTGTTACTTCATGAAATGCAGATTCAACATCCAACAGGATCTTTAATTGCAAGAGCATCGACCGCTCAAGATGATATGACTGGGGATGGTACAACTAGTACCGTACTGGTTATAGGAGAACTTCTTAAGCAAGCTGACCTTTATATCTCAGAAGGCTTACATCCTAGAATGTTAACGGAAGGGTTTGAATTAGCGCGTGCTAAAACATTAGAGATTTTGGATTCGTTGAAAATTCCGATTGAAATTACCAGGGAAGGTCTTTTAGAAGTAGCAAGAACGTCTCTTAGAACAAAGGTTCATCCTCGCATAGCGGATAAATTAACAGATATATGTGTGGATGCCGTACTAACCATCAAGCAAGAAGGACAAGACATTGATTTACATATGGTAGAATTAATGGAAATGCAGCATAGAACAGCTATTGACACTACTTTAGTTCGTGGCATTGTGACAGATCATGGCTCTAGACATCCAGATATGCCTAAGAGATTAGAAAATGCATATATTCTTACCTGCAATGTCAGTCTAGAATATGAAAAGAGTGAAGTAAGTAAATAAAGTAGTTAATACAGGATTCCTATACTTTTATATTTATAATTGTTTTTATTAATAATGTTTTCTTTATCATATGCTAACAAAAAAGATATAATAACAATTATTTGTCTAGGTAAATAGTGGCTTCTTCTACAAAACAGCTGACGAAAGAGAAAAGTTAGTTGCTGCTGAAAGAGAATTTATCGATAACCGTGTAAAGAAAATCATTGAGTTAAAGAAGAAATTATGTGATGGAACAGACAAGTCATTTGTTGTAATAAATCAAAAAGGCATAGACCCACCGTCTTTAGATATGCTTGCCAGAGAAAATATAATGGCTTTGCGCCGTGCAAAGCGTAGAAATATGGAACGTTTAGCACTTGCATGTGGTGGAACAGCTATGAATTCAGTAGATGATTTACAAGAAGAGCATCTTGGTTGGGCTGGCTTAGTATATGAACATGTCCTGGTAATTTAATTATAATTTTTTCAAATACAAGCAATAGCAGACATCTAAAACTACATTTTTGTTTCAGGGAGAAACTAAATACACATTTATAGAGGACTGTAAAAAACCAAACTCTGTTACAATTCTTTTGAAGGTAAATTTATGTTTCATTATATAAAATACTGCTGTCTATCGACATATAACTGTATTTTATTATAGGGACCAAACAAATACACATTAGAACAATTGAAAGATGCTGTGCGAGATGGATTAAGAGCTATCAAAAATGCTATTGATGATAAAGCTGTTATACCTGGAGCTGGAGCTTTTGAAGTAACTGCTAGTCAAGCCCTTCAGAAATATAAAGAAACAGTAAAAGGAAAACAACGTTTAGGAGTACAAGCTTATGCCGAAGCTCTACTTATTATTCCAAAAACTCTTGGTATACTTGGATATACTTTGGATATTTTATTAAAATAAATTTATTGTGATATAATTAATATATTTTTGTATGTACAGCTATTAATAGTGGTTTTGATGCCCAAGATACAATTGTAAAGTTATTGGAAGAAAGTTCTACATTGGAAGAAGCAGTTGGTTTGGATATTAATACCGGAGAAGCTCTAAAACCTGTTGATGCTGGCATTTTTGATAATTATGTTGTGAAAAAACAAATATTAAATTCATGGTAAGATACCTAAGTTAATATACTCTAAAATAGTTTATTTAAACACATATTTAATGATTAAGCAGTTATCTAATCGTAATTTTTTTTATAGCACAATTATTGCAAGTAATCTTTTGCTTGTTGATGAAATAATGAGGGCAGGATTATCTTCTTTAAAGGGTTGATGATCTGTGTAGTAATTTCATCAAATGGTTTCAAGCATTGATATAATTATTCCACATTCTAGATTATTTTCATTTATAATGTTTTTATACAATTTGCAACAATTAATGTATTGTAACATCTGGCTTCTTATGTAAACTAATATATGTTCAAATGAAAAAATACAATTTCTTAACGATTTCGCGTGTGCTTTTTCTGTCATACTTCCAACAGTATAAAATGATACACTGAGGCAATAAGAAAAACATTTCTTCTAACATTTATACATTTTTATATATTCTTATGTACAATTCATATTTTAGTATATATATATATATATATATATGCAATCTGAACAAAATGTTCTATTTTTTGCCTAGCAATTGAAAACAGGTTCCAAATGTGCTTAAAGATGCAGGTATATTCTCTGCCATTCTTATTATACTTAAAGCATGCATCACATGCTTCTGTTCCATTAATTTTTCTATAAGTACAGCTTTGTTTGTTTCGATGTTTGGCAAAGATCGTTTTACAAAAATATGCTCAATTATTTCTTTATATATTTTATGATCTGGTTCGAAACAAGAAGTCAAATTTTTTAGAAAGATTTCTTCCAGTGTTCTTGGAGAAAGCTTTACCTAAAACAAAATATAGTTTAAATTATATGGACTATAAATTTCATTTTGAATACAGTAAACATACCGTTTCCTGTTCCTTAAGAATATCTATTGCTTCGTTATGAAATATTGGATTTTCCGTACAAAAACGCATATGGAGACTATGGTTAAAAGGAATATTATTAAGTTCGTCTTTTACAAATTCCCTGAGAATCTGAAAAAACCATTGTATAACAAAATGTTATAATTGCAAAAAAAGCTAACAGACCTTAAATCATATATTCTTCTATAAACGTAATATTTAATATAGTGCATATAGTTGGTAAAAAGAAAACTTACATTTGTTGAAGAAATCATTTTAATGAGATCTTTATATTCATGTAATATTTGATTTTCACGTTCAGCAGTTTCTTCTGCTGTTATATAAATAGGAACCACTTTAATCATTTTTAATATTGGATGTAGATCAGCTGTAGTAAATTCAGGCTCATTAAAAGTTGGCCACGTTAACAAAATTTTTTTAATTTTTTTATAATCTTGTAAATTTCTTAATTTACTGTACATTTCTATGAACATTTTAAAACGATCTTCTTCTGTTTCCATTTCATTTTCATTTATAACTTCTTGCTTGTGTATATTGTCTACATTTTCATCAATATCAACATCAGAAAAATTGCTCCAATCATCTGTCCATTCATCATCTTTACAATCAAGTGATGTGGATGATAATCGGTCTACCGTTGCATGAAGAGTTTGTGCTGTAACTTCATTGTTATACTCTTTGATCATTTTGTTATCTATATTTACACTATCTACAGGAACATATAGATTTTCATCATTTACATTTGAATTAGAATCTATCAATTCCATATTTTTGGTTTCAATTTCATTAGTTATATAGCACTTCCAATATAATAATGCCTGTTGTATTTCACATTCATCACATTTAGTTGCGATTATTAATGCTTTACTTATCAAACATAATGGATCATACATGTGTAACATTTCTATATTGTTATATAATTTTTTGTAAAGTTCCAAAGAATAATAGTACATAATTGTTTCTAAGCATAACTCATTTCTTGACATATTCATGATAGTAGATTGGATATCTTGTATATAATTTGTATTTAGACTTAGCAAATATGCCATACTTAACAACCAATCTTCATAGATAGTGTGTTGTGCACATTCTAAAAGTACTAATAAAAAAAAAAAATTTTAAACATGCTAATATTTTTTTTTAACATTGCTATATGATACTTACAGTGATTAATATTATTTACTTCATAGCCATAACAAGAAGCTTCATTCAATAAACTTATTCTCAATAATGCTCTACATAATTTTAATTTAGTATTTTGCACTTCTGGCATAGAATAACTTATATACTTTGTATCAAGATTACTAGCTTTTTTATCTTCATGTAAAATTTCATAAAAACAAGGGAAACTTTGAACATTCATATTATTTTCATGCTTATTATCTTCATTTTCACTTTGTATTTCTCTCTGCAATGAATTACTGAAACTAAATTTTAAACGTGATTTCCAAAAATCGGTGTTTCCTATATTTTTAATTAATCCATATGTTGAGTTCTTCATAATATTTGCAGACGTTTTAACAATTTCAGTCGATGTTTCAAACATCTTTGGTAGAAATTCTTTTGTCTCAATTTGAGGCTAAAATTTTCAAAATTAATAGTTCATACGGAATAATTTTTGTTAACAATGTTTTTTTTTAACAATTAATCTTATAAACTTTTTAGTCACATTACTTACTGTAGTCATAGCATCTGCAAATTCATCTTCACTTTCATTTTCATCAAAGATATCTTCAGATAAGTCTGTAGGCATCCATAACTGCAAATTTTCATGTAATATTTGCACTTCAATTAAATGCATACACTCTAATGCCTTGATTAATATATCATTAGGCCCATTATTTATAGCAAACCATAAACATTTTCGTCGAGTTTTTAAATCTCGGAAGTCTTCAGAACATCCTAATTCATATACAACTGCCCAGATAGGAACATAATTAGTTTGCATTAGTTGCTGGCAAGTAATAGCACAAATATTATAGTCATGAACCTATAAGTAAAATTTTATAAAAATTACATACACCACAATATCAAATGCATAATAATAAAATTGACCTGTAGTGCTTTTTTAGCTATGAGTTCTAAAACTTTTCCTTCGCGCAATCTAGTATTATTTTTTTCAATATGGAGATAAGTTGCTAACGTCAGTAATCGTTGACGGCTTTTATAAACGTCTTCACGTTTATTCAAACACTCTTCAATTAATTTTAATTTATCTTGCGTCAATCTTACTTGAAGAGGTAATATGTTAATGTTAAATTCATTCAAAATTTGAAGTGAATTGATCAAATCATATTCTTCTCTGATAAGACAATTATCATCAAGAATTAGGTGTAAGCAAGCCCTAAAATAATCATTCGTTTAAATAATATAATTATTTCTTATAAATTATTTTTGTTATTATAGAATAAATAAATATTTACTTGGCTAATTCCATATTTGGATCAGTGAGACTTTTAGAACTGTTGAAATATTCTTTACTAGCCTCTATTATAAGACTAACAGTTTTATTGTATGAAACTTTGAGTAAGGATTGTTCATTTTTTTTTGTTTCTATTAGTGCAACACAATTTTGAATATTAGACTTATCCCCTGACATTAATCTAGCAGACACACATATTTCAAAGCATGTTTCAATGTCAATGCATGTAAATAACATGCCATGAATTTCTAACATTTGATTCAACAATTGGGCCCAATATTTTTCATCTGGATGTGGGGTTCTATAAAATTGTAATAATATAAATGTCTTTATATTTACCAGAATATAATTAAAACAAATAATACAAAGTAGATAATACTTACAATTTGTTTAAAGCTCTTGCCATTTGAGTCAATAGTAACTTGGCAGCATCAGGATCATTTCTATTATTATGCAAGGCATTTATTGTTGCTCTGACTCCATATTTATTTAAAATTTTCAAACCTTCAAGTTCTCTTTCAAGTTCTTCAAATAAATTACTATCATTTCCTTTTCTGTATCGATCTTTTGGTATAGCATCTAAGATATATTTTGCTTTTTGATACATATCTAAATCATTACATGCATATATGCAATCTAAAGCTACTGTCACAGGATCTTTCATCATTGAAGTAATATCTGTTTCAGAAGATTGTTTCAAATATTCAAAAAGTTTAGCTGGTAATCTTAGATCATCCTTACTTAGGCAAATTAAATAATTATGAAGTAAATCCTCTTGAGAATTCTGACCCTAGAAATTTATACAAAGTAATTATTTTCACAACAAGATATAATTTTATAGTAATGTTGTTACATACAAAATACTTATTTCTTCTCTTTATAAATGGTAGTACAAGGGTTTTTATATTATCGACAAAGTTACTTTCTTCTGACCTTGTCATTAATAATTTAATCTTTTCTAAATCATTTAATTTTTGTAATTTGTTCAAAGACATATCGTCAAGGTTAACTTTATAAACGAGATCATCCAACGTTTCTAAATCTATTAATAAATCTTCTAAATTATTAATATTATGATTTTTCCCTATACTGATTAATTCTAGTGCATTATCCACCATAAAACTGTTCTTCTCAATTTCATATGCTCGGCACCTATACCATTTTGTCAACAAGTTTGGTGTAAGTTTTGCATTTCTAAAAACATATATGTTCATTACATTATTTATTCACATAACATATTCAAGTAACTAAATAATAAATTAAATCATACTTATATATGTTTAAAGATGGATCTATCTCATACAGTAATTGAGATTGATCATCTTCTATTACGTTAATTATTTCATTAAAAATTGTTCTCTCTGACCAGTCCTTCTGGCGTAATTCACATTGATTTGGTAAAAATAATTGTCCCTCTGAATCACAGTGTGGTAACAGTTTTTGATAATTTGATGGATTTAATGTTTCTGGAAAGAAACTTATAATAGCTAGCCAATGTGGTAATAATATGTTACCATAATAGGAAAACATAATTTCAACTGCCCTGCAGTCACTGTCCTTTGCAAATCTGTATTAAAAAAGAATAAATATGTAAATTTATTCCTCTTTTCATAGAATATGTAACACGTGAAAAATATACCTAATAGCATTTTCAATAACAGAGAGCTGTCTAAATTCTTCGTAAATATTTTTATTATATGAAAGAGAAGGTCTTAAAATAATTTCATAAGTAAGCAACTTATCGAAATGATTTAAAAGTAATTTTCTGTATTTAATTAAGTCTTTTTGTGCTTCTGATAATTTACTGACATCAATAGATTCAATGATTCTGTTTATCTTCTGCATCTGAAAAATTTGTTAAATGTGCACATATTTTTTTTTTAATTGTATATTTCTGTAATTTGTATAAGTTTTAGATTACCTGTTTAAAATTGCTTCCTTGATCTAATTCAGTTGTATCATCACAAGTATCAGATAATACCAATTTTCCATCATCACACACACCAATAGCTAGTAATGTTTCTAGATTAGCACCTTTTAAACCAAACTTCAACAATTCTCTTGCAGCTTCAATAGTATCAGGAACACGAGTAACACATTCATTTAAAACCCAAGATCTTTTTGTAACTTTACTTAAATGTTCATGAATAGCAATTAACGATAATTTAGATTTTCGCCATTGTGTTTGATAAACAAGATCTGTATCTAAATTATAAGTATTAGCTAATATTAAAGCTTCTTCATATTCCTAAAATAAATAATAACTAGTTATGATATATGTAATCGTATATCTCTTCTTTCATCAGTACAGTTTTTGGGTCATTATTCTATATAGATACCTCAATATCTATTTTTCTAGTATATAGCTCTTCGGGTGTGGTGCTTTTAAGTCCCAAAATTCTATAAGTTCTATACAAAACTTTTGAACGTTTTCTTTTTGGTTGAAATCGTTCCATATCAGTGATAGAATACAGTGTACTTTGTACTAAACTTGTAGTATAATTTAAAATAGTAATTGGTTCTGATTCATCAATTTCTTTATCACTTTCTGATGATGCTTCTAAAAAAAATGTAAATTTAGACAAATTTACTTTAAATGACATAAACAGAAGTGTAATGAATAATAAAAAGTACTAGTCACTGACCTAAAGGTTGTCCTTCATGATTAGACTCTCTATTTCTCTTTTTACTTGTTATAAAAGTTTCACAATCTAAACATAAGAACCCACGATCTGGGCCTAATTCACATATTTGTGGTTGAGCAGCTAAAAATTCTGGACTTGATCCCAATAAATTATTTAGATCTTTAAGAGAACATACTGAAATAGATCCGGAATATCTTGCTATAATAATAGCCTTTAAAAAATATACATTCCATGAAATTACTTTATAGTAATTAATAGAATTACCTAATTGAATATTATACACATGTTAAATATTACCTGATTAGACCACCACCCTATGTCCAAAGGATGAAATTCTGTGAAACCAAATGGAAATTTCTTAAGTTTTATAAGTCCTAGGGGATTAGATATATTAAAGTCTGGTTGCTCCAACAGTTTCCACTTATTTTGTAACATTAAATTCGGTAGTCTCCAAAGTGATACAGATCCATCTGTATGCAAGCATATTAATGACTCATTGTTTGGTGATATTCTTATATTAAATATTATTGATTCCACACGAAAATTTAAAGCAGGTATAATATTCCACAATGAAAATCTTGATTTGACCTCAGCATTTTCATTAAAAGTAAATGATAGTTTACAATATGGATAATCGTTCAATAACCTCCATGAAGTTAATCCTGTCTCTGATGCTGTCGACTATAACATAATATACCAATTACAATAAATGCTTTACGTATATACAATATCTTATAATTTAGACTCACTGTCAATTTCCTTGTGATTGTATTACCAGCAACATAAAATAAGGAATGTTTTTCATCATATACAACTGCATTGACTCCATTTTTATAAAAGTTACCAAAAGAAAACTCATAATTAAAAGTAAAACCATTCGATAAAGATATACAATAAGATTTCATAAGACCACTGTATGTAATTAAAATGAATTCATAAGACCATTTTTCATCCTTTGTCTTGGCATTAAGAAACATTATAGATGCTATTGCATCTCCAGCTTCCAATATATGAGGATTTTGCGATATTGTTTTAGGATTTATATTGAAGATATTATTTCCTAATGAGTTATAAAATGATACATATCCATTACTGGATGCTAAGACCAAAATTGTCCCATCTGGACTCCATGCAAGTTTTCTCCATTGTGGGAAAGCGTCTTTTGGAACTAAATCATTAAACATTATTGCATAATATATAAATTTCATTTATACTTTATGTAAAATAAGGAAACATACCAGAAGCTTTGCCAATAATTGATGAGTATTCATCCTTTGCTTTTCGTATCTCTATAACATTTTCTTGTAATAAAGCCAATAAACGACCACTGTCTCCTACCGCAAGTTTCCATGGTAATGTAAGATTAACATACTGTGATATACTTTCTGGTAAAGAATATCTATTGTTAAGATATCTTAATGCATTCTTTATAGTACCAGTAGTTGGCAAAATAACAGTATCATTTTTACATTTCTAGAAGCAATGTGAAGACAATTACATTTGTAATAGAATGATAAAAAAGTTAAATATTTAAAATATACTCAATTCTTGCTTACTATTAATTCTGGTTCTTGTTTTCGAACAAAATATTCTAATAGTTCATAAAGGATTGGGCCAGTTGACAAATCATCTATATCCTCCATTGTACAAGTATGAACATAACCCAACACATTCTGTCATTTCAGCATAAACAAGGAATTGATCACTCACAATTATGATCGCTAAACCTACATAAAATGTATATACCCCTAAAGCTCTTTAAACTAAGGCCGGGTTGTTCCAACTTCCCGTAAAGTTATTCGGCCAGTAAATGTCTATACGTGGCTTTTAAGTGGCCAACAACTAGGGATTTAAGCACTTATTTCTCCCGTAACTTTACGGAGAAGTTGGAACCAGGGTGTTGTAACTCAATGCATAAGCATAGGAGCCTAAAGCTGATCACAGACACTTTTGCATAGCATAGCATAGCATAGCATAAGTGATTTCGACCAATCACGTAGCTCTATTCGCGTATATATAGAACAACGCATAGCAGCCACCGCTACGTGATTGGTCGAAATCACTTATGCTATGCTATGCAAAAGTGTCTGTGATCAGCTTTATTTAACGTAGCCCCGCCGTTTACGCATGCGCATTGTGGAAAATCCTCAACTGGAGGGCAGCACTAACGAACGCAAAGCTGCCAACCGTGTTTATTGCTTCTGTTCGTATAGTAACTAGCCCGCCGAGGTCTAGATCCCAGAGTAGAAGTGTAGTCCCCGAGTAGGAGTGCAGTCCCCGCTAGCCCCTTAAACCTGTTGACCCGTTAGCCTTCTAAGCCCGCGATCCGGCGAATTGGAAGGGGCACATAAGATACATACATGTTTGAAAAGCCGTCTGTTTAATAAATAGTGAGATAGATTCATTCTACGAAATTATTATTTTTTTATTTTACTTTTAATTATATTTGGGTATCCTATAACGAGATAAATTCGTCAATGGATATTAACTTGCTGAACAGAAGAATGGTTCGTGAGGAAAATGGTTTACATAAAAGAACGGGTTCATTTTAACTACAGCGCGCTACTGCTCGTGCACTATTACGCGATAACTGTTTTCTACTAGTAGGTTTAGGTGAATAAATGACAATAATTTGATTATTAATTACCATCCTATAATTATAGAAAGAAAAAATTAACAAAAAAAGTCTCTTTTTTACGAATATGCAAGTCGCGTTTCGATAGTAAGACCAGTTCGGAAGTTACAACAGTTTAAATCTTAAGATTCATCTCAGCATAAAGTGCAATATAATAATATGTTATTATTTATTTTATGTGTATTTGAATAATATTTAAGTATCGTATTTATTTACAATAAGAATTATTATACATTATAACAAAAGTGCGTCCGATGTATTAAAAGTTATAATTATTCTATGATTTATATTACTTTCCAACTATTTGTAAAAATGTACATATATAAAATTGATATAAATAAACAAAAATAAGATACATTGCAAAAAATACTGGAATTTTTAATTGAAACCATGAATTAACCATCCAATTCCCTTATTTGTTCAACTTCTCGAGTTATTGCCTTTTGACGAAAACTCCATCAATGGAGAAAGTATCAGGAGAACATGAGCTACAAGGAGGAATTCGGATTTCAAGACCCACCTCTTCAAATAGTATGCTTTCCTGGTAGAAATCCCAGTTTACGGGGAATTTGCCGAATCGATGAGAATCGAGAAAGTAACATGAGAACGTGAGCAGTAAGGAGAAATTCGGATTTCACGTGCCACTTCTTCAAATAGTATGCTTTCCTGGTAGAAATCCCAGTTTACGGGGAATTTGCCGAATCGCTGAGAATCGAGAAAGTAACATGAGAACGTGAGCAGTAAGGAGAAATTCGGATTTCACGTGCCACTTCTTCAAATAGTATGCTTTCCTGGTAGAAATCCCAGTTTACGGGGAATTTGCCGAATCGCTGAGAATCGAGAAAGTATCACGAGAACGTGAGCAGCAACGAGGTATTCGGATTTCACGTGCCACCTCTTCACATATTATGGTATCCTGTTAGAAATCCCAGTTTACGGGAAAATGTTCCGAAAGCGTTCGTGAGAACATTGGCAGCGCCATCTAGCGGTGGAGAGAAGAGGCGAAATTTCAGGCGTTTGCAAGGTGTTCCTTTAAAACACTCTCCTGGTCGCAACAATTAACCGATTCTTATGAACGATACCTTGTTGGAAAGCTAAAAGAACAAGCTATAAGATAGCTATAACAAATTTTATTATTAGCGTTAGCATCATCGTAGAAATTACATTTGAAAAGTTTAAGTGCGATTTAGAGACTGAAAGTGAGGTATTATAAAAATTCTATTATAGCCATTTTGTAGCCCGTTCTTTTAGCTTTCCAACAAGGTATCGTTCATAAGAATCGGTTAATTATAGCGACCAGGAGAATTTGTTAAAGACCCCCCTGAAAAATCATCAAATTTTGCCTCTTGTCTCCACCGCTAGATGGCGCCAGCGTGCAATTGAGACCCTGTTTTATCGACTTTCGAGAGATTTACTTTAAAAATTAATTCTGATCACAATTCTTGATCGATTTCTACGATCAATAGCTCGTCGGAAAGCTAAAAGAACAAGCTATAAGATAGCTATAACAAATTTTATTATTAACGTTAGCATCATCATAGAAATTACATTTGAAAAGTTTAAGTGCGATTTAGAGACTGAAAGTGAGGTATTATAAAAATTCTATTATAGCCATTTTGTAGCCCGTTCTTTTAGCTTTCCGACGAGCTATTGATCGTAGAAATCGATCAAGAATTGTGATCAGAATTAATTTTTAAAGTAAATCTCTCGAAAGTCGATAAAACAGGGTCTCAATTGCACGCTGGCGCCATCTAGCGGTGGAGACAAGAGGCAAAATTTGATGATTTTTCAGGGGGGTCTTTAACAAATTCTCCTGGTCGCTATAATTAACCGATTCTTATGAACGATACCTTGTTGGAAAGCTAAAAGAACGGGCTACAAAATGGCTATAATAGAATTTTTATAATACCTCACTTTCAGTCTCTAAATCGCACTTAAACTTTTCAAATGTAATTTCTACGATGATGCTAACGCTAATAATAAAATTTGTTATAGCTATCTTATAGCTTGTTCTTTTAGCTTTCCAACAAGGTATCGTTCATAAGAATCGGTTAATTGTTGCGACCAGGAGAGTGTTTTAAAGGAACACCTTGCAAACGCCTGAAATTTCGCCTCTTCTCTCCACCGCTAGATGGCGCTGCCAATGTTCTCACGAACGCTTTCGGAACATTTTCCCGTAAACTGGGATTTCTAACAGGATACCATAATATGTGAAGAGGTGGCACGTGAAATCCGAATACCTCGTTGCTGCTCACGTTCTCGTGATACTTTCTCGATTCTCAGCGATTCGGCAAATTCCCCGTAAACTGGGATTTCTACCAGGAAAGCATACTATTTGAAGAAGTGGCACGTGAAATCCGAATTTCTCCTTACTGCTCACGTTCTCATGTTACTTTCTCGATTCTCAGCGATTCGGCAAATTCCCCGTAAACTGGGATTTCTACCAGGAAAGCATACTATTTGAAGAGGTGGGTCTTGAAATCCGAATTTCTCCTTGTAGCTCATGTTCTCCTGATACTTTCTCCATTGATGGAGTTTTCGTCAAAAGGCAATAACTCGAGAAGTTGAACAAATAAGGGAATTGGATGGTTAATTCATGGTTTCAATTAAAAATTCCAGTATTTTTTGCAATGTATCTTATTTTTGTTTATTTATATCAATTTTATATATGTACATTTTTACAAATAGTTGGAAAGTAATATAAATCATAGAATAATTATAACTTTTAATACATCGGACGCACTTTTGTTATAATGTATAATAATTCTTATTGTAAATAAATACGATACTTAAATATTATTCAAATACACATAAAATAAATAATAACATATTATTATATTGCACTTTATGCTGAGATGAATCTTAAGATTTAAACTGTTGTAACTTTCGAACTGGTCTTACTATCGAAACGCGACTTGCATATTCGTAAAAAATAAAATTATAATAAGTCAAGAGATGACCTACGTTTCTATGTGTGAGTAACGGAAGCATGTGTGAGTGAAACAGCGCCCCTTTTACGATTACCGTTTTGTAATTTTATAGATATGATTTTAAAAATCGGGCACGGTAGCGCCCTTCATTATGATCAGATCTTTCATTTGACACCTTGCATTTATTATAATTTGTTAAACTGAAGCTTCCATTTTGCGGCGTAGATTGCCCTTACACGGACACTAAATTCTAGTGGAAAACCGCTCACGACAGCCGCTTGGCGTCGCGTCGGAACTTGGGTCGCATCCCCTTAATGTCTATTGTTTATGCTTTGCTACATCTGATATTTCTCTATAATCTAATTGGTGTAAAATAGGAAGGACAAAATTCAGATGTTGCTCATTGGTTAGTTTGAAGTTTTCTTTAGATTATGTCCAAATTCGCTTGATGAAAATAAACGTATGTGTCTGTATGTACTTCAGATGTCGGATATTAAATTGATGCAAGAGTATAGAGATATGTTGGTGTAGGTTGAAAGTAAATGGTATACATGTGAATTCAAAATATTAACAGATACAGTGTTGCTGTCAGTGCATTGTTCGAAATTTTCTTCTGTTTTGCATCGTTCATTTAAATCTGTGTAAAATGTCAGATGGAGAAGATGATTTTATGTGTGAAGAGGAGGAGGATTATGGATTAGTAAGTAGTTTTACTTAAAAACTTAAGTGTACATAGTTCTCATGTTCATTCGCTCTTAGGTTATGTTTTTCTGCATTGCATGTAAACTGATGGCATAGAAATTATTTAAAAATAATTTATAACTTGATGCTTATTGTAGGAGTATTCAGAAGATTCTACTTCGGAGCCAGATGTTGATTTAGAAAATCAATACTATAATAGCAAAGCATTAAAAGATGATGACCCAAAAGCTGCATTGCAGAGTTTTCAAAAAGTCTTGGATTTGGAAGGAGGAGAAAAGGGTGAATGGGGTTTCAAAGCCTTGAAACAAATGATAAAGATTAATTTTAAATTGGTACAACAAACTTATAGCAATAAAAGTCTAATAACAATCATTTCTTTAATGACATTTTATATTGCAGTCCAATTATAAAGAAATGATGGCAAGGTATAAGCAATTATTAACATATATAAAAAGTGCTGTAACAAGGAATCATTCAGAAAAATCTATTAATTCAATACTTGATTATATCAGCACATCAAAAAATGTGAGTATTTGATAAAAAAGCATTATTATATTTTATATAAGCACAATAAAAGAGTTCATTTATATATGTTTAATAGATGGAATTACTTCAAGATTTTTATGAAACTACTTTAGATGCGTTAAAAGATGCCAAAAATGACAGGCTATGGTTTAAAACTAATACAAAATTGGGAAAATTATATTTTGATCGTTCTGACTTTAACAAATTAGCAAAAATATTAAAACAGCTTCATCAAAGTTGTCAAGTATGTATTATGTAGGCCTGTGTTAAAAAAGTATCATATGTAATATTAGAGGAAAAATTAAATGTTTTCATTGTATAAGACAATAATATATATTTGTTACAGACTGATGATGGGGAAGATGATTTAAAGAAAGGAACACAACTTTTAGAAATATATGCTTTAGAAATTCAAATGTATACTGCCCAAAAAAATAACAAAAAATTAAAAACTCTGTATGAACAGAGTCTTCATATTAAAAGTGCTATACCACATCCATTAATAATGGGTGTTATTAGAGGTTAGTATTTTTTTTTATAATGAAATTTATATTAAAGATGTAAAGATTTTTTTTGAAATCCAGTTTTATCAAACAAAAATTAAAGTTCAATTTTTATAGAATGCGGAGGGAAAATGCATTTACGAGAGGGGGAATTTGAAAGAGCGCACACAGATTTCTTTGAAGCTTTTAAAAATTATGATGAATCCGGGTCTCCAAGACGTACAACATGTTTAAAGTATTTAGTATTAGCAAATATGTGAGTAAAATATAGAAAGACATGTTCTCATAATAAAGTATTATCTTTAAAATTTTTCTATTTAGAAAGAAATTTATAACCTAAAATCAATCAAATTTACAGGTTAATGAAATCCGGAATAAATCCATTTGACTCTCAAGAAGCAAAACCATACAAGAATGACCCAGAAATTCTGGCAATGACAAATTTAGTAGTTAGTTATCAAAACAATGACATCAACCAATTTGAATTAATCTTAAAACAAAATAGAAATAATATTATGGATGATCCTTTTATTCGCGAACATATTGAGGATTTATTACGAAATATTCGTACTCAGGTATACAATCTTGAATCAAATCATTTACATTAGAAATATTTAGTAAAGAAACATTTAATACCGTACAATAATCTCTTTTAGGTTCTCATTAAGCTGATAAAGCCATATACAAGGATTCATATTCCTTTCATAAGTAAAGAGTTGAACATAGATGTATCAGAAGTAGAAAGTCTTCTTGTATCCTGTATTCTTGATAGTACCATACATGGACGTATAGATCAGGTATAAAAATTCATATTATTTATCTATATTAAAAAACTATATAAAATATGATAAGATATTAAAATATTTTTTTGTATATTATTATAGGTAAACCAGGTTCTTGAATTGGATAAAAAATCCGTTTGTGCTGCTCGTTACAATGCATTAGACAAGTGGACAAGTCAGTTACAATCATTACATGTAGCTATTGTAAACAAAATGTCTTGAATAGCATGGTATATTAATACTGAAATGAATTAATATTATTGTGTATAGTATATCATAAACATCTGTCATTAAGTAATAAAATAAAATCTATTGTGATATGTTAAAATTTACATTTATAAAGTAATTGCTTTGATAATTTTGCTTATCTTATCATTATAGCATTTAATTATAGTTTGCTACTTGCATAAATTGAAAATGATCATGCATTATTATCTTACTATAATTGTCAATATTTATTTGAATGAAACATATTGAATATAAAAAAAGTTTTAATAAGAACTGTAAGTATATACCTAAGTATGTAGTAATAATACATACATCATAAACATACATGCTATACATAGTGTTATCCGTACGAACTTTATCAAGGTCACGGCCCAGATGTCGCAGTATATTCTTCGTTAAGGTTATAAGTTTACGTCATCTTTACAAACACAAGCTAAAGCTCTGTTATATAGTTTAAACATGAAGGTCTTCATTTTATTATCATTGTACGATTGTAATCGTTACGTGAAATACAAGATAAACTACTCTAGAAAATTACTAACGTAAACCGTAAGTAATAGTTTAATTTTAAAATTGTATAGAAACGAATCGAAATCATACGTAGTGCTATTTTATATAGACATGAAATAAAACATATCTTTCATAATGTCATAATTTGTAGGTATACTATTTAAGCATCACTAGTAAACATTGTAAATAGCTAATAAATACGGAAAGAATTCTTTATTCGAACTTATGGATACCATGAAGAACAGTGGCATTTTTGACCCCAATGGTATGAAACTAAGTTGTATTACTATATTATTCCAATCAAATTCTATATTTAATTGTTTTATAGAACATCAACATATACGTTATAATCCCTTGAAGGGAGAATGGGTCTTAGTATCTCCACATCGTATGAAACGACCTTGGGGAGGTCAAGTAGAACAAATAACTGAAGAAGAACTTCCTGATTATGACCCCAATAATCCACTTTGTCCAGGAAATGTTAGAGCTAGTGGTGAGGTAATTCCATTATGCTCTCTATTTACATTATTTTTTACACAATATTAATAAATGCTATTTTTATTATAAAAAATCTTATAATATAATCTAATTAATAGAAACAAAGTTTTATTACATTTCATATGTGTAATTCAATACTTAGGTAACACCTATTTATGAAAAAACTTATTCGTTTGTGAATGATTTTCCGGCATTGCTTGAAACAGTGCCTTTACCCTCAAAATCGGAGGATGAATTATTTCAAATTGAGGCTGCTCGAGGAATTTGTAAAGTGATGTGCTTTCACCCAAAGTCAAATGTTACAATAGCACTTATGAAAGTAAACGAAGTTACAGAAGTAATAAAAAAGTAAGGATAATAACATAAAAAAAAGCTTTTCACATTAAATTGGAAATCACTAAATATTTTCTATTATAAAACAGATGGATATCGGAAATTCTTGATTTAGGCAGACAGTGGACTTGGGTACAAATATTTGAGAATCGAGGAGCTCTAATGGGATGCAGCAATGCACATCCCCATTGCCAAATTTGGGCTAGTTCTTTTTTACCAAATGAAATTAGAATAAAAGATAAATATTTGGCCGATTATTATAGTCGTAATAAAAGACCACTTCTAATTGATTATATGCAGAAAGAAATTTTGAAAAAGGTAAATTAAAATGTGACTGGAATATTACAAATTCATTAACTTCACATGCTTTAGGATCGTATTGTATTGGAAAATCGTGATTGGATAGTAGTTGTACCATTCTGGGCAGTATGGCCATACGAGACCATGGTACTTCCAAAGCAACAAGTAACCAGAATGCAAAATTTATCCAAAAGTCAACAAGAATCACTTGCAGTTATCATAAAGAGATTATGCACAAGATATGATAATTTATTTCAGTGTTCTTTTCCATATTCTATGGGATGGCATGGTAATAATCATTTCATTATCTAATTATTAATATACATTATTTTCACGGGTTAACATTTTTAAGTAATTAAATAATAATTGTTGCAATTATAGGTGCACCAACTGGTGAATGTATAAATCACGATTATCCATATTGGACTTTTCATGGAATTTACTTACCGCCATTGTTAAGATCACCAACAATAAAAAAACACATGGTTGGATATGAACTACTTGCACAAGCACAAAGAGACTTAACTCCTGAACAAGCAGCAAGCAAATTAAGAAGCTTGAGTGATATTCATTATAAGAATCCAGAAACAAGTTTATCAGAAACAGAACTCGATAAATACAAGTAAATTTTTTACAATTTGTATATAGTATATGTATATATCTTTTTTAGAAAATTAACTTGGTGCAAATAATATAAATAATATAGAACATATACAGGGTGTCTCACGCAAGCTACAACCGCGGAAATACACGTGTCCACATGGATAATTGGAAGCGAAAAGTGAAATAAAAAGTAATAAAATTTGTCCTCGTTAACGAGTTATTAAATAAAATAGATCAGCGAATCAGGAAGCACGGAAGCGGTAGGCGGTGAGCTGCGGCCATGCTAGTCTGAAGATAAGAAGCGATAAATTTCGACGGGCGGAGCGTTCTGGCACGTATACAGGCATGAGAAGGTAGTGGTCAGGAGGAGATTTCTAGGAAAAAGTGTCGACTTTCGCTCGTCCTCTCTCACTCTTTCTCTCTCTACCTTTCTTTCACGACGCTACCTTACGCACAACAAAAATCTAATCTAATCTCTCTCTCTCTCTCTCGCTCCCTCCTACCCTAACACGGCGCTACCTCACGCTGCCTGCACGCGCTGACTCTCTCTCTCTCTCTCTCGCCCTTTCTTTCGTTGACTTTCTCTCTCTCTCTCTTTCTCTCAATCTTTCGTCCACGACGCTTCCTTACGCTATCGCTTCTTGTCTTCAGACTAGCATGGCCGCAGCTCACCGCCTACCGCTTCCGTGCTTCCTGATTCGCTGATCTATTTTATTTAATAACTCGTTAACGAGGACAAATTTTATTACTTTTTATTTCACTTTTCGCTTCCAATTATCCATGTGGACACGTGTATTTCCGCGGTTGTAGCTTGCGTGAGACACCCTGTATATAATATATAATATGTACATATATACATATATGATATTTTATTAAACTGTATAATTAATTAATAAATAGGAAATGTTAAGTCTATTTTATTACTCCAGGCATGAATCCCGCCAATAATGTCTTTTATATCTAATTTATAATCCTTAAATATCTGTCGTAGATGTTGTACTGCTTTTTGTGAATCATTTCCTCTTCTGCACAAGACATATACTAGAAAAAAAAAAAAATATGCAAATGAAACAAATCAGATAATATAAAACTTTTAATGTATTAACATTTAATGTATATTAAGTATTATTTTCATAAGAATTATTTAATATATACCTTTGAATACAGTTTTTCCATTTTCGTTTTCATCTATTTTATTTTTTATTTGCTCAATAGCACCATTATTAGAAATTTCTTTTAATGGAATATTTATAGAGTCTTTTATATGACAAATTTGAAACTCTTCAGGTGAACGCACATCAATTAATAAATGATCTTCTGTCTTAAATGTTGCTATTTGATAATATGTTTCAACTGTAATCCTGTCCTCATTTTTAAGTAAATTTAAATTAGGATTTTTATCATTTGCTTTTGCACCACAAAATTGTTCATAATCAATTAATTTTGTTATGGTTGAATTTTTTCCACATACAGCACATCCTGGATTCTTGGTGCGTAAATTTATATTACGAAATCTTGTTTCAATTCCATCAAATACTAACAAACGACCAGAAAGTATGTCAGGTATGTCAAGAATTATTTTAATAGCTTCTACTGCTTGTAAAACACCAATAGTTCCAACAGCTAAAAAAAAATAGATTGTTAGAAGATAACTTCAAAATATTTTGTTATATGAAATCAATCAATTTATACAATTGCACAACCTGCTCCAAGTACACCACCATCTCCACAATTCGTTACTGTTTCAGGTGGTGGTGGCTTGGGGAAGATACATCTATAACAAGGACCTTTGTAATTAAATACTGATAAATGTCCTTCAAAACGTAATGCTGATCCAGAGATCAAGGGTTTTTTACTTAAAACGCATGCGTCATTTAATAAATAACGGGTTGCTACATTATCTGTTGCATCCAATATAACATCATACTGTTCTATAATTTTTATAGCATTACTACTATCTAACTGAAGTTTATAAGGAGTGACTTTGGTATAGCTATTCAACCTAGAAATATATAAAAATATTAATCTATGCCTTCGAAAAGATAGATTTATCAATTATAATGAAAGTAAGAGTGATGTTTATATACTTATTGAGAAATTCTGCAGCTACTGTTACTTTAGGCAATCCAATACTTTCTTCTGTAAATAACACTTGTCTATGTAAATTACTAATTTCAACATTGTCATAATCAACAAGTCCAATGTGTCCAATACCACTGGATGTTAAGTATAGTGCAGAAGGACAGCCTAACCCACCTACTCCCACAATAAGTACGGAAGATTCCTTAATTTTTTTTTGCCCTAAAATGTCAATAATACTTAATTTCATCTGTTAAAAGAGTGAATATATTTAGAACATTCTGCACCACCTGTTACACCAATTTCTGGCAAAAATATTTGTCGGCTATATCTGCTGATTTCATCGTTGTTTAAACCATACTCGTGTGAAATTTGCTTTGCACGTCTTATATTTGCTAAAGTAGATTCCTTTTCATGTAAAAGTTCACGTAATTTAACAATCTCATTTATCAAATCTTCTTCACGCATGTCCATTTCACAAGCGTAACAAAAAAATTAGTAAATCTATAAAAAATAGAAATTTTCTTTAAATTGACAACATTATTTTAGAGGTTATCTTTGAATGGATTGTGATACAAAGCGCAATGTCTACAATAATGGGAGGACGATAACGGAAATACATATATAAATATAAGGTAATTATGTATTGCCCATACATTTGACTCACGCAAGAAGTAGTGCCATAAAGTCCTTATGTGAAAAAAAAAAACAACAGACCGCCTACAATTGTCATTTCGTATATGCAAAAGCAGAGGGCGTATTGATGTATCAGTGTAGCACAGTGTAGTTTCCTCAATTACGCTACCTCCGAAAAGTTACCCTTTCATTGGAGTAAACTTTAATTTCTCTTTTATGCAATCGTTTGTGCATTCTTTTGTACATCATTGTTCATCAATTGACGATTTATAATAAGTCAAACAATGAAAAGCTAACTTTTCGAAGGTAATTACACTTGAGATAAAAAATAATAGCATAATAAGGAACAAAGATACATTAAACATTTAACTTTCTTTTTACGTAAGGGAAATCTCTAGAATGACACTCCATACCTTTAGATAATTAATGAAAAGATCATTGTTTATACTTAAATTTCAAGCAACAGTTCTCAATTTTTTAATTGTATTACATTTTATATTACCTATCCTCAATAGATATTTTCAAATTACAGATAGACTTATCTACACATAAGTAAGAATATCACATCTATATGTCATTGCGCCACCTGACCTTACAAATAGAGAATTAAACTTGTAGACAATTCTTTTTCTAGATCAGAACAGAGAATCTCGCAGTGATCTTTCTTCTTTTCGGAAGTCCACAGTTGGAGTTAAGTGATTGTAGCGTTCAAAAGTTGTGAGTTTTGATAAATTAATAAATGTGCATTATAAAAAAGGTAATCGGAGTTTACTGGCAACGAAAATATATAAAACAATTCGCGTGATATATTATGTACTTATAGAGACATAAATATTAGAGAAAAAAGTATAACATGAAAAGATGATATACGTAATCATAAGATCTGCGTATTTACTCATTCAGTGACGTGCGCAATAGGCGGCACAATGAGCAAAGGTAGGAAGCTCAGCTGAATTCTACTTGTCTGACAAGTGTGCGCATTGAAGATGCTTATCTTTTGAAAGACCAACGTATATTTTGTCAGAAACGTTCTTTTTTTTCGTTTATCTTCTTCGAGATGGTGGAACCAATTTTTGATTATCAATTTCGCCTAATACTTATTGGCGACAGTACAGTCGGAAAGAGTTCGCTTCTGAAATATTTCACCGATGGGAAGTTTGCAGAGGTACGATGCACTTTTATGCCCGGTCATAACTTTAACAAAAGCGAAGTCATTACTATATATTTCGATACATAGTTTCTCTAGTTTTAAGAATTTTTATATTTCACTTTTATTAATATTTACTGAACATTATACCACGTTGCAACATGTTATGATTTAATCTTAAATGTGTATTATAGTTTTAATATAACATCAAAATATAATCTAGTCTAAGTAAATAGTATAGTTTCAATCAACATCTAAAGGGTTATGGAGCCTTACTAATTGGGAACAGTAACATTAATAATTTAATAAAGAAGTGATTGTTTTGAACATTTGAGCGATTGAAAATTTTAGTTATTGCTCTATACAATTACCACGTATCTATCTATTGTAATATATGTCTATAGTTACAACTAATATATATTCTAATGATTCATCATCTTTGATTTTAGCTCTCAGATCCAACAGTTGGTGTAGACTTTTTTGCACGTTTAATTGAAGTTAAAGATGGTACAAGAATAAAATTACAATTATGGGATACAGCTGGACAAGAAAGATTTAGGTAAATAATCATTATTATGATGAGCATGTTTATAGTCTGATATATGTTCCGTTATTTTATTTTATTTATAAATCTTTCATGAGAGGATACCACAAGAATAATATTATATTTACTTTAGGTCAATAACTAAATCTTACTACAGAAATTCTGTTGGAGCATTACTTGTATATGATGTATGCAACAGAGATAGTTTTGAACATATTCCCCAGTGGATGATGGAAGCACGTAGGCATATTGAACCACATCGTCCTGTATTTGCATTGGTAGGTTGTAAATTGGATTTAGTAACAAATGGTGGACGACGAGAGGTGTCAAAGGAAGAAGCAAGAGCTTTTGCTGATCAACATGGTGTACACCATATAGAAACCAGTGCAAAGACTGGAGTCAATGTTGAAGAGGCATTTCGAACGGTTACTCAGGAAGTTTATAATAGAATACAGACTGGTGAATATAAGGTAGAGGATGGTTGGGATGGTATTAAAACTGGATTTGCTAGACCTGGTGGCTTAGATTTTAATCTAGTCGAAGCAGAGCCAGCAAAGTCTTCATGTTGTTAAATTAAACTCATCTGAGCTCATTGAAAAAAAAATATATATATATTATTATATACTAAAAAATCAGTTGTGTTGAGATTATATTTAAAACTGCTTTAACAATATACATCTGACAAATAACTTCCATTTTATTCACAAAGAAATTTGTTCATTATATGCTACATATTTGCGTTGAATAATAGAAGCAGTGACAAATGTAAATGTTTAGACATTGGAACAGACATTTAACACAACTGATGTCAATCAAAGAATGCAGCAGAAAATTTAATAAAGTAATGAATTATTATTTACATTTCCTGTACTATAAATATATGTAGATTGTTGTATATTAAAATCAATCCAACTGCTCGAGTAAAGTATTCTACAATGTTACAATAGTTCAAAACAGAGAATACATGAAATTTTCACTGCATTCTTTGTTTTAGATAAAAGACTAACAATTATACATATTGAAAATTATGTATAAGTATGACATAGAACCTTTTTGTATATAGTTTGTATAAATGAAGTAACACGAGTGATTAAAAACATATAAAAATTGAGCTAGGATTGTTTTCTATTTCATTTAAAAAGAAATTCATACACTACTTCATGAATCACTTTTGTAATATGTATTCTTATAGCAATGTACAGTGGAATCCGATTATTACAACTCCGTTTATAACGAGCGACTGCATATTGCGTCTTACTTGCACCTTTAAATTTGGATTTTTATACATATATGCCTATATATTTTCATGTCGCTTATAACGTAGTCCGTTTAGTACGATGTAATATCGCTATCCCTTAAACGTCGTTGTAAACGGACCCTACTGTATTAGAAATTTTATGTATGCTATTATATGGATACTGTTATACAAATTTAATCTTCTGTTATATAACGGCTGTGCTCTTTGTTGAAGTTATTTCTTGAGTGAAATAATAAAAAAATGTTACCAAATTACATTTTGGAGAATAGCTTAGATTTATAAAGTATTACATTATTAACGTAGATATATGTTAAAAATATCTATAATATGTGGGACAGGATATAGAAACGTATTCCTTGTACAAAGCGTTAAAGAAGAAACGTAAATTTATATATTTTTGTTTTTTTTTAGTCTTACTAAATGTTTTTAACTTGTAATAACAAATTATGTTCCACAGATGATAAACCAATTAGACTGTAGACTATTATTTCATTATATCAATGAAGTTGACAAATTTTTATAAGAAGACACAAAATTTCTTCTTGCAATAATAAAATTAATTTGTTAAAAACTTGTATATAAAATAATAAGTGACACAATATATTTATACAGCATTATTGTCATGACAGAATAGAGTAATTGGTGTCTGATTATTTACTGGCATAACATGTAAATGTTTTGCATTATTATATAGAATAATGATAAAAAAAAAACAAATACTTGTTTATTATATCGTCTTTTATACATTGTAGCTGAAATTATCAAGGAATGATGTTACATAATTTATTAAAATCAATTTGATACAAATTTACTGCAAAGTACTGTAATATTCATCATTATTTTGTTCAGTTTTAATAATAACATACAAACATATGTCATATTAGAATGTATAACTTTATATGCTAATGTAAATAAAATTTTAATATTATCTTTTTTATCTATACGTTTTACAATATTTCGTACATATTTATTGCATATATATTGCTACAAAATTGTAAACATGACATAATAATTTGGATAATATCATTTGAAAAATATTGTTTACATTATTCTTCTAGATGTTAAAATACCCAATTATTTATTTAGCTACCAAATAACAATTTGATAAACAATATTTGAGATGGTAACTAAAAATTGTAATGCTTATAAAAAATAAACAAAGTTCTAGTACAATTTTGTATTATAAATTGCATAAAACAGATCACCGTAATTCATTTGTTCCAAATTGATAATTACATATTATGACATTTTTAAAAATGTTTCTGCATATTAATTAATAGATATAATTTACAAGTAGTTGTAAAGCATACAAACAATAAGAGTAAGTCAAAAAACTAGTAACAAAATGTACAACTTTATATATTGTCAAAGTTATATGTACCTTTTGCATATATGATATAATGATTTGTTTTGTATAAAATTATTTAATCTTTATTTTATTAATTCCAAATTACCCTTGAAAATCAAATTTACTGATAGACTTTACAAATTAAAAGTAATTTTTTTTAACAAGACTAGCATCAGAATTGACTTAAGATCAACCTCAATACAGATTATATGTAGAATATAATAATTAATATATCAATTTTATAATACATAATTACAAATACATAACAAAAGTGATTCTACTCATATGCGTATGTCTTTTAGAATTAAATACATGTTCAACAACACATTACATATGTGTGTACCATTTATAATTATGCTAAAACGAATACAATAAATAGTTATTACACACAAGAAAATTATATATTTATTAATTTATCTATTTTACAAATACTGTCACATACATTTTTCTGGTTTAAAAAGATTATATTTGAATATAAGTATTTTAATAGTTATCTATTATTTATATAATGCATATGAAGGATAGTATGAAAATTTATGAGCATTAAATATACTTCATGTTTCAATTTGTGTTATTTAAATGTTTATATAATGATGTTAAATCTTCAAATGTAATTGTCAAGATATATCAGCCAGAGTATATTTATGGAAAATACCATTAATAGCAGTATTTTGAATATAATTGTGTTTAATCACTTATGAAACAATTATATGATATTTCATTTATTTTATAATGTATTTTAATTCTTATAATATTGTGTAACTACATTGGTTTATTTTACAATCTGTTTATAAGCCAAGTATCTGTTTTTATGAAACATAAGCAAAATGTTACACAACTTTAATATATAGGATGAATCACGAATCGTGAGCAGCAGAGATTTCTCTGTTATCAGCAGTCAGATCGAAAATGTTTTTCGTCGATTCGTCTGTAAAGAGTACTTTGTCGAAAAATGAAGCTCTTTGTAATACAAAGTTTGTAAATTTTGTCTAGACCCAGATGAAAAAAAAAAGTTATATTCCAATATTTACCGAATTCGTCTTAAAATCTTCTAACAGATAAGCGTAAATAAAAATTATATGTCTATCTGCAAAAAATTCAAGATAATCTTGAATAAACATAAAAAAAAGAATTGACAAAACATTGTTTATAATATATAATCACATTAAAGCTCTCTTAAAACCATGCAAAAGCTGATGAAAACATTTTCGATCAGACTGCTCATAACAGAGTAATTTCTATTGATTATGATTCTTGGTTCATTCTGTATATTAATTAGTACATAAAGTTGTTGAAAGAAAATTAATGTATGCTTATTTAAAATTAGAAGGAAAATATTTCCTATTTCTTCCCCTTCAATAAGCACAAATTTTTGTTGAAAGTTTTTTCAAAATATGAATAGCACAAAAGTGATATTTATTGCATTATTGTTTTCCCATAGAAATTTCTTAAGCTATTCCACTATACAGTAACTTAAACTTTATAATTTAAAAGGTGTTTTATTTACATAACAATTCACTTTGTGATTTATATACATAAAAATAATAAATCTTTTATGTACTTTTTTATATATATGTAAAGAATATTATACTTAAGAAAATTTTGTAATTCCTATAAAATTTGTAATTACCAATTTTCATAAAAAAATTGTCATAGTATGAGGGTAAAATCTTTTTTGACTGCGAAACACTATGGGTGTGTGACTTTTATATCTAATAAATAGGATTCAAACTCTGTATAGGCCTCTGAAAATGGAGTAATGTCATGGATTCTTAATGACTTATCTTAATAAAATAATGAAATGATTAACATAAAAGTGATCGGAAATTGCTTTCAACACTTTACCTACTGGTAGTCTATTTATAGGCTTTTTTAGCACTCATTTTTAAGTAATATAAGAATCAAGACAGTTGATAAAGTGTTAAAATAAGCAACATGTAAGATAAATTAATGTATTTGAATGAACAATAGAATCTTTATAATATTTATATTCATAAGCAATCTTATCTATCCAAAAGCTGTTTATTTTATAAAAATTGCATATTGTAATAATAAACAGCATATGAAATTTTTATCAATTCCTACACTCTTGTGAATTTCTATACATACACATTTTCATTAGCATCTAATAATGCAATAAAGTCTCTATAGAAATTTATAATATTCAATGCCATATGTACAAATAGTATATAAATTTTCATCATAAAACATTAAAAACACCATTTTCTGGTAATATAATCAGTTAATACTGACAATTAAAGGAAAATATCACAAAACATAATACATTATGAAGATATATAATATCTATACTATTCAAGTACTTTACTTATTGACATTCAAGTTATAAAATGTAACAAAAACATAAACTTTTATCTATAATAACAACAATGATATTATAGTAATTAAATATTTAATATAAATTTCAATTGTAGTATCTTATAGCATGTAGTTTTATACTCATGTGCTCTTCTAAAAAATTGAATTTATTGAGTAAAGACTTGCAAAGTGTATGTAATAGTATTACAATAAACATTCACTAAACATTACATAGATTAACAGAACTCTGCTAGCACTACCTATTAGCAGAGTTACTTATATTGAAAAATTTAAATATTTATAAACATAGAGATGATGTAAAACTAATGTGGGCAGTTTTAGAAATTGTGAATATGTAATATGTACAATACTTTGAAATTAATTTGAGTATTAAAAATATTTTAGAAAATAACCATGATAACCTTTCAATGAATATCTTGATATATGTCATATTTTGGAATGTTTAGGTCCCTGTAACTATACATTCTACACTTTACTCTATAAATAATATGCGATCAAATATACTTGACGATGGTAACATTCACTTTCCTGATATACTCATTAATATGCAAAAAAACTTTTCACTGATACAATAGAAAACCAAATTGCAAATATTACTCATATTGTTCTTACTGCTCTAATGATTCACATCCAAATAATACATACTCTTCTCGTGATAGCCAAAATGGATTACCTTCTACATATTCTGGTGGTGTCTTATCTAAAACAATTATGATTTGAATATTTTAATATCAACATGAAATTTATATAAATGATCTAAATGTGAATCAACATTATCATTTAAATTATGACAAAAAAGGTGTGTTGTAAATAATGAAAAGATAATTCATTGTAAGAGAAAAATTTTACACAAAATGCTTACCAGGATGAACAGCTAAAGATACATATGTAGATCCCATTGCAACATTCCAACTGCGAGTACCAGGACAACTTTTTACTTCCAAAATTCCACTGTGTTCAGGTAATAACTCTCGCAAATCTTTAGTAAGCCTTGATTTGAAACCTGACAAATCTGTATTTCCTCCAGTGAGCAAAATGTGTGAGAGACAATCATGCATTATGTCTTCTGATAAACCAGACGTAACGTCCTTTATTACTTCTGGCAACCCGAGACTGATGTACATCATTTCAGGTGCAATGTATAATTCTGAACCTAATGAAACTCTTTGAAACATGGGCTCATTTTGTCCTTCGAATATGAAATGCTATAAAAATGTGTTATTAAACTATATAGTTGTATATATATTATATTTCAAACTGTTTCAATCTTTTTGTAAATATTATTTTGTAATTACCCAAAACTGTTTGTAATCTGCATAGCTTTCAATTCTAAGATTAATATGTTCTAAAGTTTTCTGTGCTCCTCCTCTTTCCTCATTTCTAATATTACAACTCAATCTACATTTTTCTTTTACAGCTAAGGTATCAAGATAAGATATTGGAATTTGATGGTATTCTTTTGGTTGCCAGTGCATAGCTTGTTTCAAATGATAAGCTACATGCCAACCACCTACTGGTAGCAATCTCCAACGCTGAGGTATGACTCTTCCACCAATTACTACAGCAACCGTTGTGCTAAGTGCACCACTATCAACTACAACGCATGTTTCTACATCCAGCATAGCACATGCTGCTAAAGGTTTTGGAACCAAGCATACTCTGTAATTTATATAAATAATAATGTAAATTTGATAGTTTTGAAAAAACAAAAAGTTATATCGCAAAAATAATTACATACCTAGCTACCTTAACTTCTTGAAATAAATAGTGTAGTAGTTGTTTTCTTAATACAGGATGCATAGCCAGTGGCTCACAAAACATTAATACTGTGTTTGGCTTTCTTAATGTTGCAGTTAAATTCATTTGATGAAACAAATGATCAACAAAAGTCCGAAGAACTGAAAATGTCCCATCATTTAATAAAGCTTCTGCAGGACTTACAACATCGACATTTGGTATACCAAGAATTTCCACTGTATCTGTACAATAACCATTTATAAGCTTCTGATAGATTGGATTAGATCTTATAAAAGAGGGATCACTTTGATGTGTAATTAATCTTTTCTTTTCTCTATATAGCTTAACAGGATTACAAAAAACACAAAATGGTCCACTTGGTCTTGGTATGAGAGATTGTGTTTGTCGAAATTGTAATAATCTTAATTTCTGTGCTAATAACTTTCCTTCACTTTTTGGACATGTACTACTACTCGGTATATTTTGTGCAAGTAGCTGTCCCACGTATGCTTTACTATTACATTGTGGAATACCAAACACAGAAAAATGTCTTCGCAAGCGACAATGTGGTGTAATTACCCATGTATATTTATTTCCTATTTCAATTACGACTTTTGCACTTGAACCTTCTACACAATTTCTTTGACATGTATATCCGCTACAATGGTCACACTTTGGAAATGGTATATTTTCACTTAACGATATTACCATGTGTAGTCTATAACACATTGCTTTAAAACTGACACAGAGTAATTGCAATGTCTTTATATCAGGAAATTTAAAATGTATTTTTGATATCAACTGTATCCATTTCATTTTCCTAAAATAAAAGAAGAAAGGAGTACTTTGAATAGCTGTAAAATTGTGTTGTATATATATACATAGATAATAAAAACAAATATTTTTTTATTAAATTTGTAGCAAATACTTGACAAGTATACAAAAATGTTTAGATAAAACTTTCGTGAATATAAAACGACAGTAATATAATATAATAAAAAATTTGAAAATATAATAAAATTATGTAAATAACGAATTAAATAATACATTTTGCTCCAAATACTCTATTATAATAGTGCTTTGTTTGTCAACGTAGTTATTAGATTTTAACACTTTTTGATGTAAACTTAACCTCTAACTCACCACAAATAATCGGTGTCTGATGTTTTTCTTAAGTATTTACAGGTGCTTCCAAACGCAATAATATCAGGTACATTGCAATATAATAAAATTTTTATCCAAATCTCTTCAGGGAAGACAGCGGGATCCATATTCGCTGATAAAAATTATACAAAAAAGTACATCTGACAGTTACCAATATACAATTGCAGACACTCCCCAGAATATCGAATACGTTAGTCAGGTTCAAGGTTACGATAATAGTAGTAAATCGATGTTACCCACGAACGGTATTCAACACTAATGGTATAACCACCGACGAGATACTGCTAAAGACTGCCAGCCTTATGGGACTTCGCGAGCCAGAAAAATTATCCGTTTTCGTGACGCCCTCTAGAATATATTGCGGTTAAAGTAAGAAACATAAACTGAATTTCAGTAAATCTCGTCTGTAACGTGAGTAAATGGTGCAGTATCGTAGGTTTAATAAGTTCTAAAGCAAAATAATATGATTACACGCTTGAAGCGGTTATATAATCGATAATATAAGAGATATTAAATGTGTTTACCGACGGAGCCCAGGCCCACCGGGCCCACTTGCTAGCTCGCTGATTTACACGGGGGCTGGCAGTCTTTAACAGTATCTCGTCGGTGGTATAACCACCGATGTGGTTATAACCACGCTTCAAACGTGTAATCATATTATCACAGACGAGGTATAGGATAGACGTATCATGCAATGTAAATTTTTGTCCCACGGTTTTGGGGCTACGTAGCCCCATTACCATTTTAGTGTCGCATGCGACAATATCGGTTTAGAATGGAAAAAAGGCAACAGCGCTACCGAATCGGTAGGATTTAAAAAGAAAATCGTTTTTCGCGGTAGCTTCATTGCAGATAGTGATCGATTTTTAACAAAAATCGTGATGTATGCATCATGATTTTTGCCAAAATGGTCACCACCGCCGATTTCAATGTTTAATGGCTCATTTTAAAACACCAAGTTTTAACAAAAACTTAGAAATCTGGAAAGATCCATGATAAAACTAACTTGTAATATTCAGCTTTCACCTTCAATCTTTCATAAACAAGTTTCCCAAATATATCTAAAATATCTGTGATCAGTACAAATTTGCTGGGATAAAAAGCCATTACGAAATCATATTCGACTCAATAAACGAAGTTGGTAACATCAATGGATAGAAAAAGATCTGTTGCGATATTATTAAGACATATTAACAATACAATCATAAGAGTACAATAAATGATATCTGTAAATATATGTGACAAAAACGTGCACAATATATTATTAACACATTATCAATTAAAAAATACACATAATGCATAAATGATAAAAAAATCTGCGTTGCAATTATCTTGTAGCACCTGTAATAAATAAATCTGTTGAAATTCCTGAAAATATTAAAATTTTAAGATCAATTACATCTCATAAATAGTCATGCCTTAAATGTAATCATGCCTTATAATTAAACATGCCTTAAAACTGAACATGCCTTAAAACTAAACATGCCTTAAAACTGAACATGCCTTATAATTAAACATGCAAATAAAAATATAACGAAAGAATGTTTAAGTGCAAAGCAGCCATTCGCTAGATATTCTTTGCGATGGGATGTATATTATGTCAGACATGATATACATCACATCGAAAAAAATATCCATTGCCCGGGTCCACCACGGGGAGGTTGCTGCTAGGGACCCACGAGCTACGGGGACTTTACTTTTATATGGAATACTAATTTTAAATAATCATTATGGATGCAATAAAATTGCATCTTTTATAAAATTTAGACAAAAATTAAAAGAAAAAACTAATCGCGTTTAATGCATTCTCGAACAACTTGATCAGAGTTGTAAAAGAGTGCAAGAAAAGCGACTGTAAACTCTAACCGCGTAATCTACCTGCCCGCGGGAGAACAGAATCTTTCTACCTTTCGTTAATCGAAGCGTAGAAAGATTTCTTTCCTCCTGAATAAAAACAAGCTGCAACACGTGTGAGCTGCAACAAGCAAAAATTTATTATATTAACATAAATACGACAGATATAACAGAGGAACATATCTGAAAAATGTTTGATGTACAAAGTAGTATTATATAGAATCTGTAATAAATAAATCTGTTAAAATTCCTGAAAGAATAAAAGTTTTGGAATCAATCACATCTTATAAATAGCCATATTTTAAGTGCAATCATGTCTTATAATTAAACATGCCTTATAATTTAATATGCCTTATAATTAAAACATGCATTATAATGAAAACATGTAACTCCTGTAATAAATAAATTGGTTAAAATTCCTGAAAATATAAAAATTTTAGGATCAGTTACATCTTATAAATAGTCATGCCTTAGGTGTAATCATGCCTTATAATTAAAACATGCCTTAGAGGTAATCATGCCTTATAATTAATCATGCCTTATAATTAAAACATGTATTATAATTAAAATATGTAACTCCTGTAATAAATAAATTGGTTAAAATTCCTGAAAATATAAAAATTTTAGGATCAATCATCTTATAAATAGTCATGCCTTAGGTGTAATCATGCCTTATAATTAAAACATGCCTTAGAAGTAATCATACCTTATAATTAATCATGCCTTATAATTTAACATGCCTTATAATTAATCATGCCTTATAATTTAACATGCCTTATAATTAAATATGCCTTATAATTAAACATGCATTATAATTAAAGATACCTTTAAGGTAAATATACGTGATAACTGATCGTTCGGTCCTACTTTCAGAAATATCACCACTATAAAATTCTTTTTGAAAAGATATCTGAAAGATTCCTGAAACAAATGATAATTTGAGAAGATACCTTTTAATCAAACATACATGAAGACTGGTCGTGGATTCGGTCCTACTTCCAAAAAAACCATCATTACAAAATTCTTCTTGAAAAGACATCTGAAAGATATCTGAAACAAATGATAACTTGAGAAGATGTCTTGTAATTAAACATGTAAGATACCTGATCGTGGATTCGGTCCTACTTCCAGAAATATGACCACTATAAAATACTTCTTGAAAAGATATCTGAAAGATACCTAAAACAAATGATAATTTGAGAAAATGCCTTCCTAATCGTGGATTCGGTCCTACTTCCATAAATACAACCACTAAAAAATTCTTTTTGAAAAGATACCTGAAACCAATTTTGGAAAATGATTAATGATATAATATTTAAATAATTAAATTGATCGTCATTGGAAGTAAGTAGCCTCTGATGTGAAATATCGACATCAAAATATTCTGCATAAAATTTTCTTAATAAATTTACCGCGTCCAACGTCATATTACAAGATGCATAAACAATTTTACATATTATTGTGACCATAACTCTATCGAGAACAGATCTATGCTTTATAAAAAAACATCAATCTCAAAGTTAGAAAATGTTGAAATTTTAATTTGAGGTACGCAATTAAATTTAGTTATTATCTTTGACAAGATGTAAAAATATGATGTATAAAATTCTTATTGTACGTATTCGTAATTTCAAAGCATGCTGTTTTTAAAGTGCATATAAAATCATAAATTTGCACTTTGCATAGAAATAAAATTGTATTAATTTAATGAGCAAGTTTATATATTAATATCATTTATCTTAATGAACGCTTGGTTAATGAAAAAAAAAAAAAAAAAATAGCAGCCAACAAAGGGCGCTTATGTAAAACGCGAGCTGCCACCAAAGGGCGCTAAATAGTGCATTTATTCGTAATATACTGTATCATATTCTCCATGTGAAATTATTTTATACGTTTCGTGACTCTAATTAATGACTTTACTTTTTATTTTTATTTAAAATAACGCAATTCTTCTATTATATTGAAATGAATTTACTTTAAATTGACAAAAAGAAATAATAAACTCTTTTGACTTTAATTGAATAAAAACTATTTTCATATTCGAAATAGAAATGAATGAAACTTTAATTTATATTAATTAGTTAAATATTATTTCGCGACCGCGTTGCAAAATGGAGAATATGATGTGGAAAAAAGAAGTTACTAAAACTACTACTACAATTGAGTGACTACGTGGTACGAAAAGATGACAATTCATATTCAAAGTTCTGCATGCTCAGAACTTTGAAATATGAATTATCATCGGTAGTTGCCCTCTTGAGCCACATTATGTGGGGGCCTCTTCGGCATTTTGCCTCTTCTTTGCTTCGTGCCCTACTGCATGGGGCATTCCCTATTCCCGACGCAGGAAGATATACTTATTAAAAAATATCCATCGTTCTAAACGTGTGTTAACAGAGTTTAGCATATTAAAATGTTCAATGACTTAGAATCAGAGTCGTCCCTACAACAGCAATTAGAAAAACCCTACAACAACCCTAAAAAACCTGAAACGAAAAAAAAAGTCTTTACGTAGAAAATGCAACAGCTTTTTGATCGAGAAAACCTCTTCGCCGAAAAGCTGAGTTTTCTACGCAAAGTTTCGAATCCGAATCACTGCCACGACCATTATAATATTCTAAACTCTGTATCACACATCATTTAAAACGACTTAAGGATATTTCCCAACATGCATTCTTACTGCGTTAAATCACTTCTTGCATTCTGTGATTTCTTTAATTTTGCTTTTATTATAATTATGAATTGTAAATATTACTTGAAAAATAACTTGAAAAATTACTTGAATAATAACTTGAAAAATAAATTGAAAGATAAAAGTAACGTGAATGTAACTTTAAAATGATTTTAAATAACGAAATCTATCCTAGCCCGTGGACGACCAGCGGAGTCATAGACTCCGCCAATCGTGCACATTTACACGAGCACATTTAATCGAATGCCCCAGCAGATTATTCTTCGATGAACCTGCTTACAAACTAAAATTAATACTTCGCACTTTGAAATTGAAATTATCGGATAGAAGAAATAAAATAAGTGTGATACTTTTAGTTTACAACACTTAAATTCTCAATTAATTTGATACATTTGAAAAATCGCGAATGTGCAAAGTATTAATACAGCTTAAGAAACTAAGTATCGAACGATTCAAAAGTTTTGCCACTTAAATACGTCTCTACTTCGGGAGAAGTAGAGATACTCTTTCTTTCTCTAATAATTGCAAAATACTTATGAATGTTCGATACAGTATAAAATGGTACAGAATCGTCACAAAATAAATTTAATATAGACATAATTGAGAAAAATGATTTGCGACGATTCTGCTAATACCCGGAGGCGGGACTTTCCACTCCTGAGTGGAAATCACACCCTGCGCCTTACCCGGCCCTACCTACTTAAAAACTAATTCACACACATACCAGAAACTCTACGTTATTTATATTATAGCCTGCCTAGAACCTATATTTAAAATGATTAGTAAAAAAAGCAAAACTCATTCACACCAACACACTCACTCCACGATTCTCTCACATACCGCCAGGGTGCAAAAAACCTACTCTAGGGAGGATACCCCGGGGTACCTCCGTCACCCTAGCTCAAACATTCTTTCTCAATCACAACACTAATGCGTACCTTTTTGCTGAAATCGACTGTCAAGTCTAGTGACCATTGCGTAATATATCAATTTAATTATTATCAAATACGACGCGAACAAAAAATATTTCAATCAAAAATTAAGTATTTTCCAGAAAATACTCGTATGTATTAGTAGATGATCATACTAATAGCATACGAGTATATTCTAATTATACATTTTTATATGTGTGACTCTATAATGACTCGACTTATACGCATTTAAGGATGCAGAACTGCACTTCGGTGTGCAGTTTTATTTTTCGCGTAACACCGACGCACATTCCACCACTACCACGCACACAAGGTGGAAAGTACGTCGTGCACGATACACTAGCCATTGACAGTCGCCACAAAAAATGCAAGAAAACCGTGCTAACTGATCTTTACTCATGCATGTAACACCTGGGCACGTGCATAAGTAAAGATACAAGAGATAGCACGGGGGGGAAAGAAATAGTAAGTATTAGTTTGATTAGAAGCTGAAAATCCTGATCTAAAAGAATATTAGCTTAAAACTAGGGCCTACGGACTGTGACTCTACAAGTCTCTTTCTCATTTTTCAAAAAAAGACTCTACTCGACTTAATTTTTCTGCAAAGCAAGGACTCGACTGAGACTTTTCCTTTTAATGCAATGACTCGACTTTTATATAGAAAGATTTTAAATTTTAATGTATATATTATTCAGCAAAACCCTCGGACGATCCCATCTTACAAGTGACTCCTTTAATCACGTAATTAAATCATGATATTGTGTCACTTGTAATCCGGTTTCTATCCGTCGCGAATTGTCTTCTTGTTTTTTATTAGTAATGCCGTAATAACCGACCTGTTATACCGTTATGGAGTAATAATTCTAATTGCGTTTATCACATTTGCATGAATTTAGAAAAAGATACGCGAAATCTACGTGTTAGAGTTTCATATAAACTCAGTACTTGCGAACGCACCGATAGCAGTGTGGCCATCCGAGAGTAAGGATCCGAATAATCGCTCAATTTGATAATCGAGTAAAGATATTGGGAAATAAATGAGAAAAGAAAGTTGTTAGTTTATGAATGAAGTTAATGAGAATCTAAGCTAGGGTGAGGGTGAACTGGCTCATTGCGCAATGCGGAACTCCGTACATCTTTTATATATGTTGAAACGTTAACTTCTGATTTTTGTTCCGTTGGTCAATGTACACCATCTACTCGATTATCAAACAATGAGCGAAAATTAGTATTCCAGACTAACGTTTCCGAGGCACTGGGTCTCAAGGATTTGTTCCAACTCATAGAGCTGAACCCCTAACTATCTTTTTTTTCATATTTTATACAAACGATCATATACTATAATACATACTCCATATCGGTATAACGGGAGGTACTAAAGATTACAGTAGTACAGTCTCAAATTTATTAATACGATGCAAAGCATGTTCGATATATTACATGCTGTTTTGGCGAATTCGGATAATTAATATCCGAATTCTACGCTAATTTCGAACGGGATAAAGTGAATTAAAGAGTGAATAAAGTGAATCAAGTGAATTGCATACAAGCCTTGTAGATTTTTAGTCAAAATAATCAAGATTTCTGTATATTAAAAATGTTCTAAATGAATTTAAAATGAATTTACAATATAAAGGATAGGATGGATCATGGATGGAAGATAGAGGGAAAAGCTACCACATAAGGGCCATTTGGTTAAAAAACCGACCCGTGGTAAATGCTGTGTTGAAACGTAAGCTATCATATGAATTATACGATTATAAGGAACGACCCGTAGCAGTCTTGTGTTTGTTAGTAAGATACCACATAAGAGCCATTTATATGCTCGTGGTAATGCTGTGTTTGTTAGTAAGTTACCACATAAAGGCCTAAAAAAAAACCGGCCGTGGTAATTCTGTGTTTTTTAATAAGCTACCACATGTGAATCGTACGTTTACAAGACAACGACCCGGTGGCAATGCTCCGACTGTTACATTTTACCACATAAGAGCCGTTAAGCTCGTGGTACGTGCTGTGTTTCTAAGACTAGCTTAGTATCTACTACCACATAAGAGCCGTTAGGCCGTGGTAAGGCTGTGTTTGTTAGTTAAAAGCGACCACATAAGAGCCGTTTAAGAGCTCGTGGTCATGCTGTGTTGAGAGTCCACCGGGTCATTTTCGGCATTTATGTGTCTGTAAACGATGACTCGTGGTAGCCTTGGGTAATGTGTTAGTTAGTTACCACATAAGAGCCGTGGTGAGCTCGTGGTGATGCTGTGTTTCGACTACATACGGGCCGTTCGATTTATAAACGATAATTCGCGAAAGCTACGTGATAAATGAGGGTAGTGTAGTGTAATGTGTTAGTGAGCTACCACATAAGAGTCATTTGGTTAAAAAACCGACTCGTGGTAGCTGTGTGTATTGTGTTAGGTAAAGGTATATTGGTATGAAGGTATATAGGTATGAAGGTATATAGGTATGAAGGTATATAGGTATGAAGTTATATAGGTATGAAGGTATATAGAAGTAGATAAAAACCCCAATCCCAAGATATTAATTTATATTCACTTTATAAATATAATGAAATCTTGATTAATTTTAAATAAAAATCTACAGGCTTGATGCACGCGAATAAAACAAGAAGACCCTATCCTAATATAATAATAATATATTCATACAGGAAGAAAAGAAAATGTACCACTCACGAATAATTCCTCGAAAGGATTTATTCGTGGTCACTCAATTGTAAAAAAAATCTACGTAAGAATACAACCGCTCACCCGTGCCGATTCGGACTTTTCATCCTCGACATGGTTGGGTGCCGGAGGAACTTTAAAAATTTTACTCACCATCTGTAACAAAAAATGGAACAAGCACATAAATTATCTGTTTATAATATTGAAAAATGGTTAAAATAATTCACTTGAATCTTTTAATTTAATAAATGGAAAGACACGACTACTTACATTAAACGATGTAAATCCGTGCGGCGGGGTAGTAGGTCGAACATCTGCTTGATAAGGTGGGTCCTTCATTGATTATCCATCTGTAACAAAAAATGGAACAAGCACATAAGTTATCTGTTTATAATATTAGAAAATTGTTAAAATATTTCATTTGAATCTTTTAATTTAATAAATGGAAAGACACGACTACTTACATTAAACGTTTTAAATCCAAGGCATCGTGGGTAGTAAGTCCAGCATCGGGATGGTTTGGTGGTTCTATCATTTACTGAGCTTCCAGCCTCCTGGGTATGCCTCGCGTGTAATTTTAATAATGACTCTACTTACGCGACGAACAAAATTATTTTTGACAAGAAATCGATTTTCTTGTGTAGTGAAGCTAACGCGACCGAAATAATTTAATACGGCGAACAACACTGACTCTAATTTTTGCACGAGACCGAACCGAATGCACGCGACGAGCCGAACGCGCGCGACCGAGGCGGCTCGAACGAATTACGGACTCGAGGACCGAATTACAAGTGATCGAATCGGACGCGCGCGACCGAACCGATCCGACCGAATTGCGAAAAGGTAGGAAGGGTAAGGAAAATAAAACACGTACACATTTTTTTTAATTATCTTTTTGTTTTAACCAAGCGTTCATTAAGATAAGTTAGTTAAGTTATATGAATTTAATAAAAATGATATGAAATTATGAGCAGGATGCTTTAAAATTAGGAATATGTACCACGATTGCCATATAAATTTATTGTGAATGAAATGAATTAAAGGATTCAACTGCGTACCTCGAAACTCTATCTCTAAATAATATTTTTATTAAAATGCAAATTGTTTTTAAAATTGAAAACTATTGAATTGAAGTATAGATTTAATCGCGATAGAGGAATGGTCACGTTAATATACTATTGTTTAAATACCTATATAAGAAATATAGGTACAGCATACTTGTAAGATGAGGGAAGAAACGGTGAAATGAATAAAGGAATAAATGAATGAAAGGAATGAATTTTAAAAAGAAGATCAAAGGCTAATTACTTTCGATAACGCGTTAGTGCAAGGCAGCCAATTCGCTAGATATTATTTGCAATGGAATGCATATTATGTTAGACATGATATGCATTACATAGAAAATAATATCCATTGCCCGGGTCCACCACGTGGAGGTTGCTGCTGGGGACCCATCTCAGATAATTTTAGAAGTTAAATTATATTAGAATTATGTACTATTGTAAAATAATATATTATACATTGTGTAATAATAATATACAATAATACATTTAATGTATTATACTGTAAAATTTATAGCGTTATTTAGAAGCAATGATTTAGACGATAAATTAGAATTTATAATAACGGAGATGTGAACGTTATGAAAGACTACGACGGAATGAGCTTCTGCCCTCACGCAAGGTTGAACGCGCTCGATCTTTATTTACTCGCGCTTATTTCTCTTAACGTCTTTGTAATATTCTTTCAATAATTAAACGTTTAAGAATTCACGTTGAAGAATTTATCGACTTAGTAATATTAATTAAATGTATTATATAATAATAAAATTTATAATGTTATTTAGAAGCAATGATTTAGACGAAGAATTAGAGTTTATAATAACGGAGATGTGATCGCTATGAAAGACTACGACAGAATGAGCTTCTGCCGCTTGTTGACCCTTGCGCAAGGTTGATCGCGTTCGATCTTTATTTACTCGCGCTTATTTCATTTTACGTCTTTGTAATATTCTTTCAATAATTAAACGTTTAAGAATTCACGTTGATGAATTTATCGACTTAATAATATTAATAAAATGTATTATATAATAATAAAATTTATAATGTTATTTAGAAGCAATGATTTAGACGAAGAATTAGAGTTTATAATAACGGAGATGTGATCGCTATGAAAGACTACGACGGAATGAGCTTCTGCCGCTTGTTGACCCTTGCGCAAGGTTGATCGCGTTCGATCTTTATTTACTCGCGCTTATTTCATTTTACGTCTTTGTAATATTCTTTCAATAATTAAACGTTTAAGAATTCACGTTGATGAATTTATCGACTTAATAATATTAATAAAATGTATTATATAATAATAAAATTTATAATGTTATTTAGAAGCAATGATTTAGACGAAGAATTAGAGTTTATAATAACGGAGATGTGATCGCTATGAAAGACTACGACGGAATGAGCTTCTGCCGCTTGTTGACCCTTGCGCAAGGTTGATCGCGTTCGATCTTTATTTACTCGCGCTTATTTCATTTTACGTCTTTGTAATATTCTTTCAATAATTAAACGTTTAAGAATTCACGTTGATGAATTTATCGACTTAATAATATTAATAAAATGTATTATATAATAATAAAATTTATAATGTTATTTAGAAGCAATGATTTAAACGATGAATTCGAATTTATAATAATGGAGATGTGTACGCTATGAAAGACTACGACGGAATGAGCGTCTACCGCTCTATGACCCCCGCGCAAGGTTGAACGCGCTCGATCTTTATTTACTCGCGCTTATTTCATTTTACGTCTTTGTAATATTCTTAAAATAATTAAACGTTTAAGAATTCACGTTGAAGAATTTATCGATTTAGTAATATTAATAAAATGTATTATATAATAATAAAATGTATAGAATTATTTATAAGCAATGATTTAGACGATGAATTAGAATTTATAATAACGGAGATGTGAACGGTATGAAAGACTACGACGGAATGAGCTTCTGCCGCTTGTTGACCCTTGCGCAAGGTTGATCGCGTTCGATCTTATTTACTCGCGCTTATTTCATTTTACGTCTTTGTAATATTCTTAAAATAATTAAACGTTTAAGAATTCACGTTGATGAATTTATCGACTTAATAATATTAATAAAATGTATTATATAATAATAAAATTTATAATGTTATTTAGAAGCAATGATTTAAACGATGAATTAGAATTTATAATAGGGGAGACCGGGGCTAGTTGTCCCAATTTTAGGTTTTTTGTTTCTACAAATTTCTGTAGCTTATATTTTCGAATTTTTTGGGGATCATCATAAACTTCAACTTCTTAGCAATACATAGAAATCTTTCCGCTTGCATTGAGAAGTTTTTAACACGTTTTTTTTTCAATTTCAAGCAAACGAGTCTTTTGGGACAACTTGCCCCGCTGCGGGGTAAGTTGTCTCACGCCACGGGGCAAGTTTTCCAAGGTTTCCAAGGAAAAATCCTGATGTATGCATCATGATTTTTGCGAAAATGGACACCACCGCCGATTTCAATGTTTAATGGCTCATTTTAAAGAAGAAAGCATGTAGAATACTGTCCCGTTGTCCGTTTTCCGATATCGTTAAGCAATGATGAGAAATTAATATTTTAAGTGTCGGAGTATGGGTCGTTTTCGAGCTTAAAACTGCTGTATCTTTCGAACCAGCCATTCTATCGAAACGCGACTTGCATATTCGTAAAGAAGAGACTTTCCCCTTTCGAACGAGTATTTGATCGGGCAAATTCGAGATACTTCGATTTTTGACAAAAATCCTGATGTATGCATCATGATTTAGAAAGAAGAAAGCATGCAGAATACTGTCCCGTTGTCCGTTTTTCGATATCGTTACGCAATGATGAGAAATTAATATTTTAAGTGTCGAAGTATGGATTATTTTCAAGGGGGGATGAGATTCTCGTCCTTTATCGCAACAGATCTATTGATGTTACCAACTTCGATTATTGGGTCGAATATGATTCCTAAATTCACCGCTCCATATGGTAGAGGGCGTAAATAAACGTCTGTTGTTTTGCATGATCGGTATTTCAGTACATGGGACACGAAGTCCCATAAGATGATAGGTCTATCCTTATACCTCGTCTGTGGCAGTATCTCGTCGGTATTTGCACTTTAAAGGCCTAAGCTATTTTATTAGTAGCGACAGATTATAGTTCGCGACAGATTTTTTTCTAGGTATATATTGATATTACCGACTTCAATTATTCGGTTGAATATGGTTCCTAAGCTCACCGGTCCATATCGTAGAGGGCATAAGAAAACGTATGTTTTTTCGTACGATCGGTATTTCAGTACATAGGACACGAAACCCCATAGGATGACAGATCTATTCTTATACCTCGTATGTTATTATACTTTATTTACCCATTTATAGTGATTTTCATCGAGATGAAGTTCTTTTTATTTTTGATACACCAGGTATAATATATTGTACATGAGCAAAGATTTTTAATTATATTATTTCAAATAATTAAGTACTTTCGCTTGAATCTTTATTGTATTTTAATGTTTTATTGATCCTCTTGGGATTACAATATCTTATACTAATTAATAATATAACGATAGATCTAAATAAATACATAGGTGAACATACCAATATACAAATTAACAGTAGAAATGAATAATGATAATAAATGAAAAACATATGTTTAATCACCGTATCAAAATACCTGTGATGTATTATTTATAGAATTTAAGATACAAATGCTTCAATATATGGATTTTTATGAGACAAAATTTTTGTTTTATATTCCAGGATCTTATTTTTTAGTTCTGTATTTGATAAAGATGCAGTACCCAGTGCTTGACATTTAATGAGAAACTCAGTTATTAATTTATCAGCTTCCTGCAATGTAATTATATGAAATATAAATAAGACTAATGAATATAGATTAAGTAATTAATTAAATTAATAAAATAGATTAATATCAAACTATAGTTTTCAGACCTTTATAATCTTTCGTTTTTTATCTGGGCAATCAGATCCTTCAAAAACGATTCCTTGATAACCCTCTAATTCTTCTTGTTTCTTTTTAGCAAACTGTAAAAACATTAATAGTTGTATTGGTGTAACTTATTTTTCATATAAGCTCTATTATTGCCAATTACCTCTATTACATTTTGTGGAAAGTTAGCCATTTTAGCTACATGAATACCAAAACTTTGATCACAAATACCAGGCTTTACTTTATAAAGTAAAGTAAGTTTATCATCTTGTACAAGAGCTGTTACATGCAGATTTTTAACTGTAGGAATGTTTTCCGAAAGTCTTGTAATTTCATGAAAATGTGTTGCGAATAAACAATAAGATTTGATTTCTGTTGCTAAATTCCTAAAATATTGATATATATATTAAGATTAATGAAATAATTTATTATAAGCAGTATGTATCATATTAGATTAAAATATGCATACTCCGCTATGGACCAAGCAATACCACATCCTTCATATGTTGATGTACCTCTTCCAAGTTCATCAATGATGACAAGTGAATTAGATGTTGCAGTCTGTAAATAATGTAAGAAAATAATTAAAAAGTAAGAAAATAGTAAATTGCCATATACATTCTTGTTGTGAAATAACTTTAATTAAACATACCCTTATAATGGAACTTGTTTCTATCATTTCCATCATAAAAGTCGAAAGTCCTTTTAATTGTGAATCATTAGCACCAATTCTTGCTAGTATAGAATCAAGTAAAGATATTGTTGCTTTATCGCAAGGAACAAAACTTCCAATGTGAGCCATCAATGCAGTTACACCAGCAGAACGTATATATGTACTTTTTCCACCCATATTTGGACCAGTTATAATGTAACAATTAACCTCATCTGAAATTGTTAGAAATTAATATAAATTAAATTAATGCTAAAAAGTCCAACACCTTACTGCTTAATTATACTTACCTCTTTTAAAGTATACATCATTAGCGATATAATCGACACCTTGTATTTCCAAACAAGGATGTCTTACTTGAACGAGATTAAGTTCACCGCGCTCACTAGGAAGCATTTCCGGGCGTACATATGTTTTATGTGCGTTTGCTGCAGCTAAGGCAAATGCCACAAGTACATCAAGGCATGCAATAACATCTCCAATACTTTTTATTGGACTGCAATATCCAGCTACATAAATTCATCATAATAATGTATATAAGTAATGCTCAAAGCATTTTTGTTTATAATGTGTATATGTCTATTAATTATACGAAAATATTTTCGTCAATCTCTACAATGTTTAGTTATATACAAACCTGCTATTTCAATAATTTCTGTAACAACAGTTTTTTGTTGGGTTGTATATTTCTGCCTAGCAGCAATAAATTCATCATTCAACTCATTTAATTTATTATTTCTGAATCTCACACCACTTTTATTAGAGTCTAAAATAGTATAATGTTTTTTATTTCTTAAGATTTTTTCGTCTTTTAATGTTACTCGTAAGTAATATCCAAATTGTTGATTAGTTTCCAATTTCAATGATTTCCCTGCTTCCATACCCAAATCATCAGCTGCTTTAGCTAATTGAGGTTGCAGTTTTTGTTCAATTTCATTCATATATTCTTGGAGTTCTATGAAGAACAAACAAATTATAAATCTTTATACACAATGCACAATTACATAGAAAAATATGGCAGTCAATTTTCATTTCTTCATATAAAATATTAACATGATAGATAGTAATATATGATTATTTACTGCTTAGGTGATTTTAACCTTTCAATTCATCGTCAAAATCAGGGCGTACTAAGAAATCTCCTTTTTCAGCTGCATCCAAATCAATAGTTTGTTCAATCATCTGCTGAAATTTATCCATATCTACAACAAGTTCTTTCAATGGATCTATAATGATTGTTTTTAATGCTATTGTATCAGAAGCTTCCAAAAGCTGTTCTATCAGTCTTGGCAAATGAGACACACTCACATAAATTCTACAAATATAATAAAATATAATAATACGTTATTTATGTATTCGTTTAAACAAATTATATAATTGTAACATCATTGAATTTATTCAAGCACATACTTGTAACAGTCTTGAAGAAGAGCTTTTTTTCTGCATAATTTTTTAGCTAATTGCTGTAAATCTGGTATACGTCTTAGATGATCTTCACTAAGGGCTGATCTCAATTCATTGTTTTTAACTAATACTTCTACAATATCATGTCTTTCTTTTATAAGTGCCAAATCTTTAAGAGGCTGCCTAATCCACTGTGCAATTAATCTATGACCTTGTGGAGTTCTACATTTATCCAATAAAGTCAAGATACTTGTAGGTGCATGTGGATTTAAATTAGAAGGCAAGTCTAAACGAGGTTCAATATTAAGAGCATTAATAGCTGCTGTATCCAATTGTAAATAGCATGACTGTTTTATTTGTTCTATGCTGAATTGATGCATATTTCCCTCATCTGATGTTAACTGAAATTTAATAAAATATGTTGTACTCTGAATAAATTTTATAGCTTGTTTATTTACACTTACATCCAAATATTTAATTAATGCAGATATAGCTGACATAGCCAGTTCTAAATTAATTTCTGGTAAGGATTGAACATTTTGTTGTTGACCTTTTTTAAACTTGATTAACATATTCAAGTCTTGTATAACTGAATCATTAGAGAACTCATTCTTCTTTCTTAAAGTTACTAAAACATTGCTTCTTGTCATTATCTACAAAATGTATGGTAAGAATAATTAGAAAAATAAATATAAACCTTATTACACTTTTGAATTTGTGTAATATTTATGTGTTTAATATTTTGTAATTAACTGACCTGTTTAAGATTATTAAAGATATAACCACCTTCTCCTTGGATTAATAAACATTCTTTTGGATTTAATGTAACAAGGAGTGATTCCAGATTGGAGAAAAGCTCACTGTCTTGAAATTCACAAACTGAGAATAAATTGGCTACAGTATCAAGACAGCTTATACCTACAATCTGTAAAGTATCATGAATCAAACAATTTTATATAAATTGATATAAAACACATTAATAATTTAATTATATCCTATAATAAATACAAACTGTCTTGCATACATTTATTATTATTTATTATAAAAACTTACTGGAGATTTTCCTTTTATTTCCAGTTTAACAGCTATCACTGATACTCCAAGTGCAATATCATTGTTAGCAAATAAAATATCTTCAAATTGTGACAGATTTCCAGGCGATCCTTTATATTCTAATACCCAATTTTGGTTTTTTGCTGAGCCTTGGTTAATATAAACTTCCACTCTATATTGTTTTACTAATAATAAATCTCGTATAAAGACTTCAAAATGACTTTTATTTAGTATAACACCTTCAGTTTTATGAGGTTCTATAACAAGCAAATAAAATCCATAATTAATGATAATTTTTTGTATCATCAAAATACAATTTCCATATTAACTTACCAGCTCCAAGTATTTTACAAACAGATGTTGTCTTAAAAATCTCCTTAGCAGCAAACAAAGCATCATTTCCATGAAGTGTATAATAATCTCCTCTATTGAAAAATCTTATAGTGGAACTTGATTTCTATATTGAATAAATGAATATTTGTTATTTAACAGAGGTCACTTATTTGTTTCAGAATATATCATACATACTTTGGAAATAATATAAATTGAATTCGTATATGTATATATGATTTACATACCTGGGTACTATAAACAATTGATAACTACAGCCTTCACCTAAATAAGGGGCACACTCATAGTGATAAAAAAACAATTACTACTACATTTGTGCATTCATTTTAAATATTTGTGATGTATGTAATTATTAAATAGACGTGCAATATTAAACTATTATACCTAATGAATGCTAATATTTTGGTATAAATTTGATATCAAGTAAATGAAAATCTATTTTTATTTATTTTTCTTTTTTATATATTAATGAAAAATATTTACCTGTACGTGTATACAGAAAAGTCTGAAATTAATATACATTAACATTTCAAAAAATTACTACAACCACTTTTCTGGAAAGATATAAAATCTTGTTTAAAATTTATAGGTCAATGCTTATCAGAAGGTCAGATTATTAAATGGTCACAAATGTAATGCATGAATTCAAGAAATGTATAAAAATACTTTATATAAGCTAAGAAATTAAAATTACAGAATTTTGATAGAAAATATATTTTGAAGTATATAAAGCATGCCACAACTTGCAAATGACATAAACTTTACATATTTAAACATTATTTAATAATTATTATTTAATTATTTAATAATATTTAAATATTATATTAATATAAATAAATATATACATAAATGAGCAGTACATTAATTTATGATATATTTAATTATAAATTTATATAATTTTATATTGGTCCATGTAACCCTTAGGGGAATCATTACATATATACATACATACGTACATACATACATACCAATATGATATTATTTTTGTCATTAGTATTCTCACTATTGTAATTGTTAGAATAATATATGTCTAGCAAATGATGATAAAATCCAGAAAATCCATTGACGCCTGTGTAATGAGATCATCATGAAGTATTATTGCGATAAAAGGTCATAGTTCATATTCCAGGAAGACAAATAATTCGTATAATAAGTAGGTTACCAAATAAATGGGACAATATGTTATGCTTAATTGAATTTGACGTATGAGTATCTGATAGATTGAAACTTATATAGAAATTATTATGTCATAATATTGAAAGATTATATACCTCAGTTTTGTTTTGTATTTAATGTAAAAAGGATGTATATAACGGTAACCTTGGAAGGTTATTTGGTATTCTAAATGCTAATAAATTGAAAGAACATAGTAAAAATGTTATGGATAAAGTATGACTTAAGCTATGACACATCACACCATATATGGAAATACTTTACATGAAAGTCAGTATTACATTATCCTGTTTACATTGTTACATAAATCAGATGATATATTGTTAGAAATCTTAGAAAATAAGTGAAAAAACTTGTACTAGAATAATTCGATATTTAAAACTATTGTATAACTCAACTTTTTTGTAAAAGTTTTTAACAAAGGACTACTCATATGACTACACAAATATATTTTTAAAGATCTGAACTTATCACATAAATGATAAAGTAGAGTCCTTACACAAATAATATCAGTATATACATCATATGAAATGTACACACTTTTTCCATGAATTACCAATAATAAGTGGGGGATATGGAGTAAAGTGAACAAATAAGATAGAAATTCAGAGTTCTGATACGAAGAAGGGGAAGCAGGCATAAATGGTATTGCTGCAATCTACTTCTGCTATATGTGATCCTTCAATATTAGTGAGAACATCTTCAGATTAGTCAGTGAGTGAAGAAGAGTGTCTGGATCTTATATTATAAGGTAATAAGAACTTATTTTTCAATATTGTGACATTTTATTGTATATGAAACATTTTTAAGAAATAACAAATTAAGGAAGCTTTAATAAACTATGTATGTTTAAAAAACGAATATTATAAATCTGTAATTATAATTCTTATACATATATAATACAGAAATTTATAAAATACGTGTCACATATGTATATTTTACTTAATCTTTAGGCAAAGTGTTTTGCAAAGATCCAATAAAAATTGATTTTCAAAATTATGGCAAATACTTTATGATATCTACATGTTAAAATCTTTTAAAGAACTTATTATTACTTATTTGTAATTATTTAAAGAGACTTTATTTATTTAATAATATTATTACATATAAGGTATTATCAAATTTAATGAAATGTTGCTTTTCTTATTTTATTTCAGAAACCAGTCTAAAAATGATAGGGAAAAGGATAATTATTTTATCCATTTTAATTACACAATCATTATCTGCACCTCATCGTTGTATAGAAAGCTGCACTACATACCATAAAGTTAATCTTAATGAGCATGCAAATTTAGTACAACCAAACTCAAATGCAAAGAATATAAATTATTTAAATCTCAACTATGATAGACCGGGCAATTGGACTGAACAAAATGAATATAGAACAGACGGTGGTCTTGGTAAAGTTTATGAAGAGCAAGGACAATATGTTGATGGTTCTAGTCATGTAAGATATTTTAAGAAAAATTATACTTCTTCATATAGTACGATTCATGCAAGTAATCCAGACTTACCAGAACAAGAGCAATTAAGTAATCAGGCTACACATGATTCTATGCAAACTACTAATGGTCAAAGACTGTATGCACAATCAAGGAATGTAGACTCATACAAACAAGAACAAACATACAATAATTTACGTAGTGATCAGGTACAACAATCATACAGAGGAAGAGAAAGTCATAATGAGAGACTTGAGAATTTCAGTGGATTAAGTGAAGGAACACAAGTGAGTCAGCATGGAATATCCAATGATGATTCAGAAATCTTACAAGGTCAAAATCAATACACTCAAAATAGACCTACAAGTTGGAGTAATGTTAATACTTATAAAACTGATGGAGGACATGGACATGTATTTGAAGTAGAAGGGCAATATGTTACTGGTCCAAAAAAAGTTCGTTATTATAGAAAAAACTATACTTCTCATTATAGTACAAGCAACAATCCAGAACGTGACATTACTTCAACGAATGTGCATAATTTGCAGAATGAAATGCATAACTTAAATCAGCAATTCCAAAATTTCGAAAAAGCAATTTATCAACAATCTCATTCTAAACATCTAACATCAAGTAATACTTTGAATAGAGGCACGATAAATGTAATTCCAGATAATTTAACACCTACTTCAGGAAATTATGATTTACAAGTTGCAGAAAGCCTCAATCATGGACAAAGATTACAAAATGAGCATACTTCTCCCATTGGCACAATACATCATGAATCTGCGCATCATTTTTCAAATGGACCTATTTCTAATACCGAGGATGTATTATATAAAACTCCAGACAATAGTTATACTACTAATGGACAAACTATACAACACCAAAAACAAGAAACATACACTTCGCAATATCATACAAATGTCTCACCCAATCATATCTATGTCCCAACCGAACAAAATAATGGGTATCAAAGATATGTGGATAATAAGCAAATTATAGAACAACAAAGAACAACTGACAACCATCGAAGATTAAATGAAGAAGTTAGTAGTTACCCTAGTACAACAGGACAAATTACACATTACATGGGACAAAGAGGAGAAGTGGGTACTTCTAATCAATATAAAAGGGGTCAATATTCTTCATATAATACAAATCAACAATATGCAACAGATGTTGCGCAATCAACAAATAATAATTATCGCCCACAATATACAACGAATTTAGGTCAATTAGTTACAGATGGACTAAACCTAGGCCATGACCTACAACACGTGGATTGTACTCAAGAAGCACAACAAATCCAATATGGATATAACAGAAAATATAAACGTGATGTAGATCACCCGAAATACAGTGATATTTTACGGGGGCAAAAATCACGTGAATCAATACAACAACATTATCCACCAGGGACACTAACTTACAAACACTATGATGATCAAACACAACAAACAGGCCAATTAGAATTCGGCCGACAAACGCAGCAGTCACAAAAACCAGAAAGATACACTGGCCACAGCCAGCAAGTAGAAGACTTAACTCAACAGAATCAAGATCTAACTCAGCAAACAGGTGAATTCGACGATCTAACTCAGCAAACAACGGGCCATTTAGAATTCGGCCAGCAAACGCAGCAGTCACAAAAACCAGGAAGATACACTGGCCACAACCAACACGTGGAAGACCTAACTCAACAGAATCAAGATCTAACTCAGCAAACAGGTGGATTCGACGATCTTACTCATCAAACAACGGGCCATTTAGAATTCGGCCAACGAACGCAGCAGTCACAAAAACCAGGAAGATACACTGGCCACAACCAACACGTGGAAGACCTAACTCAACAGAATCAAGATCTAACTCAGCAAACAGGTGGATTCGACGATCTTACTCATCAAACAACGGGCCATTTAGAATTCGGCCAACAAACGCAGCAGTCACAAAAACCAGGAAGATACACTGGCCACAACCAACACGTGGAAGACCTAACTCAACAGAATCAAGATCTAACTCAGCAAACAGGTGGATTCGACGATCTTACTCATCAAACAACGGGCCATTTAGAATTCGGCCAACAAACGCAGCAATCGCAAAAACCAGGACAGTACACTGGCCACAGCCAGCAAGTAGAGGACTTAACTCAACAGAATCAAGATCTAACTCAGCAAACAGGTGGATTCGACGATCTAACTCAGCAAACAGGTGGATTTGACGATCTTACTCAACAAACAGGTGGATTTGATGATCTTACTCAGCAAACAAACAGCCACTTAGAATTTGGTAAACAAACGCAGCAGTCACAAAAACCAGGAAGGTACACTGGCCACAATCAGCAAGTGGAAGACCTAACTCAGCAGAATCAAGATCTAACTCAACAGACAGATGGATTCGATGATCTTACTCATCAAACAACGGGCCATTTAGAATTCGGCCAACAAACGCAGCAGTCGCAAAGACCGGGATCATACACTGGCCACAATCAGCAAAAGGAAGACCTAACTCAGCAGAATCAAGATCTCACTCAACAGACAGGTGGATTCGATGATCTTACTCGGCAAACAGGTGGATTCGACGAACTTACTCAGCAAACAGGTGGATTCGACGATCTTACTCAGCAAACAGGTGTATTTGACGATCTTACTCAACAAACAGGTGGATTCGATGATCTTACTCAGCAAACAAACAGCCACTTAGAATTTGGTAAACAAACGCAGCAGTCACAAAAACCAGGAAGGTACACTGGCCACAATCAGCAAGTGGAAGACCTAACTCAGCAGAATCAAGATCTCACTCAACAGACAGGTGGATTCGACGATCTTACTCATCAAACAACGGGCCATTTAGAATTCGGCCAACAAACGCAGCAGTCACAAAAACCAGGAAGATACACTGGCCACAACCAACACGTGGAAGACCTAACTCAACAGAATCAAGATCTAACTCAGCAAACAGGTGGATTCGACGATCTTACTCATCAAACAACGGGCCATTTAGAATTCGGCCAGCAAACGCAGCAATCGCAAAAACCGGGAAGATACACTGGCCACAACCAACACGTGGAAGACCTAACTCAACAGAATCAAGATCTAACTCAGCAAACAGGTGGATTCGACGATCTTACTCATCAAACAACGGGCCATTTAGAATTCGGCCAACAAACGCAGCAGTCACAAAAACCAGGAAGATACACTTCCCATAACGACCAAGTGGAAGATTTAACTCAACAGACAGGTGGCTTCGACGACCTTACTCAGCAAACAACGGGCCATTTAGAATTCGGCCAGCAAACGCAGCAATCGCAGAAACCGGGAAGATACACTGGCCACAACCAACACGTGGAAGACCTAACTCAACAGAATCAAGATCTAACTCAGCAAACAGGTGGATTCGACGATCTTACTCATCAAACAACGGGCCATTTAGAATTCGGCCAACAAACGCAGCAGTCACAAAAACCAGGAAGATACACTTCCCATAACGACCAAGTGGAAGATTTAACTCAACAGACAGGTGGCTTCGACGACCTTACTCAGCAAACAACGGGCCATTTAGAATTCGGCCAGCAAACGCAGCAATCGCAGAAACCGGGAAGATACACTGGCCACAACCAACACGTGGAAGACCTAACTCAACAGAATCAAGATCTAACTCAGCAAACAGGTGGATTCGACGATCTTACTCATCAAACAACGGGCCATTTAGAATTCGGCCAGCAAACGCAGCAATCGCAAAAACCGGGAAGATACACTGGCCACAACCAACACGTGGAAGACCTAACTCAACAGAATCAAGATCTAACTCAGCAAACAGGTGGATTCGACGATCTTACTCATCAAACAACGGGCCATTTAGAATTCGGCCAACAAACGCAGCAGTCACAAAAACCAGGAAGATACACTTCCCATAACGATCAAGTGGAAGATTTAACTCAACAGACAGGTGGCTTCGACGACCTTACTCAGCAAACAACGGGCCATTTAGAATTCGGCCAGCAAACGCAGCAATCGCAAAAACCGGGAAGATACACTGGCCACAACCAACACGTGGAAGACCTAACTCAACAGAATCAAGATCTAACTCAGCAAACAGGTGGATTCGACGATCTTACTCATCAAACAACGGGCCATTTAGAATTCGGCCAACAAACGCAGCAGTCACAAAAACCAGGAAGATACACTTCCCATAACGACCAAGTGGAAGATTTAACTCAACAGACAGGTGGCTTCGACGACCTTACTCAGCAAACAACGGGCCATTTAGAATTCGGCCAGCAAACGCAGCAATCGCAGAAACCGGGAAGATACACTGGCCACAACCAACACGTGGAAGACCTAACTCAACAGAATCAAGATCTAACTCAGCAAACAGGTGGATTCGACGATCTTACTCATCAAACAACGGGCCATTTAGAATTCGGCCAACAAACGCAGCAGTCACAAAAACCAGGAAGATACACTTCCCATAACGACCAAGTGGAAGATTTAACTCAACAGACAGGTGGCTTCGACGACCTTACTCAGCAAACAACGGGCCATTTAGAATTCGGCCAGCAAACGCAGCAATCGCAAAAACCGGGAAGATACACTGGCCACAACCAACACGTGGAAGACCTAACTCAACAGAATCAAGATCTAACTCAGCAAACAGGTGGATTCGACGATCTTACTCATCAAACAACGGGCCATTTAGAATTCGGCCAACAAACGCAGCAGTCACAAAAACCAGGAAGATACACTTCCCATAACGACCAAGTGGAAGATTTAACTCAACAGACAGGTGGCTTCGACGACCTTACTCAGCAAACAACGGGCCATTTAGAATTCGGCCAGCAAACGCAGCAATCGCAGAAACCGGGAAGATACACTGGCCACAACCAACACGTGGAAGACCTAACTCAACAGAATCAAGATCTAACTCAGCAAACAGGTGGATTCGACGATCTTACTCATCAAACAACGGGCTATTTAGAATTCGGCCAGCAAACGCAGCAATCGCAAAAACCGGGAATATACACTGGCCACAACCAACACGTGGAAGACCTAACTCAACAGAATCAAGATTTTACTCAACAGACAGGTGGATTCGACGATCTTGCTCAGCAAATAAACGGCCACTTAGAATTCGGCCAACAAACACAGCAGTCGCAAAATTCGGGACGATATTCCAATCACAAGCAGGAAGTAGAAGATTTGAATGGATACGCTATGAATTCAAATAAACATTTACAGTCGCTCACACCAGCCCCAAAGCCAAAATGGCAGCCTAGATATCAACCTCCTGCTCAAATTATTACTGATAGTATTACAGGTGAAAACCATGATACTAATAATCCAGTGGAAATTGATGATCAATTAACTGGAGTTGAGCGATCACATGGAAATCAACTATTTATGGTTTCAAAGCCAAGTCTACAATTCGAAAATGGATTGAACACTGTAAGTCAAGAAGACAATTTGTACAAACCAAAGATGCAACCAGATGATAAGGATGGAAGTCAGCAACATAATGTTTCAAAAAAAGGAGGATTTACTAAGGGTGCACATAGACTTCGCTATGTTGTCCAACAATCATCGTCATCTTCTGGCCATCTATCAAATAACAATTATGGAAATAGATATACCACTGAATCTCAAATTAGCATTGATGATTCTCAATTTCAATATAATCAAAATTCAGTTGGGGTTCAACAGAACTTGAATCAAGAAGAATTACAAAAAACAACTGGTAATCAGAATAACAATCAACAAAAAGTAGTTCCTCAATATACTAATTTTGATGCTAAAATAGAACCACGCATTATAGAGGTATATGGTGGACCATATGATGCTAATCACAGTGATGATATTTATAAAGATGTAACAGCAAATCCAAGTGCAACACTACCTCCTACTGTAGATGGTTCAGATCCTTGGGACATTTTCGATAAGCCTAAAGGAGTAGTTCCTTTATTAATTACAACAACAGCGATTCCAGAAACAACAGAAGTGATTGAAACAGAAGCTCCACCAAATTTCTGGGGAAAAATTGCTCATAAAATAACAAATACTTTTGATAAAGCAAAGGAGAAAGCTAAAGACCTGTTTGGTTAAATATAACTTAATTTTTATCAATCTCTTCTAGTGTTATACTATATAGATTTGGAACATAAAAGTTCTTTATCGCATATAATATATTCAACTTCAACTTGTATATAAATTCAAATAGGATTAGTGTTTTCTTTTTAACAATATTATCGAATGTATTTCCACACGTTAATTTGTATCTTTTACTTTAGTATTATAAAAGTATAAAACATAATGCTAAGATACAAACAAAATGAAAATATTAATGTATGCAATTATTCATTTTTTGTAATTAAAAGACGTATAATCATAATTAGTAATGCTAATCAAAGTTTAAAATAGTCTACATCAATGTTCTAAGAAGGTACCAAAATGCTCTTAATATAATAAATATTAATATTATACTGTAAATATCTACTTACTTCTGGAAGACTTTTAAAATATCTAACGAAACTGAGTTGAGCTGGTGCATCTAAAAGATTAGATCATGTTTTTTAAACTAAAGGTAAATGATATTTAACGGCAAAGGCTACTAACCCATAGAAAACTGTTGATTAGGTTGTACAGCCATTATTTATGTAGAAATCGTACGTTTAAAGTATCAGAAGAAATATAATCATTTGAAATATATATTACAAACGCAAAGACGGTCTACGCGGTCTACGTATATGTGCCGCCTTTTTCTTGGCGAGAATCTCCACGTTACCACCAAATAAAAGTTAAAGTTCACCAAATGAATTAATTGATGGTGAAACATTGACTAACGGAATGCGATAGGAAAGCAAAAGACAAAAGTTATTTTTTAATTTACCAAGTTATTATTACTATTGTTTTTGTATAATTTCCATGTTTATTAAATCACGGTTGTCAAAAAATCACGATTCAACTTGTCCGAAAGAACATATTTTGTGGGACATTTACTAGATGCCACTCAATGTCACTGCAAATTCTTTGACTAATTTTATAGTCAATGGATTGATTATATGTAGTTAGGAAAATAGTCATTTTTTATGAATTTCAGAAACTGTTACATATTCCGATCATAAATTAATTAAATTATGTAGAATATGAATATTTAGTTTAAATCAAATAAAATTTGCAGTAATACGAATTATAAAGTACTATGATCTGTAACATTTATCAAAACATAACAGTGATGAACCACGTGCGTTAGTTCGGAAACTGAAATTGGATACATTTAAGCTCAAAATCATTATATGACTGAGACCTGCAATCATTTTATTTAAAACTTGGAAATATGAGTTTTTGTATAAATAATTCGGATGTAGTTATGTGCAACAATGATCATCTTATAATATACAACATTGATGATAACCTAGTAAATACTATAGCGCTACCTCATTTGGAATCTAATAAGGAAGTTAGTATACATAACAATATAGATATAGAATCTTATCACACAATAATAAGTACAACATTTTCTAATGATGGCAAATATTTATTGATATGTACGAATCGTAAACAATTGTGCTTATATGAATGGAGTAGTAAAAAACTTATATTGAACAAAATACTACCTAGAGCAGCAAGCAGAGTAAAATTTTCTCCAAATAACGATATAGTTGTGGCTGATAAAGCTGGAGATGCTTATTTATTTTCTATCACAAATCCTATGGAAAATGGAACTTTACTTTTGGGACATTTATCAATGTTACTTGATATCCTTATTACGGATGACAACAAATATATTTTAACAACTGATAGAGATGAAAAAATTCGTGTATCAATGTTCCCACATGCGTATAACATTGTATCTTATTGTCTTGGACATAGCAAATTTGTAACAAATATTTGCGAATTGCCTCATGACAAAAAAATTCTAATATCATCTGGTGGAGATGGTACTTTTATGTTATGGAATTATGAATGTGGAAAAGAGTTGTTAAGTATTAATTTTAGTGAAAAAATACCTACATGTGATGTGGATAAATTTAATCAAACCCTTAAAACCAATCATTATGACGAATATGTAAATGTTTTACCTGTAAAACATTTGAAAGCAATAATACTTAATAAACTATCATCTTTGCTTGTAATTAGTTTATATAGTAGTAATGTATTACTAGTATATATCATTGATGGAACAAAGGAATCACATTTGACAGCAACATGGGTCCAAACTGTAATGATGGAAGATGAACCTTTAGACTGTTTCTTAACAAATCATCATATGTGGCTTTTAAATAGCTCGGGAGTAATAACATACAACCTAGAGAATAACCATTTTGTGCCAGATTCAACTTTGAATAAAAGATTAAATGAATTAAATGAAACTTGGATGTCATTGAGCAACAGTACACTTAAGCAAAATTTATTCCCCATTTTATACAAAAGAAAATATGATAATGTACAACAGTATTTAGAAAGAAAAAAATCACGTCTATCGAGTATTTTGGAATAAGTACTGAAAAGAAAAGTATACAATGTATGTTACAAGTGTACATTCGCCTTATTATTTGAGTAAAAAGATCGTGACAAGTGTTTGTATAAATTTGTGTTAAAATCAGATAAAATATATCGATGATGACACATTAAGCATGATTAATATACTAACAATATGCAAATGTCCATTAAAATGTATGTATTGTTAAGGTAAAATAAAGCTATTTTATTGATTCCTTTATATTGTTCATTATATCATACTTATATTGGATTCTTATACAGGTTTGTAATCTAACTTAGATTCAAGTTTCTTATTATCTGAAACTTTCCTTACAGCTTTCATAAAATCTTCTTGAACAACATATTCTCTTTCCAATCTTATGGCAAATAATCCTGCTTCTGTGCAAACATTTCTTAAATCTGCCCCATTAAATCCATCAGATAATTTGACCACTGCCTCATAATCTACATTAAATTATACAATTATTCTTATAGATCGTGAATTATTATATATTTTACATCATATATAAGAATAGTTACCAATTTCGCCATGTTTAGCAATTGGACCTGCATGAATTTTCAATATTTCTAACCGTGCTTGTTCATTAGGTAAAGGTATTTCAATTTTTCTGTCCAAACGACCTGGTCTTAACAAAGCAGGATCCAAAGTGTCAGGTCGATTTGTGGCCATTAACATTTTAACTTGACCCAAGGAATCAAAACCATCCATTTGATTTAATAATTCCATTAAAGTTCTTTGAATCTCTCTATCTGCACTTGTCCCTTCAGAAAATCTTCGCCCTCCTATATAAAATCAAGTAATAATGGTATTAGAAAAGATAGTATACATAGAAGTATACATATTTTATAATAATATTGTTTGTTTCATATAGACTATTAAATGTAGATATATTAGATATATCTAATTATTCTTTAAATACATATTATTCATATATAATATTTTTACCTATAGCATCAATTTCATCCATGAATATAATACAAGGTTGATGATCACGAGCATAATTAAACATTTCTCTAATTAGTCTTGCTGACTCTCCAATGTATTTGTCAACAATAGCACTTGATACGACTTTTAAAAAGTTTGCATCTAATTGACTAGCAACTGCTCTTGCCAATAATGTTTTTCCGGTACCAGGTGGACCATATAATAAACATCCCTTAGGAGGAGTAATACCAACTCTTTGGAAAAGTTCAGGGTTTAGTAGAGGCAATTCTATAACTTCTCGTAATTCACGTATTTGTTCACTCAAACCACCAATAGCAGAATATGTAACATGACCAGGATCTTCATGTGACATATTATAAACTAATGGATCAACCTAAAATAGATATAACATAATTTATAACAAAAGCAACATGTATTACATTACTAAATATCACACTATTTTTACCTCTCGTGGTAAATAACGCATTATAGTGAGAGTTGTCATATCCAAAGCAACCCTTGTACCAGATTTTAACTTATTTTTATCAAGTTGACGTCGACAACCAACTACATAGCGAGGACCATTTGTTGCTTTTACTATAACTAAAATTACATTGTATAGTTTAAATTTAATTCTTATAATTATAAATAAAAATCAAAAGATTTTTATATTTTTGTTCATGTAACAAAAAAAGAAGAGGCACTGTATTTACATTTATTACTACTTATACAAGTATTCTACTTACACTTTTCTTCTGTAAGTTGTTTGAGCACTTCTCCAACAATCTATAAGATGTTTATAATGTTTGAAAAACAGGAAAAGTGATATTTTTTCATGAAGACAAATGGTTAAAGATACATTTATTATATAATAACACTTATTTACCTGCCCAACACTTTGGAGAGCTTTTAAATCATTTTCTGACTTGTCGTATTGTTTTGTCAAATCTTTTAGATGTTCCCTCACTACAATAAGACAGGTATATATCAAATTTTGATAAGGTATAAATTTCGAATTTATGTTTTTAATTAGAAGAAATTATAAAGGTATATATTTCGTAAAATAATAATAACAATAAACAATAAATCAAATGACAAAGAACGAGCATAGAGAATTGAGGTTACAAAGCAAATTATTTTTCAAAAGTATATATTATTTTTTGAATAATAGGTATGGGTTACTCTTACTTTCTTTTAATCGTGATTCTACTTCTTTATGTTCTAATAGTTTTTTCCTATAATCTTGAAGGGCCTTTTCTCTTGCTGAGTCCATGGTGACCGCCATTTTTACTTATTTTGCTGTCTAACTGTCATTGAAGAAATATCCATGTAGAGTTAACAAGCGTACTCGTTCACTATATTTTTATCTATAGATTACAATTTCGATGATTAAAGTATAAATCGATTTACTATTCATAGAATAATTAACTTTTCGATCGCTTTTGTTCAAAATTGAAATGTAAAAATCAAAACGGGTAAATATAGTAGTTAATAATTATCATTGTTTTAAAAATACAACTTTTATTCGAAACAAAAATAAAGGTCCATTTACACCGTACATCATGTCAAACATCAAAACTGATCAAAATATTAACATTTATGTCAAAACAAAATCTGTATTCCAATTTCAGGAATGTGGTACAACACTCAAGATGCGAATATTACAATGTTATCTTTCACATTTTTTTATTTTATATTATTTTAAAAATTACAAAATGTTTTAGTTTGACATTTGCAAATATTTGTAACATTCACTTTCCTCGTCATGATATAATACTCACCATAATAGTTAATATCGAATAATAGTATACTGAAACATCTATTCAAAATAATAGATTCTGATCATGAATGCTCAAAAAAAATACTTTTAATATGACATTTCAGCAACTGTGATGCTGATATTTTATGATATGAATATATAACAAAAATGACGTAAGAGTTGCGCAATGTTTAAATGCGTGTGTTCGATGTATGGTGTGTGCCATTGTATGTACTATTTTGGTGCAAAATTTACTTTGTAAATGAGTCTTAATGAGAGAAGCTTCAATAGATGGAAATAACTTTTTCACACTGATAAAAGTCGTATTTATACACATAACTTACACGACTATAAACAGTGCACAATATATATGGTATGATATCAACTTATACTTTATTTCTAAAATTGTACTATAAACACATAATGATACTGATGTAAGTATACATGCATAAAAACTAATCTTTTGTTTGTGCTTATATTTTCGAAATTTATATGTTTATATTATAGTATGAAGTTTCTTTTTATTGGTTACTAGCTGCCTCCCGCCGCCGCTTTGCTGTCGATGAGGTGGTCATTAACGCCAAGCTTTAACCGTTAATTTCGGAAAACGGCGAAACACGTGTTTCCTTATTTTCAAAGGCGAATCTAAATCCCAATTTTCACGTCTGTAACATCTTCGGTTTCTGAGATATAGGTATCCTTGTAGAAAATGAGTTCACCCCTTTTCACCCCCCTTAGGAATGAAATTTCCAAAAATCCTTTCAAAATTTGTATGTACCTGTACCTTCAAAATTTCAGGTTTTTAGGTTAAACGGTTTAAGCTGGGCGTATATGAGTCAGTCAGTCAGGAGACTTCTCTTTATATACATATAGATGAACACGAATTCATATTATTGGATGGATAAAATAAAAATACTATATAAATATATTATAGTAAATTAGTATGACTATCACAGTATTAACTCTGTTTGGGATTTGATTGTACATCTTCTATAATTAACCTGAGATTATATAATAAACTCATATTAATATAGGAAAGCTATTTCATTGCAATATGTGTAAAAATAAACTTACTTGGTGTACTGTTTGGAAATTGGACATTTGATTCTTTTATAACAAAACTAATATTAGTATACCTCACCTTATGTTTTTCTAATTACATTCATACTTGTTTTTCAAATGAGTATTTTATAGATAGAATATTGGACTCTAATGTTATCAACCTTTTTTACCACACTTAACACATTGCTGACTGATGGAGAACTTCCTGTTATGCAATACGCCGCTGGACAATGAGTGGTTAGCGTAAATTTGGACACTATTCGCGCGGCCAGCAAAATACTGTTAATTTCCTATATACTTTTTGAATATACAAAATACCACAACAAATGTCTATTGAGAAAATAGTTGTATGGTGATTCTGTATATGAATTAAGTATTTTCTTCAGTCTTGTTTTTATATGATTTAAATACAAATGATCTGAAAACACATTCATCAGAAAATCAAAAGTTACTCAATTTTATACTTTAAGATATTATTTTTAAAATGATCCATATGTTTTATTTATTTTATTTACTTACTTAATTATGTTTGGCAATTCTTTAAAGCGACAAATATATTTATGTCCAAGCCCATAAGATGAATCTATTCGAACCATTTCAATTTTGTTTGTATCATTATGATGATATTTCAATGCCGCTTGATACAGCTAAAATATGTATGGGAAGATATATTAATTAATTACATTATATTTTAGTTCAGATGAACACCTTACTCTTATAATATTTAAATATACCTTTTCACCCAAGAAAAATGGAACAACATTATCATCTTCAGCATGCAATATTATAATAGGACAAACAACTTCTTTAATATGTTTGTCTGATTCAAATCTTAAATTATTGTGATAGAAAGGTTCCACGATTAGCCAATGAAACCACGGCAAGTGTTTAAATATCTGAATTCGAAAACAATAACAATCAGAAAAAGGCAGGCTTGCCTTTATACATATATATAAATACAATACCTGTGCAAGTGGATGTTCACTTAATTCGTCAAGAATATTATTGAAAGGTGACTCTAGTACTAAACCTGTAGGTGTTGTACCATTTGCTGCTAATAGTGCTAATGCATGTGTAGATACCCTGTTCTCAACAAAGATGTATTATAGTTACATCTGTTGGTATTATTTTCTATTTTATATAACAACAAGTAAATATATATGTACATACATATGAAAATTTAGAAATCTTACCCAGTTCCCAAGGAATGCCCCCAGACAAAAACTGGTGCTGTACCATTAACTTTATTCATTACCCACTCAATAACATATTTAGTATCATTAACAATTCCTTCTTCTGAAAGGTCTGCTTTATCACTGTCACCATAACCTGAACATCATATTTAAGGTATATATTTTCAAAAACTTTAAATGAATTAAAACAAATGTAAAACTTTATTTTACTTACTTCTGTAATCAAAGCATATAACATGATAGTCTAAACTTTGTAAAAGTTGATAAAGTTCTAGCCTATGGCTACTTGCTCTGTTACCACTATTTCCATGCACATACAGAACAACTGGTCTATTGCTTTGATTTAAAGAAGTTTCATAATCTTCATTTGTAGACGTCACTAAATCATTTATTAAGGATTGTGGCAACGCATGCCTGTAAACAATGGTAATATGTATATAATGAATAGTATCAATTATACCTTACAATTATATTTTTCTTTTAATTTACCATACTCCTATTTTTACTTGTTCATTAGTATGTAAGTAAAAATTTTTGGCTCCCTTTAATCCAACAGATTCTGGTTTTGAAAATTCAATAAGTTCCCAATTCACTATAACAAAATTTACAACACAATTTAGGAAATGAATAGATTTTTGTTTTAGATATACTGATCCAGTATAAAAAAATACTTACCAAAATTTAAAAACAGGATTTTCTTTTGTATTGTATAAGAATAATGAAATATGATAGGTAAAATACCAAATAAAATAAGATAAATTATAATTGATACTTTTATGATCCATAATAGCCATCTGAAATATATTAATTATATTAAAATTATAGAATTTATTTAGTTAAAACAATAGTAACATGTGGCTATAAAAATTAAAGTTATTAAAAGAATAATAGTTGTATTATTTTACAATATACATATTTATGTTAGTTTTTAAGTATATATAATATCCTGGAATACCCTTAATGTACTTGATATTTTAAACAATGAAGCACAATTACACCAAACATTAACCACAGAAGCTTTATTGATCTCAACAAAGCAACTTACATTCCTGTATACCATATATCAAGGACGATGAATGGTATCACTGCTGCTAATAGTAGATAAGTTGATCGCATGTTTCGTTAGTAGCTACCAAAGTTTAAGGTTCCCTGTCACAAGTCCTTTTTTACTTCCGGTTAGCAAACTTATTATAGGAACTTATCAAAGCACATCTTACATGGAATGCTGTATTCTATTAATCAATGTATCAAGTATATGTACTCATATTTTATAAATATATATATATACATATATATATATACAGTAAAAAATGACATTGTTTAACCTTCAGAATATATAAATTCTAGATGATCTGGCAGGATGCGATAATAGAAATATGCATGCAAGTACCAGAAATAATTGCATAATCTCTTTTTTACTGTCTTGTAATAATTTTTTCTTAAACTTAAGCTATAGCTTAATGTAATATTATAATTATAATTAGAGAAAGTGGAAAAAAAATAATTTATCTCTTTACTGTACATATGAAATCATAAAATAGTTTATTTAGAATAAAAATTTGTTAAAGGATTATATTAAGAATTCTTTTATGTTAAAAGGAATAGTATTATTATCATGCAGATACAACAAAGAAAAAATTGGTACCTTTTCATTAAGCGTTTTTTTGGTAGCCAATATACCATATTAAACGAATATGTAAATTTTTCACACTAACACGATTGTAAGTATAATTATAACACATATAATTATCACTTTGGCTACGATCACAATGAACTAATAGATATAAAAAGTTACTAAGAACGGGTTAGGTTTTCCTAATAATAAAATTCGTTAGCAATATACTGATTAATAAATTAAAAATTCTCAAAATAACATCGTTGGTTTTAATGTTTAATTTAATTTTTAACGTATTTTACAAATCTCGTATATATAAACACAAATAGCGAATCACGAATGAGTGTCGAGCAAGCACTGACAAACCTTAACCTCTCCATAGAGATTCTTAGAAAACAACAAAGAGCAGACGATAATGATTACCTCATAACAGTATGACGTGTATGACGTATTCGTGAGTAATCCGTACGATTTCTTTGTTTCTTTCATGTTCTTAACAAGTATGTCGTTTTATGTTGCTTAAGTTTCATTTTAATACAAACGTATTCCATAAAAATGTGAAAGTATATAAAATGAACATTTAAAACAAATTCTAATTATAAAGAAAATTTTTAAATAATTATAATTGGTTTTTACTAAACAGTTTACAGAAAACTAGTATAAGTTAAAATATAATCGATCGTTGAAACCTGTTAGCGGCAACTCTTTGTGTATGATACGTTTCATATGAGTTATTTTTTGAAAACTTTGATACTCGCGCTCCTATCGTCGCGTCGTTCGAGTTAAGTACTTGGCGATCGATTTATATTCCTCTAAATATTGAGTTTGAACCTCTAAACTTGTGTTTTTCAATGTTTTAACATTCGAACTGAACGATAAAGTGTAATTTAATGTTCTATTTAAATAATAATTGTAAGTAAATATTCTCTTCTCAAAATTCTGCCAGAAGAGAAATAAATTAATGCAACAATAGTTTTTATTTTACTGATATGCTAATCCATAAATATAAATTGCAGATGAGTCGTAAAGAAGCTTTGTCACAATTTATCCAACAAATTCATGGTCGACCGGTAGTTGTTAAACTAAATAGTGGTGTTGACTATAGAGGTAATTTTCTAACTCTATAATATATCCAAACAATAAATGTTATAATTTTTTAATAATTATATACGTTTGTAGGTGTATTAGCTTGCCTCGATGGTTACATGAACATAGCCTTAGAGCAAACAGAAGAGTATGTCAATGGACAATTAAAAGATAAATATGGTGATGCTTTTATACGTGGTAATAATGTATTGTACATCAGTACTCAAAAGCGTAGAACATAGTTATGAAATAAAATATAATTTATTTTAATAATTATAATCTTTTTATACAAAACATGAATTAAATTTACATATTAATGACTGACAGTTAACTACGCAGTGTTATTTTTTTTAAGAAATAAGATTGAGGGATAAATTAAGTATAATACTTAAAATTAACCAATATTCTTTATAAAATGTATATCGATACCAATTTTCTAAGATGCCGTATCCCACATTTAGAAAATTGTTTGGGAAACGATAAAAACAGCTCATTATTACAAATAAGAAGGAATAAGTTAATATATATTTTTAATGTTTAGTAAAATGCATAAATATTGATAATTGAGATGAAAAGTAGCATTTAAATTAATTTTATAATTATTATGTAGGTTTACGACATTTTGACAAATATAGGCGTTTTTGGCATACATATAACATTCAAGTATATGTTACAATCCAAAGTAAAAACATAAAAAAGGAGTTATAAGTACATTACACACAGTCAATGTAACTGTCACATCGTAAAGTTAAGCCTAACCTAACCTGATGTGGGATACGACATATTGGAATACGTGAAAATCAGAGTGTGGGATACGACATATTAGATTATTTATTTAAAAATAGTAAATAAACAATTTGACTTCTAAAACTTTAGCATAAATTGCACAATATCATTATGATTTCATTTTTCAAAAGGAGTGAATTTGTCAAATTGTGTAGGATATGGCATCTTGGGAAATTGGTATCGATATTATATTTTTGGTCATACAAAGTTTACTAATTTCTTTATTTCTTCAATGGTAATAATTATGTGCTCATAATTTTATCAATCATGACACATATAATATTATTCATGACATTTATTATAATATTAAATCTTTTTTTCATATTTCCATGTCTGTATTTTCTTTTATTTCCTTTGTATCTTCTTTCATAGCTTTTAATTTAGCAAGTCTTCGTTGAATAGCCTGCTGTCTATTTCTTTCAATTCTTTCCTTTATTTCATCACTTAATTTTGAAGTATCAGTTTGCGAATTGCTTGTTTCTATAACTTTTTCAGTTGGTTGAGTAGAATGTTGCGTAAATACATTGTTATAAGACAATTCATTAGTATCATTGTTTATAGGTGTTTCATCTTTGTCAGGGTTATGTTGCACCATTGCATCTTTTTGTTTTTCTATTTGTTCTGCTATTAGTAAATCAAATGCATCTGCAACCACATTGTCTTCAATGCACTCATCGTCGGTTGCATTATTTTTTGAAATATCATCCTCATCCGGTGTTACCATATCTTTCCTATATTTTGTTACAAATACTGAAAGGTCTTTCTTAGAACCAAGCTTCTCTGTTCTTTCTAAAAAATCATCAAAATGTAACTTTGGGAACAGCCTGTGCGCCCAATGTTCTAGTCTTTTCATAACACGATCCAGATCCATTTGTTCATGACCCTTTCCATAAAATTTGAATCCTTCAAAATGTTTTTCAATGGTATGTATACCTTTAGGTCCTTTTAAACGCTGCGCATTCAGAGTAGGTATAGAATTACGTTTAATATGCTTATGCGAGGTGGAAGGATCAATTCTTCTGGGGACATCATTTTCTTGTCCCTCTGTATAATTATCGCTTAGATTCTTGCGATCCTCGTTCGAATCTTCCTTTTCGTACTCTGCTAATATTTCATCTTCATGATCAGAAAAATCTGACAAGGCAGTCATATTGAAAAATGTTGGAACGAGTATAAAATGTACTAATACATATACTGTTAAACCAAACGAGAGAGAAATAAGCAAGTTACATTAGATATCTTCTTATATGTTATACGTGGAGAAGTAGACGTGTTCGAGATATTATATTATCGAAACTAAATGGAAGGAGTTAGTATTGTTTTTTTTAATTCTAACCTAAAAATCACTATCATTATTATCTTCTGAAACAGTCGTTTCTTTTTCCATAAAACTGTCGAACTCTCCGCTGGATTTATTCATTCTTTCTAAAACAGATACCAACAATCTTTTATTAAGATGATCAGTTTGCGTGATCTCCCGTACTACTTGCTGACAATTCCCGTTCGGGGTACGTTCAGTTTGTAGTTCGTGTAACGTATCTTCATGTTGCTCTATTGTCGTACCAGACATTTTGTCGTTTTTAATTAAGAGTAATATATTATCTCACAAAATAATCTGTATATATATTACAGACTAACGGCAGTTAGGCCTGTCCGTCGCAAAAAAATAGGACTAACGCCGGTGGTATATTTACAGCAAAATCGAAATTTTAATGTTTTAGGAAAGTATCAAAAGATTCTGATCTGTGTATCTGTGACACAAGGAAAAGATCTTCTATGCTTTGGCCGTGACGCGCATGCGCATTCGGAAAAGACCACTCATGAATCAAATGTCGCTTCCTCTCGCATTGCTATTCACGATTGCACATGCGCCATTGCTTCCCTGAATACGAATACAGAGAGATTAGTGTTGACGTTGCGTTTTTATTTACATATATAATTATATATGTTCACGTTGATTGTTTTTACAAAGTATAGACAAGAAGATAATTGATTTTTACAAAAAATCATGAGAGATAAAATTTACCGTAAGAAAAGAATTAAAATAAGTTATGTTACGTTGAATAATTTAATCGTATCTATCGTTAATTAGAATGACGGGATTTTAATAACGATAGTTTAATTTTTTGCAGTCCAAAGATTATCATAATATAACAGTTCATTTCACGGAACGGAAAAATAAGAGTCCATTAATCTTTTTTTTCTTGTTTAAAAAAGCATAACTTGAATAAAACTATCCTCGTCCTAAAAGGGCGATAGGAAAAATAAGAAAAGGCTTGAGATACGGTGCGGTTGTAAAGTGTATATTTATAATTGATTATCTTGTTTGCATTTTACAAAGTAAAATAGTACTTCACGTTTTGGCGTAGGAGCTACACGTATGTGTTGTTTCTTCGCCACGTGGTACTTGTCTGACAGACCAGTCGTCGCTCGTTTGTGGCGTGATCCACACAGTCCGTTAGAGGGGATCGTCCTACTCTAGAGAGTACCACAAGATTTCGAACGTCACGAATTTCATCTGTGAAATTTTTGATAAAAGAGAAGTACAAAAGACATCCTTGGTTACCATCTCGAACAATTCTCGTACAACGTTTGAGTCAACACCAAATAAAGAATAATAAACAGGTTGGTTCTTCTTTAATCTATTGAATGTATTCGAAAAGTCGAATCGCTTGTACCATCTTTCATAGATAAGAAAGATAATATCGAGTAGATCGATCGTTATGAACAATCTTTATCCGTGAATTTCTTCATTTATACATTTCTTAAAACGTGACTTGCATCGAGAATCGATAATAAGGTTAAGTGTATTGCCGATTTTGTGTTACGATCTAAAACAAGTCGTAGATATTTATGTAAAAGTAAGTAAAACTATTCCCGTTATTTCCACGAGAAAATAAGGCTCCGCTCGGTTGGAGGCGTTGTTTCGCGGCTTGTGTACATTTATCGGTGGAAAACCACGATTAATTTGGTCGCGCGACGTCAAATTTTCGCGGTTTTGTGCTTTACAGTATTTTTTTTTTTTTTTTTCAATTATCGTCCGATACGCTGGGCGTGTGTGCATTTTTTCTCGTCATTTTCTTATATTCGCATTCGCATATACGTCATTCAACGCGTGTTTCATTCGTAAGGTTTTTCAATTTTTCCTCCTCTCTTATTATTAAACTAAAACCTGCTTGAATTACATATTACAGTCTTGATAATTCTTACGTTGCGGAAATAACAACATGAGTTTAACCTACACATTAAACATCTACGGACATAACGTTTCCTTTACTTATCGTTACATTTTCTTATATTTTCGTCATATTAAATTTACACTGAGCGACTCTTAACGTCACAGTCCGATGAGATGTTTATAATGTGTGCTATGCCGCTTATAAACCATCAATTTTCCATCGATCGTGTACCTTGTTCTTTTGTAAGTTCGAAGGTCATGATGAATCTCTGCAGAAATCAATATAGCAAATATATTAACTCGCTAATTTATAAAAATATAATAAAGTTTCTAATTTGTATTGTCTTTTCGTTGTCATAAATACTAAATATGTCATAGTATCTTTATATGCTACTCGGTTTTTTTGGTAAGGGGAGGCGTCGAAATGTTTGGTCACTCGTAATTCTATCTATACATATATATGATATATGTATATCATATATGTATATGACATATATATTATATATATATATATATATATATCATAATTGTCTGTAAAATTACGTAAAAAATAGGATATATATACATATACACCTACGTACTTATATACTTAAGTATGTATATACATACATTATTCTATTACTCTTGCAATGTTGATAAGTATGTGACCTTCTTATCTCTCGTCGAAGGCTAAAGATGTTTTTCTCGTAAAATTCATTTTTACTCGATTCTTTTGGATTAGGGCCGCTTCTTGTACTTTGAACCAAATAGCAACTAAGTTACCCCTTTTTTGCTTAGCACACGTAATAAATTACGTTGGCGCAGACGTATAAAAAAGCAACACACGAATTACTCTTCTTCAAGTGAATACACTTGTGTAGCTTATTTAACTATTAAATGAGCATTGTTATTAAAAAAGCAAATGTTAGAGGAAATCTAATGTCGTTAGACGCTGTCAAACAGTAACGTGACGATCGACCCCGACCCTTCGCGTCAATAAAGACAAGACATAATAAATAATAACGCGTTAATGTTATCGCCGTACGAGCTATTCAGTATGCACTTTGTTTAAAATTTATCGACAAAAATTCATAATTATACACTACTTGAGTGTATAATTATCATTCGTTCGACTTTCGTCAACTTTTGCGCAGCAAACTAGTCTATTCGAATGTTCTGACGAACATAGTATATGTAAAAGATGTGTAGCGACTAAACTGGGTTACGATTTGATGACGTTCATTAATAAATATAGTAGAGTCAAGCAATCCATTCAAATCTACATGGCCTATTCTACGACCCTACGCATATGTTGAAATATTCCATATTAATAGAAAAACGCGACTCTATGAAATGATGAGAGTAAATCGGCTTTTAAACGCGTACCTTAGGGACTACGCGTTATTAAGTTACACGATAACATCGCTAGTTTTATCTATGTATGTAAGCTTAGGGAACCCGACGACGTCTCGTTCTTATCGAAATTCGTCCTAGAAATCCAGAACTGGGCATTTTCATTAGTTTACAATACGACAACCTTCGTACGACTCGTTTATTAATTGACATGCGAATGTAGAGCTTAAGGTCGAATATCGACATAATCGTTGCTTTATAATAGTTCTGTATACTATATGAGAAAATGGGCTAAAGGATATGCTTGTAAATAAAATAAAATTAGTATTAGAATATATTTATGTATGTACTTTTACTTTGTATAGATCCGATCAATCGTAACGCACGCTGGCTTGCGTAAAATTACTGGTCTTATCGAGTATCGTTCGCTTCATGATTTGTTTGATTTCTATAATCTTATCGCAAAAATATTATAACGGAATTACCTACTTGAAGAGGATGACATGTATCTTGCCGTTAAGTTTGGTTTTGTTTTGACCTCTCCAATAATGATCCGATAATAATACCGATACATCGACATGATATTATCTTTTTCGGTATACTCATCTCGTAAATCTATGTAAATAACATTCACTTTATGTCTGTATATATTTTCTATGTGTTCCGTATTTCGTTTTTCTTTTCGCAAATTAAGCAATTTAAAGTTACAAATAAGTCCAGTTTGAATTTTTTCCGTTTGTTTATCTGTTAGAGACCATCGCGCGAAAACGGCTGAATATGATCGAACCAAGATGGATTAGAACATAGACTACAGATTTTTCAATTTCGCATTGACTTCCTGACAAATAAGAACTTTCAAATATTTAATTTAATTTTAAATCTATCGACAAAATTGTACAGGATAAAATTGATAGGGAAGGTACTTCCTGACGTTTTATGTTTTATACATTTTTATGTGACGGGTACCGCATCTAGTATCACAATAAATTGTGTACCGCGAAAATGAAATTGTTTGAACCGATTAGATGGAGAATCCAATTGACACTAAATGATAAATCGTATTTAACCTCCTTTAGAACAAGGACTGTATATAGTAAATTACAGGTTTAAACTTCGCGAGTTGCAAAGTTGTAGATTGAAAGAAATAAAGTGTAACCTTTTACACGCTTATGCACGGAAATGAGCTGTTTCAAAGATATTTTGTTGCTTACTTTGCAAGTTTATGTGAACCGATTACATTCAATGGAACGTGTGCACATTTACTTTGATTTTAATTGTAATTTATACACACCCTATATGTTTGCATCGATCTTTATAAGTTAATATCGAAAGTATAAACATTGGACAACCTCGAACTAGTGCAGACAGTCTATGTTTGGAATCGTTTAGTCGACCTCGATTGGGTATTGGCATGGCTTCTTTCTCCGGGATCTTCGTATAATTATTCGACGATATTTGTCATAAATTATTTATCACATCAATTTAATAAGATGGCATTACAATGCTTATGAATCTACTTTTCGTTCAATTGCGTTGAAAAGAAAAGACATTAGAATCGACCTCGTCAATATATTAATTTATTGATGCAACATTGATGCAGAAATGTGCCATGTGCTGACATTAAAGACAACTGCGAAGAAATGAATACATCATCGGCCTAATATATGCAACGTAACATTTTTTTCTAAGACCATTGCTTGGTCATTACCATTAAACTTGTGCTTTATGTATGATGTTTATACCTTTCGGTTAACACGTAAAAAGCAGTAAGAAAACATTTAAATCTGACAATTAAGATACGAAGCACCACTTTGGCGTTGTTTTGTGTGTATGTATTGAGATAAGACATGCGCAAGATAGGAATGGTTACGGTGTATTTCAAGAAGTCACGAAAATGAATACCTACGCGGCATTATAAATAATTACTCGCGCGTTTTCATCATTATATAATATCGTACGGCATGATCACACGTTTCTTTTTTTTTAATGTCACCTAATTCGCGTGACAGCTACTCTTATTCAATCGTAATAGCATATTCGTTCTTAACATTTTGAATATATAAGAGTCTGGCGCATGTGAGACAAACATATTATTAGTTTCTTTTTTTTTTCTTCCAATGCATATAATTATAAAAATAAAAACCAAGGTCGATGGACACCATCGTTATTACCGTAAACTTCAAATGCAAACCGACAGGGGATGCACCGGCTGCACTCGAATTTAGCGCCAGAAGGTGGTCCGATATACTTTGCTATTGATTTCTGCGACCTCAACAGTTCTCGGTGCGATTTAACACGCGACTTGGGTGTAAACGGCATCACGATGGTTATACTACTTTATAAAGGTATACAATTTCGTGGAATATCATTCGAATTAGTTAAATACCACTTCTGCTTCCCATTGGAAATCGCGTACCTTATAATTTATATCTCTTTGCGTGAACAAAAGAATTATTATTATAATTTTCTTGGTGATTTAACAATGGGCTTAGGGCTCAGTCAGGTTTTTTTTTGTATTTTAAAATAGTCATTCATAATGGATTAATGATTTGTGAATCAAAACGAATCGTTCCAAAGTGAGTAATTCGAAAAAATGAAGTTTCCACTCTGACAGATGAACAGGGCGGATCAACGTGGCTTCCACCATCCTTATCGAAGAACCTTCTTTAAAGTTAATTACATTAATTGTCCAATTGATCAAGAATTCTTTCAGGAAAAAACTGCGAGCAAAGTGCAACGATCGAAAAGAGAAAAACAATTAATCAACATGTAAGAGATCCTTTTTTACGTCCTAATTTTTTCTTTCTTCTTTATTATACGTTCAATTATACGCATTCAATGATATTTCTCGAAAAATCTGTTGTTTTCCACATGTTCTTTACGTATGGGCCGTATTTTTGAATTCTCGGCACCGCCAACTAAATCCATTATACGGCAAAAGATATTGAGAAGGGGGCGGGAAATTTGAAAGGTGGGCCACGTTTGGTGTTATTATTAACTGAACTTGTATAGGGATATAATTACCATTATACAATTTTACATAATACGTCGCAAATTTAAAATATTATTACTCTTTGGATGCACTTTGCCCGTATATCGGCTGACGCATTACGTATGTCAACAGAGAAAGAAATGTATTATCATCGCGTTCGTGTCCGTTGCCTTCCTCCCCACAAATATTAGTCTTCGCTGTTCTATTATCAAGCTAATACGGAATGAACTCGTCTTACAAATTAGTCGAGAGTGATCCTTCCATTGCATCGGTGGTACTGCATTTGATCTTACGATAGGCTCTTCTAAGATAAATAAAAAAAAATAGTAAATTGATAAGCCGGATCAAGCCGGTAGGTACATAGAAATACATCGCGGGATATTTGAATCGATGATAAAAACTTTTTTTTATATATTAATGTTAATGTCGATTGTATTATGCGTAATGAAACATTAAGTGTACGATTGTCAGACACATGACTATGTTAACGGTTGTGTTAATGCCAATGCTTGTAAACACTCTGTGATCTATAAAGATATTGTGCTTTTTAAATGAAGTTGATAATTATCACCACATGTACTTTTTACTTGATTGCGTTCTAGATAACATGACTGCTGTGCAGCCCCTTCCACGAAACGGTCTTCTCAATGGATATGTGCAGAATGAGAAGGTAGCGTGCGCACCTTGTTTATTTATTTAAATATCCTTTTATATCGAAATTATATTCGTTATATGATTTAAGATTTAAATTATAATAATTTAGCAACTAGTAGATCGATTCAACTTATTCGTGATACTGGAGCAGAGTTATTAATCTAGTCAAATTAATTTTTCTTGTTTCATAGATGATTAATGAATCCTGCGTTCGATATGCGGTAGCTAGTACAACGGGCCTTGATGGTAAGTCTACGTATCTTAGTAAAGTATGGCAAAATGAATGCTATAGCATGCTAATTTTTAACATGTACATATTATACGTACATCTCATTTTTTTAAACACATTTAGGTCCAGATCAGGTGTTAGAATCGGATGTCGATACTACAGTGAGTCCTGATGGTCGAATACGGATAGCATTAGGCGAAGGTGTTAACGCAGTTTTGCCTGTTTCTGTGCCTGGTACGCTATCAAGAACCGCTAAAAAGTTTCCCGATCATGTAGCTTTGGTTTCACGAGCAGGAGTAGATGGTACAAGAACGACATATACTTACAAGTTAGTCTTTTTAAAAATATTATGACCCAAGAATATATATTTTCTGCATATATGTTTCAATTTAGCTCATATTATATTTTGTTTATGCTAATATCATTTTTTTAAATCAAATAGGGAGTATGAAAGCCAAGTAAGAATTGTAGCCAAAGCATTCCTGAAGTTGGGTTTGGAAAAATATCACAGCGTTTGTATTTTGGGATTTAATAGTCCTCAATGGTTTATCGCCGATATCGCTTCCATATATGCTGGGTATGAATATACAAATTGATTTATAATATTATCATATGATTACGTTATTATCATAATGTAAATGTTTTAGAGGATTCGCTGCTGGTATTTATACGACAAATTCTGCAGAAGCATGTCAATATTGTGCTGAAAGTAGTCGATCAAATATAATAATTGTTGAAGATTCTAAACAATTGGAGAAGATATTACAAATTAAAAAAGATTTACCCCTTTTAAAGGCTATCGTTCAATATGAAGGCATTCCAAAGGAGAAAGATGTATTAAGTGTAAGAATACAATAATCTAAAATATTATATTAAAAGAATAAAAATTTACCACGAATCTATGTTAATGAATATTATTTTCAGTGGAATGATTTATTAGACATTGGTAATAAAGAATCGGATGATAAATTAGAAGCCGTTCTGAAAACTATTGCTGCCAATGAATGTTGTACGCTAGTATATACTGTAAGTAAGATAATATAGTATAAGTTTATAAATTACTTGATACTATTAATAAATATTATCCTCTAGTCTGGTACTGTCGGTAATCCAAAAGCTGTTATGTTAAGTCATGATAACCTTTTACACGATGCACGAGTGATTGTAAAATCTGTTGATTTTGAGGAAGGAAGCGAAATCATAGTTAGTTATTTACCACTATCTCATGTTGCGGCACAGGTGAGACATAAGTTTTATATAATAAGATTATGATAATCGGAAAGATTCATTTGGATTATTTTGATTGCAGGTAGTCGATATATTTGCAACCATGTATATAGGAGCTACAGTATTTTTCGCGGATAAGAATGCTCTTAAAGGAAGTTTAGTAGAAACATTAGTGGAAGCAAGACCTACTGCTTTCTTAGGTGTACCAAGGGTTTGGGAAAAAATCTATGAAAAAATGCAGTTAGTAGCACGTAACAATGGACGTCTAAAAACCTGGATAGCCACTTGGGCAAAGAACCAAGGTCTCCATTATAACATGAACAAGATGAATGGTGTAGATTATAAACATTGGAGTTATCTTATAGCTAAATGGCTTGTCTTTGATAAAGTAAAAGCAAATTTAGGCTTAAACAGATGTAAATTCTTTTGCACAGCTGCAGCACCTTTAAGTATAGAAGTTAAAAAGTACTTTATGAGTCTAGATATTCCTATACTGGATGCATATGGCATGTCCGAATGTAGCGGTGCACACTCTTTAACTTTAAAAGATAAATACAGGTAATACACATTTTTAACTGTATTTTATTATATAATCTTTAATAATAATATGTAAAATTTTTGTTTTCTTCAGATTAGGCAGCGTAGGTACGACTCTCCCTGGTTTTCGTACAAAACTAGATAATCCCGATGACACTGGCGAAGGAGAAGTTTGTATGTATGGCAGACATGTTTTTATGGGATACATGAATGCACCAGATAAAACGAGAGAAGCTAAAGATGAAGATGGATGGTTGCACAGTGGTGATCTTGGCAAAATGGATGCTAATGACTTTTTATACATTACAGGTGATAAGTTACCATTGTTTGTTTTTCCTTTTAATGATCTTCAATTTGAAAGAGAATTAAATGATACTTTATATAAATTACCCTGTATTTTTATCATTATTATTGTTGATTGTATTTAGGTAGAATAAAGGAACTAATAATTACAGCAGGTGGAGAAAATATACCACCTGTACACATTGAACAATTAGTAATAGCTGAGTTACCTGTTCTCAGCAATGCTTTGCTAATTGGAGATAAAAAGAAATATCTGACAATATTAGTTACATTAAAGGTAAAATAGATAATGATGGGTTAAAACATTTTTTAAGCTAATATTTATAGTTAATTATTATTTTTATAATTTAATAGGCTGAGACAAATCCAGACACTGGTGAATCATTGGATATGTTGACTCCAAATACGTTAAAGTGGCTGAAATCTATAGGAAGTACTACAAAAACAGTTAGCGAGATTATAAGTTCCAAAGATCCACTTGTATGTTTACTAACATATTTAGAAAAATTATTCTTCATAATCGAATATACCTGTGGTACTTTTATTAATTAAAGTTTATTTCTTTCAGGTATATAAAGAAATAGAAGAAGCTATCATTAGAGCTAATGCAAAAGCAATTAGCAATGCACAGAAAGTGCAAAAATTCAGAATTCTGCCACATGATTTCTCAATTCCAACAGGAGAGTTAGGACCTACATTGAAAGTAAGGAGAAATGTGATCTGCAATATGTATGCTGATCTGATTGAAGAAATGTATGATGAAAAATAATTGAGTATATATTTACAACATAAATGCTGAATATTGGTTATGTACATAATGCGTTGGCATATTAGGCATTTCTATTGGGAATTAGATATAGAAACATTAATACACAGTTAACTATATCGGATGCTTCAGTATATCGAGCATCTGCAATATTATGGAATTGACTGTTTACATCAAAGTACTTATTTTTTTTCTATGTAGAAGGAAAAAATATGCTTTAAGTTTATAACAATTCGAAATTTCAAATCCTTTTTTCATTCAAATAGAAAATAATATATACATTTGGAGATTTATTATTTATGGTTAAAAATATTTATGTACTTAATATATTTCAAATTATTCTTTCGAGTTTCTAGCAGTAACTTAAAAAACAGTTTCCACAAGATTGGTATTTATTTGATTGGAAACAATTATATTATTGACTTGTGAAACCCAATTCATGACAAGCATTACTTATATATAAGAAACTACACGTTCAAGTGAATCAATGTTAGTGAGGTTTATTTTTTAACCATTTCATTCATCCTTCTGTATTTGTTATGTGATATAAGGAAAATTAATGGTCCTACTAAAAGTGCCTTTTCTCAATTAATAAATGCACATGATGCACGCATATGTTTGTAAGATCTTTATGTTAACCAATGCAGTTGTATTGATATTATAGGAAGGGACAATGAAGTGTTATTATACATAAGTTATGTATATTGTAAAGTAATAATAAGTAAAATTTCACAAGAAATTACACAATCTCATTAATCATTAGGTATCGTATAGTAAATAATATTGAGATGGTATAATGAAAAAAAAAAATTATTTGTGTGACGGTACAAATGGAGATACATAGTTATTCATTAATGTCCCATGGCACTAAGGCAATAGCATTAATCATTAATATAGTTAAACATTTATTTAAGTGATTCTTTTATAAAGATGAAAGTTGTAAATATATATGGTGTTAATTAAATTCGATTCTTTATAAACATGTCTTAATGGCCTTAATATGTTATCAGCCTAAAAATAAATACTTAATCCTTAATGCAACTATTGTTTTCACAGCCTGTTTAGTAAAATAAGATTACTTATAATCTTAAATTTTACATGATTACAATGCCAATCTTTAATATGGGTAGTAAAAAAACAACTCTTGATTTTAATTGCAATATATTACTAATATAGTTTACAATAACCAAAGCAGTAGCTTCATTTAAGATCATCATACTTTGCACACAGATTTTTAAGACAACCTGAATTCTTATAAGAAAATACTCTTACTAAGTGCATCACAGTAACTTTGAAAATGCAGATCTGTAATGTTTATATAATTTTTTACCCTGAATCTCTATTGCATATAGCATTGGATTTATTTTATTTGCTACTAATCATTCATATTTGTTGCTACTTTTATCATGCAAATAACATTTTAGTTTTCTCTTGTATTTTCTGTTTTTAAAAGATATTTTTTTAAACAGATTACCATAAAGTTAAATTTTACTGATAACTCAATGAAATATTTTGAATAAATGGGTAAGCAATGTATTGTCACTTTAATTTACCATTAAATAATAAACATGAATACTATGTTTTTTAGAAAACATCAAGTCACACATTTTTTCACCATGTAATCATAAGTCCAATGAAATTATTGCAGGTATGGCTCATACTACTTATCATTGTTAAATATTTAATAATTTTTTAGAACATTTTTAACATGATGTTTTACAGTAATTAAGAATATTAATTATACTATCGAATAATACAATAATATACTAATAATAAAATTAAAGATACAGTGCAACAGCTTTAAAGAAGTATGGCCATAGGTAATTTGTATTCCAAATTTGTTCAACCGTGCCACATTATTGGACGGTGGCTTGTTTAACGACTCTAACTATTTGATACAGCGAATATATAACCTTAGGACGTTGTTGATGTATTAAATTTTTGTTGAATAATCGATGTTTTACGCTGTGGCACAGTTTCTGGTGTAGGAATAGCATCACCTGTTGGTAAAATGCCAGCAGGTTTTGGCTTAGCTGCTGATTTTTGTTTTGCCATTTGATAATCTCCGGAATCAAAATATTTTTGCTGTAATCGTGAATATTACTTGTACTTTTATTTTAATTCTTACTTATACTTATATTAGCATATAACAAATTCTCTAATTAGATATATACATCATGAATGTCAATTGATTAACGTTTAACTTGCACACAAATAATTCCATGTGTTATCCAGTAATCGTATCATATATTACAAAATGTACTATATTTACTTACACCTTTGGCTAATCTTTTTTTTAAAAATGCCGAATGTCCACTGATTGGACGTCCAAGTGCATTTGGAAATTTCGCTTTGAGTTTTGCTTCTTCTAATTTTTCAATATCATTTGATGATAACTAAAACAATATTATTTTTCACATTTTTACCAAATATTTCTAGAAGCTAAAAAAGTTATATAGTTAGGTATGTGACATGGAAATTGATGTCACTAAGAGAAATGCACACGTTTATATCTTATATTGCTTAGTTGCTATTAAATACTGTTTAATATAAAAAATCTAATGAGTACTGATAAGAAACACGATTACTTTGTGATGGCGGTAAAATTAACCGGTGGTTTCTACCATGTAAAGTAATTCTTACCTCGACAGTTGGTTCATTTGTCTGATCGTCGCTCATTGTTGACGACTTTTGAATATTACACGGATAAATCTAATATTTGCGAGATACACTATTCACTTTCTACACCCTAACTTTTAACAACATGTGCAAAACAAGCTCCCCTGTGCTTGTAAACAATGCCAACGAAATCCTCGATTTAAAATCGTATAAAAAATTAGTGAAAATATATTTTTTGTATTTCGTCAGCGGTATTGTGCCTGAAAACAAACGACTGTCACCGAAAGTCTTAGACAATATATACTTAGGTCTTAGGTCTATATGGTCTAAGGGGTCTAAGGTTATCGTCGCAAAGCTTCGCGTTATGCGGCGCTGTACGCAAATGTAACCACTGCTTTTCGGCTAGTTTCAGGATATGCGGGCAACGTAGAAATTATCGTTCGAACGACGATAATGAAAACAAAAGCACATCTAAAGTGGCTTAAGGTGCTTTGTTTGCGGCTAGGTGGTCAGACCTGCATTGTTCATTTCAACCGATGGATGTTCTCGTTCAATTCTAACGTCAACTTCTCTCTACTAGTGACAGTAATGAAATGGTTCTAGAATTTTTATATAATTTCGAAGCTGAACCCATAATTTCTTGAACATAAAAAAAAATTATGTAAATGTGTCTGGCGACGTATCCGTTGCAAATTAAGTCAGGAGCGTCGTATTGAGGAGGTAAAGAAAAAGAGACTGATGGCTTACTACCATATTCATCTAAATAAGAAAAAAATTTGAAATCGATTAAGGGGGAAACAATACCTTAAACCAAAATTCGAACTGTTATAATGTTTTATTATAACATTATTTACTTTTTGTGTATGTGTTATTTTCCGTTATTTCTACAAATTCTATAAAGTAAAATAAGATATAATTACATATGATTTTTACATGCTTAAAAAAGCTTTGCTACAAGTATACCATCCCCCATCTTCGAAATGAGATAAGCCATCAACCCAAAAAATCGCTAATGGACATTTACTAGTAACTTCGTGATGTGATTTTGTTTTTATTGCCTATCTGCAACGTAGCCCGCATATTCGTGACGCTAACCAATAATCTTGATTGATTTTGATGGTCAGGGTCTGGCCGCGGTAATAGACGATATCTTCATGCGAAATTTCAAATCTCTAGGCCTGCTAGAAGTACTGTTCGGAAACTGAAAGCATGATCTTAAAACGACACAGGGGCAAGAGGGGTCTCTTGCCCGGGCCAATCACTGTCCTTTGTTGGGCAAGGCGCTTAGATGTGTGACCGTTTCGGCAAATAGCACGCCAGAGTCGAAAATGCTTGTGAATTCTGACCAATAAGACCCGCGTTCCTTCTAGTGAGTGAGTGGCAAAAAAACGGAAAGCAGCTTTTGAGTTTAAATATCTCATTAACAAGAGAAGGCTATAAATAAGAGATGTGGAAAATTTGTTCCGTTTGCAAAGTACTACAAATTAATAATATTTTAGATTTCTGGTCAAGTCCAGTGCAAAGATATGGGGGAGGGGCGGATCAAAAGAACCATGAATTGCTTCGAGAAAATAGTGTACGGCCGTACCCGCTTGACTTGGCCGATTGCTTCTGATCGCTCTTTATAAATTAATTTCTCATTAATTATGCGAAAATTGTTAACATTTAGTGGACATTTCTACTCAGATTAATCCACTCTACCTGCATATTTCAGCTGCAGCAATTGAACTGGGACATCTTGTATATATAATCAGTTTTATTCTTGCTATAATTTCTGTAGCATTGAATTATTTGATTTCTGTAATGTCATATTATCAAGTTTCTTCTTATCTTTCTCAGAAGTTTATTAATTTCTTATGCTAGGGTGTTTTTCTTTCAAGATTTTTGCAATATTTCGTGTCAATGGAAAATTTTGAGTTGCATTACATCTATTTTCCCAGTCATCAGTATTAAGAGAAAAAATCATAGCACCTTTAAAACCATTGTCAAGAATCCATTTGGCCTAAAATGGAAAATTTATATAATTTACTAATTTTTTAAATATTTTACCATATAAATAATATCTATTTCCGTAATTAACAATTGCAACTAATACTGTTGAATAGAAATATTTACCTTATAATATACACTCTCATTATCATCGTACGATATCCATTCATTGTCTTTATAAGCATATGGTACTTTGCTTTCATTTACAAAGACGTTATTTGCTCCACATTTCAGAAATTGACAAATTGTAGAATAAGATACAAAGCCTTGAGAACCAAGTTTACCAAAACCATTAGCTGGTGCTTGTAATTTATGATTTAGCGAATTATCTAATTCATAAGAATGACCATATGTTGGTATACCAATAACAATTTTATCCCTTGGCATTCCTTTTAATACCCAATAATGCGCAGAAAAATTCACATTTAGTGCTGCTAAACTTCTTGAATCCATAGCACTAGGGTACAAAGGTGCATTGAGACCAGTAACAGGAAAATACCATACATAGAAATGGTAATCATAGGACATGAGGTTTATAAAGTCGACATAACTAGAAATATAAAAACTTAATTAACCTTCCTAAAGAAAGAAATTTGAATATTTAAACTTAAGAAATTTTCTCAGGGTATCAGCATCAATTGTGTTTTCAATATAAATATTATTATTAACACATTCAATCTAGTGTGACTCAATAATAGATCACAAGCTGTGTATCAATATATATATATATATTGTAATATTATTATGCTTACTCTACAATTTCGGGAACATTGTAGCTTTGATCTATAATAGCTTGTGGGGCTGCCACAGCTATTGATAAAATTAATTTTCTGTTGCTGTGATCAAATTCTTTCCTTATTTCTTGAATTAATTGTACAAAGTGTATTTTTTGTTTTTCTTCAGATCCAAGCCATGCTGGGAATTCCCAATCCAAATCTAATCCATCAAACTTATATGTTTTAATTATATTACATACAGATTTTATGAACCTGAAAAAAAGACATGAATATATACCTTATATTATGTTCTTAAGATAATTTACGAATAAATATTATAATATTACTGTTTACGATTTGCATGATTCTTGACCATTTCTGGAAATCCGGAGTTAGGCTCATTACCATTACCAATACTAATCATTACTTTTAGTTCAACGTTACTTTTTTTTAAATTTACTATTTGCCTATAAATCGAAAAATTGGTACCTATGTCAACTGTACAGTTTATAATACTTGCAAATCCTATAATAATATGTGTACAAATATGTGGATCGATTTCTGATGGCACTAAAGTCCATTCTCTAATAGAGGTACCTAGCGTATAGTAGCATACAATAACTTTCCTAAAATGTAATAATAAATTAGGTTAAAAGAAATTATAGTATAATAATATGCAATTTAAATAGAAAATAGCCGTAAGTCATTATATTTACCCTGTAGAATTGTAGAATTTCCAGTCATGAGCAATACTTATATTTTTATTTGCATTTTGATTTTCTTTTATTGATTCTGCATACATCTGAGCTCTACGTAACCATATAGGAATTGTTGTTTCTTCCCTTAAGTCTTCTATAGTTTTAGAATTAGATGTTTTTATTATTAATATACTAATCCAAATGCATATTGTAGATAATATGCTAATTATAAAAAGTATTACAGCAAAACAAAAGATGTGTGTTCTCCAGCATGGCCTAAAGAAAACATAAATTTAAACAATGCATCATATTATATATTCATACAATTATAATTTGTATAGTCAAATAATTATTATTAAATTTCTAATTATATTTTTTCTTGTTGTGATAAATGTCAACAGATATAAAGTCTGTAAGTACAATCTAACGAACTAGAATTGAAAGATCAGTGAATTTTCCATAATTCCTTATACCGATAAATTAATTGTAATCAATTTGTCTACAAAAGTGTAATTTATGTGGGCAAATTTATACAATAGAAAATAAACTTTAAGAGTACATATATGATTTAAACATTTTTCGTGATATTAATTAGATGACATCTATGAAGGGTACAGGGGGAGAACAAGCATTGTCACATTAATCATAAGTTGAGAAAATGTCAACTAAAGATTTTCATCTAATTGATATTGACCTGCACTTATATTTTTCAAGTTAATCTATGCCATGACTATGCATATTATTGGAAAAATCGTGTAGGCATTTCGAAGTACTACCTTCACTCTACAAAATCATGTTGACAGTTTGAAAAACACAAAAGTGTGACAACGTTTGCTCTTTCCCTGTACCCTTTATATATATATTTATAAAGCTTACTGTTGCACGTCAGTTAATAATTCATATTTCGTCTGAGACACAGGGATTTGTGTAGCCATTGAATAATTAATAAATACTATCAATTTGCATATAAAACGTATTTTCGTCTAATTGTTTACGCCGCGGTTTCAATGAACCTTCTTATATTCCCTGTATTTGTAATGCCCTCCAATGCCCTCTTTCTTAATACACGAGTACTATAAAAGTAAGTCAGTAGATTTTGTATAAGCAATTGAATCAGATGATCGGATCAAAATGTGAAACGGAACCACAGATGAGATATAAGCCGCATAAACATAACCTCGTCTGTTACGGAACTTAGCTCTAAGTTTCCGGCATTTTTATAAAATTGTAACCTTATTTACGTATGAATGAAAAAAATATTCAATAGAGATTATTTATTGTATTCAAGTTTTATTATACCGAATGAAGGAAAAAAGAAAACGTATTTTCGTTACAACTTAAAAAAGTTGATTGATGTTTTCAAATATCATTACCAATTTTATTATGCAGGTATCGTAAGACTTCCACTCTTTAACGTTTAAGGTTTCGTTTGAAATCAATTTTATATAAAAATTCCTTCATATAAAAGAGAAACGAGAAAAAATTACGATTTAACATTATGTATGTACTATCTAAATCAAATTTGGTAGTACTATATATATATACATAATCTGTATTTTTAGCATATAGTATTTCAGTATATAGTATCTGTATTTTTAGTTCATATTTACTAGATATAAGATTTTTGATATTCAATTGATTAGAATTAATATATAAATTGCTTTAAAAATTATTGAGTAGTTTTTCTTATAACAGTACTCCTTCAAAATATTTGTATGGTATTTTTTATAGGTGTATATACGCATTAATATTTTTTCTGTAACGGTAACTACATAAAGAAGAAATCATACGATGTCAAACATTCATTTTCTCCGTCACATGAAAGTCCGATTTGTAAGTTCAATCATACCTAGAGTTTAAGAATAAAATAAGTACATATAATATTTGTAATCTGTTACAATATATTTAATTACCACATATCATGTGTTTTAACTATAATTATATAGTGAATTGTACACATTTGTATTTAGTTTTCAGTAAAGACAGATATAAAGCTTGATGATACCACAAACACATTGCTTGATAACAATTTTTTAAAACATCGAAAGCATCCTGGAATTACATCATTACAGTTTATAGAAATACCTAAATGGATTATAAATTCAGTGCAAACAGTTTTAGAAGGTCTGCAATAACTATTATTTAAATGTAATAATAATAATAATATATAATAAAATAATATTTTTTTATTTATGCTATAAAGATACAACTTTGTCAAAAAAAGGTTGGTATGAAGGTGGAAAAAAGTTAGCACAATATTTACATGGTAGAAGAATATCTATTGAACAACAAAACTTGAAAGAAAGATCTAAAAAATCACATGCTGATAATACGGACAAAAATGCTAATGAATTTCATGAAAAAGCTTATTCAAGGCAACCTCAACATGGACAACATATATATAACTCAAGTGCTATTCAATATAATAGACAAACTGGTTTGTACTATGTAGCTGGTAGAAGTTTATATGATTATTCTGTTTTATACAATGTTTTGAATCAAATTAAAACTAGTGATAACAGTTTTAAACCAAAGACGTTATTTGACTTTGGATCGGGTATTGGAACGGTTATGTGGTATGTATTACACATGAATTATTTTTTATTAAAAAAATCTAAAGAATACTATTATTTTAGGGCAGCATCACAACTTTGGCCAGAAACTTTACAAGAATATTTTGCTGTAGATCCTTCTCCAGAAATGAATAATTTGTCAGAAGAATTAGCCAAACAAAACATTCACCCAATCAAAGGCATTTTCTACAGACAATTTTTTCCTGCAGCTTCTGTGGTATGGTTATACAATTTTACATTTTAATTTTGCACCTACTATAAATAAAACTTTGTATCAATTTTTATGATTATAGCCAAGTTACGACATTGTTATTAGTTCCTTTTCTTTATTGGATTTACCTGATATAAGAACACGTTTTAATGTTATACAAAAACTTTGGAGTAAAACTAAAAATTATCTTATTATTATTGAAGAAGGAACAAATGCTGGATTTACAGTATGGATTTTACAAATTAAAAATTAACATTTTTCATAATTACATATACTATTTACCATTATCTATATTAATAGTTACTATTATTTTCCACCAGGCAGTAAATGAAGCACGTCATATTGTGTTATATAATTTAAATTTGAAATCAGACGGTAATAATAATAATTTTGCTCATGTTTTTGCACCTGTAAGTACTACTTCACTAATATATTTTTAAACTAATCAAATTAATTCATACAATAATCTATGAATGTCAAAATCCAGTGTCCTCATGATATGCAGTGTCCAAGGTATACAACGGATAATACACCTTGCAACTTTGAGATTTCTTACAATACGTTACCACTGTCAGGTTCATCTATTTTAAAACGAGAACGTTTTTCTTACGTTATATTAAAAAAAGGTTCTTTCATTTACAATTAATTTTCTTTATTAACATAACATAAAAAATGAAATTATAAAAAAATTGCTTTTTAGGTGTTCGTCCAAATGACGACAAGCAATGGCCACGCATCGTACGGCCAACATTAAAACGATCTAAACATGTCATATGTCGTACATGCACAGCAACAGGCAAATTAGAAGAATATATATTTACGTCATACAAATATGGAAAGTCAGTATACCATGTGTATTTTAAAATTTATTTTGATAAAATGTGTATTTGAACACATAAAAGTTATTTCTTTAAATTATGTATTTATAGGAATGCATATCGCTGTGCCAGAGCCAGTAAATGGGGAGATCTTTTACCTATAGAAGTTAACAAAGATAAGTAAATTAAAGCTAGTTAGTAAATATGTTTACTGTTAAATTAATATAATTTTATTTTGATTCCTTTTCTAAATTGTTACACCGAAACTATACAATAACTAAGTCAATTGGTTATATCTTCAATTTCATTATACAGAAGTTATTCAACATTGTAAAAAGTTAAATAATGATACAATAACAAATATGAAAAAAGCAACGAAAAACAATATGTACAATGGAGTAATGTGTTGTTTGAATATTTAACAAATATGCCAAATATCACAATATTGACATCAAAATATTATGATAGTGATCTTGGGTATATTGTTATCAAAATTTCGTGTTAAAGAACAGAATATTGTATGGAATAAGAGAATGTGCACAAATTTAATTGCAATTTTGTAAATGTAAATGATATTCACGCAACAATACTTTCCGAAATTGAATCTTTCGACGAACTTTTCCAGCTAATCTTTATTATTTCTTGCTCTCATCTGTTTTAGCATATTTCTATTCTCTCTGGATTTCTTTCTTATAGAAATGTTAAATTTATAATTTTTTCATAATTATCAGTACACGAACGCTCATTAATCTTCAATTGTGAAAGATATATTAGTTATTATTAAAATCAATTTTAACCAGTGTATCAAATGCATAGTAATATTTCTGTTAATTTGATTTAGGTCTGCTTTATATTATTATAAAATATTTACATGAGTTATGTTCTAGTAGTAACCAATACTTTAAATGGTTTTATCCCTGCAGTTACACCATCCACAAAATCGCGTGTAGATGGTTTTTGTTCTCCAGGTACTACGGAGAATGTAAATTTTTGTAAAAGAGCAGTTATTACAATGAATAAATTACTTCTTGCTAGTGATTCTCCCATACAGCGATGTCGACCTATTTCAACATTAAGAAATAGATTCATTTTACATTTATAGATTTCATATTGTAATTGAATTCGTGAGATTATGAATAGTATAAGTCCAAATGTCTGAATGTTGGGAAAATAAAAAAAACTATTTATTGTTTCTTTTATGTTTCTTACAGGTTCAGTATATACAGATAAGTTTTAGTGTATTATTTTAGACATCTGTTAAACAAAAAACAAAATTTGTTGAGTCAAGAACTTTTTATGTATTGACAAACAACAGATTTGGACTTTTACTGTTCTTAATCTCACCGATTCAACCGTATTCTATTTTATAGGAACATACCTATACTGAATGGGAAATATTTATATTGCACAGAAATTCTGCCATTATCATCAATAAATCTTTCTGGTCTGAATTCTTCCGGATCACCCCAAGATTTATCCATGAGTAAACCATTGAAATTTACAATAATCATTGTGTTCTACAAGTCATGCAATTATCTCTATTATTTGGAATAAGATCATGGTTTGTTTAACTTATAAAAATCTGTTAAAAATATATTACCTTTGGAATTCGATGATTCATTATATATGTATCTTTTAATGCTCTATGTGGTACATTCAACGTTCGCCCCATAAACATTCTTAATGACTCCAAAACAATTGCATTTAAATAGATTAACCTTTAATGGTATTATAAATTTTTATTAAAATATCAAAATATCAAAATTAGTAGCAATTGTACCTGGACCGATCAGCTAATGTTGGCATACGTTTGCGACCAATGACCCTGTCAATTTCTTCTTGCGCTTTCTTTTGGACATCGGGAAAAAGTATCAAATAAAGAAAACAAATATTTAGAGTTTTAGACGTTGTCTCAGAGCCAGCCATGAATAAGTCAACACATATAGCTAGCAATTGAGATTCTGAAACAAATTTAATGATATTAATAAATTTAAGAAAATTACTTAATATATTAACAACTGTTTATAATTAATTATGGTATTAGTGATCTAAGAATATACCTGAAAATGTATCACTACAATTTTTTGATTTTAAAACTGACAAGTAAACGTCCATCAAATCTTGTGGTGCATTTGGATTCAAAGTATTCTTATGATTTTTTAATTCATTCTAAAAAGAAAAACATAATTAAATTAAATTAAACAGTATTCTTAGGAATAAATTACACAATTGTAAAGGTATGATCAAGAAGATAAAAATTTTGATATAAAGTGTAAAGGGTCTATATATGTGACCTTTAATATTTCAGTTGTATAAGGTGTATCAAAATGATGTATCACTACTTTACTAATAACACTATAGTCAATATGAAATTGTTATAGATTTCGACGTGCTAAGAACGATTTTGAAACCCGTTTACCTCCATCAGCCCCAGTATTTGAAAAAATCGATTTTGAAAAAAATTGTTTTTAAGAATTTATTTTAATTTTCGTTCTAAGTATTAGGGCTAGACAAATTTTGTTTACTTCAGTTAATTTGTAGACTTTTACGAACCAAATGATATACAACACTTCAGCAAAACGAATTTCCAAATATGTTTAAACATTAATTAAATTCGACGGGACACGTTTCGGGCATCTTTTTGCAATTACACAAAATATTCATGCAAGTCGCGCGGTGTCAACAGTGGTTCTCCGCGATCACGCGTGACGAAACGCGCGGCATCGCGGGGCTCCGCAGAACGTTTACGCACTCTCACAAATTTAATCAGATTAGTTTTTAACATGTCAAAAGCTATAAGAATCATTCAATGCCTATAGAAAATGAATTTCACTCTTGGGCATTGTAATTCGTGACTGCTCAGCTTATAATTCGCGATGTTACTTTTTGTTAATATTAAATAAGATTTGAGAAAAAGATTTTCATATTATCCTTCATAATATTTACTCACATTTAAGAAGTACCAAAGTTGTTGATGTATCTCTAAAAAGGACTGGTAACCAGATAATTTTGGCGCAATAAATCTTAATAATGGGAAGTGACTAAATGGTGCACCTATCATATCAATCTCTCTAAAAAGTTTTGTAAGAATCTTCTGTAGATAAATTAGGGTCTCGTCACCGGTATCAAACCTGTGTAATAAGAATTATTGTAAAATCGTTATTCCGCATATATGAATACGACTTAATTACCAAATATTAAAAAATAACCTTTTACCAGCCATCATTTTCCACAAGGTGTTCAAAACGGTCACACCAAAAGCATCATCCATGAATAGAATCATTTGCTTTGTAGCAGTCATCTTTTTCATGTTTATAGATTCGTCCACATTCACATATAAATCTTCTATATTTAATTTATTGTGACCAATTTCTTCTTTACTTACTTCCTTGTTTATATTACGTTTATTGTTCATTTTATGCAGATATATTTTCTGTCCATTTTCGTTAGCTTTATTCAGCAATCTATATATTAGATTGTTGTTACTAACATGAATATTATTATTATTACAGAGGTTTAATTGTTTATCCGTATTGCCATATTTATCATTATGTATTTTATGAATTAACTCCTCCAAATGTTGCACTAGTTTTGAAGCTTCATTCTCTACTATCATAGCCATATTATTTCTACCAAATCCAAATTCTCGTAAATGACGGAGAACAAATCGACGTTGTTCTATCCATGATTGCCCATCAACGACGATAAGACCTGGCATACAGAAAACAAATATATATATATATTTTGTTTAAATTAATGTTTAATTTATTTTATCTTAAATAATTTTATTGATATAAACAATTAAAAAAATGTATAATGTTATTCCTCATATTGAAATGCTGTAACACTTAGTATTTTACATATTTTGTCAATAATTACATTCCATAATAATATACCCCATAATAATGTCCTATACAATTTCGAAATGATACATTCCCAGACAATCATTTGCCGGCAGATTGGCAGCTGATGCCAATAAATGTGTTTACAAATCCGAAGCGATCTGTTTCTGCATTTGACTCCGCGAAAGCCACTCATACTCCAAACAAAGGGATCGTATCATTAGGATCATAAGTTTTTGGGCCTTATCAAATTTATTCTATATTACTTTTACTATTCGTATAGTATTTGAATAATCGCATATAATTCGGCGAATATGGTTACGAATACGAATACACAATATTAGGCCAATATCCCTGCAATCGAATACGAATACGAATATTCGAAACATTTGACTGACTATTCAGTACAGCAATAAATAACATACCTCTTCTTTTACCCCAAGTTCTTGCAGTATATATAGGACCAGTAGGTCTACCATCACAGTCAGGATTGGTAAGCATAGAATATGCGCTATCATAATCGTTTAATATCACAATGTGATCATTGCCAATTTTCAGACCGATAACTGGTCCGTATTTGTCACTAAGCACGGAGCACGTTTTAAATAAATATCCGGTCCGTTGTCGTAACCGTGCTACTTCAATGGCGCAGCCAAGGATGGGCCACCATTTAGGCCCTATGTACAAATTGTTATGAACATTTTACAAATTATAGACTTTATACTCTGTAGTAATAATATAATTTCCACATAATGTACCTGGTGGATATCCTTTCGGTTTTCGAGATTCCAAGTATAATAATAGCAGTGCTACCGTTAATAATAAGCTGATCGTGACAATCATTCTGGAAAGCTATAAAATACAAATTACTTCAGTATTGAAACTTATTAAGTCTTTATAAAATAGTTACATATCCACTTTAATTAAATGTTTAAATGAATAATAACAGATGAAAAATATTAAATTAAGTTAGTAAAGTAATAATTATCTTTGAACCTTTCAACTGTGCCAACTATTCTATAACAAAAGAAGGAAAATTTAGAAAGAAGAACAAAGCTAGAGCGATCGTAAATGACTAGCAGATGGGTTCTAAAATAAAGAATTACGATTGCCTAGTCCCCTTATAACGGAAAAAAACGAAAACGAGAAAACAAGACTCATAATTTGTAGTATAGGCCTTTTACAGCACGGTATCTTTCAACACGATTTCGCGTCTAGCACGATCAGAAATTTGCAGAAAGCCTCGTCTAACACTGTACTTTTACTATTTAACGTATATGTATATTTAGTAATCTAAATTATGCTCATTAAATTAAGGTTATTATAACTTTACTTACCATATCCAACACGTAAGGGATCCACAGACCAGAGCCGCCGGCTTAGTGCTAGCGGGTAACCGCGTTTAGAATAAACTTTTAATTAAAATTAAGCCCGGTGGCCCAACCCGGCGGTTCTAGCGTGTGGAACCCTGTGCACGCCGATTTGGTTGCAACTTATATAATGTATAATTCTCAAAACAAATATTTAAAACGTATTTTTTTATCTGTAGCGTGCATGTTGAAGGGATGAAAACAGCTCTCAAAGATTAGGAGTGTAAACATGTTTTGTGGAATATCTTGAAAACTAGAGGGTGTAGAAGAATAATTTTGGTAAATGTCTAGTATACAGACCTCCCCTTCCCGGAGGGGGGTGAGGATGCTATTATTTTCTATAGAAGTATTCCTTGAACACAACAACATATGCTTTATGCGTCAGTCACCGCAGCATAAAAAATATAATAGTAGGTACAGCAGAACCTCCACTATCGGAACGCCCATTATCATGACGTTTGGCTACCGTTTAACCGATGGGACATTTCGTTGTTGAGTCGTTTCTTCTTTCATTAACTTTTGTAGTTATAAAACTAAAATTGTCTCTAGTTTTTGATCATTATATATATAAATAGATAAATATATGTGTATGTGTAATTTTTAATAACTACTGTATGTATGAGAAATATATTAAAACGACGTGGATCAGTGGCATGATACTCAATAGTGCAATCGCGATGCATGATGTTCACGAGGAAAGTGAAACACGGTGTTACGAGAGAAAGTTGTATACGGAAGAAACGAAAATGCACCGTCACTTGTTTTATCCCGTAGCACCTTGCGTAACAGTGGTGCTTTTGATACAGCAAATGAAACTGATGGTTAAGAAAGTCAGAATTTTGTTGCAAGTTATGGTACATTCTACATCTATCTTTTTTCGTAATAAATGAAAGCCAAAAGTTAATTTTCTCATTAATATTATTATTATAGTTATGATATTATTACCGTTATAAAAAATATTATTAGAATGCGTACTACCGGCTATAAATGACTTATAGGGAATCGAGTATAGCGGACGAAGAAAAAAGATATTTTAATTATTAATAAAATTATTTGTATTATACTTGTTCTGTGCGATATAAAATAACATGTGCATTTGAAATATTTTTTTCTAAAGCATAAAAACTTAAAATAATGAAATCATAAAATAAATCTTTATAGAAATGTATACCTCTTGATTTAGCAGATTTAAATTTTGAAATGATGTCAACTAAAAATTTTATATTTACTTTTACCGTTACCACCAGCACCAAATCAAGTTCCCAGCGAAACCCAGACGAAATGTAGATCGGGCCACATTTATATAATTTTTTTTTGGACTTAGCAATTTAGGCCATCAACCAAAGGAATAAGATTTTTGTATGATTTTTTGAATGAAAATGAAATATAAAAAAGGCTATATCTAGTGGAACAACATAATTTTGACATTTCGATAATAAATAAAATATAAATTTAAAAAAAACGTAAAAATATATAAATTTGCACAAGCTCGGAGCTCGATTGAATCCAGGCCTCTCTGAATTATGTACTCTGATCATTTGTCTTGTTTGTCTATTAGTTAATGGGTCCTGGTTATCATTAGTTTTTTAAATGTTAAAATCCTCTTTTATAACGATTTATTATGTTGAACGGTAGCGATGTACAGAATTTCAATTTTCATAAAAAAGTGTTAATTAAAATATGCAACAAAAGCTATGGTTCGAAGTTATAATTTTGTTCTTAAAAAACATTACAATTACCTCGTTTCTCGTTCCCCAGGAGTTATCGTCCTGTCCGTTGTACGAAGAGAACTGGTAGTAGCCAAGTATCAAACCGGCTTTTAAATGCCCCCTCCCTCCTCCCCCTTCTTCTCTTTACCAATTATAATATATAGTGAAACGCATTGACCGTTCAAACACCATGGTAAGTTTAATTAATTAAATGATTAATTCTACTTAAAAGAAATATTTAATTTATTCATTTAGTTTACGGATTTATTTTATGTATAAGGAGTAATAAACAAAATGGTACTTAATTGTTGAGTCGCAAGATGTCAATGTCATATTTTTTTATTCTTGCAGCAAACAATATGTAATAAATCTTATTTATATATCAAATGCTTAACTTCTCTATATCATTTATACATATCTACATTTGTTATTTATATACGTTATAAATTGTATCCAAATGTTTAATACTTTCGTTTCATTTTTATCGACTTATATTAAATGTATTTCTTAAAAAAAAAAAAAAGGTTCCTGTTTCTTTCCCCTTTAATGGCTTATCTGGATATTTCTTTATTCGATATAACTAGGGTAAAATAAATTTCCGTTATTACTCACTTTGCCGGAAATTTTCTTTCCCTCTTCCGACCGAATCCTTATGACTTTTTTTCTCACAGTCTTTACAAGCTATTTCGACCCTATGTAAATATCGTGATATTGAAGTGGTTTTTTCGGTCGGTGGTGCCGGGGTAAATAGTTCTAATTCAACAGGAGGTTTAAAAGTACTGCTACTAAGAGTTCTCGCTGAAGATATCGTCGATAATAAACACAATTTGTGCGTAGTATTCGCGTAATCAGCTTTGGTAGAAGAAGAACTGGTTAAAACGCTTTGGTCTGTTATAACAGGTAATAAAGTCATTCCTTGTCCCATTTTTTCACCAAATTCTCTTTGTAAATTTTCTTCATATTCTTTCCTCTCTTTTTCAAACTTTTCCTTCCTTTCTTGTAATTGTCTTTCCCATTCCTCCAATTTATCCTCTCTCCTCTGCAATTCTTCCTTTAACCTTTCTATCTCTTGCTGGAGAGCCTGTCTTCTCAGGAATGAATCAGAAGTCATAGGTTCCATAGTAATAGCGCTAGTAGATTGCAATGCAATGAAAGCATACGTCGTAAATATATCATTGATTGATAATAATTCTATCGATTCTGACATGGTTGTTTCATCATAAGTGGAACTAGTGGTATGAGTAATATCGAGAAAATTTGTGCTGTCTTTTCTTCCCTTTTCTTCCATCTCCTTCCATCTTTTTCTTTGCTCAAAGTCTGTTTCTATTATCCTTTGTTCCTCCTCTTTCTCTTTGATTCTCTTCTCACGATTCTCTGTCCGCTTAATTTCGTCCATCAGATTTCTCAATTTTTCCTCCTGATCTGTTTTTCCGCTCGTTTTATCTAATATATCTGTTACGAGCGATGGTACAAGATCGAAGAACGTTGGCGAATATAATTTGAATCCTGTCGTTTCGACTTCCAAAACCAACGAACTACTTTCTCCGCTTGGTATGGTCGAGGTTATCTCTTCTTCGTCCTTTCCGTTTATATATTTGGCAGAAGTAGCTGTTCTCTCGAAATCTGCATTTCTATTAGTCACGGTACTGTCAGACAATTCCTCAGTCTCGATAACTGTATCCACTTGACTTATTTCTTTGACGCTCCAACTGTCTGTAAAAAGTAATAGAGAAGTTGTGGCTATTTCCTTAATGTAAATAGTACTTCCATTTTCGTTCGTGAAATCATAAACTAATTCCGAAGCGTTTAATTCTAATTTTGTATATTGTCCCGTTGGTTCCATACCGATGTTTGTCGATGTCTCATCTGGCGAAGTAAGAAATTTTGGGAGAGTTACATACATTGTGTTTTTTTCATTGTAAAATTTAGATCTAGTTAAAGTATAATCGCTTGTTTTAAAAGTGCTTTTATTGATCCACCATTCCAAGTGATCTGTCGTGTAAATAAATATTTTACTCGTGGTCAAAGTATACCACTCTTCAATAGTATCGAATAATGATACCGAAGGTATTATTTCCGTTGTAAGCGTTTCGAAACCTTCTGTTGTCTTAGAAGTGCTCGTAAGTAAAATAGTCGACATTTCATATTCTCCTATCATTGTTGTCCTTTCCATCTCGTACGACGTTTGATACGTTTTTGCTAAGGAAATGTCCGACGTGTTATTAGTAGTCTTCGAAGTTTCGCTAAGAGAAGACAAACTAATAAATATTTCTGTTGTCGCTGTAGTTTCCACTCCAAATGACGTTCCAGTAGACTTTTCTGACGGGAATGTCATAATTGTTGCACCCGTTATAGTGTACTTTATAGAAAATTTTGAAATGCTTTCCTCCTCGATAATTTTGGAAATTTTCGTAGTAGTTTCTCGATCAAACGTTACTCCTTCTTCTTCTTCATCGTAATCATACCATTTAGTAACTGTTTCGTTCATATCTGCATATTCCTCGTCCTCGTATGCCTCTCGAAAATCTTCACCATAGTCTATATCATAAAATTTCTCAGGTTCCTCATAATCTTCAATTTTCGTTCCTTTTGTTATTATTTGGTCGGTGGATATCGCTTCGGAACTTTTTGAAGATACAACCGATGTTTGTTTACCGATTAAAGTGCTTCGTGTAAAGGATTGAAACATTTCTTTCGTTAATGAAGTTATCGTTGGCAAAAATGGTACAAAAGTGGACGGGTACTCGATTTTCGAGAAAAATGTTAATGAAATGTTCCGTGAGGGCGAAGTTAATAACATAGGGAAATCAGTTGACTGCGTTGTTGCAAAAAGATTTTCTGTTAGATAGTAAACGTCCGTGAAATTTGAAACCAATACCATGATCTCGGAAGCTGGTGATAAATCGAGTTCTTCGTATGTTGATAATGTGGTAACATCTGTCTCTAAATTGATGAAAGTAAAGTGTTGTTGAATCGTTCCTACTTCCACTGTTGTTTCTGTCAACATACGAGTCTCTTCTGTTTTAAAATACGTCGAGCTAATCGATGTAGGTCTATAAATGTTAAGTTCTGTTAATGTCGATAACGTTGCTGCTATGCTCTTTGGCTGTGAAATTTCTTCTGTTACTGTGCTAATGTCAGCTGACGTAATAGAATAAGATAACGGAAGAGTTTCTTCCAATATTTGAAAAGTTGTCCACTCAGTATCAAGTGTAACGAATGCTTCTGATATTGTTGTTAATAACGTTGCTGCTATGCTCTTTGGCTGTGAAATTTCTTCTATTACTGTGCTAATGTCAGCTGACGTAATAGAATAAGATAACGGAAGAGTTTCTTCCAATATTCGAAAAGTTGTCCAGTCAGTATCAAGCGTAACGAATGCTTCTGATATTGTTGTTAATAAGTAAGTTTCTCTTTCAGATACATCAAAAGTCGACTTTTGACTATACGAGTCACTATATGAAGAAATCGAAGAAATAAATGTAATCTCGGAAGATGGTATTGCGGTCTCTGTGAAGATCGATGAAGAGGCAATATCTGTATCATAGTTGATGGTCGCTGATGATGACTCGGGAACCATTGTAAATGTATGCATTTCCAATGATGATGAAACGGACGATGTGTCGGAACGTTGGCTGAATTTTGTTAGAGTCAACGATGTTTCTGTGCTCGTAGAGATTAACTTATCTTCTATTTCTGTTAGTATTATGATTTTTTCGGTTCTATTCATTGTAACCGTACTCGAAGGAAGTACCGTTCGATTTGTAATAATTTGACGCCATTCATCGATGATACTTGTAACTTCTGACGAAATCGGTGTAACTACGCTAATAATTGAAGTTTCCAGAACTTCTTCTACGAAAGAAACTCTAGGAATTATTGTAAATGTAGTAAGAAATTGTTCTAACGTTATTGTATTAGTGCTCTCTTCTGCTTCGAAGATGTCCGATGTGACAGTAACACTAGTGTCAATTATTTGTGGCATATTCGTACTAATACTGCCTTTTATTTGGCTCATTTTTTGAGTGATAGTACATCCAACATGAATTTCTTTTGACGTGATAATACTAGTCCTCTCTTCTGCTAGAGTAATTTCAGGAACTGATGTCGTAAAGGAGGTGCGAAATTTATCTATTGCAATAGTAGTAGTGCTCTCTTTTGCTTCGATCTCTTTTGGAGTAACAGTAAATGCAATATACAACGTTTTTTCTGATGAAATTTCACTAATCTCTTCTTCTGTTTCAATTATTTCAGGAATAAATGGTGTAAGTGTAGTGAAAATATTTTCTATCTCAATTGTACGGGTGCTCGCTTCTACTTTTGTTTCTAATGTGGCAATAATTGTAGTGCAAATTATTTCTGGTATATACGTACCAGTATTCTCTTCTACTTGTGTCTCTTTAAGTACAGTGTAAGGTTTTCCTAATTTAACACTCCCAGTCCCTTCTTCTCTTATCGATAATGTCGTACCTTCTGAGGAACTCGAATTAAGCACTTCAAGAGCTGTTTTTTCTCTTTCACCTTCTGTTACGATACTCGTGATAATCGATGTACCTGTTGAACTTGTAAAGAACGATAATACTTTCGTTTCTATTATTTCTCTGTGTGTTGTTACATACGAAGATATAATTATTTCGGTCGATGTAAGAATATTGTCCGTAATTATCTCGCTTTTGCTTATTTCTTCCCTTCTCATTTCTGTTATAAATTCCATACTTGCTACATTTTCTATAGTAGAAAATGTGAATACTAATGGCGGTTCAATAATTGTTGATTTTTCCAATGTTTGCGAGGATAGCGTCGTCGTTTCTATTATTTCATGTGTAATTATTGCTCTTGTTCCTTTGAACAATAACGATTCTGTTATACTCTCAGGCACCGTTGCTGTTTCTTTAACAATTAACGATGACGTTGCTTCTTTATTTACCGATTTTACTGTCACTGATACAGTTGTTTGTGTCGTAATAATTTTCACTTCTTCGTTATCGATTTCTGATATATATGATTGGCGCATTATTGGAGTAATTGTATAATCCGTTGTTGATTCTGTAGTCGTTCTTTCTACTTGTGTAAATGTTTTGTCGTTTTCAGTTTTTGTTACCACTAAGCTCAACATATCGTCAGTCAGTGTCGTTGCTTTCGCTGTTTCGATTAACGGTAATAAAGTGGCAGGAACGATAGAATCAGTTGTTGCTTCGACATCAAAATAATTTGTATCACTTGTTAAAATAAGATCCGCACGCGTTACGAAAGTCATCAGTGGTTCGGTATGTAATTTATCCGGATCGATTTCAGTTGGTGTCGTTGTAAACGTAACATTTTCCTCAAAATAATCATACCAACGTACAGTATCTTCCATGGGTTCTTCGTAATCATACTCATTCTCTTCGTAATCTTCTTGATCAGCCTTTAAATTGTAATCTACATAATAATTATAGTCCATTGTGCTTAACTCGTATTTATAAATATCTAAGGAAGATAATGTGGTATCCTCTCCTACTTTACTCGACAATATTTGAGCTACGTCTGGCAAATGGCTTTTATGATCAATATTGATGGCATTGTATTTATTTGTTGTCATAAAAGTACTTAATAATCGTAACGTATCTATATACATCGTCGCCTTTTTCTCAACGTCCGAATCTTTCGTTATTTCAATTTCGTTGCTTCTGCGCAAATTAGCTTTTTGTATTGAAGAATAAGATTGCTTTTCTACACTTCTCTTATTAAACAGTTCCGGTCGCCTTTGTTCGCTTAATCGTGACGTACGAGATGAATAATACACATTTTTTTCTTTCTTAAAACGTAGTTGATCAGAAGAATCTTTTCTTTCTTTCGAATCTGCATTATGATACGTTTGTAGCGGATCGTTTGTTTGAGAGCGTTCTAATCGTCGCTGGAAATCACGCGGCATTATCACTGATTTTAAATTTCTACCTAATCGAAATTGAATCGGCATGTTAGAGTTTTCATTTTTGTCAGAATTATCTTTCTCCCGGTTACATTGCTGCTGACTAATCCTGCCAATTTTGTATGTCACATCTGCGAAATCAAAGATGTACATAATCGCAAATTAGAATAAGAATATCGTGGAATATCAATCTGTACATATACTAGGTGTACCGGTTAATAATGCGGATTTTTTTCAACAGATGGTGTTACGCATATGTTAGCATATATGCAATCTGATATATATGCCATTTTATTGTTTTGACAATATGCTTTGAAACTTCATAAGCCATATTTTCGAAAGGTGTTAACATCATAGATATTTTTCTACACTTAAAAATATCGAATTCTATGCCAAAAAAGAGCATTTGCGGAAAGTTTTAATTGGTTACTTTATTTTGAAGAAAAGTGCTCCTGAAAGTTATCGTATAATTCGAGAAGCTTATGGTGCACATGCTCCATCTCAAGATACTTGTAAACGCCGATTCAAGCGCTTCCAAAGTGATGATTTGATGTAAAAGACAAAGATGGTCACCGGTGACCACCATAGCCCGAATGAAAAGACAAGCGCTTGTCCCAACCACTGTGGTAGCGAAAGTGTTAATACTAATCGCTATCGACAACAAATAATCAATTTGAACCACGCTTTGATCGTAAAACGTCCAAAATGGGCCCGAAGACACAGCAAAGTAATTTTGCTTCATGATAACGCCATATTACGCATTTCACAACCAATTAAAGACATCTTAAAAGATTTTGCCTGGGAAGTATTAACCCACCCGCCGTATTCGCCAGACTTTGCTCCTTTTGATTATTATCACTTGTTCCGTTCGATGGCACACGCACTTCCTGAGCAGCACTTCAAAACGTACGAAGAAGTGGAGAATTGGGACTCTGAATTGTTTGCCTCAAAACAAGGCAAGTTCCTATTGAGACGGTATCCACAAATTACCTGAAAGATGGGGGAAATGTGTAGCTAGCGGTGGACATTATTTTGAATAAAACACTTGTGTTGTTTCTCTTGAAATTATCGTCTTTTCTTTGAGTACAAAATCCGCATTATTAACCGATACACCTAGTATTGAGTTGAAATTGCCGTTACTGTTCACGTATAAATTATCATCGGCTGCATTAAATCCGTAATGTATAATCAATTCATCAATCGTTGAAAGATCATAGCTGATTACTTGGAATTTTAATCGAATAAGAATTTTCTTTTCCTTCAATGAATTAGCTAATATATTATTCATATAATTTATATTACAAAGGATAATTCTCATTGTTAAGTCCCGATTATTCAATGTTGTTCCTATAAAAATCATAGCTTTTAAGATCTCATTTCATTGTCTTTGGACTTTATATACACACATACCTGTTTTTAAAAGATCTTCAAACTCCGAATTCTTTAAAGACGATTTCATATAAATATCACGAGTAGAGATAGTCATTTGAATTCTTCTATTTTTCATTAAATCAATCTCTTTTTCAAAACTTCTTTTTATGTACATTATAATGTAAAACATAATAAAAAATATAATTTTCATTGTTCTATGTCACAAGCACATAAAATGTGCTTATGTTGCTCTTCCATCATTACATAATGCTTTATACGGAGTCGTTTTTATTCCTTGTCCAACTTTTCAAGCGAAAATTAATAGTAAATATAAATCTTATATTATATCAAGGTCATTTTGAGACGATAGACTTTATGTCGAGTAAACGGCCAACAAACTAAATTTGTTTATAAGTACATGACAGTACGTAAAGATTGTGACAGGGCAGTAGATTTTAACGAGGATGTTCAAAAGCAGCAATTGAAGTGCGTTATATCGATAATCGAAGTTAATTTCAAATCGAGTGTCGATATCAGCAATCGAGCAACGTTTTTATTATCAATGATGAAATTGTGATTTTTATTTTAAGGATAGGATAGAAAAATGTGTAGTAAAAGAGAAAACCGCATAAGAAACAGAAATTATTTATATTTATCATATAATTACACATAACTATTAATAGTTAAATCTTTGATACCTATGGTTTCTGCCATCTTTATAATCAGTTAAAGGTAACATCACCGATCGATTCTACGTTAAAGTAAATTGTAGAATCGTGTTGAATTATAATTCTTCATCGATTCATAATAATAACATTTTTCCAGCAATAATAAATTCATCGATTTTATTATTAGATATTTTATATTTTCTTCTTCCCCAAAGAATTTTGAGAACGATCTAAACCGTTGATGGCAGTAAAAAATTGGTAGAAACTACAAAATTATTACTTTCGTTTCTTACGAATATCGTTTAGAATCATTCTTCTTAAGAAATATTTTAACTAGACATGAAGTGCTTGGGCAGTGCGGTTAATGATGAATTATACATACTGATGATGCCAATATTTATAATTGAGAATATCTCATAATAGAGAGACATGAAGAAGCACATATCGTCCAAATATTTAGTAGATTCGTGCACCTATTGTAAAGTTATAACTAGGGTATGCACCGTACACGTGGCATGACCGTCACTCGTGCACTTGTCGATAATTGAATGAGCGAGTTTGGTCAACGAGTAGATGAAAAAATCATGTAGGCCCGTCTGTAGCAATGTTCACCTACGTAATCAAGTAAAAGAAGATACGAAAAAACAAAGTCGTTCTAACGTGCTTCTATTTTCGAACCAATGATGTTTCAAACACAACACCTCCATTATCAGATAACAAATATTCGATAAAGCGGAAAAATGACGTTTTTAGGCATGACCCCAGGGAGTTCCCTATGCTCTCGATAGAGCAAAAAATATAACAGACGATTATTGCCGAAAGTAGGTATTTAAGATATTCAAAACCCTTTTAGTTCTTTACATCTCATAATAATATCTAAATGTGTGTGTTCATGCATGCGTACATACGTGCGTGCGTGTAAACATTTATACCAAAAATCCGGTCGCGCCCAACAAGGAAAAAATGACAATTTCAGTTTGATCAGACTTCCGATTAAAAAATGGCGGGTATTTGAAAAATTAAAAAATTTATAAGAAAAGGGAGAGGAAAGCACAGCGAGCCGACCATCATTCCAGTCCTTCCTAATGCGAAAAAGCGAAACTTTTTCGCTCGGGGTTCAGGAGGTGGAATCGATTACAATCGCAATAGAAGTGTTCGATCTTCGGACGTGCGATCTTAACCATGTTTGTTGAAATTCGCCAGGGATAATATAAGAATATCTATTGAAATTTATTTTTAACTCCTTTCTTTAAAATGGTTCAATCATAATGGTTACATTTATATGTCGCGATGTTTATTTACTGCTATTTATATTGCTTTAATGTTTGCATGCATTCAAACAAATAAAGAAAAAGTAACGGGGTATACTTATATCCCGATGAAATGTTTGGCTATATCTGTTCTACAGAATATATGAACAAATTATATATTCCTTTGCTACAGATCATCTTTTATATTTCCTTTATGTTTCAACATGTTTTCATTAAAATGAATACTATTCCAGAAGTCCTTATTTCCTAAATTGGTATCGCTCTCCATATAATGTATTCCTGGTCCAGCAATATGAAGATAATGAAATTCTTTTTGAGATGGATCCACTTCAGTCCATTCAATGTTATCAACGCGTGGAACACTAAAAATATGTAAAAGTAAATTTAATAAAAATAAAAAGCTTTAATTTTCTTCTAAAGTCAAGTAGATTTCTACTCAAATTTCTCAGCAAAATACGCTCATTATCTATTTTCTAATCTATATGAGTCATAATTGTAACAATAATCTACAAATGTTTAATTTTAAGCTTTCTATTCCTTACATAATTATTACTCACTTATTTGTAGCAAAAGAAATCCAAAGATCGATTAATTCTTGCTGCATGGCAACATCATCACTTGTCGTTGTTGGATCAAGGTAAGAGGTTTCCAGAATATGACAAGCATCATCTGCATGACTGACTCCTATGAAGATTATTTCAGAAGATGTTAGAAACATATCATTATAAAACATTTTTATTACTACAATTCAATGTTTTATTATTTCTTATTATATTTACCAAAGTTTTCATTGCTTCCACTCATAGCTTCACTGAAACTATGTGCACCTCTGTATGAGAAATAATAATACCAAACAGGTTTTTGATTCACTTTAGCTTGCATTCTTGCAGCTTTTTCACTATCAACTACAAAGAACCTATCACTAGCCATCTGTATTATAGGTTTAATAGTCATTCTGTCGATTTGTTTAGAACCAAAATAATGGCTCCTAATGAGTTTAGCTACTTCAACATGTTTCTCTTTTGGTATTGTATAATTAAAATCAAGAAAATGAGGTGCAATATTGTTCCAGTTTTCGTCGAGTTCTTTGAGACGTCTATTATCAGTGATGAATTCTGCATGGTGTTATATATATACATATATATTAATAATATTTAACTTTTAAAAGATTTGTTATGTTGTATAGTTTTCAAACATTTATGTTCAAACCTACCAGCCACAGGATAAAGTCCTTCTTCACTGACAACACTTGTAATCCATGGAACATCTTCAACATTACCGCTATGAATAATTTCAATTGGTGATTGATCAATGAAAGGAGCATCTCCATATTTCTCGACAACAGGACCAAATGGTGTGAATGGATTATAAAGCCATGGCTACGAAATGAGTTATACCAATTAAAAATAATTTTAATTCTATTCTCTATTACAGTGAAAAGATACTTACTTGGAATTCCTTAGTAGCTTGTACTAAAGCACGACCTGGTCGGTACCTCAAACATTGTACCATATCTCGAGTACTACTGGTAGGGCAACCCATTATTGCAGCTAATTTTTTTGTTTTTTCTGAAGAATTCTCAGTTTGTGAAAAGCAGTTAAATGCTGTACCACTAATGGATATACCTCCTACATGTAGACAAAATTGATGTCAGACACAACAAAAATGTATACTAAATAGTTTGACATAAAATTCAACAGATAAAAAGAAATCGTATATGTAATAGAAATATCGGTTAAACATAATGTTTCATATATACCTTGAAAAAGACCAGAGCTTAATTTAGATAAATAATGATAATGTACACTGACACCACCAGCACTTAGACCGGCCAGGGTTATTTTATCAGGATTACCACCGAACCATTCAATATTTTCAGAAACCCATCTTAATGCCATATTTTGATCTTTGAGTCCCATATTACCAGGTAAAACTTCATCTTCTGTGCTTAGAAAACCTACAAATGATACTCATTGAATAGAATCATTATTAGTATTAAATACTAAATATATAAAAATGCGAAATTTTATATTGATTATACCTAGTGAGCCTAGACGATAATTTATTGTAACTAATATCACATCCTGATCCATTAAAAATTTAGCACCCATATGCATTCCACTACCATATTGAAAAGCTCCACCATGAATCCAGAAAATGACTGGTAATTTAAAATCTTTGTTCTCATGTACAGGAACATAAACATTTAGATAAAGGCAATCTTCTGAACCTTGAACCCTATCACTTTGTTTAGAAACAAGTTGGTCATATTGTAAGCATACTGAGCCAAATTTAGTTGCTAAAAGTTCACCAGACCATGCTGGAATTTTTTGCGGGGCCTATAAATCAAAACAGAAAGAAGAAAGAAATACTTGAATCCAAATAAAAAATAATCAAAACATCATATAAGGGCTGTTTAATTTAAAATAATATGCAAAGTTATTTTGGTACATAAACTCTATTTAAGGAATAATTAAAATAGAGAATCTTAAATATCTTAAATATAATTAAACATAACAATTGTTTTTATAATTTGATATGGTGTTGTATTCTTACCTTAAATCTTAATTTTCCTACAGGAGGTAATGCATATGGGATTCCTTCATAAGCTTCATACTGTCTTCCATTTGCAGATATCTTATAATATCCTTTAATACCTCCTAAAGGTGTTTTGACCCTAGGTGCATTCTCATAAGTACTGACAATAGCTCCCAATCCCAAAATTAAGATAATTGGAACTTTCAACGACATCATCTTATTTTTCTTGCATGCCTTCTATATATCAATTTTAAGTTGTCTTGCTCTTTTCAACGAACTAAGAAAATTACACAGACAACTCGCACTTGTTCGCTATTCGCATAAAAACTTGCATCTGACCATTTGGTATAATCATGCGATATAAATAAATCTCCCTTCCCGTGGTATATTATTGTATTGTTGATTCTTTCGCGGCATGGCTTTTAAAATTGTATATCACATCTTGAGAGATGAGATAACAGAAGTTATCAAAGGTGCACGACCTAGATCAAGTGTAAATAAACAAAATGAAAGCATACTGACGCCGACTTATTAGTTGCTATAATGTTCGTGGTGTCAATGGACAAATATCTGGCAAAAATATTTTTTTTATATTTATATATTTCTTATATATATATTTATTTCATATATTTATATTTAATTTTCGAGGATCAAGGTCATTTTAAGGTCATGTTATCATACATATCTCAATGTACTTTTTTCGATCAGTTACATGATGCAATAAAAAAAATATATAGTTATGTGTCAAAGAACACTGATGACCTTGAAAAAAATTATCTTTGAGAAAAAGTATTCTTGTTAGATATTGGTCCATTGATACCATGCACTTTACGTAAGAAATATTTTTTTAATCATAATACCCTGAAGGGATATTTAGGTGGCCTTTAATGGACCACACTAATAATGAAAATATCTAAGAAAATTGCTACTGAGTTAAAATAATCATAGCAGCAGTATCGTAAGCCATCGTTGAAACGAATACTCGTTCCATATTCAACTAATAAAACGGTTCATTGTAATGTGATCCAGTTAAGTATTCTGTTTTTATTCACATTTTTACAGACTTGCATTTATGCTTTTATCTTGACACTTTCGATTTGTACTATTATATTTAGAATTGGATTTATTTATAGTTATTGTATTTATAAAGATTTATTTATTATGCAGGGTGACACATTTTAAGTTTTACAAGCTGTCTTAACTAAAATTATTACACAGTGAGATATTTTTATTTTGTGATAACACGGAATCAAGAATACAAATATTAGGCTGCCCCCAAAGTTTCTTTCATTTTATTGATAAATAATATGTATACAATATTTTGTTTCTTGTCTTTCTTGTCATGTTACAGGATTATGTACATTCATGCTTCTGTATTACCTTTCTTCAGTCACGTTTAATAAATATTCATTTACATGTTTATATGTAGACTGTCAGACATAGCAACTGTGTACACATCGCGAAAGAAACTTTTGGGATAATCAACAATTTTAAATACCGTCTATTATATTAATTCACAAACAAATGATAAAATAACAGAATTAATACTTTTCTTCGACTATCTATCTGATTGTATGTAACAGTGTTACTAAAGAAAGATGCTTAACTTCCTCTACTAAGGACATAACTGTTTGTCCTGAAAAATTGGGAATATCTGCTTGTGCTCCATTTTCAATAAGTTTTTCTGCTATCACAGAATGGCTACTTTCAATGGAAAGAAAAAGTGGAGTTCTGCCTGATCTACTTTCTCGCAAATTCACATTGGCACCCTTATTTATTAATAAATTAACACCCTCCAAATTACCACATTGAGCACAGTAATGTAATGCAGCAAAACCTGGAAGAAAACCAAATATATGTAGCTTGAGTACCCTTGGTATGGTTAACTCTATGCTCACTTTATATATAGGGTACTTTGGTACATTGATGAGAATATTGAAATGGGTGATAGAGGAAGTCATTTGGAACCCATCTAATATAACATGTTATTATACCAAGTGCTACCGTTTTTGAGATATTTGTGATTTTTTATATTTCTAAAATACGTCGGGTTAGGCCTTTTTAAAATTCAATAATTTTCTGTCCAATTATTATATACACGTAAATATAAAGTTGCCCTAATCTCTATAAAGTATTCTTCCAGAAAGACACTAAAAATGTCTTTCAGGAGGTAAACAAATGAACAAAGATCGATCAATCAGAGAAATCAGAAGCGACGTCCCATTCGAACTAGGCGTGAGACGTAATAACTCTATACAGGAGAATTCTACGAAAAACAAAACGAACAGCGGCACGTAACGTTGTTTATTATGGATCGCTCCTCCTACCGCTTCATCCCTCGCCTTGCATCAAGATCAAGTGGGACGTCTTAATCCGCCGATCGCTTGATCTCTCCGATTGGCCGATCTTTATTCCTTAATATTTCGTTAACTATGCGAAATTTGTTTAAACAATTTTTGATATATCTGCTAAGATTTGCCTACTCTATCTGCAGTTTCTCGGAGGGTTACTCGGAACTCAATTGAATGATAAAAAATGCGATATAAGATTTAAAAACTACAATATAAATGCTTTAAGAGGCTATTTTTCACGGAGATACAACCGTAGCAAAATTTTCACAGAATTCTAGTGATCCTTTAATTTTGTCCGCCAGTGTATAAAAATTTGAATGGATAATATTAATTATATAATAATTCAACTTTAAAATTCTACATTAATCAAGTTTTACAAAGTGAAACTTTTGGTGGTAAACAAAATAATCAAAAATACTTCTTCTCCATTCTTACCTTTAAAATCCACATAATCAAGTAGTTTACTAGATGGAACATGATTTATTAATAATGGTAATAATGAAGAACTTATTTTACTGGCTATAATTAAAGCTGAATCATGTATTGGTTGAAATGAAGCAGGATTTGCACCAGCTTCCAACAGCAATTTAACCATTTCAGTTGACGCATTATATTTAATTGCCAATTCCAAACTTGTCTGTAATACAAATTCAACAATATTTATAAACTATTTTTTTTAAATAATAGACAATCTTGTATAGTAGTTTGAAAATGATTTATGATAAACAATTCAAACTTATATCATACAAAGGTAAATATGAAATGTTTACCATTCCAGATTGTGTGGGTGTGTCCACATTTACATTGCAAGCTTTAAGTACCATAAGGTGCCTTTGAATATCATATGTCCTATTACTGATAACAGCTTTATGTATATTTAACATTCCATTTTCATCCCATTTTGTTACAGTTTCAAAGTCCCTTTGTAGTTGTTCAACAATTTTATTAAATAACACATTTGGTTGAGATAGAACTTCTTTAACTTTGTTAGCAGTGCTATGTTTATTACATATATCATTGATTACATTACCATCAATAGACTTTTCAAGAAACCAATCGGATTCTTGCAATTGATTAAAAGGTGAAAAAGTAGAATTTTCATAAAATGGTATATAGTGTAGTTGATTTACATTCAAATTTTCTGGTATATTCTCAAAATATGATCCCTTTGGTGTCATTTCTACAGTGCTAAACGTATCTTCTTTTATGTTTAAAACATTCTCTGATTCAAATAATGAATAAGTTTCTGTCTGCACTTTGGTGTCAGGCACTGTTCTTGTATCTTTTGGTATGTCTGAAGTATTCTGTTGTTTCGTTTCAATACCACAATCAGCTAAAGCTTTCAATGCTTTAACTTTTAGATTTTTATTTTCTATAATGCTCATTACTTCTTTAAGAACACTACAACTAGAACACGTTTTCTTCAATGATGAATTTTCATCTACATGGTGTTCTTTTGAAGGCTTATCAATATTTTGTTCAATATTATATTGATTTTCATTAGGTTGAAATGTATTTGGAAAAACATCCTGAGATTTAGAGTTTTCATAACAGCTTGTTGCTGTGACAATAGGAATATTATCATTACATATTGTTTTCATACTATTATCTACTAATGATGTTTCATTATCATCTACAGTCACCATAACATTGTCTCTAATTATATTTTTGTATTCAGGAGTACTTTTGTCAGTATCAGATTTCAAATCAATTTTATTGTGTTCTTGTTCAAGAGATAGGTTTACATTTCCATCCCCCATTGTTAAAAGATATGATTTTTTCTTTTCATTAAGTCGATGATAATTTTGAGAACCAGAATTAGCTATATTACAATTGTTCTCTACTATTTTAGCTATAGGGCCAGATGTGTTTACCGAATAGCTTGGAACTTCAATTAATGGAAATAAAGGATTATTGTTTGCCATTTTTACAGGTCTAGAAAATGATAAATAGTCCGTCAATTCTACAAAGGGATTTTTATTTATTAATTGCTTATTGTTTTCTAATATCCTTTGAATATTGCCATGTTCAAATCTTCCATTTTTATGAAACTCTTTATCTGTAATAATATGTGTATCCATATTTTCAGTACCTCTGTTCTTTATTCCTTCATAACACTGAACATCTTGTTGAACAGTTGAATTTATAGATAGAAGAGGTATGTTGCCAACCACGTTTTTTGTTTTATTCTTTGAGTTTATACTTAACAATACGACAGATTTATTCAAAGTTTTACATTTATTCTGCTTTATAATTTTTACTGTTCTATCTTTTAAAATATTATTGATATTTGGCAATATCTGTACATTACATTCCCCTAAATCTTTGCCACTTGGTAATTTCAATCTAAATTTATGAAATCCATTTTTGGCTTGTGTATTCATCTTTGACTTCAATCTTGTAGTAACAGGTATTAATGATTTCAATGATGCATTTATTGCTACTGTTTTTCCAACATTTTTAGATTTTGTAATCATGCTAGGGTACTGTTGTCGTAACTTAAATTCTCTTACATATGCTATTACTGGCTTGTTTTCGTTATTCATAGTATGTGATTTTTTGGTGACAAAATATTAATATACCAATTTACTTATTTCCTTATTTCTGTACAAAATTATCCTTGGTATATACATATAGACGTGTGTATATGTATTTTATGTATAATGTATGTCATGCACACATTAAACTTTCATTATTAAATTAAGCTACAATACATAATTTATTTCAGATTAACCTATAAAATTTATACCAAGAGCCTATTTTACTCCAAACTGAATGTAAAAAATATACCTTTTTATATACTGCACTGAATTTAAGCCCATAAATATAGTAGTGTTAAACCAATTATAAGTTTAAATTATAAACAGAAATACCGAATAATCGAGGCAAGCAATACGGGACATCCCAACGTTTGATGAAACAGCATTGCCAATTTATTATGTATTAAACAAAAATTTACTATTTCTATGAAATCTTATATGCAGGCTCTCCTCGAGTTACTATTGAGTGCTACTGAGTTCCGTTCTGACTGATAAGTCATAAGTCGGACTTATATGTTCATATAAGTCGGAATCAACATTATTTTCATTCAAGCGAGTTATAAAAATTCTACATAGAACACAAAACATCAATGTATATATATATATTATACATATAATAATTATTGTACATAATCGGATAGATCGTGAATGGGGAGATGTTTGGCGTAGTTCATAGGGTGGCGCTGCAGTCAATGGAGACCTGTCAAACGATATTCTCTTCTTCTACTATCTTTTGGCTCTGACCAGTTCTGACGCGTTTTCGGTCTCCATTTCTAGTAGATTCATCAAGTAGGAGAAAATTCTAGGCATGTCCCCATTGACAAGGTGGTCCTACGATTGGTGTACAGTGTCGACCAATGAAACGAGCTGAAAAGGATGCGAGAATAACACACCTTCTGAACCGGACGGGAGCGTGGAGGCGGGACTTTGAAGGCAAGATTGCTGGGGAACAGGTTGTTCAGAGAACAGAACAGAAACAAAGAAAAAGGATTGTGAACCGAGGAGAAAAAGAATAGAAAAGGAAAATGTTTGTGGACGATCAACGAGAACGGGCGTTTTGAACTTGCGCTCTGTTTCATTAATATTCATTGTAAACGATTTTTGAATTTGGAATATCAGATCTTTGATTAGCTTTCATGATGTCCAATCCACCTTCAGACTTGTATAATTCGACATACGCATAAAAATGATACATTTTATTTATAATCGCTCACTATCTTTGATTTTGATTTACATACATATATAATAAATATGGGGTGTGCTCGACACGCTTTCAACAGCTGTAAGCGCTGAAGCCGAGCGCACTATTGTACATGAAAATGCTAATTTTTTAATGGAAAAATCTTTTTTTAACGTTTATTATAAAATTATTATAAGAATTAATATAGAATGTAAAACTTCAATATTTACATGTAAATAACAGTATCATACTAATTGAATAACAACTGATAGTAATAATCGAAAGTATCGACTTTGCACGTGATCGATTAGCCTAGTTTAAGCTAGTGATGTGCAGAACCGATTATTTTTTGTAATCGATTAATCGATTATGATTTAACGTCTAAATCGATGCATCGATTAATAATCGATTATTAATCGATTAAGGGCACGCCACATAGAGGGGTGGAATACATTGTGACATGTGTGTTGCGCACGCTTGTATGTGTAATTTATAATTGTAATAATATGTATGTGTATGTGTATTATAATTGTAATAATCAATTTTGATTTAGATACTTAATAAAACTAGATTTAAAGTTTTACATAATCTTTAATTTTATTTCAGTCAACTTAACTGCTGTCACCAAAAACTCAACTTAACTGTTCAGTTAACTTAAACAGTCTCTTACATTTCCTTTTAGACATAAATCAAATTCTAAAGTAAATTGCACTTAGTTACAATTAAACATTATCACATTTGTTTACTTATTTAGTACCACTCACTGTCCTTTCTCAGGCGGGGAGCTTAATATTTGTAAACGATTCGGCAAATAGCGCGCTGGAGTCGAAAATGCGTTTGAACTCTATCCAATAAGACCAGCATTTCTGCCAGAAGACTTTTTTCGTGCTCCGACTGTAGGTCCATGATATGCACTATGCATTGAATGTTATGTTAGCAACTTTGGTTATCTACTAGTCATTAACACGGTAAATAGATGACGCTTATCGCTATTGTGGAACAAAATAAAATAGATTTTAAATAGGTATTAAAAGTTAAAAGAAATAGTCACATACATGACTGTAATACAAAAAGTTCGATTATTTTGAATAATCGATCATGATTTCGATTATTTATATTAATCGATTACGATTACGATTACTAAAAAAAATCGATTCTTTGAATCGATTCTGCACATCACTAGTTTAAGCTTACCTCCATCTATATTCTAGAAAATAATTTTTGCATAATTTAGACAAACATGATAATATAAGGCAAAATTAGGAATTAAATCACAAATAAAAATGAATGAATAAAAGATTGAAGATATTTACGAAATCGACGATTAGAGGCGCGAAACATTGTATTATTCACAGTACAAAAAACAAGTGCGAATCTTTGATGCACTTGCCGCGTGCGCATGTATGTATTTTCGATAGTATTCGGAGTGAATCGTGTTGTATCGTAATATGTATCATGTTGTAGCGGCGCTTCTAATCGCACAGTTTTTCTTCTTCGCAGTTAGGAGACATGTTGAACGTATCATGCAATGGATTAATCTTTTATAAAGATGTAAATAAACTGCTATATAGGTGACTAATTCGCGCGATGATTCGTATAAGATATGCAATATGTACGTAGATACACAAACGACGATTTATTTCAGTCTGCAAAGGTGGGTATGTCGTGTACGCTCGTGAAAATATTTGGTCGTGACTTCTAAACACGATCAACATGTTTCGAATTTGTGAAATGCTTCAATTGCACGTAACAATCGAATTTTTTTTACGTATGGTATGTAGTGAAAGGATCGCGAAGAATTTTTGTTACTCTTTATTTGGTCACATGACTTTTCCAACCATGTCATTCTATGCTGTCGTTGTTTGTTTGGTGATATCAACGTCGACGAAAGGATTTGACAGCAGACTACTTTGCAGCTCCCGAGCGTTCAACGTCAACATGACATATAACTTTCTCTGTGACAAAAATATTTATCAAATCATTAGAAAATATGGCATTATTTAATGATTTTTTATTTTATTACACGAAATTGATGCAGCTTTGTGATATATTCTTTAGTTTTTTGTAATTAATTTTATCTAAATTATTTTCTCTATTTCAAAAATCATTTTCAGTCACTGATTATATAATTCATTAATATATGAATTGTTTTATAAACAAATAATTTAAGAAATCATTGACAGTTGTAAAAAATAATAAAAATCTAATTATTAAACAGCGATAATAATGCTATAGGAACTTTCCAAGCACATGTTTGTTTTTACTTATCTTCATGTGACCTGACATTCTTCGAGATATCCAGTATACATCATTTTAATTCTGTGACTAATTGTTATGCCTACAGTAAATGAAACAAAGTACATTTTATATATACCTATTCTTTTGATAAGTAATATTTTTACAATTTTACTTATTTTAATTTTTTCAGATGAATATTCGGCTTTATGGAATAATTGGAGCCATCCTGATACTTTTAATTGCCATTCTTGGCATAGATGTGCTCATAAAAATTTTTATCTGCCTGCTCGCTATAATCATAGGGTAATTTTGTATTTTATTAGTAATACTAAGTAATTAAGTGTAGTGATTTTTATTTCCGATTTAATATGTAATAGATAAAGTATTATAATTATATAAATAATATTGTTATTATATATTAATTTTAGAACAATGACCTGCATAAATAGAATATATACTCTCAGCGATAATAATGCTCTAATATCTCAACGAGAGGATATAATCAAAAAGACTGATCAATTTCGGCAGGTATATTATAAAAAAAAATTTATTTTTCTTTCATTTCTTCGTAATCTTGAATCTTCTATCGTAATCTTGACTGCTTTGATGTTTGCAGTATATTTTAAATTTATCCAAGGAAAAAATTACCTTTACATTAGATAGAAGAATCACTGGCAGCCGTATTATTGATGAATCCCTGCAAGTACATATAAAAGAGTTATTAAAATTTATATCCAACAGTTGATATAAAATTGGACAGTACCTTGATGTGTATATTTGTTTTTAGGAAATTCTAGATTTTATCCTCAGAGATTATGTACAAAGCTGGTACAGCTCTATTACAGATGACAAAGAATTTCTGTACTCAGTTCGCAATAATGCTCAAAAAATTGCCATCAATATAGCAAATCGGTGTGTAAAATATTAAGGCAGCAAATACAAAAAAAAGGTTAAATTGGATAGTCGTTGATTACCTGTATTCAGTCTTTGCATTATTCAGCATATTTTTTTCTAAAATAGGATAAAAGCTGTTGACTGGATACCATATTTAACTACACGTCTTGTTGATGATGCTGCTTCACACATGAGATTGTACCGTCAAGCTCGAGTAAGAATAAAAGAACTTAGAGCACAGAAATTATATAAAGGCAGTGCTAGTTCAAGTACATCAGGTGGAACACCCAAAAGAATGCCCACGCATCGGCGGAATAAAAGTGAAACAGATATATCTTGGTACTCACAATCTAAGTTTTATATTCCTAATTTGTCATCTCTTATTGAACCAATTGAACTTGGAGATCAAACCGAGAAAGAGACTTTTGAAAAAATATTCTTTGACCTTGAAGTGCAAATGGAAAATAATTTGATATGTAGAGATGTCATATGCACAACTGAAGCTCAAGAACAAGAACTTTTATGCGAAATATCGGAAAGTCTCTTGTATCTAATATTGCCAAAGGAAGATTATGATTGTTTAACTGTGAGGTTTTTCTTAAAAGAATTATTAGCAAATGTCATAATTAGGCCACTATTGAATCTATTTTCTGATCCTGATTACATTAATCAGGCATTTATATGGCTGGTAAGCTTTAAATTTATAATAAATCATAATAACACATTATTTTTATGTAAAGTGGAACTGAGGTGAATTATAATTTCAGTGCAGTAAGGAAGGTGGTTTACCAAGTGACATCTTTTTGACAGTGGTTAGAATAACTGATAGTTTAGAAGAACTAATGGCAACAAAAAATATTGTTTGTAAGGAAATAGCATATTTGCGTTCAAAAGATTCAATTGGAGATGAAGATTTAACAGCAAAACAACGATTGAATAGTTTAATGTATCTCAAACAAATCTTGGAAGCAAGGATCATTGGAATGCAAGAGGGTTTAGAATCGGAGGGTAATGGAATTGGTACACAACCAGATTGGAGTAGATTAATTGTTCCTGGTCAAAAATTAGTTAATTTGCCCTTAGATGAATTATTAAAGAACAATATTGCACTTAGTTATTTTATCGATTATATGACTTCTATAAATGCTGAGGCATATTTGTACTTCTATTTAAATACATATGGTTGGAGAGTTTCTGCGGAACAACAAACAGCAGACCTCCAGTTGCAAAAAATACAAACTGGTCCTTCAACGTCAAGTATCATTAGTACTAAGCGTAAAAACATAAATCTAGAACATTTAAAAGAGGCTGCTCTAAAGATTTATCAACAATATCTAAGTGATAAAGCCTCTTCAAAATTACAGTTAGATGATCTGTTAGTGAAGAACCTAGTAATGAAGATAAAAACTGAAACTGTTAAAGAAGTATGGTTCGATGATCTTTTAGTTTGTTGTTATGAAAAGTTACAAAATGAAGATAAATTTCTACCTAGTTTCAAGAAATCACTTGCATACATTAAACTTCTTGCCGAATTAGATTTGTTGAAAGATCCAACTTCTGAAGAGGATTCCAAATCGTTAAATAATATAAATTTAACTAGCGTTAATGACGAATTAAACACATTACGTAATTTAACAGAAAGCTATACTCACAGTGAAACAAACACAATGATGCAAAGAGAAAGCAAATTAAAGTCATATTCTTCATCTAATTTGACAGGCACATTTGATCCAAGCGAATCTAGATTGTACAGTGATATGGAAAAAAGATCTGTAGGAAATGTAAAAGATGTAAGAAACATTCAAAAAGTATCAAGTATAGAATTAGATCAAATTAGTGAAGGAAAAGATGTAGCTTTTTATCTGGAATCAAATACAGATCAATGCATTAAACTAGATGATAATAATTATGATTTAAATGCAATTAAAAAACTACAACAAGGTCGCTTTGAAATTACTGCAGAGATAATTGAAACTGGTATTGTTAATGATCGTGGTAAAACATACGGTATATATGCCGTAGCTGTCAAAAAATGTTATGATTCTGGATATCAAGAGAAATGGCATATTTATAGAAGATATTCTGATTTTTATGACTTTTATCAGAAAGTAAAAGAAAAATATTACGACTTAGCCAAAATTGCATTCCCTGCAAAGAAGGCTTTTCATAACATGGAGAGGACTGTATTGGAAAGAAGAATGGTGATGTTGAATGCTTGGTTATATCAATTAACGAAGCCAACAGTTGTTGACGGCCATATGGGTTTACAGAACTTGCTATTAGCATTTTTAGAACAAGGAGATTATGATAAAGGAGGTCAAATCTCACGAACGGTATATTTCATTTATATACCTTTTACAATAAATCTAAATGCTTACAAAATTTTATGTCAAAATATTGAATTTCTACTTTATTTACAGTTAGATCATTTAATGAATCCCTTAAAAACATCTATGAAGAGTGTGACACAAGCTGTGAAGACTATGCCAGATAATATGCTGAATACGGTAGATGGTGTTATGGATAATATAAGTAAATTCTTTGGTAACCCAAAAAAAAGTAATGTTTTCTATGAGCATGCCAAAGTTGGTGCCAGTCTGGATATAGAAGTAAAGACACTTTTTTACTTTCCACTTATATAATTCTGCAGATGCATAAGTTAGTTAACATCATTATTACATTTTATTTTCAGGCTAATGATAATATTCCATTAAGAATAATGCTTCTTTTAATGGATGAAATCTTTGATTTGAAAGTAAGAAATCAATGGTTAAGACGAAGAATCGTCACTTTATTAAGACAAATTATCCGTACAATGTTTGGCGATATTGTGAACAGAAGAATAATAGAATATGTTTCATTAATGACTAGTCCAGCTAAGGTAGCCGGATATTTACGATTCATTAAGTAAGTGACTGATTTAAATAATAGAGTTTTCTAACCCTCTTTTGTTATAAAACTGATACATATAATATTTCAGGAATGGTTTATGGCCCAATGGCACTAAAGCTGAAAGTAAACCCACTCGAGATTTAGAAACAAAAAATAGAACTCGAGTAGTGGCCAAAGTAGCATTGCTTTCTTGCTTTTCAGATGATCTGAAGCATATCATAGGTAGTGAAACAACAAGACATGGGCTGCTAAGGGTATTTGAATTGTTTCAACAACCTGTATTAAATAGAAGACTGTTATATGTACTCCTTGAAGGGATTCTAGAAACTTTATTTCCACAAAATAATATAGTAGATATATTTAAAAAGGCATATTCTACATCTCCACGTTTAAAAGATAGAATAAAAACGAGGCAAATTTTTGAACGAATAAATCAGGCTGATAGTGAAATGATGCATCCCAACTGTAATCGTGTTTAATTTTAGTTCAATACAAATATTTTGCATTGACAGATCATTAGTTCTAAATTAAGTCAGAGTCACATTTTCTAAAATAATACATCCTCTATTATGACCTGATATATTTGTTATTACGACCAATTAGATATTTAAGATAGATTCACGGAAACATATTACGGTTTATATTGATATTATACTTTATTAAACTCAATTTTTTCTATTCACTGATTTTAAATGTTTAGATAAAAATTATTTACATTTATAAAGTATTTTGAAATTCAGTAATCCACATCAATAGAAAAGGGAGCGATTATCTATGTAAATAATAATAATAATACACCAGCTACTGTTTAATCTAACAGGGATCAAAGTAAACATCAGATACTCTTATAATTTTGGTAATATACATATTTAATAAATAATAAGTATTTGTGATCATATGGCCAAGAAAACATTATATATCAGTTGATACCGTCTAAACAGATCTTTATTGGATTGCTATTTTTGACGATATAATATAAAGATAATAAGAACAATACAAACATTCCATTCGCATTTTAAAATATTTACGTTTATGTAACAATCATCTTACAAATAATTAGAATTGATATGAGATAAAGACATTTGTAGTTGCCCTCTCCAATTCCTATAATGATAATATGCGGAATATTTGATTAGGAAAATAATTTATAGATATTTATTACAAATTATGTATTTAATTTATAAAAAGACCGGAGTGCATATACCACTAAGATACCAGCAATAAGTTTATTTATTAAGCAAGTTACATGGCCTTCGAAGTGGCATTTAAGAAAGTTTATGAGAACACAACATTAAAAATAGTGTACTCCAAGATTTATAATTTCTGTACAAAATGTTGTATATCAATGTTATATGTAATTTCTTGTCTGTATATACAATAATTTCTATTGTGTCAAAAAGCCATATTTAAAGTTTTCCTTATTAAATGAATTATTTATAATTACGAATGTTTTATTCAAAATACTTATGAAATTAAACAAAGGTGCAGATAGGTGAAAATGTATATATTGCTTGTTTGTTATACATCACATTAAATTTCATCAATTAAACATTACAAAATAATATATTTTATCATGAAAATATATTTGGTAAAAAAATATATTATATAGACAAATCAAATTCTTTTAGGCATAGAGACAGAAAATTCTATATTGTTTTCACCAATTTTATGTAATTTCATCTTGTGGATAATAAAAAAAAGTATAAGTGGAACTTTTCAATCGAATGTCATCATTCATAAAAATTTTTTTATTGGTAAATAATTCTTTTTCTTTGGCTATGTGATACAATTAAATCAAAATTATTCAAAATATTTTAATGTCTTAACTGTGCCAAGTATACAATTTTCACTATATACACAGAAACAGACTATAACCATTATTTGTAACTATCAGTGATATAAAAATGCTTCCTACTGAATGTAAAGAAAATACATAGTTCAGTCTTTTGCCCATTATTTTAGGCTAGGCACGAGGTTCTTGTGGAGTATTTTGTAATTATTTCATTATTACACCTGTTACACAATTTTTTTTGTGCATGAAGAAACACAGTTTTATAACATAATATAACACTCCAAACTCACTATGTTACGACTGTAGTGTACTTTATATACATTTTAAAACTTGCAATGTCATCGCTCACTTATATTGTTGGACAAACACCTGCAAGAACTTGTCCGTAAGCTCGTTCGGGACCCAAATGAATGGGACTCTTATTAATGAATATATTGTTTATACAGCCAACGTATTGAGCTTGTGACGTGCTGCCACGTAACTTTCTACCCAACAAAGGATGACCGCCAATGAATATTGGATGTTTTGATGAAACCATAGTTACACTCTTGTTACCAACTCCTATTGGAGCAGGTTTCTGATCGACGAATAAAAGGACCGTGTTTTTCTGTTTTACAGCTATCATTAAAAAGAAACAAATACAATTGTATACATTAACTATATATACATACATACAGGGTGTCTTATTTTAGGTAATCTAGCCGAAAACTACATGTGCACAAGTATGGATTGAGCCAAAAAGTCTACGGAAAAGAATTTCTCCTTCTACCGCTTCGTATCTCAAGCTCAAGCAGGCTGTCTTTCTTCGCCTATCGCTTCTGCTTTCCGTGATTGGCCGATCTTAGTTCGATAATAACTAATTAACTGAACCGAATTTCGAAAAAGTTTATTAGACTTTTCGACTCAATTCATACTTGTTCACATGTAGTTTTCAGCTGGGTTACTTAAAATGAGACACCATGTATATATTAATAACAAGTAATAACACTATACATTAGAAATACAACATATATACATTACCTCGAATTTTGTGCCAATTACCATCGCACAAAGAGTTAGGCTTGGTTGGTCCGAGCGAGGTTTCTATGGAACCTTTCACTGTCTTAACAAGGAATTTAATAGTACCATTGATCATTTCCAAAACTAAATAATCACGTCTACCATGAACTGATAATAAATGTCCTGAAGTTGTACGTGGTTTTATATCCATTTCAATATCTACAGTACGTCCAACTGTGAATCGATCCACTGAAAAGATAATCATTTATTGTTTTTGATAAATGAAATAGATTTGTGTATGTGTATATATCTTTATATGTTGGTATATATGCATTACTTACGTGCTTTGAACAAGTTACTGCCGTTTCCTGGGAAAAAGAATAGCCCTGGCTCTACTCGTTCTGAACATGGTATTATACCTACTTTCATCATTGGTTCTCCAACGGATTGACCATTCATCATAAAATTACTCAAACATCCACTGAACACTGTGCTTAAGCCCTAAAAGAAGAAGTGATGATTAGTTTAATCTCATATATTGGCATAAAATATAATTATTGTATGTAATTGTTAAGATTCTTACTATTCTTGACTGTGCAACAGTAAACAATTCTGGTAGTACACCTCCTACATAAAATGGTGGATTAACAGTGATAGTTTCTGTATGCCCTTGAGAAGAGCCAGTTATAGCTGGTTGTTCATTATCTACAGAAAGTTCTCCATATCGTTTATTCCTTTTGAAATTAACATAATGCCATTGATTGTCGTCAATTTTTTTATTACTGATAAGCACGGCTGGTCCACTTCCGCAGTCGAACTTGTAATGAACCTTTAAAAAGCAGACATTGTTTGTACTTTTATTTAGAACAAAGTAGTTGCTTAATTTATGTATAGTTTCTTTCTTACTCTTCCATCAAGAATATACACAGCTATCATATCTTGTTTACTTAAATCCATGGCAAAGAAAATAATTCCACTGTCGGATAATGTTTTAACATTAATTTGGAAATCATAATAATCTTTGTATCTCCCATTCAAAGATCTGTATTCCATTCGACTGTTATTTGCAGTACCTGGAAATATGTGTGATAGAACATTTTTCTATTCCTTACTAGATTCATTATGTTATTTTATTATTTTTTTTTTTCATTATAAACATAAAACATTTATTTCACTAGTCAAATTATGGATGAAATCAATACAAATAAAATTCTCATTAAGCAAATGTGTGCATACCGAATCTCCATGCATTTTCAAGGTCAGGGTCAGTAGCTGGATAGTAAGGTAAATGGCATTGATTTACAGTTTGAGGTGGAGTTATCTTTTGAGTGGATGTTATAATTGATTCAGTTGTTATTTCTTCAGGATGACCGCGTCCTTCTATACTGGGTTCTTCGTCTTCACCTCCTTCTTTTTCTCCTCCGATATCTACTACATCTAAAAGCAAATAATAACACTCATCACATATTTGATTAATTATTACTTTTAATAAAATATTCCCAATATGTTAATTATTTACTGATCTGTGTGGTGCCTTCGGTAGTATCATCAGGATTTTCTGTGGGAAGCAATGGTATCCAAGAATTCATTTCTGGCTCATCAACTGGGACAACAGCTACGTACACAATGTAATTCAAATTTTATAATTCTATTAACAGATAAAGAATAATTAGAGTGATTAAACATACCTGATTGTTCACCACCCCTACACTTTCCTAAAAATGCATGAGGCTTTTCTGTTGTATTAGCAAAATTTATAATAACACCATTCAAGGTAGCATCACCAATACAGCCAACGAATGGTGCTTTTGCATCACTTTCAGATATTTGGAACGATGATGGAACACCACCAATATAAAGATTTCCATAAAGAATGTGTAATGACGGAGGTGGCGAGTCAGTGCTGTAATTTTTAATATCATCAATATCAAGTCTGAAAGATGACTCATTATGCGTTGCTGTGACAACGTGCCACTCATTATCATTGAATCTTATTTCAGCTGGATTAGTTTTTAATTCTTCGCCTTGACTTCTAAATATTAACACACCATTAACTAGTGACATGTAATTCGTTACCGAATGATCGGGATTTGTTAAATAAAATATAAGACCATTATTTGCTAGTGTTTTAAATTTCAAATTAATCTGAAGTGAGTTGGATACTGAGACATTACTCCATCTCACGTATCCTGGCATATTATCTTCAAAGGATACCAAACTTTCAAACTAAAATTAAAAAGAAAAAAAATAATTTACATTAACCAACAAAAACATCGTACATCTTGAGGATAATACAAAGTGTTAAAAATATAACGTACTCTAGTGGGACAACCAGACATAACTCCAAAGGCTTGTACATTGCTACTAAGATCAATTGAAGTATCCAAAATAACAACATCATCTATGCATCCTTCAAAACCTTCATTCGTCACTGGTTTATAAGGATGCTTGGCATTAGGTGGATATCCACCAAAATAAATGTAATCAGAGGATAAAAGAGTTTTAGTATTTCCTTGAGCTTCATTCCGTGCTACCATTGTACCATCGATTTTGAGAACACCAATTTTTTCAAATCTCAATGCTTCTAAACTATGCCATTTGCCATCGTTCAATTTTTCATTTGATGTCAAAGCAATCTCGCCGTCGTCAAGGTCGTACTGATACAGTACCTGAAAGAAATGAAACAGTCACATCAGTCATATCAACTTCCAAATTATAATACATATTGAATAAAAGAAACAAGTTAGTAAAGATATCAAATAAATTTCAACAAATATTAATAGCTGTACCTGACCATTCCTCATTTCCAAAGATAGAAACTGTTTACCTTTGCCCATTAAATATATCAAACCATCATCCGCAAATGTTTTGAAATTCAGTTGGATACTAAATTTTCTACTGTCAGGTGATATTTGAGAATTTTTTTTACTTAGAATTGCATACCCATGTTTATCAAATCTATATCCTGTACTTGGTTGGAAATTTATCAGTTTATCTCTTTCTATTGCAGGTTCTCTGTTATTTTCACCATCCACAAAATTCCAAAAAGAAATAGGTACATCGCCTATGACTAATTCTTCCATTTCACCTTCGAAGGATGATACTGTAATTGCATCTTGAATATTAAAAGACGAAGGATATCCTCCGATAAATAGCTTTGAATGTTCTTGATCGACATTAAATATAGAATATTCTCCTGGTAGTATTTTTTCTGTTTCATATTCCCGATCTTTGCCCTCGCCAATGTCCTCGCGTACTATTAATTTCACATTCTTCCCAGTCCTATTTTAATGACTCATTTAATTATTAGCAATAGAATCTATAAATTCCTCTTTTATGTTTTAAATACATTAAGTAGAAATGTACTTGCCTGTCAACGATTATTTGACGCCAAATATTGTCAGCCACAAATTTATTACTAATAACTTTGGTTGGTCCAGATCCAAGATCTAATATAAGCACTGGATATCCACTTTCTATTAATAATGCCATAAAATCATGCTACAAGAAAAACTTGATTAATTAAAGCTACTTCTAGCATAAACATTGTATGACTTCAAAGTAGAAGACATTTACCATTTTTGCACGTGATAACTTGTTATGTTCTTCATTTCCAAGGTATAAAAGAAATCCGTTGGTCTTATTGGTACGGAAATATAATGAAATCTTGCTAGAGGTTGCTAATAAAGGTAGACTTTCTGGAGTTTTCAATTCTAAAGTGGTATTTCGGTAGAAAGTGAGACCCATCTTAAATCTGTCTGCTAATTCTCTGGCATTCGTAATTTTGTTTTTCAGAGCATCAATTGCACTTTGGGAATCATTTCTTGCCCCTTCCATTGCTCTTTGATTTCTGTTTAAATTGTTTAGAAGATTTGTAATATTAGGAACAATTTTATCTACAACATCCAATTGTTTTGTAGCCTGAGAAATATCTCGTATTGATTCTGACATATCCTTTGTTAGTTGTTTGGTTTCTTTCAGATCTTTTGGTATTCTATTAATTATACCATTCATACTGTTGATAGCCCGTGTTATATTATGTTCTATGTTAATAGCTTTGTCAACTGCATCATGAGCTACCAGTGAAGATTGTGATGGGATATTTGAAAGTGCTCTATAAATTAAAGTCATATTTTATAAACATGTAATGACATTTGTGCGTGTGTGTGTATGTATAGTATAAACTATATCCTTTACATTTAATGAGAAACAAATATCTTACTTATCAATGTAATCTAATAATTTCTTATTGTGCTTATTCTGGGCATCTATAGATATTTCTTGGGTCTGCGCAATATGAAGATTTGCTTCAGATTTTTCTTTAGTTTTCTCAAATACTCCTTCTGCAGAGGCAAGTAAACGTGCACACTGATCCCGAGAACTAGCTATTTTTTCTTCTATACCAGAAGACTATTATAATAGAAAAAATTAGAACATAATTAAATCGTAAGTTATGTAATACCACATTATTTTTTTCACAAAGCAATATAAGAAGCATAAATATAAATTGATACTTACTGATGCAGTGGCATTATTAGTCGCATACACAGCATCAACAGTAGCATTATAGGCAGCTTGAATGGCCATTTCAATATCCTTATATGCAGAAACAGCACGTACGGCATTTGTATTGCGCGTATCTGTCAAAATATTATCCAACTCCAAAGAATGACTGTAAAGAGATTCAGCATGATCATGTGCTCTCTGTAAAGGATTGTTTAAATTGATAAGCATTTGATCATTTTGCAGAATAGTATTGTTTAAACGCGTTACCACATCTTCCAATTTGTTAGACTCTGTGGAAAAACAAATTCTCTACTAAATAGGTATACCATCATTAACATAGATTAAACTGAAAGGGAATAATAATAAATTCTACCTAAAATTTTGATATTTGCATCTGTTTCATCTAATAGTCGACTTGCATTTCTATTAAGCTGTTCACCAGCTTTTAAATCCTCTTCAGCCTCTAACGTAATATTTTTAACAATGTCGAAATTGCCAGATTCTGCAGCTATTCTATTTTCTTGGTTGAGATTTTCAACAGTTGCTGCTAACTCTTTAGCTTTTTGTGTGACTTCAAGTAAGTCGTCCATTTTTGTACTAATGTTTTTTATCTTATCATGTAAAATTGATGCCACTGAAGTTAGATTATTGACAGGAGCATTGTAGTCTAGCATTTCTGATACGAGAATGTTAGCTTGATTAGCCTGATCGGTCGCTTTGTCACGGAACGTGACAAAAGATACATCTTTGATTTTTTTCAGAATTTCTTCTGCTTCTTTGAGAGTACTTTCGATTCTACCACCTGGACCAAGCTCTATATTAGAAGCCAATGATTGTACTTCAGACACTATAAGATTAACTAAATCTATTTCACGCATTACATCTTTTTCTAAATCATTCATATTATTGAGCGTATTTTGAGCACCATTTTTCCATCTTATACTGTCTTCAATAGCATAATCAATATGACGATTTTGAAATGCTACATCTTCTCCAAGATGTTGTAGTTTCTCCTGCAGAGGTAAGAAATTAACTCGGCTTGGATCAAGTAACATTACCTCTGGATACAAGTCATTAACTGTGTCATTAATAAACTTTAAACGCTGATTTGTGAAGTAACTTTCAGCTACCATCTGTAAAAATGTCCATGAAAAAAAAGATCTGTATAAGAAGATGAAAGATTATTTGTAATAATAAGTATAGAGATATACAGATATCTCTACAAATGTGGGTACATCGAAAATAACAATTTTTATAAATGAAACTTACATTGTATTCTTCAAAAACTGGATTTAAAAGATCGGAGAGTATATCAGTAACATCAAGTAGATCATCAGTACAAGAATCGCAAGCAAAGCAACCTTGTCCTGGGATCAAGACATGACGATATGGGCAATGATCGCATTTTTCACCAATAACACCAGGAAGACATGTACACTGTCCAGTAGTTGTATTGCAGGATGCACCGACAGAATACCCAGTGTTACAGCCACATGCTGTATAGAAAAATAAACATCAATGTATTTAATTACTATTGTGTGTTATTTATCATGTTTGTACTTACATTTACAACCATCTAGGCCATAATTCCAATAGCCAGGAATACACTGATCACATTTTCGTCCATTAACACCAGGCTTACATTTGCATTGGCCAGTGTTTGTGTCACATTGCTTGCTATCTGAAGCAATATTACAATCGCAAGGCTTACAGCCTTCACAAGAATTAAAACCGTAATAATTTTCTTCACAGCGATCACATGTTTCTCCAACAACATTCTCACGACAGTAGCACTGTCCATTGTAACTATCACAATGTTCCATTCCACATTCGTTACATAAACAGTTCTGACAATCTTTTCTTTCTATCGCATCACCAAAATATCCTGGTGCGCAAAGATTGCAAGCTTCGCCATATGTGTTATTCAAACAGTGCAAACATTCACCAGTAATAGAATCACAAGAACCTACTTGATTGGTATCAATATTACCAGAACATTCACAAGGTTTACAGTAGTCTCCATAAACCTCTGGATTTCCATAATATCCTGCAGCACAAGCTTTACATCGTGCACCGTAATAACCAGGAAGACAATTGCAACTGATTTTGTTACCCTCTTCATTTACCTCACAATCAGATGCAAAATTATTTGATGCCACAGGAAGTGGACAAGCACAAATTAAGCAATCTGAAGGAGTACCAATGGTAGCATTTCCATAATAACCTTGTTGACAAAATTCACAATGGTCACCTTCAGTACCATTCTTACAATTCTGTGAAAGAATACAACATTATTTGTATATATACATACATCCACATGCATTTACTTAATGCCAAATCTTACAATTAGGTAATTTCTTCTTTCTTAAATACATTCCAGCCTTGCAGCTGTTTTCCTTAATATAAAAGGCATACAGAGTGTTCGAAAAGTCTTAGACCACCTAATTTTCTCGGAAAGTACGTATCGGCGAAAAAATTTTCTAAAAATTTGATGGCTTTTAGGAATCCATTTAATTCCATAAAAACCAGATCGACACCCGTCCCCCTAGGGTCAACGTTTCATTTCATGTACATATTACTCTAATTCAACAATTTTCATGGATAAATGGTATTTCATTTAAAGATCTGAAAGGATTAAGGAACTTAAATAAACTCAAGACTTGAATGATCGGAAGCAATAAAAAGCGGCGGACGGATAGCGACTTTAAACTCTCTAACTAACGTGCATGCATGTTTCGAAGAAAATATTCTAGTCAAAAGTTTCTTATTTTATCCTCCTTCCGTCGCTCTTCATCTTAAGCGGAAGGGGGTCGATCTAATTTTTACAGAATTAAACAGATTCATAAAAGCCATCAAACTTTTATGTGAACATTTGTTACGTACTTTTCAAGAAAATCAGGTGGTCCAAGACTTTCTGAACATCCTGTATGAACAGGATCTAAAACACAGAAGAAAAACAACTAGACATACATACATGACAAATTCCAGTATTAACATCACACGTATCTGCATGACCATTACACTGACATCGTACACAATATCCTCCATAAGGACCTGATTGTACTCTATAATATCCTGGAGCACATTCTTCACAAGATAAACCCTGATAATTTGGTGGGCATTGACACTGTTCCACAGTACTAGCTGGAACACTGTATTGAGCTGAGTATTGTTCTGTTGTAACATCAAGAGTAACATCTGATAACCTATAAAGTATATGAACATCAAATACTAATTGTATAAAAACATAAAAACATTTTATAAATATTTATACTTACGATGCAAGAATGCTAGGATTCCAATATGTGCCTCGAATGTATATACCTTGAAGATTCTCAAGAACTGTCATAATCTGTTCTCTAGTAGCACTTAAACGATTCAGTGTGAAGAAATTAACTTCTATAAGCTCAACAGATGCCATAAAATTTGTAAATGAAGGTGGCTGCTCATCAGCATAAAAAAAAAGGGTTGTATCGGCGCCTTGAAGAATTACATCTGCTGCACTAACTGCTTTTCCAAAGGGCCCTGTTGTATACCTTACAGTGTAATTTAAAAATCCACCATAGGAAGTCAACTTCTTCCCAAGATAGTTGGCAGGAGCTGCAAAATACACAACATTTTCTAACGTGTCATTAGTTGTTAAACTAGCAACTATGGCAGTTGAATTAATTTCTTGAGGCAATGTTGTTAAAAATGTTAGATTTCCAGGTTTTTCATTTGATACAACAAGTTCCCAGTCTTCCATATCACGAATGTGAGTTCTGTACAGATTTGCAGAAACACAACGTGTTGTTTTTCCAAAGCAGAAACATTTGGTACAGCCTTCCTCATTGCTCGCTTGGATATTGAATGTTCCTTCTTTACAAACATCACAAGCAGAACCTTGAACATTTTCTTTGCAAAAACATTCTGCTGTATATTGGTCACAAATATCCAATGTTGTTCCTCGAACATCACAATCACATTTTTCACAGTGAGGAAATTGAGAATATCCAGGTTTACATTTATCGCATTGTCTACCAACTACATTTTCTTTACACCTACAGGTGCCATTAAACAAATCACATTGCATATCGCCATCAATCACACCAAGAAAAGAGCAATTACATTCTTCACATCCAATTATGGGATGGAAACCGTAAGTGCCTGGTTCACATTGATCGCATCGTTCACCAGTAACTCTTAAAGGGCAAATGCATGCACCTAGAAACATCATAAAATAAATGAAGAATAAATTATAATATACTTAAACTAAAATCATAGTTATGACAATAAACAAAATGGTAATTTAAAATAGAAATTCTAAATAATCAAGAGACATTAATTTATTAATGAATGCTTACCACTTTCAGGTTCACAAAGTGCTGTACTAGGACAATCACAAGGTTTACAATTGGGGAATCCATAGTAACCTGTTTTACAAATCTCACATCGTCTACCAATAATATTTGATTTGCAGGGACACTGTCCACCAAATTTTTTACATTTAAAACTAGTTGTACCATCAATATCACAATTACAAGCTAAAGCACGATTGTTGTAATTTGCCGTCAGTGAGAAGATTGAATCTCTACAAAATCCTTCTTCTGTTACATTTATGTAAAAATGATTGTTACCACACTTTTTAAGAAATTCCTTGGTCTGATCGAACTGTATTTTTTTAAGGATTTTATCATTGTACTGGTCTGCAGGTACAACCAAGATATAATCCAACCAAATACCATTTCCACTGCCTTCTTTAAATGTAATTACAAAATTTTCAATCAACTGAAATCTAGTATTTCCATCAACCTGCTGTACAATGCTACGACAACCACTGTTGCTAGGACAATGGGGTACAGAAACTTTCGCTTCATAAAACTTCCCATTTTGTACTAATACATCTAACTCGAACTCTGGGTGATCCGGTTGGTAATATTGCACAATGAAAACATATTCACCAGGTTCAGGTACTTTTGCATGAATATCGACCATCGCATGTTTTTCATTTAAATAAATTAATTTAGTGGTATTGTCAAAGATACCAAATGGTCGGCTGCCCATTTCAAGAACTGCATTATTAGATTCGAATTCAATTTTCTTAGAATCTGCTGCACCAGGGAAGAAACCTTGTACACATTTACCATTCTTTCGAACACAGACAGATTTTGGCTTTATGTAATCCAAGGACCAGTGTTGATATGGAATGGCAACGATTGAATCAATGGCAACATTTGAAGTAGGCTCTCCAGTTAGAACAATGCTCACATAATTTGATTGGAAGTTCATAATAGCAACTCTATCATATGTATCAGTCACTACTTGTCGACAAATGCTTGTATATTTGCATGGATAAAGTGTAGCTTTACCTTTTCCAACAGTGTTTGCTTCTATCAATAGAACCGAAGTCTCATTTTGTTCTACAGAAGTAATATATGTTACAAGAAGCACATGTGGACCTGGTTTTGAAATTCTAAGCTCAAAGTGAATTTCTTCTTGATTGTCATTAATAAGAGGCATTTCCTCAACGTTTATCTCTTGTAGGGTATCCTTATTGGAAAAATATTCTGTCAAAGGAATTCTTATATTGTTTTCATTAACAAAACCTCCAGCTCCTCCCACAGAATCAAAATTTGTCAAATTTGGATATCCATAATGACGACAGAGCCCTTTATAACCCACTTTACAAGGAATGTTAACATCTTGAGTCAGAATAGTTGCTTCGTAATATTCTGAAGGTAACAGGACAAAATAGTCTAAGAAAAGACTTTTTTTATTAGCAATACTAATACTCCAACGACCTGGATTCATCACCATAGGTGATGGATGGTTGCCATGAGCCCCTGCAACTGTAACGAATGATGGTTTTATAGTTGGTTTAAACTGAACTTTGAAATGCTGCTCCACTTCAACAGGGCTATCTGGTGTAATTGTAATAGTTCCAAGAATTGGTTCATTGTTAGGATTTACATATCGCATAACCATACGATATAAAGAAGATTTGTATATATAAACATTTTGGATGATTTCATCTTGTAGAGCAGAAAACACAGCATATCCCTTCCAACTGTAACCTGGGAAATGATGTTCTGAGAAACCATATCGTACTTGACTGTTGCTAGAAGTTCTTCCATCTTCTACTTCATACTGAAATTGATGAAGAGTTGGAAAATAATGTGCCTTTAAAGGTTCATTACATGTCAAACCAGTTACACGAGGTTGACACTGACATTGTCCAGTTTGTTTGTTACAAATCGAACTGACAGATCCACCAATATCACAGTTACAATCTACAAATCAGAATTAATGATTTTTATATTTATGTACAAAAATATAAGATAATCTGTATCACGTAAGCTTAAAAAATGATTATAAATTACCAGAGCATCCAAATAAATTATTTTCTTGAAGATTATAGGTTCCATCAATGCATTGAGTGCAATCTCTACTAGTCACGCCAGGTTTGCATATACACTGTCCAGTTTTCACATCGCATTCACCGATACTTCCAATAACACCCGGAATATTACACTGACAATCTATGAAAAAAAAATGTTAATATATCGTATCAATTATAAAATCAAATACCTTTCCTATAATGAAATAAAAGAATTAAATTACCTTCACAACCCTCTGGATTATGTGGTTGCAAATTCCAATATAAAGGTTTACATTTGTTGCAAATTCTTCCTTCAACACGGTCCTTACATTGACAGAGCTCTCCTGCCGGTAAAGTACCACATCCTTGGAAAGTTTCAACAACACCTGCTGGATCACAATTACATCCCTCGCAAGTTGGAAAATTATAAAAGCCCTCTTTACATTGATTACATCTTGACCCATCAAAATTTTCTCTACACTGACATTTGCCTTCTGTATCACAAGATACACCAATTGCACCATGACTATCACAGTTGCAAGCTATAATGTGAAGTAGAAAAAACTATAAGATAATATAGAATGCTTATGTATAAATATCCTATTTCATTTTGATACTAAAGGTATCATAAAACAAAATTTTTGGTAAATTTAATTGTTACCTATACATTCTGGATACATATAATATCCTGGACTACATTGATCACAAGTCTTTCCAGCAAAGTTGGCAAGGCAGGAACATTTTCCTATACTATCGCAACTAATGGAGGAAGAACCAATTGAACTACAATTGCAAGGTCTACAATTAGGATATCCATAATATCCATTGATGCATTGATCGCATCTGGTACCGCCATAACCTTCTTTGCACAAACATACACCATCTTTTTTATCACAAATTCCTTGTTTTGTACCTCGTGCATCGCAGTTACAATCTAAAAAATTTAAATAATATTTATTATATCAGTCTTCTGGTAACACAATCCATTTTTTTACATTTCCACCACTAATTTACATACATGTACATAAAGGGTAGTTGTAATACCCATCTTCGCAGATATCACACGTTCTTCCACCATAGTTATTTCTACAAGTACAATTCCCAGACCCAACATCGCATACATTGTTTAGTGAGCCAAGCTGGTTGCAATTGCAAGCTATAAATTTGTATTGTTTTTAATGTATTATTCTCACCGGGAATCTTCATTATATATTTGCATACTTACGTAAACATTCTGGAAAATTATAATAGCCCTCGGCACAAAGATTACAATAATGACCTACATAATTTGGTTTACAAGGACATGAGCCTTCAATTGCTTCACAATGATATCCATCGGTTCCTTGTAAATGACACTGGCAAGGCCGACAGTTAGGATATCCAAAGTATCCATGACTGCAAGTATCACAATAGGGTGGAGTAAATTCCTTACGGCATTCGCATTTACCAGTAGCATCGGCACAATTTCCAGTTGAATAAAAGAAATCGCAGTTACATGCTACCAACAAATATGATTATTATAATTAACTTTAAAATAGTCTGGTTTGGTGTTCCTTAAATTATACAAATAACTTACGTTGGCATACATCGGTAGCATTGAGTGGCTTATTCTCTGGTCTATAAAATTTTGGTTTACATTGATTACAATTAATACCTTCTGTATTGTCTCTACAATTTTGACATATACCACCACCTTCATAATTTCCATGGATATCCAAAGACAAGTGTTTTTCATCGATCTCAGGATCGTAAACACACTCGTCTGAATGACCAAAACAATTGCAAGCTGAAATAATGAAAATGAATTGGAAAATCTTACGAAGTACATCATATTTTAATAAATAAATATTATCAGTTAAACTAAAGAAAAACTGAAGACAATATCTAAGACATACGTTCGCACGTAAATTTCTTGAAAGACGTAGACTGCTGCCACTTCTTTTGTTCAAAACCCTTACAACATGTAGCACATTGAGGTCCACATGTATTGTGCTGACATCTACAAACGAGTTTGTTCGGTACGCTAGGATCTTGAATATCACAGGTATCTGCATGACCATTACACATGCATCGGCCACCGATGCTAATGTCTTTGATGGAATAGAAATACTAAAATGAAAGCAACAAGTGAAAAGTACATTGTTTCCATAAATTCGAAATAATATAGATACGATAAAGATAAGAAAACGAAAATTTAGCTAATATCAACAGCTCTTCTTGATAAAGAAAAATCAAACAAAGAAAATTGATTTTCTATCCTTACTCTTCTCGTCACAGTTGGATCCTGACGTACAACCGACATAAGATGTCCCAATAAATTCTTTGTTCTGAGGAAACGAAATCGTACGTTGGTTGCCCTCGTCCATTCTTGCAGTACCGTTGAGTTAAAATAATGTTTTGCTGACGGACGATTGTTTAGGATAGAAATTGGTATTTCACCACCCTCTAAAGGTACTATCTTCGAGTATTCGGTCGTGCAAATCACGCTGTCGTCCCTCGTTATGGGTTTATGACTGTCTACACCAAAATATGTTAAGCAATCGCTATCGGAGTCCGCGAAGTATTGCCAGGGTGACCATGTTTTCCCATAATCTTTCGATTTTTCAAGGACCCAGAGCTCGGGTCGTGGGGAATTTCCCATGCGTACATAGACATAAGCCACGTGAAATTCCTATTGTTGGAACAATAATATTCTATTTATGGTTCGAGCTTATTTTATTGTGTTTTAAGATGTATTGGAAATAAACATGACATGTGTGCATCTTTGTAAGTTATAAGAAAAAGAAGAAAAAAAAAGAAATTTAGAAGTAAAAGAAAGTTGCCCCTACGAGCGCGCAGAAAAAGATCTCAATTTCCCGTCTGCCGAGAGTTTTTCCCCGTGTCTTGTAAAATCACGACATAATGATGATATGGGAAGGATAAAAAAAAAATCTAGCGATAAGCTACCATTGACCTCCTATTGAATTCTGAACGTGCTACGTTTCTCGTGGTATATATTATTTATATATATGTAATGAAAACGCGATGGAAAAAACTACGAAGAAAAACTTCTTCATAATAAGAAACGCGAAGCACGAGAATATTTTATGTCGTATTTTGCAATATAGAGTGGTTTACTAAGCAGAAAAGTTATATATTTATTGGTAAATGTGACTGCATACATATATTCTCCGTTGTATACCCACACTGCTTGTAATATTTGCGTTACAGTTAGGAATACACTATTTTTTTCTCTCAGAACTGCGGAAATAACGCCAAGATAATTCCTTCCGCCCTGCAGGAAAACGCCTACTATACGATAAAGCTTTTTGTTATAGATAAAATGTACTTAAAATCGAGAAAGAATTTGTATCATTTTCTTGCACGTTAAACCATAGTCATCGAAAACAGTTTTTCGCTTTCCGTAATTCGCAAATGTTGAAAAGAATGAAAGAAAAGGGAATAGAAAAAGAGTAAGTGGAAAACGAAAAGGAAGATGAACGTTATAAGTTCATCTTTTTCTAACTCTGCTTTAACTTACTTGACCCAAATTAATCGTAAAATTCACTTCATTATATTTCATTCCCCTGGAAAGTGGCGGTGATTGCCACCAAGTTTCCATTCCATCAACGGCATATTCAGGAGGATGTCGTTTTTCGGGACTATCTGGGTCGCAGACATCGCAAACCTGAATAAAAATATATCATACAAATTTTTATTAATTATAAAAATGTTCACTATCGCAATGATTAACTTAAAAATAAAACTGAGAAACGAAATCAATAAGAATTTTTCAAATCTATGGTGGACCATCCGTATCCTATGAAATAGTTTAGGTATCGAGGGAATGGGGCTTTAAAGTTTATCGAGAGGTCACCCTTATCTCTCTTTTATCGGCCCTCTTACTTTGAATTTTTAAGCATTTCATTTCGTCCGCTTACAAAATGGTCTTGTGATAACAAAACACCGTGGACATCTTCCTCGTTGGAAGCATGAAAGAACGGCTCGATTAAATAACGTATAATATATTTGGAATTAACGACATTCCATTATTCGGTATAAATTGTAGAAATATCGTTATTATACTTTTTTTAATGACAATAATTTTGTTCAAATATTATTTAATGTTGTTCGACTATAGTTACAAAAGTAAAAAGGAAAATAACATTGTTTTTTTTACGCGCAAGACGTGGACTTTTTTTATAAATTCATCAGAATTCTTCAACGATAAAGATCAACGATGAATATAATAATTGATTTCGTTTAACATATCAAAATAACATTAACACTGATTAAGCATTCGATGAATGAAACGCCGCGTCTTCATTACACCTTCATTCACACACGTTTCTCGCGCGTGATAAATGCCGATCGTTTGCCTTATCGTTATACCAAGAAGAGATACCGACGGCGACGAAGCCCCAACACTTATATTCGTTCTGGATAATAATCCTTTATATCAATGTTGTTACCCGTCATGGGCACTAGGTATTTACGATTTCTTTTTGCGGGTGCGTGGCCAAAGAGAGCAAGGAAGTAGTTGAGTAAGCAGATCATTGCCTTAGAACTGATAAACTCTTGGACTCGAGAAATCAACGTTAGATAAAATGTGGATGGATGGCACGAAATGGGCTTCTAACAATACCTACGTATATGTATAAATGAAAAAATATACGCGTGAAATTATTTAAACAATTAATATAATAATAAAGTGATTGAAACAAACCGAGTCTTCTATAAAATCAATAAAATGGATTAAAAACGTAATTTAAACGAAATATACTGGAAACACGATTGTTTGGCGTATGTTTAGGTCGTACAATTGTACGATGTGTACAAACGTACATTTGCAGGACCTAAAAGTTTGCACAAACGTACATTTGTACGACCTAAACATACGCCAAACAATCGTGTTTCCAGTATATTTATATATATATAGAAGTTGAATAATTTCAATAATTTTATCAGGTATTCAAAAGAAATACTAGAATTATTTAATTCATTGGAAAATTATAAAACATTAATCTATACAAGTTTGATAAACAAGAGCGATCATCCCTCTTTATAATTTTTTCTTATCGGTCTACTTCATACTATTTGCACTTACCTGTCCTTGAATCAAATTAATATCTTCATCCTGATCGGCATTCGCGCCAACTAGTTTACAATAAAGCTCTGGTCCTGGAGTATCAACACCGCACGTGGCCGAAGCAATGATCTCCTTGCCTTCGGCAAGATTGAAGTACGGTGGCGTTAAACTCTCGCTTTTTGAATTCCTAACGAGTAGGGTAAGCAAGAGATATGTTAAAGGTAACCACAAGCAGGCTGACATCGTGACACGACCGTCGGGTCGTCCGTGGACGACCGGTATCAGGATCTTTGATTATGTCAATGATTCGCCTGAAAAAAAGCGGGCTACTTTTGGGCCTTCCTTCCTCGTTGCCCCACTCTCCTCCTCTACCGTTCTTCTTTTCGTGGTCCCTCGACGTGACTCGATCAAAAATCGCGTCGGAGAGAGAAGAAGAGGAAATAGCAGCAACGCGAAGCGTTGTAAACTATATTCTAAAGAATTATAAGATGTTCGTGCGGCTTCTCGATGCAGACTGACAAGCGCAAGGGTCATCGAAGAGCAAACGGTTTGTTCGGGGGTGGGGGTGGAGATCTTCTTTCTCTCTCGAAGGAGATGGTCCACACATGCTGGAACCACATGGTATCTTTTGCGCACGTGTGCGTTCACATACCCTCTCGCATTATGACCATTCAATGGTAGGAACCGTACTACGGCCATATCAGCCATTGTCTTCTTCTTCGTTCATTTTTCTTCTTTTTCTTCTCTTACTTCTTTCGCTGGCTGGCTGACTTCGAACTAATTCATGTTAGGCAAAGATCTTAATAAGATAATGTTTTTAGAAATTGGGCTTGGGAATACTGTACATAAATTGATTAATACAGAAATCTTTGGTATATTTGATGCTTCCTTTTTCATCTTCGCGTTGGACAGATCGTTAGTCTTTCACCGCTAATGAACGTTAACTATGCGAAGTTACTGTAAATGAGTATACTGGTTTGGTATATTACTCACTTTGATTACAGTATATATTATATTTCATAACGTGCATGGCTTTGGTTATATCATCTAAAGTATGTATTATTGTTTCTTGTCAGAGAGATTCTGCTTTAAATAGTTGATATAGAAAAGGGAAATTCTAGATTTAACGTCTAATCACGCAAATTTTCGAAATTTCTATTTGTGACTATTTCCATATACATAATACTACCATTGTCTTCAATCTTGTTTTACACTAGAGTATTTATAATATATGGCAGAAAACATTATACTAGAACTTAAGAGTACAGATATGATAAAGTTTCCTAATAGTAGGACATCAGCAGAATCCATCCATATAGTGAATACTCTTGCTGAAATTATAAGCATTAATTATCATATTAGGTCGATTATTGTTTTTATTTTGATTACAAAAACTTACTGAGATTTGTTAAAGCAGATATGAACCAAGTAAGGGGTGAAACTGTGTCTGCATTTCTAGCTCTAACAATTGCTAACAATTGCATTACTTTGCTTGATGCGGATATTGGAGTACATAAGGGCTAAAAAGATACTTTTTGAAGTTTTATCTTTTATATAGCGATAAATTTTTTGAACAAAAAGGTAAAAATATTAAACGATGGGCACTGTATTAAAATACAAACCGTTAACAAAGTAAGAGCAGTCTTTGGTATAATCTCTAATAAAAAGCAAGTGCTTATGGTAATATAAATGACTGTAGTCAACAAACTCCATATATTTATTTGTTTTGTGTATATCAATACAAGAAATAATAACATGTATTCTTGCATTAATATAACTGGATATTCCAAATATGATAATAAGGAGTAACCATTAACGTAATTATAACTTGTCATGATGGTGTAACTGCAATATAAAATATATGTATATACATAAGTATGTACTCCATAGGTAAATAATAATTAGGGAATTTTAACATTTAATAATTACCTCTAGAGTTGATAAACAAAACTAATATCGATAAAAAAGCTTTACCAAAACTAGTTTTGACTAGTAAGATCAGGCTTTTATGGTAACATATACAGAGTGACGCACATAACTTATTCACCTCAAAAAACCTCCTATATATACATTATACAAAAAATGTTGTGTGGTTTGGAGGGGCATACTAAGTAGTGCATTCTGTTTCTTTATAGGTGAAAGCGTTTCTGACATTTCAAGGTCACCTTTGCTTTTTAAACGAAATACTTTATTTTATATATTATTCTAATGAATAATTTCACTTTGTTTCTTGAAAATGGTCTATGCGACAAGTCAAATTAGAGATTCAATACCAGCAAAGATTTCCTTTGAACTCCAGTGTTTATGCAACAATGTTTTTTAACATCACCTTTTTTACCATTATCATACCACCATTACCATTACATAGATCTAACGCTATTGACCGATGTCCATTCACATTAATACACTGATGTAATCCATTAATTAACGAGGAAAGTGTGCTCTGAATTGTTTCTGCGGGCAGCATACTGTATGCTTCATGAATTCTTATTTTCATATTTTCTGGCATTATTGTTGGCTCTCGGTAGACCATATGTTTTAATGTAACCCATAGAAAGTAATCTAGTGGAGTTAGATCTAGACTACCCTGTATATACATGTACAGAGTAAAAAAAGGGCTCATAATAAAAAAAAAAGTCCAAATAAACATGGGATGAATAATCATATCTTTTTTTTAAATTATAAACATTTCTTGTTTCTGTTAAAGCAAATATTTTTCCTACTTTGGGAGCTGCCGTGCTGCATAAAAACTATAAAAAACTTCTTAAAAGTATAATATACCTACTATTCAGCAATCAATGACATAAATGAGTTATGTCCCAAAATACAAAATGCTAGTGAAATAATTAGAACACTTCTTGTAATTTTTAAAAATGTACACAATAATCTGATACAAATATAGTGAAATTGAAGGAGCACATGAAGAAAATGTTCTTTAACAAGGAAAAGAAGAAATCATTATGTAATCCATTGTCTCAATACGGTACGCTAGTTTCCGAAGCAGAAAGAGTATTTGCTTCAAATGAAACAAGAAATTATTTATAACTTTAAAAATATAGATTGTTTAACTGATGTTTATTAGGACCTCTTTTCATAATTTAGCGTGTACTATCTACCCTAGAAGTAATAAACCCTTTTTTTATGACCCTGCATATATTTTACTGTTATTCATACGCGTTTGTATGTTATTAAAATATACTTTCTTGTTCTGATATAATATCTTTAGAATATGTATACTAAGATTGGTAAACCTTACCTTGTCAATTCAAATAGTAATCCTAATATAGATATTTGCTTGGCTGACTTCAAAGAAATTAAGTTAAGAATTTGTGGAATTTTTAATATAAAGCACATGGCTATAGTTAAAACACTTAAAAGATCTGCAAATTGCTGAAGATTTATTTCCATTTTCGGCTTTTTATAAAACTGCAAAAAATCAAACATACTATGTAATGTTAAAGATAATTTCATTTATTTTTAAAATTTATTTTTGCATTATGTCGGTAAATTAACATTTATTATTATTTCTCACTCGAGTAACAAGTTTTTCATAATTATATGCCTTTAAGTATTACCGTGATAAAACATAAAAATGATTAATGATTTCAAAAATTATGATTAATGATTCGCAATATATGTACGTATGTATAATGATTACTGTCTATTAACTTACGGTATTAAGATACTACATATCCCGTTGCATTAATCGTTTTGATGTCGAAAGTTTAATTATATTAACAAGAAAATGGAGGTTTTACATTGTCATATCTAACATTTGGCAATAAAATCCGTATAATCTTTCATATGTGTAGTTATTTTTAATCTTTTTAAATCATGTACCTAAAAATTCAATCACATTTGTATTAATGCAAAACATGTTTCGAAAAAATGTTTGATTGTAGCACAATAATAAAATTACATTATGCATCTACTTTTATAGTAGAATTTAGGAATATAACAGTTAAAATTTTCATTTTTTAAATCTTTACTATTTGTCTCAATTATCTTCATTATGTTATACGTATACAGCAAATCTATAGGTTACATTTTCAACGAAAGAATATTAAATAATTTGAATGATTATTTATTTATTCTTTGTATATCATTAAAATTACCGATAATCGCCATTATTATTTACAAAAAGGCAACTCTCGGTAATAACAAGGACATTTAACATAAATAAAAATATAAATACATATAAAACATATAAAAAATATGTGTGCTCTTCCATATCTTTTTTTCTCAGAAAGATTACAAAATATATTGAATGGAAAGAACTATTTATATAAACGTAGCTTAGAATTAAGCATGTTAAGTGAGTCATAAATTTTAAATAAAAAAAACTTCTTTATTATCCTTTAACGACTTTTTATTGCTTGAATTATACAACAAATTTGCATATCCTCTATGAACCATGAGTAAGACGACCAATCAAATCGATGTAGCAAAATCATTGAACATTTTGATTGGGAATAGAAACATATTCCTAGTACAGTCTTTTCAAATTGTTTTCTAGCCGTGTTATCTCGTTTTCGGTAATAAATTTTATTATTTTATTTATTAAATATCGATAACATTATATGCATTTAATAAAAGGAGAAGACGGTTAGAAGACAATATATTAAAAGACTATTATACAATAATAATGAAATATAGTGTATGCATGCTTTCTTTTCTGAGAAATTCATCTCCATTCGCAGAATGTGCTCGAATGGAATCGGTTCCTTGACACACGGAATGTAGGAACAGAACTAACATGGAGTAAGATGAAATGTGTGGTCCTCGCGGTTGTCTTTTAAATATTGATTTGTCTCGCGAATGGACGTCATGTGGCAATCATAAGTGTTTTTTTAATATGTTGCTTGAACAGCGGGAGTGTTATAAATATGAATGGGCTATATACAATATAACATAAGTACGTAAAAATATATTTTTTAAGGAAACGTCAAAGGTGATCTACTACCTGCGACGCAAACATCAATCCTGCCGGGACGTGAAACTCATTGTAATACGACATGCCCTTTGCTCGAAATATTTCAAATATTCATAATTATACTTATAGCATGAGATACAAACAAATGAATATTTATTTATAGTTTAAAAATGTTATTTCTGTGTCACTTTAACTATCATAAAAATCCATATTTCTTAGTTATGTTACAAGGTACAAAGTATACATAATTTCAGACTTTTAAGTCGTATTTAAACGTTATGTTATTATTACGAGATTTTGTAACGTAATATTCGTGCGATCAGTATGTTTTTTCGTATCAATTTATAGTAGAAATTCTTTTTGATAATATTAAAAAAGTTTTGAAGAAAGTTGAAAACAAAATGATAGAACAATTAAACTATAAGTATTTTGATGAAGATCTTTGCTATTTTTATATGTAAATTATCCAATTATCTTATTTTAGATACCAAACATTCTGTTGTGGAAGCTTTACGGCTTATAGCTCTTTCATCAAGATGGACTATGTAATGAGTGCAATTGGGTATGCAGATATGAAGACGATAAGGTATTCGTCTATTGTTTACAGTTGCTACTTCCAGGTAAGAAATTAGATTCCAATAGTATATATCTTTTAATAGTTTATGTTAATCTTATTCCAGAAAAAAATTTATTAATTATATTGTAGGGAGTTACTTGGGACTTTCAGAAATTTTGGTTACTATAAAATATATAACAAATATTTAAATATATTTTGAAATGGATTCCCCACCATCATGTTCGCTCAGTGCTACTGGACCACTAAGCGATTTTGGTAGCAGTGGATTAGGGGGTTCCATTTCTAGTGATTCTGTACGAGCACATCTTGCTATCGAGGTAGAACCTTTTATAATTTGAATGGTCTTAATAGGTATTGAATTTTTTTTAACTAATAAACATTTGTATCTTAAAACATGTTTAGATGCAGGAAAGCGACATAGAAAGTAAATCTTTATCGCAAGATTCCTTTGATTATTCAGATGGCATGTGCGGAGAAAATTTTAATACCTTAAAAAAAGGGCCAGGGTGGAGTGATGCTGACGGTAAATTGGAGGTTGAAGTTGTTGATGTTGCCATCAAACCACCTCCAGAGTTTCAAGATAGTCCTTCGCCAGCTGATTCTGAATCTTTTTCTGCACCCATTCTTAGTTATGAACAATTATTGCAACACAAAGTTCCACAATGTATAGACGAATTTGCAGATACTTTTGTACAGTCCATTATTGAAGAAGCATTGGTTATATCTTGTAGAATATCATGGCCAGAAGGAAGAATAGTAACGACATCGAATCCTGCTCCTGTGGCAACGCATAATACACATAATCCTAAACGCATATGGGCAACAGACTTTTTGACACCTTCCTCGTGTCAAGGAACCACAACAATTACAATCACTCCATACAATACCTTAAATCGTCCAAATTCACGATGTTCTTTAGCTTCTTCACGTTTGTCCAGTTCTCATAACTCTATAAATACTACAGGATTAAGCCATAAAGCCGATGATAGCAGTTTTATAACTTCTGCTATGTCTCATGATGTATTAACGACAAGTGAAATCAGTGATATGTATAATGTGCCCTTTGATTCTGATATCTACACTGTACCAATAGATGTAATCAGGCCATTACATGATCTTAAAACACCACAGAGGCCTAAGCGTCATAGACATCACCGTAAGAGAAGAAGAAATGTATCTGCTAGTTCGCAAAGTGAGTTAGAAACACACATTCAACAAGCCAGACATTATTGTGGAAAATCCCGCGCTATAACGCATGTTATTAAGTCGCAAAGACTCTTGGCTGAAATGTGTTGCAATGAAACTGGGAATGGTAAGCGTCATAGCGTTCCAGGTACTTCTGGACGTCATGGATCTAGAATGTCAAACGGGCACACGCATAATATTGGAGAACCTATTCATATGACACTACATGAAGTTCGGCAATATCTACAAACATTGTATTCAAGTTCCAGTGATTCTAGTGAAAATAAAATCAAGCGTGATAAAGCCCCTGTCGGTCATACACCTATACATCTTGCAATGCCAAAAGGTGTTACTGTAAATAATAATAATAGATATAGTAATACACATACTGATTCATCAACTGACACACCAATTTCCAATAAGAGTAGTAATGGACTGATTCATAATAATAATAACAATAATAATAATAATATTAATAATAACAGTAATATTAAGAAGCACAAAAAGAATTCATTTGTCAGTATTAAACATAAGAAGGTAAGAGAAGAACCACACAAGGAAAAGGGTGATTCTGAAAGAGATAAAATAAAAAAAAGCCAACGAAATTTTTCTTTAAATTTAAAACAGACACTCTGCAATATCTTTAGATTCAGACGCTTGGGTTCTCCAGATCATTTTGTAGAAAAAAGAAATAGCATTGTGCAGGGTGAAATAGTCGAAGAAGAAGAAGGAGTTGATTCAGACCAACATGCAAATAATAACAATACTACGTCAGAAGTAGATACATCTGCACAAAAGATGCCTTTTTTCAAACGTGCATTGCCACCTTTACCAAAAACTAATGGTCAAGTAGGCGTAGAGCAAGCAGAAGATGCACTTACAACTATGGTATCTAAATCAGAATCTCCAAATTCTATACAACAAGTGCCAACTTCTGCTCCTCGATCTGAAGAAGAAACAGTAGAAGATACAAGTATGGATTTTGCTGCTAGCATTGAAAAAGTAAAAGATGTAAGTTTTATTCATTAGATGCCTCTATACAAAATAACTTGAATTTGTATTAAATGGTGGCACAATATATGCTATATTTTTCTCATGACAACACTTTATCCATTTATAGTATGGTTGGTATTGGGGACCTATATCAGGTGAAGCTGCAGAAAAAATATTATCTAATGAACCAGATGGATCTTTCATTGTTCGTGATAGCAGTGACGACCATTATATTTTCTCCTTGTCATTTAGACTTAACAGTTGTGTACGACATGTTAGGATAGAACATGATCAAGGTAATAACAAATCATTTTTATATAATGACTAGATATTATCTTTTATATAAAATTTATATTTTACCTTACAGGAAACTTTAGTTTTGGAAGTTGTACGAAGTTTAAATCCCATACAATTGTCGATTTTATTGAAAATGCAGTAGAGCACTCAAGGAGTGGGCGTTATCTTTTCTTCCTTCATCGACGACCAGTGTTAGGCCCAATGCGAGTGCAACTTTTACATCCAGTATCCAGATTTAAACAGGTTCAAAGTTTACAGCACACATGTCGATTTGTCATCTTAAAGATGGTACGCAGGGATCTTATCCCCACGTTGCCTCTACCTCGTCGCCTCATCGATTACCTCAGCACGCCGCATTACTACAGTGAACAATTGGCTGAGCAAGACGAACGAGCAGAGTCTCCTGTTAGCTCTTCAACTGGTGAATTGGAAAAGATCTGTTTTACACCACAGGGCCTATCGTGAGGTACAAATATGTAATCTTACTTTTCATCTTGGCGTGTGTATATGCCAAACGTTTAGTGCTAACAAAGAGACTTAAGACAATGTTACCTTGTGCAAGAAACATAAGTATTATAAATTAGGAGTTGCCGGTAAGGGTAATCGAAGTATGCTTCATCATTTTACATCTGTGATTATTGTTTTTACAAATTTGGTGTATGACTTTATAAGTGGATATTGTGATTAAGGAATGTTCATGTATACTGCATATTGACCTTCAATTTTCTAATATATCCAGTTTTATTTGTATTGAAAAGTAGTAAATGTTTTCGATATAAATTGATAGTTGGCAAATTAACTACATGATTATTTATGATTAAAAATTATAGAGGAAAATTACAGAGTACTATGGCAAGGCTATATATATATAGTTAATAAGATATGCAAAATGCAATATAATCAGCATCAATATTTTTAAAAACTAATTTTGATCTCAAATTGGCAACCATGTAATTACGATAAAATATGTAACTAGACTGCCAGATGATTGTTAAATTTATAATAATTTATCTGTGGCAGTACTAATTTTTCATCTTAATTAGCAACTTGGTTATGAAATGAGTCTAGCCACTTTTCTATGATGATTTATACTTTAGTTCCTTTTTGTTATCTATAATAATTGTCTAAGTAAGATTACATATGATATGACAAGTGCACAATATTTATTTATAATAACAGATCAATGATTTGATGATAATTCCTCCTTTCGTGCCATATTTTTATTTAACTTTCTGATCTAAAAGATTTAAACTTAAAATAACAGAATTTTTGTCAATGGCCACGCAATATGTATGTTCTGAAGCATATACATCTATTATTGCATAAAAAGTTTGAAATTTGTTTATTTTTGTTTACTTACTTTTGATCAAATCATCATTTGCATACACATGATTATAGACTTCTGCATATGATACATGTGCAAGTTACTATATAATATTATAGATTAATACTATGTTATTATGTTTCTTGGGATGTATCATCCAAAAAAAATTACAACTTCATTTAAAATTCAGATTTTTTAAAGGTTGTTCTCTTCTATTTTTAATTTAGAAATGAAATAACTGGATGGAAAAACATTCATTGAAGAAGTAAATAATATGCTTCAAGTGTATTATTAAGTAATCATCAAAGATAATCCAAAATTTAATAAGTAAAAATAACTTTATTAAAGCTTGAACATAATGTTAAATCAATTCTATAAACTGAGTGATTGAGCTTTAAATAATGCATTTGGGTTTTTTGTATTAAAAATTGTAATTAAAGTGTCCAGAGTTATTAAGTGTTTGCATGCTCAACGAGAGTTAAAGAAAAAAATGTGATACATCTGATTCATTTTTACTCAGTTGTAGCAATGAAATCATAAATTTTATGCGTAACTATTTTTTAAGATTCGAATTAAATAATATTTATTTGAAAGTATGGTTTGAAATTTATATGAAAATGACCATGACTAGATTTGACAAGTAAGGATTATAGTTAATTTGATAAATGAACCTTTGTGCAATTTCTAATCGTTTTTTAATGTCTCATATTTATTCGTGAAAGGGTAAACTCTGTAAATCAAACTTTCCTCTTGTTACGTAACAACATAAGTTGTGGTTGTTATTAATCCTTTGAAAAGGAAAAATTTTTATTCCTTGATGTTATATAGAATTTACACAGAAATATGAGTAGTATAATAGATTTTTCAAAAAAAGGTTTTTATACGAAGTGTACACTTGATGTTACAAAATATGCTAAATCATGCGTTGTTTTGTTGCGACATTAGTACGATAATATAACATCATACTGTGCAGTTAATTAATTTATTCACTTCTATAAAATCTATATTATTAAATTTATTATAATGAAATCGAATTATATGTCCAGATTTGTAATCAGAGAGCAGCAAGGCTATATATATATATATCGCTCAGAATTTTTTTTGTATCTCATGAACTTTAGAGTAGCACATCGATTTTATACCCAGTATTCATGTCGTAGATTTTCCAATATGATCCATATTATAAGATTATCTGAAAGGTCTAACTCTAACAAATATGAGAAGCATGTACGTATAATTAAAGGTTACAGCACCAGTGTACCTCAGCCACGAAGGGAGGTATATAGAACGAAATTAGTAACATTTTATAGTAAATGTAATTGACATTAATATATGTTGCACATATTTGTTCTTATATGAAATCTAGTGTTACTAAACAGTGTAATTATTTTATTTAATAGTACTTGTTTATTATTCAAAGTAACATAATATGTAGCACTTTATGCCAAGCAGTTACTTTTTTATGCTATATATACATATGTATGCATATGTATAATATTAAACCCATTTTGTACATGTTCAATATGAAACAAAATACATCAAAGAAGAAGATGCAAATATTATTGATACAAAAAATAATTTGCAACTATGTTAAGTAGATTGTTTACATACTTCATATGGGGTGGCCCATTTGAAGTTTTGCTTTCAATTATTTCTCAAGTATGGTTTGTTCAAAAAAATGTTTCAAATAAGATTTATCCTGTTACAGGTGATACATCTTATGATGATCACAAATCTTCGCTAGGTGGATGTATTTCGGATATATAAAGGAGAACTTTATTTTTTTTATGTGGAGCTGAATGTTTTTATGTAGGTAGAATTGTAGCCGATTCCAAGACCAATTCATTGATTCATAACACTTCAGTCATTTTACTCGTTCAAAACTTAACTTCTTTACACACTCAGAAATTATTTTTAAGGCTACATTTAAAAATTGTAGAAAAGGTAGAAAATCAGGGATTTCAGCCGATTCCACCGATTTTCGACAGCATTTTGCAATCTTTAAACGTTTGTAGCTCGGAACAACGTTAACAGATTTGAACGAAATTTACAATATGCATATATCCTACTCAAATCTATAAAAAGAAAATAGTATTTAAATTTTCATTATAACTTATAGTTCGAATAAAAAAATTGGAAAAAGTGATTATTTTTATTTTCAAGTCGTTTACTTCAATTATGAGAAAGTTATTTTGCTTTAAAGAGTATTCGAATATTTCTAAAAGTGACTGTATCTACGATCGAATCCTTGAATAACTACGGTAAAAAACAATTTCTGGATTTACAATGAAAGTAAGTTTTCAACGACTTTGAAAGACCCAAGAGTTATAAACCAATAAATTCGTCAAGGAATGGTTTACAATCATACCTGCAGAAAAACATACAGTTTCATATAAAAAAATGAAGTTCACCTTCATATATCAGAAGTACAAACATCTAGCGAAGATTTGTGAACATAATATGATGTACACCATGAAACAGAGTAAGTCTTGCTTGAAACATTCTTTAAACAAATTATAGTTTGAGGAATAATTGCATGTGAAACTTCAAATATGACAGTTTATGTCTTTGTCTGTCTGTCTCTCTCGCTCTCTTTCTTTCTTTCTTTCTTTCTCTCACTTTCTGTCTCTATCTCTCTTTTATACAATACATATATACAGTAGGAGCTAAAGTGAAAAATGCATTTTTTACATTTTTATTGTAATTTTGAAGATTCTGATTTAAAAAGAAAAAAAAATACGATATATAATAAACTAATCTTTCTATGTTCTTGCCAAAATTCAAATTGTTCAGTTCAATTATAAAGAAGTTATTCTATTTTAAATAGTGTGGGGTCACTTGCTCTTTACTGTATAATTGTATAATATATAACACATTCTTAAGAATACATTTTCTAATTTGATAAAAACATATTTTGCCAAAAAATGTTTGCTGTATCCTTATAAATGCTTGGCATAAAATGAGATTATCCTTGAACAAACCAAAGTTAGTATCTGTACTCAAAGTACAACATTTTATTAATTTAATGAAACACAAATACAAAGGTAATATAAACTACAAAAATTTATTTGTAAGTTGGTAGTGTATTTCTTAATGGTCATATATGATTTTACATGATGCATTAATTAGATTAGATTTTATAAATTGAATATAATTAAAAATTTCCCCAAAATTGAGGTATGAAATTTGTTTATAACATGGAGGATACAAATTTGTACTTACATATATTTTACAGTTTATCTTTATATTATTATAAGAATAAATAATTCTTCAGAACACGATGTATAATAAGAAAGCATACGTACCACTATGTATGGGATGGAAAGCAATAATGTGATGAGACATAATCTACATCTAAAAAATCAATTTAGTATATGCAAGGTGAGTCACTATCTATTACTGTTTGAGATATTTTTGTAATTTTTTATTTTATTTTTAAATATAGCATAGAATAATTTTATTTACTGTAATTTTGTTTAGTAATAGAAAGAAGAACAAGATGTGCATGAGAGAAGTGTACAGGAATTTAATTATGCATTATAATTAAAATTAAACTGACAAGTATTTTAATTATTATATTACACATTTCAAAATTATTAAATTTTTTCACAATTTATAGATTTTAACAATTAAGTATGAAAGACATGGATATTTGTCGTTGGGAAATTCTGTAGTTGTATTTTCTCAATATCTGGTTTGTATTTGAGTAGTCGTATTTTTATAGTTTATCATAAAATAAAAAATACTACAGACATTCAAAATGGTAATAGTGACTTGTTTTGCATAGTTCAATTGAGAAAAATATACAATGTTTTAAATGCATGTTGTACTTTGATTAGAGGACTGATAACATTAATAATTGTCTGTTGTGTGTAATCTGCAAATGCTAGTCATAATTAACGCACTTTAAGTTGAATTCAGTATTGTTTCTTAATAAATATCTATGCACAAACTTATATTTATTTTGAATTATTTTGTAAACACAATCCAAAAAATATAACTTGAGCAAAAATTAAATAAACTCTGAAAAATATTAATGTTGTTATTATCTTAATAAGAATTATTTTTTACAAGTAATAATTATTTCCTAAGATTATTATGTTGGACTATATACATAAATGTAAGTGGGCTTCTGTAGTCTAATATATTTTGTCACCAAGTTCGATTGTTATTAAGATGGAACGTGTAATGATCGACTTTTTATGAACAAAGTGTTAAATTTAAAAGAAAAATTAATACATAAAATATTAGTTATAATATATATTACAAAACACCAAAATTGGCAATCAAGTAACTTAAGTTGCAAAAATAAGTTACTACATAATTGCAAAAAATAGTATAATTTCATTAATATAGATAAAAATGTTTCTTACTTTTTACTTTAATATACTTTATTCGTGCATATGATACATGTACAGGGTGAAGCGCTTCAAGCAGATCATCTAAATAGTTAGCTTGTTTTCGATGATAGAAAAAATTGCATCAGATCAAAATTACTTGGCTTCTTGACTAAATTGTTTAAGTAACTCTTCAAATACTTTTATGTTTCCTATGGTTGTTGGTATGTGACTCTTATAGATTTCTAATAGGAGTCACGAGAAACATAGCAGTATAAAGTGAGCTCAATTAAGTGTTTTGCTGTCCACTTTTGTGTTTCTTGAAACTTTTGTATAATATTTAAAAACTTAGAAAATGATGGTCTAGTACAATTGGAAAATCTTTCACTATACAAATGTACTGCTTACCTCATAATTTTAATTTAAAAAGACAGAGTTGACCTTCATATCTCCTTGATGCCTTCACCTACAAAAAAATTAATGACATCAGACTATGCGCTCCTAGAAGGCAAGTAAATTTGATCTGATGCATTTGCTTTTATCATCGGAAACAAACTAGTTATTCAGGTGATGTGTTTCAAGTGCACCACTCTGTATATAAATATATATAATGTATATTGTATGTAAATCCATAGTACGAGTGTTTGGAATTTATATTTGATTTAACAAGTTTAAAATCAAGATATGACAAGGAATTCAGTGCTATAATCGCAAGAAAGATTGTATCAACATTTGAATACGTAGATAGTATTATTATTATTAATATAATGCAGCTTTCATGAGACAAGAATTTCTAGTTTACAAGATAATGATTTTTGTAAATTGTGAAATCATCTATATATATATATATATATATATATATATATCATTGAATTCTGTGCTAGTGATTAAGCAATATCTTCACAACCTTATTATAGTTACCAATTCTAGTGTAATTTATTATTTTTCCAAATTATTTCGCAATATAATTTTAATTAAGCTAAGTTGTGTATCAGCACATTAAGTTGTCTTGTTATTGACTCAACATTATAAAGAGAAATCTAAACATGAAGATGGTATGTATTTGTTTATTCACATTTGTACTGTAATGTTACCACAATGAAAATAAAACACAATTCTCGAAATTATAACATTGCTCATGTTTTTGTAAAACCAATATAAGGGTAATTATATAAAACATAAAATGCACAAATTTTTATAGGTATGTTTACGAATTTTACAATATGCAAAGTTACAAAGTGAAAAATAGGTGCTTCCATTTTACATTCCATTATTTCAGCATTGTAGTGCATTATATAAAGTATAAAGGCAATTGTATTTAATGAAATATTTATTTCATATATGTAAGATAATATTCCAAAATAAAGTAAAAAATAAACAAAACAATTGTACAGTACACAGCATTTCGATAACTATAATTGCTTGGTTAGGACATGTTTTGTGAAGCTCTCCCTTTCAAAAATAAATTTTGTAATATTATCTGTAAAAAACAATGAACCAAAATAAGTGATGGTCCTTTTTAAATTTACTTGAAAACCAAGATTACCGCACAGCTCATAAAGAAAGGAAAATTATTCTTCAATATTATTACTTTGCCTGAGTAATAGTGCAGTGGAATAAACAACATTTCATTAAGACGGAATTCCAAGTGTTTTCCTAACAAGTTTCTGTGCAATTCTTTCAAACTCAGGTCTATCTTCCCTCCACATTTTTGCAGCATCAACATTTGCTCCACTTTCATCATTGGGTTCTGCTAGCATACTCACTACACTTAACAATATTTTTTCTACACTTTGTACTGGACTCCATCTTTCTGCGCTACTCTCATATCCCATTGGGTCGTCACCAGGAGCATGTAAAATACTTATACATACCCTTCCATCTGCATAAACTGTATACAAATAAAACATGCATAATAATTAAGCATATTTATAATTCTTCTATTAATCATCTATCCAATAATTACACATGGATAACATATATTATAATTATATATAATGTATATAATAATTACATACAACAATCGGAAAGACGAATTTATCATGCTATATAAAAAGATACTAACTGTTAGGATGAAATATTTCGCAAGTAAATTGCATTTTTGGTGGACTAAGTGGGTAATCGGATGGAAATATTAATTTTGCTGGAAAAACACCCCCTTCGAAACATGTTCCTTCTGGTCCTCTATAAATACATTTAACAAATGGAAAAAAAACTTTTTATGTATACTATTAACATTGTAGAATTACATGTTTATCTAATATTTTTAACTACGTACGTAATTAACGCTTCCCATTCAAAGAAGTTCTCTTCGCTTAATGGACCAGCAATTATACCTTCTGGTGGATTTAAGGTTAACTCTATAGAAATATCGTAATATTATCATTGATTCTATTATATAAATATACAAATAAAGAATACATATAGTTTTAAAAATGCAAACAATTATCTTCTTACGTTTGTACTCTGCCATTAATCGTCTTAATGCAGATCCAGCCATTGTTTTGATTATGCAAGTGACATTCGAAATTGTCAAATTGAACTAAATCCAAAGAAAGCACAGTTCATACTGATTGACATTTCGGAATTAGCCATGGAACAACTGATCGATTGAAGTATATTTATTTATATATTGTTTCATACAGATTTTATTATTGTTGGTAAATACAATGAGGAAAGCTTTTTCATTTGCAAAATTGTTATAGATGTTAACAATTAACAAAGCAACCAATTTTTGTCGATTTTTAATCTTAGAGTAGCCATTTCAAGGGGAATCATTCCGGAAGTAACGACGCGCCGTCAAGCGGCAATCGTGATTGGTCGGAGGCGAGGATTTTGTATCGTTGAGACAACCATTTTTTCCCGAGCATTGCAGCCTCAAAATAGCAGGACTTGTTAGTAACGAGGTGTCGCATGAAAGATATGATCCCAAAGAATGGCGACACCGTGCCCGATTTTTGAAATAATTTCTATACAATTATAATAAGCAAAGAGAAAGTCGCTAGAACTAAGGGATTTTATAAATGTTTAGCGGGCAAAATTTTGATTTTAGCAGGTGGCACTCTGTAAAGGGCCGATGCTTCGAATTTTCCTCTGTACAGCTTCGTGCAACTTCGTAAAGCTTCGTAAGCGGTCTTTTAGAGGGAGTTTATTGTATCAATATTTTTAACAAACTTTACCCTTTTATGAAGTCTATGAATTTTAATGTTTTTGATGCAAAAAATGCATTGTCATCAATCAATAACTTGTTGCTTTATCGATGTAAAAGAGTAAACTAATACTCTGATTTATTTTTGCTCTCTTGTAAGCTTGGTTATCGAAAAAATATTTTATATAAAATGGCTTATATTAGAAGAATTCAGACTGATATTATTGCGCTTATGCTCTCTCAAGTGAAAAAATTGAATGTTTGTATAAAATATTAAGTTACATCTTTAATACATTGTATATTATAAATTTATGATATGATCGGACATTAAATAAAGTTCCGTTAATTGAAAATTTTCTCGATTTAAAGTGTCAGTGATCCTTTAATTCATTTATTTCCACTGGGTATGTAAATATACACAATCGTGTATTCTCGTGAATTTGAAAATCACGTTCTACGAAAGTATTCTTACAAATAGTTTTCCTTTTACGCATCATATTACCTTATGCATGCTTGTTTTGATATTTACAAAAGTATAACTGTATATATGGATGAAAAATACATTGGCATTAAAGTAAGCCAAAAAATTTAATAACAAGAGATTGTAATAAACAGAAAAAGTAATAACAATATATACCATGTAAGTACAATGATCATAAGGAGCATACAATCACATCTAATTTTTTTAATGCAAGAAAAATATATATATTTACATATATTTATTTAATAGAGATAAATTAAACGTTTTTGCAATGTCGACCAACATTATAAAGTTTACTAAATTGAGAACATCTATGGACTCTACTTTCTGGGCAAAATTTGCTGAATTGAAAATAGATAAGCTCCGACTAGATGATAAATCCAAAATAAAATTATGGGGAAGATATTCACTTAACTTTCCAGATAGCATAAAAACTAATCCTTTAGTACTAGATTATATGTCATTTAATGAGTAAGTAAGAGCGATTAAGTATATATTCGTATTTCATATAATACTTTATCATATATGAAATCAATCTTCAATTACTTTTAATATATTTTTAGGAATGTGGAGGCAAATATGATCGATAAATCAATAATATCTTATGGATATATGGTAAATACCAATACGTACGAAGCGTTTCGGCACATCAATCCACAAAATTTTATTGATTCAATGGGAAAATGTATCATTGATGATATAATATCTGGCGCAGCATTAGTAGAACCTTGGAAACTTTCTGTATTTTTAATATTTTCATATGCTGATTTAAAGACATATAGGTTCCATTATTGGGTGGCACATCCAACACCTTTATCTTTGCCGGAAATGTATCATGAAAAGTTACAGAATTCTATATGCCACAACTTTACAGAAAATCAATGTCATAAATTGTCTACAGATTTTCATAAATTAGAATATAAACAAAGATCATTTTTTTCTGTTATTGCATCTGATCCAGATAAACTTGAAGTTAAGACTTTGAATGAAGCTGTAAAATATATTAATGAACAAGAAAGTGCAGCTACAAAGAATGAAACATCTGGGGTAATATATAGTTTATAATATATTCATTAGTTCAAAGTGACTAATACAATAATGGATTCATAGAATTCAATAAGTGTAAAATTATTGATAAATTGTTTAAGTATGTATAGTACCTGATACTTTCTGCTTCTTTTTAGACAGATTGTGAAGTATATTTTGCGTTCTATAATCCATGTGGCAACTCAGAACCTGGCTGGCAATTACGGAATCTTCTATGTTTATTATTTTGGCATTGTCCCAACTTTTGTTTTACAAAGAATGTAAAAATTTTGTCTCTGCATAGAGATAATTTTCAAACTGCTACTGTATATACATTGAAATGTAAAGAGTATGCAGAGCAAGAAAGTGTAAAGAAAGCAATTTTTGACAGTCATTTAGTTGGATGGGAGTACAATGAAAATGGAAAAATGGGACCCCAAATTATTGATTTATCGGACACCCTGGATCCTACTAAGTAAGTTTTATAAATATTATTGTATGCTGTACTCCATTTATTTATAAAGTATCTCACAGACTGGCGCGAATATTTGTCGCTGCCGCTGAACATGCTTGTAAGATGCCATGTGAACAAAAGAGTCTTGGCAAAATGTATGCGACTACAGCGAATATTTCGCGGCGGTCTGTCGGGTACTTTACTGTTATTATTATTTTTCTTATTATTATTATCGTGTTTTCATTGTTATTACTGCTACTACTATATGGTATATAGGCTAGCAGAGAAGGCGATCAATTTAAATTTACAATTAATGAAATGGCGTCTTGTTCCTGATTTGAACTTGGAAAAGATTAGCAATCTCCGATGTTTATTATTGGGTGCTGGAACATTAGGATGTTCAGTAGCTAGAGTACTCGTTGGTTGGGGAATTAGCAACATTACTTTTGTTGATAAATCAGTTGTTTCCCATAGTAACACAGTAAGACAAAGCCTTTACACGCACGAAGATGCCGTGGAACGAAAATTTAAAGTGGATGCAGCTAAAGATGCTTTACTTCGGATTCGTCCAACCATAGTAAATATCTAAAATATTTTACTTTTGACAAATACATTCTTATAATATTGTACATTTATTTTATATTATTTTTATTTATACTCTGTAGAATGTTTGTGGAATTAAATTACAAATCCCAATGCCTGGACATGTCGTTGGACAAAGCATGTTAAATACAACAAAAGAATCTGTACAAAGACTACAAGATGCTATTGCTCAAAATGATGTAGTATTCTTGTTATTGGATTCACGTGAAGCTAGGTGGTTACCAACTTTGCTATGTGCGGCAATGAATAAAATAACTATCAATGCTGCTTTGGGTTTTGACTCTTATATGGTACAACGACATGGAATGAGAGATTCTATAGACACATCTTTATCAGATATGACCTTGCCAAATCCTGATGGAAGGAATCTGGGATGTTACTTTTGCAATGATATAACGCAACCTGGAAATGTAGGTTCTTTTTAGAAACAATATAACTATTCATTTTTAATAACAATTGTGGTATTACTGTAGTCCCAAACAGATAGAACTCTTGATCAACAATGTACAGTAAGTCGTCCAGGATTGTCTCAAATTGCGGCAGGTCTAGCAGTTGAACTAATGGTTGCAATAACTCAACATCCACAAGGGTTAGCTAATTTTCTTCACTATATAATGGACATTAAATGCATTAACCAAAGTTATTTAATTCTTAATTGTTTATATAACTTATAGGCTACAAGCTAAGGCACTAACAGCTGAAATTAGAAACAGTGTTGATTCAAGTGTCAAAGATAACGATTTAGAAGGATTACTTGGAGGTGTACCACATACAATAAGAGGTTCTTTGTGGGGATACGATTCTTACTTAACCATCACACACAGATTTTCTTCATGCACCGCATGTTCTATACCTTTGATAACAGAATATAAGAAACGTGGTTTTGACTTTATACTCGATGCTTGTAACATACCAAACTATTTAGAGAAGTTGTCAGGTTTAGAAGAACTGCTGAGAAGACCAGATTTAGACGAGGTAAGAGCGGCCGTGAAGTAGCAGAAAAGATTATAAATGAATTTTATCAAAATCTATTTAACTTTTGCAGCTCTGTTATGCTATGGATGTTTCTAGCGAGGATGAATAATTGTTGTGATTGATAACATAATAATAATTGGTCGTTTGAACTTTTTTACCCTCCCAATTCTTAAAGAGTATGCATTTTACAAGCATGATTTTCATGTTAGATGTATAAGCATTGAATTGTTGATGAGTCTTTAGACATATACTATATGATCTATTTACACTTTATGTATGTGTGATATAAATATTGTTTATATTGAATATAAATATTTTCTATCTCGTTCGAAAAATAATAAATCGTGATGGAAAACCAGAAACAAGAAGTAAATATATTTTATCCATTACTTCACATTTCTCTTTAATTCTGATAAACAAATATTAATAACAACCATAACCAACAAAATTGACAAACTTGAGAAGATTGAATGATAGATTGTTACCTACTGCAGACAATATCGCTAGCTTTTGCGTAAACAATTGGAAATATTGTCCACAGAGGGCTCTAGCAAAGCTCAAATACCATACATTCCAACGTAATGTCGAGTATTGGTGGGGGTAGCGAGCCTACCTCTCGTGTCAAACGGGTCGTGCTTCGTGAGTCCGCCCGCATACCATTAGATTTTCATCGTTTTCAATGAAAATACACGCGCACGGTGTTATGATACAGTAAAAAGTATCTCATCGATGGTTTTACCTGACACCTTTTCACGTGTCATCGCGATCGTCTTGGGTAAGTGAAATTATTTCGTGTCGAAAGAATATAAAGATACCCAGAGTTTATAAGGAGGAATGCGTGCTTTGCTTTTTTATGGCACGCCACACCGCATTCCTCTTTCGATTCCCGCGAACGCATCATAGCCGCAAAAACGCTCGTGTTTTTTTTATCATTTAAAGAAAATTGACTTTTCCTTCCAAAAGATTCCCAACTTTCTGTTCAGTTCAGACAAAATTGTTCTTGCAATGAATTGATGTTTAGAATAAAAAAAAAAAAAAAAAAACCCCTTTTAATTATCGCGATTTTAACACTTTGTGCCCAGGACACGTTAAAATACGTCTTTCGCAAACTGTGCATAGAGCGCGAGGCACGTAGTAATACGTTTTTTATAGATTGGTAGTAAAGTGAGTTTAAAAAATCGCTCGCTTCAGCTAAAATGCGCCAGCACAAAACGCTCAACACCAATGTGTTAATTAATTTACGAGATAACGTAGGAGGACGCGACATCCCGCAATTCTATTGCATGGGAAAGGTACGATTGATCTCTAGGAAACAAGTCTCTCATATTAACGCGATGAAACCTCATCTTAATGTAACAATTACATTACACGAGATACCAATGCAAAGTCCTTTCATTCATCTTACGACATTATCCGAGCGTATCTTTAAATCGAATTAGGGACTGGAAGGTACGTCTGATATTAGCGAACGCGAGAAAACGCAGCGGAAGAATTTCGATTGAATTTAAGAGTATATAATATATAAAGGTAGGGAACAGACAACAGGAAGAGGGCAAATTAAACCTAGGCCAATAACGAGTAATAACTGTCGATACTCAATTGAAGAAACGGAAGAGGACTAGTAAGAAGTAGGAATAGGAGTAGGAACATGATGTCGGCGAATTGGCGGGCAAGTGTAGTAGTGGAGGGGTATAGGTTCGCAGGGGGGACCAACAGGGAGTCGATGAGAACGTTCTCGCGTATATTATGGGGCAGTGTGAAGAGCGGGGGGGGGGGGGGGGGGTGCGGTGGAGGCGGAGGAGTAGGAGGGTAGGGACGGGCATCGGCAGCGAGGGTCCGCATTCCACAGACAATGTCACGTTTTTTAATCCCCGTTTTACTTTATTCGCGTTATCCTCGTAACGTTGAGGAAGCATACGGTAAAAGAGATTCGCTTTTAAACTTTCTTTTCTACTTCCTCCCTATAGCATCGACTTCCGTTCACCATTCGCATCGTCGATATAGGCGGTGAAATATTGCCGAAAATTACCGAAGATCGCCGAAATCGCAACTGCGGCAATTCCGATTACTGTCCTTTCGCGGGCGTTAATTTTAAATTGCCCCATTGATTTTTACCCCATTTTTCTTTCGCAAAGAGAAGAAGCGGAGCAAGGAACAAGACGAAAAGAAATTATATAAGGACATAAAGGGGAGGAAGAAAAGAAGACAAACGAAGGATTCGCTAGAAGAGAGAGATATGTCAGCCCTTGAGAGCGCACTAGATGTCCTATCCAGGGCAGCAACGATGGTACAAGGTTAGTTCCGATCATTGAAATTAATAATGCGAACGCTTCTTTTACATTTCATCGTATCCTTTTATCTTCCCGTGTAATCATTTATTTACGTTATCTCTCTTATTCATTTTCCCGATTTCCATTCATTTCTTTTTGCATTTTTTACTCTATTTATTGTCTTTTCGAGAGAACGTTCTTTAATTTGTAACTACTTCTTTCTCTGTTTTTTCAACGCATCATATGTATATATGTAATATGTATGTAATTACTTATCTTTTAACTTGAGTTTTCAAAGATTAAAGTTAAATTTTAAAAGATCATGATTAGAAAGACTGTGGTGTCGTCTACTGGTATAAGAAAGAAACACCGGAGTACAATTTTGCCTTTATTTCAGGCACCAGCGCGTGTCAATATTTTCGTATTTTGATATTGCCAACAGCAAGTCATTTAATTATCTCCGTTATTGCATATGATTTTCAATAATCTCTATGACTGGAGGGATAGAAGTTTCAACGGAATAAAATGTTCCCGCCAGACTTGCGTTCCAAAGCTTCGTGATGTGGTTTTGTTTTTTTTTTATCGCCATCCGAGCGATAAGACCCATGAAGCCTGGATATTCGTGACGATCGGTGGTCGCATTTGTGTTTAGCGCTTCATAGCGCGAAGCTTCGTGGCATAAACGTACGTCTGGCCGTAGCATAATTGGAACTTGGAAGATTCCAAAATAATAGTGTGTAAGATCGGCAAGTTCGTTCTCTACTTTATCCCTAGATAGTAATATCACACAGTTTTTAATGATACTGTAATTTTTCAAGAAATAAAACATCGAATGTTAGGCTCAAACGATAAAATGTCTTTTTATCTATTGCATCTCTATTTGCATAATGTATACAGAACGCCTATTGAGGCGAATAACATTGCTTTTTTGTCGATAATTTGCTTATCATATTCTCAAACTAACATTTAGGTTTTTCGATACTACACATTTAAGTAGTGACTTTATACAATAAATTTTATTCGATACGTGTCCTCCGCTGAAAGACGAAAGAATAATCATATAGTCGAAATATTGAATGAAGGGCCAATCGAGATAAGCGTTTATGGAAAATATAAAAATTTTATGGTAGAGAAAGAAAGTGGTGCAGGGGTGGAGGGATGGGGGGGGGCGGAGAAATGGGGTGAAGGAGACGTACTTACGTTATTTAGGATATCCATAAACATTATTGTCTTATCTAGCACGACAAATGTGAGAATTGTATATGTGTTTTCTTTCTTTTTCTTAAAACCAAAAGATTATACGTTTATTACAAGTAAAGACATATTCAATTACAGTTATTTGCTAAAATCGTTTTTACATATTATTGATGTGAAGAAGACGCGTCAAATGAGCGTATAAATTAGCAATGAAATTAATCTCGGTTATTTTGTAACATCAGTCTTCTCTATAGTATAAAGCGTGTTCGAGCTAAGAAATGTAATTAAAACATGTTACTTATTCGCAGGTAACTGCCTGCAACAGCTATACACACATATACACACGCACACATCGTATTTTTCCTCGATTTATAACTTTATATTATTATGAGATCTTTCATAAACGTTTGTCCGTTTTGATTCGTCTGTTTCATTGATATTTCGTTCAAAGTGATTATTCTTTTTCTTTCAGAAGAAGAGAGTCGTGAGAACGGATAAACTACAAGTAGACGATGAATCGATCGACCGCACTATTGAAGGATAAATCCGTGACAACGACGGCCATAGCGTGTAGATCATGCGGGTTATCCAGCTAAATGATAAACAACCGCTACATGATTCGAGAAGAGATTTATATTTGTAAGTAAATCGCAGGATTTACGAAAGATTTATCCTGTAAATCATGTTGATCTTCTTCCTCGATAACTTCCAATAAAGAATAAAGATTTTTTTAAATCGATAGTTAATACAACTTAGCATTTGTTTATATATATAAAATAAAAAAGGTTGAGTCGTGAGGATAAAAAATGTAACAATATGGTATGTAAATGTCTATATGTACTTTGTATTACATTTGACACATGCAGAGTGTCTTAGGACGGGTGGTACATATATGTCAGGGGGGCAGCAACTGTACTGTTTGTCCTATGCATATTGTAAATTTCATATAAATCGGTTAACATTGCTCTGAGTTACAGCGCTTAAAAATCGCAGAATGAGTTCGAAAATCGCTGGAATCAGCCGAAATCACTGATTTTCGACTATTTCTGAAATCTTTCAACTTCTGTAGCTTGGAACATCGTTAACCGATTTGAATAAAATTTACAATATGCATATATCTTACTTACATCTACAAAAGGCAGTTTTAAAATGATCATTATAAGCTCAGATAGAAAGGTTGAAAAAATGACTTTCTATTTTCCTTGTAACTTCGAAAATTCCGGTTTTTTCAAAACGATAAAAATACAACACATAACAAACTAATCGTTCTATGTTCTTGCAAAACTAAAATCATTTGATTCACTTATAAAAAAGTCATTCTGCTTCAAAGAGTGGCCGAATATTTGTGACCGCCACTATAGTACCTATGTATTATCATCATTAGAAAACAAATAGCAAAAATATGAAGATCAATCGTTCGAGACACTCGACCACAATCGAAATTTCGAGCTGCTTCATAGTTACCAAAATATTTTTAAATGTTTACTCCGTCGTCGGAGCAACGTACATCGACCATGCATATATGTTAATAAAACGTTCATTCTTATTAACAGAAGAAGGACCGAAGTCTACGGAATTACATCGAAGACCAAGCAACGCGAGACGTAAGGAACGCCAAATGGATCCCATTCAAAATGAGGCACTCGACATGTCTACAGGCAAAACCGTCTCTACAACGTTCCTTAGACCCAGCGTGATCATATCTTCCACGTCGCAGCCCGGTAAGAGAAATTAAACCCAGCCAGTCTTTCGGCTTACACAGGGCCCTCGCACATAGACCTCCCTGCAAAAAAGCTTCGTATGCCGCTTCTTCGTATTAGGCACTACCGATAATATTGAATTATAATAAAAAGAACACAAACATAATGTGACATTTCTTTGAAATGGATGAAGATCAGACCATTGCCAATACGAATTTTTTGTTCCTTTTTAAGACATAGAATTGGTTCTCGAAATTCAACAATTTTGTTCTGTTTTACACTGCCTATATCTGGTTTAACGAAACATTTAACTTACAAAAGCGTGTTTGCAAAAATTAAAAGAAACCTCCACCAAGCGCCGATCTTTGCAACGAATTCTTCGAATTTTCATTGTCTGTCGTAAGGGTGCCAATATGGTTCGACAATGAACGACAATACAACGCACCACACATGGTGATACAGATGTTGGCTAAAACGAATAAAAATACGATTGACCGTTTTCGATTAAGGAAAAAAGGAGGCTTTCTAGCGGGGAACAAATTTCTTGTTTGCTAATCGCGTCCGTCAATTTGTCTTGTATTTGAGAAAAAAAAAAAACAAAAAAAAGTTTATTCGGTATAATTGATATTGATGATAGGATAATAAATAATATTAAATAGATAAGATAAATAATACATTTATCTCGTAACACAAAACCGTTTCTTTAATTGGGACAATAAACAGGAAATTTAATAACAAAATCCAACATTTGGACGAGTTTATCAGTTCCAGCGTTAATATTTAAATTTTAATATTTTCTACATTTTCGCAATTCGGATTACTAATAAAACATAAAGATAATTGGAAATTTTCTTTTTTTCAGCAAGAATGAATAATTGGGACACATTAAGCATGTCACGATCGTCAACGTCCGATACTATCGATGGTAGAAAAACGTGCAGTATTTATGATCCCGCGATAGACGAACATTTTAAACGATCGCTGGGTGCAGAAAAGTACGCGGCAGTTTTCCATGCTACCGGAACAGACAAAGAAGTTGGTCTAAGTGGTGAGTTTATTATTGTTTGCAAAGTTTATGTACAATATACGGAGAAAATATTTGTATGATCATTCATTTAAAACAATGCTGCGTAATGTTAATTGATTAACAAAATTTTTCCAAAAAACGAATTTATACATGGTTTTAGAGATCTCTAGAATAAATATAGTAAAAAAAATGTCAGGAACTCGCATAATTTACGGAATTAACTAGATAAATTAAAGAATTTGCCTAAGTAAAATTCGAACAACAGAAAGGTAATTCAAATGAATTTCATAAATTAAAAAGAAAAAGATAAAACACTCTGGGCAATACTTCGTAGGATTTCTTTTTGATTTTTAAATTAATAAATTTTTTTTTCTTCTTTTATAGTTTCCGCAAGTTCTCGTCCTAATCTACAATGATTATCTTAAGTAATGTTATATTTGAAACGCTACTGATGCCGATGACGTTTACAAGAGCACTAATACGGTTAATCATCGTTAGGAAGTAATCGTGTGATGTTTATGTTATAAACTCTCTTGTAATCTTTATGGAGCGAATATCGTACGAATACTTACGAATTGTTATTGTTTATGTCACAAATTGTGCGAATTCCCGATCTTTCTTGTCCGATATTTACTTTAGAAATCTCTGAAACCTCTGCTATTTTACGAAGTCTCGTTGGAAAACCGATGCATGTATCTTTTATAACGATGCAAATATCTTTCTTGCAGTCGATGATCACTTTGCGAAATCATTAGGCGATCAGTGGACGACACTTAAGGAGCCAGTTGATCGAAGGAGTACGTCCAATCACATTTCAGTTCCCACGAGAGGCGTTAATTCGTTTCCATCTTTACACTGTTGTTCCTCCTGCGGCCTCTCAGATCACGTAACATCACCATAATGGAGTTTAGTTTTTACTCATTACACTGGAGAGTAGAACTGTTACACTATAACCCACTTATCTGCACATTCTGAAGAATGGACTTCGACTAGTGTATATATAGCAAGACATTTTCATAAGTGATGCTCGTTGTTGTTGTTGTTGAAGTTATTACTCTCATTGCTAATGTTCGTGCTAAAGTAAACAAATATTTATTAAACTTGTCGATCGACAACTTGTACATGTATGTAAATAATCACTTATCGCGCACATATTCGGTACGTATAAAGCATGTACCGCGAACATATATTCTATATATACTTATATAGAAATGTATGCACATTTAGAGCATCTCGAAGTATTAGGCGAAATAGCGACAAATTTAGGATAGGTAATAAGAAAGCGGAACTTTCACTGCGTGTTAGATAATTTTTGTTTCTTCGTTGATTCAGAACAAACTTTAAGTACGTCGAGTAACAAACAAGTATTTCTTGGGTGAAAAGGTGACATAAAAATGATAGTAAAATCGCTGCAAACAAGCTCGTTGAATTTAATATTATTTAAACTATCGGATTACCTAAACAAAATACAAATCACGGTTTTATCATTCCTTATATATAAAATACTACAATTTGGTCTCTATTTCGCCCGAAACTTAAAAGGAAGTAACATAAATGAAGAGCACTACACAATTAAACGTACAAATAATCCACATTGTTTCTACGTCATCGAATGAAACTACTAACGACTATGCTTGAAATATATATATATGTATGTATATGATATCGGTAGGTAAAGAAGTTATCTATTATATATTAGGTAGGCATTAAATCACAATGCTTTTTCGCCTAACAAGTCCCGATCGTACTTATTTTTCGTGATCGCACTAGGAGCATGTAGATTCCTAGAAATGTTGAAAATGCTGATTGTAAAAGGAGGACTACCGCATTCAAATGGTGCTAGGAAGTCTGACATAAACCCCAGCACGCACAGAAGTCGGTAATTCTACCTTTTTGTAGTTTATGACGTTATATGTTCTTTCGTTTCCATATAATTTCCATCGCCAAACGTATGTATGTCCTATACGTTATAACCTAGCGCGCATGCGTAAATAAACATTTATTGTTTCTTTGACGCGGCGTCAACGCATATGTGACAAGCGGGTTGCTGACCTGTCAAAGCATACCGAAGCACATTATACGCTCGGCTTTCGACATTTTTAAGGATTTTTCCCGTAGATATTAAATACAAATACAAATTTGTTGCCTTTTAATAAAAACGTTAAGTGTTACTCTGGTATAAATATCTATATAATATTATATCCTATGCATTTATTTATGTATGTAGCGCGAACAAACTGATCTCGAAAGGTTTATTTCCGATCGACTATTTTTTTCATTGTAATATATGAACAATTCCTAAAAGGCAGAACACATATTGCTAAACACAGAATAATACCGTTTTTAATCGAAGAAGAAAAAAGGAAAAACCGTACGCGTTTAATCTACCTGGGAGACCTGCCAATGCGAAGCTCGACGCAACCTTACAAATTCTCACAGAGGAGATCAAAGGGTACCTAAGCAAGCGGGTAAACTTAATCGAATCTCCAAATGAAGAAGCAAGACTCGTGTATACGAAACAATTATTCTACCACTGCGTTAATCCTTTAAATTATTAACCCTTGGAACAGTGAACGTGTAGCTAGTTTCATGACGTTTGAATATTATTACTACGTATTTTCGTATTACGAATTGTTGTAGTACTTAGTACTGTCCAAACGTCATAGAACTAAAAACGATGTTTCTACATATAAGAAACAAGTAAATAAATATGTAATATATTAAAAATACTAAGATCAGACATTAATTACAGGCAGTACTATTACGTCGCGGAATTTTAAATGTACATATCCGTTCGTGCTGGTTAAAGTATAACGTAAGTATATGTGCATACTGTTCGAAGGATTGGAACAAGCTTGAACCTTAAATACTCGAGTTTTTATAAATGTGAATCGCAACCACAAGGGTAGTCAAAGTGATCAATCAGGAATTATCACCTACAAAGTTGTCCGTTTCAGGTGGCACGAAGCTCGTTTTATGATTGGCAAAAGTCATTGCGTCGTTCACTACGTACATACCGTCATTTCCGTTGATGCATGCGATTCAAACTTGGAAATCGAAGGAGCCTATAACTGCGCACGCATGCTTTAATTAAAAGAAAAAAATTAGAAACTTTGAGTATCTTGTCCAAGATAAGATCGACATTTTCTTATTTTTGGCTCTAGCGGACGAAACGCGAAGATAACAGATTAGTGTTAAGAATGACGAAGGTGCTTGGATTTACGTATTGTCGGTGGGCCCAAACTAACGAGGCAGACTGTCTCAGGAGCGCTCGGATGGCTTCCTATATGCAGGCAGCCTGTTCACTTGCCGTAAAGCAAAATGGTAACTTAATATTAGACTTGAATATAAGTACGGTAATCCCACACCAGAGTCCAAAGTAAGTCTACACCTATCCCGCCCCTCCCCCCTCCCCCTTATATGCTTCTCGTCGTTCTGCCATCTCTACTCTCCTCCCGCGTCTTCCCCCTTTCGACACAAACGCCCTGGAGCGTGATAATGTAGCAGGACACTAGATATGTCGGTACTCCTCTCTCTCTTTCTCTCTCCCCCGCCCGCCGACCCTCAGCCTGCTCTATGCGATAAGTGCAAATTTCAATCGTGGCCAAAAATTTACAAGTTCGCGTTAGTTCCCTAGCTGAGGATATGTTTTCCTTCATTAAGCACACGCGTACGGGTATATTATAAATGATATGAAGAAGCACTGAATCGACTTTTTCGTGAATTTATAAAAATTGCATTAGAAACTTCTACGAGTTGATGAATAGTAAGGAAATAGTGACATGGCGAATATTTTCGAATAGCTAAAAGTGAAAGTTTTGTAAAAAATATCTACCGATTGACGTAAAGAAAAAAATGATAAGAGAAAAGTGCGTATGTGTGTACCAAATTTGCGAGATACGCGCATGCGCGTATCTGGACATGGCGCCATTTCGCTTAGATTGTGTTTATAAACATGTACGTAGTACTTTGCGGCGTCGTCCATGTTTCTATATGTATATACAACATACATACACACGTCCATATATATATATATATATATATATGCACACACGATGGGATGCGCAAAGCGAAACCACCTGTTATTGCGTTTCTCCTTTCCGACCTGTTTTTCCGTTGGCCCTGATTAAAGCCGGCGGTAAAATTGAAATCATTTTCATATCCTAAACGAGTATCCGTTTTCTTCTCTTCGCATGCAAAAAGAAAAATTAAACGTTGTGCGAAAAAGATGAGTCACGTGCGCACGTTACTTTTCTAAATAAATGAATCTTTCTGACATAAGAGAGAGAAAGAGATGGAAATCATAAGATTCGGAGAAACATGCACCAATGGACCCCCAGCGATTATTCACATGGATGCTTTCAAGATATGTACGACCTAGGTACTGCCGAAAATACAATTGAAATCAGGATTAAAACTAACGAATCGATGACACGCATCAAACTATTATTACTTACGTAGTGTGCACAGTATTATACCGTTTGTTCGTTTTAAGTCTCAGGCGTATCCTGTTTCGGTGCGAGACCCAGCCGACCGCAACCCGGCATCGTTTTCTCGTTTTATTCTCTTGCATTACCGGCGTCGCGTCGATGTTAGTGCAAATTAATCGAAAAAAAGTTAGATACTAAGAAAGTGCGAAAGACGAGAAGAGATCGAAGAACGGACGAGGTGAAACCCTTATCTTTTTTCTTCATGTGTTTTTTTTTTTTTCACATTCGATCAGCTTATCGGTAGATACATTGTAACGAGTAAAATTCGATCTAACATGAAATATGAACGATGATGAAAAAGTAAGGAAAATGCGAAAAACCATGAGAACTACGCCTCACGAATAATGAAAAAGGGAACAACGAAGAATACGATAGCGACTGCGGCGATGCCCGTTACGACTCGCCTCGCATCGAAATCCCTAAAGCACCCCTAACGTGAACCGATGCGTCGCGTTCAAATTGTGCCAGATGCGAATCGATTACGTTCGGGAATGATACGTGCCTTTTTTCAAGCGATCAATTTTCCGCTAATGCCTGTTATGCGAGTATGCTCGGCTATTTTTTGGCTTCCTTTTTCTAACTTTCCCGTTAATATTTCAACGACACGATTCAACAAGAAAACAATTGCCAAGAATGAAAGAAGACTTTCGATGTAGCCAATATTATTCCACCTTGAAACCCAAAACTCTTCACCTCTTAAAATAATCACCGATTCGAACAAAACGGATACGATTTTTCGCATCTCACGCGCGATGGATTGATGCGCGCGAATTTAACTCGACATAGATATTCGAATTCGCGGCAGGCTTGCTGTCGGTTGTGCGCGCGCGCGCGCGCGCGTCCTGACGCTTCCAATTTGCGAGGAAAATACGTATGTACGAGAGAGACACGTTCGAATAGCGTCACCGAGCTTATAACGCTGTGGGACTTCGGACACGACTGATCGAGTGACCGAGGGGGTAGCATCGTAGGAATACCCCTCTTCGTATCCTTCTGTGTTAGTTCGTCTCTCTGTATAGAATTACGCTTCTATCCGTAGACCGCACACTCTTCTCCTCGCATCCCCCACCCCTCCTCACCATTCCTATACAAACGCAAAGAGAATAAAGAAGAAGTGTATATATATATATATATATGTACACACACACACACATGCATATATATATATATATATATATGCACTCTTTTTTCTTTTTGCACCCTACATGTTACCCTTCCTTTCCCCTTCTCGTCGTCATTCTGTAGTACACACGCGTAGAGAACACACGCATGCACGCACATACATATGTTCTCGTTCAAGCTCCTCTTCCCCTCTCACAGCTTCCCCTTCTTTGAATGTAAGACCCTACCAAGCCCTCCACCCCCTTCCAGTGACTCCTCGCGTGCATGAATCATGCATATCGATTTTGTTTCGTGGTACGCGCCATTCGGTAGTTTGTCACACATACGTTTTATGTAGCTCTCTCTCTCTCTCGCTCGCACATACACACACACACACATATATGTATGTATGTTCGCACACGTCATTCCCCTCTTCTCTTCGCGTTCAGCAAAGCCCCGGGGTCCGCACATTTTTCGACCCCCTCTAGTATAACCTATGCGCGCACGGCAAGCGTGCTTTCGATGAAGCGCGCCGTGCGATTCTTTTTTCGACAATGCTCTCCATTCCTTCTCTCTCTCTCTTTCTTTCTGTTTCTTTCTATTTGCCCCTCATCATTACCCCTTCCTTTCCACTGCTTCTCGTCTATCGAGTGTACCCCTCGAGTCGTAACTCCACTGCCCCTTTCATTTTACTATACGGACAAGATGTCCCCGCGCGAAGTGAAACGTGGTCGAGAGCAGAGATTGAGTAAGAAGCTGCGGACGTTAGTTAAGGGAGGGACGAGAAAATGAAACGACTGAATGAAAAATTAGGGAATTGCGAGCGTCTCTTAATCATTTTTATTATTGTTGCAAAGCCTGGAACGATTGTGATACGAGATATCGCACGTTCGTGTATGTATATATAAATTTGTAATTTTACACAGATTCGAGAACGATCTTCCATTAATTACCATTGATTTTTTAAAAAGAACCAGTTTAAATTATTGCAAATAACACGCTTTCGTAACGTCTCCTTTCGGATCCTTGCGTCACATGTTCAAACGTTCGTACACAATCGCCATGATGACGCTTAACGCTTTTTATCATCGAGTTTTGTAAAAAAACTTTATTTGTTTTTGTTCACATTTTTTTGGGCTATTTTTTTTATCCTTATTCCATACTCTTTCGATCCTCATCGACTATTATACGCTCTTTTTGCATCCGGCCACTAGCCCCCTCTTCTTGTACAGCCCTTTTGTCTTCATATAGATTCTACTTTTCTGTGAAGCCAAATTCGATTACCCGTTTAAAATGGAATATGAATATATGGGGAGAGAAGCTGCATTACTTATATATTTATATACGAAAACCGGAGTGTAAATTGCCGATCATTGGTCTACAAAAGCCGCTGCACACGAGCGGTGCATTGACGTTAATCTCGTCATTAATCTATTTATCTCTCTCTATAAATGTATCTATCTATCTATCTATCTATCTTTCTATCTCACGATTTTTCTCTCTCTCTCTCTCTCTCGCTCTCTGTCTCTCTATCTTTCTTGATTGTTTTATTATATAATTATGTATATATTTCATATATTGTATGAATTATATTTCTTACTTCAGCAACTATAAGCCATTATTGAACATAACAGATATAATAATTGTAAATAATAACAATTCCATTTGAAGTTTACGGATAATTATTTGAAGTTTTTTGTTTCGTCCTTCTGAGAATACTGGAATAGTAACTACATAATAAAAGTAACGTAGGACCAAAGTTTCTTCGTGACTAGAGCGCGTCCATTTTATATTTAAAGAAGTGTAAATATCAAATAGATTTTCGTAAATTTAAAAGTTAGTTGCTTAAACACTAATGAAATTTCGTCGCCTGGTGGTAGACAATGATCTACACAGCTGTATATATATGAGCAGTAGCGTAGCATACCCACAGGCTCTAGACATGTGTCTCGATCGATGTATCGACTAAATATCGATATTGCTATCGATATTTCTTATATTCGGCGCACGCGCAAATACATCGGATCGTTGGATACCGATGGTTACGTATGTTTCATTACTGACATAGATGTCTGCGGTTTCGTGTGTATGTCATAACATATATCGGCTGATATTGACATTATGGCTAGTCCACGAACCCGACAAATTTTAAATCAGTTAAAAGTCAAAGATGAAAATAATGTAAGTCATTAGTGTTCTAAGTTTTTTTCTACAAAAAATTATTTCTTTATCTATTATCTTGTTATTTTTATTAGAAATGTTTCGAATGTGGCACACATAACCCTCAATGGGCCTCAGTTACATATGGAATTTGGATTTGTCTCGAATGCTCAGGAAAGCATAGAGGACTTGGAGTTCATCTATCGTTCGTCCGATCTATTTCTATGGATAAATGGAAAGACATAGAATTAGAGAAAATGAAAGTTGGTGGAAATAGACTTGCTCGCGAATTCTTGGAAGCTCAACCGGATTGGGATAGCTCCATGTCCATTTCATATAAATATAATACCAAAGCAGCAGCGTTGTACAGGGATAAGGTTACATATTTGTATCGAATTTTATTTACTATAAATTATACAGATTATATATAAATTATCGTTTTAATTTGTAGATTGCAACATTGGCACAGGGGAATTCTTGGAGTCCTACCGAATCTAATGCAATGACATTTCAGTCTCAAAAACAATCGGAGATCCAACAAGAATATTCTAATTACCAAAATGATATGACCGCCAGTTATCAGAATGCTAATTCGCATACTATGAAAGCCCAGACAGAATACTTCTTTGCTAGGAAACAAAGTGAAAATGCAAACCGTCCTGAGTAAGTAATTTCATTGTATTTGGCTGTTATTTTATTCTTATTTTGCAACTTTTTAGCAATATACCACCTAATCAAGGTGGTAAATATAGTGGATTTGGTTATCAGATGGAGCCACCTCCTAAAAGTATGTCTCAAGAATTCTTTGATACTGCTGTCTCTTCTTTAACAAGTGTAAGATAATTTTGTATTGTTAGATTGATTAAACATGTATCTACTCATATCATATATTTATATTGTTATCTGCTGTTACAATAGGGCTGGCAACTATTTTCATCTAATGCAACAAAAATAGCATCTAAAGCCACAGAAAATGCTATCAAAATTGGAGAACTTGCAGCGATAAAAGTATATAATATTGTTATTTAATTCCATTAAAGATTTACATTTAAGAATTTTATTAATCACATTCATAAGTTTTTATTGATTAAACATAAATATTCTGCAGGTGGGAGATTTGGGAAGGAAAGGTTGGGGCGATATTGGAGGTACAAATACAGCAGAGCAAAGTCAGTATGGCGTTGGAGAACATTATCAAAATTCATCTAACACTTATTCCAATAGTAACAATAAACAATCATACTCTAATGAAAAATCGTCTCTGATAACTGGCCCAAGCATGAAGTAAGTATATTAAAAAAACATTTACATATATATATATAGTGCTCCAAATATTTTTGGCCATGCCGTATCATAACAAACTACGAGTAAAAATAAGAAAAAATGTTATATAAACATAGGTCCATAAATGTCTTATTACAAAGTTATAACAAAAATTAGACAATTTTTCCCTTAAAAAAAAATTGTCCTTTAAACATTTTTTCTTTCTTTTGAGACATCGATAACTAATCGATGTCGACTATACCTTTATCGTTCCACTTTAATACTTATATGTCCGAACATTTAAAAATATTCGTATTTTATATGACTGACATATAAAACTATAACCTTTTGTGTTAAATTTCAAGACTTGTATGTTCACTTGTTTTTATCAATCATTAATTAATCAATTTAGGATTTTTTCCTTTTGATACAAAGAGTGGAAGATATACACATAACTATATAATAAAACAATCGAGTAAGATAGAGATCGTGACAGGAAGAGAGAGATAGATAGATTAACGACTTGAAGTTAGGGTGTTACACATTTTGTGTCGCAAAATCGGTCACGCAGATTTTTTACTGACTCCCATAAGACATATCCATATTCAAAATGAAGTAATAAGACCTCGGCTGTTTGTCGTTTCACACAATATAGCGATAATTAGCGTTGACATAAATTTACGTAAAATTTTTTTCATATTTTTACTCTTAGGATGTTCTAACAGGATTTGGCTAAAAGAACCCTGTATATATAAATCTATATATGTACATACACATACCTACAGTATTATTTGCTACGCAAGTTAGTCACAAATTACATAGAAACTTGCAAAAAAAAGTTATATTTCTATTATAGGAGTTCTACCACTAATCCTAGTTCAGATAACTCTAATTGGAATTGGGGTGATGAATCGGAACAATCAAATGATACATCAGTAGATGTAAATGTATCTTCAAAAAGCTAAAAAATAAGAAGTTAATAGCGCTATAAAAATGTAACTTTCTCTGTTTCCTAAACAGGTAGTAAATGGAATTTTTAATCTAAATATGATGCAGGTGAGGTTTAAGAAAGGCTAATTATATTATCTTGTATAAATTATTTTTTTTAAATTTATATTATGTAATTGTTTCTTGCATTTATTACTAGTAGGAACAGACAAGCATTGATTATCAAGTATAATAATGCTTATAAACTTTTATTTTCATAATTGTATAATTTACTTATGTGTAATCATTTCTTGGCAAATGTATCTACAATATATAATAATTTCATAGATTGTATAACAAGTATGTTTGAAGAAAAGAAAGTATAATTTATATATGAAAATATTAAATACAATAATAACTAAGCATGGTTACATTATTGTATTCACAAATCTACGCGCGTATATCATTGGTGAAAAAAAATTGTACAGGAGTATGGAATTAAATGATATTGTGTAGGTACCATTTGAAATATTAATTAGAATTAACTAAATATGGTGTACTTTTAATTTACTGAATTATAAATGTTTACTATACTTATAGAATATATTATAATATTATAATTATTACAGGCAATATTATATCTAATTATAATTTGTAATAAGAAATTGGCACTCAGTGATGTTGAACTTAATAGTAACTTTGTGCAGCTTTCTGAATAATTTTTTTTCAATGACTCACTAAGATTTTTTTCTGTTACATAAAGAGAAGAATTAGAAACTTAGCTTCTTTTATTATAAATACATTTTTAAATGTTAGAATCATTAAGAATGCATTGAAATTTAAAAAAAAAAAATGTACATAAATTTTCTGACACAAAACATTATGATTTTATTCAGAAACAAATTAAAATAAAATTTAGCAATGTAAAATTACTTACTTCCCTGGATAAGTTTTTATATTTGCTTTTTTATCAAGAAGCTTTTCAAGAGTTATTGTAATATCTTTTTGAGGTATGCTTATAGTTTGTTGAGTTATTTCTGATAATAATTCATACAATAACTTTTGGTTTTCTTTTGAAAGTTCAGGTGCTTCGCAACCATAGAACAATTTATAAAGGAAATGATAAATTGCTCTAAAAACAATAACACGATATTTTATTATATAATTAAGATGGAATAAATTAATGAAGAAAAAAAAATTACGATGTAAATTACTTCCTAACTACTCTTACTTTTTTTACATCATTTATATAAAACTGATTGTTACAATAGACATACATAAGATGAGTCAGCATGTAGCATGACTGCTTAAAATAACAAATAGTACTATAATCAATGGGAAGATAACCATTATTTTTTTTTAGTGGAATATCTAATATTTCTTGTTGAATAGTGATAAAGCATCGTATTCTGCATAAAAATGACTTTTAAAAATTAGGGATTATAATTAATTATTACTGAAATCTTTTTAAATTGATTTTGTTTATAATAGCAGATTAAGTTTGTAAAAACAATGCTTTTAAAGAGTTAGGCATTATCAACATGAGCTATGAGTTAACCTCTTGCCTTATAATATAGAGTGTGAATCGTGATGCAGATTTAACAGAAAATAGAAGCATGAGTTAATTTCATGATATGAATTCTGAGACAAACATAAGAAATACGAGTGAGACTTGTGGTTCAATTTTTAAAAGTTTAACTTGAGAATATCTCACAATAATTATTCATTTCAAACTTTAATACATATAGTATTCTTTTATACTTTTTGTGAATTCAAGAACGACTAGGCATTCGATTTTAAACACTGAAGGTGATTTTGATATCTCTATAGTAAATCAAGGTAACAACAAATCAATTATAATAACGTGTGCCCCCTGGAAACCATGCAACTTTTGTTTGAAACATTTTTTTGAAACAAATAATCTAAGTTATTTGAAGTTGTCATGTTACTAGACTCATGCTGTATGTATCTTAATTGAAGTAGAAATAATATAATAATTTGAATTAAATACAATATCCTGTATTTAAAAAGTTACCTATAATCATGTTTTCCATCTGCAGAAGTTGGATGTTTTTCAAATAAATGTATAAAAAGTAATGCTTGTCGAATTAATGATGTTTTGTTTCTTGTTTTTTTAATTGATTCACACTCCAGCCATTCATTTAATGTAGATTGTGCACCTTCTTTTACAGATTGTGACTTAATCATTAATTTATTTATCATAACTTCAACTTCTTCTTGAGACTTAGTTGCAATCACATGGGATATCTTGGCTACTTTAGTATGACCATATACTTTAAGAGCTTTTAACAATTTCAGTTTTTCACGTTTATTCCAATTCGTTTTAAGCGAAGAAGTATTTTCAGCCGTTGTTTCTAATTTTATCTTATTATTCATTTTGAGGATGACATAAAAATATTATAATTAATTATGGTAATATCTATACTGCAGTATACTACAGCTGTGACACATGGAAAAAATATACAAACATAATACAGTTGGCAGTGGTTGACAGTAGCATCGTAAACAAAGATATTGCTACAAACTATAAACTAATTACTTATCAAAGCAAATACGTTTATTCATTCGTTTCTTATTTTGTTTTTATCATTAATAAATCAGACAATTTTGCTAAAGCATCTTTCTGAAAAATGACGAACAAAGGCGATTGGTCTTATAATACAAACCAACCGATGGTATCCACCAATCAAAAAACTTAACATAATTTTCGATGGATCAATCTTTTCAAATTTATAATCTATAGCAAAAAAATACAAATGAATGCTTAAAAATTTGGAGACATAATATCTATACTCTGATAGAAACAAAATTGTTAAAAGATCAAATGTTTCTTATGTCTTATTTTTTGTTGAGTATACTACATATGACTTTCATGAATACTATGATGCGCTAATGACATGCGTACTAAGTTGTGACGAAAAACGCATGCGCAATATTCGTAGGGGCAGAGACTGCAGCAGTGGACGAGTATTACGGTTGCCTTTCCTCACTTGACCGGCCATGATGTTAAGCGCCGTATCGAGGGCAGCCGCTGGGGCTCTTAGGGCCGTCAAACCCACCCTTTTTCAAAATGAAGTTGCAAAGGTAGCTGGCACTGTCTCCGTAGAAAGTAAGTTAATAAAGTCTCTTATTAAATAATTCATTATGTTCTATGAGAATTACGTTAACGTCCTATTCCTATTTTCTCCGTTCGTCACATAATACCGGAAGAGACTTATTTTACTTTTCAACTGTACTTTATTTTTTATCGTTATCGCAATAAAAGAACGTTTTTATAAAAAGAAATTACGATCAAAGTTGTCACTTATAAATGACGAGAAATGTGCTTTGAAATGTCGGTTATATAATCTGTATTATTTGAACGGATCAGTAAGGTACCACTATACCAATATGGCGAATTTGGTCTGTTGGATTAATCTATAAGCGTGATATTATTTGGATTAATTGTATTAAAAGATTTTTGGGTAATATATACGTAAGGTCTTTATCGATTCTGTATGTCGAAAATGAGTAATTTGTTAATTTCATTTATATTTAATGACCAGTTGAACGGTTTTCACTAATGTATTTAAAATTCCGAGATACAGTAGAACTTACTAAATTCCTATGTATTTACGAACGAAGTTTAGAATATTTATCATTGATTATGACAGTGAGAAGAAAATGTGTAAGAAATTCTCCTAATACTGTATGCAATTTATATTATGTAACAACTTTTTCATAACTGTTACTTTACTTATTTTTATCTCATAAATATTGGATTTATTTATCAATCACTTATATGTGTGAATAAATATAAACTTTCTTATAACATTCATTAACACTAATATTCTACTTTTAGAGAGGCAGTATGCTAAAGCTGCTACAGCAGCAGCACCAAAAGCTGGTGCTAAAGGTAAAGTTGTTGCTGTCATCGGTGCCGTTGTAGATGTGCAATTCGAGGATGATCTTCCACCCATTCTGAATGCTCTGGAAGTTCAAAACAGATCCCCTAGGCTAGTCCTAGAAGTCGCTCAACATCTTGGAGAAAATACTGTACGCACGATCGCTATGGATGGTATGTATATTTTTTAGACATACTAATTGATAAAACATTTATGTTATACATCAATATTATGTAACATCAAATATCAAATAAATAACTTAATGTATCTATTAAGTTATTAATAGATATAATTATGTAAATATTACATATATTACGTATTTTATAATGTCTAAATACATTTATAGGTACCGAAGGTTTAGTACGTGGGCATAATGTTTTGGATTCTGGCTATCCAATCCGTATTCCCGTTGGTGCTGAGACGTTAGGTCGCATTATTAATGTAATTGGTGAACCCATTGATGAACGTGGACCAATCCCAACTGACAAATTAGCTGCTATTCATGCAGATGCACCTGAATTTGTAGAAATGTCTGTAGAGCAGGAAATCTTAGTTACAGGAATTAAAGTTGTGGACTTACTTGCTCCTTATGCTAAGGGTGGAAAGATTGGTAAGATTTTAAACAGTAACATTGTAGCTCTCCTTAGTTACAGTTATGACTTCCAATTTTGCTGTTATTTGATATAGGTTTGTTTGGTGGTGCTGGAGTTGGCAAAACTGTTCTTATTATGGAGCTGATCAATAATGTAGCCAAAGCTCATGGTGGTTACTCCGTATTTGCCGGTGTAGGAGAAAGAACTCGCGAAGGCAACGATTTGTATCACGAAATGATAGAATCTGGTGTCATTTCCTTAAAGGATAAAACTTCAAAGGTAGCACTTGTCTATGGTCAGATGAACGAGCCACCAGGTGCTCGTGCTCGTGTAGCTTTGACTGGTTTAACTGTAGCCGAGTACTTCCGTGATCAGGAGGGACAGGATGTATTACTATTCATTGACAACATTTTCAGGTTTACTCAAGCTGGTTCAGAGGTAGGCTGCTGATATTTATATGTTTAATCAACCATTTATTATCAAAACACATTAATGTTTAGCATTATTTTTCTCTTTTCTTAGGTATCAGCTTTGCTAGGACGTATTCCATCAGCTGTAGGATATCAACCAACTTTGGCAACTGATATGGGTACCATGCAGGAACGTATTACCACAACAAAAAAAGGATCTATTACTTCTGTACAAGCTATATATGTGCCAGCAGATGATTTAACAGATCCTGCTCCTGCGACTACTTTTGCTCACTTGGATGCCACTACAGTACTGTCGCGTGCCATTGCCGAGCTTGGTAGTGACAATTTTTATAGCATATACTTTACTACTATTGATTTGTACTAATGTATGCATAGATAATTATTTTTCATATATTTTATTGTCGTTATTCCTATACAGGTATTTACCCAGCTGTAGATCCATTGGATTCCACGTCTCGTATTATGGATCCCAACATTATCGGCGCTGAACATTACAATATCGCCCGTGGTGTACAGAAGATTCTACAAGATTATAAATCTCTTCAAGATATCATTGCCATTTTAGGTATGGACGAATTGTCGGAAGAAGATAAGCTTACTGTTGCACGAGCTCGTAAAATTCAGAGGTTCTTATCTCAGCCGTTCCAGGTAACAATGTGTTCTGTTTCATTCTTTACCCTCTGTTACATTTTATTGTAAAATGTTATGTAAAAAATTATTGCAAAACAGGTTGCTGAAGTCTTCACTGGCCATGCTGGCAAGTTGGTTCCATTACAAGAAACCATTAAAGGATTCCAAAAGATTTTAGGTGGAGAATTGGATCATCTACCAGAAGTTGCATTCTACATGGTTGGTCCAATTGAAGAAGTAGTAACGAAAGCTGAATCCTTAGCAAAACAATAAATTGTATCTATTATACAGTCATCATAATCATGTCAGAAATTTAAGAAAATCATCCAACAGTTATTGTTTATCCTTTATTTATGGTAAATGATATAACGTTTTTGTAAAAATAGTGGATATTTCAAAAACTGTTTAGCTTAAATAAAAGTAATGTTGAAATAAATGTTATTGATACAATTCACATAACTATTCAAATTTTCGAACAATAATTTTATACAATTCGATGAAAATTTTATTTAAAAAACTATTTTTGTTCATACGTCAGTTTAATGATAATGTTATCATTAATAATATATACTACAATTTTGTGGTGTATGTTAAATGAAAATAAAAACATTAAAATGGATACGTTTGTATATAATTTTTAACAAACCTTTATACACTATTTATATTTTTATTTCTTATTATGTAAAGTGACAAAAATATACTCTTTTTTCCTTGGACTTTTATAAAATATTATAAAAAATTGTTATATGTTGTAATGTAATTATCACTAAAAATCTAACATAGGTTTTTCCGCTTTATACACATCTTTTAGAATCTAAAAAGTAAATAATTTTATAAAATAAACACTTATTAATTTGTACTTATATATAATTACATTATAGTAATAAATTTAGTACGCATAGTAATTACTTTCCACTGTTCCATATTTAAAGACATGATATTCTGAATATTTGCATGTACCCCAACTTGCTTCTTTCGGATTGTTGCTTCTTTAGAACACAGTTCAATGACAAGTATTCCGTTATTATCTACAATATTAGAATATTAGAAATGTGATTCTGATATTTATTAAGAAGTGTATAACTAATACCTTTTACTAATTTGATGATACCATCTCTAACAAGAAAAGATACATATAACATATTTTCAATTGTTTTTCCAAAATCATGTTGGTCTAAAATAAGACAATAAAAATCCAATGCTTTTTTATTTATTTTATAGTAGTGTCTAATAAATCTTTTAATCTTATCCACTGTTTCTTCAACACTTTCCTCTTCCTTATTAGCCACTGTTACATTTTCTGGTGATTTCATTTGAGCTTGAGTTTCTCTGATCGCAGGCTTTCTATTAACTATTTCTTTTATTTCTGGTGGTGTCAGCATACCTAGAAATCAATTGAATATTTATTTACTATTCTCATTTTACAATAATTTTTATATAACAATCTTATGAATCACCTAATAAAGTAGTATAATCGGCTGTCCTTCTAAAATATTTTGTTAATTCTGTTTCTAGTAAAGACCAATCAGGCTTTTCTAATATTGCATTTGGAAGCTTGTAAGTATATTGTAACTGGAGCGTACAAATATTGATTATTACCTTTATCACACTATCTTTACATATTATATTTTATCAAATACTTACAAGTTTTGCTGCAAATTCTACATGATTATAAGAGCTTATGTTTTCTGTTAAAGATGTGGTACACCTCACCAATATTTGTGATGAGATATTAACTGTTTCAGAATCCAAGAATATTTCTTCCTGATGATTCACTAAAACAACAAATTGTACTTTCAAATTATCATTCCTAATAAAGTAAATCCTTGGAAAAAAATAATACTCTTTTCATCGAGGCTTGTTTCTAAAACAGCAACATCGCCTTCTTTCATGGCTTCTTCTAGAGTCTCGAGATCATGTATTGCCAAGTGATCATTTCTTGCCCCTACAAATGAGAGAACATTAATACTGACGCATACAAATTACTAAAAATGGTATAAATATCACTTACGAAGAGACAAGGCACAACTAAATGCAGTCCATAAAATTTGTTTTCGTTCTTGAGGCGATCTAGTAATCGATCGCCTCTCTAATGAATTAGCACTGTCAGACATATTTTTGATACTTATTGTAAATAAAAAATATCGTAAGAAAGTCTCTTACATATATGTTATAACCCTTTTTATTTGATACTTGTAAACCTAAAATAATTATTTTAATATTACAAACGATAAAATCAACCTTTGATAATAAAGCACATTCATTTGCAAAATCGTGTTAATATTTCTAGTAGGGCTATTTTTACGATGATTGCTTCTGCGTTCCATAAAGAAATAATATAAATACACATTGTAATTACAACTCTTCATATTTTGACGCCAAGGTTTTAATAATTAATAATTTAATAATTTATATCGAGTCGTCGATTTTACTAGTAAAATAATAATTGATTTAATTATTTATTATAATCTACACAAATTACCAAAGTGTAAAGTAAGTGTAAACATTCGAAGTATATCCGCACAAACAATCGTTATTGCATTCGACTTGTATCGATCCACGAAATATAACGACTTCGAAGATCCAAATCACATCTCAGATTGTTTTTAGTGGTAAAATTATGAATGTGGGAAAATATCGATTTCATTTTTATCGCATTCATAAGTTGGCATTGTGTACTCGTTAAAAAAAATAATCAATTGAAAATTATCGATTGCTGCAGATCACAACCTGTCAGACCTGTCTGCTTTGTTTTTCATTCGATAGAGATAAGTCTTCGAAGAAAGGAACGAAGTTCAGAGAAGCAGGTGGGCTCCAAACCAGTCAATGCGTGGTGAAACTTTGACAGTTCGTTTTTGTGTCGTGCGCATTTATATTTTGTCGATAGAAATTAAAAGGAAAAATGGAAGGGAGTAACGACAAAGTAATGTGTCTCGGGATTATAATACCGTTTCAAAAATGTGAATGATGATGTTCTTATCGGATTAAACTTTCAGAATGACCAGAACAATCAGGATGATTCAGATTCTGAGGTGGACGAAGTTGAGCCAAGGCTTAAATATGTTAGAATGCGAAACGATCTGGAAAATATTTTGCAAAATGATGCTGCCAGTTGCATCGCTGTACATCCAAAGGTATCGGAAATGTAACTTTAACGATATTACTATTTATTTCCTACGTTGAGACATCGCATTTATGTTTACTTCTTTTTTCGGAGTCCCCCTTTGGTTGAAAGGAAGTAGTACCTTCAACCTCTCCATGAGGTTATGTAGCACATGTACACTTTTTCTCTACCAATCGGATCATTGTTAACTTTTTTAACCTTTGCCATAATATGTTTTAGTTTCTATGTTTGGGTTCAGATTGGGGAATGATACATCTCTTGGATCATCAAGGCAATAATATACAATCCAAAACTCTGCAGGCCCATAGCGTTGCAGTTAACCAAATTTCTATAGATCACAATGGTGACTTTATTGCATCGTGTAGCGACGATGGCAAAGTTTTTATATATGGCTTGTACAGCACAGAAAATAATCACAATATTAACCTTGGTAGGCTTGTCAAGAGCATAGCCATTGACCCTAATTATTATAAAAGTGGTAGTGGAAGAAAATTTATTACAGGTACTCAGTCAATTGTTCTTATGGAGAGTATTGCAATAAGTAACATTGTAAGATAGTTTTGTTGATTTTTAGGAGACGACAAATTGATTTTATATGAAAAAACATTTTTATCTAGAATGAAATCGACGATTCTTTGTGAAGCTAAAGGTGGAGTAAGATCCATAGCATGGTCTGGCCAATTCATAGCTTGGGCATCCGATACAGGTGTCAGAGTATATGATTTAAATGGTAGATGTTCTTTAGGACTCATTAAATGGACTAAAACTGAAGAGTAAGTAATACATTTGAAGTTATTTCGCTAACACTCTATATATAAAAATATTATTTCAGAAATGTTTTCAATGCCATGTTTCATATAGAGTGCTACCAGAACACTATAGATGTAATCTGCGTTGGTCAGACAATAGAACATTACTGATTGGATGGGTGGACGTAGTGCGTATTTGTCAGATTAAAAAGAGGTCAATGCAAGAAATGTTTAATAGAGATCTGCCTGAATTTGTAGTAGATCCAGGTAAATTTTATAATTATTTACAGTTGAATATTAAAGAATTAATAAAATTATCTATAATAACATGATTTCAATTCCAGTTTCTATGTTTCAAGTGGATTTTTATATATCTGGAATTGCGCCTTTAGAAAACCAATTAGTATTATTAGGTTGTTTAAAGGAATTGGATAAGGATGGAAAAAGTCAAAGACCCACATTACATGTTATTGAACCCAAATGTGAAGACTTCACTGTGGTTTGTGCAAATTCATTAACTTTACGTGGTTATAAGGAGTACAGCTGTAATGACTATCATTTGGATTGTTTAATGAATGAGAATAGGTAGATGAGATATTTTACATCATGGTTTTTTTATATAAAGCATTACTTTGTTTTATATAAACAATTGAAATATTTTACATATTTAGGTTTTTTATTGTAAGTCCAAAAGACATAGTCGTGGCAAGTTTATATGATTCTGATGACAGGATTGAGTGGTTAATTAGTCATGGAAAATTTGAACAAGCATTAGAAGCGGTCAGTGTTAATGATGGAGAAGATTGTAAACGACATACCTTAGTTAATGTGGGTCGTGTATACCTAGATCATTTACTAGTTTGTGGCAAATATGATGAAGCTGGAAAACTGTGCTTAAAAGTTTTAGGCAGAAATAAAAAGTTATGGGAGGAAGAGGTTAGTTATTTTAAATACTAAATAAATTTTTATATGTTTGTATTTGCGAATATTTCATGTTGATAGGTGTATAAATTTGCAAGAGTTCATCAGCTGCGATCAATTTCTTCTTATCTTCCAAGAGGTGACGTAACTCTAGATCCATTAATTTATGAGATGGTCTTGTATGAATACTTAAAAATGGATCCGGATGGTTTTCTTAAATTAGTCAAAGAATGGTCACCAAAATTATATGCAGTCCCAGCAATTATTAATGGGGTTTTAGAACATCTTCTAGTTCATAATCAACGACAAAATGAGCTTCTAGAAGCTTTAGCAATTTTATATATTCACAATGAAAAATATGATAAAGCATTAGCAATGTACTTAAAGCTCAAACACAAGGATGTGTTTCAACTAATACAAAAATACAAACTATTTTATTCTGTATATGATATGATTGAAGATTTAATGGATCTAGATGTAGAACGTGCGATACAGTTTTTTTTGGAAAAAGGGAGTAACATCTTGGAAAGCAGAGTACCATCTGATATTGTTGTTTCTAAATTGCAACATAATCATCGTTATTTGTATTTGGTATGTTAACATTAATTGTATTACAAACAGTTAAAAGAAACAGGTTATTTACTATATAATTGTGTAATTCTTTAAATATTGTTCTGTAGTATTTAGATGCCTTAGACAAAACAGACACAAAAGACTCCAAAGGCAAATATCATGGATTATTGGTTCAGCTTTATGCAGACTACTCTAGAGATAAACTGTTACCACTTCTACGTCGTTCTGATAATTATCCAATAGAAGAAGCATTAAATATTTGTAGTCAACGAAAGTTTTATCCAGAGATGGTATATCTTTTAGGAAAAATAGGAAATCTATCTGAAGCTTTGGCACTCATGACCAGAGAATTAAATGATATGGAAAGTGCAATTACTTTTTGTCAAGAACACGATGATGAGGAATTGTGGAATGATTTAGTAAATTACTCTTTAGATAAACCAAGTAAATAGTGGTTTGCAAAATATCCTGTTAGTACTTCTTAAAGTATAATTAATATAATCTAAATTTTTTACTTTTTTTTTTCTAGAGGCTATTACATTTCTTCTGCAGAAAATAGGAACATATGTTGATCCTAGACTCATGGTGCAAAGAATAGACCCATCTTTAGAAATACCTGGTTTGAAAAAAGCTTTGGTTAAGATGATGTGTGATTATAATTTGCAAGTATCCGTACAAGAAGGATGCAAAAAAATTTTATCAAATGATTATTTTAACCTCCATGAAAAATTGGTTCATTGTCATCAGAAAGGTATATTCATAGATGGTGAGTGTAATATGTGAAAGTTCATTTCTATAAACAATAATAGTAGTATTTTATATTATGAATTGTTAATTAAATTAAATTTTTATTTTTGGTTTATATTTATTCAGATGATCAGGTGTGTGGAGCTTGCCATAGAAAGATAATTGTGAGAGGTATAAATAACAAAGATGTCTTTTGTGAAATTATTTGAAATTTTCATCATCCTTCTTTTATAAATTTCATATTTGAATTTCTATTGTAGAATCAAGAAACCTAGTCATATTTTATTGCAAACATTCATTCCACGCAGATTGTTTACCAAATTTCAAATTAGTGGTATGAAAAATTATTATATACTAATTGTAGTTACTGTCTTTTTCATATAATTATAGAATTTTGTATTGCTCATTTAATGTTTTAGGAAAATTGTGTAATTTGTAATTCACAAAAAGGAACATCTCCAGGTAGAACATGATACAGGTATGATTTTTACAAATATTTGGGTAGGTGCAACTTTAAAAATGTCAGTTTAATATCATGGTTGAATATATACCCTCTTTAATATTATCAATAACATTTATTCCTGTAAATGTTTTAGCAAAGTTTTGCACAATTTAACAAAAATTGCACGTTAACTTATAAGCCACAATTGTATCAATAAATCGATGACTTTTTTTATATAAATGAAAGATAAATTTCAATGTGTTCTAACGATTATATACTGCATAATCATAATACATGTTAAAATGATTTGATTTAGAATAATTGATTATTGATTTTTCCTTAACCTTTAGGGGACCGGAAAGCCCCGAAAGGGGCTTTGTATAAGTCCTTCAATTCTACGCAATATGTTGGTTATATATATATATATATATATATAAAATTTTGGAAAAGAAATACTATAATTTTCATGACGGAATGGCGGTCCTCTAAAAGTTAAAAATTGTATAATTAATGTTTTATGAATTATTAAAATTATATTTGTAGTCTGTATCAACTTCTCTTTCAGTTTTATGTTCCATTAAGATGTCAATATTAAATACAGTTGTATTGCTTTCACTTTTCGCTTGTTTGATATAAGTTACATTATTGGAGCATAATGAATTAGTAGAACAATAAGAATTTATTGATCCTTCAAACAATAGATTTTCCTGCAAATGAATAATTTTAAAAATGTGATGTATCTTTCTAATGCTTTAAAAATATATTTAATTATGGCAAATACTTGGTCAAACATTCTGTAATTTTTGCACGCATGATGAATATCGCATATATTTACATGTCCAAATTCATTTTGTTGCATAGACATATTGATTTGTGAAATTTGTTTTGTCAAAATAAATTCTTGAATTTCTGGACATATGGAAAATGTCTTGAAATGTTGGATTGTAAAATTTACAACATGCAGAGGTTTCACTGCAAAAGTATAAACAAATATCAGACCTCTTGAGATAAGTATATTGATAAACTTCTTTATTTATCTACAAGGCATATATATTAATTAATATAAATATAATATGATATTCCATATCAAGTAATAGTAATATTTTGTTGCATTATGTACAGTGTGTTTAAAAAGGAGGATCCAATACTTCTGGAAGAGAACTAAAAAATGTTCAACCGTCATAGGTCATAAAAACAATTTTGTCTATATAAGTCAACTTTTATTATATCCCACTTTTTCACATAATAAGTGGATCTATTTATAATGCGTTAAATGTGCTTAGAGGAATTGGTTCAGAAATATATTAGTTCTAGGTTCGTAACATAAGATTATTGCTAATATCAACAAAGATTACTTCATAGATGCAAATATAGTATGATACAAATATTTATAGATGTTTGATACGTCTTTCTTCTGCTATCTGTGGATTATTGATGGATTTACACTTTCAAATATTCCTTCCTATTGTATGACACGCATTTTCTATTCGCTATCTTTGTTGTTATTAGTAATACGTTTGTGCTGACAACTTTGAACTAACGTACTTTGAATACTTTCTCTGTGTACATTTAATGTGTTGTAAGGAGACTCACTTACGATATCGAACGATCGTAAATAATAAAACTTAATTTACGTCTGAAAGGTTGCTTTCAGGACTAATCTTTTTTTTTTCTTAATTATATTAAAAATTTTTCTTAATACTGCTAGAATGGTTTACCAATTAATAATGTTTGTGTATAGTCTGCTATTAAATCCTTCACCTCTGAATGATCATTCAAATAGTCTATGAATTTTGCTACTTCACTGCACTATTAGATAATCACAACCATTATGCATGATCATCTTATCAATTGTCTAATATACGTATTAATAATGTAATTTATACTTTTTTATCTAAGAATTTAGAAAATAATTCCATATCCCCTGTCCAGTTATCATTCAGTATTGTTGTTTTAAATTGTTCATTCACTAACTTAACATTTCTGAAAGATTCACTTTTCAGCATGTAAGATGTTAACATCCAATCATGTTTCAATATTTTTCCCTCGGGTGTCAAATATGTTTTCATATTTTCTATATTTCCATTTTGAGTTTTTACTACATGTTCAATCATGTATATTTTCATGTGATTTTCATATAACTCCATGTTAACCGCAGCAGTACATTTCTGAATTAGAAAGTGTAAGAAAATATAATTGAATGAGTAAAAAAAGTTCAATAAATAATTTGGTGCATAAATAAAATAAATATAAAATTAAACGTATAGCGATGCATTATATCTAACATAATGACACATAGCTACGTTCCCATCAATTGTTATATTTCTATAAGTTAAGTCTCCATTATAGTTAATTATTGCGAGATATCTCATAAATAATAGATTTGTTCCTTCGCTTAATAATTTAATATTATTCTGATACACTAAGTTTGTACATTTCCTACATCTTTCATGCGAACAAACTTCGGTTGCTTCCACATAATAATTGCCATCTTTAATTCCAACATATAATGTTTTTTTATCTAAGTTACCCTCCTGGTACATATATCTATGAAAAAATTATTCATTTTTATAATAATAATATAAAACATTTGTTTGAGATTATTTTGATAAACCAACTCTGTCCTTTTCTCTTCCAGACAATCGAATTCATCTGTTGCTGAGCACACAATTTTTGATCCACCAACATGATTATTTACATCCATGTAGAATTTTATATTAATTAAGAACTCACATTTCTGTGGTCCGATACTCTCTACAGAAATGCAACAGTTACCAATTGAATCCACTTCTCTTGCGAATTCATTTTTAAGGCAGAGAAACAAAGTTTCTTTAAAGCATAATGCTGCATGTTTGGCATAATCTAATGAAGTGTAATGAAAGAATTAATAATTTATTAAAATTGTTTACATTATATTTCTAATTGCATATTGTTTTGCATATTGTTCTTTTTCTTTACAAAACACTTCTAAACGATGTTCTATAAATTTATCTTATCAATTTTATATATATTTTTTCATCAAATATACAATTATTCTACATGTATACATAGAGTTCTTATTATTCCTAAATTTAATATTAACAGAGTTAACATTCAACAATTATTTCTATAAAAAATAAAATTGTTCAAAAATAAATTACCAATTTGAAAAGGAGCGTTAAGTTTTTGAAGTTTGCAGGATAGAATAGATGTATCAGCCATTGAGACATGAATGAGGTTTATGATTATGTAAAAACAAATGATATCAACAAGAATTTTCTTGTTTCCAAAAACTTTACTCTATTATCAATAATTTGAAATACCCACTCAGAATGTATTTATAACCATAATTAAAAAAAAAATATCTATTTTATTTGTGGATACTAATGAATTATTATATTAAATTATATCAAAGAATAATGTAATTTATTTCAAAGAAGCACACAATAAGGTGATTCTATACAAATGTTTAAAATAAAATTTGTTGGATTACAAAGTCATTAAAAATTAGCCTTTACAACAAATAGTTTCAAATTTTCTTTCCAAAATTTGTCTTTGCAATATTATAGAAAACACAGAAACGACTGTAAATATTCATCAATTTAAAATTAAATTTCCTTGCTAGTTGATTCAAATTTTGTCTCCACATTGGTATGATTAGAGCTTAAGAAATTATTATTATGCATATTACAATGATAAAAAAAGGATTTTAAGTGAAATAACAAACAAATTATTATAGAAAATGTGTTTATTATATTGAATTATTTCGTTCTATTGACTAGCAAGAAAAAGTGAAATGACTTTCGTAGTAAATAATTTTTATACATATATGATTTGGAAAATAGAATACGAAGTTTCTAAGTAGAAATTAAGTTAAATTTAAATTAAACAAATAAGTGAATTGAAGAAATATATAATTTATTGTGATATATAGACAATGAACAATTGTAACGAAGAACACATTACATACGCATCAATTCCACATAAGAGTGAACTGCGATGTATTATTTGCCAAATTGATTTTAAGAAACTTCGAGATTTTCCGATGAAATCAAGCTATCACTGGCAAATATTAAAATGCCGGTAAATGCGACCATGAGATACAAATTTACTTCTTTGATATTGGTGATGATTACTGTATTATATTTAAAGTCATTAATTCATTGTATGTAAATTAATATTTTAGAACAATAATTCAAATTATTCAGGAAGTTATTGCGTCGCCAATGTTAAGGACAACTGGTTTAATATACGTCATTGCCCCCGAAGAATTAATTGAAAATGACGAACTAAAAATACAATTACAGGATTTAGATGTTTCAGTAAATTTTGCAATTTTATATTTAACCACTCTTTATCATAAGAATATTGATATTACACTGATATTGTCATTTTATAATATAATAATGTTAATTGCTTTAATCCTTTTTGGTCCAACGTCGAGTCGGATTTAACCAGATTTAACATAGTATTTTGATAGAAAAGACTAGTACACTGGGTGCATATTAATTAAAAAATTTATTTCGTGTATCTATAAAATCACACAAAAGTTAACAATTTAATTTAGTATATCCAAAACCTTGTATTAAAGATAACGAATTAATAAAAAATTAATATGCCTAAAGTACTCTGGACCACAACGGGTTGATAAGGTTATTTACAATAAATTTGTTAAATTAAATTGGTTCATTCTAAAGTAATATATATTCTTAATTTTTTTCAAGTACGAAAAATCACAAGAAATTACAGATGATATATATGAAATGTGTCTTAATTACACAATACAGTGTAAAATAGCACCATTGTGGAAGAAAGTTGGATGCTATTATGTTCATGGATTGGAATTTGATGCATCAATGAAAGAGTTTGCTGCATTAAAAATGAAGATTACCATAAATGGTACTGTACTACTGTGAATAGTTATAGGTTTTATTAATATTTATATGTTTCAATGTATGATAAAAATCATAAATGAATGTTATTATGCTTTCATATACAAAAATTTCAGATGGAAATGCACAATTTCATTTCTATACAACGAAAATTAAAATACCATTTATACAACTGGAAGACTTGAATTTATTAAATTCATTGATAGCAGAATTTTTAGCAGATAATGATGGCATTATTAATTTAACTCAATATTGTCTATCTGTACATATATTACCTAGGTATTGATTTACATGATATTGTAATTTTATCTACATATAAACAATTGATATTTGTAACTATAACAAATGACATCTTTTTGTTAGTATGAAAAAAGGAAGAGTGGTATCAGTGTTTAAAAAAATTCCTTCTCATTGTCCATTTAAAAATTACAATCAACTGCGTAAATATTGGATAGATATGGTATTTATATAGTTTTTATATTGCATTTATACCATTACATTGTTGTTCTTTCTATAAAAGTGAATTCTCATATCTGAGTTATGTTCATAATAACAGTAAACCTAATATAATGTTTATAAATATAATGACAAACAATATGTTCATTTTTAGTATGGCTATTATTTGCCAGAGACAGAAGAAGGTATCATGTATTATGAAGTTAAATTTTTATCTGGTAGTAGTAGTTTCATTTATCCAAGTGTATGCATAGCAATAGGACCAATTCAATTTTGCTCTTGCATAAATGCAGACAACATAATTTCGCAATTTATTAATGATACATGCAATAGATTGAGTAAAATATGTGATAAACAGCTATATGTATATAATAACAACAAAGAGCACAACCATCAATTTCTACCATCAGGAATTGTATTTACGATTATATCATTTTCAATGTTTTAGCCAATATGTTATTTACATAATTATACTTTCATAATTACTTAACAGAATACAAGAAAAATGAATATTCAAAACCATAATTGCCTTTCATTACCAAAGGATGAAGAATCAATTATGAATAATATGATTGGAAAAGATTCTAATCATGGATCAGATTACACATCTAAATATGGATGCAATACTTCAACACATTTGTGTAAACTTGAATATTCTATATTAAAGCCTAATCGCTAATCTATTTAAAATCCACTATAAAAGGTCATATCACTAATTTAGGTAAATCTAGCAAACTCATGACATCATCGAGTATGAAAAGAAGTCCAGGAGATTCCATCAATGAACTATTAGAGACATGTAGCAAATTCATGAAATTTAAGAAAAGTAAGCAAACGAATGTATCATCTTCAAACAATTTGCTGATGGTGGAAAATAAAACTCACAATGTCAAAATGAAAGCAACTAAAGTAAATGAAAAAACCAGTCCATTTTTCAAAGAAACAGATTTGTGTTAGATGTCTCTTAAGGTAATAATTTTTTTAATTGTAATTACAATAATGAAATATTTATTAAAGAGTTCTAACTGAAATAAATACAATTTCATCTAAGATGTTTTATATAATGTTCTATTTAAACAGTCTCATATAAGGAATAATACATCTGTCAATTAAACTTTTTACTTTTTACTTTTACTTTACTACAAAATTTGTGAGGATATTTTATAAATACATACTATATAATAAATATACATTCATAATATCGAAATGAAAATTAATTTTTAGGAAAATAATATTGATTGGACAAATTATCACATATTAGATACCAAATGTTATTTTAAGGAATTGATTATTTAACTACTCAATAAACAGAATAAAAAGAGTAATTTAATTTAATTTAAGAAAATATCAGTAAAAAGGTATATGAAATAAAATTATAACGTTTTCTGTAAAAGGGTTTAATTTAATAACAACATTTTCTTTTGACTCAGCACCACTGTAAGTGGTTTTTATTCATACATCAATAAATAAACGTAAAAAGTACGTTCCTTCCACAAATGACTTTATGAATTATTTATAACTATTTTCTATAATTAATTGGCAAAAAAATCTACTTCCCTTAATGGAAATATTAGTCAACTATGTTTATTTGAGAAAGGAACGTTATCAATAACTAATTATAAGTTATTATTTAATAAACATTGCCCATGTTATCAATGTTCCTTAACTTTTTTGTTTTTTGTTGTCATAATACAATGTAACATACCTCTAACACATTAATCTACTCAAAATTAGAATCCTTCATTTGTTTAAATATCTACTAAGTTCCTTAAATAAGATTGAAAATTCTATTTGCTTAAAATAGAAAATTGTATATAAAACTTAAATTAGGATTCACACTGGTTTAACTGTGTACATGAATTGATGTAAATATAGAAAATAAAAACAAGATAAATTCAGCAACATCCTGTTATTATGGTCAATGACCACAGTTATTCACCAAGAATATTTATTATCATTACTAATTTTTGTTTATATAATTAATTTTACAGATAAAACATTTGTTTGAAATATTAAACACTTTTTTTACAAAAGTGGCAAACAATCGAAAACGTATAAATTGTTGCAATATTCTTAAATTAATGTCATTATGCTAATTTTCTTTTTATTCGACATACGTATGTTTTACTTATATTTAATGTTATAAATTCCGATTTAAGCGGCACGCACCATCGTCAGGAAATTTACCACGCAGGATACACTCAGAATTTGTTCTATGAAAACATATGGTACAATTTTTGGTGTCAATCTTGTAGCGATCGTATTTAGATTGTTAGTTATAAGTCATAAGATTGAAAATTTTGACTACTTTTTCATTTAAAGTTATACTACATATTGTCTTAAATTTCTTAGCCTTTGATCAATTTATAATCAAAATTTAATCGCATCATTTAATTTCAAATACATTTTAACATCAATACATTTGTTTCAGTAAAAATTAGCATATTTTCCAACTTAAAAGATAATTGATACCAAATATGATAAAACTATGTAATAATGACTATATCTTAAATGTTAATTTAATATATGTATGTATTTATGTAGAATATTGATAATACTAACATATGTGTGTTGCAAATTGGTCAAGCATATTTTACATATGATTAAAGCTACTTGGCTCTGCAAATGACTTTGACATTTCAAATGTCATCAAACATTATACAATTTCTAATTAATATATTCAAAACAAAAGAACTCGACATATTCGTAACACTTCTTCTTTGTAGTGAAGAAATAATGAACATTTATTTTTCACTATTAGAAGTGGTTAATATAAAATCTTACCATTACTCATGTACAAAGTGTATACGATTATAACATAAACACAATAAATTTTAATATTTCATTAGGCACGTATGATTTTCCTTGTTATTTAAATCTGATTATTATTATTATTATTTGAAAATAGGTTCAGCCGTATGAAGCTACTCGGACGGCATAAGAATAAATAAAGGACCAGTACATTATATGATGGTTATATTATTAGAGTGAGTAGATTAAGAATAGTTAGGTGTACAAGTTGATTAACAAAGAAAATAAAATCTCTCTGGTTCGTTCCTGACGATAGCGCGAAAGGAAGAAAGGGGACGGTGGTGTCAGGTTGGCTCGGTTTTGTGGATACAAATCAATTTGACCTGTGCCTATCATAGAATTATAAAGATCAAACAATCTCACAGTTTCCTCTAATATTTGTTACATCTTTCTCTCTCTCTCTCGGTGTTTGTGTATTCCAAGTAAAGTCTATCTATTGAATATGTCCAAGGGAAAATTACTAAGTTGGACGAATCTGTTTTTCATTTAAATTTCGCACCTTTAAAAAAAGGTATAATTTATACATAATACAAACAATAAACAAATAAAACCTTGACTCGTATATTTTATTCATTAATATAAAAAATGATAAAACGTTGAGGAAGTAAAAGGAAAGAAGTAACAAAAATGCTTAGATCAGGGATGAGTAACCTTTTTCTACAACGGGCCGACTACAAATTAAAAAATTTTGTGCGCGTCACATATAAGAAACGTATTAAAAAATGAATACTAGATGATAAACATCAATTATCTTGAAAGATTGTTTGAAAAGTTGTTTGAAGTGAAGCTTTAACTGGCCGCAGGACAAAGTGAGCCGGACCGCGCGTTGCTCATCCCTGATGTAGACACAGGTAATGCAGCATGTCACACATACAAGAGATAATAACGATTGGACAATCAACCAATTATTAGCGAACTATTACTGTCATATGTTTGTACTATGAGCGTGCCGAATACTAGAAAATATGTATTTGCGAATACGAATACTAATACGAATAGCAAAAATTCGATCGAAGTGCCAAGAGACGTGATAACGTTTCCCTAATTCCATAAAGAGACACACATGAACAAAATACCAGCGTACGATCGGTTGACGTTCGGCATTTCTATATGGAACAGGAGAAGTGCGATCATGTACGACCCTTTATGCACAAGATTACAAGGAGAAAAAGCAATAAAATTATTATTTATGAAACACAATTTACAATTACTAAATTATCAATATGAATAATTATTTGTACAAATTATTTCTCATTAGAATATTAAATAATTTTATATGTTGACTGATGAAATTGATTTCATAAGTTTTTTTGGCCTTATCTAATTAATTTTATATTATTGTTACTATTCGTATAGTATTCGAATAATCGCATATAATTTGGCGAATACGGATACGAATACGAGTATTTGGCACACCCCTAGTTTGTACATATGCATCTAAAATTGATAATTATGATAAATCAATAATATACAATTTTAATAGAAATACTTGAAATATCATTACTAATGCTACTTAGTTACTTGGAATATTAAAATGATGATACAAATTACAACGACAGAAATAGAAACATAGTAGCTATTGCAATCATAATAGCAATACCAACAGTAATAATAATAATAATAATAATAATAATAATAATAATAATAATAATAATAATAATAATAACAAGAACAATAATAATAGTAGAAATAGCAGTAATATTTCTTACGACAGCAGCACTAGTAGTAATAATTATAATGAAATTAATAGTAATAGTGACAATGACAATTATTAGTTAATAGCAATAGCTATAATAATAACAAATTTGACTTACAATTTTTTTATCATAATTTCGCGCATGCACACGTCTTTGCAGAATGCTCCATTACGTGGAAAAATAGATACATTCCACAATTATTCGTTCAGTAATTATCGCCCTAATTGTAATTATCAATTTTTTTACTAGTCAATATATTAGTAACCATAAGTAATTCAATACATTCTATAAACAGATGTGGAGAAACGATGGAAAATGCCATTATATACTGCAAAGTGTTAATACGATCGCGTTACAATACTTCACACATTATAAGAATAATGTCAATAGTAATAAAAACTGGAGGTAAATGTCCAGAAAAGCCTCCACCCCCGGAGGGGACGGGGATGATCTTATTTTGTAAAGGGGGGTTCCCTGAAAATAACAACATATGTTTTATGCGGCGGACACCGCAGCATAAAAAAATATGATAATATTAAAAATGTGATTTTTGAGCCGCATATCATGATGGAAAATATTACAAATGACTCCCACCTCCTTGGAGGGATGGCTTATGCTGTAGGGAAACATCCACCTTATATGTTGATCCAAATAGCATCTGGTGGGGAATGAAAATTTAAAGTTACATGTACCCATACCAACATCTAAATAGAAATTTGACAATATACAGCTCATAGTATTCTCTATTAGTTTCAACACAAGTAGTTTAGTCTAGTTTTGCACAAACTGGTTTGTGCAGAAACAAGACTCAACTCAGTCACATACACCGTTTATGTCTTATTTCTACACGGATCAGCCTCTGTGTTTTGTTTTAATATTATCATATTTTGTATGCTGCAGTGACAGTCGCCTAAAACATGTTATGTTCAAGGAAACCCCCTCTACAAAAATTGGTGACAGTCTTTTTCTAGACATTTATCAAATTGGAAATGTTCTATACGTTTGTAATTGTAATCGAACATCCTGCATTAAAAAATCTGCAATACTGTTGCTAAAATTATAGTGTCATTTGCACACATAGTTTGCTTTTGTAAAAATAAGAAACAGAATAGTTTATCATAAATAATACTTATGTTATCTTTTTTAAACCTTTACATACATTTGCATACATACATTTACGTACTTCCTTTCTTTTTCTGTCATACTCATTTACTCTGCTCTCTCTTTCTTTTATCATTTTACGGGACAATAATACAGAGCAAAGAACAGTAGTTGCCTTTTATAAATATAAAAAGAAATACATAACTTGACAATAATGTATTAACATAATTCTAGCTATATAATATATAGCAACGGTGGCAAAGTTGCAGTTCGGCAAAGATCCAAACGTGCCTCTTCTAGTCAGTTAATGTTGCTCTTAGGGAGGACTGAGAAGAGGGAGTTATATAATAATGAATTAAAAACGTTCATATGTATTAATAACGCAAAATACCTATCAAGGAGAAAAGTATTTGGCTTTCTAGTATTTGTGATACAAGAAATGGTTTCTGCCATGATAAGCTTTGGCTATAACTGATATATAGAATTAGAAAGAAAGAGAGGGAGAGCATACAAAGAATATCTACTACTCAGCGATATATATTCGTGTAAACATTATTCATGCATAAGAATATTGTTACACGCATAACTGGATGGCGTGTTTACATTTGTGATCTAAAAATTTTATAAAAATGACGTGTAATTCGTTATTTAATTAATCTTTAAGCCAAAGTTATGAAATATAATAATCAATTATAGCAGTTTTAAATAAAAAAACATCAATAACAATTAGGCAAAGTAAAAGTTGTAAAATGGGTCCCCTATATTTACTACTCTTGCTTATCCCTCATTATTATTCCTGTTTTATTTTTCAAATATACATTTCTATCACTTTGCGTTCTACTTTGATTATGGACGCTACTGTATGGCGTGTTATTAACACTGTTTCTATGATATGCAATGCTATCATTTTTGTGTTCGAATTATTTTTTTCTACATAATGCAAGTTTATTGATGAAGTAGAAATTGATGCAACCATGTAGTATGAAGTAATTTATACATTCATTTTTGTGATCAATACGATTTATGAATCCATTTCGGATGCAAAAACTATGGTTTTGACGACCCACGGGTGACAGAACTCATTATGAACATAAAACTCTATTTTCACGTACGTACATATTATGTGTTACTTAAAAATTAATTAAATCAACAGCAATGATTTCTAATATTTACAAATAAGTTTCTCTGAAAAATATCTTGGGTATACGTCCAAAAACCCATAAGGCTCCACGCATCTTGTGGACCAGTCACAGCAAGATTAAAATTCACCTTATTAGAATTTATGTCCCTTCTGTTTCTTGTTAGACTTTCTTACTAAAAATAGAGGTAATATAAGGCCAAATTTTGTGAAATTTTAGGCAAAATGAACATTGTAAGAATTTTCAATAAGTCTATCATTCCATGTCGCAATACATTTAAAACTCATTCTCATAATGAGGACGGCGTCACCAGTTTCATTCATGATTTATTCCTACCCACGGTCGTCTGTGTAAAAATATTTGTATGACATGGAACAAGAATGCTTTTAAGAATACAATAATAAATTATATCAGTAAATAATTTACATATGAATACAGTAATCCCTCGCCTACCGTGGATTCGCTTATCTACGGTTAGAGTTTACAGATATGTAAAAAAAGAAAAAAAAACATACATTGGATCTTGAAATATTTTCCATGAAATGATGTAATTTTACAGTACATATATGTATGTAAGTACGTGATAAAGTTTTGTTGATTAATTAATGGTTTAATTTTTCACTTTGGTGAGTGCATGCCCTCATATACTTTTTTACACGTATTTGAGACAAACCCTTGTCAACCGCGGCCTTCCCGCGGAACCTAACCCGTGGTAGGCGAAGGGATTACTGTATTTCAATAAATAGATTAAATAGCAGTAATTTGATATTAATTTTTCACATAAAATCTTAAAAAATCTTTCTTTGTCATTATTTAAAAAAACTTATAAATAAATAGTAAAAACTTATAAATAAATAGTAAAAACTTTAACGGCATTCAGAATTCCATGTTTTCTCAAAAAATCTTGCTCCACATCTTCATCATCTTCTAGAAGAAATCTCTGCCTAAATGTGGACGGTTTGTCTGTTGTGATAATCGCGCTCTCCCTCGTCCATTAGCACCAGTAGCATGTCTTCTGGTATTTCGTAATTCTCTATCAACTTCTAATTCTTCAAGTTTCATTGTCAGACCAAGCTTTTGTTGCACCGCAAGACGTAAGAGCTGATTCAAAGTCTTCCTATCATCTTCTGTTGCAGTCAACTGACGTTGTAATTCATCCACTTGAGTCACATATTCTTCACAGCGTGCGGCAAACATTGCGCGTAAACCTGGGGAGTATGGTTAGCAGGGTTTAACACGAGATAGGAGAGTACACGATTAGAAAGACGAGGAAATAATATTTTTTTAAATACTACAAATGTAACCCATAACAATGTCATGTCAAACAAAATACTAATAAGTGATGTCATTCTCACAGAAGAGTTACTAATAACAAAAAAGCGTAAGAATGATATAATTATGAACCCTTTGCGGTCGTATTCATTTTATACACAGGGGTCAGGCTGATCAGAATTCATTTTCATTAAGCTTGAACTTGAACGAATAGTAATATTATAAAGCAATTAATTACATATTTTTAAATAGTAAATGATTTTTATTATTTCCTTCTACATATTTTATTGTCCCTCAAAAATTCCAATTGTGTCATTCATCTCTCTACTGGTACTATATCATTATCAGAAACATTTTTGAAACAACCATTATTACTTTCCACATTACAGAAAGTGTTAAAAGAATAGAAAATAAAAGTCGTCATTGCTAACTTTCTTTTTGCCATTTTAGAGTATTTTGTATTAAATATTTTAAGGCATGAAATAGTTTAATTGTATTTAAAACAAATCTTGTACAGTCTGATTAGCAATTCTATGTACCTTAGAAGCATATTGACTTGGTAAAATAGACGGTCGGAATGATTCTTTGCTTTGGGGATTAAGAGTAGACATACGACCGCAACGGTAAAAGAGCTGTGATGGCTTAGAACAGACATACAACCGCTAAGGGTTAATATAATAACTGTGTAAATATACTATTTTCATATCAAAAGTTGATAAAACCATTGTATGTAAAAGAGAACTTAATTAACATATCTAGAAGAAATAAATGGAAAAAGCATCCATTTTGTTAAGCCATAAATGTCAATGAAGTTAGAATTGCACTGGTTCACCCTTATATGTATTAAAATTGCAAGTTTGATAACATGCAAGTAATGTGGCTGCAAAATCTATTATCACACAACTCAATATTAATAAGAATGTATACATTAATTCTGATATTCAGTATATTGATGGTTAATAAATTGACAGATGCATGTTAGTAATAAAGAATAAAGAAAAGGTTATATTACTAAATTTGCTTAGAAAAATACACAAAATTGTAAAATTAAAATAGTTAAATAATAATTGATTATCTACTATATAATAAAAAGATCTCATCTATTATTTAATACATGAAAGAGCTTTATGTGTAACTCTCACAATTTTCAGGCAAACTAACTCATATAATTTATACATTATTTACATAAAAGAACTTACTTGAAAATGTAGCTGCATTTTCTTTCAACATTCTTAGTTCATTTCGTAGTTTTAGCATAGTTTCGTTAACAATACTCTTCTCATTCTCATATTTGCTCTTTAGATTTGTTAATGCTACTTCTGCCGTATTTTTATTTGACTTCAATACTGTTCTTAAAGTTGCTATTTGTTCTCTTTTAGCAGACAGCATAGCCTTTAATCTTATAACTTGCTCCTGTAAGTCTGCCACTTCAGCCTTATTTTCATTTACAGATGCTATAAAAATAAATAAAAGAAGTTGGCAAATTATATATGTATACCTAAAAACTATAGTTAATATGTTTCTGATACCTAATTATTCTAACTTACCTTCGCAAACATTACAAATATTTGACTGTACTCCCTTCACCTTAGATAATTCTATAGTATGTTCCACTGCACTTCTAAGATGTTTTATTTGATCCATTGCAGTTTCTATGTGTTTAACTATCTCTTTTGCTTTGCTAAGACTCTCTAGGTCTTTAATCTTAATGTCTGTTTTAAACAACGTTCTACACCATTCAATTTTGCCGTTTCCTTCTTCTTTTTCAGGAACAATTTTTTCATGATCAAGAACAACGCGTGAAGGCATTTCTCCATTAACGGCACAAACGTGATGATATAGTTGCACCAATTCATCCGAAATATTTTGCAAATCATTTTGCGCAGAATCAAGAAAACCACCAGCTTCTACAGCCAATTTAGAGAGAGTACAGATGTCAGATTCAAGCTGCATACTCCTTTGTTCCGTATCAAAGAGCTGAAAGGAAAATAAGCTTTTAATAATAATGATTTAATAATTCCTAATAATTCCTCATTATTATTATGCATTGCAAGTTTTTTGAATATGTGAAGAAAGAATGAATTCAAGTCAATTTGAAAAGTCAGTTCTAGGATCACATTTTTAGCAATCATGTAACCAGCAGCCTAGAACATAATATTTTTGGAAAAATGCACGTTAAAATATATAAAGTTTGAATCTGAGCATCGTGCAAACAGGCTCTATGAGTCTGACTCATGCCACATTATGTAAAATACATAAGAAAGATATAATCGTTCGATATTTTATTCCTAAGCACATTCTTTCCAAAGCCAAGGTGCATAGCCATTAAGATCCGTACGTCTTTTCTTTGGATATTTAACGATTACATATACATAAAGGCTAATATATGGAATCATGTATGAAAATAAATTTAGGAGTATAAGTACGAATTTCATAGATAAATCCATATATAGTAGAAGTATATAATGAGTTGGCCAGTAACTTTGGTATCATATACAGTTAAGATTCATTAAATCTCAAGAAGCAATACATGATAGGCTGTTAGAACACTGAAAAGCAAAATGTACGGATAATTAGAGGAGCCAAAGACAAGTTGTTATTAAATAATTGGTAAATACGTCAAGACGAGCACACTTTCCAACCTTTTGTCGAAGCATCTTCTCTGATTCTGGGATCTGAAATGCCACAATTTCTATTCAAAGTCTAAATTTTTTTTTATAATAATGTCATCAGAGTGATACATTATATTCTTGCCTTTAAAAAAGTAGAATTTTTTATTTTACAAAGCCATTGAACCATTATATATCAGCAATTTGCCTTCAACCATATGAATATGAACTTTTCCAATGAAATATATTAATACTTTTTATTAGAGAACAGTACACTAAAGTATAGATTAATATCAAAATAATAAATAATAAATATAAAAAAATTGTAAATGCAAAAGTTTACCTTATTTCTCAAATTTGTAATTTCCGTTCGTAATTGTTGTGTTGCATCAGAAACTGTCAAACCATTTTCTAGTTCGGTCAAATCTTTTTGTAGTTGATCTACTTCACGCGCAGACATTGTACTCCATTGATGGTACTGCATAATAGCCTAAAATATTAATTTATGTATAATTATATAAATAGTTTCAACACTCATATTATACACATTATTAAGATATACTTGATTCAATTTTTCCATTGTAACTTCTTCATTTTCCTTTCCAGGTAATTTGGAGTGGAGATGTTGCAATGATTGCACATGAGCCGTTAATTGTACAATACGCGCAATAAATGTTTGTAATTCTCCTTGACTTTTTTCAACAGCATATTGCGATTCCCTTAAATTCTGAGTTAAATGAACTTTCTCAGATTCTGCAAGCTCTAATTGTTTTTCTAACTTCTTCAACTCATTTAGATGAATTTCAGAGAACAAATCTACTTGTTTATCTGTCGCTGAAGTTCCCGGTTCTTGAGTTTTCAAATCTGCTTCAATTCTACGTAATGCAGGAGGATCATCTTCACCATCACTACATATCGTTTGATCTTCGGTAATTCCTCTAATAGAGAGAGCAAGATTACTGAGATTATAAATAGATTCGCTATTAATTCGTTGATCCAATTCCTTCTTGAGTGCGTATTTTGCTTCACGTTCAGCTTGCAAAGATTCTAATGCTTCTTCCATCTGTTTTTCAGCAATCCTTTTTAAATTAGTTAATTCTTCTACTTGACTATTTAAGAGTTCTACTTCCTCTGTTAATCTTCTAATTTCATGTTTGGCACCTTCAAATTCTACTTGACTAGACCGCAAACCAGAAACTTGTTTCTGTAAAGAGATATTTTCGTCTTCAAGTTCTGAGTAATCTTGAAGCAATCTAGTCTCACGAAATCTACATTCACGCAATTCAGTTCTTAATGTTTTTCTTTCTGTTTCAGCTTGTAAATGATCTTTTCCTATATCCTCTCTTTCCTGGAGCGCATGATCACGCTCTGCTTGTACTCTTTCCAATTCATGACGTAACTGTAGACAAAGTTAAATTTCCAAATGTTATAATGAGTCGCATTGTATTCCTATTTTAACTGTTAAAAATATCATCTTATTTTAGTCATATATAGAATACATAATATATCAGGTTCTCATTAATTAAACATAATAAATCCAAATGTGTTTAAAAAAAAGTTATTGACAGGACTGTAGATTTTTTCCATTTAGAATACCTGCTTTGTTTCATTTTCCAGTTCCAGTATTTGTATTTGCAATGATGTCTCTCTTGCAGCACTTTCATGTAGAAGACTCTCTTCTTGTTCAATACCACTTTTTGTAGTCAATATAGTAGTTGTTTGAAATTTACCTAAGGCCTATGGGGATGAAAATATACAGATTTAAAAATTAATAATTCTAAATGCTTTGAGTAAGTAATACCTTTACTTTTACGTTTACTTTAAATACTTCAAGTGAAAATGTAAAATATAACATATTACACATGCGATGTTTAAACCATGTAGGTACATTTAGTTTAAAGGATCATTTAAATTGTAAGCTTGTTAAGCTACGATTCATTTAAATTGACACGAGTTATACACTCATATTGAATGGAACTATTTTTTTTAAATAAATTCTAAATAGATGTCTGTTATGACAAAGGACAATGTAGATGTAATTGAATAACCGGTGCTTCGATTCTATATTAGAATTATCATAAAATTAACTCCGAAAAATATGCTATTAGAAGAGTGTATTAACCTCTTGTGCAATTTCCAACTCGTGTTTCGTGTTGTCATAGAGGGCCTCGAGATCATTGCACTTTTGCTGTAGAGCTGATTTTTCTTCGAGCAATGCAAGACCATATTGAGCGGATTGTATCTTTTCGGTGGAGGCTAAATCTAATTCTCTGGAGAGCCTTTCAATCTCCGTCCTAAGATCTTCTACTGTGGCCATTGCTGTGCACTCCACCAAGGATCTCTCTTTCTTCTTCTATCTAGTGGCTATGACGCGTTCACGGTCTTAAGCCATAACCGGGTAAGTTGGATCTCTCTTTGCTTTGTAATTTTTATAGCTATGCGTCGTTACCGTAGATAAATCGAAACGCCGGCTGCTACGATGAAGAATGGCACATTCGCAACCATTATTTGCGAATTTATTTGTGAATATTTTTGTTACACGTGCGCACTTCGTGCTTTCATATACTTGACGAGTGCTCTCGCAGTTTTGACATAGACGAGATTAAGGTGTAGGAACACAGTGAATATCGTATAAACCGGATGCATGTTCTAACACACGTTCCACGTTTCTCCTTCCGTCGCGTTCCGACGTTCCGCTCAGGGTCAATGCATAAGCATAGGACTCCTATGATAGGAGGCTTATTTGCCCAGCCCTCTGCCCATACCAACCCTTAAAAATGAACTATGAAGCACATTTTAACTGATACTAGATTGGTCACAGTGACTTGAAGACTGGTGGCGCACTCTTTTCAACTTCTTTACGCATGCGCGTTGTGTAAAATAATAGGTTGGAGGGCAGCACTAACTAATTCACAGCTGCCAACTATGGTTCTTGATTTCTGTTCGTATAGTTGGTATGGGAAAGCCCGCTAGCCCGTGCTAGCCCGCACTAGCCCGTTAGCCTGCTAAGCCCGCTAGCCGGCTAATTTGAAAGGGGCACATAAGATACATACATTTTTAAGAAGCCGTCTGTTAAATAAATAGTAAGAAAGATGGATTTTTCGAAATTGTTTATTATCGTTTAAGAAATTGATTATAATTATAAAACCACAGTTAACAATTTAAGAATTCTTATTCTTAATGGGACTAAAAAAATTAACTGTCAAACAACAAAAAACAAAGAGTCAGCATTTTATGTAAAATACTAATTAAGAAACCTTTTCACGTGCAAACGAGCGCTACCTGCTCTCCTTACTCCATTGCAGATCCTTGGACTTATACCAAACAAATTTTTCTCATAAGAAATAAAGGGAAAATAGTTAAACCATTCCCATAAAAAAACATCCTATTGTCATTGACGTATTACACATTGATGGAATTGTATAAAATAATTGAAACACTGCTTATTTAAACAGTATTTTTTCTTTTTTTCTTTTCTGGCTCTTTTCCCTAGTTGAATTTAGTTGAGGCTCACCAGGTTTGACTTTTACTAAAAATCTGTCTAAGGAACTTTGCTTCTACCTTCCCCTCAGAATGTTTCAGAAATATGACATTGTTTCGTCACTCCAGACAATGCTGTTACAGCTTGTTTAGGTTTTTTGACTCATTTTGATTCATACAAGTTCTAGCACGTGAGTAGTATTCCAAACAAAGGTCGTATACCAAACAAAATTTGTTGCGTTCAAACAGATTGGATCGGTTGTGTATACCAAACAGGTTGGTTTGTTGCGTATACCAAGTTGGACTTATTCCAAAGTAGACGTATACCGAGGTACCACTATAATTAGATATCATCATTCCTAACATGCTGTGTAAATTTCATGAAATCGGTAAGAAAAGTGTATTCGCACGACAACTACCTTAATGAATATTTAGAAATGTATAGATTGATATTGTTTCTTTTTGTACCAGTTATACGTCAGCCACCTGTAATAAAAAAAAAGAACACATAAACTTTGTAAAATAGTCATATATTAAATATAATAATAATATATTAATTATAAGTAAAAGTTTCATATTGCAAATATTATATACCAATTGGTCAAAATCGATGTCCGATGTATCTAACAATAAAACAGGTTCTTCGGAACTGTCGTTATCCATAATAGAACTAGAATTCTTTGTTGCACTTAATGACTGTCCTCCCGTTGTCAAACTTTCAGGACATTTAGAACTAAAACAATACACCAAGTAGGTTATATATATATAAATTTACATAATAAAAAGTTAAATTATTACTCGTTACATTTGTCAGTATAGTTCTTACATTGCTATTTCACATGTAGCACTATCATTAAAGTCAAATAAAGTTTTTATTTTTTGAATAGGAGCCCCCGATTTTTCTTTTATCGATTTGCATGGTTCTAACAATTGTTTTACTACTGCATTAATAGATGGTAATGGTTTCTCTGGATTCAATGCACGATAGGATAACACATTGTATGTATGCTGTTTCATAGGATTTGTAATACATCCAGGCATAAATTCTTCTTTTCTTGTTTCTTCAGAAGCATCACTATTAATCAATAAAAACTACCATGTGAAGCTGCTCTAACTAAGCAAATAAAAAAAGATGTTATGTTCAAAAAGTGACGTACTTTATCTTAGTTGACATAAATGAATCTAAGAAATTATCTATCATTTCATTTTGTTCATTTGATAACTGCTTAACATAAGATATCAAAGATTTAGACTCCATTATTCTTGTATCTTCTGCAAATGGTAGTTTTATTTCAACAAAACACTAAAAATGTAAATGTAAAGTATAAATTTAAAGTTGTAAAAACTACAATATACAAAATAAAATCATAATATGTATGTATGTATGTATGTAAAGTAATGTTTCCCCTAAGGGTTACATGAACTTCTGATTCATGTAACGTTCATGAGGGTTCATGAACCCTCTCTCTCTCCCTTTCCTCTCTTCTTTCCACATCCTTCATCTACTCTTCTCCTTTCTCCCCCTCACCCAAAATCTCCTTCACCCTATACCTCCACGTTCCTTCTTCTACATATTTCCCACATATGCTCGCATGTCTCCTCCTCCTCTTCACATATTCTACATTTCTTTTTCTCCGTCTCTTCCCAGTATTTAGCATCCTCCATTTCGCTTCTCATCATAAACCTCTCCATTTATTTTCCCCCCCAACCTTTCTTTAGGTATCTTGCAACACCTTTTCCCTTGACCTCCTTATACCACCTGCCTGCTTTCCCATTTTTCTACGTTTTGTCTATCTCTGTCTCATTTCTCTAATTCTTCATAATTTAGTTCTCCTCTCTCTTTTTTCTTTCTTGCTTCACACTCTTTCCATCCTCTGTCCTCAAAAAATGCTGTTCTTTCTTTCTCCCACCTTGATAGCCCTCTCCTCTGCCCTTTCTTTCTCCTTCAAACACTTTCTCGCCAGTTCACTTCCTTTCCCTTCTTGCAATCTCTTTTCGAAATTCCAAACCCTTTTTTCCGCACTCCTTCTAACCACTTACTTCTGCATCTTCTCTCTCACCATATACCCCGGCGTTCTCCAATCCATCCCTAAACCCCACCTTAAATACCTCTCAATTACAGCCGCCATCTTTTTTTTCTCTTTCCAGCCCCATACTTCTACCGCGTATTCTTGCACCGTCCATATCAGTCTGTCATACAGCCACAATCTTCTTTCCCAGTCTTTCCGAAATCTCCTCTTTCCCAATCCCCATACTTGACCCATCACTATCCCTGCTTTTTTACCCCTTTTCTTTTACAATATGCTAGAAACAAGATTGCTTGGCGTATGTTTGGGTCGTACACAAAAGTTATTAAAAAGTAATCAAAATTAATTATGGAACTTATTCTCCAATTAGTTATGGAATTAGTACTCTTTTTTGAAGAGGGTCTGAACCATAGACCGAAACGTAAGGCTAATAAAAAAGAAGATTATTACTTAATTATAGTAACACCTTCTAAATTATGTTCCATAACTAATTTTGATCACTTTTTAATAAGTTTTGTGTACGACTCAAGCATACGCCAAACAATCTTGTTTCTAGTATATTTACATATATAGAGGTCGAAGAATTTAATTAATTTTAAAAAGCCTTACTTTTACATGCGCCTCTTGCCCTCCACTTCTTGAGACCACATACCCCAAATAAGTAAACTCCTTTACTTCTTCAATCTTTTCTCCTCTCCATCTCCACTCTATCTTTTTCCTCTTTCCCCCTCCTTTTTCAAACCCATTACTTTCGTTTTCCCTACATTTACTTCTAATCCTTTCTTTTCCACGTACATTTCTAATTTCCTTAGCATCATCCCCATCTCTTCTTCATCTTTTGTTAGTAACGCAATTTCGTCTACATACGCCATCGAGAAAATCCTTTCTATTGATTAATTAATTTAATACATAAATATTGTCTAATGTCCGTACACCTTTTCTAAAACCTGTCTGGTTCCATAGAATCATCCCTCCTGATTCACTCTCTTCCTCCAGTCTTTTTGCTAGAACCATTGCGTAAATCTTATACACCGTCGGGATTAACGTTACCCCTCTATATTCCTTCGCCTTTTTGCCCTCGCCCTTCTTTCTTATCGGTGCTATCAACCCTTTTTTCCATCTTTCCGGCCACCCCTCCCCTTTCCATATCCTACTGCATATTTCCCTTACCCATCCTATCATTTTTTCTCCCCCATATTTCCAAATCTCATTTTTAACCACATCTGATCCTGCTGCTTTTCCGTCTTTCAATTTACCTATCATTTTTGCTATCTCTATCCAGCTTATATCTTCCTTCTCTCCTTTCCTGGGTTTCTTTCTTCTTTTTCTTCTTCTATTATTCTTTCTTCTGTTCCCTCCAGTATCTTCATAAAGTACTCTTTCCATTCTTTTGCCTCTAATTCCCCTTCTGTCTTCTTATATCTTTTTCTCTCTCTGTTCACCATTTCCCACACTTTATTCTCTGTCTTTTTTATAAACCTTTCAGTCTCTTCCTTCTTTTTTCTTTCACATAACTCCTTGTACATCTTCTTTCTTCTTTTATATTCTCTTCTCTCTTCCTTTCCTTTTCTCTAATTCCTTAAAGCTATCCTCACTTTTTTCTTTCTCTCCTTGCATTCTTTATTCCACCACCCCTTTCTCGTCCTCCTCTCTTCCTGCCACATTCTTCCTTCCTTTGCTGCCTTTTTGAACTCCTCTGTTCCTTCTCGAATTTCTTCTTCTATCCTCTTATTTTTTTTCTTCTCTCCACTTTATTCCTTCCTTATATTTTTCTTTTATCTCTGCTGTCCATCTACCACTCCAATCTCCTTGACCTTTCTTCTTCTCCATCTTTTTTTCCCTTCTAATGTTACCACTACTCGGTGATGATCCGAGTCTGCTTTATCCTCTATTTCCATCCTATTCGCCTTCTCTTTCGCCTTATTATCTTCTACCACATAGACAATTACTGACTCTCCCCGTCCACCCGTATACGTTCACTCACCCTTTTCGTCCCCGTTCATGTTTCCATTTCATATCGTCCATCCCGTCTCTTCTAGGAACTCCAGTAATTTTCTTCCTTCTTTGTTGACTTTCTTGTCTTTTGATCTTCTTCTCTCTTTCTCCCCATCTTCTTCTCTCTCAAATCCTCCACCTTTTTCCCCCGTTCTCGCGTTAAAGTCCCCTTCAACTAATTTCTCTTCTTTTTTCTCTCTGCCTTCTGCCTGTTCTCTTAACTTTTCTAGCTTTCTATCCATGTCTCCATTCACGTACGTTCCTGTTATTTTCCATCTATCTTTGCCCACTTTTACCCTTCCTATCATTATCCCCGTTGCCTCTTCGTCTATCTCTATGCCGCTTTCTGTGTTCAGTACTTCCCTTCTTGACATTTTGTCTCCTCTCTCTTCTTTTCTACGTGCTCCTCTCTCTTTTCTTCCTAACTTCTAAAATTTGTTTTACTCTTCCTAAGACCCTCTCTTTTTTTTCCTCCACCTTCTATTCAGCTCTTATCACACTTCTTTACCTTCCTTACTCCCACTCCGTTACTCTCCCCACTTTCTTCCCGCTCAAAAAACACTCCGCTAATCTTTCGCATTTATCACACGCCTACACTCTACAACTTCGGAACCGGAAGTCAAATAAAATTATAATATAAGTAAAATATACGGCAAGGTAAGAAATAATATTTGACCATACCCAGGGTTCATTAGGAATGTTAATACGTGGAAATAGTGCCACTATATTTGGAATACTATCTTTCCTGCTTACTTTTCTAACAATAGCAACAACATTTTCATCATTCATAGCTTGCAATAAACTATAAAACTGTGGTGCTACTGCCTGAAATGTAGAAATTTGTGTATAATTATGCAAATTCTTTGTATTATAATTTATCTTCGATATTACTTAAATTATATGTAGAGTAATACCTGATTAGCAGGTAAAATGATGCAGGTGCTGCTACTGTTGCACCAATATTGAATAGCAACTTGATCTTTCTGTGTCATGTTTAAAAATTTATAACTTTTTGGACCACTTTTATATAACATAGAACTCTCATCTTCAGCTATTTAAAAAGTATTTAATTATATTATATTTATTAAATTATATTACATACATCAAATATTAAAAATTACTTACCTGTAAATACTGTAAAGACACCTCCGTATATATAGCCATGTACCGCCTTTTCTGGTTTGTGAATCTCTCTGTGTCTATTCAAAAGTTCCTTACAACGTTCCACTTTCACAGGTTTATTAGGCTGTATTGTTTCACTTTGTGAATCTGTATCTGTTGCAAGTTTCCATGTTGGAAGTGTTATCTCCGTTTTCACCTACAAAAGACATATCAAGTATAGGGTGCCATAAAGAATTTAAAAAAAATATGTATATATATATATATATATATTATAAATTTAACACATTGTCAGCCGCTAATGTTTTGCTAAAATTTTTTATGATATATACAATCATTTTGAAATTGATACATATGGAAAGAAAAAAGTACCATTATCAGGAAAACAATGAAGAAATCATGAACATCACCTTAAACGAAAAACCTCATTCCCGGTCGCCAATGTGTTAACAAAAACGATCACCAAACCTATGTTTATTAGGACTTCTATTTGTCTTGGTTAACATGAACAGTCCTTGAAATTTAGTGATAATGTTTTCAACAACTTTTATATCTTAAGAAATAGAATAGATGAAATAATCATATTATTCTATAGGTATTATTATATTACCATTCTATAAATTACCTTAACATATGATTTAATTGGTATCTGTAAATCCAGTATTTCTAACGTAAATGAGGTTGCAGAAGGCTTAGACTGTGCTTTTGTAATGAAGCGCATATCATCAAGTGCCTCATCGATTGTTCTATACATTCCATTAACCTAGATAAAAACATACTTGATATTATCAGTAGATGAAATACTATGGCATTACAAGATCATACATTTTATTTTAATAAAATAATAACAAATTTTTCATACTTCATTTTAAATAATACTTTTGATAATATCATAAGATTTACTTTTCTCCAGAAAAAATAATTGAAAGGAATAAATTATCATATATTTCTAATGAAATAAAATACCTGTTTACAAATATCCAAAAAGACTTTTTCACTGGATGTAATTGTGCTTTGAGATTGTTTAAGTAATGATTTGGAACCACTAAAAGGATATAGAAAAGAATATATAATATGTCATGAGTAGAAGTTTGTAATAATAAAAGAATACTAATACTATACATAGCTAATAGTTTAATCCTTTGGTCCAGTAATTTTTCTACTATATTCTTTGCATTAAATTGGTTTATGTTAGGTACTTCTTCAAAATCTGAGAATAAAACGATTGTCTTGACACTAGTACCACTGCAAAATGAAATAGATTTTTAAAATTTAAAAATAAATAAAACGCATAGAATAATCAAAATTCATATTACTGATTGATTTACTGGCAAAATAAATGTGTTGAATATATTTGAATCAGTGAGATTAAAAACAGTACAAGTCCAAATGTCTGAATGTTGGGAAAAGAAAAAAAACTGTTTATTGTGTTTTGTTATGCTTCTTATAGGATCAGTATGTACAGACAAGTTTTAGTGTATTATTTTTAGACATCCCAATCTCAATATTGGTTTTATTAAAATTTGAAGCGATAATGGCAAAAAATAAACCAAATAGTAAGGTATATTTTATTTAACAAGGATTTACAAAATAATTAGATTTTGCTACCAGCATCTCCAGGACTTGTACTGTTTTTATTCTCAATTCTGCATGGGAAGCTGTGGCAAATGCCTTAACAAGGTGAGTTTAATACTGTCCTTATACTCATTCGATGCAGCTTTACATTGAAAACAAAATGGCTATGATGAACAAAGATGTCAAATTTTGGACTTGTACTGTTCTCAATCATACCGATTCATTTATACTCCTAGAATTTATTGTACGCTACTAACTTAATTTTGTTTATTCTCATACTTACATACATTCATGCTTAATATAATCAATAGCAACATAAAGTGTTTCTATCCAATTGGATAGACAAGTTGTATGTTGCAAATTTGAAATAGTCCTTATTATCTTCCAATTTGGCATTTGCATATTAATAGTATTTATATTTTTAAACTGAGATTTATTGCATGTGGTATTAGTACCTACTAATATTATGCCAATTTCATCTTTTGGTCGAAGAAAGATCTATAAATATAATTTCTATTATTCCATTATTAATTGTGATAAAAAAAATAATCTTTTATTAGTCTATTTATTACATACCTTCTTTTCTATTATACACTGTACAATTGCTTTTGTCTTGTCTAAGAAATATGGATTATCCTGAGAATCCTTTGATGATATACCCAAATTGATTATAAGTATCAATGATTCCTAGTACAGATTTATTTGTGTTATATACTATGTGATCACAATATTTTTGTTGAAATAATAACAAGAATGAGTTTAACATAACATGATATTACATTTAACCAAATAAATAAATTACTATGTACTAAATTATAGAAACTAACCTTTTCGTTAGACATTGTGACACTTTCTTTTTTGTTGTAAATATTAATTTATTGATTAAATATTTCCTAATGTAGATTAATTCAAATTAATTTCAATTAAAAAACACAATGATATTTCGATGTCATAATATGTTACATAAACTGATTGGGCTTCACTTTATAAAAATTTCACTTTCCCATACACTGACTCCTACAATAAGTCAAATAAGATATTTCCAAGTACCGGCACTATCGTGATATACATCCACGTCAGATCTGTACGGCTTTTTATAACATAACCTGATCAGTAACATCTGATGTGTGAATGAGAGAAAAAGTTAAACACGTTGATTACGATCTTGCTTTTTTTTTTTAATATAATTAAGGTACACTTTTCAACTTTTTAATACGTTACGAATTTTTTAAATATAATATAAAAGTGTTCTCCAATGAATTTGTATATTTGTATCCATGCTGAATTCTTTGATTTACTTGTTTCCTGCAGTGATTCTTTTCCAAGCAGTATAACAAAATGTATTGGACTCTATGGTTAGTTATTATTGGGTGTTTTGGAATAGAGAATACATTTGGACAAGGACAAAGAATTGCTCCAGGTGTACCTCCTCAGCATTATCAAATTCAGCAGGTAGGTTTATTTCAATTATTATGAGGAAACATATGGTATACTTTTAAGTCTTTAAATTTCCTTATTACAACTATTTATGTTATTAAGGTTTTGAAAGTCACATTTGGTACATTGTATGAATAATTTAAATTAATAAAATGTTTTTAGTTTTATTTTATTGAAGTTTTTTGGTTTCCTTCTAGCCTAATCAGCAAATGCACCAGGTACCACAACAAGCGCAACATGTTCCACAACAACAAGTAAATTGCTATTTAAATATAATTTAAAAGTATAATGAATATGTTTGTCAGCAGTATTTATTTATTCTGTGAATTTTAAGCAAGACAATAATATTTTCAATAAAATATAACTACTTTAATTAATCTAACGATATACCATCAGCAAATTCCGGTACAACACGTACCAGTTCATCAAGCACCTGTACAACAAGTACCTGTTCAAGCTCCTGCACAGCAACAAATGTACAATCATAATCATCCGCCCCAACAGATACTTAATGCTGCTAATATAGCTCAAGAAAAAGCGTGAGTAATAGAATTTATGTTAAAGAATTAAATATTGCTTACATATTAAATATAAAACACAACTTTGGATTTATTGATGAATACAAATAAACTTAATTTTAAACTATTTCATTTTAGTCATATTGCAGAACACATGGAAGTCCCAATAGATACAAGTAAAATGACAGATCAGGAATTACAGTTTCATTATTTTAAAATGCATGATGCAGATAATAATAATAAGTTAGATGGATGTGAATTAATAAAATCTCTCATTCATTGGCATGGTATGTATCTAGAAAATATTTCAATATATGTACAAATTAGACACTAGCATTTATTGCATTAATTAATGAGTACACATATTTATATACAGAACAAAGCAAAGATCATAGCACGCCAAATGCTGAAAACAAAATATTTAAAGATGAAGAATTGATTACTTTGATTGATCCAATTCTTGCCGTGGATGACATGAACAAAGATGGATTCATAGATTATCCAGAATTCATACAAGCACAACAAAATGCAGCAGCTACTGGTCGACAGTAATTGTTTACAATAATCCGATATTGTCTAATTACTACAAACTCATAAAATTAGTATTTCTGATTCAAAATATTACATTTAAATTGTTTATTACTAATTATTTAATTTGATTTTTTTTTGATTTTATTGTATGGTACTAGAATTATATATAAACATATTTTTATTATCATATTTTTTACAACCATAAACAAAAAGGATAAAATGCTAAATATATAATAGGTTGTACAAGTCTATTTTGATATTAACACTTTGACTACCGGACACTTCAGTGTGAGATTTCTTCTCTGCAGCCAATGTCCCGCATTTAGATTATATTATCTGTTACTGGAACTTTAAACCAAAAAAAGAAAGGCGTAAAAGAAAGATTGGAGAAAAGAATACATATATTATGTACATATAGTGTTGAAAATAAGACTATCCGTTGCAAATGACATTTCCATATGACACCAATGTAGTATCACTGGTTGTCATAGTGTTAATAATAACTCAAAATATTGTATTGCATATGAAATGAAAAATATACAATTGATATCTTGTATTTGTATACCATGTAAGATGATAAGTATTCATAAATATCAAATGGCTTTTATAAAATGTGTCAAAAATAATTCATTAGTTTCAATTATATTATTTATTTAGACAAGAAATGAATTACATTGAAACAACGAGCTGTGCGTAGAGATAAATTATGTCATATCTATGCAATATATAAGGGAGGAAACAACTTTTAATTGGCACAGAGAGAACTTGGAGTGAGATATAGAAAAAAGTAAGAAACAGAAGTCAATGTAACCCCCAGGAGAATCGTTAACAGATTACCTACATAATAATTATTATATACTGACTAATAGTAAAGAATAGCAAACAAAAGCAGAATTTGTATTTTATAGTTGTACTAATTAAAAAGATATCTATGTATATAACATTTTATTATAAGTGTATGTAGTATTTATGTACTGGGTGTAAAAAATTGTTTTGCCGCGACTGACGTAAATGGATTCTACACTTTCCGATCGGTGGAGATCTGTCAAAAAAAAACTTCCCGTGATATTGACTTTGACCTCGAAATTCAAGATCAAATTTTTGTGAACATTATTGTACAGTCGGCGGCATATATGGCTCCCCAGTATGAAGTTAGTAATAACAGAAATACTATAGAAATTCTCATACGATTTAATTATCGCCAACTTCATACTGGGGAGCCATATATGCCGCCGACTGTACTCTACTTATTGTAAGGGCCCAAGTCGTGAAGAACTAAATGCTCCAAAGCGACCGTTTCGTCAAAAATTGAAGTTGAAATTCTTCTATTAAGCATGAAATCATAGTCAGGCATTGAACTACAGTAGTCTTATTTCTGTCTTTTCGAAAATAAAGGCAAGAAAAGTTTCAATCTAAACATTTGTTTTCCTCATTGTGAGAATTTTTTAAGCAGCATTGGTAAAGGGGCTGGAGAGGGAACGGCGGCAAAATGTATAATTGCACGGGGCGGGCGACAAAATGTTTAGAGCCGGCCTTGATTATGTGAATGGGGCCCGATTTATATTTTGTCTAGGGCCCGCTGGAGATTTAATACGGTGCTGCAACGAGCCTTCATAACAGATACGAGTTAAATTTCAAAGTCAAGGTCAATTTTGCAGAAAGTTGTTTTTAACAGATCTCCATCAATCGAAAAGTGTAGAATCCATATATGTCAGTTACGACAAAATATTTGTTTACACCCTTTACATTATTTCATACATTCATAATGACATATACAGGGTGTCCCACGGAACTGGGCTGAGCCATATCTTTGAAAGGATTGGAGATAGAAAAGAATATCATAGGACAAATGAAATGGCATTAAATGCTATATATTCATATGAAATTTTCATGCATTTATGTACATCGGTGCAGTTGCAAGGTGCCATTGCATTTTTAAAAAAATAAAATTCCAATTTTTAATACATTAATCGATGCAATTTTTCATTCTCTTCGAAACCTATTGATAACGTTATGCCTGGAAATTGTTAGTTTAGGTGTTATTTTAATTCCAAATATGCTAAATTATTTCAATGTTTCAACACATTTAAACGTACCTATATTGCCTATATACTTTCCTATTCACTTATATCTTTTGATATCGACAGTATCTATAGTATTCGAGCTCATCCATCAAACAATTGCATGACATTAGTGAGATAAACTTCTTTTTTTTTTTTAATGTCACACTTGTAAACACGTGTTCTATATCGTGGAAAGTAACACGTTTTACTAGCAATATTTTGAAATGAGAGAAATATTATTTTGATAATGTGCGAAACAATAAACGAAGAGAATGACCTCGCGACTTCATTCATAAAATGGACTAAAAGGTAAATATTGTGATACATATGATCTCGTGACGAATTATTGATTTAAGTTATCGAATTATAAAGTATAGGAGAGAAAATGAAAAATCTGTACACATAGGCTCGCTGAATTTCATCAACGTGTTTTACATATTCGACAAGATTATCGTAATATGAGACGTGCAAACGGAGGTAAATTATAAAAGATATTGCATATCTCACCAATTGTATCATACATATAATATTAATCTATCATTAACAGAAAGCGAAAATATAAAAGCGGTAGAGGTAACATGCCCAAAACGTAATACTGACAATGATAAAAAAGATACATATAATTTTTCACGTATACAAGATTTATGTCCTTCTGATAGAAGAAGAGTATCATTATTAATTAAACATTTGGCTAAGTAAGATTTTTTATTTCTTTCACTAGATCTGTTATACATAATGCAAAATTTTGTATGATTTATTATATACATTCTGTCATATAATGGATATTACTTTTATATATGTAGATGCACTCGTGAAATGCATAAAGCAAAATCTGACTTAACTGTGAGTGAGTCTGAAAAGAAAGCTTTGTTTAAAGAATATGAAATGTTTCGTAACCATCATCAATGTGAAAAGCAGCAATTGGAATTTGCTGTAAGATTCTAATTTTTTATATTAGTTTTCCTCCTTTGATTTTTGTCTTCATTTAACTTTTATGCATCCTTAGCTTTCTAAAGCCAAAACAGAACAAAAAACTTTGAAGATTCAAGTTAGGCAAGCACTTGAATTGTTAACATGCCAATTACTAGAACAAGAAAAACAATCTATGAATTTAGTAGAAAATGTAAGAGATCTGTTATGTGAAAAGATAATCATGCATGATGTTCTTAACCAAAAGACAATAGAGAGAAGTATTCTTATAGCAAAAGTTCAAAGATTACAAGAATTTCTTAAATTAGAAAAGTTAATGCATTCTAAAGATCTTGCTAGAAATCTTGTTCAAAGTCAAAGGATTGATAAGGCCTCTCAAACTACAGATGATTATATATACACAAACTGCGACATCAGGTAATTTAATTCTTATGTAGGAATAATATGGCGCAAACTTTATTACAGTAGTCTTATATTTGGTAATATAACTTTTCATGCACATGTATATCAATCATTTTTTCATATTAAAGTAAACATATTATAATTGACTAGTACAATATACCAACATTTTTCACTATACAATTTAATGCATGCTAATAATATGTCATATTTTATAATATTAATATTACCAGTATTCATCCAATAAATTTCAGGAAATATAATTGGAATCCCATTAATTTTAAACTGGATCTAAAATATACTCAAAGCATAAAAACTAAGAGTAAAAATGATTTAGAAGAACCTACCAGTGATGGAACACTAATGCGTGATCTATTTTTTAGAATACCAAACATTGAAGATAATGAAAGTTTATATCTTATGCCAACTTTATTAAAAAACTTCAATTAAATTGCTTTTAATCATTTTTATGCCCAACTAAATACTTTGTTTTTGTAACAACATTAAAAATATAGAATTGTTTTCCTCTGTCGAAAGAAATACTCGTTTATCACATAATACATATATCAGTTGTATGCTTTAAAAAGGAAATGTAATAAATACGTGAACATATAATTAAAAATAAATCGTTTAATACTTAATACATTGAATACTGATATAAATTCAAATTTTTTCGTAGCTATGCTAATGACGTGTACGTTTTAAAGTATAACAAGAATAGTTCAGCTTCTACCAAATTTAATAATACTACAAATGAATTGATCAAGTTTACAGCTTGTCAAATTTTATATAGTAGTTAAATGTCTAACTTTTTATATATATACATACATGTGACATTTAAAGTCAAATTTCAAAATAATGATAAACTAACAATAATGAAATACGCACAAATTTCATTCATATCCATACAAATATCTCATACATACATGATATACAATATGTTTAGGAATTTCTAATATGATGAATCCTGATACATATCAACAGTGTAGCATATTCTCTTACTTTATATAATGCAGTCTATGGCCACTAATACAACTAACAATATTCAATTGTAATCTATACATATACTATTACATAATATGCACATAATAACAAAATATAAGCACATATAGCATAAATGTTCGATAATCATATCTTTATCGCAAGTTATTATTTCATAAGGCACTTTTCTTTATAACATTAATTAAAGAAATAAAAAAAGGGAGAGTAAAACATGTCAATTCTTTTAATATAATGATTAATAAAATACTCTTTCAAAATCTGGTAATGTTATGAAACCAGTCTACATGAGCTACTGCTATTAAGCACCTTCGCAGCAACCTATCTCAGATGATAGCAATAATTGTTGTATGAATAAATAAGAAATTATCACTCATACGAAGTTTAATTTTAGCTTACTTTTGAAATTATGTACTATTGCAATATAGAAGCTGCATAAATAATAGCATTGTCTACTATTATTTTTACATGTATATAATATTATATAGCTAATCTAAGTGTTTTAAAGAATTCTTCTAAATTTGTTGGAGATTTCATTGTACTTAATTTAATAGAAAAGTGGAATTTCAAAAGCACATTTTTAACTTTTACGACATAACATGTATTCAATCTCAATATTTGCTTTGTCAAAGAACAATAGAAAACTTTCATAGTTAATATCATTCTATTTTATACATTTTGATAAAAGGTTTATAAAGTATTGTATATGACACTAAAAGAATTTAGAGCTCTGCATACTTCATTTAAGTTGTAGTTATATCTTATTAAAATTCTTATGTTAAATGAGTTTATAAAAATATAATCTGATTTTTAAAATATGTTTACACAGATTTCAGTAGTTTACATAGTAGCTTAATGATTATTTTCATAACATACTATTAACAATGAACATACTGGGTTATTGAAGAAAAGACATGTATACACATAGCCTTCCCTGTCATTTTTGTTTTAAACCACAGCAGTGTAAAGACTGTTCAGAATGAATTCTTCATCAACAAAATTCAGTTACCATTTTTCTATTTTTTATAATGTACATTCTGTACACTTTGAGGAAAGGATTACTATAACTCTTCAAAGAAAGCAACTCTAGCTTTAGTAGAACCTGACTTTACTTTTTTTAGTGTACTATATTTATTCTCTCCAAGTCTCATCTGTTCTTCATGTAATTGGTCTAACTCGCACTGTTTCTCACCAACTTTCATAACTTCGATTTCAGAACGTAATTCTCTTAATTGTTCCTGTAAATGTTTGCTCTTTTCCCAATAATCAACTCTTTCCTTTTCTATTTCTAATGATAATTGATCTACATCACCATCAGCAATAAGATCATAAGAAGTCAAGTCAGATGGCAAAGGTTCTGTATCCAGTTGCAAAGTTTGAAGATCTGCTTGTAAATCAGATGGAAATACTTGGGTCGAAGGAAACAGATTTGGAACAGGCTATTGTAATAATGAGAAAAAAAGAATATTTTCTAAATATCAATTAATACATAGAAATAAATAAAGAAATATATCCAGATTTTTATATTTACCGTTATAGCAGCAGTATAAGCGTTTCTGCTAAGAAATTCTAGAAGTTTTTCTTTAGCTTCCTTTTCAGCTATACGCGCTCTTAATAATTCATCTTTTAATTTTTCCGCCTCTGCTGCTCTTCTTTCCGATTCTTGTACCAATCTTTCAGTTAACAGCTCTGCTTCCCTAGTTTTACGTTCTAAATGTACTTTTTCCTCTTCAGCTTTCATATTATTTAATCGTATTCGTGTAATTTCTTGTTCAGCTTCTGAAGCCTTTTGACTAAGAAGCATTGCTTCCTCTTCAGCCACTCGACTCTTCTCAGCTAAAAGGTCTGCTGTCTCTTCAGATCTTCTCTGTACGAATTGAGAAATATTTGTAATATAAAGCGTATATACTACAATATAAGTGATACATTATACTTGATCCTACAAGAGCTTCATTTGCTAAGCGGATTTCTTCTTGATACTGCAATAGACGCTGTTCCATAGCAGCTTTTTCTCTCTCAGCAGCTTCCCTTAATTGTTTCTCTCGTGCTAACTTATTCCGTTCAACCTGTCTCCTAGTTAAACAAAATTAGTAATTAATTTAATAAATGTAATACAAAAGTTTCAATTATCCTCATTAAGGCTCCTAAGAACTCTGAGCACTGAAAATAACCTTTATTAAACTAATATTATTTTGCATACCACTTTTATGTAGTTTATTCATTAATATGAATTAATATAATTTATAATAATATAACAAAGTATTCTTATGAAACATATTTTAAATAGCCTACCAAATATAACAGTGTTTTTAGTGTTCATATACAGGATGTCTCAAATAAGTCCATCAAATGACAATGAACAATAATGCATCAAACATTGTCCAAGGTTATCTTTTAAAGTATATACGATCAAGAAAATTTGGATTCTGGACCTCAAATAACATTTCAAGGTCAACATAATATAGGTCAATAAATTCAATTTAAAATGGGGTACATGCTTAGTGCAAAGAAAGCGCATAGTTGTATTTGGAAAAATAAATGTCATCTTGAAATCTTGGAAGCTGCTCCACCTAGAAAAATATTGTATCTATAATTTGATATCCTCTTCAAAACAAACTAAGTTTTATTTGAAATATTTTTTCAAACAATTCATATTTAAAAAGAAAATTAAAATGAGACACCCTATATAATATTCCTACTAGACCTTCTTTTCTTCTACCAACATTTTTATACTATTAATTTCAACCACGTTTCTTCTAAGCTTTGTATCAAATTGAACAGTTTACATGATTACTGATTGCCAAATTGTTAAATAACGAAGAATAGTATGCAAAATATATTTATCAATGATTTTATAGAATGTTTTGTCAAGATGGCACTACTGTAGATTACACTTATGTTAAATTTGGCATACATAAATTTATGTACATAGCATATTAGTACTCAGGAGTCTGAATGAATTAATATATAAAATTTTCATGTTAAAAACTATTACCTGAAACATTTAGTAAGTCATAGTATGTAGTTTCGATGAATATACATATTTACTATATCGATAAATATATGTATCTACTATTACATATAAGCACTCTGAATTAAATATGCTGTAGTCACTGATGCAAATAAAAATGACTTGCATAATTTAGAATCAGCTCTTTAAAATTTTAAAGGCTCATCCTTGATTTCAAAATCTTGTATGTCTTTAAACATATCTACCAAAATAATATGTATAAGTCATCTTATTTTTCCATAGTGCCCAAACCATTTTTGGGCAAGTATATTCTTACATGTGAAGACATTCTTGCTGTTTTAAGATCTTCTAATCCAAAGTACATTTAAATGGATGGATGAAACCTGTCTTAAACTCTTCAACAAAATTAGTGAAGTATAAATGAACTAATTTTTTCAAACGTAATAAAGAAATAATATCTATGTGATATTTAATTTTAATATATTAATTCTTTAGGTCTTCTATTAAAATGACAAAAATAATTTAAATAATTAACTTTTAATAAAACAAATATGAATTTACCGTGACTTTTCTTCTTTGGCTTGAGCCTTCATCTGCTGTACCTCCATAGAATCAGGCTTGCGTCTTCGCATAAATAGATCGTGGTTGCCAATACACAGGTCCAGGATCTTAACAAATAATATGTGAGCAGCTTTGTCACTAATATGTTCGTCCAATCCTAAAGCTATCAAACCCTTCACCCAACTGGCCACATCTGACTGTTTTTTTACCAGTTTATTCATGCGAACTTTCTGCGAGAAGAACACGAAGTTTGGTGACGTCTTTTCCACTGGTTTTATGACAAACTTCTTATCGTCGAAGCTAATATGGCGAATTTCAGACCACGTAAATGTAGTTTTTGGAGCAAGTTTGTTCTCCTTCTCGTAGATATTCAATCCCAGTGCTGTTACTCCAAGCCATAGATTTGTTTCTTTCTTATTCTATAATAAAAATATATACTTAGATAAGACTGTTTCTCATAAACAAACTTTTTTTTGTGAATGATACAATTTTATAAATCAGCTTAATGCTTATGCTATCTTACTTACGCTAATAGGAAAATAATTCACACCATACATATCCAGATCTTGAGCAATTTTCAGATATTCCATTTCTGCTTCATCTCTAGACATTCCACGATGATCGGCATACCAAATTTTTATTCGATCTTCCCACATTTCAGCTGTCATCTGATATTGGTCTATGACTCTTTGTGGAAGCAAGTCTTCACTAGCAAGCATTCCTGGGCGGTATGAAACTTCATCATAGTCCCCATACTAACAATTGTACAGTGATAATTACAACAAAACCAATTAATATCTATATGTATGTCTATACGTTAAACTTATCTGGCACAAATCATGTTATTTTTTTTAGACTATACTTTGTAGAGAAAATAAATTCAATTATGCATGCATATGGATGATTTTATTATGTATAATATCTAATCTAACGATTTAAAATACCTTTGCCTGTACCGCATATGATGCAAGTAAAACAGATGCTTCTGGAGGACAATAAATGTCCATTGACAAAATTGCTTGTTTTACTTGAAGAAAAAATAAATGTTGCGTAACTTCTTGCACCAGTTCCTCTGATACATCTTCAGGATAAAATTTAGCCAAAAACATGAAAGGTGTTGTGGGCTGCTGTGAAATACCTTGATCTTGGACTGTGATCAAAATAAAATATACTTCAGTAAGTAATACGACTGCATAATAGTTAATGAACAGCTATATTAAGTTTACCTTTTTTATCTAACTTCAACCAGGATATAAATCCTTTAGAATCTTCATATTGAAGCCCAAAATACCATGTTTCTCGAAGTCCAATTGTACGACATACTAAATCAAATAAATCTCTTCCTGTGGACCTCCACTAGAAAAATCAAATTATGCATTTCAAATAAGAAATATGAATAAAAAAACTAGTCGAAACACTGACCTCTAAATTAAATTCCAACTCAGCATCTAAAGTAGAGACTTTCACTGGAAAGGATTTCCCTGATTTTTTCCTCCGAAATTGTGGCATTTTACTTTTCATTGTATTCACTAAGCATTAGAGAAATTGATATAACCTATCTCCAAACATTTTAAAAAGTGTAGAAACATTATATGATATATAAAAATATATTTCTGAGATGTTCCTGTGTTATTGCAGAAATTTTAGGATTAAAATAGATATCAAAATATAATTAATCGAAGAGTTAACCTTATTTACACATGTTTGAATATTAGTAATATAACCGGAAAAATTTGTGCAAAAAATTATTGTAACACTTCTCCCGATTATGATTTGAATGACAAAAATGTCACGGTATGTGGTTTGATAAAGTTTCAAATATTTGAAAACAAATCGTATCTTTTTCACAATAAATTAAGATTTCTTCTTTCGTTTGCATCCAATAACGAAACGGATATCTCTCATTGACCAATAGCAACACTGAAATAACGAACGAATTCTTCGCTATATGCTTACGAAAAGAACACGACCGTAGCATCTGCTGGCTTAAATAAAGAAATTGACAGAATTTATTGTTTTATAGTATTTAAAATCGATGAAAATTCACCACAGTCAAAGTAGTGAAATAGGCATGAAAATTCATGCGCTCTGTTTAAAGCGTCATCTATGAAAATGAATATTTGTAAACAATAACCATCAGAGCTCAACAAATGTCATACTTCCTTTATTCGACATTTTAGTTATGTTTAATACATTATTAATTAAAATTGTGTTCTCTTTTTATATGATACACGTTTTCTCTTTTCAACGTTCTTGTATACAAGACAAGAAAATTATTTGACATTAAAATTTTTAATTTCGAAGTTCCAGAGGAAATAATAAAATGTTTATTATAATGTCTATTAATGATATTTCCCCGATATTGGATAAAAAAATGATATAATAAAACACATATACCTTTAACATGTTTTGACATTTTAGTTAACATATATTGAAATATTCATGCTGAACTATTATAAAATATTTGCATTTGTACACAATGATTGATGAATAAGAAATGTGACCCTCATGATTAAGTGGTACATTTTATTTTAATAAAATATAATGTATTCTTATCTCTAAGTATCCTTTAATATAAAACAATTTTATATTGATTACACAAAAACAGTATATCAACTTATTCAATTATGCAAACAAAAATCAGTTAGAATTATTAGTAAAGCCACAATATTTAATCTAATACCAAAGTATATGTTTATTTTTGTAATTTTATTATACTGTTCTTTTATTCTATAGGAAGTTTGGTAAATGCCTAGAAAATATCTCTCCCCTCTCTCCGCCGCGCCGTCCTTCAAGAGGGGGGTGATTTTTAGAAATTTACTGTAGTTTTTATTACATTTTCTAATTTTTATTTCCTCACGTTTTATTTAAGAAATAAATTACCTTAATAATTAATATCGAAACAAATGTTGTGTCCCATAATCATTTCTATTTATATCTATGCCATGTAATTCTAAGTTATTTTATACACACTTTGCGGTTGTATATAATAAAATCTTAATTTACTTTTTGGTACTCCTCATATCACGAAATATTTAAATGTTGTTTAATATATCAAATATATCACAAAAGAAATTAATCGAATTTTACTTAGATGTTATTACATGTTTTCAGTAGCAAAAATACCTATGTTATGATTAATTTTGCATACTGCTTATGTGTTATTATAGTTATTTAATTTTTAGTGTGGCTGGATCATTATAATAGCAGTGAATTAATATTTGAAGTATTACTGCAAAAAATTAAAAGGTTTTATTTTAAGATTTCTTAATCTCTAATACTGAAATATTATGTTCACAAATTTTATTAAAAAAAAATAAGGACAATAGCATTGTAATGGATTCAAATGCAAATCTTTTCACTTCTAAAGGCATATATATATATATGCAAAACAAAATGAATGCTGGTACTTCTTCATTAAATTGCATCGCAGCCAAATGGCCAAGTACAAAACATATTACTTTTTTTATTTGACTGAGGCTAATTCAAACAGATTTTTTGTATTTGAATTATCCAACTATATAACCAGGATAGGGATTAAATGTAACTAATTGAACACAATGTAAAAAGATTGCTTTTCATTTATAATAGAAAAAAAGTTTTTACAAGTATGTATTATTTATAGAAAGTGACACTTTAGTACTGACATTTGTGCTTTCAATTGTGACATATAATAACACTTTTTTTATATACTTACATAAGATACAGAGAGCAAATAAAAAATATCAGTTATAGAAGGCAGCGAGAAAAGCTCAAGTAGTACCACATTCATACTGAAAATTAGACAGTTCTAGCTTAATAAAGCCAAGTGTAATATTTATGAATGTTGCAATTACTGAAAAAATTCTTTTCCAGAACCATTTTGGTAGTAAATAATTTGTATTGTTTTGTTAACCCTTAACACCACTCGCGGGGGAGCAGAGTCCACAGCCACACAAATTTTCGGAAATATTTGACGCTGAAAATGTCTGTTTTATGTTTAAAATTTAAATGAAACTGTTTAATTAAAACTATTATATGCCTTTAGTTTGTTTCATATAAAGAAATCCTAGCTTTCTCTACATTTTACGTAGTTTAGATGTGTAGGCTGAAAATAGCGAGTGGTGTTAAGGGTTAATCATTTGTTAATTACAAACGTGAGAAAAAGGAAGAAATAAATGCTCTATAAATGGCAACTAAATGGATGAACTTGGAAAGTATGATTGAAAATGTATGAAATTTTCATTTATTGTTTGCAGTAGATAATAATAATTATGCATTTAATAGATTGAAATATGCATAAAAATAACTTATTCTCTGAAAAAAATTTATTTTTTATTTTTCCTTTCTCAGTTTGACCTTATTTAAATTATTTTATAATCAATGTTAAAAATGCAATAAAACATTTTAACATTGATAATGTTATATCTTCAAATTATAAAGAAATAATTACCTTGTTTCAATGTGATATAATTTCATAGTAAAGACTTTAATGTATGTACTGTTATTATTTCTATCTAAGAGATATCATTTTTTTTTAGTATAGAGAGTTGTAGAAATATAATTACTAAAAATTAAATGCTCTCAATAGTCAAAATTACACTATTATAATGGTTACAAAATCATATTATGTTCAGCATACATACATACACACTCATTCTATAAAAACTTTCAAATAACATCATACTATATACACACAATTCTTGTATCCATTACATCTTTGTTCATATTAAAGAAAATTCTATTCTGTTAGAATATGATCGAATGTTTACATTCATACATTTTTATTTTCTTTTACAGTTACTTACATGAACATGTTAAAAGATATAATCTAATATCATTATTAAACCTACCAAATACTTCTTTACTTTATTGCATCTTTATCTTTTATAAAGATGATACTATGTAATATTTCTTGTAAGTGCAAAGTTTTTGTATTAGCTCATACCTTTTCCCTATCAGGATATACCACAAATATACAATTAGAACAAATTTTTTTCTCAACAATAACTTTTCTAATAAATTAGCTAGAATGGACATTATATCACATCAATTTCAATTTCATAAGATATTTTTTGTATTTTAATTAATTCTTTCCTAATTTTCAACCTGTATAATATATGGTTGTTTTGTATAATACAAGTAATCATTACATTTTCAATAGAAATATAATTCATAAATTTGCTTAAATTCTTATATAAAACATACATGTACAAGAATTCAGAAACACATAAAAAAACAGTTATATGTGTGTTTTAAATAATGTGATAAAATATTGACTTACATTATATGATTTTCCATTTCCAAATAACATGCAAGTCAATACCATGTCTATTATTAGATATTGTTTAAAATTCTATTAAATCCAAATTCATCCAGAGACAGATACTTTTTGCTTGTTATGACTGAGTAACGAAACGTATATATTTAACGTCTCTTATTTCCATGACGACGGGTAAACTTGCGATTTTTTCTAGAACACAAAAAAATCTTTGGTTTACAATATAATATACATTTTTCCAATGCATAATTTATTCTACAATTATCATTTTGAACTTATTTACTTTATAAAATTTATTTTATTTCATAAAATGTAAGTTTTACCTGATTCTACTTGGAGATGGAACTGGAGTGTGCTCAGCGATGACAGGTAAAACGGAAGTGAACTTATCAGTTGGACGCAAAAGACGTGCTGTACGAGAAGATAATCGCCATACGAGCCTTTGTCTATGAGGTGTTTGTTCTTGTGCATTGTATTTATTCAGAACAGCACTAACAGCTTCATGAGTACAAACAAAGCTGTCACTTGAAATCTGATGTTATATATGTTATTAATATCTAATTCACACAATTACAAATTATTGCTATCAATATTGTTCATACTTTGCAAATTTTTTGAAGTTCAGCAGCAAATTCAACCAGTCTCAACATTTGACGGGCCGGTGTTACAGATGAATTAATAGTAGAGGGGCCAGCAGTTGTTGCTGCAGAAATACTAACATCTGCATTTGCATCTAATCGATTAACAGCCGCATCTAAGTATGTACACAATAAAACCAAAGCTACTTCGGATAACCTTAAGCTTGCACAATTTCCATCGCAAGCAATCATTTCCAGTCTGAGAAAGAGTTCAGATTCCTGAAATATAAACATATATATTTTGTAATTTTGGAAATGTTTTATATATCAATAACTGTGATAATAATATTTACCATTACAACACTAGAATATATATCACCAATACCCAAATGTGATGCAACCATATGAAACATCATGTTGAACAATCTCAGAAAGGTTAAAGATGTAATTGGCTGCGTACCCGGAGCCCACTCTAATTTATTACGTATTACTTCCGACATACGCTTGAGATCCCCTCCGGTACATTTGCATTGAGAAATTGATACCAAATGATCAGCATCTAAAGATTGAGCCATTTGAACTGCTGCTATATGAAATGCTGATACACTGATGCAAGCCATGTGTTTTGGTCTGGCTTTCATTTTGGTCAAAAAACGATCCATCAAATTAATAGCAACAAAAAATACATCCGATGGTAAATCATACCATACTTTTAAACATCTTAAGACATGAGCAGATCCATCTCGTAATCCAATTGTAATTTCATCATTCTATAATAAAAGTTCTATATATTTAATATACATTCTATGCACCCATATATTTGTACATATAGTTCTACATAACGTATATAGCAATAACTTACTTGCGTTGTAGTAAGTAATTGAAGATTTGGTTGATACTTAACCTCCAGTACCAAAGCTTCTTGCAATTGTTCGAGTAATGGGTGGATTGCATCCGGTACGGGCAAGCCTGATGTGTCCATTCTTACTTTGTGTGACCTACCGTTTGCTATTGAAACGGTACTGTTATGTTATAATACCAGAAACTATTGGTAGTATGACTACAACTTATGGTCACACAATGAGAATGACACAACTGGCTAGCCTTGTATCTGTAAAATCAAAGGAATAGACTTTAATTAAATACTTCAATAAAAACAAAATATACAGTATAATATATAAACAAAGGATATAGAATCAAGCTAATGAAGTTTTTCTTTCTTTATTCACGCATAATAAGATTCTATTTATTATGTGTAGGAAAATAGTAAATCTACATAGATCTACATTATTAATAACAGATATTGTTATATCACTTTAAATCGACGTGTGAGCTCTTAATTGGTATAATTTATTTAAAAACTCAGTATAATTGAACCATATACCATACACCAATCATCAGACTAGCATTAGTATACATATATATTAGAAATATAAAATGGCAAAACAAGAAAAAAAAGCAAGTAGCATTGTACAATATATCGTCAAGTATTGAAAACATATCTTATTATAGTCGTCACATTCTTTTCATAAAATTCAGTTCAATGTCAAATGTATTTCGGAAAATATTCCTTTGAATACATCCTTTCTCTCATAACACCATCGCGCAGCTGCGCCTTACGTGCCGAAATACACGTACCATCGCGTTAGAATTACAGAAACTTTTAAAACAAACAATGTTACTCATAACTATTATTTGTATTCGTTAAATTATGATTGCAATATATGTATGTAAAGATTGCTTAATATGTAAGAAAAATTCAAAAAAATCCAAAGAACAATTATTATTTATGTGATTTTTCAATTTCGTAATTTCAAACATGTTATTTTGCTTTCTGCTTTCACGCGTATCTTTTAAATAAACACACTTTCTTTGATGCAATGCATCTATGGAACAATTGTATATATATAGAACATAATCACGAAACAATACGGAAAACAATTGCCCCAACAATATTTACGATTAAATATTATCGTATGTGACTTTTCAAAACACTGTTACGACAGACACGAATTTAAAAGTACTTAATTATACAGGCAAATGTAATAAACAATAGTCTATTTATACCATCATCTACAAATCATAAAAGATTAAAAATATACCATTTTCAGTTTTGAAAAGCGTTAATATTTGCAAAGAAATGATGAAAATGTCCTACAAATTTCATTGATCGAAATTACGCGTTGGAAACAAATATTTAATGATAAAAGATATTAAATAAATGCAAAATTCAAATATGGCAATTAGAATAAACTTTGAAAAACTTTTGATCACGAAATCTTTATAATGTTCTCGAATGATCGATTCGACTTTTTTGTGCTAATGTTTAAATGGATAATACCAAAAATTTAAAAAAAAAAACTTACTCGTTGGAAGTTATAAATGAAATCGTGACTTCGCTTCGAACTTTCCTTAGAAAGAAGACAAAAGCAGGAGTGCGCACACAGTCGGGGACGTCAATGACCAACGGCAAAAACGAACTGTCAGAATGCGACGACACTTAACTGAGCGACGTTAAACACACACTCGTCGTGATCTAATCTCTATTTTTCTCAGCCGAATTCTTAAAGTCCAGAGAACGACCGTAAGAAAGGACACGATAATTCGAAGATATCGTATGTTCGAATCTTTTGTTTTTACATAGATTACATATAAATATATTAGCGGAGAAAATGAGTCAAGATCGAATGATGCAATTGAAACGCTGTGCCTTGTTCGATCAGTAAGTAGGATCGTTGAAACGATTCAATTGAAAAATTTACAAACGAGTATTTCAAGTGAGTATATGATTTTGAAAAGCTGGTCAGTGCGATCGCAGAAAATGGTAGGAAAATAAAGAGCAGTGCATTTGAAGGTTCTTTAATAAACGTTCAAATCTTACTCTTCCAAGACCAAATACGTGTTACGTATACCTGTGAGAAGTTCGTTTCGCGTATAAATTTCATTTCACACTACATTAGAAAAGATCGATATAACATTCTAGAAGATTGGTTTTTGTTTTTTAAATTCGAAAATTGTTCAGCCAGTTGGTTATATGTGGCGTGTATGTGTGTGTGTGTGTGTGTAGAAGTTCATTGAAGTTATACGATTCGTTCCGATTATGCCCGATCGGTTACAGGAACATACGATCTCTTTTTACTTCGCGTAGCGTCTAACGAAGTTTCACGAAATATCGCGAAGCCGGCCAATGTTCCAATCGTCATCGCTCTATTGCAAAGAGAAGGTTCTAGTTCACCTTATACTACTTGTTATTAACGGAGTTAAGCACGAGACCATCGACTTTAGTTTCTTTTGTCTGTCTTACTCTCTCTTTCCTTCACAATTTCCCCTTCCCTCTTCTACCCCATCATTCTTTCTACCAACCATACTCTCCCCCGCCCCTCCCCGCCCATCACACCATCCCTTCCTCCTGCTCGTCATTACTCGTTCCACTAAAAACAAAATGGCAGATCTCTATAGAAATTTCTATAAAAACTTGTTCCTTTACTTCTACCTTTTTTTTTATCAAGATATAAAAAATCAAAAGGAATAATGTTCCAAAGAATATATACATGGTGTTTGTTTGGTTTTTCTTTTTTGTGCTAAATAGAAAATAGTGTCACATCTATTACGTGTCATCTTAACTCCATGCATCGAAGCTAAACTTGTTATTTAGAGTTAAATATCAAATATCTTATTACTTATACATAATTATTTTTCAAACTTTGTCGATAATGATATTACGATCTAAAGATGTTACGTCAGCAATTACGTCAGCGTTTTGAAAATAATCAAAACAAGGATACCTATGAGCTCATTTATATTTATAAGTGTTTGTCATATTTAATAGTTGTATTTGTTACTATCTCAGTAATAAATACCTTTTTCTTACTTCGTAACAGGATATCCAAATTTTAATAACATAGATTTTGAATAAAGTCTACTTGCGAGTTCCGTCTTTAAGAATATTCACTATGGGTATATTTGCTATTACTTTAAAGATGAAATTGATATACAATAAATAAAATTCAATAACTAAATATTAAACTTGTTTATAAATGGAAATATAAACAGCACGTGCATGCATGCATGCGTGTGTGTGTGCGCGCGCGCGCGTGTGTGTGTGTTGTACGTATGAATGTATGTATGATGCATATCACACGCCATTTCATTTCGTCTATAAATTAAAATATTTCTGATAGATGTCGTCTGATAACTTTGAAGACTCACCCGGATGCGTCCGAAACGCTTTTGCGTTGAACGGTCACCCAATCTTGGCTTCTTTTAATTTAGACCTCGTAATTTTAAAGTTAAAACATACCTATGAACATATTGCTCGAATTGACACTTAACACAACAAGAAATGGCCTCTTCCCGTTCAGCTGATAATTACACGTCGACGCATGCTCATGCGTACTGAACACATTCATAGTTTATACTTTAAATGTCTTTTGGAGACATTACAAACTTTCTTTTATCATACACTGGTCATATTAATTTGTTTTGATTTTACTGGGAGATTTTGATTACCGCAGGTTACATTTTTATTTCATACAAACAATATCTCCGTGTAGTTAAGTACGTTGCATCATGCACGTGACACGTAGCGCGGGAATATGAAACTAACTGGAAGGGCAGAAATATAAACAAAGTAAATACGTTATTTAAAATGGTGTTTGGAAGGATTGTATGTATTGCTACAAATAATTTTATGTTCAATATTTTATAAACGATAACATACATAAATGGTTACTTTATTTTGTAGCAGACTAGGAATAAAATTGTATGCGTTGCATTCATACGTAGCATAATTTTACTACATACTTTACAAGAATTGAGCAGAATCTAAATGAAACAAGCTCATAAATATCAATTCTATTCTGCTATTTCTCTTTCTAAATCTTTCTCTAATTTTCGCACAACTTCTTCTAACAGAAACAAATGTTCATCATTCACATTTGGAATTAGCATGCGCATCACAGATGCCAGTTTATACAGATATTCTCTGTTCGATCCGCTAGGACCATGCGCCATGAATATATGTTTTGCTATTGTGTCAATATCTTCGACACCAGCATAATTTGGATTATTTTTTTCTCCAATATAAATTGTCAGAGAAAATGGAGCTTCTTCTTTAACAGGTATCATGGTTATATTATCTCTTACATTATCTAAAGAAGTACAAGGTTTCTTTTCAATGTCACCAAGAATAGCATAAGGGTGAAAGAGAACACTTTTCCTTTCGTAGCCACCTTTTTCTCTAAAATCTAGATGAGCGACGACATTATCTATATTTGCGACAGATATTTTGTAAGCAAGACCCCATACTTCGTCATTCGGATTGTTGGACGGAAGCAATGTAACAACACGACCAGGCTAAAAGTTCAGGGATAATATGACTTTAAGCACAAATCATTCTGCAAAGGTACAGATAAAAAATGATATATTGTGTGATTGTTATCGCACAATAATTGAAAGACTTGTCATCAAGCAGTTATAAAATTTTCATTTCTAAACGCACCTTGTCGGGTGTTCCTCTATGATCTGTACTCTTTTGATAAAATCGTCTCACATACCCCTTAATATATCCAATGATCTTTTTTTCATATGGAAAATCCGCTTTCCATATAAGAGAACCATAACCAAATACCCACATGTTTCTTCTGTTATGTCAATTATATTTAAAAAAAAAACCTCACTTAACATATAAATTCTTTTTAAATGTTTCACTGTTTTGTATTAGAAGACCAAATATCTAACTTTTTATCCGATTGACAATTGCATGTTAACAACTGATATGACGTTCATCGAACTAAACATTTTGTGGGTATCCGATGAAGAATGAATACGTCAAACTTTCATCGTGATCATTGGATAAGCATTTAGCTTTGATAATCGTGCAAGTAAAACGACATACTCTGTATTTACATACATGTCTCGTCCCTCTACTGATACATTTTTTTATGGCTACTGTAGACGTAAATGTATCCATAAATTTATGGAATTACCTGTATAAATACAAATGTTTAGTCATCAATCATACGCGGAGCATCTGTTCAAAATTACAATATTTTAGAATTTATCATTAGAAACACAATCTTAGAACAATTTAATTCATAACTAGCGCAACAGAAAAAACAACAAATTCAAAATTGTTGTTTTGAAAAAATGATTTTACGTATTAACCACAATTTAATTCGCTATGTAGATAGCCACTTCAGAGAAAAATATTTGAATATCAGGGCAACATAAGTATAATGCGTATGAGTCTTTTTTATTCGTACATACAGGCTTCCATGACTTTTCTAATGAAAAAAAAAACTATATTAGAATACAAATGAAGGGGGCAGAGGGAAGAACGCTATTAGTCAATTACTCTAAAAGAATGAAAATGAATGTTTGTACGCCTTTGTATATCTCTGTGTACAGATATTCCCATGGCTGGGTTTATCCAACTTTCCCGTAAAGTTACGGGAGGGACAATTGCTGAAATTCCTAGTTGTTAACCATTTAAAAGCCACGTATAGACATTTACGGGCCGACTAGCCTTACGAAAAGGTTGGAACAATACGGCCATTGCGGCCTAAACCGGGAACGCGTCATAGCCAAAAGATAGAATAAAAAGAGATAAGTAATTTTGACGTAACAGAAGTATGTGTGTTGTATATTACAGTCTTTCGTAACACAGTATCTGTTCAATTTTAACGCACATCGAATTTTTAATGATTACTCAGTGTGGAAATACAAGATTGCTGTAATGTACATAGTTTTATCTTTAAATAAGTTTATTTGAACATATATTTTTGACATAACCTAATGCATAAACACTGGTAAAATGAGTTCTCACGGTAAAGCGGAAACTGAAAGATTGAAACAAAACTTAGAAGAACAACTTGACAGACTAGTACAACAATTAGAGGATCTTGAAGAATGCAGGTAAAATATAAAGTATACATTTTTATTTCTTTTAGTACAGTTATTGATAATAATTTTGGTTTTCTTGCTAATATGTATGTTGAAGTGAATACTCTAACGTAAGATAATTATACACTATTATTGTTATACAGAGATGAAATGACTAGTGAAGAATATGAAGAAACTAAAGAAGAAACGATGGAACAACTTCGTGAATTAAATGAATCATTGCAAAGAATGATTTCTGGAGATATGACTCTTGTCAATCAACTTGGAGCTATGCAATTGGTATATGAAGATATTTTATTATAAATAATAGCATAGTTTATAGGATTATATATTAAAAATATAATATGATATAGGCAACACAAGCAGCGATAAGTGCAGCATTTAAAACTCCTGCAGTAATTCGGATGTTTGGAAAACGTGAACCGAATCAACTTAGAGAACGTCTCTCTCAAATTGAACGTGACATAAAACTCGGTAAACTAAATAAGGATGCTGGTGATCGATTACGTGCTGAAGTATTAAGTGCTTTGCGACATCTTGGTGAAAAGTTGGATCCTACAGAGTTACAATTATTAGAAAAACTCTCCTTAAATGTCATAGATGAAGCAAGCTATGTACAAGTAACAGAGACTGCAGAAAAGGGTCAGATGGCTTTAGCAGTAGTTGGTGAAGAAGTTAGAGCCTCCCAAAGTAATTAAATTCTCTAATTACAGTTTGCATCAATATCTCTAACTGTATTATGTACTTTTGGATGTGTCTAAATATATCAATTTTTTAAAGTAATATTAAACAGACAATTAAGTAAAATGTTTTTTACTTTACACGCAATGTTATTAAATTGTTTCTTATTTATTTATTTATTGTTAAGCTATTTTATCAACAATCTATTTTCAAATCCTAATATCTTGAAAAAAGAGTAAATGTAAGTAGATGTGTTATTACTTATAAGAAAAAAAAAAAAAAACAATGCGTATCTACATAAACATTTTTACATTTTGTTAATTTTCACATATTATACTAATATATAAATCAGTGAGTAATGTGCGTAATAAATGTATGTTTTTACTGTAACTACATTCAAATAATTAAAAAATAAAAGTATGTAATTTAATGTATTTACAATACTTAGTTTTACAATACTTTTTCATGTACAACTACGAAAAACTTACAAGTACAAATCCAGAAATTTTATCAAAATATAATTAATGATTTTCCAATTAATTGATTTGATCTAAATTAAAGCATATAAACATAACTAGTATTTATATAAATGTAAAAGGTATGTAATTAAGTAAAAGAACTTTCTATAGATGATTTATAATCATAAACAAAAATATTAATATTTCTAAATGTGACAGAGTGGAATGAGCAAAAACATTGAACATATTAGACTAGTATGTTATAACCTGTTTTTGTGCATACATAGTATTTTTTTACTAAATTGACATAACATTGTTTTTATTCAAAAACCCTGTGATTTATTAACATGTTCGCGGACAGTAAACATTTCAGCTATAAAAATAGACAGGCAATTTCTTTAAAATTAATTGCAATATCTGTAATTTGATTAGACATATTTCGTAAGAGTAGTCAGAATATCACATTTTAATAGTTATATACAATGAATGCTATAGAATCCATGAAAAGACAAAAAATTACTTCATTTAACATTAAATAAATAATAACTGCTTTTAAATTTGAATACTATAGTATTCATGTCATTCTGCATCATAATGAAAATGGATGCTATAGCATTCACGTCCGCGAACGTGTTAAATATAGCTTATTGCTTGATGTTGCGTGGTACTAGAATTACCAAGAGAAGTATGATATAAAAGAGATGAAAAATTGTAATTGTCAACCAATATGATTCACTGTAAGACAGAATACTTAAATGAAATTATGAGTAATTTGTTCAAAATAATATAATTATAATGAATTAATAGTTTATATATAAAAAAGCATAAATTGCGATTAGTTTGTAACTTGAAATCAATAATTACGAAATATTGTATCATACAAAAAAATAACAAATACCAAGATGTTATACACACCATATAAAAAGAATTTATAATTTATGTTATTCAATACAAAGTTTCATAATTGAAAAACATAAATTTATCCATAAAAGATTACTTCCATGTAAGAAGGAAGTATATAAAGGCATAATAGATTAGTGTCAAGAATATATATTACTGTGCTTCTACAAAGTTCAACAACAAAACATGATGATTCTCATAAATCCACAATAAATTCATATTATATTATTTATTGCACCTTCTACTTAACTAGCGTTTACGTCGACAGACTCTCTTATGTTCACGTTGCCAATGAACTTGTTGACAATCAGTACTGCAGTAAGCTGTATTCCAACAGCAATGATATATTGCTTCGGCTTCACAGTTGTAACACTGTAATAATAACAATAAATATCAATTAAAATGTATTATATCGTAATTCTATCACAAAAAAGGTATTATTTTTTGCTATTGGAAAAGATGAAAGATTTTCATTTGACAAACTGTCTTATAGAAACGCTAATATTTATGTACATATGCAAAATTAATACCCATTGCTTTTTTTTAATTTCAGATATTATTTGCTGATGCCTATCAGTTAATTGTCTCAATTCTTTGGCATGTTCTGCCTGTAGTCTTTCTAATTCTCTGCATTTATCAAGTTCCAATTCTCGCCGTAATTTTTCTAATGCTGTTGTTGTGGGTTGTTCAGAAGTTCTACGTTCTCTTTTTATCTAAAAGTGTGTTTGCACAGATATTAGATTAAAAAACAAAACAACGTATCAAAGAAAGGATAGTCTTTTAATAAATATACCTTTGCTGGTATCACTTCTGCTTGAATTTGTTCCGTTTGCACAAGAACACACTTAGATCTTGGTTCTTGAGAACTGGATGTAACCATATCTTCTTGTGATCCCTCCTTTTTTAAACCTTGCGGACATGTACTGGATATTTCTCTTGTAGGTTCATCCTCTGCTACTGGTAAATGTGGCACTTGTCTTTCTTCACTTCCAGCCTTACTTCTTGGGGACTTATTTTCTCTGGTTTCTTGAGGTGCTGGTATATCCCCATGGCCATCCGTGCTTAAACGTTCGATTTTAACTCTTAAATCTTTTATAAGCCGTCTTGCTGAAGTACTACTTTTTGAAGTCTCTTTCAGATTTCCTGAATCAGTATTCCGAATTTTTGAAGGTTTGGGTCCATCATAGCCACTGCAATCTTCTATGTCTGGAATATTCTTGCCCAACTTCTGTATCAAGTGTTGATGATGTTTCAATTCTTCAAAAGCTCTGTTCCATGCCGTTGATCTCTTTATCTATGAAATATTAGTAGTAAATAGTACGAATAAAATTTATCATTGAAAAATTTGTACTGAAATTTAATGATAAGACAATTACTCGTATTTTTTTGTTTCCTTATAGGCATTACCTTCATCTCTTTCCACTTTCCCTTTGCCGAAGGCAATGCAAGAATATCTCCTATCATGTCAGTATAATAGATGCATGTAACCTAAACCGAGAATTTTCAAAGTGGTCGCGTAACAGTTTCGCGTGTATAATTAAAGAGTACCGCAAAGCATCTTTACCTGTAAGCTTTGTAAGCTGATATTAATTGGCCGAATAAAAACTTTCTCTATGTCAGCTCGCATGTGATGTCCTCCAAAGAATCGAACATCGTAGACATTGCCATTGATTTGCATGACCTTTGCTGGCCAATAAGGGTAGCCTTTCTGTTTGGCATATACAAGCTGATGTGGTGGGTTGCATGGTATACAGAACCACATTTTTTCAGATTTTTCATTTGATATTCGATAGCAATCTGCACAGCGACGAATTTCTTGAAGATCATAACAGCAATCTTGATACATTGTGTTGCCCATTTTCCCGACTATACTGTGAGCTGTACAATTTTATTAAATTTGTAATGTAAAAAAACTTTGTAAAATAACTTTTAAAGATGAAATACTGTACCTCCATGATATAAAAGAATATTATGTAGGATATCGTGTGCATCTGCTTGAAATTCCGTCAAATTATTGTATTCATTTTGGTTAGTCTTGGAATCCATGATTGCTAAGTCCATATGTTTTTTTATAAGAATACCAGGACGCCATGCATCTTCACCTTCGCTTACCCAAGTAGGCCCAGAAAAACCACTTTGTGGTGTAACAGGATCATTATTAAAAACTATAGTACGATTTGTAATCTCTGGTGGTAATTTTGCTTTTAAATGACCACATGTAAATCTAAGTATATGATTGAGATCAGCTTTATCTGGATACATGTCACTATTTATTTTCTGAAAAATATTTATATTTGTATATTTTATTAATTTTAAGTTTTCAGTGGAATACCAGTAAATATTTAAAAATTATGATTATACTAACCTCGCAAAAATCACAGATTTTTGATTTTGTATTTATAGGCACATGACAACTAGGATGATATACTCTATGACATTGTTCACAACACTCTACCAAACCAGCTTTTTGGCATTTGTAACAATACCAATCATGAGCACTATTTTCTGCTAGATCTACTGGTAATCTGTAACTTTCTTGTTCAATGCCTGTCTTTGTTGGTACTTTTTTTAGTAAAACAAGACCATCTTCCACAGCCTTGTTTAATTCCTCTTGAGCTTGCTGTTCTGTAATTCCATAAACACGTGCCAAATGTCGTACCATACGATCATTACTAGGTAAACTTCTTTGATGTACTGTAATTTTTATGGCATCCCATATACGTTGAGTCATAAAAGGATCTGTTCTCCGACGTATGGACATGGTTACAGATATTTACTGTAAAAAAAAAAATAATATTGTTATGTAAATATACATACAATGAAGCAATTTTATTTTATTGTTTATAATAAATATTATTTCGTTGATAATACCATATAAAATCTATTTTTTTCAAATATGTAGTATTATTAAAAAAAGGATATCTATTTGAAAGTACATCTGGTATCAGGCCCCCATATCTGTTACCCACATGCAATGACTCTTGCAGTAAAATCATACAAGTCTTATGTAGTCATTTGCCAGCTACACATCTTTTTTTAATAACTGTGTCCATATAAGTGTATTGTGATACAAAATTATTTTTAAAAAAGAAGTTACCAAATTAAAAGTGTAATACTTCCTACAGTGAAAACATGAACAACATAATCATAGGTGCAGCAGGATATATACTGCTACTGTCTAATGTTATTCTACTAATATTTTGTGTAAAAAAAAAATTTGAGCATCAGTCAGTATCTTCATTTCATATCTTGTCAGCATCTGATATATTAAATTCCGTAATTACTGCAATAATATTACTTATAAACTATATAGACACTACTACCAAGACAAATGATTTTTATGCAAATCAATTTATTTCAAATACTGACTATTCAAATACATTTCTTCAATTTTATAAAACATATAACTCATCTGACTCACATTATTTTAATGAAACATCATGTGATGTTAAAGATCTGCTGATGCACAATGCTATGTTTTTAATGCCTTTTATAAATGCATTTATATCATTACTAATATTTTCTATACAATGTAATTTGAATACTATATGCATTAATAATAAATATAAGTATTATTTGCGATTTTGGATGAGAACAAAACAAAATCCAATTATGGATACAGTCAACACAAATTCCAGAAAAGATGAATTGAAAACAGAAAAAGATACGTATACAAATATTTTAGATGCTACAAAAATAAAGGACGAAAGACCACATGTTTTCCAAAACATAAAGTATGGAAATATACCTGAAATAAATAAAGCCATTGTTGGAATGAGTGTATTATGTCAATGGTTGATACCATTTTTTTTCACAGGTGTTTTATATTTTGCAGACTATCAAAATATAGGTATGATATTGCAAAATAAAAGTACAGAATGCATATATGAGACACCTTTCTCTTTTTACAAATATTTCTTAGAAGATGAAGATATAGTACTCATGAAAAATACACACTCACAATTTTCAATAATACCCATATATACAGATTATATTAATAATGCAAGTTTAATACCATTAAATGATCAAAACGTAACAGAAAATGATGTAATTTCAAAGATATATGACATTATGCATCTAGCATTGAACTATACATATGATAGTTCTAATGATCCACAAATCAGTAAATTCAGCAATAATTATGAATTATCACAAATAACAAGAAATATAAATGCAAATATTATTACAAATGATATTACAAATGATATTACAAATAACATAAATATCACTAATTTCAAAACAAATTACAATGAATGGACAATAACAGATGATTATAATATTGAAAATAATATGTCTACGTCAGAATATGTAGCAACCATTAAGGACAAGAACAAAGGTACTAAATTATCTGAAACTGTTGTACTATATACCATGAACAAATGTGCTATGTCAACAACATTTCTAAGATTATACTTTCTTATGCTAATATTCATAATGTATTTCTTACCAATTACGTTGTCATCCGTTTTTCAATTACAAAGTAAACTTGTGTGTCAAAATGTCTTGAGTAAACTGAAAGAACAAAATTCAGAAGTTTTTTCTAGTCCACATAACAAAATATATATGAAGCATGATAACAAAGTACTTTGGAAATTTAAGTTACCAAATTATTCAAGCTCAAGCAAAGAGTATAATAATGAAGAATCAGGAAGAAACAATATTAAAATTATATTTGACCATACATGTAATCTAGAAAAAATATATGAAGATATATTGAAAGAGTCAATACAAATTGAAAAATTAGTGGGGATGATTAAAGCATCTTTAATAATTAGCATAATGTTATGGACACCTATGTTTTTGCAAGCTGCTCTCCAAGTATTTTTATGCATTTATGTACCAACATGGATTGTAGATTGCACATTTTTATGTGGTATATCCAGTTGCATTATACGAAATATTTTTAATCTAAAGATGGCAAAGACACAAGAAATTAAAAAAAAAGTTTTTAAAAAAGGAAACACTATATACCCTACTGAAGAAAACATCTAATACCTGATACAGATGCACCATCTCGATTACACATTACTCTTCTTTATGAGTATCTGTTTATTATTAGTAATCGTTACTTTACTATTTTATGTCATGTAATGAAATTGGTTATACATTGTTCCAATTAATTCATCATATAATTGTATGAATTTATAAGATAGAGCACGACTGTATGTATTAATAGGAAAATAAAACTAAATTCGATGGCTTTTACCAAGCCTTTTATATCATAAGAGTTTCATAAGACTTTCTCTACGTAATGGTAAACTTAAATTTTTTTAATATTTAGTACAGATATTCTTGAAAACTTACAGATTCACATTCCCTTCATTTAAGATAATGGACGACTCCTTCGCGTAACGACTGTATTTGCAAAATTACAAAAAAAAGTAGAGGTCCTAGTCGTTTTGCGAAGTTCACAATTAATAGTTAATGAAAACTTCTGGTCATCCTTAGATTAGAATAAGGAAAGTCTTATCGACGCCCAAGAGTATCAAACAGAGTAGTAATTAAATGATAAAAGACGCGTACGGATACTGTGCGCACGTCACAGGTTCAACATAACCTCAATGATGCGCGCGCAACATTAGCCGTAATTATCTATCGATAACTTATTATTTCGTGCAGCTTCATGATTAATTAATAACTGTCTGGCAAGATAAGAAAATAATGAATGTGAATTTTCAAAATATGAAAACTTATTATCTTTTTATTGTCAAATGATTGAAATGTGGTCTTAAAGTATTCTTATTGTTTTTTAATCGTACAAGGAAATCATAAATTTAGTGCATATAGTTTTATAAATAAGCTGCTTTCAAAGATGAACTCTTAATGATAATATCGCAATTGTAATAATTCAACTTGATTTATGTATAATAATACATTTATTTCTTATTACTTCAAATTAAGAATATTCGAACGTTCGAAATCATATTTGAATAGTTTGAAAGGCACTTATTGTGCGCTATTTATACTTCCATTCTGTTACCATTACGATGACCAGACGTCCTTTATTTAAAATAGCAATTCTTTATTTCACTAGCCTGTCCTTTAAATTTATTTTTTTCTAATTGGCTATTTTGTCCTTTATTTTTTGTGAATCGTCCTTTACTGTCCTATATTTTTTAATCGAAGTAATAAATCGAATATTAGCGCGTAAGCATGGCTCATAGAAATATAACACTGTCATCCATTTCACTGGAATGGACTATGCAGATGTATGTGTTTTCCCTAATTGCATTATTGATGTACTGTTGATGTGCGTGTATCCTGACATACATACGTATATAAAAGTAGTACTTACTAGGATACTATGGCTCAACATTCTTTAGATAGATTGATTTTTTACAAACATTTGTAGGAAAAACCCGGCCTCAAACGTGTAAAATTAAATATTGTTTTTGTTTTTATTTATTAGTCTCTAATTGTATAGAATCGTTATCATCATGACATCCAACAGAAAATGTACTTTTAACAAGACATTAAAGACCGAGTTTCCTTTAATTATATACTTATATTTTAAAATATGTATTTTTTTTTTTTTTATTTTTCCTTTATTTTTTTTTTCTACAAAAATATGGTCACCATAGTTACCACCTGTAATTACCCACAACTTCTATGACTCATGTCGTTATCGCTTGTTAAACCCATATCCACTCATAGTGGTCGTATTACATTGTACTAATCGTCGAGGTCGAATAATATACCGTTAGTCATTATTCCATGTATATATCTTTTCGGGCACAACTGCTTCTTAATAGCAATTTATATACAATAAATTGAATGATATAAGTAAATATTATAATATTTACACTTCCCACGTTGATCTTCCGCCAATACAAAGCCCACCAGCGCAACCAGCAGAGTAACATGGTTTATTACTTAAATGAGATTTTATATGTATATGAGAAGTAGATGCATCTATTAGAAATTTTTCAGGAGGCCAATGATCATATTCTTCATTTTTATCGGCAGCTTTATTGGTATGCTTGTCATTAGATGTAGTTTTCAGAGAAGAAAAAAGATCTTTGGGAAGTTCATCTCGTTCCGCCAACATCGTACAAACTTGAGTTAAACCCATAATGATTTCCGAGTTTGGTGGTAAATCTAATTCACTTGGTTTAATCTTCTCATAGGGAAAACAAATCCTTCTTTCTCTTTCCTGCGCTCTTTTCAAACTTTCGTCAGTATGAGGTACTTTGACACACCGAAACTCATCAGCGAAATGTTCGTTTTTAAATAGCAAAGTTTGCTCTTCAATTGCGAATTCGATATTACTATAAGTTCCAATACATAAAAGTCTTAAGAAAAGTGATATCATTCCAGATATCGTACGTTCTTCATCCAATAGAATAAATTTATTTTTAATCACGTACGGTTTTGGCATATAATTAACATCATTATTTGCCATTGATGCTTGATCACATAGGCAACCGTGTAAAGAAATTTCTGCCTCACCTAGAGTATCTTTCAGGATCTCATATGGACATTTTGATATGCCTTTTATTTTGTATACATCTAAAGTTAATAATGACGATCTCATTGCCTGTACCAATTCATTTGGATTCCTTGGAAATAAGTGCATTTGTCCACAATTAAAGTTTACAATACGACTTTTTGCATCACTCGTAATCTCTTTGGATTTTTCTGTTTTGGTTAGCTCATATTCATTTTGAAAAATTCTAATTAAAGGAAAATCTATAAATTTCAAATCAATTCCCAAATCACTAATTTCCTTTCTTTGTAGCTTGTCAACATAAAGTGTCACGTCATTCACAAATACTTCCAACATGTACAATTGTTCTTCTTTAATTCCTGTACAATTATTGTCATTCATGTCAGATTATGTGCTAATCATACTATAAATATGTGATGTAATATGAGACTATTTTGTTGTTATTATTGAAATTTAGTAATCCATGATGGCTCAAAGCCAAAAAATAAACCATAAATGCTTAGACAAAATTTTGACAGGTATATAAATACTTTCAATTGTTTTTATCATATCACCATTATTTAAATCTTTAAATTTTGGAATATTCAATAAACGACAGTAACAATAATAAAGATAAATATATATGTATTTACATATCAAGTTTTATATAAAATATAAATGTAATCTCTAAATATTTATAGATACTGTGCATCAGTATGAAATCTATGAACTATCATATTAATGTATCCTCAGATCGTATATATTCCCCGATATCTGCTTGATGAAAACAAATTGTTGCCATAGGGTCTGCATTTTTACAATCTATTGTACCTTTAGCCATCACACCAAATCCCTGAGAACAATTAATATTAAAAGCTAGTCAATATTGCTTGTCTTATAAATATGATATACAATCTATTGTTAAAGTAATATTGTAGAATACATACCAATGGTAAATCATTCATAGAAAAAACAACTACACCTTGGTACTGTCCTGTATTCTCTGTTATACGACCTAAACCAGACTTTAATACATGGTGACCATATAAAAATTGTTGTTCGGCAGATGGTTTTACCCAAAGTTTATGCTTAAAATACAAAGATTTTAACTTAATTGTTTCGTTATTACCAAAGGTATACAAAAATTATTTAATTAAAGTAAAAGTCATCAATTATATATAGCATTACTTACTTGAGCGTATGGTGCTAGGTAATGCAAAGCAGTAATATGTAACTTGAATTTTCCTGATTTTGTGAACTTTCCAAGACATGTACCTACACTTACTAAATGATCTGGACCAACTGTACTTGCTAATGATAAAATTTTTTCCGAGACATAGTATACTCTATCTTTCTTTTCACGAAAACAATAGATGCCATCTGGGCGATCAATCAAGTTTTTTATATTCTCTCCAATACTGTAAAAGATAATAAACAAACAATTAATGACTTTATATATATATATATATATTTTATCTATTTAGAAATATCTTGAATAATATTTTTCTACTTTTAAAAAGATTACTTACTATTTCTTTAATTTTTCAAACACAAGTTTTGTTCTTTCTTCTGATAATCGTTTCATATTTGTAAAAAAAATAAATTTCGTGGTTATAATTTTAGTATCAAGTAATTAAATTTTAGTGAACACAGAGACGATGCACAGCATAAACACTGATAAACACTAAACCATGTGTCGGAACAGATCACCTAACTTGAGCTAATCTGATAACCATTTTCATATTGCATTCTATATTACCGACAATTTAAGATCATGGGTGCGTTCGAGATATACCTCGTCTGTGGTTTGAGTGTTTGGACCACGGACAGTACCGTTTCGGCAAATAGCGCGCTAGAGACGAAAATGCGTGTGAACCCTGCCCAATAAGACCCGCATTCCTCCCAAGTGCCTTGTTTCGTGCTCCGTACAGTAGATCCTTTTCACTCATCAACTTGCGTGCGTCATTATGAGCCTAATGATGACCCATAGATAATAAAAATATTAATTAAAACACAATTGCTTGTAAACAAGTAATAATAGAAACGAGTGAAGAAAGACGTACAAACGACAAACGATCAATTTCATATGATATTATTGACGAATAATGACAAAATTATACGTGAGGTACTAAATGAACAAACAAATTTGAGCCAAATTTGTTTGACTTATTATAAATCGTCAGTTGATGAACAAATAATATAAATTGATGAACAATAATGTGCAAACGATGCACGAAGGATTGCATAAAAGAGAAATTGAAATTGAATACTCCAATGAGGGGCTAACTTTTCGGTGGTGAAAGCCTCCTCACTTCTCTATACAACCATATACAAGTTTGCTGTTCTCTCCCCTGCCTCCATCGTCACTCCCCGCGCCGCAATGTGCAATAGTGTACATACACTGTACAGCGCAAGACGAATTATGTCAAACGGCGTTGCAGTGCTTAGTTAAATGTTTAGTTAAAGTATTTGGATTTTTATGGCCGCGACTGTAAATTTCAATATACTGCAATGAAGAATTAATTATAAGAAGGACGTAATTGTAATTGCGACATGGCATCCCGCAGGTAAGGCATGTTTTTGTGCTTATGTAAAGAATATACGATTATCATAATTCATGGACATTCCGAGAACATTTTTGCGCATCGTCGGCACAATATCAGGTTAGTCAGACATACTTGGAAATGAAGTGTCAACGCTAAAATTAAACGATTTTTCTGTATATTGATATATTTAAAAAAGTAATCATTCAATTTTTTGAAAATCGTTGATCCATTTGATATTCTCATATAATATTCGAACACTTTCATACAGTACGCTTTAATATCGTAATAAATAATAAATAATATAATCAAATATCATTTGGCACTTTATATACATATGTTTATTGAGAACATTTCATTATAAATAAGATTAATTGTAATATTACAATGTAATAATCATAATGATTTTTTTTAGTAACATAAATTTCTATTCTCTACAATATTTCTCTCAAAATTAATTACAGATGGTTTCACCCTAACATATCAGGTTTAGAGGCAGAGCATTTATTAATGGAACGAGGCTATGATAGCTCCTTTCTGGCACGTCCAAGTTCATCCAATCCTGGTGATTTCACGTTATCAGTGAGGTAGTAACGTAAACTTATTGTTGCTAAATTTAGACATGGAAATATGTAAAAAAGGAAATGTATATTACAAACTTTCATGATTTCTCTCATTCTTAGACGAAATGGTGAAGTGACTCACATTAAAATACAAAATACGGGAGACTTTTATGATCTTTATGGGGGTGAAAAATTTGCAACTTTATCAGAACTTGTCCAGTTTTACATGGAAAATGGTGGTCAGCTTCGTGAGAAAAATGGAGAAATAATAGAATTAAAATATCCTTTGAATTGTGCTGACCCAACAACTGAAAGGTATGGTATTTATGTATAATAAAAGGTTTAATCCTTTTTAAATTACAAGTTAATGTGTTAGTATAAAACTCTTTTGTTATCACTTTAAATGCGCACATATAGCATGGTATGTTAATAGTAAAATATGGGTAAAGGTGGTTCCATGGCCATTTATCAGCAAAGGAAGCAGAACGTTTGATGCTGGAACGGGGGAAAAATGGATCTTTTCTAGTTCGTGAATCCCAGAGCAAACCTGGTGATTTTGTATTGTCAGTTCGTACGGATGACCGTGTTACACATGTTATGATAAGATCTCAGGTTAATTACTATTATATTATGAACTGTAATTACTATATACTTTAATTACTGAGTAGACTTACCGCGTATTTAACTTACTTATACTTTTCATGATTTTGTAAAAAGAATGAATATTATAGGACAATAAATATGATGTGGGCGGAGGAGATAAGTTTGATAGCCTCAGTGATCTTATAGAACATTATAAACGTAATCCTATGGTTGAAACAAGTGGAAGTGTTGTCCATCTCCGGTAAGAATTTGTTGTACTCTACAGTGAGCTATTATATTTTGAAAGTCACATTTGTTTCCATAAAAATTTTAATATCTATTATTACTTTCAGACAACCGTTTAATGCAACTCGTATAAACGCTAGTGGAATTGAAAGCCGGGTTAGGCAGTTACATAAAGAAAATGGATGTTCGAATGGATTATTATGTAGAAATGGGGCAACAGATAGTAATGAAGGTACTGCTGGCCGCGGTAAAGGAAAAGCAGGATTTTGGGAAGAATTTGAATCCTTGCAACAACTAGAATGTCGTCATTTGTTTTCTAGAAAAGAAGGCTTAAGATTAGAGAATCGAGCAAAAAATAGATATAAGAATATTTTACCATGTAAGATATGTTTTTGTACTAGGCAATTTGAGCGAATGTTTCTTGAACAAATACTGTATCCTTTGTTTTATAATTATTTACAGTCGATCACACAAGAGTACGCTTAAAGGATGTTGATCCTAATGTGCCTGGATCAGATTATATCAATGCTAATTATATCAAGGTATGGAATTTATATATCCTATAATATACTTATAGTTCTATAGTATAGAACTATAGTATTATTCACAGAATGAAGAAGGTGATGGAACAACACCTAGCATTAGTGGCAGTGGAGATGTTGGGCAAGTTAATAAATGCTATATCGCTACACAAGGCTGTCTCCCAAACACCGTAGCAGATTTTTGGCACATGGTGTACCAAGAAAACACGCGAGTAATCGTTATGACAACTAAAGAAATGGAAAGGGGAAAAGTATGTCAAGACAAAATGTACTAAATAATATGTGTACCAGCATGAATATGTAATTAATGGTGATATGTATATTATTGCTTTTTAGAATAAATGTGCTCGGTATTGGCCTGAAGAGGGAGAGATTGCAGAATATGGAAGTACATGGAAAGTACATGCTCTTTCCTGTACCGTAACTGCGGATTATACTTTGCGTGAATTCTTATTACAAGGAAACAAGCCGAACTTCATGGATGCTAGAAGAATTTACCATTACCACTTTCAAGTTATTATTTTGATTTTTACTTTTACAGTGAGTCCTCGACTTGCGCGATTAATTCGTTCCAACAATTACTGCGTAAGTTGAATAATGAATAAATTTAAATAAACCAACTATGTTTATGGAAAATTCATAGAAGCAAAATTTTATTTAATATATATATACTATACATATTTGTACAATAGCCGTCAGATATAGCTCACCAGTGGATTAACCGCCGTGAGGGGAAGCTTCCCTTTCCATGACTCCTCACTATCCATATAGAGAAAAGTATGATTCTATGCTGAATATAGTTTCAGACGCAACACACCACCGTAGTACACGGACGAGGAGGACACTGTTTCGGTTGCTCAAAATAATGTGATTCTCATTCGGTCATCTTGGCAACAGTCGAACGTGGTAAAAAGGGAATATTTATTCGAACTGAGGGCCACTCTTAGTTAAGTGGTTACATTGATGAGCTAAGTGTGGCTTTTAATTCAGATAAATATTCGCTTCTTACCATTTGCGACTGTTGCCAAGATGACCAAATGAGAATCACGTTACTTCGAGCAGTCGAAACATTTGCTTTATCGTCCGTGTGCCTTGGCGGTGTGTTGTGTCCGATGAATCCGCATAAGTCGAGGACTCACTGTAATTATAGATCTACAAATCATGATTTATTCTATGAGAATAGTAATTATAATATTACATTAATAATATCATTTAAAAATTAATATACAGGCATGGCCTGATCATGGCGTCCCATCAGACCCTGGCTGTGTTTTAAACTTTCTCCATGATGTAAATGCCAGACAAGAATCAATAGCTGCATCTCTCGTCTCGAATACCCAAAATGCATCAAGCATGGGGCCGATTCTTGTTCATTGTAGCGCTGGCATAGGAAGGACTGGAACTTTCATTGTCATTGACATGATTTTGGATCAGATTAAGCGTCATGGTAATTATCTTAAATATTCAAACGATACTGTACTAAACTTAACTAAGTTGAATATAATATCAATCATGGTAGGTCTTGACTGTGAAATTGATATTCAACGAACAATTCAAAGAGTACGTTCTCAGAGATCAGGGATGGTTCAGACTGAAGCACAATATAAATTTGTCTATCTTGCAGTTTTGCATTACATTGAAACTGTGTCCCAGAGAATGCAAGCTGAACAGGTAATATAAATGTTATATATTTTTTTAAATGATTTCCATATCATCATCTGATCATCTTTTTATTGATTCCTCACAGAAATCTCTTCAGTTAGGACGTGAATATACTAATATTCGATTACGACGATATTGAGCGGTAAGGCCGCATATATAATAGAATGAGAAGTAGGTGCAGGAGGTTGCTCAGTCTTACGTCCTCATCGCAGAAAACGGAACGTTTTAAAGTAAGGCAATTCTCACCGACAAAACTCAAATCGCGGTGCGTCTCTTAACATTACCAAGAGTTAAACCGTCAAAAACGATTGAAAGATGGCAGGTGTAAAGCACCACGGTCGAAAAAGCGCGATTATCGGGAAAATAAATGAAAAAGAAAGATAATAATTTATTTCAATGTTTGTTAGAGAGCGGAACTCTCCAACTAAAAAAATGAAGTCTCGGAATTAATAAATTTGTTTATAATTACCGTATAAATGTAATTATACAAAATATAATACCAACAAAGAGATTCGTAGCACAATAGTATATAAGGGTAATGAAATTCTAATCAATAAAATTTTTCAAATTGTACAAAATAAGGTATTCGATTTAATCAAAGCGCGAAAAGTAAATGGAGTATACTCCTATCACATATCTTGTAATCCCGATACGTGCTACAAAAAAAGTCTTACCATCTTATGAATACTATAAAAAGAGACATGAAAAAAAGAGAAGAATAGATATATCTGGAAGTCACGAAATTACTTCATCTTCTCGTGTATGAACGTGATTAGTCGTGATCACGCGATCGCAAGACACACGCATATACACTCAAGTACTTATAACTAAGTTAATTAAATAAGATTTTTAAACAAATGATGAGCACGAAGTCCGCGCTTGTGGGCACCTGTAATAATTTCAATCAACTCATACTCCAACAAATAGTAAGATAAAGTTGCTAAGATGGAAAAGTGATAAAATTATTTAAAAAAAAAATACGAATATCTTCCCGCGTCAAATTTACGAATTCGCGCAATTTTGTCTGACGGTGCCCACTCGGTAGGGTCAATATGCGATCGACAAATGTGATTGATCGTTAGATTATATAGTATTGTCTATGGCACGTATTACAATTTTATCGATTTTACTTTCACTGGGAGAAGGGCTAGTAGGAAGCAATCCATTGACGCACGAAGTTATACGAAGCCAGATGCAATTGTCTTGTCAACATATAGCTGTTTCTTGTCTTTCATCAGTGCTTTAAATGTTTGCATGCTAATTAGGAGAGAACTAATAATTCCAATCAAACTACCTACCGGATTCCGGCACGCTGTTAGCCTCGCCTTTAGTTTTGAGCGTTATCTAAATGATTCCAAAAATTCATTATCCTTAGCTCCAGTCTTGCACCGCATTTTCATGGTCTCCCTTTCATTCTTTCGAAATTATATGTTAACAAAAATATCGAAGTTGTATTATAATAGTTCTAAGCTCACTCAGTGCTGCGATAGGTGTCCCTATTTTGAAAATTATGAGACTGGTTAATGAGGCCTCTGAGGCCCCCGAGGCAAAAAGCAAAAGAAATATTGCATTTTATGTCAAATAAACACTTTGAGGCTGAATCGATTATGAAAAGAGTCAGTATAGCAGTTTTTTGAAAAGCAAACAAGAGGCTTTATTGTTCGTATTATATGTGGTTCTGAGTCTTACCAAGGCTGTATTTCTAACGTAATATTCTGTTTGTAAAAAGGTGATTACTTTGTAGAGTATATACACACGTGTGTACAAATAGTCCTGGTATATCATATATAGGTATACAAGCATGCATATGTGTGTGTGTGTGTGTATAATACTGCATAAATGTATTTGCAATCGTGATACGATCAAGATATGAGTATGTGCCTGGTTGTATAAGCACAGACAATACATAACATCCTACAACAAATGATATATCTTACAAAGACAATGATCAGATTACAGAAAATATGAACTAGCAATGCATAAACAAGACAAACGCGTAAACAAATTCTACAATTATACAATATTTGAAACAGTAGGTAACAATTAACTAATATCTTACTGAATAATCTATTATGCATATTGGTTTGTATTGTACCATAGGATGCATTTTAAGAATAAATGTTCAGTTTCTGCTACTTTCATTGAAATATGCAGGTCTGCTTCAAATTTTTTAATGGTTACTATTATTATATTTATGTTTTATATATGAGTTGAGAGATGAATAGGACTTTAATAATTGAAGCTGTATTTGGATGAAATCAAATTTTTGAATCTCGAATCATACAAAAGTTTTGATCATCTTTATAAATCCATTTAGTACTTTCAGGAGAGCAATACATACGAATACTCCATCGTTAAAACATATGAATAAATAATTAATTGTTGAAAATAAAAAACAAATGTTAAACACAATCAATTAATATTACATAATACCTTAAAGAAATTTTTACTATTTTAATTATATTACAATTACATAAATAATTATGTTTTTTTTTACTTTTACTATATAATAGTACAAATGTTTTGTAATAATTGGTTGGAATGATTTTTCCAAGGAATTTGTTATTATGTATTGTAGAACAAACTATACAAATTTTCCAAACAGAAGAATTTGAAAAAGTTTTAAAAGGCAGAACACACTAAGATATCATGCATTATAGACAAATTACATTTATTAACTTAAGGATTAATATAAAACATATATTATACGCACATATAACATTGCTTATTACGAATAATGACTGTTACCTTTTTGCTTAACTTTAATTTACTGTACTTACATGGATTTTTATTAAAAGTTTATATTTAGGTACACATTCTACATTAATTATGTATTTCATTTGATAGCAGTCAAAATATTACTCTTCAAAGAAATTTTATTATACTTTATGCAGGTGTCCAGCTTCAGCTTACGCACCGGGAAACTACATGTGCACAAATATGGACTTAAATCGAAAAGTCTAATAAACTTTTACAAAATTTGGCTTAGTTAACGAGTTATTAACTAACAAAGATCGGCCAATTACGGAGAGCAGAAGCGATCGCCGACTAAAGACATCTACTTGTACGTTATAGTAGGCGTAACATGAAGGGATAGAAGGTAGAAGAAGGAATCCACAAATAAACAATAACGTGGAATTTTACTTCTATCCCTTCATGTTACGCCTACTATGACGTACAAGTAGATGTCTTTAGTCGGCGATCGCTTCTGCTCTCCGTAATTGGTCGATCTTTGTTAGTTAATAACTCGTTAATTAAGCCAAATTTTGTAAAAGTTTATTAGACTTTTCGACTTAAGTCCATACTTGTGCACATGTAGTTTCCCGGTGCGTAAGCTGAAGCTGGACACCCTGTATAAACATCTAGTGGGTTCTGCCTAATTGTAAACGTTTTATAACAGTTTTAATAAATATCTCATTTTATAATTATATTATTAACAGTGAATTGCTATTGACCATAAATCATAAAATACTTGTGTATTTAAATTTTTTTATACATTATATAAAAATGTACATTTATATATTTACTAGCTAAAATCATTTTGTTTTTACTTGTAAAACAAGAACATGTTTTAATGTCTTTTCTATCAATATTTTCACTAGCTAGATCCAATGCATACCTTTAAGTCATTAAATAGATATAGTTAAATGCTTATATTACAGATTGAAAGTAATACATTATTTTGTAATAAATGTTATAAAACCCAATTCTCAATGTACATGCGTAATAAACGATGCATATACATACATAAAAATGATGTAAACTATTGTTGCATTTAAATGCAATTGTGAAAAAACATTTTCTAAGAACATGTCATAGTATGCATATATTATTATAAGCAACATAAATTTCATTATAAATATGTAATGATCCTGTAAATTTGTATACAAGAGAACATATATGAAACAAGTATATAATTCGCAAGTAAGTTGTTTCTTCAAATTATATAAAAAAAAAAATTGTAAATCATATAAAAGACATTATCAAAATACTAAATCCTTCTTTCCCAAACGTATTACGTTCCCAAGTATACTTGAGAACTTATACCCTATATATAGAGCATCATTTTATAACTAGCATCATAATTAAATGATTCAATAGCTTATAAAGAAAGCACTTTTATTTAAATTGTACGATGAAATAGCCAACGAATATATTGATAATGTGAAAAAAATATTTTATTTACTACAAGTTAAATCACATTCTAGTATAGCTCGGAGAAGCGTACGTGATCAGGAATGGGCGGAGATTAGCCGTCGACGGAGACTGATGTAGAGCAATGTAGAAGTTGGTTACTCCCAGGGTGTTGTAACTCAATGCATAAGCATAGGAGCCTTATTTAACGTAGTCCCCGCCGTTCACGCATGCGCATTGTGGAAAATAATCAAGTGGAGGGCAGCACTAACGAACGCAAAGCTGTCAACCGTGTTTATTGCTTCTGTTCGTATAGTAACTAGCCCGCCGAGGTCTAGATCTCAGAGTAGAAGTGTAGTCCCCGAGTAGGAGTGCAGTCCCCGCTAGCCCCTTAAACCTGTTGACCCGTTAGCCTTCTAAGCCCGCGATCCGGCTACTTGGAAGGGGCACATAAGATACATACATGTTTGAAAAGCCGTCTGTTTAATAAATAGTGAGATAGATTCATTCTTCGAAATTATTATTTTTTTATTTTACTTTTAATTATATTTGGGTATCCTATAACCAGATAAATTCGTCAATGGATATTAACTTGCTGAACAGAAGAATGGTTCGTGAGGAAACTGGTTTACATAAAAGAACGGGTTCATTTTAACTACAGCGCGCTACTGCTCGTGCACTATTACGCGATAACTGTTGTCTACTAGTATGTTTAGGTGAATAAATGACAATAATTTGATTATTAATTACCATCCTATAATTATAGAAAGAAAAAATTAACAAAAAAAGTCTCTTCTTTACGAATATGCAAGTCGCGTTTCGATAGTAAGACCAGTTCGGAAGTTACAACAGTTTAAATCTTAAGATTCATCTCAGCATAAAGTGCAATATAATAATATGTTATTATTTATTTTATGTGGATTTGAATAATATTTAAGTATCGTATTTATTTACAATATGAATTATTATACATTATAACAAAAGTGCGTCCGATGTATTAAAAGTTATACTTATTCTATGATTTATATTACTTTCCCACTATTTGTAAAAATGTACATATATAAAACTGATATAAATAAACAAAAATAAGATACATTGCAAAAAGTACTGGAATTTTTAATTGAAACCATGAATTAACCATCCAATTCCCTTATTTGTTCAACTTCTCGTGTTATTGCCTTTTGACGAAAACTCCATCAATGGAGAAAGTATCAGGAGAACATGAGCTACAAGGACGAATTCGGATTTCAAGACCCACCTCTTCAAATAGTATGCTTTCCTGGTAGAAATCCCAGTTTACGGGGAATTTGCCGAATCGCTGAGAATCGAGAAAGTATCATGAGAACGTGAGCATCAACGAGGTATTTGGATTTCACGTGCCACCTCTTCACATATTATGGTATCCTGTTAGAAATCCCAGTTTACGGGAAAATGTTCCGAAAGCGTTCGTGAGAACATTGGCAGCGCCATCTAGCGGTGGAGAGAAGAGGCGAAATTTCATGCGTTTGCAAGGTGTTCCTTTAAAACACTCTCCTGGTCGCAATAATTAATCGATTCTTATGAACGATACCTTGTTGGAAAGCTAAAATCACGGACTACAAAATGGCTATTATAGAATTCTTATAATACCTCACTTTCAGTCTCTAAATCGCACTTAAACTTTTCAAATGTAATTTCTATGATGATGCTAACGTTAATAATAGAATTTGTTATAGCTATCTTATAGCTTATTCTTTTAGCTTTCCAACAAGGTATCGTTCATAAGAATCGGTTAATTACAGCGACCAGGAGAATTTGTTAAAGACCCCCGTGAAAAATCATCAAATTTTGCCTCTTGTCTCCACCGCTAGATGGCGCCAGCGTGCAATTGAGACCCTGTTTTATCGACTTTCGAGAGATTTACTTTAAAAATTAATTCTGATCACATTTCTTGATCGATTTCTACAATCAATAGCTCGTCGGAAAGCTAAAAGAACAAGCTATAAGATAGCTATAACAAATTTTATTATTAACGTTAGCATCATCTTAGAAATTACATTTGAAAAGTTTAAGTGCGATTTAGAGACTGAAAGTGAGGTATTATAAAAATTCTATGATAGCCATTTTGTAGCCCGTTCTTTTAGCTTTCCAACAAGGTATCGTTCATAAGAATCGGTTAATTATAGCGACCAGGAGAATTTGTTAAAGACCCCCGTGAAAAATCATCAAATTTTGCCTCTTCTCTCCACCGCTAGATGGCGCCAGCGTGCAATTGAGACCCTGTTTTATCGACTTTCGAGAGATTTACTTTAAAAATTAATTCTGATCACATTTCTTGATCGATTTCTACGATCAATAGCTCGTCGGAAAGCTAAAAGAACAAGCTATAAGATAGCTATAACAAATTTTATAATTAACGTTAGCATCATCATAGAAATTACATTTGAAAAGTTTAAGTGCGATTTAGAGACTGAAAGTGAGGTATTATAAGAATTCTATAATAGCCATTTTGTAGTCCGTGATTTTAGCTTTCCAACAAGGTATCGTTCATAAGAATCGATTAATTATTGCGACCAGGAGAGTGTTTTAAAGGAACACCTTGCAAACGCATGAAGTTTCGCCTCTTCTCTCCACCGCTAGATGGCGCTGCCAATGTTCTCACGAACGCTTTCGGAACATTTTCCCGTAAACTGGGATTTCTAACAGGATACCATAATATGTGAAGAGGTGGCACGTGAAATCCAAATACCTCGTTGATGCTCACGTTCTCATGATACTTTCTCGATTCTCAGCGATTCGGCAAATTCCCCGTAAACTGGGATTTCTACCAGGAAAGCATACTATTTGAAGAGGTGGGTCTTGAAATCCGAATTCGTCCTTGTAGCTCATGTTCTCCTGATACTTTCTCCATTGATGGAGTTTTCGTCAAAAGGCAATAACACGAGAAGTTGAACAAATAAGGGAATTGGATGGTTAATTCATGGTTTCAATTAAAAATTCCAGTACTTTTTGCAATGTATCTTATTTTTGTTTATTTATATCAGTTTTATATATGTACATTTTTACAAATAGTGGGAAAGTAATATAAATCATAGAATAAGTATAACTTTTAATACATCGGACGCACTTTTGTTATAATGTATAATAATTCATATTGTAAATAAATACGATACTTAAATATTATTCAAATCCACATAAAATAAATAATAACATATTATTATATTGCACTTTATGCTGAGATGAATCTTAAGATTTAAACTGTTGTAACTTCCGAACTGGTCTTACTATCGAAACGCGACTTGCATATTCGTAAAGAAGAGACTTTTTTTGTTAATTTTTTCTTTCTATAATTATAGGATGGTAATTAATAATCAAATTATTGTCATTTATTCACCTAAACATACTAGTAGACAACAGTTATCGCGTAATAGTGCACGAGCAGTAGCGCGCTGTAGTTAAAATGAACCCGTTCTTTTATGTAAACCAGTTTCCTCACGAACCATTCTTCTGTTCAGCAAGTTAATATCCATTGACGAATTTATCTGGTTATAGGATACCCAAATATAATTAAAAGTAAAATAAAAAAATAATAATTTCGAAGAATGAATCTATCTCACTATTTATTAAACAGACGGCTTTTCAAACATGTATGTATCTTATGTGCCCCTTCCAAGTAGCCGGATCGCGGGCTTAGAAGGCTAACGGGTCAACAGGTTTAAGGGGCTAGCGGGGACTGCACTCCTACTCGGGGACTACACTTCTACTCTGAGATCTAGACCTCGGCGGGCTAGTTACTATACGAACAGAAGCAATAAACACGGTTGACAGCAGCCCTATCCGACTCCCTATCCCGCATGTACTTAAAAGGTGGTCCGATTTTGTCGCCGAAACTACCAAATCCGCTAGGTTCGCTCTCGTCGATTACGGCTGAAGAGTAGAGAAAGGGAAAACCGGAGAGGAGAAGTCATAGCGGTCAAAACTTTTGTGGTCATAACTTTTTCGACTAGTCCATAAAAGACAGTGGTCCAAATCTACTGCAGCGCCACATAGCGGACGGCGACAATATATTACCCAAAGTGGGGGCGGAGTCGGATAGGGCTGGTTGACAGCTTTGCGTTCGTTAGTGCTGCCCTCCACTTGATTATTTTCCACAATGCGCATGCGTGAACGGCGGGGACTACGTTAAATTGCCAAGGTAGTGGGGGTAAGGAGTGTCCACTCCCTGCTCTCACTCTACACGCTATATGTAGAGAAAAACGTAAGTGGACGAACCGCAATATACCTTTAGCAGCATACATATGGAGTGGGTAATTTTACTAGCCGTTGAAGTATTGTCTTTCGCGCAAACGCACTTTCATGATCACGTTCGCTTGGTCGAGCTATAGATCCTCTTTGCTCATTAATGCGCATACGTCATTATGAGCCTGTCGCGTATGCATCATTATGAGCTAGTGATAGCGCAATAGATATTTAGTAAAGATGTTAATCAAAATTTCTTGTAAATAAGTAATAAAAATGAGTGAACAAATATATACAAACGGCGAACGATCGATTCTATATGAAATTATTAGCGAACAATGAACAAGTGCACATCTACGGTTAAATGAACAAACAAATTTGAGCAAAATTAGTATTGACTTATTATTACTTTTCTGTTGATGAACAAATAATAATAATCGATGAACAATGATGCACAAACGATGCACAAACGACTGCATGTAAGAGAAACTGAAATTTACTCAAACTACAGGCTAACTTTCCGAAAGTCCTATGACTCAATAGGTGCTTTCTATTCGCACTTAAGTGATACTGAGCTACTCAGTTCTGTGAGTTTATTAGATTCAAACTATGACGTCATTTTCAGTGTGTAAAAGGAACGCGCAAGTGAGACTTTTCATATGAGCTTATAAACTCACTAAAGCACACGGTCTCGATCGAGCTCAATTGTGCAGAGAAAACTCAGTTAAATCTAGTGGAATCTCACTTGCCAACATTGAAAGGAACGTGCGTTCAACTGAGTCATGACGTCACAAGTGAGATTTTACTGAGTTTCGATGCAAATGGAAAGCAGCTATTATTTTACAACGTCCCTACAGATTTATATATATGTGGCTTTTAAGTGGTCAACGACTAGGGATTTAAGCACTTAATTCTCCTGTAACTTTATGGGGAAGTTGGAACAACCCGTCAGCATATATTCGCCGCAAGAGACGAAATTACAACTAGGGAGCGCTTCGATCAGCCTGGATCAGCCTAGCGTTTGGTCCGAGTCATAATATATTTTAATGTTTAACAACATTGTTTATATAAATATTTAATTTAATTAATTTATAAACGTTATTGACCTTTTCTTTCTAAATTATCAAAATGGAATCGCAAATTCTACAGTCAAACACTATAAATTATTACAGTACTGAAATTTCAATAACTGAGTTAGTATGCAATATTATACAATATTCTATCATGAAGAACGCTAATTACTAATTACAATATTAACAGAAAGTATAGACCTTGGCTTCCAAGTCCTTTATCATTGTTTACTTCATCTGGAAATATTTTAAATGAACTGTCTTTACCCCATTGTTGGTTTTGGGGTACTATTGATGTTATTCATTGGATAAAAAATACAATTTGTTTACACCAATATGTGGTTAGAGTAATAATACTAAACTGGTTTGCGTTGTATACTCGAATTCTGTAATATTTATTTTATATAGGAATGTTTTGCAAAAAATTTAATTGACGGAAGACGATTGTTACAAATTGATGCTTCTACATGTACAAAAATTGGAATTCACAACTTCACACATATAAAAGTTTAGATATTCTATAATTTATAAGTACTCTTCTTTTTATTCATAAATCTATCGTTCTTAAAATCCTTTGTATCATTATGTACAGCTCATTATGGATGGTATTCGTAAATTATATAATGTAGAACAAGAAAAATTTAATAGAAGCATTAGCCTTCCTCCTCGCTATCCATGGACACATTATTTATTATATAGAGTACCCACTGGACCAATCCGTGAAAAAACTAGACCTATTGAATTTTTAAAAAAAATGGGGATACTTCATTTCGACAAATGTTGCCCTTTAAATCATTGGAAAATGCTTTTACCAGAATGGCCAGACTTTCCTACTTATCGTATTGGCCATACTAAACGTAAAAATGTATATGTTCGAGAACAACAAACAAGGCAACCAAGGGGTCATACATATTACAAAAATGTGCAACATTATCCTACCTATTTTATAAAAAGAAATGTAAATTAGAAAAACACGTTTCAACAAATAAAAACATACTTAACGTGTACAAAATCAACTAGAATTATATTTTGTAAAAATGATATATTTAGCAATTTACAATATGTAATTCAATTATGCTCTTTGTTATTTATATATAAAGAGCATCTGAATGTATACTTACATAAATTGTATGTAAATAAATCTTTTATTTATATATTAGATCTAATTTTTGATTAAACAGAAATGTAAAAATTACATTTATATATATATATTACATATATGTAATTGTTTTAAAATATCAGATATATCTAAAATCATTGAATATCTCCATATTACAACTTTTCAAAGACATAAGAGTTAGTCCTGTACACTAAAAAATTCACAATCAAGTTAATTTATAACACTCCATAAATAAAATATGTTAAATAAATTGCACATTGTATATGAACCATAAATTAATTTAGCTAAAACATGCATAATATGAAAAACTTTCCTTTGCTAAGGAAATAATTCTTCTTCTGATTCTTCTTCAAATTCTAGGTGACTTATATTTGATTTAGTCATTGTACATGATTCTGGTATTTTCAATTCCAGTTCACATTCGCTTTCATCGCTTGAGAATGATGGTACCATAAGTCTTGCAGTCTTTGGAATGGTTTTGTGCATTTCTTTGGAAGTACTGGCAGCTTCTTTCATTTCATTTCCAAAATCACCACCAATTGAAGATTTACTCTTTTTAGAGGGGGCGTGAAAAGATTGTCTGTCATCCATATCTGTATCTTTATTGTGATCTGTGCTTTCATAAGGAATGGGTTTTTGTACACGTTTTTTATTGTTTGATCTAGTTTCCATAGATTTTTGTTCCATGTCTGAATCTTCACTTTGATCTGTGCAAGCATCAAATACAGTTTTCTTCCCATTTTCCTTATTATTCAATAAATTGTTCAACTCCCTAATCTTTTTTTTCTTTGCATTTAAAATCAAAATAAATTTTTGATAAAGTTCTTTTTCCATATTAGTTTTCATTGTTATCATTTCCTCTATATTAAGACATAATTCCTTTTTCGTTTTTGTCAATGATTCAGTCTCTTTTCTTAGTGTTGAAAGTACTTCTTGCAAATGTTGTTGCCATTTCAATAGACTATATAATGTTTTAGATATAACTAAGATGTTGGAAGCAGGACATACTGTAATGTTTCCTAGAATCCATTTTTTATTTCTTCTCCACTCAAACTTGTTATCCTGAACAAAATATTGAATTTCTGTGTTTTTACCAGATAAAGCATCTCTGGTCTCTTTTAAGTATTCATTGCATGATTTAGAATGTTCTTCCGAGTAAAAATTTATATCATTGTCAAGCATCTGAAATTATTACATATGAATGTAATATGATAATAACAATGAATAAGATTAATATAAACAATTTACCTCTCCCATTAGCGGTTCCACAGATGATTTGAATAACATAATCTTGAAAGACATGTTTGCCCATTCCGTGTATAAAACATATTCCGTTTGATCAATTTCATTGAATATTTGAGAAATAGTAATGTCCAACATTTCAAGGGATATTTTTTTATATACAAATAAATTCTAAATATAATACACGCACAGGGCAGTCACTCCAAAAAGACTGGATCATTTATATTTGATACTCTAGATATAAAATATCATTTGATAATAATCTTGCTCCATGATGTATTTTTATCACAAATGGCGTACTTAGAAGCTAGTTTAAATTAATTTAACCACGTCATGTCTTTATGTTAACGCTTCACTCTTGGTGATACATAGCGACGTCTAATGTTGATATCGGAGTTCGGAGTAAATCATGAGATTGTATCACAGGTGAGGTATAAGAATAGACGGCATCTTATGGGACAGGTTTTCTTACGCTCTCTACGATATGGAACGGCGAGTTTAGGAACCATATTCAACCCAACAATCTAAGTCGGTAATATCGATATGTAGATACACCGAGAAGATATTTTTAAAGACTGCCAGGAGTCAATGTAATGCATCAACAAAAGAGATAAATAATATGGTATGGTTATTATGATTTTTTTCATTAAATTTCGATTTTATCGGTTGATTCGAATAATTGTAATTCATGTCAGTCAAAAATAATGAACAATCGCTATGTTTAGTTATACTTCTTACCGTTTCGGTAGCGCGGTGGCCTTATTCTACTCTGAACCGATAGTATCGCATGCAAGTTAGTTCGAACAAATTCATGCTAGATGGTACTTAAAGTTTCCATAAATAATCGACCGAAAACTTTGCACACTTAAAATTGTATATTAATATTAATATTGTAGAAAGTAAAAATATGAAAAGAAATTTTTTAAAAACAAGTATTCATTATGTGTACTAAAACGACAACAATAAAAAACTGTTATTTATATTATATGGATACCTATAGTTTGATTGGGTGGATTCTAATACAAAGTAGTATCAAAGTTATCGCTGTAACACGTATAATATATTAAGTTAAATTATTTGTCTGAAAAGCTTGTCGTGCGAGAAGGCATTAATATTGTTCGACAGCGATTATATGTACCCAAGGGTGTACTTACCTTTCTTTTCTATTCACGGGACAAGCTTTTAAGACTAAATAAACTAAATAAAAGCTTGTAAAATGTAAAAATTGATTTAAAGATAAGACTTTATTCTATTTTCAAATACTTATAATTATATGATATTAAAAATATTCACTTTTCCAGTACAAATGTTTAAAGCATGTAAACACCGCGTTCTATTTAATTATCTAATAATATCGCGATCATATGATAACGATTACTATTCTAATAATAAGAAGAATCAAAAGATAACCTAAGACCCAAGTTGTTAACTTGTTGCATAATTCCTGTCCTCTTTTTTGAGTTAAGAATTGAATTAATTAACAGCATATTGACCATCATTATCTACAACTTATCTCCATTTAAAGGACATGATGTCAGTTTTAAGTGCAAAATATTGTCATTTTTTTAACAAAAGAATTCTAACGATAAGCGCATGAAATTCGACAGCAATTATGCAACGATTCGGTAATTGGAAATACCGTAGTTAAAAGAAATGAAAATAGTAGGTATTTCTAACATATACTTTTATCTGTACTTTATTACCCGAGTAAAAGGTATCAATCGACGATTCAAAAATGGGATTTAACGAATGACCGCAAAGATGTGGAATGTCGAAATCGGAACATTATTCGAAAAATTTCTTTCCGCAGAATTCGTTTCGGATCAATGTCAGTTCAAAGCATGAAGGCTTTTTTTTGTGCCCCGACTTTTTCATTCGAAAAAATGGCATAGAAACGATTTCATACCGTTGAAAGGTAAGTTATCGTACTATCAGCGCACATAACGGATGATGCAACGTTCACGTGTATAGTTTCCCTCGTTCAAATCGATGATATCTTAGGCTAAACACTTAATTAATAAGAGCGCGCTATAATCTTTTACTTTGGCATATAATTCAGAAATACTCTATGAAATAATACGTATGTCATATCGCGACACGTGACTAAAACTTCTTATCCAATACGGTAAAGAATTTTAAAAGAATTACGGTTGGAAGGAAAGGTTCTCACCGACGAAAGAAATTACCGTAATTAACTTTGTATCATAGGATTAGTCAGAGAATCTAATACCGAGAAAGGGAAAAACATAACGGAAACTTTCTCTCCAATTAGAACGTAATATCTTTATCATAATTTGATATATGATTACGTGTGTATTTCGAAATGCGGTCTAAAAAAGATATCAACTTTACATGTGTCACCGACCATATTTTCAGCAATATGTTTTCCTACAATTATTGCCATATCGAACCGACCACAAAGTGAGAGCGAACGAGAGAGGTATATTGAAATCTGATAACCTTTCACCACGTATTATCTTTATGACTTGTATCAATGGTAGCCATTTAGCCATGTTATCGCATTCAAAGATGCAATGACCTTAGGAAATGATTGTGTGTATATATATGTAGAAAGAGAGAAAGAGAGAGAGAGAAAACGATTCCATAAAACTTGGAAAAAGAGGTTAATGCTTCTGTTTAATGCGTAACAGTACACCTCCCCCTTTCGAATTACCCCGGCATGTTTGAAACGGTTACTTGATTACTCGAGATCGGTCAGTCTTATTATTGGTTTAAAGTAAGTAATTTCAAGAACGACCTCGAGTTTTTCCGCAAAGTCTCTTTTTCCGAAAGAGAGACGAACGTGCCGCCAGGGACGTATACGTAAAAACACCTTCTGTCCCCCACCTAAGATACGTCGCGTCATTGTCCGGGAGTACTAACTACTTTACCCCATTGCGATAATATATGGAAGGCACACTCATGTGACCCATTCTAAACTCGGTGTCACCGTCGACGTCGTACATCTTGCTCTCTTCGTCAGCAACAGTCATCTCGATGCTAGTCGTTCGTTTTTCCCGCGAATTTAAAAATCTTTAACTTGGCGAAACCTTACATTTTTTTTGTTATACTTTGAAAGTATGAACTCTTATAAGGAAAATGGTACCAGCGAGAAAATGGAATATACTCTGGCCAATAAAGCAACGGAAAACGTAAGTCAATGATTTATGTAATTCATTATTTTCATCGAAGATCATTTTTGTATGACATTACGTGAGGGTTTCCGCGATAATCGTAATTTTATTTCGAAGAATTAGCACGGATAGAGCTCTCGCAATTCTTTGAATTTACAGAGATAATGCTGTAAGAATTACATCACGTCCCGACAATATAACTACAACACTTCATTGTCAGCTTTTCTAATTGTGACAAGCTTCTAATCGAATTGTATTTCGAGGACGCTGAGATAAGATTATAGTTTGAATCTAATTCTTTATCTGCATTAAGATTTATGCAGCGTACTACGGTGTATTAAATATCTATATGAATGTCGAAACGTGAGTGCGTAATTTAATTTTTATTCATTTAACATTTATTGACATCGTTCGCCTAAAGATTAAATAAAGTTGGCAAAATATTTGTTTTTAATATTTCTTATAATAATTTTAATTTTACGAATTGAATGATCCATGATTTACCATTTTTACGAACTATTTATCTATCAGGTTCCCTTTATAATAAATAAAAAGCTCTTTCGAGCATTAAACTTCTACAAATGGATTATCTGTCCTATTTTGTATTCTCAAATTTTGCAATTGCAAAGGCGAACGAGTAATTCCACAACTACGAGTAAAACAATTACCGAGAAGTGGCGAACTAGTTTTTCGTTGAAGTTGAGAGGAAAACATATTACAATGTCGTTAACGCACCGAGGTAACCCGTGTATCGTCACAAGTATCGTTCGATGCAATAAACTTTTTTTAAAAAAACTTCGTTTTTGGCCCCTCTACGAATCGTAGCGTTACACTCGTTAAAACTTTCCGAACAAAATTATTAGCTAAGTCAAAACAGATACTTTTCCAAATTTAATCTACCCGGACAAAAAACTTTTTCTCCATAATTATCACTAACCAGCAATTAATCTTTTTATTGCCACTACTTTTATGCTTGACCTCCTTATCAATGACTCAATAAATTTCTTACTAAAAAACTAACTCTTATTATACCTACATTATAATTAGCTCAAAACATAATAAAACTATGATATTTTTTTCACGTGTAAAAGGCGATACTTTTTCATTGAACAAATAATTTCAGGCATTCATGTATATCAATATAAATATTAAATATAATGCAATAATCATTCTGGCTACACTTTATAACGCTAATACGTTTTTAAAAAGCTACATTTCACGCATAATTGCCTAGAATGTCAAGAACGCAGTATTTTGGAGGTCGAGGATGCTAACGGCAAACTGGTTCCCCTCTTATAAGCATTACTGTTGGTAATGAAAGTTACTTTCTTCTGACTTTCTCGCGGCCGAGTCAGTCGTCTCTTTCTACGTTGCGTAGTTCAATGCTGGTAAACGCGGAATGTAGCTCGCGAGCAATACCCGCAAAAAATTCGTATAAATCTGTTAATACGTTTAATAAAAGTGTACAAGTGCGGGAGTGTTCCGTGTAATTGTTTAAAAAAAAAGAAAACAAATTTTTAAATATTTGTATAATTTTTTGTGAGTAAAGTTATATCGATGCGAATGATTATAATATTGAGGCAACGTATGCCGTTTACTTTTTCATTACAATTAAGTATTGAATGAAGTGAAAAAATACTTTTCGATCGTTTATCTCGATTTTTAATTGTTTTCTCATATTTAATCAAGGATTAGGCACTTCCCGAAGGGGAATTAAAGAATTAGCTTATCGAGTTCGAGATAATACTTTTACATCCGTTCGAACTTTGAAATTTGTCTTTAGTATAAATACAATAATAATCGATATTCCTATAGACAAGCCCGCGCCGTCAACACATGCAAGATCGTATGGCGCATGACGGACAGCGCCGAGTCAAAAAGGGGCCAGGCTCTACCCTTTTATAGAAACTCCAAACGGGAAAAGAAAATATTTCCTTTGAAAAAAAAACAAATTTAATTTTCTATTATATCTATGGTGATGGTGAAATTCTAATACTCTTTAAAACAATCAGCCTGTCTCGTCTCCGGCGCCGCCGGCGCCGTGACTAAGACATTTAAACGACAGCGCCGATTGGGTTTGGCGCGGGCCTGCCCATAGATCGATCAGCGTTATGATTATATCTGCGTATTTGTAAGGTGATACATTTCTTTTATCGAAGAAACCTGCGACTCGAACATGGGAATCTTGACGAGACAAAAACCGGAGTCTCAAAACTCTCCGAGACAGGTAACTTATCAATTGGCGAATAGTGTAAACATTGGTATTAATAATGTTAAAAATATTGAGAACAGGTCATGCAAATTGTTTATAAATTGATGATGTATCTAAACGGTTTAGGCATAAGCAACATGATGCATAGCGTGTCTCATTTTTACAGACGATCGCGACGAACGTAACTTCTCAAGCTCATCATGTGTCGAGAGCAAAACGTGGTCAAGCACTTGGAGCCGTTCGCGGCTTTCGTGGTTGTACTATTTGGATGACAGGGCTCTCTGGTGCTGGCAAGACTTCGATATCGTTTAAATTAGAAGAATTCCTCGTGTCTCAGGTAATTGCGATATAATGTTCTCCTTCTCGATATCGTAGGTACTTGAATACAATAACAGACATAATTCGTTGAAATTAGGGAATACCAGCTTATGGATTAGATGGTGACAATGTTCGAACCGGTTTGAATCGCAACTTAGGCTTCAGCAAGGAAGATCGCGAAGAGAATGTCCGACGAGTAGCCGAAGTAGCTAAATTATTCGCTGACGGAGGTGTCATAACTCTCTGCAGCTTCGTATCACCTTTCGAGGAAGATAGAAGAATGGCTCGAAAAATTCACGAAGATTCCGAACTACCCTTTTTTGAGATATTCATTGATGCATCATTGAAGGTCTGCGAGGCCCGAGATGTAAAGGGTCTCTACAAGAAAGCTAGATCTGGTATCATCAAAGGCTTTACCGGGATTGATCAGACCTATGAAGTACCCACGAAACCTGATCTGGTTGTTAATACGGAGAATTCAACATTGGAAGATTCTACGGCAAAGGTTATCGAATTACTTGAAAAACGAGGCATCATACCAAAGATGTACGGATTGGGCAGACCCGTTCACGAATTGTTCGTTCCTGAATCGAAAATAGAAAGCGTTCGCAAAGAGATACTAGATTTGGAGGCTATCGAGGTTAATGAGATCGACGTTCAATGGATTCAAGTTCTCGCCGAAGGCTGGGCTGCTCCGCTTAAAGGATTCATGAGAGAGGATCAGTATTTACAAGTAGGTATCATTTTTTCATTTCTCAAACCTATTTTTGATATCTATCTAAAAAATAATAAATCTACTGGATATTGCAGACCCAACATTTCAACTTTTTGACAGAGAATGGTGTCCAGATCAATCAGTCTATTCCCATAATTCTCGCAGTTAGCACTGCAGATAAAGAACGCTGCCAAAATGTTTCGGCATTAACTTTGAGATACAAAGGAAAAAATCTGGCGGTTCTCAGAAACCCAGAATTTTATTATCATCGAAAGGAAGAACGTTGCTCTAGAGAATTCGGCACGAACGATCCCGGTCATCCATATATAAAAATGATACATGACTCCGGAAATTGGTTGGTCGGTGGTAACCTGGAGGTATTAGAAAGAATACGGTGGAACGATGGCCTCGACGAATATAGACTAACTCCTAACGAGATTAGAGCGAAATGTCGTAACATGGGAGCTGATGCGGTTTTTGCCTTTCAGCTCCGAAATCCGATACACAACGGACACGCCCTTCTTATGCAGGTATTGCAAAAGCATTAAGCACTGGATTTAAGGACAGTATCGTTTTAAATTTAACAATATCGTGCCTTTTAGGATACCAGGAAACGTTTGCTGGAACGTGGTTTCCGCAAACCTGTTCTTCTTTTACATCCTCTTGGTGGCTGGACTAAAGATGATGACGTACCTCTATCTGTTAGAATAAAACAACACCAAGCTGTTCTTGAAGAAGGTGTCCTACACGAAGATACTGTTTTAGCTATATTCCCTAGTCCGATGTCTTATGGGGGTCCAACAGAAGTAAAAAAAAAAATAATATTTAGAAATTTTCATAATCGTTATCACGTTCGAAACTATACTTCAAGTTAAATAATCTTCAATTTTAGGTACAATGGCATGCAAAAGGTAGACTGATCGCTGGTGCTAACTTTTATATCGTCGGTAGAGATCCTGCCGGTGTGCCGCATCCAAAGAAAGACGCCACGCCTGATGGCAATCTCTACGACAGTAGTCACGGTGCGAGAGTACTCTCGATGGCTCCTGGTCTTCAAAATCTTGAGATCATACCCTTCCGAGTAGCCGCATACGATAAGAAACAACGGGCTATGGTATTCTATGATCCTCGAAGGCCGGATGATTTTATATTTATTTCGGGCACGAAAATGCGAAGTAAGTTTTGCGTGTATTATATTCGTGTTACAGAAATAAATACACATGATATATCAATGAGATCAGACGGAATAGAGATTTTCGAGTCGAATAGTTTTCATTGTTCTAACTTATGATTCACAATCGTGTTGTCACAGATCTGGCGAAATCTGGTGAAAATCCACCGGAGGGTTTCATGGCACCTAAGGCATGGAAAATCTTGGCAGAGTACTATCAACGTCTAACGATCAATTGATTAGTTGCAATTTCGTTATAAGATGTAACCATCTTCGATGTATGTATTACCTAATATATCCCTCCTTCGGTACTTTTCATCGACAAATTCAATACTTCTTGATGTTGCTGTTAAAAGTCCGCTATAAGTATTTATTTTATTATTTTTGTTTTTTTCAATACAGCTTAAGATCGAACTGAAATTAAAGTATGTACTATGTATGTATAGATTATATAGAAGTTCTAACGTTTCTATGTTTAACTCATTTAGTCTATATATTTATAGAAGCTCTACAAAAGATTCTTTTTTAGAATTTTACAGAGAAGAAACGATGCGATATCAACATTATCGTGCGTTTGTAACAATGCAAATATAATTATTTTGGAATTATAATAAAAGGAAAATCAAATATGTCCGTAACATATAATGCGTTATTTTTGTTGGTATACCTAGGAAAATATACTTGTTATTCATATATCCCTAATCGATATATATTAAATAAATAGATAAACTATTCTCGAATATAGCGTACAGGTACAACAGGTACAACAACAATAGATCTCTCAAATTCTCATCGGCGAACGTAAAAGCTTGCGTAAATCATCGTAGCCGTTGTTTTATATAGAAAAATATGAAAATAACGGATATCGTAAATAATTTTTTAACAAAATAATTATTTTTATCAACAGGACAGATGTATAAGAGGTACCTTCAAGAGCAGTTTTATATCGTCGCTTACTCGAAAACAAAATCAATGGATCTTAAGTATATTTTCACCTTCTTTTTTTTCATTCTAATATCTATCGACTTTGGTACCTTTCATTTTGAAATTCAGTAAAGGTAAGGACACAGAGTATTCTTAACGTAGAATGTAGTTGACAGTCGAAGGATGAAAGAATATGGTAGGTGCATAGTTTTTTTTCAGCTAAAGACTCTTTATCCTAGATAATAGTCCATCTTCACCAAAGGAATTCGCTTTAATCTGGAAGATCTGTAATAGAGCGTCCATAGATATCTAAAATGCACATCTATATCGTTCAAGTAGTTGTAGGTGAAAAAACTAATTTACCTAAGCATTCACACACATTCAAACAGAGTTATCATATTAACTATATAAGATTTGTTTTACTACTTGGTGCAATGCAAAATACTTGTAAGATACATGCTAACATTTTGAAGGATCGATAAATGTCTGCAAACAGAAATTCTGTAATTCAAAGTTTGTAGTCATGCGGGATGCATTCTGGCTACAATGCATACGATTTAACAAACTATGTGTGGACTGCTATTATTGACTAGTCGACCAAAAGTTAGTAAGCCAAAAACAAACAGTTATGTTTTATTATAGTATTTTAAGTACGTCCTGCTTTTCACAAATTACCTAAAATTATTTTAACGTCTGCATTTGTAACGATTACATTTCTTTTGCAATTTTTTTCATTAAATGGTTATAAATATTACTGTAATTTACAAAAAAAGAAAAAACATTTAATTCGTACAATATGATGGCTCACTTTTAGGTAGAGATTAATCAATTTTGGAAACACATAAATACTTTTTACAAATACTAAAGCTATGGATTCAGATCTGGAAAGAATAAACCTTGTTGTCTTTTTTTTTACTCATATAGAATTAAAAATATTTTGTTTTATATTTACAAAAAAAGTAAGTAACAAAGAAAACATATAAGAATACTTTATGATATTCTCTGAGTGTCGATCTTACGACAATAACGGTTCATTTCTCGAACGAATTGGAAGACAGACCTGACAGTCAAAGTCAACATAATATCAAAACGTGCATCAACTAACAATAAGAGCTATCGCTAGTATTACGTATCGTTAGTGGATTCCATAGTCATCTAATCTCTGTGACAACATAAAACGTGATAAGTTTCTACACACCAATCCAAAGAAACACCACTAACGACACATGTAAGCACTATAACGCAAGTATTGTACATAAGCATCATTACCTGTACTGCTAAAACTATGATAAGGCGCTAACAAACTACGTTGCTTTCTATGTGATTTGACAGCAAATGAATAGGAAATGTGTTTAGGAGGCGATGCACGACATGGCTCGCCTACCTTCTTCTTCGGAGTCAGATATTCGAGTTGTTTGAAGGGAGCTCTGTTTCGATAAGGTTCTTAAACCTCGTGGTCTGGGGGGCGGTGATTGCTTGTTCCAAATCGCTTCTAGCTGATCGAAATGTTGAGATTGAGCCAATGCTGCTTGTTCCGGACCTAAACCTGACTGAGAACTAGCCAGGCCAGCTTTGCTAATTTCTTCCATAGAAGCACTGACGCTGAATCGCCGTTTTAATCTCTCTTCGACTGTGGACACCGTTACACCTAAATAAACGTCAGTCAAATTGGCATTATTAAGTTACCAGTTTAATAAAGGTATAAAAATAGTACAATCTTCTACGTACCCGTCGTGAGGTGACCGTACTTGCGTTGCCAGGTATACGTATCCAAAGAAACCTCTTTTTTCAATAACCTTCTAGCAGGACGTTTAGGACCAGGTGGTCTTAGGTCTCTCGGAGCAACATACGGTGGAAGTTTAACATATTGCGCTGGTGTGTTATGCAGACAAAGAATAGGCATGCATTTATGTTCTAACAAGTGCAGCGCCAATCTCGAACAATCGGTAGACATTTCAACGCCAAGAATCGGTACATGGAGCATAATGGAACTTAAAGCAGTGCCTTTCTTTGTATCCCAGACTATCAGGCTCTTATCCTCGCTACCCGAAATTGCTAGAGTACCATCACCGGACAATCTGATACAAGTTACATATCCGAGATGACCAACAAGAGTGTGCAGGTCTGCACCAGTATTTATATCCCATACGATCAAATTGGCATCACGAGAACCGGATACGACGATGGATTTGTCGAGAACTGCTACGGCAACGCAGGTGACATGATCGGTGTGCCCAACCAATACCTAAAAATAATAGGCTTTTTAGCTTTTACAAAGACGTCTTCACCTAATTTTAATTCCCTTTGGTTTTTACCGACCTGTGACAGTTTACCTCCAGCAAGTTGCCATACTTTAAGACTCATGTCTCTGGAACCGGTAATAAGAGACTGTGAATCAGGTGTTACTACCAAACACGTAATATCCTGCGAATGAGAAACTTGACGCTTCTCTTCTGGGCCCGCACCTAAACTTATTATTCGAACGTGATTATCTCCCGAACCACAAACTGCAAATCTATAAGAATAAATGTTTATAATAATATTTAAATTTTGTAATATGGGTCAAGAAGTATAAACGATACCTCATATCAGCGGCAACAGCAAAACATCGACCAGGTCCACAGACGGATTGAATTAAAGTTCCACTATCAGCAGCCCATACCCTGATTGTTCCAGCTCTGTCAGAGCTGACGACCCTTCTACCATCTAACATTGCTATCACAGAAGTAACAGGTGCTTGATGTCTAAACGTCGCTACGACGAGTCCTAAAGTTAAACCCCAAACACGTACAGTTTTGTCTTCCGAACCTACGAGAGAATTTCATAAATTTATAAAGAGTAAAAGAAGTAGTTATATACATATAATAATTGTTGTATAATGACCTGATGCTACAAATAATCCAGAGGCAGAAAATGTGATACACGTAACACTCGCTATATGACCTTCTAACGTCGACATCAATTCATGCGTATTTAATTGCCACAAATTCACTAAAGAATCGACACCACCAGTTACCGCCATTGCTCCATCTCTAGATATATCCAGGCAAGAGATAGGTGACGTATGCGGCTGAAGTGATTCTTGTTTGCCTGGTTTCTGAGGTTTTGTAGGAACTTCCTCACCTCGAAAACTCCAGTAAGTTACACGTCCGCCGCCAGCAGTGATTAGGAAATCATCCTTATCGGTAACCTGTATATGTTCAAAAATGTGTTAATTTAGACTGTTCTACATAACTTTATTATATTATACAAAATGTAAAGTCACCTTGACAGACGTGACATCCGCGGAAGGATTAGCAGGTAGTGTCTTTATCAATCTACCACTATGTATGTCGAAAACGGAAACTCTACCCTCTACACCACCAGCAATGGCTCTTCTACAATCTCTAGCAAGACATAGACTTCTAACTGGACCTTGATGTCCACGTAACGTATGTATCTCTGTTCCAGTTGCTAACGATCTCAAATAAAGCTTTTGATCTTCGCAAGCGGCTAATAGAAACACAGAATCCGCTGATACATCGAGATTGACTACTGGAGAGGGTAACGATATGCTATTCAAAAGGGTAAACGTTTCCAAAGACCATAAGCAAACTGTCCCATCAGTCGAGCCGGATACGAGTACTTCTCCTGCTGAATCTACGCGTATAGCAGTAACGGGTCCTCTGTGATGATCGATTTTCACTAATACCTCGCCAGTCAACAAGCTAGTTGCAATAATACTGGAATCCTCGCCACCACTCACGATAATGGAATTGTTCAAAGCTGGTGTTAACGTAAGGACAGGTGCTATGTGTTCGCAAATTCGTCGTTTCAACGATAGTTCTTTCATGTCCCAAACGATAATGGAGGTGTCTTCGGAACCGGTTAGTAGGTACTGAGATTGTTGCGTGATAGCTAAGCATGATATCGGACTGGAATGACCTGTAACGTAATAGTAGTTATATTCTATAGATTTATATATCCAAGGTAAGTGATACCTTTAAAAGTGTGTACTAGCTGGCCAGACATAACGTGCCACAATTGAGCATCTCCTTGCGGTGGAACAACCACAACGTGTTGACCTGACGGCGCAGCCTCGACTAGACGGACTCCTTGCGGGCAAGATAAAGCACGAATCTGAAGAGGTAGAGGAGGTTGAAGCCAACCGTTCAAAGGAACTAAAAGGGGCGCGGTATAACCATCGCACCATGCCATCGCTGCCATAACCATTCTGCTTACCTTGATTAAAAAGATCAATTGATAAATTCAATAGTTTCATAAGCGAACAAACATAAATAAAAAATTAATATTTCCTTACAAGATCTCCGCCATCGTCAGCGACTGGCCTAAGCCAACAAATAAGCTGTGCTCCAAGCTGAAGCGGATCTCTGGTGAGCACGTCGCTCGATTTTCTGACAGCATAATACACCAATTCCAAATCTCTCTCCAAAAGGTACCTTCTCACGTGCTCGAGTACGCATCGTAGATAACTCACGGAAATCATTTGTACGCCGGCCAAAAGAAAATCGAAAGCACAGACAGCCAATCTTTTTAGTTTATCGACATCCCCAGCTCGCAGCAAGTGAAGCCAAGCTTCTTCGACGTGCCTAAGGGTATACGTAATATCTTGGGATTGCGGTGCGCTTTGAAAAGGCGTTTCCTTTGCAGGTGGCTCCACTGGACCCTGCGGTGATTTTTCTTCGCTATCCTCGGTCTCTTCGGCAAAGAATAGATTCGCCAATTCCGCATGACACATTCTCGATACGTCCTGATTCGAAAGGTATCTCTTTCTGGCAACTTCGCGACTTATCCAACACCACCTGAACATCAGCCTGCCGCTCATAACGCGTACCTTTACGATAACGATAACAGGAATTATAAATTATAATAAGTACAACGAGATAATATATGTGGTACTGTAAATTTTACAATTACCAACCCTCAACATGGGTGCTAAAGTTCTTCGTACTAGACACCACGTAGCAAAATTATATTGTCCTAAAGCAAGCGATAATGGGTCGTCTCCACCCGTGGGCATAATTAATTCAAGGATCTCGGTCTCGGAGAGACCGTACTCTGCGCAAGCTAAAAGCGAGCCAATCTTATTCGCTGCTCTTGGTCCGACCAGTCTTTCCAGATTTTCTAAAGCTGACTCCACGTCCGGGAGATTGCATCGCTTGTCAGAGAGCTCGATAAGTATTTCGTTGCTTCTCAGTCTGTCCTTTTGAAGTGGCGTCAACCGTAATGCCTCGGGCGGTACCGCGGTCGTTGCTATAAAATGTACTCCTGGGGGTAAGTTTAACGGTAGCCAAGATAAGGAAGCCACGATATCGCATTCCAACGGATGAAGCCGATGTAAATCATCCACCATAACGACTAATTGTTCAGAAAGCGATTCTTCCTCGATACCACGCATTATTTGACTGAACCAATTATTCATATACAAAGGATCGAACGAAGCGTCGCGTGGAAGATTACCGTCGTTGTTACACGATAGGAAACCAATGTGTTCGCAGAGAATCCGCAGGAGCTCCAAACTGTAAGCCGACTTTGGCGTCGACGTACATAAACGTACAACTCTCAAGGTCGGTTTACCGAACCAATCTGGTGCACTCTCGTACACTTTAGCGAGTATCGAAGATTTACCGGAAGCCTTGGGACCCCATATTAATATAGGGCCATGTTTTTGATCCATCCCTACCGTAACGTAAAAAAAAATTAAATAACAAGATTCATTTTACAAAGCATTTATCTCACGTAAAAGTGATGTCTTACCGGATATCAAAAGTTTTTTTATACGCGTGATAGGTTCGTCTTCTTCTTCTGTTGGTTTTATCTCACGCAACAAGGATAAATGAGCCATGCTCTCGGCATAAACTTCTTGCACCATTTTCTTTCGACTTTTAATTTCCGGGTCAATCTCTATCGAGGAGTTAACTAAATTTTGTAGTCTATCGAGGACGAGTCGTCTAAGCTTACTCAGGTAATTATCATGGGAGTCGTTGTCTGAGTCTATGCCGTCGTGCTTGTAGTCTACCTCGAGGCGAATCACGTTTTCGCTAGGTAAACACGATTCGATGCGCGACCGGAAAGTCGCAGCACCGGGACTAACCGTTGGCGCATCTTTGCCAGTCCAATCTCTGATAATTGCCATGATACCGTTTCCATCTTCGTCGAGATCTGGAAAGTTATGTTATAGGTTCCTCTAGCTCTTCGTCCCACCGATTGAAAAATAAATCCAGAGAAATGTGTAGATTTACTTAGGCCGTATTCCAATTGTCTCTCGGCTGTACTCCTCAGCACGTTTTGCACCTCCTTATTGTCTGGTTGTTCTAGGATGACCGACTCGGCAGCGATTCTTAAAACCTTCCTCAAATTCGCTTCCTGCGTCGATTGCCAATCGTCCTGTGCCGTTTCCACACTATCGGTCAGCATGCAAGGCATCGATTCATCTTATCTTGCGGTCACGTTGGAACCAGTCAAGTTGGATTAAGTCAGGACGTATCAAGCTCTACTAAAGTTAATGTCGATCGAACGTAACGATGAAACGACTTCGGCGGTAATGCGATTTATAGACTAATTTTTCTTTAAATTTACATTCTTTTTATCATAAATATGTAAACGATGTGTTTTCTCCCGATAGATGTTCTCATCTAATACACGAATCCCCGATTACCATTAGCATTGTCCTTTGAAACACTCTTTGGACTATCTCAAAGCTTTTCGCTGGGGCTTATAAATATGTATGTAAATTTGATAAACTTTCAGATTAGCATATCAATTTGCTAGCAACACGGATTTCTTCTCGAGGCAATATTTTTTTAACAGATTTTCCATGCATTATTTTTGTTCTCTTGTGCGGAATAAAAAATGCGGTTCTGCGCGAGGCAAAATTAGTTTGAAAACTCGTGTTAATGTCGCGGGTTCTTTGAGGAGAGAGAAAGAGAGAGATAGCGAGGAAGAAAATAGAAACAGACAGCGAATAAACTGACGCGACAAATGCAAATGTTTCCTTCTTGTTGTAAGAACGAGAACTAGAGATCTCTTTGACTCGGGAGCGAAAGAGGTCGTGAAAGGTGTACAATCAACGGAGGAAGTGAATTGCGGTCGAAAAGTTAGAATCCCAGTAAGAGGTTAAAGGGGAAAAGAGAAAATGTTTATGTAAAGCACTTTTGCGGATGTCTACTTCTTCGACCAAAACTGTCTGGCGCATTACCTGGAAGCTTTCAATCTATAATAATGGCCATCTTGCACGTAGTATTCGCTCAGCACGGAACAGCGATCGAGGAGAGCATAGAAAGTTTCTTCCTCGAACTTGGTGGTCACCCAACCTGTATTGTAATCGGCTCCAGCCAGTAGCTTCAAGAACAAAAATATACGCGAACAATCGTTATCATCTTGAAAACGTAACGCTATAAAGTACAGACCGTGCTAATGACAAAAATCATATTGTAGAGTATAAAGCTCACCAGGAGAAAACATCCTCGTGAATGTCGATGAGATGCGCTTATTTCTTCTAAAAAGAACTCCGCCAACCGCGGGTTAACGTCTGGATCTTTTCTGGTTCCATATTGCATATCGACCAACAATACCTAGACGAACCATTGAATGTGTATTGTTCCTTTTAAGTATTAAAACTGAGCATGAGGTAGGGTCAACTCACCAGTGAATGAACGGTTAAGCCGATTCTATACTTCACGGAAAAAAAAAAAATGTTAAAAATGTAATGTTAAATGTTTTGTTATAAAAATAAGAAGTGTTCATTCACTGGAGAGTTGACCCTATAATCTGTTTATGTAAATTATCTCATAATGTACCTCAATCCCCATGTCATCGTAAATCGATTGCAGCTCTGGACCCACCACCTCCAAAAGTTGTTTCCTTTCCGCAACGAACTCTATAGGTTGTTAATTATTGTTTCAGAAAAATATTCTTATTAATAAAAATGTAAAACATTTCCTAAATTTCTATTTCCATTTCAGATTGAATGTTTCACTACCGATATTCCTTTATTATAATATTACGGCCCTTTGATCTGAATCGGAAAGAAAAGAAATGCATCGAATTCCGCGAAGAAACAAAGAAGCGATCGGCGAGCGTGAAAAAAGGTACCATGCACGCAATCGAGAGAACCAACGTGACAGAAAGGGAATAAAGAAAGGCGTCGGTAAAGTACAAGCTATCGAATTAGATTAGATTGGAACGTTTCCGATCGACACTCCTAAACGATACGCTTGACGTTTAAGGTTCGTTCAGTCTATGTTAGTAATTTCGGAATCATTCGCACTACGGTCGTGTGCAGTACATACACAGTTTTGTTTTCGGTGCTGCAACTAATGAACTCGACTAAAACAACAGTTTCGGACTTGTTTAAGACCTTAAAGGCTCGTTCAGACTATGTTAGCGATTTAGTCGAGTCAATCCATTTTTAATTAACCGACTTCAAAAAGAAGGAGGTTATCAAGCCGACTGTATTTTTTTGGAGTATGTTACGCGATATCTTCGTAGATTGTGAACCGATTGTAATGATTCTTTTTTGATCGAACAGGTTGTATCTCGAGGATGGTTTCATTTAAATTTTAAGAAACATTTCTTCCTCTAAGAGTGGAAAAATAGACGAAAACAATACCTACTTAATCAGTTATTTTGTGAATCGGTACCATCCAAGGCAAGTTTAACATAAACCTGTAATTTTTGTACTTATTCCAAAAATAACTGATTATGTAGGTATTGTAAATATTAAATAATACGTAATAATATATAAAAATATTATTATTTACTTTTTAGTTTAAGTGTAGGAGCAGTTCTCCTAGCGCCGGACGGTACCTAACGCTGGGCATTAGGTACCTAACAGAGCTATAGGCAAATTTTTGAAGTCCATTTATTCTTTTTATTTTAAATTTACTTTTATTCTATTTTTTGAGCGAGTGGCTTTACCCACCATGCATCAACGCTCACAACGTCAGTTGTTCATTCCACTAAACAAGTCCGAATCTGTTGTTTTAGATGAATTCATTAACTGTGTATGTACTACTGCGCACGACCATAGTGCGAACGATTTTTGGTCAGTTCATCGAGTTTAGTTACTAAATTATTCACGACTCGACTGATTCACTAACATTGTCTGAACGAAGGATTCAGCTACATGTAATTCTATTGATCCAGTTGTACAGCAGTTTCTGTTCATATAACGAATATCCATTCTTCTCGATCAACTCTCTCCCCGCGATTTCGTTTTAACGTAAGGAACTATGATCCATACGGAACTAATCTACTATACAGCAAGCAATTGTACTCTCAAGTAATTTCGGTAACTCCAGTACACTAACGTAAAGTCGAGTTCGACGTCTATCGTATTCACTAATATTTCTAAAGCATTTCAAAGTACTCACCATCCCTTTCACCCGCGATAAATATCTTAATAAGCCTCGGTGCAGGCAGATGAGCCGGTGGTAGACCACCCTTCAGCACACCTGCAATAAGTTCAACTTCGAGATTCATTTCAACGACGGCAATCGACTTCTTCTTCTTCCGTAAATATATTCCACGGTCACATTCAGGATCCTATTTCTTAATAGAGCATCGACTTCATTTCCGTCTAGAGATGGAGATCTTTCAAAACGTATCCGCGATGAAATCCGTTCTCGCAGCAGGTGGAGCGAACTTTCACATTCACTCGAGGGACATCGCTTATCCTTTCTCCGTGTGCTTCGAATCCTGGAACGTTCACCTGTTCTTTGCTATCTGATGCTTTCCACTCTCTATTCTCTTCTATCTCTATCCCTCTCTTCTTTCCTTCTTTCCCCGCGGCCAGATTGACGCGCTTTAAATGGGTGGACGTACCGGATAGGAACTCCCTTTTTCCTAAATCGACACTTGAGACTTCCTTTTCAGCTCGTACACGCGTGCTCTTTCACCTTTCTTATCCCTTTTCCTTTTATGATCTTTCTCCTCTTTCTTTCTTCTTCTTTGCTCGTTCTTCTACACGATAGGTTTTTAGACTCGTAAAGCACGGTTAATAGGTACACGTAGACTTCTATAAGTTATTTATTACATATACATTTATATATATATATATAATACTCATATATCCTGTTACTACAATCAACAACTTTCAAATATAATAGAATCTTTTTCTCTTTCCTTTTTGGACAGTGATGCGTGTGTGCTTTCTTTATTACTTTAACAATTAACTTTCGATAAAGATCTATGTAATAGTGGTACGTGTATACATATACAATATATATATATATTTATATATATATATTTTATTTATTTGAAATATGTACGATAATTTTCTCTGCGCGTTTTTATTTTAATTTTATCAGTTAACTTAAATACTTAAGTATTCGCTAATTAGGTAACTTTGTTCTAGGATTGTCTTCGCTTCTGGTCGCGTGTAAAGTTTTACATTGAATTTTATTGTGCAGTTAGGCGATTCTTTTCCTACTTTTGCTTTGCATTTTACTTCGATAAAAGATTCTTGCGCGATACGACTCCAACTTTTCTCCTCTTTCATGTGCCGTCAATTTCCTTTACACGAAACGTTCCTCTTCCGTCAGTAGTCTCTGAAAATGGTTTCGTTGATATTTATAACAGAGCCCGCATTCTTATCACCAACTCGTAGCATAGATCCGCATGAATTCCCATTGTTATCCGTTACGTGGATCGTAGATCTTATTTTGACAACGCCATTAGAATCGCAAAAAGGGGGTCGTTAGACCCGCTCTGATGACGCATAGTAAAAACTTTACATCTGTAACAAACGGCACAAAAGACGAGCGATTAATAGGACATATAACGGGTATCGTGTTTTATGTTAGCATTAAAAAAGGATATCTCGCCGAAGGTTTTCTACCCCAACTCATCGAAACGAGTTGGAGTAGGAGTGAGTTAAATAAAATTATATGAAAAAAAACTTTTTAAAAACAAGCTTTTATTATGTGTACTAAAACGACAATAATAAGAATATTTGTTTGCTGAGACAGTGCTGAATGCTATTTATAAGTGGTTATAGAATAGAATAGATTGAGTATAAATGATGGTAGAAGATATTAATATCGGACTGTGTTCAACAGATTCATAGTAATAACGAACTCTTAAGCAAATAAACTGTTTATTCGCCACGGGTTATTTCATTATGTCAATTTATAAAACCTTTATTAATCGTGGAATTAAATGTAAATGCTTGTTTTAAAGTGGAATGGGGGACAGAGGGGTGAAAGATTGCTCGAAAAGAGAGAGAGTAAAGATCACCCAAATTAATATTTCTCCTCGCTGGGAAATAAATTACCTACGGGTATGTCTTAAAAGATAAATAAAATTGAGGCGACTCCTTGGAATATTCTAATTTAAATAAAAACGTACCATCTTGATGGTACGGATACGCTATAATTGTAAGCGAAGCTAATAGCCGTTTATAAGCAATGGTATTATAATCGACAGCGTGACCTAATTTCCAAAGCACGACAGAAAGATTATTATCGGACTAAAGGATGAGAGACGGGATAAGAAAGAAAAAAAATGGTCTTAGATGGGAGGGTGAAGAAAAATGGGAGGAGTGCTGCAAGCTGCTTTGTAAATTAATATCTTCTTATCTTGAAGATTTCTGCAAAACGTCACGATCGGCGATAAGGCGTATTTAATTTATCATAGAAAAATTGTTGCAGTCAAAAATCGATGAGCAAAAAATAAATTAAAAAAAATACTTTGGTAACTTTATTAATCTATGGAAAAATTGTCGAGAACGTTCATCGGTAACATTTACAAAGCTTATTTATATTATCTTTTTTACCGTTATTACCATTTTTCTATCTCTCGATCGGCATATTTTTGTGGCACATGTTTTCAAGGGGAATACTTTGCATCAAATAGTCTAGCACGCTCACTCTCTCTCTCTCTTTCTACCATCATTTCTACTTTTCTCTCTAACACTCTCGTTTCGTCTTTTTGGATTCTCTACCGTCTCGAGAATAACGATATAGATTCGAAGGGAATATTCGCTGAGACTGCGACTCGCGCCACGATTCGGACCTGTCATTGTCCATAATGGAGGCACGCTTTAAGAAAGCGGAGCAGAAAAGAGAAAAGAAAGGAGAGAAAGTATAATCGAAGAGACGGAAGGGCGATGAGCAACGCTCGAAAGATGGCAAGAGGGGTAAGGAAAAGAAGAAGGGGAGAATCGTGGAAGGTTCGCCGAGGGTTGCTCCGGGTAACGAACTTAAACAATTCAGTCTCCCTTTACTCTTACTCACCCCTATTCTTACCAACGCCATCCCTTCCCGGGAAAGATCATTTCGAATTGTACTCACACAAGAAAAGCTAGCATTGTTCCAACGGCAATGAAATATTTCTGAGCAAGGTCATCCCAGTAAACTATGAAAATTCCTTTCGAGCCGATGGAAAAAAACGACTGATCGGCTTCTTACGAATTTCTATCGGCTCGATATTAAATGTACTTTCACGGCTACCGTCAGTTTTTAAATTATTATATACCTACCCTTCTCCGAGCGATCATCGCCGATCCTAATATTCTTTTGTCCCCTTTCCCTCGTATTTTTATAGCCTTGCCGTTCGATCACGTTTAACTTTTCGTGAAAATACATCCAAGAGAAGATGTCGGATGGAAAGAAATCCCTTCGTATCCAATAAGATCAAAGCGAAGATAAAAACGTCTTATCGCTATAAATAAGATGATTTCTTTGCTAAGAAAGAAGGATGCTTAATATTAGCGAAAGCTCATAGAAGTCTGCAGAGATTCGCGTTCGCGTACATAAATCATGCGCGCATGAAGTCGGCAAAAGAAAATATTTATGGGGTTTTAGGTCGATCAACATATTCTCGCATCTCATTCCCGCCTGTTCAGGAACGGTGAGATTATATTTAGCATGTTCAGATTTTTTTTTTAACAGAAGCTGGTACATTTTCGACATTTGGAAAAAGTATCATTTTATGTCTTTTATAAATCATAAGTTTGGACAAACGTATATGAAAAAATATCCTATTCTAGATTTCTACTGATTTTATAAGTCGAAGGCTTATTAGAGAAAAAACAGAAGTAACATAAGTAATGGCACAAATCTCGTTTCTGTACCTTCTCGATTTCAACGCGAATACTCGCTTGAACTTTCAAATGGAATTTCTTGATAAAATGCTAATTGTTCAACAATTCTGGCTATACCATTGTGTAGCTTATAGTTTCAACTTTTTAAAGAATCCTCGATCATTAATATTGGTCAAGAATTAAGTTCTATAAAAGAATTCTACCGAAATCTAATAAACTTGGAATTCCTAACACGTGTACCTCCTGTCAAGGAGACGAAACAAACGGTTATTCGTCGACGTAAAAAAATAGGAAAAAATCTTCAAAGGGTATGAAGCACAACACGAAAGTATTCTCGTGGAATTATTAACATACAACAAAAAATGCAATTTAGCAGGACAGAAAGATTGAGAGGACAAAGATGCTTAAAACAGGTGTATTAAACGCCTCATATATAAAAAAATCATAATTTTTCATGTGAAATTTAGTTATAACGTGAGTTTTTTCGATTTCTCCGAAAAATTCGGATTCGGAACAATTAGTTCGGATAATCGAGGTTCTACTGTACTAATATCGCGTAAACGGTAACGATAGAGAACCCGAAATTACATGCAGATACGTACTTATATATATGCACATCGCATTTATTTGTATTTTATTGAAAATTGATACGAAAAGCGAGACAATAGCTAAACGCTGCTGGTATATACATGTACATATACATATACATACATGCACATATATCGAGCGCTCCTTTCAAATCTAAACCGATTGTCATCGTCAGAAGATTTGTTCTCTCCGATATCGTCCCTATTGGGAATTGCTATCGCTTTTGGTCGTATTTAATGGCATCGATTCGGCACGATTGATTCTTCACGTCGACAGATTAACCAATGAAATTGATGTACCAGACCATATTATAAAAATAATCTTGTACTATTTTGCAATGAAGCAGCGTAAAGAGAAAAAGACAAGGCGAGATTATTTCTAAAGACTACTTAAAATAAAACGCTCGCAACATCCGTAATACGATATCGATTGAAATCAGATATTCGAGCATATTTCTCCATCGCTCCATACTTTTTACGGTTAAAATATTTTATAAACTCAAGTAGAAACTGTAAAAACATCGAACGTGAAGAATGTTTGTTTCTCTCGAGCGATAGAGAGAGAACGTTTTGCCAACCAGTCTACTCGAACAAATAAATAAAAATAAATAAGTACTCGAGCGATAGTAAGTAGTCTAATAGTATTCGAAAAACATTCTCTCGTATTGTTATACATTTCTCGCCGCGCAAGGGTTTTTAAGTCGAATCAAAATAAACTTATACCACTACTACTACTACTATTCGTAAATACGTGGCAAAAAAAGATAACGAAGGAGAAAAAATTCCGACAGAGAATTCCAATGAAAAGTTCGATGCTTTTTCCTAACCAACTCTGTCGGTGGACACGACGCCGACGTCTGGAATGCTTTTTTTCCAACGACAAGATTTCTCATGGAAAAATGACTTGACTTTATGTATCTACCCTTCGCTATGGCATTCGCTCGAAATTTTTTTTTTACGAACCGAGCCTGGGAAGGATAAAATCGTTTCATTTGTAGAAAGAGAAAGAGAGAGAGGACTATAGGACACACGGGAGAGCTCACGTAGTACGCTGTAGTACATACGTAGCGAAAAAGGTCACAGATCGCCTCGCAGCGTGCGTGTCTGCATTTACTCCGATGATCGATAGCGGTGAAACGTTTCAGGAAAGGCGCACACGATCGGTCCGGTACTGGTGGTGGTGGTGGCTACGGTACTCGATCTTCTCCTAGTGCGAACACGTTCTCGAGAAATGACAGCGACGTAGCTCAAGTGGAGAACCTTAACGAGGAGCTTCCCAGATCCGATCCGAAGAGTTTGCATTAATGGGGTTCACCCTTCGGTAAAGCTTTAATCGGCTTTTCATCGGTGCTAGGAACCTTCGAACTAGGTGCTTCTCAAGAGGAACGACAAATCGTAATTTGAATCGGCCGCTTTCTATCCTGGTCGATCTTATCCGAAAATTCGAGCAACTTCGACGTTTGGAAACTCGAGAACAAGTTTGTCATCGATCGTAGAAGGAACGCGTATATTGTATGTGTGTGTGAGTGTATCTATATACGTAACTCGACCAAGCGTATTAGAGTCCAAAGCAGAGTTTAATGTCGTACGTTCGATATAATTAACGCTTATGTTAGAAGAGACTTGGTTGTCTGTCTCGTCTATCAACGTCGATGTGTAAGGAGGAACAAGAGATTTTCGGACGTTGAGTACCGTGTGAGTATATGTAGATACATGGCACACCGGCTTTGCTCCGAGTGGTAGAGACACGATGAACACGCTTGCCTTGTTATCTTATCTAGAATATGTGGATTGGCGTTTATTTATTCTTCGTTACCTTCGGTAGCTTCGAGGGTTACGTGTCGTGGGAATGAAGAAACTTTGTCCTGAAACGTTTGTTAATACGAGAACAAATTTGTTGAATAAGTAATAGTGATTATAATAGAGAAAGGTACATACACCGTTATCAAATTCTGTAATTCTCTGTAACTTTTCTCAGAGACTTTTCTCCCGTATATATAGGTACGTGGGATGAATTTCATTTCGATTCAGGTTTTTTGAGGGGAATGGAATCGGCAACCGCGGAAGCGAAAGATTCGCTCGTGCGTGAATAGCATTTCCCTCGTAAATAGCACGATAACGGCCAGTGTATACACCCGGCTCGCTTTGTATTTCGTCTTTTTTACAAAATCCTATACCGTCCTACGTGTTTCGAAGCAATCTACGCTATTTCTTAGAGTATCAACGGCCGAACGAGCGAGCGAGCAGGCGTTCCTCCTTTATATGCGATGTGAAATGCGAGAACGCGGAAAGGGAAAAGAAAATGGTGTTGCCTGCGAGTTGGAAAGCAAAACGACAGGACTCGGATAACAAGGGAAAAGTGTCCTGGGTAAAAATACAATCCCGTAGTCGGAAAGCATCCCCATCGAGGAGTCGATCGATGACGGTGCTTGATCAAATAACTGCCTCGAGATATTTTTGGTATACAAAAGAGATTCTAGACAACGTCGTACGTCCATATACGTAAACACGCGCACGCACGCTGTCAACCCGAGCGTTTTAAACGAAAGCAATGAAATTTGTTACGAGCGGGTGAATCACCACCGGGGTTAAAATTCACTTAAATATTTTTTTCTAGTATATCGCGTAACTATCGATATTCGTAAACCGCAGAATTTCGCTAGTCCAACAACAACAAAAACAAGAAAAAAGTTGACCACTCCGGACAAATAAAAAATAATTGGGGACAAAAAATTTGAATGCTAAAAAAATTCTTAAAATAGAGAAGGAAAACCGACTTCAAAGTAATGAAAATGAAAGGCGAAAATCTAGATAAAAGTAATTAAGAGTAAGCACTAGAAAGAATGATATAATTTTCAATGTATAGTTACAATATGACTAAATATAGTAACGAGTGAAAAGTGAAATCAATTTTAGTTGCGGAATATGTATGTTTTTCATTTATGATATATTCAAAATATTGCAACTTTTTCGGAGGCCGCACAATATATTCTTAAACGGTCATTGTCACGAACAAAGAAGTGCATTCCTAATACAGAAACGTCCATCAACACCCCTCAATATCAGTCTATTAGTGTATTGTTAATTCATTTTGTGCCGTCTTCGAAAATATTGCAATATTGATGTCTTATGTCTGACGACTGACATTGGAAAAAAAGCCCTAAGAGATCCGTTAGGTTCGAACTTCAGATGTCGGAATCTCAAAAAATGTATTGTCATCCAAATTTCGTACGTGTGAAAAGTTTCAAGTCGATTGAATATGTAGAAGTGGGTCAAATGTAGCTTAAAAGATTTGTACCGGACATACAAACAAACATACAAGACAAAATAAAAAAAAATAAATAAAACTTGTAAAAAGCGACAGGAGACATCACCCACTGCAAAATTAAATAACCTCCTCCTTTTTCGAAGTCATTTAAAAAAAGAGAGCGCGGGGTTGGACGGAACGAAGCATCAAGTGCTACGTTATCGCGGTTGAATGGATATTTACGTAGTCGAAAGGATGGGCCTGCCGTTCATATTCGTATGGCCATGCGAGCGATATGTATACGCCGGATCAATGAATTCGACGAGGTCAAACGGATAGGGTTATATCGAGAAAGCGGAATTACGCTGCGTCGACCAAGATCAGAAGACCGGATACGAGTTCATCGCGGATGAAAGATCATCCTGTACAAAGGGATGTGACCTGCGATGCGATCATCATGCAGCAACCAGGTTTACCGTTCTCTCACTTCACATTTTCTCTCTTTATGTCGATGTCGCTCTTCGACTTATGTTTGATTCCTTTTATACGCCGCTATCCGAGTAAAAGCCCAGACTCGTTTCCATTAAGATTTAATCCCAGCCTTCCTGCCAAGGATTAATTGGAATTATTAATAAGACCTGCGCTTGCTTTCTTTTTCACGCCACAGGTAATTAAAGCGCAACGATATAGATCTCGTAACAAATGTAACCTTCACCGAAAGGAGATTTTTTAGAAAAGTAAAAAAAAAAAAGGAACGTAAAAATGGCGATATGCGTTGTCATGAAACATTCTCAAAGTTCCTTCTTCTGCTTCCTCCTCCGCGGAAACAACGAGAGTTCACGAGCTGTTGAAAAAAAACGAGCAGCAGTAGTTCTAGCAGCAGCATCGGTGAAAATCCACGAAAGAAATTGCGGGGTCAAGTTTGCAACGTCTCTCTCTCTCTCCCCCTCTTGCTTCCTCTTTTTCTTATTTTCTCCCATGCGGCGCGTTCTCGTTCGCCAGGCAACCGTTTCGCGAGTTTTTCAGCTATGCCTCGCGGCAGAAAGTGGAACTCGCAGTTTACGATCAGTCAGGTCGAGGATGAGGGCGGTTCTGTCCGGGAGTTATATACGCGGGCTCGGTATATCGGAGAAGAGGGAGTGAAGGAGAAGAGAGGTTGGGCTGGTGGAAGGTTAGTCGTGTGAAGACGAGGGTAGGTAGTAGTAGGGAGCAACACGTGGCTAAGGGGTCGATACCACAACGTCGAGGGATTCTACTCTCGGTACAACCTTCTTGTGTCTCTTGCGCGGTCACCACGAACGGCCGCCCCACCTGAACAACCTGCTCTGTGCTTGCTTGTCTCTTCTCTTTCCCCCACACGACTCTTTCTCTCTCTCTCTCTCTCTGTCTGTCTATCTCTCTATCTATCTTCCTTTCTCTCTGTGCTTTTACCCAGCCTGAGGAATTAGACGCTCCACCCTTTTAGCGAACGACCTAGCGACCTGCCAGACAGACACTGCCTGTTCCGGAGAAATCTGCCAGCTACGCTCCCTCTTTCGCTCTGTCGCACACGTATATAGTCTCTTATACATCCACTCATATTCAGCGAGCTACGCGACACACGCATACCCTACTGATCTTGTTCATGCGAATAATCAGAGAGATAAACGATATAAGGAAGATAGATCGTCGGGTGGAACGATCTATTTACTCTCCATGACGACTAGCGTAGAAACGATGGCGCGTTAAGCGCGATATCCAGAAACCAGGAACGCGTAAGGAATAACAAGTACCATCGGCAATTCAAGAGAGCTCGTGGTAGAAGGGGAAACATCGAGTGAAAGATTTCAGTGATCACGGTCAATGATAATGCGAACGATGCATTGAAACCATAGGTGAACGTAGGCGGATTTAACGACGCCGCGTTGCAGGATATTACTCTAATTTAATGACAGGAGTGTCAACGGGCCACAGATTGGAGTCGTTAAAAGTTCATAAAAGGAGATGCATCGACGCGAGAAAAGAACTGGGATTGGATCCGACCCTGAGAAACGAAAGAGGCTCCATTTATTTTATATTTTCCTGCTGGTCGTTTCTCCACTCGTTACATCGGACAACTATTTTTTATCATCCGTAGGCGAAGCTACCTCTCGTGAATGGCTCATTAGAATAATATGGATCGGCGATGATCGTTGTAAGCTCTCTTCTGGGCATCCTCTCGTTAGTACTCTCTTTCAATGGTGAGTATAATTTAAAAAAGATACAGAGATAATTAACGGTTAGATTCCTCCACATAGAGGAGGAAAGAATAACAGAGAAATATAGGACAAAAACGTAACCCGGGCTCGTCGCGTGTCGCCTGAAAAATTTATGACCCTGTTCCAAATGTCCCCCTTGACTTGACGCCGCCAACGACGTCGACGTGAACTCCAGGAAACGCAGTGGAACGTAATATCGTTTCGCTCTATGCCAAGAAAATTATGACATTCCAAGCTACATGTCCGTTGGACGTTGTTCCCTCGAACCCGTCACGTCTCCTTCGCGAGGAAGATTCTCGATCGAGTATGTACGTTCTCATAGCGTTGCATCCTACTCGTAAAATCTTGACATCCTCAACGATGCCTACTACTCTCGAGTCGAGTTATTACGATTTGCGTGATCTTTATTACTCTCGACATTCTGCTCCAAGGCTGATCGAGAAATTTACCTTTGCGCGAAGAAATAAAATTACAAAAACGAGAAAGGGAGACCGAGAAATAAATTAGATCGAATTAAATTATATAGGTCGCCGAGTCGTCTTGCAGTCGATGTTATTTACGACTTCTATTAATTTCAAAAATTACAATTTTCTAGAGTTTTATCGTCGAACGTTAAAATGCGGGAACTCTGGCTTTTTCCCGAAACTCATCTGGAAGATATTAAAATAGGAAGGGGGAGAAAAACCATGTTCGATTTGGAAACGTTCCGTTTTGATTATTTACGTAGCCGGAGCTTCTTAACGCGATCGGTACGAGCCACCGCGGTGTGTTATAAACAGATTCAAGCGGTGTATGATTTAACATCCGTTACGGAAACGGGTACTTTTGATGAAATATAAATAAACCGATATAATTCTCGATAGAGGCGTCTCGTTTAAATTTATTATCCAAGTACTTTGTTACTGTAGTAAACGACGGATTTAATTTAATTTACCTCTGTATCTCACTCTCTTTCTCTGTTTCTATTTAAAGGTGCCATTAATTCCAGTAATGTGCCACGCTCTGGCGCTTGAAAAAATTGTCTCTTTCTCCGTATAAAGAAACGTCTCGCAACATGCGGGTATGTTACGTTTGTAGGTATATACAAAAAAATAAATGTCATGGCATTTATTCGCTACTGAAAAAGTCCATGACATAATAATGAGTAATTCTTGGGAAGAATAAATTTTCACGAAAAAATATAAATATTCCGCGTCTACGAATAAATTTTTACAAACAAAAAATATAAACTGACTTCAACAATTTACCTATATATACACTTGAGCTAAAACGTTGAAAATAGTACTTTATATATATCGCTGCGTTATTTCTGAAGAAGGTACCACCATTACAGGTTTATGTTAAACTTGACTTGGCTGGCACTGACTCAAAAAATGACTAATTAGGTAGGTACTGTAAATATAAAATAATACGTAATAATATATACAACAAATTATTTTTAACTTTTTAGTAGTTTTTGGCTATTTTTCCACCCTTACGGGTGGAATTTTTTCTTCGAATTTAAATAAGGGCACCGCTGAGATACAGCTTATGCAATAAAAAAAGAATCATTAAAAACGGTTCACAATCGGCCAAGGTGTCGCGTAACACATTACAAAAAAAAAAAATGCAGTCGACTCGATAACTTTCTTCTTTTAGAAGTCGCCGTTTAAAAAAAGAAAGAATCTTTATGTAACACGATGAAATTTTGCGTAACTCGCAGAAAAGGAAAGAAAATTTCAAGGTTTCGCGTAATTTACGCGTCCCGTCCGCTCGATAAATGTGGCATAAACTCTTCGACGTATTGATTTTGCACCGAGTCCTTTGACTCGCGACAAGGACAACGGAGGATTTCGTGGCTCCTTGTACAGGGTATCCCACTTGGCAACTCGTCGAAAGTAAAGGTTCGTACTTTGGCAATCTCGCAACGGCGCGGGCGTTCCGCATTGTATGGACCTGGGCGTAAATCTGTCCGGAAAATCGTGTGCTCTCGATTCCTTGACTTTGTTTCGAAAATTCCATTTGAATCACTTCGTGCGCGTAAGGCACAATGCGCGAACGGTGACGAAAGAACGCGTTCGAAAGTTTGACGTTAAATCGAACGTAGAATTCCAGCAAGGTTGACGACGACTCCCTCTGTGCGAAAAGAGTATATTAAAAAATGTCGTGCGAGTCGCGAACAACAGAAAAGGTAAACTTTCAACGGGCAGGGCTTTTCGAAAGTCATTTGAAACTTTTCCTGGAAGCGAAGGAGGAGGAGGAGGAACGAGGTCGTGCGAGGCGAGACGGTGCCTATGAATTCACCGATCTCAACGCGTCGTTGGAAAATCCACTGTCGTAGTTTTACTTTAAAAGTGCCAAACGGCCCGGCCTAAGCGCGTTTTAAAGTCCATGGCGGGATAATTTCACGTCCTCGCCTCTGTGAAATTTTCGAGAAAGTCTACGTCGACATCACGGTTCGCCGCCCAGCGTCAAAAATATTAATGGCCGAGCTCCTTCGACTCGCGAAAATAAGTGCCTACGCATCTGCGATGGTAATAAAAGAAAAGGAATCGTATTTCGAACCCCCTACGATTTAACCGTGGTACAACTCCCTAGCAACATTTCGGATCGTTAATCACGGAAGGGAAAGTAATTTCCTGAGAACAGAAAAAGAAAATGGCGAAACGAGTGTGGTGGCCAGGAGAGAGAGTATCTTGTCGAGGGATCTCTCGAGAGCGCGTAAGGTACCCTTTTTCTCTGTGCGCAATAAAATTGCGAGATACAAGTCCTGAACGAGCAATGAAATCGTACAAGCGACGTTACCCCCGTATGTTCGTTTTATTATATCCTTCCTACGTGAATCTGTAAAAATGCCTACCTTATAGCACGTCTATCCGCGAAAATAAACCCCTCAGCCTTATCGCTGAGAACGAGATAGAAATGAAAACGATCAAAAGAAAAAGAATTTTCTCTATGTAGGACAAAAAATTTCTTCATCTTCCACTTGATATACCTAACTAATACCTAGACAGAGCTGGAAGTTTCGTCTAGGTCGAGGCACACCGTTGAAACGTAATCTGCCACACGAGTATCTTCGCTTGTCTCTTTGTGAAGACGCAAAGAGGACTGACGGATTGATTAAACGGCTCGGCATGGAAGCGACTTTATACTCGGTCTTCCCTGAGGATGCTACAGGAGAGAATGGTAATACTTTAGACTCCAAAAGTGAGATTACGCGACTCACAGTCTGACGACTAACGATTGAGAGGGATCATACTACTTCTATATAATACGTGAAAGAGCGTTGTTAATCTGGAATACGCTCGAGTGACGATAACTTTAATATTTTTTTACGAAGCACTTGTCTACCTTTTTCGAACCACCTGATTGACCTTTCTCCGCAGCTGTGCCTCAATCGTTGTCTTAAATCTTTGAAAAGAAATCCGACGAAGAGAAAAAAAGTGATATCGATGTTATGAACGCGATGATAAAAATAGGAAGAAGGTCGAAGCAACGGCGATGACCATGTTGATAATAATATAAATAACCTCTGTTAAGGTAGCGTCTCTTGATACGTGTATTCCTCATTCGTGTGTTCCACGTACGACACGACTCCCGTTTTACCGTAAAAATATCTACATTATTTCTTATCTCTCTCTCTCTCTTTTTCGCGCTACGAAATATCCGTGGTTGTTTTCATTAGATTTCAATTTGAAATGGATCATCAGCCTCGTATAAATATTCTCCCGCCCACGGTAATATTTCCAGCTGTTAATCCTCCTCTTACCGTACGCGCGTTCGTTCGAATGAACTCTCCAAGCCGGTCTCTATCTCGTTCTCGCGATATGACAAACGACAAATGGAGATATCACGTTGAAACATCGATCATCGTCTCGGTAACTTCTGCAAACAAAAACTTTTCCGAACTATATCCACCTATCTTCGATTAAGAACGATCACGATGTTCCTCATCCAATTAATGTCTAGCTACTGCCAGGAATAGCTAATTAAATCACGAACTAATCGTTTTAAGATGTAATATATTTCACTTTAATGTGCATGAAATAGGTGGATTACGTTAGAGGAACCGCAAAAGCCTCTTCCAAAGTACTAAAATGCGGACTTTAAAAGTGGAGAAACGCGCGATTCGAGGTAAATGAGATAAAGGATCGTAAAAAAAATGAACGAAATGAAATTGCTCTTTCATAATGCTATGTCACCTACTTCGGGTTAGGGGAGGGTAACGTATAAAAGGTACTCACACGTGGTGTACAACGTGTGCGAGAAAAGATCAATAGCGTTCCACAGCGGGACACGGAGAAGTAGAGAAGGTTCGTGGAATATCGAAACCTTTCTGCCGGATGATTTTGTATAGAAAGAGGACGGAGAACGAGAGAAACTTCTCAAATATATATGCGTGTATATAGGGGTATATATTCGTCCTATCGAATACGCTTATCGAACGTACCTGCCTGCACCATTCGACTACGATCAGTTCGAAGCCCGCTTTATGCGTGGATATAAATAACGTACGCTGCCCTATATAATGAAACTACATAACGAGCTAAACGGAGTACGAATTGTGGATTGATAAGAAACTTTGCGAACGGCGATTACGTGGAAGCTTTGCCAAACGTAACTTCGATACTATAAATTTCGTCCATTCCGCGTACGCGTGTTCCGTTACATCGCGTTCACCGGTAACAACATATTAATACCATAAATAGCATCGTTTTCTCCGATTTACCTTCTGCAATGTTTCCACTCCAAAAAGCATAAATACGTCCTCGTGCCAGCGTGCTCGTAAAAGCAGGATATTTGTCTCCGATTAAGGTCTTCCTAGAGTAGAGAAAAGATTAACGGGAGGAAGACGTTTTCCCGGCAATAAAATCATGCAAACTACGAGAAAAAGGATGTTTTTGCGCTGACGATCCGGCGAGATTCGTAACAACCCTGTACGAGTAGGTACCTACCTACAAGTTTTTTTTTTTTTTTTCACATCATCCGCACGAATCTTTCGTAATAATAGATAAAACACGTTGGCATCTTTTCTTTTTCGATTGTACCGACATTTCTCTCCAGCGACGGCCTCTCCATTTACGAATGTCAGCTGCATTTCAGAAATAACTCGGCGTTCTATGTGTGGTAGCGAGCTTTAATACGAAAAGGGCGCTACAAACTTTCTACACGGATGTAATGACATATCCAGGCTTCCACTTTACACGCTTCTCAAGGAAGGTCATTAATCATCCCGTCATCAAAATAGCCTCAAAATAATTTCTTGGGAGCACGAGACACGTTTCCCTCACGTACCTACCTACGTTTTCCAGAATAAAAGAGGAAAAGTGTGCTTCGGAGAGAAGCTTCCCACAATTTTCGAATATATTTCCTGTGCATGATTTATCGCTATGAACCTACAGTTTGGTAGATCTCTCCATGTTACATTACATAATTATCGAGGACTCTTTATTTAAAATAAAAAAACATGTCGCGACAAATAGGAACGAACTTTGCAGAATAATTCTACACATCCTAAGGAACAAACAAAATGGAATAACAATAATGGATAATGGATAATTTGTTAGAGCTTTTATCACTTCTAAAATAAATAATAATTGGTTTTTCATTGCTTGGAATATAAACATTGTGACATAAAGAAAGAACTCCTTGTGTTGATAATTTCCATTTGTGTTACTAATTACGTCTCCGATTTTTTGTTTGTATTAAACACTAATGAACAACAATCTTCGTAAATAGTACTCAATATGATTCCAAGTGATTAATTTGAAAATATGCCATTATACGAAAAAACCGAGACTGAAACGTCGCATCTAATTGAGCTATGAGACCGGTTATATTGTTATCTTTAACCGCATTTTTCATAACTTTCCCATCATTTGGCGGGGGAAATAGACAATTGCATTTTTTGTTCCTTAGGATATGTAGAATCATTCTACGAATGAATTTTTCGTTCCGATCGTATACCAAAATTGACCTATTTTTAACACCCTCCTTTCGAGCCAACGATATGACCGATGTTTCTCATTAAATTTTAATTAATCACCAAGTCACCGAGCTCAAGAACGAGAATCGATCGGACGATTTTCAATTAGTGGTCGCTGGTTTGATAATACGTAAAACGAAAACCAATCTACGTTCGCCAGGTTAATTTGTCCGATTAAATCGAGGCGCGGCAGCAAATTTAAGTCTATTATCAAATTTTTCATCTAACAACAAATTTCCTCTCGTCCAGATAGACTATAATCGCTTTGGTACCTACGGCAAAAGCTTAATCGCCGTCGGAATTGAGATTATTATTGATTAAAAATCGTTAAACTATAATACAAATCTTTCTCTAGGACTATCAAGAATCTCCGGTGTAAAGAAATAGAATGTACCGTAAGATGGGGCTATTCGGGACACACCAGTTTATCTTTTCCTTTTTTAGAGTGGATTTTGTTTTAAGTTTGCAAAAAATATTTGGGGGTTTGTAGGTACATTTTCATGATAAGTTATGCTACTTGAAAGGAGATTATTTGTCCCAAAAAACTCCATCTTACGGTATCTAAGTATTCTTTTTTTCTCCCATGATGTTCAACTTTTGAAAAGGTACACGAAATAGGCGCCGCACTACGTCCGGTACAGCGAGCAAGTTCAAAGCCAACGAGCGCGAAATCGAATAGCAAAAGAAGAGATAACGATGAGGAATCGAAGTATAAAAGCGTGCGACGTCGAGTGAAAGTCGTACAAATAAGCCCCGCGCGACCTGCGACGAGATCTCGCAAAAAGGATGCGGCACAACGTAGAACGAAATACCAGGTATGCTATAGCGATTTTTCTCTACGCACGATTTGATAAATGGAACAAACGATTCGAAGCGTTCTCGAGAATCTCGTCGGATTCGAAATCGTTGTAACTTTGAGAGACACATACGTCCATATTCGTCGTATCTCAGGCGATTCAAAAGTCCAGTAAATTCCAACTTTTCTCTCTCCTTTCCAAGACGAGACAAGAATACTCATATATATTCCGGTAGGAAAAGTACAAAGCACAAAGGAAATCTCGTATAAAACGTCGTTCATACCGCGCGTTTAGACGAAACGAGCTCTGTACGAGCGTGAGGACTCGGAATTTTGTAGAAAATATAAACATAACTATACTTTCCCTAGCACTATTATTAAGCTACTATACCTACCACCACTATCGTTATACTACACGCGAACGTTAAAACGGTACGACGAAGAAGGTAAGTAGTTCGATAGTAAGCTTCCCCCCGAGACCATCCGTAAACCGGCAACGAAACTTAAACTTCAATGGGTTGATCTAGCATTCCACGTCCTCGCAGTTAGGACAACTTCGAGCCACCGAAGTCGAACTCTCCAGTTGAGTTAGATCGCCAAAACTTCCTTGCGGAATTTTGTCCACTTCTCTGACCTGCGCGTATCGCCAAATCCACGAACTCGACTTCCCTGCCGTCCTACCATAGCACGGCGCGAAAATGGAGGAAAACCAAAGCGAAGGAAGAACCGAACTAAAGGATATTCGCGATAAGAGATTATTTCGCATTATGCTCCTTTTGTACGGGAACGACACTCGGCTCGTTTCGCGTCACAGACCAGCGAGCGATTCCTCTTCCTCCCTTTTTCGCAACCCCTTTTATCTCACCGCTTATTTTCATGACAAAAAGGGTTATTATTGTCCTGACCGTCCACGCTAGGAGGAGGGAGGAAAAAGAGTTTTAATATTCATCGAGAGAAAGAGCTCCGATAAGTTCAGGAACGAAAGCTGATTGCTGTACTTCGAAATAAATTGAAAACAAATATATAAATATATCGCATAATGGATAAGCTCGGGCTATGTCTATAGACAGAGAAAAAGGGTAGTAAAGAAAAATTATCTTGAAGATAAAATAGCTCGAGTTAAAGCTGAAATTAAAGTCATAAAGCGTCAGGAAAAGTAATGAATATCACGTGAACGGTTAACTAGATTGAAACGGGATTAATGATATATTATTTATTTTCACGGACGAGCGAGCATCGTCACACAACTCGCTCACGTACGCATACATCAACGAGCATGCATACCTACATATTTAAACCCTTGATATCTCGTTGCACGACCGTGACGCGTACGAGTATATCGCATTACTACACAAAACATCCATTCTCGGTGAATTAATTTTATGTTAAAAAAGACGCCGCGGGAGTAATTTTATACGACGAAAGGAGAGGATTATGGAACGAGATACGAACTACGTGGAAGAAAATTGAAATAAGATATTTGACGTGTACCACTTCCATGCGTTCGTCCGTGCGACAGCGAACGAAAGATTTCCCGTCATAGTTAATTAGTCGCCTGGTAATTAACGCTGCTGACCACCCCTCGCACGAATTCTCCGTGACTTCGGTTACGGAAAAAATAGGGGGACACTGTCCCTACCGACGATGCGTCCCTATCGCATCAACGTGTATGCTTGCGTTTATCGTTATGTCCTTTCTCGGAATTACGTGTCGAAATCGAAGGAACGAAGCCGGTAACAAACATTCTACGATCGTTAATTGTTTTCACAGCTGTTCTATAACGAAACGTGTAGTAGGAAGTTACACATAATATATTGAGTGGTCTTTCTATAAGCAATCGATCACTAAATTAATCTGGAGTAAATATTAACATAAATAGGTCATTTTTTTTCTGTAAAAACTATGAAATTATCGGAATTTGTGACATTTTTGGTTTCGTTAAACCTTTATTTATCACTGTCTGTCAAAAAGTGTGATTGGGGGAGTTCATGGCATAAACCCTTACAAGCGTATTATATGGTCAACCCATGAAACTTAAGCCACAAAACGGAGTAGTTTTTGCTTTGGAAGCTCAAATCGTGTTCTACAGGAATTAGTGTGTGTGTGTGTGTGTAAATCGATCCGGTGGAATAAATAATCGCGTGCTGTAGAGACAATCGATGTATTTAACGGATCGGGCGTATTATCCGGACGATGGGAGTGACAACACGAACATCACCGCTATTGTTCATACAACGGGCGGGTGCTTCCTGATTTAAACATTCGTTTGCCGTGTCGCGGACATCGGTTACCGTTATGACATTCGGATATATTCAAAAATGTTGAACGTAGCACGCGAAACACAATAAAACATCGCGATTCGAGTTTGCATTCACACGGGCTCTGAAAACTCGATCTATTTAAAAGAAGAACCACTCATGCAGTTTATCGAGTTTTTCAGTTTTTCTTTCTTCCTAACCCGATGCTTTGAGGAAACGATAACGCTAATATTTTTGTGAAGAAAAGAGCAACGAAAATCGTCGCGAGTCAACTAGTATTTCTAACGACATTGTATCGAATATTAGATAAAAGAACCGAAGCCAGGAATGATCGTTGATAATACTACGAGAAATAAAACGAGCTTATCGATATCGCCTATGTAATGCGAACCGTTGAGAGATAGTCCGTAGTTCGTGATAATGCATTTTACCGAACTAGCGTACGACAGTAAAAAGTGCTCGTTAAGCGACTCCATTTCTTCTTCCCACTCTTCTCTGCTAACTCCCTACGAAGATTCAAAGGATGGTTATAAAGTTTATAGCGGTAATACTCAGACAACGTTCGCTAAGACGGTAGTTGGAATAAGTAGAAAGACTCGGCGACGATTTCCTGGCAAATATCGTACACGCGTACTTCGCGTACGCGTCTTCGGGATTTAAAGAGAGTAAGAAGATCGAAGTTGCATTGGTAGGTTTCTTCGAAATGCGTCTGCAGTAACCCGTAAACGTAGTTTCATAGTCGTTGCAAGCAGGATAGTAGGTACTCGTGATAATATTTTCGACCGGAAATAGTGCAGCCGCAAAAGCTCCACGGGTCCAACTGTTGAAGCCGGGCAAGCCACTAACACGTACGCGTATAGGGAGTTCTATATAGAGCCAATCAGGGCGACTCGGATCCCAGCCCACGCTCCATCGTAACGATCGGGACGTCCCATTTTCATAAAGGAAAGGGCACCCCTTGCATGTCAATTGTACGTCATATTCAGAAGCTAACCCTTGTCATAAACGAAGCTGTCGCTTGCGTTCGTACGAATCGCCAAGTGCTCGACCGAACGCATTATCGCCAGCATCTCGCACCGTCCTCTTCGACTCTCCCTCATTCCCATCTCTTGCGGATATTAACGCGTTGAGAATAGAATTCAAGGATCTCGCCATATCTGAAAAGACCACGTTTCCACGGTAAGTCTATTGACGTTGTTCAAATAAGCCAATGATCAAAACCTCAAATATCTATATATCAAACATCAAAAAATACCTTGCATAAGTTTGTTCCATTTATAGTATCTACAAAACTGTTTTAGCTCGTTGAAAATGTCGTATCAGAGTTTAACGAATTCACAATGAGTTCGATGCCGAGGGTACCGAAGTGAGGATAACGCGATACGGCGCCCTTTGCGAAGGGTTAAATAAGTAAAGAGCTTCAAACTCAAAACGGCTTCCATATTCTAAAGAGAATATTCGTCGAAGGGGAATGTAGAGAGAGAGAGAGAGTAGGCTATATGGAACGAATCGACGAACCTTTAGGCGTCTGTCTTTCTTTCTCTCTGCCGTTGAATAGAACGATAGAGATGATCACCGAAGTCCCGAGGGATCAGCCAAAAACTGTCGGGATAAGACGCGAGAGGGAGAGGGCTCTCATCTCTCCAAGTGGAAAACGGCACGGCTCTGCTGCTGATTAAATCGGGAAGAAAGTTTTCTAGGAGGAGTGCCGAATTTCTCGCTTATCGCTTTTGCTGGATGTCCCTCACGCTTCTGTCGGATATACCCCGGGGATCGGTGGATCCTACTCTCTCGAGTAAGAGGAAAATCGACCCAGCTTATCGATCCCTCTCTCGACATGCCCGTTTCAAAACAACTTTTTTGTTCTTTTACTCTTTGAATTCGTCTTGGAAAATTTTTTAAACAATTTCCCACCATGTTGATAGGTACTCGAAACGTTCGCCGGTTATCGTAAGAAAAACAGTTTATTATGCTTCTGAGCACGTTTCTGATTTCAACTTACGCATGCTTTGGACATTTTCGTTTGGTCACGTTTCTAGGCCGTTCGAATACATCGGTTATATCGCACGTTGCGCCTATTGATAAAGGTAATTGAATATGGCGAATGTGTGATGTTTCTTAAATATTATCACGTTTCCTAAATGAATTATTTCAATTTATATAATCAAATCACTATAGCAATTTCCAAGCTGGATAATGACACCTTTACCCGTAATTTATTTCACGAAGACGGCGTCCAAGAAAATGTCGTCCGGGCAAATACCGAGAGTATAACTTCAGCTACAACAAGGGAACCGCCATCGCGCATGTCCGTGGCAATTCGTACGGCAGTCTTGTTTGCACAGCCCAAGACTACTAACCGCAAGGAAGATATATTCTCTCTCTCTTTGTCTCTCTTTCTTCCCATTCTCGCTCTTTCTCATGCTTTCATACCGTTCTTCGTAGAACGGACATCACACTCCGGGATTACCTTTTGTTTGGCCAACTGAAAGATGGATCGCACGTAGAATGTTTCAAGTAGTAGAACCTCGTTAAAAGGAAAACTTTCACGCGGATCTTTCCCCTCGACATCGACGACAAAACTTCCGAAAAGGCTTGCCAGCGCGCGTGAGCGCTACTTTCGCTTCGTCGATTTGAAGTGGCACTCGCTTTCGGCGGAATCCACTCTAGCACCGAGAAACGATTTCGCCTCTGTCACATATTTCTACCTTGCGTAAAAGCCACAAAAGGATCAAAACAGTAACCTCATTCTTCTAATTCTCTCGGGAAATAACTCGGCCGTTCGAGCGAGAGAAAAATAGAGAGAGGAGGAGAAGAAGAGGAGGGTACCAAAGTGAAATCAATTTTCGCTTCTAAAGAGTCTCGCTATTCGTCGTTCCACGTGAATTTTCCTTCGACACGTTATATTTAGTTTCTCGTACACGTACGGTGAATAAAGCAGGCGGATACCTCTCGAGCGAGGTATATAAATACAAGGAAATAAGAACACGCGGATATTTGCTCGTAAAGCGAAATTATTGCAAAATTACGAAACGATTGTGCCAAGAGTGAAAAGAAATAGAAGAGAAATGCAAATGATAATGCAAAATTCGAAACGATCTAACCGTATGGAAATGGCAGGGAATGTAGACACGCGAATGTTATTACCTCAACGCCAATCCATGGAAGAAGCAATCAACAGGCTTCATTGATACACATCGCCGCCGAGGCCGAAGGAGTTGGGAAACGAACTGGCGGAACGATTGAAAATTAGCTCTTCTCCGTGAACGAACACGGCCAATTGCCATCATGTTCTCAACACTTTTACCGTCTCTCTTCTTCCTTCCGTCCTCGCGTCTGCGAATACATTTTTACGAACAAAAAATATAAATCGACTTCAAAAATTTGCCTATAGGTATACCTATTCAAACTTAAACTAAAAAGTTAAAAATAATATTTTTATATATTATTATGTGTTATTTAATATTTACAATACCTACTTAATCAGTTATTTTTGGAGTAGGTACCAACATGACAGAATTATGTTAAACTTGCCTCGGCTGGCACCGACTCTAAAGATAACTGATTAGGTAGGTATTGTGAATATTAAATAATACGTAATAATATATAAAAATATTATTTATAAATTTTAGTGTAGTCAAATTGTCAGTTGATATTTTTTTTTTAAATTTACTTTATTTTTTTTATTTTTAGCGATTCTTGGCTACTTTTCAACCCCTTGGGGTAGAATTTTTTTTCAAATTTAAATGGGACCACCTAGAAATACAGCTTATTCAATAAAAAAAGAATCATTATAATCGGCGAAGATATCGCGTAACAAACTCCAAAAAAATACAGTCTACTTGATAACCTCCTTTTTGAAGTCGGTTAAAAAATAAAAGAAAATTTTTCTGTGCGTGCGTCGAGAAACGCAGCCGAGTCTCCATTATCGCCTAAAGAAAGTAATTCAATGACGTTCGAAAATCTATTCGTTGAAACGCGCGAGAAAGAATTCGAAAATTGCGTTCATCGGCTCGCTCGAAAATATTCGAGAATAGCGTTCATCGACTCACTCGAAAATATACATATATTCTGGAAACTGGTTTCTCTTTAAATCCGATCGGCATACCGTCGCTTTAATCATCGAATATTCGACCAATCCCACGAGGGGTTTCTTCTCATTACGGGCCTATTCGTTGAACGACCATCGAGGAATCGCTCTCGCGTGCCTGATTCGATTCTTTCTCGCGCGCGATGCTAATCGCTCAGCGATCGCTGAAAGAGACAATGGAAGAGGGACGGTCTTGAAAGGCTGAAAGCTCGATAGCTTCCTATTACTGGGTAGAAAAAGCTACCCGGATATAAAGCCGCTCCCTTCCCAACGTTGTCGTCTTCGCGACACTTCCGTCATTTGTACAGGGCTACGGTCCGATGAAAATTTTTCTCATGAAACGAGAAAAAGCTCGAGACTTTCGATGTTTTCGATTAAATAATATATCTATCGATGGAGTAGTATGTGTATTTCATTAATAACACGTTGCTCTACTTAACGTTAAATCATTACACATCGTGCACATACATTTCGACCATGATATTTGCAATATTCAAAATATCTAACGGAGATATTACATTGGCAATAAATTTGTCGGCATGTCGATAGACCGCTATAAGTCCAATACACACACACACACACAGGTATGGTATATACCGTGTAATAATAAATCTAGAGATTCTAGAGGAACGGCAGGCAAAGGGGTTCGGAGCTGCGAGTTCTCTCATCCCCGATCGATATGTATTATATCGTCCGTACTTACGACGCTTGCGTTGCCTACGGATTAGATTCGGAGGCTGTAAATTATGAGAAATATAGGCTGCCTGGAATATTTAATGGCTTTCGGTGAAAGCTGAAATGCATCAGGGTTTTCAATCTCGACGATTTAAAGACGCACTCTGTATATTCTAATACCAATGTCGATGCACGTGAAAACGCATACGTACGTATGTATACTTCGACCTAGTCTCTGGTGTTTAGGTATCGCTTGAACGCAATGTATCACTTTGGTTTCGTTTCAAAACCAACTTTTTTTTTCGCGTTGCGTTAGATGGATTTCTTTAAGTTCGTGTGGAAACCAAACATTAAGCTCTTTCACGTATCGAAGCTTCCACAAGTGGTCATGAACAATTGTTTTGGATGCATTTAGCTTCTCAACAATCTCACGAACCGTTATCCGTCAATCAGCACGGATCAGAGCTTTCACTTTGTCTTCATCAATCTCAGTTGGCCTACCAGTACACGGGGCAGCTTGAACCGAAAAATTTCCGGAATGGAATTTCGCAAACCAATTTTGGCAAGTGCATTCTGTTAATGCTTCACTACCATACACAGCACATATATTTCCGAGCGCTACCGCAGCTGTTTTACCTTTTTTGAAATAATATAATGAAATGTGTCGAAAATGCATATTCTGATTTTCCATTTTAATAATGAAGCCGAACGAATACAACGCTTATGATCAGCTTAAATTTTTTACAGAAAGTGAACACTAACCTATACTATCAAATGATAGATAAAATAAATATGATAATTGAAACAATTGAACATACCTACATAAAAATGCTACTAAAGGCATCTGTTGCAAAAAACTGAAAGTAGTTTCCGGACAACCCAATATATGTAATTTCCTAAATGTCTTCGCAACTTAAAACTGTACGAATATTTTCTACGCACCCTGTTTCTGTTGTAAATGTCGAAACTTTTCGAATCCGAGAGCTCTCTAGAATATGAAAAAAGATTCTTATCAAGCATCACGAAAGGCCGTTATATTCGAGTCCAACGATTGCTTTTTCCCGGTAAAAGCTGAAAGGAAAGAAGAAAGGAAAAGCAAGGGTGACGCGTGACCGAGTACTCAACGAGTTTCCGCACGCTATTAAATTACGCTCATAATAATGAGGTTTCGGAAATGAGATGAAACAACAGGCCGTAAGAACGCCTCCCGACACTTGAACCAGCCGCCTTTTCCATTCTAAGAGGCCTTCGAGAGGAGAGTTAATTTGCACCAACAAACCTCTTTTAAGCGGTGCTGCGAACGACGATCTCCTGAATGATTTTTCGAAGACCATCAAGGTAAGAACGTTTTACGGATAAGAATGTGAAGAAAAAATACCAAAGTCCAAATAAAAAAAAGAGGTCGGGATATAGTTGATTTCTTTGACACTTTCCAATTCTCGTCGCATCGGAAACGGTCTCCGAAAAAGAAGTCGTAAAAGCAACGCAATTACGACTTAATAATTATTTATTAATTATCCATTGTCAGAAACAACGAATAATTCGAGTAGGTTGAATCGACGCGATGCAATTTGAAAGCAACATTGCCGAGTGCTTACGCGTAACGACGAACGCGATCACTAGAATCGTGCAGGGACTTTAATTCCCTTAAGTATTTTATAATTTAATATATGTGTTCGGAAGTTTGCTTCGACGCGTCAATGAGAAGAAACTTTATCTCGCGTTGGCGTATCCGGGTTGATGCACGAAGACGCGTCGTCGAGAAGAAAAGTTCGCGACGTTCAAAAGTTCGAACGTGAGCGTATTAAGGGAGAGAACATTTCGCGAGCGCTATCTGATCTAACTCTTAAGCTCATATTTAGTAACTCAGAAGTTAGGAAGGAAATGATTTGTAATAATCTCGCGCGAAAAGACGCCATTGAGTCTCTCTCCGTAAGACCAACGGTATTTCGTTGAATTACTTGAAAAGCTAAACGACGCGACGTACAGTGGAGTATTTCACCCGAAAAGCTGGCCGAAATTATTTTTTCATCTGAATCAACTTGGAAAAGTGTACTTAACTATACTAAGGTTAATAATACTACTCAAATTGAACTACTAGTTCTTTTGTAGATAAAATGTTTAAATTTCGTGGTTTTACATTACCTCTTATGTTGAATTGAATGATGCAAAAATTAATTTAATATTTAATTTTTTTTGTGTGGAAACAATGTGAAAACAAATTTTTGTTATAAAAGATTATCAAACTGGTAAATGCATACCCTTATTTGTGTATTATTGCATTCTTATAATGTAAACCAAATTTCAGATAAAAATTCTCATTTTCGTTAATTTTATAAGGTTTGTTATTTGGAAGTTTCGACACCGACTCATGCAGGTTGCATAGATCAAATGATCATGAAGTACTTGCTCCCTTAAATCTTGGTTAAATTTTTAGGCTAAATGTTTCTTCGGTGAGTATAGCCCTCTCTGTAATTTAAATCGACGGGCACGCATTAGTTATTTACCCTAGAAGAAGCTCGTATCGTCTTACTAAATGCGTTGAGAGAAGGGCTCGCCATACGACGTTGCCTTTTAATCTTTCAAGAACTCGAGCTTGAGGCACGACGACGATGGCATATCAGAGGGATACAGCCTCTAACGAGTACGAGTCTTTTCTCCAGCGTTCGATCGAAACAATGAACTTCCGTCGACTTGTATTCACGAATCTGGGTCGCTTCGCATGGGCGATGGATATTAAAGAAATTTTAATGCGCGATCGCAAATAAAGAAAAAAAAAAAAGAATAGCATCAAAATCACGGAACGTCAGAGAAAGGGGACGATTGGACAAGGGAACGAGTAACAGTAGCCCATACATCGATATTTCACACCGAATTAATCATCATCGATAGTATACACTGTTGGTAGACGGTCGAAACAATGGTTGAAACTTACGGGAACTGTAAATGAAAAAGAATGGCGTATTCTCGGGCCAACGTATTCGATCCTGGAACATCGAATCTCCATTTGCGTTCTAAAGCATCGGTACGGGCTCATTTATTATCCCATTTTCTCGTTTTCCAACAGCTCGTGGACAAAGTTTTCTTTCCAACGACGAACTCACCGATGTATTACGAAATACCTCGGACTTTCTGAGACCGCGCGAACTTTCGATAGAGTTGATTAATTTGTCGTAAAACGCGTTTTACGGACCAAAGAAAATCGTTTGTTTCCGTCATAACTCTTTTATAAAATAACAATAAAAGAAAGTTCCCTGATTTGTGAGCGATCTGACGATGAAGTATAATTTTTAATAAAAAACACTTTTTTTAAAATAGTTTTCATGAATATATACGGTACCTAAATATACCTACTGGCATGCAAAACACGAAAATGGAATTTTCTTCTCGTACAATCACATTATACAGGTACCACACCGCATCGGTAGTACGACGAGACTATGCGCAAAACTGAAATGCACTTTGCTCGTTAACCGTATGCGTGGACGCGTTAAAGGCTCGCCCCGAAGTCGCGCTATTCGAATTGTTCGCATCGTACATGAAAATTGGAGACAAGTTTCCCCACGACGAAATTATCGTATTGAACTTTTCGCCGTTATTCTCGCAGGGGGCCGAACGAACAACAACGCCACGTTGAACTCGCGACGGTGAGAATTAATTAATAGATCAAAGAGAAGATTTGAGCGTCGAATTAAATTATAAACGATGCCCCGTCCCGTCGTGGTGTTCGATCGTATTAAATATGGGCTAGGTCATATACGTTGATTGTTCTTGTCCATGGTCTACAGAATTTGTTATTATTTCTTCATATGTTAATGTTACTATTTTAAAAAGAATTTACATATTCTATTGCTATGTTAGTACCTTTACGGATTATTGTCATACATAATTGAGAAATTTGAAAGAATCTATGACTTGATAAACAACAAGATCGCACTTTAGAAGAAAAAAGCAATTGTTGGAATGATCTTTCTTTCGTCCATATCGATAAAACCACAAAAGACAGAGAGTTATAGTTGCAACGCTGGAAAGGTCAAAGACAGAGTGTGAAATACCGAGCTTTCACGCTAATGCAGCGTACGCGCCAACTTTCAGATGCGTCGATCCGTTACCTCTGCACAGAGGTTGCCCTACTTTGGTCTTACTTCTCTTGGCTTTTCCAGCAGCCGAGGAGAAAGAGTGGTAGGGTAAGTATCGTTTAAGAAAATCTTGATAATTGCTATCGAAGAAACTCGAAGCAATTAATAAGATATCTAAAGTTGAGAGATGAAGATAAAACTAAGACGACCATGTGACTTTTACTGTCGTTTAAAATAGTAATTAATATCTACGGTCGAAAAACTAAAAAAATAAACAAAACATTGCTACATGATGGTAATCATTGAAAAAAAATACATGTAATTTTTCCCTTAAAAAAGAAAATTAATATAGTCTTGGTTAGCGTTATTGCAATTAGCAAGAGACACGAACGATGCTAACGAAGGAAAAGTCGGTGGTAGTTATTTCACGAGAAATGCAAGGAACCAGCCAACGGCACCGAACCGTACACCTACCTACGCTTGACAGAAAGCAAACAGAGAAGTACTGCGCAGAGTGAATTTACGGTTGTCCATTACGGACCGTGTCCATCGCGTTAACAACCGTCGCCCAAAGCACGCTTCGATTTAGGCGGAAAACAACCAAATCGTGGACCAATGTAACTCGTTCCTTTGACAGAAATTCGGTCGTTTCTCGTCTAACGAGAAGAACCAGACTCGTCAAATGGAACCGTGATGCGAGGACATCTATTTCATTTTGCTAAGATAAACGTAAAGCGGTCTAATGGATTTGACGAGGAGGAAAATGTAGATGCTGCATTAAGATGCAAGTGTATCATCGATAAACCGGGTATTCATATGCAAGAGCTTTTTTTTGAAAGACACGCTATCTTGTAGGTATTATGTTTACAACGATCTCGAGGTTGCAACGAAGATCGCCATTTTAGTATTCACGGCACGAAGTATGTAAGTAATGCTCTCGTCCTTTAGAAAATGTTAAAGCAGCAACGACGGAACAATAAGAGACAAGATCGAGTGTATATGTACCTACTTACACTGGAGAATACGTGGACAATGCTGATATATGTAGGTATGTACCTATGCTTTTAACTTCTCAAGATTTATCTTTCCCTATTCGAAAGCACACGAATTCTTTTGTAATACATTAGTGACCTCTTATACGTCGTTTTAAATAACGATACTCTTTCAAAGCTTCCTCCTCTTTTCTTCGCCGAACAATTTCCCGGCAAGTCGGGTAACGATAAAATCGCCAGCGTGATCTTTTAATAAATCCGAGAAAAAAATACGTTTTATCCGTGTCCGACAGATGAGAAAATTCGTGTCAGGGTATGAGATTACAAATCAGACTTTGCAATATTCCAGTCTCGATGAAAATTGGAATGAAACTTTTATTGAATTCTGCCAAACCTTTCTGATCTTTTTATTTTTTACTCTACCATAAATCACGGTACTCTTTAACGGTACCGTTCCGTTTTAATTTACTCCATATCATAATTGGAAGGTAACGCGGAGTAAAGGAAAGAAACTTTTCTGAGTACGAGCCAGGTTAGAATGTAATAGGTCCGAGAGTAAATAAATTATGTAAACGAAGAGTCGTACAAAGTAAGGATACGATCTTCTCGATATTATATTTCATCTTAAAGTAGAGCGTAATTACCGTGAGTTAAAAGTTCGCTCCGCTAAGTTCTTCGACGAATAATTTTTCGATATTCTATGTAAAAGAGTTACATTTCATCCCATTACTTTCTCATTCCTATATAATCGTCACCAGTATTACAATTTCGTCATTATTATCCGAACAGGCCCAACGACAACACACTCTTATGACATCGAGTACAACAAACCCGGAACACACATGAATTAGAAATCATATTAAATTCTATATTAAAATGTGCTAGTCTCAGCAGTCGAGGTATTCGTTCATAACAAAAGAAAGCTTTTCCTGTTCTCCGTAAGCACGTAACGATCAAATCCGAGCAGATCCGCTGTTTCGATCGAGGCCAAGCATTCGCCACGGAAATGAGTAAACTTCGTGCTCAGGAAAAGAGGGAGATTCTCTTTATAACATTCAACCACGAAACCAGTGCGCAGAGTCGCGTAACAATAAGTATCATCACGCGTGTCACGTTCCTACGACTCGAGAGCTTTCCTTCTCCCGTCCACTCGATCTTCCGCATGTTTACTCTCGACTGGCGTCTGTTGCAGTCGACGTGTATCAAATACAACTATACCTATATGTACAGACGCGTATCTATACCAACGCATGTGTATGTGTAACCATCGATAAAACCGTGTGCTATACCTGAAGAACGAATTTTCGTTTAAATTCGTCGTCAATTACCAATGTATCCTTTTGTTAAACGAGGCGTGCATCGACCCCAAGCAATTTCGATTTCCATTTGGAAGATGAAAAACGGAGAATGGAGGAGAGTGAAATATTAAAACTAAAATATACTAGGGGGTTTTTACGGTTGCAGGATCCTTGTAATACACTTTTTATTATACGTGATCCTTGAAATAACGAAACCTTTCCATTTTATATGGACAATCGATGTAATCTATACTACTCGTAGATCGAGGCCAAATACATTGTTAATATATAAAATAAAACATCTTTTTCCCAAGAGGATTAGAAGATAGCTGAATTTCCAATGAAATACGTTAAACATGTTCCCAGATGTATCGTCTCCCGTTCCGTTATGTATGTCTGAAGATACGTAGCTAAAGATGAAACTCGAAGATGAGACGGAGAAATCGTTTGCTATGACTTACTCGAGCCAGCTCATCCTTCTTGTAAACATTGTCGAAGATTTAGCAAACTAATGTAAACAACACCGAGCGATATCCTAAAGTACGAAAGATTGTAGAGTCCTTATTACGTTTCAATCATTATCGCGGAGATTTAAGGGTGAACGCGTTCTCGTTGGAATAATGAGAATTGCCTAATCGATTTCACGCCTATCGTTTCGAGTCGAATGAACGTGCAACGAACGACCGATCGAATTCGCGCACATTTCTCGGTATGTATGTATATGTGAATATATATATATGTATGTGAAATGTAGGAAGAAGGATAATTTAGCAATTGAAATGTATGTGTGTAGACCGATCGGCTCGGATAACGCGCGAATGTTTGTAGTGGTCGTGGTTGAAATCGTTTCGGTTGGTCAATTGGGAAGTCAATGTTCACAGTACGATTAAGTTCGCGGCACTATTTTGAAGTGTGAGCTTAACGATGGAATAGTGAATTAGAAACGCACATAAAATCGTACATACGTGCATACCTTGCGTTATGAAGATTATATAATCGTTATATCGAGTCGAGGATTAGGAAAATTCTCGTTTCTATGCATATCGTATCGCAATAGGTTCGTGCAACACGAGTAGCGAATTATTTTGCTGTTCCAGCATGTTTGTCTCGAGGCTTTCCCTTCTCTAAGGTATCTTCCACCATTGTTACAAACGTTGCCTTATAGTTGTTAGAGCGGATCATTTCTAAACGATTCTTATTCGCAGACGTCCGCAGCTTACACACACGTAGGTACACTTGCTAACGGTATTGTGCCATCGATATATTATACAACACGTATGAATTTCTTTTTATGCGATATACTATTCTAAAATGTCCTCGTTTAATTTACATACATCTAAATTACTACAGAACGTGCCGTTTTCTATTCTAAAGAGCGAACAAAAATTTCCATACAATCCACGTTTAGGTACATGAAATGACAAGAGAGAAAAAGAGAAAGAGGTAAAAATAAATGGCGATTGTTTACGTTCATGTTTCACTCTTCGCGAAGCAGGCCTTGCGATTTATGACTAGAAATATACAAGCTGAGAAAAGAATAAAGTACGCTCGACCTATTTCACAGATAGCCATCTATTCGCGATAAGTTTGTCGCCGGTGAAAATCAAAAAGAGAAGGTCGTTAAAATTGATGTCAAGAAGTCTTCGATCTGAGCATTCCCGCAAAAGGCACTTCGATGGAAGCGCTCCAACACTTGACAGCTTGCTTACGCGAGAAGTTCGCAAAGTGAAATGACACAGAACTTACGCACGATACCTTTCTAACACATACATTTTAACCGACTTCGAAAAAGAAGGTTACTCAATTCGACAGTGGGCAATGTCTTCTGTTGTTTTTTTTTTTCTTGTTTTAGTATCTTGTTTAGACTAATCGAGATGAAGTCTTTACTATTCTCTCTGTAAAAATATTTTATGCCGCCTCCGAAAAAGATACGATATTTTAAGTATGACATAGATGAAACACATAGAAATTCTTAAACTAAAATTTTTCTATATTGCAATTATAAATTGAAAATTAGTCCACGTTGCACCTGTACATTGACAATTATTTCATTCTTTTTTAGCGCTTTATCCCAGTTACTTTAATTTAATATTTCCCTTTTCATTTTGATTATTTTCGAAATCGATTTTTATTTTTTGTTAATTATCGTATGTTTATTCAATTTGTGTCCTTTTATTTATTTATTTTTTAATTATATTATTCTTACAACGTGCGTGGAAAAAGCTTTCGATTCGTGAGAGAGAGCAACCCTATAATAAACGATACTAAAATCATCGTTACGACACATTGTCATTTACCACCGCCTAGATTTACATAAATCGTTAAGTGGAACAAGAAATAATTAATCACGCAAGCATTATTGTTTTCTACGTTTACCTTGATTATTTTGCTTTAAAGCGAAGGTGGGGTCTTTATCGCGAGCGTTTATATAAAACGCATCATTATAAATTTCAGCTTCATTTCTTCTCACTTAGAAACACGCGACTGTCTTTATTACGGCGGGCCATAACATAGAAAGCGTCATAGCGATGTTTAATTATAATAATCTATCCTTCTCTTAAAATACGACGTCATATATCCTGTTAATTAAATTTAGCAACTAATGCTTGTATCCTAGTGATAACAAAAGTCTCAGTTTATAAAATTCATAACCGTTGGATACGCACGTTCATAAACCGTCGCTCTAATCTTGCATAATTTCATGACGCAAATATTTAAAAATTAATTAGTCCCTCGTTAGTAAGTGTAGTACGTTAATCTTTATCGTTGTTTTTTCGAACGCGATATCGATATTTTTTTATCCTTTATATTCGCTATAAAAGAGAAGAAACAAGTACGTCGAGGTAGTCCAAGTATTTCGTGCACCTGAGCTAAACCAATAAACGTATAACATTTTCATAATGACCACTAAAATGTACTTACGATACAATCGAAGTTGCATTATCAACGTTTTATTGATATCGTGCCACGATGCCGCCTGGTTTCTATATAGTACGCACGAAAGGTCGCAATGACACGATTAGGTCAAAAGTTCAGCCATCGACGAAGAAGCGTGGATGGTAGGTACTTCGTTACAGAATTTTTCATGACTGCAACATCCAGTACGTCGTGCTACATAATTATAATAATTATTAGATGTATTACCGCGGGCGTGTGCGATAAGTGAAGCAGTAGATTTTGGTATCAGCGGTATTACGCTAATTGATGTATCGATTGGTATAAACAATGGTAATAATGCAACGAACGGTAATTTATTTTTTAACGTACAAATAACGTTCCGAGAAGATATCACCGCGCGAGATTTAAAAGCGGAGAACGCGTAAATACGCGAAAACCGATTTTCTCGGCTTAGGTCGCCAAAATAAAACCGCTTTAAGTTTCACGTGGAAACTACCGTCGGGAAATGAAATGCATTCATTAAAACAAAGCGCGTATTCAACGTATTTAAATGAATCTTACTGTAGAATGAAAAGCCACGGGTAAAGGAACCAAAAGGCGGATAACGCATTATATTTTATTTCTCCTACCTACTTGAATCACATTTTAAACCCCTACCGTTTTTTTCCACCGTATTCCTTTCCTTCCTTTAACACTTTGACTGCCATTCCGCCGGTCACCGGTGACCACCACCTATTTTTTCAGTGAGACTGTGGTGTTCATCATTGATAATCATGGATAACTACCAGTGATATAAAGGCACTAGTGATAAGAATATAGTCTTATTTAACCATATGACACATAAGTTATTATTATATACTTGAAATAATGCAAATTTTATTATGATTACTGGGAGTAAAATTCTTACAAAATTCGGTGGCAGTCAAAGTGTTAATCGTAAAGCGAAAATAAAAATAATGCATCGATGAAACGAAAGGGAGAAGGAAAGAAGGAAACGTTATTGTTAATAATGATGTCGAAATAAAATACCTATAGGAAAGAACTTTGTAAATCAGAGCAGTAGACGAGGTCAAAAGTTCACCGGTTCATCCGCGGCAACAGCTGGTTGAATGTTCGGACTCTCGGATCAATTAATTGACGCTGACGGTTGAAAAAGGTACGAAGGATCGCGAGCATTCTAATCTATAAATACAACATTTTATTTATGATATTATACTAAAAGGGGAGATTAAATTTATTCGTTTATCGTGAAAATACCAGTTACGACATTGTCGTGATTATTCTTCTCCTTTGCGAACGTTTGCTCGATAAACGTTTTAACAAAACTCATAATACTTGTCCTACGTCGACTGCCACTTGCCAGTTTGTTTGACATTTTCGTTTGCCCTAAATGCAACAGTTGCAGTGACAGGTCACATGGAGAATAAATTTTGTCGTGTGGACCAATGCGGGTCGATCGCGCCGTATTCGCGAATATGGTAACACTTCACCGTGGGTAGGTACTTTCTTTTCTATCAAGTTATTGATTTTTGTTCCCTTCTACGAAGCATAAAAAAGCACAGATACTTTGAATAATTTTAAAAGTTATCGTACCTACACATAGAATTTATTTACAATCGACCGATTTTCTCGACTTAATTCGATCATTGATTACTTTAAACTCGAGCGACCTTTAGAAATTAAATTTTCTTCCTGTTGCAACCGACAGACTGTATTCCGTTATTAAGGAATTAACGATAGAACCGGCAGCGTGGAGGGATCGCAGGCTTCATTCTGCCTGACCATCGAATTAATTAACGTCGACTTAAACTCGTAATACATCCCAGATGCGAATAAATCGAGGGTCGTTGTATAAAAACCAACTTCGATTCGACGCTCACAATAACTCAAGTTACGATTGACGGTAGCAAAGTGGAATAATAGTAACGAACAATATTTTTTAATCGCCTTAGAAAAAAAAGGGAGGTTAGTCAATTCGACAGTGGGCGATGTCTCCTGCCACTTTTTGTTCTCATTTTTTGGTACGTCCGCGCATAACTCGGCAGTGGATGGAGTAATCAAGATAAAACTTTTTACATTTTCTTAGTTCGAGTTTGCACTTGACCTAATTTCAAAGATATCTCGGTAGCTCAATTATTAACAAATTTATTGCAAAATTAATGTGAACAGGTAGACGATCTTCGAACGATTCGCCGCATCTTTGAAAGCATGAGTCGATTTAATGGAAGTAAACCTTTTCGTCCTTGTCGTTAATTAATGAATGAACGAAAAACATTTAGAAAGTAACAATATACGATAATCTTACAATTGTTGCTTTGTTTAAATTGTTATTGCGTAATTATTTGTTTATCCAGGCATTACTCTCCAACGAATCCACTTATCGGAATGAAAACTTTTATAATTAAATAAAATTTTTATGCACCTGTTACGTTCCGGAATACACGTTTCGTTGCAGGTATTGTATTTCTATGTCGGTTATACGGATCAAAGTATTTATACATTTTTAATTATATTTTTTGTACTCGTTTAAAAATAGAATTGTTAGGTACAATATTACATTTATGAATACGGAACGATTATTTAAAACATTATTTTAGTTTTACATTTTTTAAACACTCAATAGATTTTGTTTATAATCTAATACTGGTAAAATTGAATAATCTATTAAATAATGTCTGCGATCATTCATTATATTTATATTTTCATATCCAATGGCATCATTACTGTGCCTGACAGCAGTACGTTTACGTCGATAAAGGTTCAACGCCTCTGAACGAATTATAGAAATAGGTATATTTGGTTAACCAATGTCGTATCTACGGAAATTTCGAGGTTGTGGCGAGCGACAGAGGAGATTACCATATAGACCGTGCCACGGTTAATTCCATTGTAAGTTCCCTAATCCCATGTAACTCAATTAATGGCGGAAGCTGGGTAGAGGCGCTCGCTGCCTCCTTCCCCCTTACGCTCTCCCATGTCAAAAAGCACAACGACGACAATCTCACGAGAGACACGTCAATATTTATATTAAGAATTATTCGGCAATTTTCATGGTGGAACAAAAATTATATTTTATAATATAAAAAAATATTTAGACGACATTAAAATGCGTACCGAAACGATTCACGATTCAGAAAGAAAAAGGGAATGTCCCATCTTAACTGTCAACAACGAAGTTGATTAGTTTATCATCCATTTGGAACGCACAACGAGATACGCCGGCAATTTTGCCAACAGCGATTTACGCTGTTACGTGAATCGTGTTACGGAAATCGTGTTACGTAACTACGATGTGCCATGGGTGAAATTTGCAAAATCCATTTTGGGGTAGTCAGCGTTAACGAGCCATCAAGACGAAAAGAAGAGCGAAATGAAAAGGACATGATAAATTATAACGCAAAAGGAATCGACCGAAGGGATTATCGATAATTCTTCGTGAACGTCAGGCCGAAATCGATGATCCGAACTTGTTTCTCTCTCTCTGTCTCTTTGGCTTTAATAGGTCAATTAAAACAAAAACGGCTGTTACGTGGCATCATCAACAGGTTCGACTCTGGCCCCGATCTCTGCTTAACGATCCTCGTTAACCTTATTCCGACACTAATCACGCTGTAAACGGACGTAAGATTAGAGACTATCATCCTACCGATTTTCTATGTACGAAGTAAGTAAATACCTACGATGGTCTATATTTATAACGATAAATATCAGATGATTCGGCTGAACAAGTAAAGCGCCGGAGTGTACTCCTCAAAGGCTTCCCAAATTTCCCAATTACTACATATTATAAACTACTGGAGCGATTAATTATTTTATAAGCCTATTATCAATCTACGTGTAGATTTAAACGTATCTCGTATGTAGGTTGAATCACCAATAGAACAGAAGTGCTATTCCATCTACTCACAGTTGTTCTCTATCAATTCGCCTGTTCGCTCATTTTATCGGTTTACCTCACATTACAAGTTCGGTTCGCGTTACCGTAGGAAAGTCGTTCGAGAAACAGCACGAAAAACGATCCCCCTATTTCTTTCCCTCTAACTCGTATATACTACATATAACGACGAGTCAACACTTTTCTGACATCTTTTTTTTCGTCTTTCCTTTTCTATTGTTTACGACCTAGGAAAGACGCTCGCGAAACGGGCAATATTCCAGCTGTCTTCCGACGCTTACGGAAGAACGAGAGATGGATCGTTCAAAATGGCGAGCCCGTGTAGGGCCCCTAGATAGTATATATATATAGTATACACGATCACGGAAGGAGAAGCGTCGAATGCAAATAACCTCTACGTCAGCGAGCTGTCACGAACGGTTACGAGCCGAGCGGAAAGTGATTTCAGGATGCTTTCTCTCGCTCCTTGGTTATCTTCGCTAAACGGAAGGCCCTACTTCCGACTCGTATACATTCTCACCCGTGACTACCACCACCAACGTTGATGCAACCTTTCAAATCTTAACTGAGTTTTCAGCCACATAATCGTGCAACATTGACTGTGCTCGCACGAAAAGGACGAGTTACGTGCTCGGGCAAGCTTCTATTAAGTTTTTACGGAACGCTCGCTTTGCTGTTTCATTACGTCCAATTTGTATTAACATATTCACCAAGGAATAGAATCGCTGAATTATTTATATCATCTTTTCTTTCTATGTACTTATCGGGTAAATTTACCGAATGGAAACATATTCGATGCTCCTGCAGCATTTAGTTATCGGACATTGCGGCACAGAATGAAAGAGAGTGCGGGAATTGTGCACTTTGAAAAGTCAACCATAGACAAATCGATATACCAATACATGGATGTAAATCCCTTCCATTTTCGCGACTAATTCCGCATTCCCCATGCTTGTTCCTGTCCCACTCTGAATCCAAGACCGAGCGATCGCACGAGCTGCGCCTGACCAGTACGAGTCAACACTACTGACAGCTTGCAAACGTGACAAGAACAGCTGCGGATTGTGATGATACTTTAACACATTGTCTGCGAATACAGCTGAAAATAGATTCCTTATTGTGAAAGTAACCAAATCGCAAAAAAAAGATATTTATCGTATATTTCGTGTTGCACACGGCAATAAATATGGTTCTAGGACGAAATACCAAATTTCCAGGGGAAGCCGACAAGTTTGTCATCGGATGGGTAGAAAATACCGACGATGCTTGTTCGAGGTCGCGTCTCTGCTCATAATCGAAGTCTCTCGTAGACCGTATGGCACGATAGTGGGTGTTTCCGTGCTTGGTAACGTTGCTGCGAGCCATGTACCAGCGGCTGCTGCACCAGCCATTGTATCATTGCATAGCAGGAAGTTGCGATAGTAATATCCGAGGTGAACCACCTAGCTTGATGCTTACTTTGCTGGCTCAGATGAACGAGCTTGCACCGAAAGACGTCCCACATATACACAAGTGTAGATACATAAACTCTCACGATCGCGGTAGTATCCTAACAAATATCGGAGAGTTAAACTTAAAAGTTCGTGGTGCGCGAGGTAGCATGAAAATTAATAAAAAGAAGTACTATATTAATCTCTTTTTATGAGACCGGCCATTGTCGTAATAGAAAAACCATGTTTGTCAAACTTTTTCTGCCGATGATGGATTATTTGTTAAATATTTAATATAGATATCTCTCCAGCATCGTGCTATCAATAGTTGCACGAAGATCCCTCCGATATTATACACCAACACCGAGCCAATCCTGTTTCCAATTTTATCCTTAAAAATAAGAAAAGGGATCATCGAACTCCGTTTACTAATTTATGCTTCACGCTTGAGGCATATCGATTTTGCCCTAGTTCGTGAAACGCATTTAAGTAATACAAAGCGACCGAGAGGTCAAACCGCGTCATTTCAAGAGGAGAATAAACGATAGGACTCGACGATAGCGTCTGGTCGATCGTCGTTCAATCGAGACAACGTGGATCACGATAGCGTGTCTTCTCTCTCTGTCCTCCGTCAAACTTCCGTAGCACATAAAGCCCTTACAGCTCGCAGCGGGTCCTCTCAAGGTCTAATAAGTCCTTCCCATCAATTTGCTTCCTTCGCCAACACCCCCTAGCTTCCCCCTCGCACCACAACCCCTCGCTACTCTCACGCTCTTCCCCTTTGTCCGTCTTCCACTCTGCGATCGTACATCACCTCGCAACCGTGGCTTCCCCGAGAAAGCTTTCTCTCTCTCTCTTCCGTTTTCTCTCTTTCTATCTCTATCTGGCAATCGAACGACCGTTTTCAAAGAAGTATACGGTGGCATCGCTCACATCGATTGCCAACGATTATGCTCTCGGAGCCATTACTCTCGCGCACGGATTTCCAGGGAGCGAGCGTTCGACCATTCCACGCGAAGCTGATTATCAAGGTTGTTTTTTTGGGGTGAAAGAAAGAAAAAAAAAATTAACGTTTACGTCACACGTGCATTCCCGGGCATATGAAACTCGTACGCGAGAGGGTTATTCATTTTTATTTTTTGTAATTAATTACTTATTACATATATTGTTATGTAATTTCTACCATGCCGTTCGACGATATTAAAATTACTGTGATTTCGAGAAAGGAATGTATTTAATTGGTGATATAGGTATTGCTCGCTGTTATTAACATTTTATATTCGTTTAATAGACGCGAACGTATTGTTATCATTTTAACGAAAATGAATGTATAAAATGTAACAAATATTATATCAAATGATCTGTTTATTATTTTTACATCGTTCATCCTTTATCCACCACGAATTTCCTATACAAAAAGCAGCTAACGCATCGATATTTAGATAATCTCCACGAAAGCTCTCTCGTCCTTCGTACCTCCCCCGTTTTTAAGCAACAAAATGCAAATCGCTGCAGCTACAGAGTTACCAAAGTTGATACGCTCTCGACCGTTCCAGCGACCGAATTAATTACACCGTTCAAAGCTGCCTGCGGGATCTCCGAATTCGTGGAATTTATTATCGCTAACGTACATTCACGCATCCCAGACCTTTTTTCGTGCAATTTTATTCTAGCAGCACGTTTCGAAAGAGTCACGCGTATCCAGCGCTAATTGGATTTCTCGAGGCGAGAGGGGTGAGAAAGATGTACGTCAAAGGTTCCCGAAAAGTCAGAAATTAGAGGGGCAGGATAGCGAGCAAAAAAGTAACGTTGGTATTTAATCGAGTGTGGAATCGGAAGAACGATGAGAAAGAGAGGGAGGTGGGATCGTGTAAAAAATTGAGAAGAAAGAATTTCGTCCCTTTAACTCTTCGACTTCTCTTGTGCCAGACCGACCGGCCGACCGATCGATAATATTGTTTGCACAGTAAAATCCTGTATTTGGGCTCAATTGTACACACGCACACATATATATATATATATATATATATATATATATATATACAATTACGAGTGCGAGTTTAACAAATGTCCTCGTAACGTTATCCTCTTTTTTATCAAATAATTCTCTCAATGCACAAACACGTGTGCCCATGTTCATACGTACGACAGACACGTACGTAAATTCGTACGTATAAACATCGCATCGTATGTACATATGTCCTCCATGTGATAAACGAGCGCCCGCGTGATGTCGTCCTACGGAAACCCTCCACTTCTTCAGAATATTTACACGCATCTATGAACGCGTAAAATGGGAAAAGGGCGTTCGAAAGGGATCGACCTCGTTATTTTCCTAAAAGTTTCGCGTTATACCGGGATGATCGTTGAAACGGCTTCGCGCTTTTAAGAAATCAAACGATATCGAGTTTACGTACATATATACAATTTATGTACTCGACAATCTGATGTGGTTCAAAGATTTCTCCAATATCCTCTTACTATTCTGAAAAGGTTGAAAAATTCGATAAAAATATTAGAATAATTTATATAATACGGAATAAAATGAATAAATTAATTACTCTACATATTCTAATTTTACCTTCGTTAATACGATTCACGAACATTTTTGAAAGTTCATACAGCGAATAAAACCTAGAGACTATTGCACGCTAACTTTGCGAAAGGAGTACGTAGCCTCGGCGAGGTGCTAATTGTATTTGACGCTTTGCCTTGCAGCTCGCTTGTTTCCCAAGTGTTTGTATTGGATAGTAAACATTCGTGCTTGCGGCGTACACCTACATACGTACGCGCACACAAACGCGTGAATACGTTCGTAAATCTGCCATTTGCTTGCTTTCGAACTGGCATACACGCGTCACGCGTAAAAGTGAAGGTTATAAGTCCGAAGGGAAAGGTAATTGTAAATGGATGGTATCGTTAAAAAACAACAAAGAGAAATAAAATTGCAATAGAAAAACCTCGTTGTCTTATTGCGTTCGAACAAATCCTTCGTTCGAATTAAAAACAGGGGAAAAAAGGACGGAGGGATAGGAAGCCAACGAACGAAAGGGTAGTTTTATTGGAAACAATAGGACAACATAGAAAGTACGGATATTAATTCCTGGAGCCGCGGCGTTCGCAATGGCGGAGAAATCGGTCGGGCGCGGGAGTTTTTCGATACAGCAAATTTTTTTGATCTCACGTCATAGAACGAATATAGCGCTAGAGCGTCGATTATAAAAGACGTTGGTACGTGTATGTATCGCTTGCTCGAAAGCCCGCAACCGATATCTTCGAGCTATATTATATTCTGCGATGATGTAAATAGGTTCTTTATGCAGTAAGCTTAAAAATGATTTGTAAAGCGTGTCTTTTTTTGATAAAATCAAACAAAAAAAATTGGGAACATTCGATTCGTGGAGAATTTCCATGAATTATTTCAAATGTTTTATTCATACATCACGCATGGTCGGTAAGCCTCTTAAGCCGATCGTAAATACGTGTATTCAGGTCGATCCTAATTACTGGATCGCGTCAGCTATTTCAGGATTCCGAAGCACGATAGCGTCGGTTATTTAAGGAAAGAGAAATTTTTATGAAAATCAATATCCAGCCTCTCGCATCTATTGCGTTTTACTCCGAGAGTATTCATCTTCTATCGAGGATATTTCGACGATGCGATTCAAGCCCCTAAACAACATACGTGCGTCTACCTTCAATGAAAAATTCACTTTGTAGCTGAAGGAGCGTTACCGATTCGGTCTAACTGAATTAATTATCTAGCTGCCAATACGGAAGAGCCTAAATATCGATCAACTACCACTGAGAGGGAGAGAAAGAGAGAGAGAGAGAACCGAGCTCGCTTACGTTCGTGCGAAGATCGAACGAGCTACCGAATTGGCAGCTCGAAAAATGGAGGATCGGTTAAAGGGAAACAGGGAAAGAGAGGAAATAACGTTACAAAAAGTGAGACTTGTGTTCCATCGAAAGCGTCAAATTTGAATTCACATGTGTCCTCGGGAACGATATTCTCACTTTTCTAATGGTTGATTACGCACAGAGAATCGAGTTAAGAACGATAGTACTACTCGTAGTAGGAATATTGGTCAGAAAAAGGACGCGTAGGGGCTGGGGGATGAAAAAGGTCGGATAAATTATTACAATCGGAAATTCGAAGTTTGATAAATCGTCGTTCGTGGTACTTCGGTATTCTGGAGCGTGGCTACAAAAAGGAAAAACAGCTGGGTTTTGGTGGAAAAGCGGCGGGTCTGCGAAGGTAGTTCTTCATTTTTCAAGGAGCCCGAGATGAAATTCTCCCGCGCGAACAAGAGGAAAAGAAAAGGGAGACGGAGAAAAAGAGAAAATGAAGGTACCCACCTACCTTCTCGCGAGAGCTGCTGAATAACGCGGCCCAGAATGCCACGCCATCGCAACCGGAGTAACTAATGATGCAGAAATCTTTTACGAACAATAATGACCGTGAAAAGGGTGAGAAAAAAGTCTACGACGATGTCGATTCGTCGACTTGTACCGAGTCTTCCTTCTCTTTCCCTTACTCGTTTGCAAAAAATGGATGAAATTAGGATGAGTTGAACGCGCAAAAGGTTCTTCTAGAATCGAGACCTATTTAGCTTACCTTTTATGGTAACAACCATGTTAAACGAAGGGATTGATCAAAGTTAAACGGATAACCTTGTTTCACTCAAAAAAAATCGTAAATATTCTATAATATTTCTACAAAAATATTATACAACTACCACGCTTACCCGTAAGACGGGGCAAGAGTAAGTACGCACTTTAACCAAGCGGCTTGAATTTAAAATTGTAGAAAAACAAGAACACATGCTCGCAAATAGTCACCGACATTCTAAAATAGATCAAATTTGTCAAATAATTAGCTTCGAAGTGTTCCGGATATCGCTTTAGTGATCGAGTGATCCTTCCAACAAGCAAGAGTATCACGTTACCATGGAAAAGAAGGGTAGCTAGATATATTTGATCTACATAAAACCTGGAGCCTGAGCATTTCTTTATTCCGCTAATCAATGCGATCGGGAGAGGCGAACGAATCGCAGATAAAATGCGTATAGGAATTTCACTGATTTTCTATCTCGTTTATTCCACTAATATATAGGTAGGTATAGTAGATATCTATGTATAGATCGACGATGAAATGGAGGCCGAGCGTGTATTTTCTTAATGACTCGGCCGTGCTCGCTTAAAACGGAATCGGCTGGCATTGGCATCGGCTTCATGGACGCGCGTAATCGAGAAACTTTTGTTCGTAATTAGCATAGTTGAGGATGGCTCTCTACGATCTCCTGGTTGTCAGAAGGGTTCACAAGGAGAGTGAACGAGTGACAGAGAGAGAAAGAGATGGAGAAAGTGGGAACTAAGAGGAACGAGAAGAGATCCGAGAAAGTCATTAAGGAGTTTGATAGAAACGAATCGAAGAGAGTACCACGAAATTGTGATCCACAGTATACGAAAGAGAGGGTAGAGCTCTCTCTTTGGGTATTTTGCGATAGAGATCCATACATGCCGCGTCATTAAATAGGTATATGTACAGAAGCGTGCCTTGATCGGAGATAACAATACGCGTCTGCACTTTAGCGAAGTGCGTATCGATAAAATATATTGTGTATGTCTATATCTAGCTGGCGCTAAGTAACCGTTAGGTGATAAATATATACCAGGCATGCATTAAAATATGTCGGACGTAATTGCGTGAGGATTATCGTGCGTTGCCTGGTTTATTATAAAAATCTTATAACCCATTACGTGCACCGACTCTCTCTCCCTCTAGGCTAATGTATAAAACAATTTGCTATACTTCGAGCTACGTTTAATATTTACGAATGTATTGATGAATAGGGAACGCAGGTCATTTAATAGCGTTACGAGAGAACTTACACGTCCTTTTGATTGGCCGTCATTACCTTGTATCGCGCCCCGTCGTAGCAGCCTTTAATTACCGGGTGAATGAACTAAACGCAAACTACGCAACGGACGTTAATTTCTCTTGCGCTTTATGCACTCGCAAAAATGCATTAAGATGCATCGAAAAGCACGAAAGCGGTTTACAAAAATAGACAATTTAAGTGCGTTAATGTTTTACGGGGGTGCGTTTGTGCATCACGTGACGGAAATGGAAAAAAATGTAAGCATATAAAAACGGAAATAATTATGGAATTATGGATCGATGGATAAGAAAAAAAAAAAAAAAGGGAGAAACTTGTTGTTTGTTCATTTTTATATGTCTATTTTCTTTGCTTCTTCCTTTGACGCGTTTATAATATCTTGAGAATTGCTCTAAATAAACTGGTTTATCAAGAAGCGCGCATGTTAATTTATCTGGACGGTATTGTTATCAAAAGCACGCATTCGAGTAAATTATTGCTGGTAGAGTTGTAAAAATTGTCATAAATATCGTCGATCCCAAGAGAAATAAAAAATGGAGTGATGTTTACATGACTTTTTAAAAGTTTCTTTAAAGAATATGTTAAACGAATGTGCGATGTCGAGAACTTGCTACTCGTGGTCAAAACAAAACTTACCGGATCGTCGTACAACAGCGATGAAAAAGCCTCGCCTCCTCTCACCAACTACGGCACCACTACTGATAACAAAATCAAACCGCGTACGCGCCGTAGCTGCGACGCCGCTCGTGCTGCCATCTATGCGCCATTTTCCATGCGCGATAGGGTCTGACGATTCAAAAAGGGTAAAAGAAAAATGAGAAATATAATATTACCGATATCGGTATGAATTTTTATAAAACTTTGGAATTGTAGTGACTAACGTAATATCGAGTAGAATATGAAAATACAGATGATACTCTAAAAATATAAAATAAACCATTCGCTTTATAGCCAGCTAAAATAATGAGCTTATAGCGCAAGAAATATTTTCGCACGATATTAATTATATGTAGAAATATGAACAAAACATTCGGAAAGTCGTAATTTTTGATAATAAATATTGAATGAAATTACATGCGAATGATTGGTATAGGCGAAATTACACTGTCAACGTATAACTCGTTCATCCCATATAATATGTAATTATATTTATATTTATATTTATATATATATATATATATATATATACATAGTTTTTTTCATGGCTTAATAATAACCGATATTCGATAATAATCGATAAATAATCAAATAACATACCAAAATGAATGGCCCGTGTGAGCCAATCGTGACCATTGTTGATTGAGGCCATTACACGAATTATTTAACACACCGTGGGTTATTTCCCTTAACCCTGTGGTTCATTTAACAATTGATATTTATCTCACTACAATTCTCTCGAGAACTGAATTTTCTTTCTATGTATACATGGAAAAGTTTTTATTTGGCAGCATCGATTGTAAGAGAGAAATGAAGTGTAATAAATATCACACTCAAATATTGCTTTATATAGATTTTCCGAAACTGCCTGGGCTACAATGAACAGCTGTTCGATGGCATTTTCAACTACCTGCAATATTTTACATACATATTATTTATAGTTCTATTTTGAGCACCTAACAACCTATACCTTCAAAATCTGCGTTACGCACTCCTTATTATGCAAGACACTTGTATTAATCATTTAATCATTTATAATGATTATCTTCGTATTGTTATTTTACATTTTCGCATGAATGTATCGTATTGAAAAACACAATGACATATAGTTTTCTTTTTTTTTTACTAACTTCTGTTCTTATCAAAGTCATAACTGATCAATGCAAATAATGAGTATATAATGTGAAAAAAGTTATGTTTAATTTTTAGATGCCATTACAAACGAAAGGTTAAAATCATGATACGTGAGTTCCCATAAATTTACAATCTCAATAAACCTAATGGAATTATAGTAAAACTTATACGTTAAGTTCTCTTATTCTACTACGTATTAACTGCCATGCCAAAATAATGGATTAACAATCCGATCGCAAGATAAAAACGAATGGCTAGAATATTTCCCTTAAAAATTAATAACAACAATAACAACAAATTACATTCTTGCATTGATGTGTATGTATAGCATAAAAGAAACTCAGCCTGCAAAATTCAGGAGGAAATGATGCTTGATTACTCTATTAAAGATACGTATATGTAAAGAGAAGAAAAATGAAAAAAGTAATGCACAAGACGTTCTAAGGTATCCGATATAACGTAAATTTACGTGGCATACATGATACTTTGAATCTATGGTATTTCAATTGATATATTGTAAGAATATGGATAGTAATAATAATTACAATCTATTACATTTAAATGCGTCAACATGATTTCTTCTTCTTTAACAAGGCTACTGGTTACTTTTTCATATGGCATGTTGTTTACAATTATCGTCTTTTTACTATCCAACAGCAAAACTGGAACAGTTACGCGTTACCGTGCTATTTCAATGAAAAACGTAGATGATACTTGATTCGAGAGATCACACCTGTTCCTGAGCACAGTTTGCCACTTACGATTTGCACTTTCACTGTGTCCATAACAATATTTTTGCAATTGTTCCATAATATTTGTATGAAGTAATTCAAATTATTTAATATAACTCTTATCCACACATTATTCCAGTTAACCACTACTTCACTTGAGTTTTTAAATGCTGCAAAAATTCATAGTAACTAAGAGCTGATTCAAATCTATCCTCGATCAATTGTTCCACAAATAATGTCCTGAAATGACTGTCATCTCTAAAAATTACAAATATACATATCATGAGAATAATAACGATCGTATTAATGAATAAACGGAAAGATGTAATAAACGCATTACCGTATAATTTGCACAGACGCATAGTATGGTTTTTCTTCCTGTAGACTAAATACAAAATTACGAAGTCTCTCATTCTCTATAGTATCAAGTTCAGGTAAATCATACTGTAAAGAAACCACAAATTTTATAATATGCTCCAAAGATATGTACAGTACGAAGCACGAAAGATTTCTTCTGTTAGAAATGCGGGTCGTATTAGTCAGAGTTCACATGCATTTTCGACTTTAGCGCGCTAATTGCCGAAACGGTCACGCACGCAAAGCACCTGGTCCGTCAAAGGACAGTAGTTGGTCAAAGCGAGAGACCCTCTTGCCCCTAAGCCGTCCCGGGAGTAATCTTTCGTGCTCCCTACAGTACATACATAAATAATTTGTCGTAAAACTTTTGAAAACTTACAAATTCTTCTGGAATAGCAGAAAATGCTGACACACCAAGCACGTTACAGCAGAATAGTGGGTGAATATTCTTTCCCACGTACAGAAGTATTTTATCCCCAGCATCCATAAGAAATGCTCCTCTTGAATCTAATTTCTCAGCAGATAGATGTAACCTAGGCGGTTGTGGACAAACTTTGCCATCTATGTCTTTAGAATTTTTGTCATCAAGCATATGTACTGCATAAAGATCTGGGTATATCATTTGAATTAGTTGGAAAAGTGGTAAAGTCTTCAACTGACACATTGCAAAAACACGGTCGTCTAATCGTGTACTAGTACCCGACCTAAAGGCCATCTGTATAAAAACAAATACACTCATTAATAGTAACTAATTATATAAGAGATGATATAAGTGATACTTACACATTTAAGCAAAGCAATAATGTACAGAGGTAATAATTTCAGACTGCCTGGTGCTAGAAGTCCACCTGATCCAATAGACTGGGACAATTTGTAGGCAGAGAGAACATCGATTGCCACATTTATCAATGCATCTCTTGCATCAGATAATGAAGACTGCTGTGACCTATCCACGGCTGTAATAATTTGCAAAATACGTATAACTTACTTGTATTTAATTTTCCACAGAATGATAACGTTCTCACATACCCATTTTAGACAATAATCCTATTATACATTGTTGATCTGCTGAATGGAGGACGTCCGTTAAACTGGAAACCACTGGTAGACATAATGTGTGAACTCGAATTCTTCTTTCTCCTAAAATATTTTATAAATTATATATATATGAAAAAAAAGATACTTTTAAAAACATAAATATCTTCTTCTTTTTACCTTTACTTGATGTGTATAACAGTGCTGCTTGGAAACACACGTTTTGAGTATCAGAAAGATTTTCTTCGATCGAAATTTGCATACCAAATCCAGCATCTGGATTCACATTTGGCAAACTAAGTAAATCAGTAGAACGAACGAAGAAATTGCCATGGAAAGTATGAATGCTAAGGCCACGCGTACAACGTATTCTCATTACAGCTTCAAATCCTATTTTTCGAGTTAGATAACGTCGTAGTATTCGTTCCAATGTTTCAATATGTTGAAGCTTGGATGCTCGAAACAGTGGTAAATGATATATACAACCTCCAGAAAACTTGCACATACCAGCTATAAAAAATACAATTTTTATCAACACTTACTGTAAAAGTAGATTAGTGTATCGTATTTATTATTATATACGTACATAATGTGGCTAAATCACTGTATTGGCTATTTAATAAAAATAGATCAACTGCAATCTGTTGCCCGCTACAATCCAGCGCTAATCTTTTATAAAAGTCAGTTGCTGGATTTAAATGAGGCACATCTTTATTAGCTCTGCTATTTGGATCTTCCCTAGATTGTAGAGTACCAGGGCCCAAGTTTGGCAAACATGTTTGAAACACAGTTACTCTTCCTCCAGTTGGTGACTATAACATATTTTTAAGAAGATATTGAGTAACTTAAAATAAATAATAATAAAGTTCACCGGCATATACAATTAAATTATACCATCAATTTGTATGCTGCTTGCAATGCAGCTCCTAGTGCACTGTTTGTATCGTGAGTACCCTGAAATTTCGTCGGTAGCTGGGCTAACAGATCTTTTACTAACTCTTCGCGTTCTTTAAGATTTACAATTAAGTTGTCTGGACAAGGAAGAAAAACATCTGGAAATATAAAATTATGTTTAGCTCATTTTTCTCTTTCATAAATAGTTTGTTTATGTCAAATTTTATATGAACGATTCACCTTCCACATCTAGCATAATCATTTCATGTGGCTGTGATACATTATCAGGCATACTGAAGAAATGTATCGCGGAGTCGACAGCCAAAAAACCAACTTGCGTTCTTCCATCGCCTGGCAATTTCATTAATTCATCAGCTATTGTATTACATATTATAGTGAGATAACCACTATCCACTGCAAGTCTTGAAACGTCCAGTATAAAAAGATACACAGCTGGCTGTGGGGGACGGAGCTACAATCAAGAAAAGTAAATTAAGCACGACAGAAAACAGCATATTAATGCATAGATATATTTTTCAAAACATAAATGATATTAGATACCATATATTCACTAGGTGCAATAAATTCAATGGTGCTTGTTTTGACTTCTGGCCTTTTAGATGGATCTCCATAGGATTTAGTAACCGGATCAAATTGAAATTCTTCTGGAACTGTCTCGTATCGTTATAATAAGTTAAAAACATCTTTGTAAAAGTACATGCATTTGTATTATTTATATCTTGATAAATAACGTGAATTACTTACGGTCATTCACTCTGTAACATAAATTACATTTCCATCTTTTGGAGTCAACAAAATATACAAACGGATTTATATATGTTCTGCAAGCACGACAACGTACGATTGTGTTACATTGAATGACTGGTAATTGCTGAAAAAAAAATTTTTTATTATTTTCTAAAATTTTAAGGAGTTTTTAAAACATTATGATATCATTAACACTTACATTTAAATCTTTGAAAGGATGTATTAGAACTCCAAGTGGTAATCTTGACTTCTGCAGTAATGAATTAGTTTCAGGAATCTTGGTTAATGTACATCTAAATATACTGCAAAAAAATATTAAGTTACAATATTTATATACTTAAGAAATTTTATATACTTACTCTGGACTACAATTAATACTATCCAAAAATTCTTGATGCAATCTAACTTTTGGTGGCTCTACTTTTTCAGCAGGTAAAACATTTCTACATTGCAGCAAATCAATAGATTCCATACCCTAAGAAATAAAATTATTGCAGATAACAATTCTATTTATTATTGGTATGTAAAATATAGCTGACTTACCCATAATTTATTAAAACCAGATTGTGCTATTGTCATAGTATTCATTTGTCTATTAAGTTGATTCATTTGATCAGGGTATGCTCCAGGATATCTTCTAGGCATAGAATCCAAAGGAACAGTAGATAATTGTCCAGGATGCGGTGGCCGCATATCATACTGACCCTATATTGAAAGTATAAAATGTTACAATAAAAAAGGAGGTGAAGAAATATAACTTAGAAATGAATTAAATATATATAACAATATTACACCCATTACACACCATCTGTTGCCCTGGAGGTGGTGGCAAAGTCGAAGGTTGCCTCATAGAAGAGAGACCGGGATTATTAGAAGGTTCACTAAATCTCGGAGGCGTCATTACGGAGCTCGAAATATTGGCGGCGCTCGACGATGCTTGTGTTCCATAATAATTTTGCGCATAATTTTTTTGGCCAGCTAAATTTTGTTGACTGCCATACATGCTATGACTCTGTTGAGAAATTGGTCCCAACCCAAGTGAATCTGCATGACTGCCAAATGTTTGATTTTGTACCGGTGACTGTAATGAATGCTGAGACTGTACTTTTGATTGCAGTGGATAATTATCCTGTATCCCTGTAATATTCCGCGATGCAGGCATATTTGGATTAAGAACAGGATGTTGAGTTTGCGGTGGTTTAGCAAATAAATTTTGTGTACCGGTACTAGAGTTCTGTACCGAAGGTGGCATGTTTTGTGTATTGCCTTGTATACTTTGCGGATTGTTAAAAATATTCTGTTGGCTTCCATATTTAGGTTGAGCCAAGTAATTCTGCATATTTTGAGGCGATGGAAAATTTATAGGCTGTCCTTCTGAGTTTATATTATGAGGTACATTTCTTGAAGTTGCTGAAGGAGGAGCACGTTGATTCGTCATCTGAGGAGAATGAGTGGAATTTATATGCTGTGGCATAGCAGCTTGATTTGGAGTAGACGTAGGTACATTCACAGATTCGTTCTGATTATTCTGGTTAAATGGCGATGTATTTATGCAAGGTTGTACCAGAGAGTGACCAGATGGATTACGCATAACTTTTGGGGTTGCATTATCAAAGGTGCCTGTGCTACCAGTAATTGTAGGTATATTGTTCATGTCATTCGATAGGCCTTGCGAAATAGGTGTCCGTTGATATGGCTCATTAGACCTAGTACTTTCAGTTTTAGTAAAGCCACTGGAAGAAAGAGTAGCTGTTCCTCTTGACACATTGGGTTCCGATAATGACTGATGACTGAAATTTATTGGCGAGACTTGAGTCGTAGAAGGCATACTTTGCGAACTAGTATCTTGAGTTCCTTGCACATTTGAAGATAAACTAACAAATGCTGAAGGTATGTTGCTCGCGTTGCTCAAGGGAGTGACGTTCGTGGAATTAGAATTAAATTGGTTATGAGAATAAGGAATTGTGGCAGGACTATACTGTTGCGCTTGCGTGACAGTTGGCAAAGGAGGCCTAACATTTGGATGCATATTTTGCTGTCCATTAATTGGTGGCATAGGAGGTCTTGATAACTGAGGTCTATATTGATTATGAAGATACTGAGTTGGGGATGGATCTCTTGATGTTTCTCTTGATGGATCACGAGATGATTGCGACGATGGTGTACCTAAAAGTCATTACAAAATGTACAAATAAAACGATCATGATTTTCTCTACAAATAAACCTAGCTTTCATTTTTGACATATGCATACCGGTAAGATTAGAATGTGGTGATTGCATGCCGTTTTGTACGTGCTGAGTAGCAGTAGATTGACCATTTACTATTGGTAGCCGTTCACTTTTTAAGGAACTATTAGGATCTATATACGATTGACATTGATAACCACCCGAGTGAGACATGTTGTTCTATCCTTAAAAATCACTGAAACAAAGTATACAATTGGATATATTATATAAAGTATAGCAAACCAATCATAAACCTTTCATTGGTACTACTGGTAATATTTATTATAAGATCAATACATAGAAAAAAAAAAGGAAACTTAATCATGTATGAGAAAAATATCACATGTATTTTTTAAGAAAGACATCTTTAATATTTACAAAAATTATTGTTAAATATCACAAATGGAATGTACATAAAATCATCATAATCAAATATTAACCAAAACAAAATATATACTTGTAAAATATGTACAATGAATCTAAAACACCTATTAGATAAATTGATATGATAATTGGTATGATAATTTATAAAAGATGCTAAAATGTAGTCTTCTAAAAGAAAACATGGTAAATAGAGCATCTCGCGATCAACCAGTAAGAAAGCGGGGCGATACAGGAGAGTTACTATCAACGTATGTTCCGAAGAACAAAATAATCGTCGGAGGATCGTCGTATACTAGTCTGGAATCTGAATTACCGAAATAAAAGCAAAATAATGCTTGGGTCATCGAAGTCTCGTATCATCAGCTGACCTCTTAGTAATTATGACAGTTCAAAGTTAGGTATATCAGCGAGAGAACAAGTAAGCAGTTTGGAAGCGGATCTTTCAAATTTTCATTTAAATAAAACTTCCGTCGAAAGGAAATTTTTTGAGTGAAATAAAATAAGGTCGTTAGATGAATTTTCGAGCACGCGCTCGAAAGGTTAAAACGTCATCCAGTAAAAAGCAGACCGACGTGCCCGACGGACACCTCCAATGAATTCCTTTCAATTCGATCGTCAATCGTTCGGCTTACCTCTTCAATGAGGTTCTCACGAAAAAGATCGATCGATCTTATATTTTCTCGTTTGCACAATCACTCATCGCAAATACCGACAATAAATTTTACGTAAATCTTTTCACAAGCGTAACTTATAAACGGCACGCACAACATTACGTGGCAGAGCAAGCGATAGAGGCGACCTACTCTTTCGCGTGGCAAAAATCAGAACTGTTAAGGGCGATGAATGCGGACGTCACTGACGTATGTCTGAAATCGAGGGTGTGTACTCGATATTGGCAATTTTCGATTAGTTTTACGGCGCTATATTTGAATTTTGCAAATCATTACTCGATCATAGAAATAAATGAAGCTACTTTAAATAAATTTACAAAGTTCATTATTATTACTGTCAATTCTGAGATCTTATTCAATTAAATCTATTTCTAATCAGCATGTTAATAAAGTTAACATTAAATACTAATAAAGTGTACTCGATCCGACTTTTAAAACATCGTACGCCTGTCTCTTCGTTCCGAAGCGTAACTCCACACTATATATATTGGAAAAATACTTGTAAAGAAAACGTTATAACTACATGAATGATAGATTAGTTCGGGAAGTTTTAAATCTCGCTCTACAAGTGACATCATCCTGAATGAAAATCTTATTGGCCTGCTATATTGGACACGACAAACATATTCTTGTACCATGTTCGATAATCAAGCAGCTTACGTGACGTATACACGTCAGAACACCGACATATCGTAACCATGGCCACACGATAAATGAAAAAGGGCATATCACGCATAGAAATGTAGATGTGTAATAGCGTGCCACATACGTACTTGTATCGGTGTACGACGTTCTACATAAAATAAGTCGCAATGTCAAGGATAGCATCGGTCAAAGATTTCACCAGCTTTTTTTTAGTAGCAACGACGACAACACTGCAGCCACCTTCTAAGCGGAAATAAACGGTGGAATAAACTTACGTAAGTTGCCAATCGTGGTCTTTGACCCTGAATCTAACCTGTCACGTGTGGTGTCGTGCGATAAATACACGATTTTGGCACAGAAAAGAACTTTCCTTCCGCATTTGCCAAGAGTACCGTTGTTGTGACTATTATTGTAAATATGGAAAATGACGAGGACAAAGTATTAGACGAAGAACAATGGAAACTAGAGGCGCAGGCTGTCATTAACGATATCAAGAATCACGTGAACGACGTCAAAGTATCCGACAAATTGTGCAGCACGAATCAGGTTATTTATCTCAACTTGACGACATTGGAGAATACGAAGTTTTGCATCGAATTATCTAGCGCTGGTTTTACGATCGTCGGTAATCAACATGATGACACATCGAACAAGGGAGGCCAATATTTCGAGACGCCTTACAGTTTATTAGATTTCGTGAGCTCGCAATATAAAAATTCATTCGGCAATGCGTTGTTTGACAAATTGAAGCAATTAAGTCAAGAACCGTAAATAGGCTATGCTTTCCAAAACACATTAATTAAGGTTATGTAAGGTAATGAGTAAGGTAATGAGAATAAACCGGTGGATGACAGAATAAAAATCGCTATTTCTAGGAAGAGAATCTTGCAAGGAATAAAAAAAAAGTGGCGATGCGTCTTCAAGGAACGACGAAGTTCATGCGATATATACAAGACAGTGCTTTAATTATTACGCTAATTACACGATACTACTTCCACGCATTAAATATATCTTTGCAAAAGAGAACACTGCTAACTTTCTGAGTGTTACGTCGTAACGGGCAGCGTAATAAAATACCGCGCAAATTCCAATAGACATAAGAATAAATTGTAACATTTTGCTTTTAATTACAATCTCTACAAAAGGTCTTATCGTTGCTCCCGTTTTATTCTTGCGTATCACAAGTTTTCGATAATCTATTCTCACCTTTTTTCTGTGTAATCACTGTATATATCTATGATAAAGCTATGTTTTTCTATCATATTTCTATAAAATATGAGATAATTTCTACTAAATTATCAAAAGTTCGAGTTATATTTCCCAATAAATGAAGTTATAAAAAAAGCTAAGTGGACAAGAAAGTATGGTACTGGCGTACTCTACTTTGTGGAGAACGTATAACCACAGACGAGATAAAAGAATAGACCTGTAATATTATGGTACTTCGTATCCCATGTACTGAAATACCGATCGTGCGATGAAACAGACGTTTTCTTACGCCCTCTACGACATGGAGCGGTGAGTTTATGAATCATTTTAGACACAACCCAAAATCTTCGACCCAATTGCTTGATTGATGGCTCGTTCGAAAGGGAAAAGTCCAGGAAACACCATGGGATGGCGGCGCTTTCCGTATCATCTCAGCATCATCGTCGTTAAAGCTTCCGAAAGTTTGCAAGCTTACGCTACGCGTTCTAATTGTCATAGTCGTACCACGCGGATATCATCTTGTAGGTTGAACTTCTGACTATCTAACGCACCATTAATCATTATGCTGGGTTTACACGCTTGCCAAGCTCCGGCAAGCGCCCACAAGCGCCAAGTCTCCACAAACGCTGGACTCGCATTTGGAAGTCGTTTACACGTTGGCGAGTGCGTCATTATGTTCCGAACAGGCAAGCATGGCGGACATCGAGCTTGTCTCAGCGATTTCTATTTAAAATACAAACAAATGAAAATAAAAACAAGAAAAGCCCGACACGGAAGTAGATGGTAGACGATAAAAATTCTAGAAGGAAATTTTTTTAAATTTCTGGAAAAAAAGATTCTACAAAAGTTCAAAATAAAAGTAACTATTAATATCATTTTATTCATGTCATAGACGAGCTAGTTCTTATGAAACAACCTTATTATTTGGGGTAACTGTTTATCAAAAGCTTGTATTACAAGCGTTTAGGTCGCTATTTTGTATGAGTTGTCGCAACGCGCACCAACGTGTAAATGCGTCCCAAACGCTTGTCGCAAGCGCCCTTTGATTGGTGTCCAAAAACCGACACTCGACCGGAACGGTGACCAGCTTCCCCAAGTTCACGCAAGCCAAGCCAAACACCCCCGTTCACACGCTTGTGCTTGTGGACGCTTGCCGGAGCTTGGCAAGCGTGTAAACCCCGCATTAGAATCGGCCGAGAATTCCGAGAGCTAGACGAGATTAAGTGAGCACCAAAAATGCAGATTTTCGACTGACCGTTCTTCAACTTTAGACGCTTATATCTCCTCAGATTATTTCCATAGCCAAATGATAGTTACACGTGCTTGTAGCTTGAAGTCTTAGCTTTCGAACGAGTCATAAAACGTGCAGATCGGCCAAAAATTGCATTCGGTAGAAGAGTTCGCGCGGTCGAAGTCAAAATCTGGATGTCAGAAAATCGACTTTTTGGGATCGACCCTTTGGAAATGGTGGTCTAGACCTCCCAATCCTCGGCCGAATGGCTTGATCTATGGCTCGATCGAAAAGGGAAAGTCCAGAAAACACCATGGTATGGCGGCTTTTTCCGTATCATCTCAGCATCATCGTCGTTATAGCTTTCGAAAGTTTGCAAGCTTACCATTCTCGTTCTAATTGTCATAGCCATACCATGCAGGTATCGTCTTGTAGGTTGAACTTTTAGCTATCGAACGCACTATCAATCCTTAGAATTGGCCGAGAATTCAGGGAGCTAGACGAGATTAACTGAGCACCAAAAATTTACATTTTTGACTTTTCTTTTTTCAACTTTAGACGCTTATATCTCCTCAGATTATTTCCATAGCCAAATGATAGTTACACGTGCTTGTAGCTTGAAGTCTTAGCTTTCGAACGAGTCATAGAGCGTGCAGATCGGCCGAAAATTGCATTCGGTAGAAGAGTTCGCGCGGTCGAAGTCAAAATCTGGATGTCAGAAAATCGACTTTTTGGGATCGACCCTTTGGAAATGGTGGTCTAGACCTCCCAATCCTCGGCCGAATGGCTTGATCTATGGCTCGATCGAAAAGGGAAAGTCCAGAAAACACCATGGTATGGCGGCTTTTTCCGTATCATCTCAGCATCATCGTCGTTATAGCTTTCGAAAGTTTGCAAGCTTACCATTCTCGTTCTAATTGTCATAGCCATACCATGCAGGTATCGTCTTGTAGGTTGAACTTTTAGCTATCGAACGCACTATCAATCCTTAGAATTGGCCGAGAATTCAGGGAGCTAGACGAGATTAACTGAGCACCAAAAATTTACATTTTTGACTTTTCTTTTTTCAACTTTAGACGCTTATATCTCCTCAGATTATTTCCATAGCCAAATGATAGTTACACGTGCTTGTAGCTTGAAGTCTTAGCTTTCGAACGAGTCATAGAGCGTGCAGATCGGCCGAAAATTGCATTCGGTAGAAGAGTTCGCGCGGTCGAAGTCAAAATCTGGATGTCAGAAAATCGACTTTTTGGGATCGACCCTTTGGAAATGGTGGTCTAGACCTCCCAATCCTCGGCCGAATGGCTTGATCTATGGCTCGATCGAAAGGGGAAAGTCCAGAAAACACCATGGTATGGCGGCTTTTTCCGTATCATCTCAGCATCATCGTCGTTATAGCTTTCGAAAGTTTGCAAGCTTACCATTCTCGTTCTAATTGTCATAGCCATACCATGCAGGTATCGTCTTGTAGGTTGAACTTTTAGCTATCGAACGCACTATCAATCATTAGAATTGGCCGAGAATTCATGGAGCTAGAAGAGTTTAAGTGAGCACCAAAAATTTACATTTTTGACTTTTCTTTTTTCAACTTTAGACGCTTATATCTCCTCAGATTATTTCCATAGCCAAATGATAGTTACACGTGCTTGTAGCTTGAACTCTTAGCTGTCGCGCGGACGCAGTCGAAATCCAGATGCAAGAAATTCTGACACTCTAACAATTCTAACAATTCTAACTCTTCTACCGAATGCAATTTTCAGCCGATCTGCACGTTTTATAGCTCATTCGAAAGCTAAGAGTCTAAACTACAAGCTAGTGTAAGTATCATTCCGGTAGGGAAATAACATAAGTAGATATAAGCGTCTCATCTCATTGTCAGTCAAAAATAATTAACAGTTGATATGTTTAGTTATAATTCCTACCGTTTCGGTGGCGCTGTTGCCTTATTCTATTCTGTACCGATAGCGTCGCATGCGACATTAAAATGGCAAGGGGGCTTGGAAGCCCCCGGAGCGTAGGACAAAAATTTACATCGCATGTCCGGTCTATCTTATACGTCTAAGACTATTTATGTCGTCTGTGGTATAACTGCGTGTCCCTAGTAACAGCAGCCATTATCCCTAGAACTCGAGAGATTCATCGACGCGTTCCTACCAGGGTGTGGACACTCCTTACCCCCACCACCTTGGCAATTTTACGTAGTCCCCGCAGTTCACGCATGCGGATTGTGGAAAATAATCAACTGGAGGGCAGCACTAACGAACGCAAAGCTGCCAACCGTGTTTATTGCTTCTGTTCGTATAGTAACTAGCCTGCCGAGGTCGAGATCCCCGAGTAGAAGTGTAGTCCCCGAGAACGAGTGCAGTCCCCGCTAGCCCCTTAAACCTGTTAACCCGTTAGCCTTCTAAGCACGCGATCCGGCTAATTGGAAGGGGCACATAAGATACATACATGTTAAAAAAGCCGCCTGTTTAATAAATAGTGAGATAGATTCATTCTTCGAAATTATTATTTTTTTATTTTACTTTTAATTATATTTGGGTATGCTATAACCAGATAAATTCGTCAATGGATATTAACTTGCTGAACAGAAGAATGGTTCGTGAGGAAAATGGTTTACATAAAAGAACGGGTTCATTTTAACTACAGCGCGCTACTGCTCGTGCACTATTACGCGATAACTGTTGTCTACTAGTATGTTTAGGTGAATAAATGACAATAATTTGATTATTAATTACCATCCTATAATTATAGAAAGAAAAAATTAACAAAAAAAGTCTCTTCTTTACGAATATGCAAGTCGCGTTTCGATAGTAAGATCAGTTCGGAAGTTACAACAGTTTAAATCTTAAGATTCATCTCAGCATAAAGTGCAATATAATAATATGTTATTATTTATTTTATGTGTATTTGAATAATATTTAAGTATCGTATTTATTTACAATAAAAATTATTATACATTATAACAAAAGTGCGTCCGATGTATTAAAAGTTATAATTATTCTATGATTTATATTACTTTCCGACTATTTGTAAAAATGTACATATATAAAATTGATATAAATAAACAAAAATAAGATACATTGCAAAAAATACTGGAATTTTTAATTGAAACCATGAATTAACCATCCAATTCCCTTATTTGTTCAACTTCTCGAGTTATTGCCTTTTGACGAAAACTCCATCAATGAAGAAAGTATCAGGAGAACATGAGCTACAAGGAGGAATTCGGATTTCAAGACCCACCTCTTCAAATAGTATGCTTTCCTGGTAGAAATCCCAGTTTACGGGGAATTTGCCGAATCGCTGAGAATCGAGAAAGTAACATGAGAACGTGAGCAGCAAGGAGAAATTCGGATTTCACGTGCCACTTCTTCAAATAGTATGCTTTCCTGGTAGAAATCCCAGTTTACGGGGAATTTGCCGAATGGCTGAGAATCGAGAAAGTATCATGAGAACGTGAGCAGCAACGAGGTATTCGGATTTCACGTGCCACCTCTTCACATATTATGGTATCCTGTTAGAAATCCCAGTTTACGGGAAAATGTTCCGAAAGCGTTTGTGAGAACATTGGCAGCGCCATCTAGCGGTAGAGACAAGAGGCAAAATTTGATGATTTTTCAGGGGTGTCTTTAACAAATTCTCCTGGTCGCTATAATTAACCGATTCTTATGAACGATACCTTGTTGGAAAGCTAAAAGAACGGGCTACAAAATGGCTGTTATGGAATTTTTACGATACCTCACTTTCAGTCTCTAAATCGCACTTAAACTTTTCAAATGTAATTTCTATGATGATACTAACGTTAATAATAAAATTTGTTATAGCTATCTTATAGCTTGTTCTTTTAGCTTTCCGACGAGCTATTGATCGTAAAAATCGATCAAGAATTGCGATCAGAATTAATTTTTAAAGTAAATCTCTCGAAAGTCGATAAAACAGGGTCTCAATTGCACGCTGGCGCCATCTAGCGGTGGAGACAAGAGGCAAAATTTGATGATTTTTCAGGGGGGTCTTTAATAAATTCTCCTGGTCGCTATAATTAACCGATTCTCATGAACGATACCTTGTTGGAAAGCTAAAAGAACGGGCTACAAAATGGCTATTACAGAATTTTTACGATACCTCACTTTCAGTCTCTAAATCGCACTTAAACTTTTCAAATGTAATTTCTATGATAATACTAACGTTAATAATAAAATTTGTTATAGCTATCTTATAGCTTGTTCTTTTAGCTTTCCAACAAGGTATCGTTCATAAGAATCGGTTAATTATTACGACCAAAAAAGTGTTTTAAAAGAACCCCCTGCAAATGCATGAAATTTTGACTCTTCTCACCACCGCTAGATGGCGCCAGCGTGCAATTGAGACCCTGTTTTATCGACTTTTGAGTGATTTACTTTAAAAATTAATTCTGGTCACAATTCTTGATCGCTTTCTACGATCAATAGCTCGTCGGAAAGCTAAAAGAACAAGCTATAAGATAGCTATAACAAATTTTATTATTAACGTTAGTATCATCATAGAAATTACATTTGAAAAGTTTAAGTGCGATTTAGAGACTGAAAGTGAGGTATCGTAAAAATTCCATAACAGCCATTTTGTAGCCCGTTCTTTTAGCTTTCCAACAAGGTATCGTTCATAAGAATCGGTTAATTATAGCGACCAGGAGAATTTGTTAAAGACACCCTTGAAAAATCATCAAATTTTGCCTCTTGTCTCCACCGCTAGATGGCGCCAGCGTGCAATTGAGACCCTATTTTATCGACTTTCGAGAGATTTACTTTAAAAATTAATTCTGATCACAATTCTCGATCGATTTCTACGATCAATAGCTCGTCGGAAAGCTAAAAGAACAAGCTATAAGATAGCTATAACAAATTTTATTATTAACGTTAGCATCATCATAGAAATTACATTTGAAAAGTTTAAGTGCGATTTAGAGACTGAAAGTGAGGTATTAAAAAAATTCTATAATAGCCATTTCGTAGCCCGTTCTCTTAGCTTTCCAACAAGGTATCGTTCATAAGAATCGGTTAATTATAGCGACCAGGAGAATTTGTTAAAGACCCCCGAAAAATCATCAAATTTTGCCTCTTGTCTCCACCGCTAGATGGCGCCAGCGTGCAATTGAGACCCTATTTTATCGACTTTCGAGAGATTTACTTTAAAAATTAATTCTGATCACAATTCTCGATCGATTTCTACGATCAATAGCTCGTCGGAAAGCTAAAAGAACAAGCTATAAGATAGCTATAACAAATTTTATTATTAACGTTAGCATCATCATAGAAATTACATTTGAAAAGTTTAAGTGCGATTTAGAGACTGAAAGTGAGGTATTAAAAAAATTCTATAATAGCCATTTCGTAGCCCGTTCTCTTAGCTTTCCAACAAGGTATCGTTCATAAGAATCGGTTAATTATAGCGACCAGGAGAATTTGTTAAAGACCCCCGAAAAATCATCAAATTTTGCCTCTTGTCTCCACCGCTAGATGGCGCCAGCGTGCAATTGAGACCCTGTTTTATCGACTTTCGAGAGATTTACTTTAAAAATTAATTCTGATCACAATTCTTGATCGATTTTTACGATCAATAGCTCGTCGGAAAGCTAAAAGAACAAGCTATAAGATAGCTATAACAAATTTTATTATTAACGTTAGTATCATCATAGAAATTACATTTGAAAAGTTTAAGTGCGATTTAGTGACTGAAAGTGAGGTATCGTAAAAATTCCATAAGAGCCATTTTGTAGCCCGTTCTTTTAGCTTTCCAACAAGGTATCGTTCATAAGAATCGGTTAATTATAGCGACCAGGAGAATTTGTTAAAGACACCCCTGAAAAATCATCAAATTTTGCCTCTTGTCTCCACCGCTAGATGGCGCTGCCAATGTTCTCACAAACGCTTTCGGAACATTTTCCCGTAAACTGGGATTTCTAACAGGATACCATAATATGTGAAGAGGTGGCACGTGAAATCCGAATACCTCGTTGCTGCTCACGTTCTCATGATACTTTCTCGATTCTCAGCCATTCGGCAAATTCCCCGTAAACTGGGATTTCTACCAGGAAAGCATACTATTTGAAGAAGTGGCACGTGAAATCCGAATTTCTCCTTGCTGCTCACGTTCTCATGTTACTTTCTCGATTCTCAGCGATTCGGCAAATTCCCCGTAAACTGGGATTTCTACCAGGAAAGCATACTATTTGAAGAGGTGGGTCTTGAAATCCGAATTCCTCCTTGTAGCTCATGTTCTCCTGATACTTTCTTCATTGATGGAGTTTTCGTCAAAAGGCAATAACTCGAGAAGTTGAACAAATAAGGGAATTGGATGGTTAATTCATGGTTTCAATTAAAAATTCCAGTATTTTTTGCAATGTATCTTATTTTTGTTTATTTATATCAATTTTATATATGTACATTTTTACAAATAGTCGGAAAGTAATATAAATCATAGAATAATTATAACTTTTAATACATCGGACGCACTTTTGTTATAATGTATAATAATTTTTATTGTAAATAAATACGATACTTAAATATTATTCAAATACACATAAAATAAATAATAACATATTATTATATTGCACTTTATGCTGAGATGAATCTTAAGATTTAAACTGTTGTAACTTCCGAACTGATCTTACTATCGAAACGCGACTTGCATATTCGTAAAGAAGAGACTTTTTTTGTTAATTTTTTCTTTCTATAATTATAGGATGGTAATTAATAATCAAATTATTGTCATTTATTCACCTAAACATACTAGTAGACAACAGTTATCGCGTAATAGTGCACGAGCAGTAGCGCGCTGTAGTTAAAATGAACCCGTTCTTTTATGTAAACCATTTTCCTCACGAACCATTCTTCTGTTCAGCAAGTTAATATCCATTGACGAATTTATCTGGTTATAGGTTACCAAAATATAATTAAAAGTAAAATAAAAAAATAATAATTTCGAAGAATGAATCTATCTCACTATTTATTAAACAGGCGGCTTTTTTAACATGTATGTATCTTATGTGCCCCTTCCAATTAGCCGGATCGCGGGCTTAGAAGGCTAACGGGTTAACAGGTTTAAGGGGCTAGCGGGGACTGCACTCGTTCTCGGGGACTACACTTCTACTCGGGGATCTCGACCTCGGCAGGCTAGTTACTATACGAACAGAAGCAATAAACACGGTTGGCAGCTTTGCGTTCGTTAGTGCTGCCCTCCAGTTGATTATTTTCCACAATGCGCATGCGTGAACTGCGGGGACTACGTTAAATAAGGCTCCTATGCTTATGCATTGAGTTACAACACCCTGGTTCCTACTGTGCAAAACATTTCTCCCTCTTACATTCTTACACCCGTCATCTGTGGTTTGGAGTATTCTACCACGAAACGAGAGGCTTGACGAGTCTGACATACTCTGTGTTTGCGCGTGTGTGTGTACATTATATAGTGTGTGCGCGCATGGTCCTATATGTGGTTGCGTGTTTGATACATAGAGACGCGCGTGCGTTTACTCGTGTGCGTTACTGCGTGCAGTCGAAAGAGAGACTGAATGAGTTTAGTAGCGTCGATATCACGTAGAACGGTCGAACGACGTCGCTCAATCTTTTCGACGATATCGTTAACGTCGCCGTACAAAGTGACGAATCGTGACAATGACACACCCGTCGAAACCTATTATGAAGACGACGACAATTCTTTGACTATTAAACGAGTGAAGAAGGAGTGTGAGAGGGAAGAGGAGTTGGAGAAGGGAATAAAGAGAGAGAAAGACAACGATAAGGAAGAAAAGCGTGAATTATTCGTGATAGAACTTCTTTACCGATTTTGTTTAACATTACAACGTCGGTTTGAATAAACATGCTTCAACAGCGAGCGTGCACTGTAAGATAAAAAAAGGTGCGTCAGTTATTCCGAATAATTTCTTTTTTTTTCGTAAAATCGTGTTGGGAAAAAAGGGAGGGCGCATGATAAAGAATGAGAGAGAGAGAGAGAGATAGTAGAAGGATCGGGCGTGCGACTTGACAGTTCAAAAAGTTTGTTTTTATTCGTGAATTCTTCCGGTTGTGTAAGAAAGCCGCGCAAAAAGGGGTGGGACGGTAAAGCCGCTATAAGTTTAAAGGGACGCGCGACTAATAGCGTTTTGCTCTACATTTCTTGAAATAACAGGGTCTAGCTATTTCTCGGTGTGGTCCCGTAGGTTAGTGAAAATATAAGGAATTCTATTCGCATGGCACCATTTTCAATGCGTTCACGATTGAGAGAAAGTTAATAGCGAACGTTAAGGTGTCCGCATTTTCACGATATTTGTTGCTCCTCTGCTTCTCTTATAACAACTAGTAAGGATCAAAGCCAATTCTATTTTTGATTGAAAACTTTTATCTTTACATAAGAGAAATGCTAATCTGTAGTCATTTCTTTCTCATGTTTCTTTTATTGTTTTCTTTTTTTAAGTTATTGTCGTGAAGTTGCTATCGATGCTTCGACTATATTTTTATTTATTATTATAAAATCTATTTTATGCGATACTTTTAGATTATAAAATAATTACAATTTAATAATATTGAATTATACTTTGGAAAGATCACTGATGCATTATCTTTTTTTTATTTCATGGAATTATCATTCCCATTGTTTTTGTAAGACTATAGTCTCATTCTCTTATTATGGTAATTATGATGACTCTTCAGTTAGAAGATTAGATCAAAGGTTGCTCTAAAGTATATATGCGAGTAGTAGAAAAGTTGTATACTCCATCAATGTTGCAGGTTATATAAACAATATGATTTTTTTATGACAATTAAAAACCCTCTGTCCTTAAAGTTTATGTCCTTGTGTATGTATTTTGATATACCTAATCACTAACCACTTGCTCCGTTTCCGTTTGATCTTGATAAAAATTAATGTGATAAGAGAAGCTTTTTTCTTATCAGAAAATACATTAGTAGTATGAATTTATCACTTGATACACTATCACTTAGCATTGCATAGATGGAATTGATAGTTTATGATGAAGAGCGATTTCATGTAGTTATGTTATATATACATTTTTCTATAGATATTACTAATTTAGATAGATAATGTATTTTAGCACACCTGAGTTATCCGATAAAGAATACTAACAAAAAATCTATATAAATACAGATTCAGTACAACATGCGGCATTTGCCAAATGGTCTGATAACAAACCTTATTAGAAGAAAGGAATGGCTAGCTTGATGGTAACTTCGTCAAGTAAGAACAGCTCACGCAGCGCTTCTCCTAGCAGAGGAAATACATCTACGTCTCATTTGCTTCAACAGCATTCGGCTTCTTTGGAACATACACCAAAAGCACGTAATGCTTCAATGTAAGCTTATAGGTGTAAACAAAAAAAAGTATCTAAAAAAGTAATAATCATTTTATTGACAATCTAACATGAATCTTTTTTTAAAGCTATCAGGCAGGAGAAGGTAGCACTGGCAGTGGAAGTAGCTGTGGTGGTGGTGGTGGGAGCAACTTCAGCATGAAAGGCAGTAGTAGACAAAGATCACCGGGTACTATAATCCGTATGGGAGATGTTATGGATGAATCAAATGGTAATCCAATCACTGCCGAACCAGATGAGTTTGTGCCAAATGTTCAACCTCCGACAGATGATGAAGGAGTACGTATATATGTATACATATTTACATAATAGTGACTTCTATGGTTTAAAAAAATGTTCTCTTATAGGAACAATACCATAACACCCAATCGTTCCTATCTAATGGCTCTTCTGAATTAATAAGCGACGATGTGGATTCGAGTGCTGCAAGAGTTCGACAAGCGATCGAACATATTCAAAGTAAAATAGCCAAAACGCGTGAGCTCATACGTATTGAACAAACAACTCGTGATGGTGAATAATTTCAACCTTTTATTATTATTGAACAATAATGATATTAAGTTTAAGCTAATTATTATTGTTTCTTTGCAGAAAATGTTAACGAGTATTTAAAATTGGCCGCAAATGCGGATAAACAACAGTTAACTAGAATTAAGACGGTATTTGAAAAGAAGAATCAAAAATCTGCAAACAGTATTTCCCAATTACAAAAGAAATTGGATAGTTATCAAAAAAAGTTAAAAAATTATGAAATGAATGGTGCCCCAGCAGGTCATAGACAACCCAGAGAAGTGCTACGTGATATGGGACAAGGACTAAAGTAGGTGCCTTTAATTATGGTATTTATATTTTCGTAATCAAATTCGTAGCCAGGTTTTTAATGTATAAGTAGTTAGGGTTTCTATAAGAAGTTTTTTGTTTATTATTATATTTGAAGTAAATAGTTAAGATGGATGCATGTCGTATAATGTAATAGAGCTTTCTGCTAACATGCAAAAGGATTTGACGCAGATTATCCTAAATTCATATCAATTTGATTCTGTGACATGGTGACTTTTGGTCTACATCGTTTGCTTTCTCTGTTCTCTCCACTCATTGCTAAGTATAGAAAGTGATATTTTCTTCTAATTTGAGACTCCCTTCCAGAAATGTGGGTGGCAATATTAGGGACGGAATCACTGGTTTTTCAGGGTGAGTGTTATGGTAAAAATAGACTGTGATTCAACTATATTAACCCTTAATTATATATTAATTAATTTAATTAAAATTTAATTTTTTGCAATTATGACATTAAAAATATAAAAATTATGGTTGAAATTAGAAAAAGTTTTGTTGTCAAAACTTTAGATTTTTCCGATCTGATCAAATAATAGCAATTTATGTTTATAATGCCTATACAAAATGGGGTTTTGTGGTTTCAATTCGGTATACATTGTAATAATCCTAAACTGCTTTTTTCTGTACGTTGCATATTTTTTAAAGACCTCTTTGTTTATATATGCATCCATGTAGATAAAGTATTTAAGATGATGTATCTTATGTTTATACACATTTTTTGAAATTTTAATGTATGTAAGATACATTTGATACTTTATTAGTACCTTTAAAGTCTAGCGAATGCATTTTTTTACTACTAATTTACTATGTGCTATTGACTTCTCTTTCAGGAGTGTTATGTCAAAGCCAAGGGAGTTTGCACATCTTATTAAAAATAAATTTGGGAGTGCTGACAATATAAATACTTTATCACGTGAGTAATATATAGAAATCAATACTGTAAATTTTATTGTAGAGGAATATATGATATTTATTCAGCTTACAATTACAATTAGAATGTAATTAAGTAGTTATATAGAATATGCACTTTCTTGAGAATACAATGTTTTATGAATTTATTTTAGCTGGTATTGCACTGTCACATATAGTAGAATATATATTTCTTCTAGCAAAAATTCAATTGTTGATATATGTTTTACAATATTTAATATCTAATTATTCTGAGTGTTGCACTATTGTCTGGTTCAGTCTATTCAAAAGTAAATCTTAGCATATTAAAGACTCTATAGTACACGTTTTAAGGAAGATAAATTTTCTTTCTTCTTTCTTATATTTAAACGTGGATCGTGCATTTATATTCAAAAATAAATGTTTTTTAATATGTTGCGCTATCATGGCAGTTGAGAGTAGTAAGTAATATGTCACACATCAAAATTCACTTTACATCTACCTATTCAGTGTTTTTATATTCTGTAGATAATCTCTTCTATTAACTTCAAACTTTATATTACTTTGATTTCACAAATGTGTTCAATATTATTATACTATCTCTTTTTAAACCTTTTAATTATAACATTTGTTGTTTTATATTTGAATGATTCAAAATAATGTGTACTATTTTTTTCATTTTTAAATAAATTACATAACTTGTGAATCTCTCGTATATGAAATAAATATACATATCATAATTAGCACCTATACTTCTAGTTTATCTTTAAATTAATTATAATTTTACTATGAGTATTTTAGTTGCTTGTGTAAATTATAAATTTCTATGATGCTTTCTCTAATAGTAGTTATCCAATACTATAAGAAATGGTACTTAATGATTATTAGCAATACATTTAATTGTAAAGTATTGCAATATACAAAAACAACTATTATTTCTTTTCAATACATATTAGCATATTTTCTTCTGTTGGATATTCATTTTATTGGAAAAAAATTTGTTGTATCTGATTATTACTATAATAATATTTAAACAGAATATAAAGACAGAAACAACTAGTATTAGTTGTTAGTAGAGTTAGATTTTGGTATTGGATAACAATCTAATTTGCGACCTCTGTATCTCTGCAGATGGCTCAACTTTTTATGTAAACGATACACCACATGCAGGTAATGGTGATAACGGTAGTGTTGAAGAAGAAAAGACTCATCATGGATCGGCAACTCTACCTGGAGGCTGTAGTCTAGGATCTACGCATAGTGCTGCAGCAATTAAATTTCCATCGGAAGAAGGTTCAGAGTGTTCTAGTGTAACAAGCGAAAGTGGACCAGGCAGTAGAGGTCAACCACATACATGTCACAGTAATAATGCCACATTAAGTTTCAAATCTGTCTTTTCGGAACTTCAAGAACATAGAGAAAGCCTTGAACGAATGAGAGAAAAGTTAGATGGTGTAAAGGTTTGTGTATTATGCATATACTATATAATCTTATATTCTACATCTATGATTTAGGTACTATATTCTTAGTAATCGTTAACAAATTAAAGTTATATACAATTGTGCTTTCATTTAGGCTTTACAACAAGAAGTAGCATACTTATCTCATGGACTACAAGAAGAACGTTTTCGATGTGAACGCCTCGAAGAGCAAATTAATGATCTGACAGAACTTCATCAAAATGAAGTAGAAAATTTGAAACAAACAATCACAGATATGGAAGAAAAAGTACAATATCAGAGTGAAGATCGTTTAAGAGATATACATGAGATGTTGGAAAGTTGTCAAACAAAAATTTGTAAGATGGAACATCAACAACAGCAGCACCAGCAGTATGTTACGTTAGAAGGTCTTGACAATAGTAATGCAAGGGCCCTGGTCGTGAAATTGATAAATGTAGTGTTAACAGTACTGCAAGTTATTTTACTCCTTGTTGCAACAGGTGCTGGTATCATGATGCCATTCCTTAGAACCAGGTAACATTATCGCGTACATTTATCTAAAAATATTTTTGGTATAAATTGTCACTAATTAATTCCATTTTTCGAAGCATTACCATTCATCCATTGCTATCAAAATCACGTGATTGCCACATTGTGGTAGTTTTCATCTCTTGTCATTCACCAACTCATTCGCTGCTGCCAACCTATCATAAATAATTTTTTGTTCACGACTCATAAATTTATTGTTATTTAATTCATGTTTTAAATTGTTTAAGATAACGTGGTCATCATGCATGCATAAAAATTTAAGTTTGCTCACTCATTGTTTTGTTTTGTTTTCACGCGTTTGTTACAGCTGTACTAAGCCTCATTGTTTCATGTGCAGGGTGCGCATACTAACGACCACACTCGTTGTTTTGGGCATAGTGTTCGTGCTCAAACAATGGCCTGAGGTGCATGATGTTGGAAGTCACCTCATGCGCCGTCTTAAACAAACACTCGCCGTGAAGTAGCATTGTAAGTGATTAAGAAATTTTTCTCTCAACATATCACTGGCTATCTTAAAAAATACAAAACTTTTTTTAAGTATTGTTCATATCATTTTATCGGCAAGATTGAGATTGCAACAGTAGATTTGCTGAATTGAAAGCTTATATTTTTTCTTTATCTTATTCTAAATGCAATATGATTTTATTTTTTCTAAAAATTTATGCCAAATTTAGAAATTTGATATTTATTTACTTTTGGTATTTAATTTGGTCTCTTTTTTTTTGTACGATTGCTATTTAATATTTCTTTTAATATTTTGAATGAGTTAAAGTATTCAAATGGGATTGGTTTTAGGGTGGTATACTTAAATTTAATGAATCCAGTGATGATGGTGCGAAATTGATAACAATAATCAACGTTTGGAGCCATGTACCAATGCTGCATTGTTGGAGCAATAACATCATATATGCGAAAATATATTTGTTTGTGTTTTCATATTCAATTAGATGCATTAGTATCATTAATTGGATTAATGTAAAGTGCATCTATTTGCAGTCATGGTCTAATTGATAAAATGATTCACATGCAAACACCTGTGCAATAGCAGGAATTCTTTGCAAAGAGACTATTAGTAAAAAGAGGACATATTATGCATTCTTTAAACTTGTATTAAAATTGTTTTCTTACATTATTTGTATATCTCAATGATGTGTAGCATTATTGAAATGAAGTTTCATCTTGTACGATGATGCAATTATAATTCCTTGTAAAATAAAGTCCCATTTTTTTTATGGAGTATGGGAAGAGTGATTGAAGTAACATATATCCTAATGTCATTGAACTGTATTGAAAAGGTGTCAAGACATGTCTATGATCACTTTTCCTTGTAGTGCTGCTTAAACACTGACTTTAAATGCTAAATGAGGACTTAATATTTCATTAATATGAATAAAAGAGTACTGTCTTCAGTGTCTGTGGCCTGGTCTAAACATGTCACATTGTTTTGGGATATACTTACTCTATGTACAAAAGTGTTATATATCGAAATTCAATAGCGCGTTAAAATATAGAATAATTATTCAACTTATAACAAATATTACAATAACACATCAAAACCGAAACATTTAATATACCAGTATTGCATAATTAGAGCAATTAAGAATTTCATTTATAAATATTGCTGAAGTATTTACTGTACAGTGATTTCTTACAAAAAAGCGTTTCGATATAAATCTGATAACATTGGATATCAGAAGAGGTCCAAATATTTTTATCTTATAATATGGTACAGTTGATTGATTTATGTATAATATCAAGAGCAGATATATTATGTATGAGCATTATGTCTCTTTGTTAAAAAATCAATTACCACCACAGACACAAAAATACAAATGCGAATGTATATTTTATGGGTATAAAGAAATGATCCATGACAGATAATCGAAATGAGAGAAAGACTGATGGACTAACTGGTTTACGTCACTATTACCATTGTGAATAATGTAATAAATTCACTGCAATCTCATTGTGGTGTAATTTGCTGTACATCGGTAAATGTTACACTATTAGAATGATATAGTGAAATGATAGAAATTGATGGCATTATACAAGTGATAGCTAAGTTTCACAGAATCTTTAATAAACGAAAAAGATTACTGTTAACATAGAGAATTGCAGAATATGGCAGAATATTCTACCTGAAAGTTGCATCAATATATCACCACTACTTGATAGTGAGATAAATATGACCTGACACTATTTTGCTATGCACTTTCTTCCTTTTCTCACCTAATAACATAACAAAACTTTACATTGTGTAGCTTATAACTAAATGTTATAATATTCTATAGAGTTCCATTCTGTAGGAAAAAAAAAAAAAAATTATTAAAGAACTGTCTAAAAAGCATTTGCTTTACCTTGTTGTCCTTATACACTTTTTGCACAATTGAACCTATATTTTTTGTCTAAGTATATTTGTCTGGATTTCTATTACAAATTTATATGAACCAAGTAATGCTATTACTGCTTTTAACAATGCATAATATATGTTGCAAAACAAATTCACAATTTCGTAATTCCTAACAGATATGTATAAATAAAGAAATTATTGACAATATTGATTTTGCTTTTTGTCTGTCATTGATGAGTATACCATCAAATTTCCTAGTTTTCAGCTGTGATATGTTCTCCAGCTTCCTAAGTTGAGCAATATAATTCTTATAGATGAAAAATGCAAATATGTAGTTTAATACATTTTTAGCTAATAGCTGTTATTACAAGTACATATTTATGTATGGTTTTCATCATTTTCGTTTTAATATAACTATTGTTTATAAAAGTAATATTCTTTTTCACGCACGAGCGTTCTGCTTGCACAAAAAATAATGTGTATTACACAGTATCAAAATCGAAGATACACAATAATAACGATTTTATTAATTTGCAGGAAAAATAAAACATACAAGAACGATTAAATAGTTCTTCAAATTTTAATTAGATTTTACATATTACATCTCTCTTTGTCAATTATTCCAACAATGGCAATTCTTGTTTGCATTAATTTTTCTTTTTTCTTTTTAGATTATCAAATTATTACCCACGTAAAATTTTATATATATTTAACGTTACTGCTTTTGGATTGTTATAATATTCAGTTCATATATTGTAAGAATTACTACTTTGAATTCAAAAAAATGCTGTGACTATGCTAAGTTTATATATAAGCTTAGCATTTAAGAATCAGTTTTGGGATCAATATATTCACACTTGGGGGTTTTTAAATGCATTATTATACGCGCAATACACGTATATGGAACTTTTTAGGAGTATAAAGCTATAAATGAATAATATTTAGCGTGCATCGAAAAATTAATTAATAATATTGATATGTTCAATTTTATCGAATATTTTTTATCGATGATTTATGTCGTAAATTATTAAAATTACTTGTAATGTATCTTGTAAGTTAGTTATCTGTTATATAATAAATAGAAAAATATATAGGGTGTTGGTTGATATGTTGCTGTACCACTATGTGGTTAGTATTATGGCTGTGCTGAAATTATTCTTCTGCATAAAATTATACACCCCTTCTACTTAAAAATATTAGCTGCATATATAAATGACTTCTTCGTTGTCAATATATAATATTCAAGCACAAATTATATTTTAGTAATTTAGAACAAGCTAAATAATAATAAAAAGAGGACTTTGGAAATTATCTATTTTACGGTTATATAGTATTATACCGCATTCGCTAAATGACACCCTATATATGAACATTACACGTATTAGATTTGGTGCTTTATAAGATACGTATGAAACATTATTGATTAAGTTTAGTAATGTAACTCATCACAAATTTAGGGAGGGCCCCTGTTCGCACGCTTTTATAAATCATAGTAATAGTAATAGTAACGTGTAAAAATAAAACAGAACTTACTACAAGGCAAAATATTATCTAATCAAATAGTTGGCATACTCTACGTTCAAGTGGGATTTTCGGAAATTTATCAAAAATGGACGTATTTTGTACTTTATATCATCACAATTTTGTATAAAATTTCTTTTTTTATATCAGCGCTATTTACAATTTTATATGTATTTTGTAATTACGAAGCTACAACAATGGACAAGGAGAAAGTATTGTGTACGCTTCATAATTTACAGCAATAAATCGTTGAAGTCAATGAAAATTAGTCAACTATCATGATCAGTACTACAGGGGTCCCATATACGTATAGTATAGATAAAATGCGTTAATAATTGTATGCATTGTTATTGATGCCTTGCATAGATAATTAATGTTCAATTATAGAATAAATATTCATTGTCAATATTAGATGATGTGGATAACACAGGCAGCAATTACAAAGTATTTTATCATATATACATATGTATTATATATATATGATATGATTATATATATATGATAATCACAAACATCAAAATGAAAGCAAGCCAGCTAAAATTCATATTTGATTTTAATTGTATCAATATACGTGTGTTTGGCAAATTTGCAACATTTATTTATGTTATATGTAGCTGCGTGTGAAATCTAAAGTCCATGTAGCTATTCGTGCCACTGTAATTATTATTACTATCACAAAATAAAAAGAAATTTTTTAATAGAACCATTTTTATGAAATTTTCTCTTATATTTATTACATTATACAAAAATGTGTATAAATCGGTATACAATAAAATAGATGTATATGTAGTTATAATTTCTTCACAATTTATTCCCAAATTTCATACAGTATGTATTATTGTATTCTTGCTTTTTGGCGATATATTTTTTTCGAAGAATTAAACTAACAATTTTATATTTATTTTTTTTATTGTATATTTATTTTAATTTTACAAATAATCGATTATTTTATTAAGTATATATCACAATCGCTACTTTGTATAGTGCTGAAAGCCATTGAAATAGGAATGAAAAACTAGGAGATAAGTAAAATCGTAAAGCACAAATAATTCATCTAGAAAATTAAAATTTGTGCTTTCAATATTCTGTAGTTTTTTTCTTTATGACACACAAAACACGATTGCCTTTTGAGAGTTTTTGTATATAATTGAAAAAGATTTCTAGCTTTTAGTTAAGAGGTCAATATGGCTTTGGAATAACAATAAAAACATGCAAATAGATATTGTACATATAAAATCCACCAAACAATCGTGATTTATTTTATAGACATAGTAAAATAATAAACAATTGATTCTGTACAACATATCATGATTGATTTAAAAATAAATACATTATTCGTATATGTTCAATTCATTAAATATAAAGAATGTAAAATGACTGATTATGTAATAAATTATTATATTAATGTCATACGTGATTTTCCTAGTACAATTCTCAATATCTGACAGAGTTGATGGACAAAAAAAGACTATAATTCAGATAAGATTTATTTGTTTCATTCACGTTTTTCTATCTTAGAAAGGTGTAAAAATATCAAAACTTTAAGAATCAATTGTAGCTTAAAGCACTTTCAGAAAGCATGTGTTTTGTATGTGGAAAAGGACAGGACTTATGGGCACGTTGGACAACTTTATTTCCTTCATTTATTTAAAGAACATATGTGTTTCTCTCTTAAGATCCGCACATTAAGTATCTATTGTTTTATTTTAATTCAATTCAGCAATATGGACAAAAGATATTACTAAACCTGCATTCCTTGAATTTAGATAAGCATATGAATTTTTATAAAATAATGTCCTTGAAAAAATATTTTCCTTGCATAAACTTTTACAATATATTACATGTCCCAAGACATAACACGGTGCCTACAACAATGGAGTAAAGACAATAAATGCAGGTCAAATATCTTTATGTAATAAGTACAGACGAAAAATATTCCTACCTTCTCCTGTTTTTATTATATTTGATTTATATTTTAGATTTTTCTCAATTTCTTCAATCAGCAGTGATTTGGATTCCTTCGTGCGAGTCTCTAAGCACTATTTCCGTTGATACAACGTGTTTTACTTCAGTATCTTCGTTAGATACAAGAACTTCTTTTTGTGTAGGTGTTACAGAACTATGATGTTTTTTTCTGTGGCACATCATAGTCGATCGCGATACAAATGCTTTGCCACAAACATCACATTCATATGGTCTCTCACCAGTGTGCAAACGTTTATGGATAGCCATTGGACTAAACTGAGTAAATGTTTTACCACATACGTCGCATCTGTAAGGTCTTTCTCCGGTATGCGATCTTCTATGACATCGTAAAGCTGCCCTTCTAGCAAATACTTTTCCGCACATTTCACATTTAAAGCTCTTTTCACCAGTATGCATGGTGGAATGAATCTTAAGATCAACGCGCGTTAAAAATCCTTTTCCACATACCTCGCACAAATATGGTTTCTCACCAGTATGAATACGTAAATGTGTATTAAGATAACTCTTACTGACAAACATTTTATTACATACTACACACGGGTATTGACGATTATCCGTACCCGAGTGTATTTTCTGATGACTCTTACAAAGACCTTTAGTTATAAACCCTCTACCACAAATTTCACACATGTAAGGCTTTACACCCAGGTGCCTATTTTGATGATCCAATAAGGATTGCTTGGTCTTGAAGTTTTGACCACAAGTATTGCATGGATAAGGTTTTAAATCTGAATGAACTCTTTGATGAACGATTAGATAACTTTTACACTGGAATCCTTTGCCACAGGTTGAACAATTATAATCAAACTGACCTGTATGCGTCGCCGTATGCTGTGCAAGACCTATCTTGCTACGAAATGCTTTGTCACAAGTCATACACTGAAATGGTTTTTCACCTGTGTGCTTGCGCATGTGCTCTTGCAATTTATAATTTGTTCTGTACTGCTTACCACAGTGAGTACAAATTTTTGGTGTCCATTTTTGTCTGACACTAGACTGTTTTTTTTGAGTATCTAAATTATCATTGCTTTGCGACGGAACCATTTCAGATTCTATTACCTTTGTTTTCTTGTTATCTACCTTTGTTTTATATCCATTACACTGTTGTTTGTGTATATTTAACACTTCTATACTTGTCAAATATAAACCGCAAGAGCAAGAATAAAAGTGTTGTTCAAAGTGTGCTGCTAAATTATCTGTTTCCATTACAGCCTCATTACAGAAAGGACACACATACCAATGTGTACCTGTTTCGTCGTCGGTTGGATTATTTAATATAGATTCTAATAAAGCAAGTTTAGTTCTTTTAGTATACTCAACTATAACTTCTGTATTTTCTGTATTAGATTGACTGGTCGAAGCCAACACATTTGAATGAGTCGTATCCATATTTCTATGGACTTCGTTTTCACTGACAGTTGCTTCTTCTATCTCACTTTCTGTTTCTGGCTGAGGAGAAGGAAATCCACCACGGGGAACCTATATAAAATGAGAGATTTACATTAATTTTATGTCACTTATTTTAAAACACTATAGCTTACATTGTTTTCTAATACATGGATGGTATCTTCAGTATTTAATCTCTCTTGTAATCTTCGATATTGTTGTTTTATAGGCACTGAATCATATTTAACATTTTCACAATAATGCACTATCTGTTCTCTAGTTTCTGTTCCCGAATTTATAGAAGTTACATAATTTATACCCAGTTGACTCAAATGTCCGCTTACAGTTAAATTTCCTACAACAGCCATATCTCCTTCCAAGTGCATTGCTATTTGATGATTTGAAACCTAGAAAATATCATAAATTTAAAAGATAAACCATGATATAATTTTGCTTTTATCATTGAGATAATGGTAAAATGAGAATGAAATTACTTCTCGTATATGTTCATCAACCATTCTAACGGTTTCACCATCTAAGCAATCAATGTCAGCAACTTCGATATCATGATTCTGCTGACTAATGTCTTCTTGAGTAACAACTTGTTCCCCACCAGCTAAATCCATTTCGTCCATAACTTGCATTGTGTGTATAGTCGTGTCCCCCGACTCGTGAGAAACTACACCTGTATGATTTTGGACATCTTCAATGTCGCTCTGTATTCTATCTATATTCCTCTGAATCCTATTCATACTCATTTCATCTACTTCTTCTAATCCATGTTCTGATATATGAACCGCTTCATCCTTACTAATTTCCTTTAACATTTCCATAAACATACCCTCCGTATGTAAACATTTTTCACGAAAATCAAATAACTGATCTAATTTGTATGCACATTCTTCGCACACTACTTTCGGAAGTTGATCTGTCATAGAAACCTGTAAGTAATGATAATGAGAAGATATTAATACAAAATACAATTTCAAATTTAAAATGGAACAAAAGAATTTGCATATTCTCAAAAAAAATAATTAGAAATGAACAGTAATTTTTTATTTTCCGAAAATGAAGATTATCGATTAATCGGGAAAAAAAAATACAAAATTAATAATAATAAAAAATATGAAAAAACATGTCAAAATGAAAGCATAAATATATTAAATGCAATTGCGTTTACAGTTTATCATTTAGAATCTTGCAGAGTGACGTTCTATCTCTAGAATTGAAATAAAGTAAAATTGTCGAAGATTATGTACGAAAAGCTTCTTACTTGGACAGGAAGGCACGCTGCGATTTTCTTATCGATGTTACGCATTTGATCGCCAGCCTCAAAGATCGGTAATCCCATAAGAATGCCAGTCTTAGTTGCGCATAGACGGCAGAGGTAATCGAATTCTTCGACGATAGCCATTATCAACGAAGAATCGTTCCGACCAAAGTTGTTACGTTTCCTTTCGGGAAGAGCAGCAGGTCGAAACGAGCTTGGGATCAGAGTATCTCCTTCGAAAAGCTCTCAATGCGAGGCAACTTATTCCGACGACTCGGCGAGACCGCGACGCGCATCACGATTCTACGATTTCGTCTCGCCTTGAGTCCTTATTTACGATTAATTTTTTCAACCTTCTTCTCTTTCTGACGCATTATATGTTTCAGGACACGTTTGTCAAATGATGCTCCTGTCTCCACAGTGCTCCACAGCATTCGAGCAATCTCTCGTAATCGGCTACGGGATATACGAGAACGAGGGATTAGCTCCCCTGTTCTCTCCTTTCGATCAAAAAGAATTCGTCTTTTCCCATAGGTGGCGCCATTTTCGACTAACTTCAAATATGCTCGGATCATACACTTCTATTTTCTATTTTCATTATTTTCTCCTCGTTTTCTGTAATTCCAATTTTTCAATCATTTTGTAAGTTGATTTCAAAATTGTTTAAACGTTATTTTAATATATCGTTTAATGGTATTTATTAATCAAAAGTATTTATTCTGCATGTTTTGAATTTAACTCTTCTTGATTGATTTGTTAAAAATCTACGATAACCAGTCGTATATAATATATTAATTAAATTAAATTAAAACATTTATATTGGCTTGTATGAGGGAATAAAAATAATATGCGTGCTTTTCATTTAATTATGAATGCAATGAATCTTAAATGCATGTAATGCGCCATTGATTGACCGGAAATAATTGAAAATGTCACGTAGATGTGTGACCAAGTAAACAAGTCGCGCATGTATGATTATTTTTCTCATAAATACTTACGGTGTTTTATTTAAGAAAATTGTTTTACGTACTAGACAAGTCGCTCTTGAACAAATGTAATCATATTTTCGAAACTATTTTGTCATAACTCGCTATCTGCATTCAAGCACAGACGAGGTATAAGATAGATCCGACATGCAATGTAAATTTTTGTCCCACGGTCCGGGGGCTTTGAAGCCCCCATTACCATTTTAGTGTCGCATGCGACACTATCGGTCCAGAATAAAACAAGGCAACAGCGCCACCGAAATGGTAGGAATTATAGCTATACATAGCGATTGTTAATTATTTTTGACTGACAGCACCGACGAGATACTGCTAAAGACTGCCAGCCTTATGGAACTTCGCAAAGGTGAGAAAAGTTAGCCCCGGACTTGAACCAATCTTAATGAATTATATCTCAAAAAATTGCTCGCAATTTGCTCATCAAGAATATAAAATTGCTCTAGCGGTAGATAGAAAATGATGTAGCGATGTAGATAGAAAAAGATCTGTTGAGAACGTACTCCCACTATGTATCTATATATGTGCGATTGACTTTCTAAAGGAAGAAATTTTGCTTAAAGAAGTTTCACTTTTCTTTTTTTCTATCTTATACCTCTTCCGTGGTATAGGCACATACCTGGCATCTTATGGAACTGCGGGGTCCTATTCTGAACAGTTGATAAAAAAAATATGAGTCGTTGAAAAAATACACATTATACATAATTAATTAAAAAATCTGCCTTGCAATTATTATGTAGCACCTGTAATAAATGAATCTGTTGAAATTCCTGAAAATATTAAAAGTTTAAGATAAATTATATTTTATAAATAGTCATGCCTTAGGTGTAATCATGCCTTATAATTAAACATGCCTTAAAGCTAAACATGCCTTATAATTAAACATGCTTTCAAACTAAACATGCCTTATAATTATACATGCAAGATAACCGGTTATGGATTCGGTCCAACTACCAAAAATACGAATGTATAAGTGCAAGACAGCCATTCGCTAGATATTCTTTACGATGGGATGTATATTATGTCAGACATGATATACATCACATCGAAAATAATATCCATTGCCCGGGTCCACCACGGGGAGGTTGCTGTTAGGGACCCACGAGCTACGGGGACTTTACTTTTATATGCAATACTAATTTTATATAATCATTTTGGATGCAATAAAATTGCATCTTTTGTAAAATTTAGACAGAAATTAAAAGAAAAAACTAATCGCGTTTAATGCATTCTTGAACAACTTGATCAGAGTTGTAAAAGAGTGCAAGAAAAGCGACTGTAAACTCTAACCGCGTAATCTACCTACCCGCGAGGAGAACAGAATCTTTCTACGTTTCGTCAATCGAAGCGTAGAAAGATTTCTTTCCTCCTGAATAAAAACAAGCTGCAACACTTGTGAGCTGCAACAAGCAAAAATGTATTATATTAACATAAATACGACAGATATAACAGAGGAACATATCTGAAAATTGTTTGATGTAAAAAGTAGTATTATGTAGCACCTGTAATAAATAAATCTGTTAAAATTCCTGAAAGAATAAAAGTTTTGGAATCAATTACATCTTATAAATAGCCATATTTTAAGTGCAATCATGTCTTATAATTAAACATGCCTTACAATTAAATCATGCCCTATAATTAAATGCATTATAATTAAAATGCATTATAATTAAAACATGTAACGCCTGTAATAAATAAATTGGTTAAAATTCCTGAAAATATAAAAATTTTAGGATCAGTTACATCTTATAAATAGTCATGCCTTAGGTGTAATCATGCCTTATAATTAAAACATGCCTTAGAAGTAATCATACCTTATAATTAATCATGCCTTATAATTTAACATGCCTTATAATTAAACATGCCTTATAATTAAACACTCCTTATAATTAAACACTCCTTATAATTAAACATGAGTTATAATTAAAACATGTAACACCTGAAATAAATAAATCTGTTAAAATTCCTGAAAACATACAAATTTTAGGATCAATTACATCTTATAATTAATCATGCCTTATAATTAAACATGCCTTATAATTAAACATGCCTTATAATTAAACATGCCGTATAATTAAACATGCGTTATAATTAAAACATGTAACACCTGAAATAAATAAATCTGTTAAAATTCCTGAAAACATAAAAATTTTAGGATCAATTACATCTTATAAATAATCATGCCTTATAATTAAACATGCCCTATAAATAAAACATGCATTATAATTAAAGATACCTTTAAGGTAAACATACGTGATAACTGATCGTTCGGTCCTACTATCAGAAATATCAGCACTATAAAATTCTTTTCGAAAAGATATCTGAAAGATACCTAAAACAAATGATAATTTGAGAAGATGCCTTCCTAATCGTGGATTCGGTCCTACTTCCATAAATACAACCACTAAAAAATGTTTCTTGAAAAGATACCTGAAACCAATTTTGGAAAATGATTAATGATATAATATTTAAATAATTAAATTGATCGTCATTGGAAGTAAATAGCCTCTGATGTGAAATATCTACATCAAAATATTCTGTATAAAATATTCTTAATAAATTTACCGCGTCCAACGTCATATTACAAGATGCATAAACAATTTTACATATTATTGTGACCATAACTCTATCGAGAACAGATCTATGCTTTATAAAAAACATCAATCTCGAAGTTAGAAAATGTTGAAATTTTAATTTGAGGTACGCAATTAAATTTAGTTATTATCTTTGACAAGATGTAAAAATATGATGTATAAAATTCTTATTGTACGTATTCGTAATTTCAAAGCATGCTGTTTTTAAAGTGCATAGAAAATCATAAATTGGCACTTTGCATAGAAATAAAATTGTATTAATTTAATGAGCAAGTTTATATATTAATATCATTTATCTTAATGAACGCTTGGTTAATGAAAAAAAAAAAAAAAATTAGCAGCCAACAAAGGGCGCTTATGTAAAACGCGAGCTGCCACCAAAGGGCGCTAAATAGTGCATTTATTCGTAATGTACTCTATCATATTCTCCATGTGCAATTATTTTATACGTTTCGTGACTCTAATTAATGACTTTACTTTTTATTTTTATTTAAAATAACGCAATTCTTCTATTATATGGAAATGAATTTAATTTAAATTAACAAAAAGAAATAATAAACTCTTTTGACTCTACTTGAATAAAAACTATTTTTATATTCGAATTAAAAATTATTGAAACTCTAATTTATATTAATCAGTTAAATATCATTTCGCGACCGCGTTGCAAAATGGAGAATATGATGTGGAAAAAAGAAGTTACTAAAACTACTATTACAATTGAGTGACTACGTGGTACGAAAAGATGACAATTCATATTCAAAGTTCTGCATGCTCAGAACTTTGAAATATGAATTATCATCGGTAGTTGCCCTCTTGAGCCACATTCTGTGGGGGCCTCTTCGGCACTTTTGCCTCTTCTTTGCTTCGTGCCCTAACCGCTGCATGGGGCATTCCCTATTCCCGACGCAGGAAGATATACTTATTAAAAAATATCCATCGTTCTAAACGTGTGTTAACAGAGTTTAGCATATTAGAATGTTCAATGACTTAGAATCAGAGTCGTCCCTACAACAGCAATTAGAAAAACCCTACAACAACCCTAAAAAACCTGAAACGAAAAAAAAACTCTTTACGTAGAAAATGCAACAGCTTTTTGATCGAGAGAACCTCTTCGTCGAAAAGCTGATTTTTCTACGCAAAGTTTCGAATCCGAATCACCGCCACGACCATTATAATATGCTAAACTCTGTATCACACATCATTTAGAACGACTTAAGGATATTTCCCAACATGCATTCTTACTGCGTTAAATCACTTCTTGCATTCTGTGATTTCTTTAATTTTGCTTTTATTATAATCATGAATTGTAAATATTACTTGAAAAATAACTTGAATAATAACTTGAAAAATAAATTGAAAGATAAAAGTAAAAAGTAACATGAATGTAACTTTAAAATGATTTTAAAGAACGGAAGCTATCCTAGCCCGTGGACGACCAGCGGAGTCATAGACTCCGCCAATCGTGCACATTTACACGAGCACATTTAATCGAATGCCCCAGCAGATTATTCTTCGATGAACCTGCTTACAAACTAAAATTAATACTTCGCACTTTGAAATTGAAATTATCGGATAAAAGAAATAAAATAAGTGTGATACATTTAGTTTATAACACTTAAATTTGCAATTAATTTGATACATTTGAAAAATCGCGAATGTGCAAAGTATTAATACAGCTTAAGAAACTAAGTATCGAACGATTCAAAAGTTTTGCCACTTAAATGCATCTCTACTTCGCGAAAAGTAGAGATACTCTTTCTTTCTCTAATAATTGCAAAATACTTATGAATGTTCGATACAGTATAAAATGGTACAGAATCGTCGCAAAATAAATTTAATATAGACATGATTGAAAAATATGATTTGCGACGATTCTGCTAATACCCGGAGGCGGGACTTTCCACTCCTGAGTGGAAATCACACCCTGCGCCTTTCCCGGCCCTACCTACTTAAAAACTAAATCACACACATACCAGAAACTCTACGTTACTTATATTAAAGCCTACCTAGAACCTATATTTAAAATGATTAGTAAAAAGAAGCAAAACTCATTCACACCAACACACTCACTCCACGATTCTCTCACATACCACCAGGGTGCAAAAAACCTACTCTAGGGAGGATACCCCGGGGTACCTCCGTCACCCTAGCTCAAACATTCTTTCTCAATCACAACACTAATGCGTACCTTTTTGCTGAAATCGACTGTCAAGTCTAGCGACCATTGCGTAATATATCTTTTTAATTATTACCAAATACGTCGCGAACAAAAAATATTTCAATAAAAAGTTATGTATTTTCCAGAAAATACTCGTATGTATTAGTAGATGATCATACTAATAGCATACGAGTATATTCTAATTATACATTTTTATATGTGTGACTCTATAATGACTCGACTGATACGCATTTAAGGATGCATAACTACACTTCGATGTGCAGTTTTATTTCTCGCGTAACACCGACGCACAATCCACCACTACCACGCATACAAGGTGGAAAGTACGTCGTGCACGATACACTAGCCATTGACAGTCGCCAAAAAAAATGCAAGAAAACCGTGCTAACCGATCTTTACTCATGCATGTAACACCTGGGCACGTGCATAAGTAAAGATACAAGAGATAGCACGGGGGGGAAAGAAATAGTAAGTATTAGTTTGATTAGAAGCTGAAAATCCTGATCTAAAAGAATATTAGCTTAAAACTAGGGCCTACGGACTGTGACTCTACAAGTCTCTTTCTCATTTTTCAAAAAAAGACTCTACTCGACTTAATTTTTCTGCAAAGCAAGGACTCGACTGAGACTTTTCCTTTTAATGCAATGACTCGACTTTTATATAGAAAGATTTTAAATTTTAATGTATATATTATTCGGCAAAACCCTCGGACGATCCCATCTTACAAGTGACTCCTTTAATCACGTAATTAAATCATGATATTGTGTCACTTGTAATCCGGTTTCTATCCGTCGCGAATTGTCTTCTTGTTCTTTATTAGTAATGCCATAATAATCGACCCGTTATACCGTTATGGAGTAATAATTCTAATTGCGTTTATCACATTTGCATGAATTTAAAAAAAGATACGCGAAATCTACGTGTTAGAGTTTCATATAAACTCAGTACTTGCGAACGCACCGATAGCAGTGTGGCCATCCGAGAGTAAGGATCCGAATAATCGCTCAATTTGATAATCGAGTAAAGATATTGGGAAATAAATGAGAAAAAAAAGTTGTTAGTTTATGAATGAAGTTAATGAGAATCTAAGCTAGGGTGAGGGTGAACTGGCTCATTGCGCAATGCGGAACTCCGTACATCTTTTATATATGTTGAAACGTTAACTTCTGATTTTTGTTCCGTTGGTCAATGTACACCATCTACTCGATTATCAAACAATGAGCGAAAATTAGTATTCCAGACTAACGTTTCCGAGGCACTGGGTCTCAAGGATTTGTTCCAACTCATAGAGCTGAACCCCTAACTATCTTTTTTTTCATATTTTATACAAACGATCATATACTATAATACATACTCCATATCGGTATAACGGGAAAAACAATTGCTTCAGTAAATTTATTGGGATATATTACAAATTAGCACAGTTTATATATACTAGTACGATGCAAAGCATGTTCGACATATTACATGCTGTTTTGGCGAATTCGGATAATTAATATCCGAATTCTACGCTAATTTCGAACGGGATAAAGTGAATTAAAGCGTGAATAAAGTGAATCAAGTGAATTGCATACAAGCCTTGTAGATTTTTAGTCAAAATAATCAAGATTTCTGTATATTACAAATTTTCTAAATGAATTTAAAATGAATTTACAATATAAAGGATAGGATGGATCATGGATGGAAGATAGAGGGAAAAGCTACCACATAAGGGCCATTTGGTTAAAAAACCGACCCGTGGTAAATGCTGTGTTGAAACGTAAGCTATCATATGAATTATACGATTATAAGGAACGACCCGTAGCAGTCTTGTGTTTGTTAGTAAGATACCACATAAGAGCCATTTATATGCTCGTGGTAATGCTGTGTTTGTTAGTAAGTTACCACATAAAGGCCTAAAAAAAAACCGGCCGTGGTAATTCTGTGTTTTTTAATAAGCTACCACATGTGAATCGTACGTTTACAAGACAACGACCCGGTGGCAATGCTCCGACTGTTACATTTTACCACATAAGAGCCGTTAAGCTCGTGGTACGTGCTGTGTTTCTAAGACTAGCTTAGTATCTACTACCACATAAGAGCCGTTAGGCCGTGGTAAGGCTGTGTTTGTTAGTTAAAAGCGACCACATAAGAGCCGTTTAAGAGCTCGTGGTCATGCTGTGTTGAGAGTCCACCGGGTCATTTTCGGCATTTTTGTGTCTGTAAACGATGACTCGTGGTAGCCTTGGGTAATGTGTTAGTTAGTTACCACATAAGAGCCGTGGTGAGCTCGTGGTAATGCTGTGTTTCGACTACATACGGGCCGTTCGATTTATAAACGATAATTCGCGAAAGCTACGTGATAGATGAGGGTAGTGTAGTGTAATGTGTTAGTGAGCTACCACATAAGAGTCATTTGGTTAAAAAACCGACTCGTGGTAGCTGTGTGTATTGTGTTAGGTAAAGGTATATTGGTATGAAGGTATATAGGTATGAAGGTATATAGGTATGAAGTTATATAGGTATGAAGGTATATAGAAGTAGATAAAAACCCCAATCCCAAGATATTAATTTATATTCACTTTATAAATATAATGAAATCTTGATTAATTTTAAATAAAAATCTACAGGCTTGATGCACGCGAATAAAACAAGAAGACCCTATCCTAATATAATAAGAATATATTCATACAGAAAGAAAAGAAAATGTACCACTCACGAATAATTCCTCGAAAGGATTTATTCGTGGTCACTCAATTGTAAAAAAATCTACGTAAGAATACAACCACTCACCCGTGCCGATTCGGACTTTTCGTCTTCGACATGGTCGGGTGACGGAGGAACTTAAAAATTTTACTCACCATCTGTAACAAAAAATGGGACAAGCACATAAGTTATCTGTTTGTAATATTGAAAAATGGTTAAAATATTTCACTTGAATCTTTTAATTTAATAAATGGAAAGACACGACTACTTACATTAAACGATGTAAATCCGTGCGGCGGGGTAGTAGGTCGAACATCTGCTTGATAAGGTGGGTCCTTCATTGATTATCCATCTGTAACAAAAAATGGAACAAGCACATAAGTTATCTGTTTATAATATTAGAAAATTGTTAAAATATTTCATTTGAATCTTTTAATTTAATAAATGGAAAGACACGACTACTTACATTACACGTTTTAAATCCAAGGCATCGTGGGTAATAGGTCGCTTGGATTCCGATGGAGCTTCCAGCCTCCTGGGTGTGCCTCGCGTGTAATTTTAATAATGACTCTACTTACGCGACGAACAAAATTATTTTTGACAAGAGATCGATTTTCTTGTGTAGTGAAGCTAACGCGACCGAAATAATTTAATACGGCGAACAACACTGACTCTAATTTTCGCACGAGACCGAACCGAATGCACGCGACGAGCCGAACGCGCGCGACCGAGGCGGCTCGAACGAATTACGGACTCGAGGACCGAATTACAAGTGGTCGAATCGGACGCGCGCGACCGAACCGATCCGACCGAATTGCGAAAAGGTAGGAAGGGTAAGGAAAATAAAACACGTACACATTTTTTTTAATTATCTTTTTGTTTTAACCAAGCGTTCATTAAGATAAGTTAGTTAAGTTATATGAATTTAATAAAGATGATATGTAATTATGAGCAGGATGCTTTGAAATTAGGAATACGTCCCACGATTGCCATATAAATTTATTGTGAATGAAATGAATTAAAGGATTCAACTGCGCACCTCGAAACTCTATCTCTAAATAATATTTTTATTCAGATGCAAATTATTTATAAAATTGAAAAAAATTGAATTGAAGTATAGATTTAATCGCGATAGAGGAATGGTTACGTTAATATGCTATTGTTTAAATACCTATATAAGAAATATAGGTACAGCATACTTGTAAGATGAGGGAAGAAACTGTGAAATGAATAAAGGAATAAATGAATGAAAGGAATGAATTGTAAAAAGAAGATCAAAGGCTAATTACTTCCGATAACGCGTTAGTGCAAGGCAGCCAATTCGCTAGATATTATTTGCAATGGAATGCATATTATGTTAGACATGATATGCATTACATAGAAAATAATATCCATTGCCCGGATCCACCACGTGGAGGTTGCTGCTGGGGACCCATCTCGAATATTTTATATTATTACATAATATATAATATACATATATATGTAATAATATATAATAATAAATTAAATGTATTATACTGTATAATAAAATATATCACTTTATTCGAAAGCAATGATTTAGACGATTAAATAGTAATTTACGGTATAGGAGATGTGAACGCTACCAAAGACTACGACGGAATGAGCTCCTACCGCACAACGACCCTCGCGCAAGGTCGGCGCGCTCGATCTTCGTTTACTCGCGTTAACGTCTTTGTAATACTCTTTCAATAAGAAAAACGTTTAAACATTCACGTTGAAGAATATATCGATTCAGTAATATTAATAAAATACATTATATAATAATAAAATTTATAGCGTTATTTAGAAGCAATGATTTAGACGATGAATTAGAATTTATAATAACGGAGATGTGAACGCTATGAAAGACTACGACGGAGTGAGCTTCTACCGCACAACGACCCTCGCGCAAGGTCGAACGCGCTCGATCTCCGTTTACTCACGCTTAATTTGTTTAACGTTTCTGTAATACTCTTGAAATAAGTATAACGTTTAAGAATACACGTTGAAGAATATATCGATTCAGTAATATTAATTAAATGTATAAACGAGTAATAAAATTTATAACGTTATTTGGACGTAATTATTTAGACGATAAATTAGAATTTATTATAACGGAGATGTGAACGCTACCAAGGACTACGACGAAGTGAGCTCCTACCGCACAACGACCCTCGCGCAAGGTCGAACGCGCTCGATCTTCGTTTACTCACGCTTAATTTGTTTAACGTTTCTGTAATACTCTTGAAATAAGTATAACGTTTAAGAATACACGTTGAAGAATATATCGATTCAGTAATATTAATTAAATGTATAAAAGAGTAATAAAATTTATAACGTTATTTGGACGTAATGATTTAGACGATGAATTAGAATTTATAATAACGGAGATGTGAACGCTATGAAAGACTACGACGGAGTGAGCTTCTACCGCACAACGACCCTCGCGCAAGGTCGAACGCGCTCGATCTCCGTTTACTCACGCTTAATTTGTTTAACGTTTCTGTAATACTCTTGAAATAAGTATAACGTTTAAGAATACACGTTGAAGAATATATCGATTCAGTAATATTAATTAAATGTATAAAAGAGTAATAAAATTTATAACGTTATTTGGACGTAATTATTTAGACGATAAATTAGAATTTATTATAACGGAGATGTGAACGCTACCAAGGACTACGACGAAGTGAGCTCCTACCGCACAACGACCCTCGCGCAAGGTCGAACGCTCTCGATCTTCGTTTACTCACGCTTAATTTGTTTAACGTTTCTGTAATACTCTTGCAATAAGTATAACGTTTAAGAAATCACGTAGATGAATATACCGAATCAGTAATATTTATTAAATGTATTATGTAGTAATAAATTGTAATTATTAAATAAATATATGTTATTAAATGAATATTCAATAATCAAATATCGTTATATATTACTGTAAAATAATGTCTTATATATTATGAAATATTTATATGTAATAATAAATTTAATGTATTATACTTTATAATAAAATATATTACATTATTCAAAAGCAGTGATTTAGAATTTAAACGATTAAATAGTAATTTACGGTATGGGAGATGTGAACGCTACCAAAGACTACGACGGAATAAGCTCCTACCACACAACGACCCTCGCGCAAGGTCGGCGCGCTCGATCTTCGTTTACTCGCGTTAACGTCTTTGTAATACTCTTGCAATAAGTATAACGTTTAAGAATAAATGTATTATATAGTAATAAAATGTAATTATTAAATAAATATATAATATATGATATATTATGTAATAATATATAAAATGTATTATACTGTATGATAAAATATATCACATTATTCGAAAGCAATGATTTAGACGATCAAATACTGATTTACGGTATGGGAGATGTGAACGCTACGAAAGGCTACGACGAAATGAGCTTCTGCCGCGCAACTACCCTCGCGCAAGGTTGAACGCGCTCGATCTTGGTTTACTCGCGCTTACCTCGTTTAACGTTTCTATAATACTCTTTTAACAAGTAAAACGTTGAAGAATATATCGATTCAGCAATATTAATTGAATTTATTATAACGTAATAAAATTTATAACGTTATTTGGAATTAATCATTTAGACGATTAACTAGAATCCACAGTCTGTCGAAAACCGTACACTCTTAATAGCAGTTTAACTTTTTTAAAATTGAACAAATCGGCTTGAATTTTAGCAAGCACATAGCAGGGTTAGTTTACTGTTTATTGGAGCTTGTCTTTTGAAAAAGACCAGGATCTTTCAAATTATAAAGAAAATAAAGAAAGTGGCTGTCTATAGCAGTATCTTGTCGGTGCTGCTACATAGAGTGGGGGTATGAGATTCGTGTCCATCTTTATCTATCTACATATTGATATTACCGACTTCAATTATTCGGTTGAATATGGTTCCTCAACTCACCGCTCCATATCGTAGAGAGCGTAAGAAAACGTCTGTTTTTTCGCACGATCGGTATTTCAGTACATGGGACACGAAGTCCCATAAGATGCCAGGTCTGTTCTTATACCTTGTCTGTGATTCGAGGTTAATGTATCTGTCGTATTGGCCGATGCACAGTGAAAATGGCGTCTAACCAACAGAACAATCAGAATAAACGTAAATTAGAAAATAATGATAGACAGTTTAATAATGAAAAAGAAAGTGAGTTTAAGAAGCATCGTGTCCAGTAATTTTATTATCGATTATAAAATATAAGATATCGGTCGTATATCAACGAAATTACTTGTTTATATGGTTTTGGAGGTTATGTGTTTACATTATTTTGTTATAAACTGTTTTATTGCAGAAGACAAAGTGGCCAGAATGGAAGCACCACGGCTTTGCCCTTACTTAGATACGATTAATCGTCAATTTTTAGATTTTGATTTTGAAAAGTTATGTTCTGTTTCGTTGTCCAGGATCAATGTGTACGCTTGTTTAGTTTGTGGAAAATATTTTCAAGGCAGAGGAACCAATACGCACGCTTATACTCACAGTGTAGCGGAAAGTCATCACGTATTTTTAAATTTGCATACGTTAAAATTTTATTGTTTACCAGATAATTATGAAATAGTCGGTTAGTATCAATACATACTGGCTATATGTTGCATGTATTTATTCTTTACTAATAAGAACGAGTGATCATACTTTTTTATAGATTCATCTCTAGACGATATCAAATATGTATTAAATCCGACATTCGATAAAGCACAAATTGCTGTATTAGACAAAAGCGATAAGCTGTCTAGAGCTATTGACGGTTCAATGTATTCCCCAGGTATAGTAGGTATGAATAACATAAAAGCAAATGATTACTGCAATGTTATTTTACAGGTGAGTGATTTAATAAATGCTTTATATTTGCGATATAAAATTATGATAGTAAAACAAATTTCAATAATACATTTTCTTAGGCATTATCTCATGTTACTCCATTGAGGGATTTTTTTTTAAGAGAGTCTAATTATGCACATGTGAAAAGGCCACCCGGAGATTCCTCTTATCTTTTAGTTCAACGGTTTGGAGAATTGATGAGAAAGTTATGGAATCCACGTAATTTTAAAGCACACGTGAGCCCTCACGAAATGTTACAGGCAGTGGTATTATGGAGTAAAAAGAGGTTTCAATTCACTGAGCAAGGTGTAATAGTAAAGTACCAAGAGACGAATACGATATTTTTTTAAGCGCTATATAAACATTACTCTTCTTATGCAAATAAAATTTCCAGGCGACCCGGTGGATTTTCTATCTTGGTTTTTGAATGCTTTACACTTGGCATTGAACGGTACCAAAAAACGCGATTCTAGTATCATTTACAAAACGTTTTTGGGGCACATGAGAATATATACACGAAAAATACCGCCATTGGAATTGGATGAAAGCCAAAGAAGCGAGTTATTACATACGGTTGAATATGGGGAAACTGTTACAGAAAGTCCATTTCTTTATTTAACCTGTGATTTACCACCACCACCTCTTTTTAAGGATCAATTTACTGAAAATATTATTCCACAAGTATGCGCTACTATATTTTTGCTTATATTTATTTTATATTAAATATTCTTAATTAATTTATTTCATCTTTTATTTAGGTAAATTTATATACTCTTTTAAATAAATTTAATGCTGTCTCAGAAAAGGAGTATAAAACCTACAAAGAAAATTTTATGAAAAGATTCGAAATTACAGAACTTCCACCTTATCTTATTCTTTATATAAAGGTATGTTAGATAATGAAAATTATTAACCTTTATAGGACCGGCATTTTGTCATGAAAATGATGGTATTTCTTTTCCAAAATTTGATATATATATTAGGCACGATCGGGATGGTGATCGGCTCGTTGCGCTCGCCTCCCTCTTTTCTCATGAATTTTTTAATTTTTGAAATGCCCGCCATTTTTTAACCGGAAGTCGGATCGAATCGAAATTGTTAGTGGATCCTCGTCGGGTGCAACTGGATTTGTCGTGTAAATTTCACTTCGATTCGTTCCGCTGTTTAGACGCTACAGTGGATACACACATAAATACATACCTACACACATGCGCATACACACACATACATATATTTAAATCTTGTTATGAAACGTAAAGATCCAAAAGGGTTTATTGATATCTCGAGCAGTTTCGGAGATGGTCGTCCTTTACACTTTTTGTTTTATCGAGAGCATAAGGAACTCCCTGCGATCGTGTCTAAAAAGAAGACGAATTTTATTTAGATGTATATATTATTTTACAGAGGTTTACTAGAAACACATTCTTCGTTGAAAAGAATCCAACTATAGTCAATTTTCCAGTTAAGTAAGTTATTACAACTCGCCTATAACGTAGGCCTATCTTTTTATCGATATCTTAAATTATATAAATTTTTGGTAGAAATGTCGATTTTGGCGATATCTTAACTCCTGAAGTAAAAGCAAGACACCCTTACACAACGTACGATCTTGTTGCTAACATAGTACACGATGGTGAACCAGGGCAAGGAACATACAGAGTTCACATTTTGCACAGAGCCACTGGTCAGTGGTACGAGTTACAAGATTTACACGTAACCCAAATTTTACCACAAATGATAACCTTAACCGAAGCTTATATACAAGTACGTATACTCATAAAACGTCAAGGCAATTTTCTTTCTTACAAATAACATTAATTGTATCAAATTATTTCAGATATACGAATTGAGGAAAGAAGCTAATGTTGAAAACGGTGACAGCAAAAATAAAAAGAATACTTGATAAAAAGCCAAATAATAAAATATTTACATTTTCTGTATGCTTTCAACTTATTTTCACACCTCAATTTCATTATAATCATTTCATAATTTTTACAAACAAAGGTGTCTATGTTCGAGTACGCGGTGTGCGCGGAACGATCACGTGACAGCGAAAGGTATTTTTAAAAATGAATGAAAAACCAAGCAAGTTCTCATAAATCGGTCATCAAAACGATCGTTTACTCGTTCCAGATATTAATCATTTTACGTATCATACTTTACCTCTCGAAGTACGAGATATTTGTTCAGTGTGAAAGAAACAAAGTTGCTTGAATCAAGATTTCTCAGAAAGAAACGAATCAGAGGATAGACGCGCGGTTTGTCTCGAACACGAAGGCGTACCGCCGCCGTCGCGTCGGCACGGTGCCGAGCACGCGCGAATTTAACCGAAAATTGCCGAACGAATCGGAAGCACAAACTGGAAGCAGAAGTTAGTTAATCCTAGAGAGAGCGAGCGAGACAGAGTACTAGCGCCGCCGCCGGGAGGTGGGGTTAGGGTTGGAGGTAGAGTAGGACCAGGTAGTAGAGGGGAGTGGGGAGAGTCGCGGCAAGGATCGAGGCGTCGCACCGAGGCAAAACGAGTCGAGCCACAGCCGGCCATGCGAAGCGATCGTGGATGAGTGTTTTCTTCGCGAAGTCGCGTTTTTCAACTTCCGTACAAGCTTTTTCCTATATCCCAACAATTTTTCTATAGTGTCCGCCGCGTAAACGGTAATAATACAACGAGTTCGATCGAAAGGATCGCTCTTCTTCCCGCGTTGCTCGCTCGAATTCGTCGTCGTGAAGTGCGCGTGTGTTACTTTCTTTCTCCTCGCGGTTGGTGCACGCGGTGTATATGTGTAAATACCTGTGTTCAGTGTTTCAGCACGTGGATATTATCGTCCGACTGGAGAAGAACGCTGGTTAGAACGGTGAGTAAACCGATTAGAATTCTTATCCCGTGTACTTTGAATTTTCAAGGATTACGCGCGCGCAGGTGTCCGAACCTGCGTCCTTCGTTCTTTCCAAAGTATTATTGCCGTTGAGCCAGGACCGTTCGACGAGTCTTACGCGCTCTTAATTTCAAAAAAAAATCACAAGCACGTTTTTCACGATCACGTCGGTGTATCGTCGTCGATAGAGTCTGCCGAATTTAAGTTCGAATTTAAATTCAAGGTCAAAAATCTTTCAAAAAATGTTATCTCTCAATTACGTTACGTTTGAAAGTCGGAAGATCGTTGTTATCGATCGTGCAACTTTCACGAGACAGGGGCAAAAAACGTCGGCAAGCGGTGCAGCATTAATCGTAAGCGGAGGGCTCTCGTGAAAGATCGCGCGTAAGGCGTCCAATGGGATAAGACGGCAAACGTTTGGAAACCGTCGGCCGTCTGGCTGGCGGTAACGGTTCTCGTGCGTACGGCCTCTCGTGTGTACGGCTACCTTTTTATAAACGACCACCTTTATTTAGCTACTCGATAAGATCAACCTTCGATTTCGCTCGTTTTTACGAACTCTACGATCTCGTTATGCTAATAATCATCAATGATTGATCGTTTCTTTTATAAAAAAAAAGCATACTCGATGCGTTTCGAAGATTCGTTCGATCTTTAGTAAATGAAAATAAAAGAATTTTGAAAGACGGAGCCATTTTTTTTTAACATAAGCTAACATATAATACGATATCTTTTTGGAATTATTGTAGTGAACAGAATATAGTGTCAATCGAAAAAAAAGCTGAGATACCGTATAGTCCTATGACGATTGATATACCTTAAGTATACCTTATAATTTATAATCATGACATAGGTAAATCGCAGGAAATCCACGCAGCTTGGTTTATCGTTCATTATACATATTATTACATTATTATCATACAAATTATATCTTAATCCCATTTAGTACCATACACGTAATATAATTCGAATGCATACTAACCGTATCGCACAGGGTCTGCTTAAACGTATTTTTGGATTTGCAAAGGAGCCTTTAGCTATTCTCGGAATCTTCCCACTATACGGTGTCACGTGTAACAATACTAAAAAAGAGTCGTACGAACGTAGAAAATAAATCTTTTCCTTTCTCGGCTCGAGTTATGTTACGTTTAACATATAGAACTTGCATTGCATTCTTTCGTCGTTAGTTGTTAATCGATATTTCATCGCCGTACGCGAAGCGTAACGGTTAAACAACGAGATCGACTTTGGCGATCGTATCCAAATATGGATTCTCTGCAGATATTCCAAACGAGTCTCGTAATCGCGCTATGCCTTCTCACCGGGAAGTTACACAGTTATCTCAGCGAGATCGATGCCTCTCGAAATGTTTGTGGAATCGCGCTCGATTCTACGCGAATTCGTGCTCGCATTTCTAACGGACGAAGGCTCGATCGATTTTGACGAGAGGCCGCGATTCGTTGTTTTCGAATTGGAAACTGTTTCACGGAAAAGGGAGATGTTTTAGACGATTTTTCTGAACGATTCGAGTGCTTTTTTTTCCTGTTTGTAATTTAGTAAAAATGTAGTTTCCCATTTCATCGATCGATCGATCTATGGACTGGGGACGGACCCGGGCAAGTTTTATTTGAAATGGAAAGAAGAAATAACTATGTGAAATAATTGATTTCGTACCTTTATTTCTGACTGTATTATTTGAAAAGAAAGAAATTTATTGATTCGTTTGAAGTAATGAATTATTTTGTTATTTTTTTAATTTTAAATTTGACAAAAAAGTAATACCCAAAATAAGATGTAGTAAACAGTAAACCACAGAATGTCAATATAAACTTGACTTAGACCTGACATTTTATATCATTCCGAAGAACAATTTCACAATTATTTCAAATAACTATACAATAACATGCTATTCGAAATAATATTTCAAACAATGTCATTTTAGACATGCCCAGGTCTGACCGGGGAAAGATTTCAAATACAGTTTGGTCCATTTAGCGGAAATTCGATATTACCGAATATTAAAACTTTTAGCGATATATGTATCTGTGGATTTAAAGCGAAATGATAGGAATCACGTGTATTTACTTTCGATATACGTCGAGTCAGACTCAACATTTCATTCGGAGAATGCGATAGAACACGCTTTTTTATCTATCTTGTAGTCTAATTAAAGAAATAATCAAGTATATACATAAAACAGGAAAATTTACTATTCCATGTAAGATATGCAAAATCTTGCGATAAGGTAAAGGGTGAAAATTTTGAATATCAATCAATTTCAAGCACATTATTTCGAGAAGCAAAAATTGCTTTAATGCATTTTCCTCTCGATTAAGGCATGAATCAAAAAGTTGTTAAGAATGTTACTTATGGTCACTTTGCTTTAGGTACAACCATAGAATATGTTCAGATCGAAAAACACATCGAAAGACGAAACTAAAAACGCAATTCTCAAAACGTGATCCTAAAAGTGTGGAAACGTGTAGCTCTCTCATTCTCGGTATCCCTTTTCTCCCGTCGATGGTATACAATCTCGTTACGTTTATAGTCTCACCTCCATTCTCGCCGCCATTTACAAATACGTTGACGCTCGCACTCTCGGTACGTTGAAAATACCTGTTTCGTGAGCGAGCCACGAAAAAAAGCGCTCGATCGCGACGTAAGGAGAAAAGAGGAAAGGGAAGAAGGAGATCGAGGTGGAACGTCGCCGTCGGTCGCCGTTAAAAGGCTGCGGCCCGGGGCGAGGTACGTTGACTCTCTCGAGGAAGCCACGAGTTTCGGATTCCTAGCATCTCCTCTCGCGAGATCGCAGCGTCGTGTTAAACCAGTTTCCGCGAGCTCGAGTCTCGACCAGGAAGAGGATGAGGCGGTGGGCTACGTCATTCGTTCGATGATCGATCGACTGGACGAATTACGGTTCTCATTTTTATGCTTTATAATTTAATTAAGTTGTTCACATTGAGAAACGATCGGTACTCTTACCGATATATCTTTCTTTTAATTGTGATTACGTGAATACAGTTTCGAAGAACCTTTTTTTAAATAACGAATTAAGATTAATAACCTTGCAATACATTTTAGACTTGATGACAATTATTTATCATACTTTTGTAAAATTTTTAGAAAGAATAGAAACCCACTTCGTAAGTAGCGAAAATGAAACGCGAAAAACTAGATAGAAGTAGGGGAAGATGGGTAAGACTGTTATTAAGATGCTGCAAATACGATCTTGTGAAAAGACAAAGTCGCTAAAAAGTTGCGGGTAAATCGTCTCATCTGGACACGGTCTAAAAGAACAGAAAAGGTTTCATCTCGATTGGTCCATCCACTTTGGAGTTATGCGTGGACTCACAAAAAAAAAGGACATCGCCCACTATCGAATTGAATCACCTCCTCCTTTTTCGAAGTCGATTAAACAGAAGGAACTAACTATGTCCTTTTAAATACCAACTTAAACCGATTACCTATGCAGGAATGAGTTCAGTGAAATCCTGCTAGCTCCTTCCAAGCGTGACGATCACCTTTCATCTTATCAAAATTACGAATTAATGTCTCCGCGTAATTAAATACACCTACGTCAGTCGAATAACGATACAACGTTTATTTGACATAAATAAAAGTAAACGTAATCAATTAATTAACTCGGAAGCAGGTACCGATAATCGTGACACGTGTCACGTCCAATTCGATCATAACAGATAAATAAGACCAAGAATATTACAAATCTATTCGAAAATTATGACGAGCACCGATTCTCATCTATAATTCTTCTCGCATATAAATGAAAAGTCTCCTCAAAGTTATAAACGGATGCGAGCGAACGCAAACGGTTTTCTTCGTCGTCGCGATCGATCGTAGGACGAGGTAGGAGTAAAACGAATCTACCGAGCTAGGAGAAAGTTGTCCTTTACTTTCGTGCACTCGCGCGTAGTATAGCGTATGTATGGCGTGACATAAGGTGAGGTTGAATAAGGTAGTGTAGGGCAGGGTGGTAGAAAGAGAGAGAGACAGACGCATACTCTACACGGTGGGATGCGACTGGGTAGAGTAGGTTGAAAACGCCTTCTCGAGTACGACGGGGCAGGTGTCCAGCTGTCGCAACGTAAAATGTATTTTACACACACACAAGTTACATAGACGTTCGAGTCTATTTAACCTATTCAGATATACATATATGTGTGTGTCATGCGAGAGCGAGCACCACCCAGCTATACGATGTGCGGTGTAACGTATTACCGAATCCGGTTAAATCGGTCGCTCCCGTGGTGGACAGAAATGATTAGTCGTTGATTCTCCGGCGTTTCGCGCGCCGGTGAGCGCGCTATCGGAATCTATGCAAATTAGAAACGACATGATTCGCGAGAGGTTCACGGTTACATTTCCGTGGCGAAGTGAACGCATTATGTATGCCGATGGTGTATTAACCAACATCGAAACAGAAATTTATGAACTTCTTTATGATTTGTTATTTTAAATTAACAAAGTTCGACGTTAAAAGATTGGACCGAGTTAGAAATAATTTCTGTTTCTAAGAATAAATTTCAACGATGCATTATATTAATGATTTTATTTGATTATTAAACTTGATAAATGGTAACAAGTCGTCGCGAATGATATGAGCCGTTTATTTTGAAAATGGTTAACTAAGTCCATTTTTATTATTTCAATTTTGATCAGATCAGATTACAACCATAATTATCATTACAACCTTTTTTCCAAATTTGGATTTATACCACCTTTAGAATAAACAATTCATATAATCGATCAAGTTATAATTATTGTTTATTTTATATATAAATAAAATTGACATATTAAAACGTAAATTATTCATGACTCGATCTAATAATGCCCATATTAATTTCATTATTACGATGGAACACTGTGTTCGTTGCTATCAATTTGGAAGACGCGTATAAAATCGTAGGCGTATGTCTCGAAAAATTATACAGTTTTAACGATCGTACTTGTACGATGTTTTTTTAAGACCTTTCATCTCAACGATATCTCGTGGTAGGACGAGCGAAGAAGTTATTGACGAAATCGATATAGAGATTTTCTAACGGAACATCGAAAGAGACATTCGCTTCGGTCCACCTCTCGAAATATCTACGTACGTTCTCTTTCTATCTCGAAACTATCCCTCTCTCACGTGGGCGACCCAAAAGAGCCTTCGAAGTAGAACGAACGATGGCTGTGTGTCTAGTTTGAGAATCCAGAACGCATCTTTCCAGTGAAAAGTTATGACCGTGTGTGAGAACGAACGTGGACGTTGCATCTTAGTCGACGTCGTCGTAAGGCTCGACAACCGTGCTTTCACAAAAGTTCGTTGATTCTCTCTCTCTCTTTCGCGTATATGAAGAGAGTCAACGAAAAGCCGAGCTCGAGAATCGTTGCTTGAATCGCATCTGGTTACCGGCAGGTTTTTTTCCCACTTCTACGCAATGTAAGAGAGAGAGAGGGGCAGATACTATGTAAGTCCTTCAGAAATCGCGTTGCGATGAAATAATTAAAGGCGCGGCTGGCTTAATTACCGAGTTTACGAAGCATAAACCTCCGACATTCGTGCAACAACCTCCGCCGGCTGTTATCTTTTCAAAAGTGCACCTTCGAAACTCTAAAGACAAAGGGTACGGTTTACGACTAGTCGAGCGCGGCAAATTCTCGCGCGTGCGCCAGAAGGAAGAACGGATTGAAAGAAAGAAAGAAAGAAGTATAAAAAAAAGGAAAGGAAGCGCTTTCTCGGGGCGTCGATCAGAAACGGGTTGCCGTGAGTCGCGCGGATCGAATACAATAAGCAAGGGCTATCCTCATTTACGTAATGTACTACGAGAGTAAGAAAAAGAGAAAGGGTGACGCGCGATGTAGAGGAAGAGAAGACAGTGACAATGCCGTCTGGCGTTCCTCTCGTTCGCGATTCGTCGGTCCGGAGACGAAAAAGAGGAAAAAGAAACAAAAAGTGTGAGTGAGACGCGGGGCGTTTCGTCGCCATGTCAGCTTTTCGAATCCGCTGCCGCAGTCTCTCGAGTACGCGTCCATGTATGGACTATGCTTCGCAGTCTGCATATGGAGCGCCCACTTGCACACGGAATAGAGACACGAACGCAAGCCTCGTCGACTGTTGCACCGTTGACTCGCCTCGTGCAAACAACGACGATTAGATCGATTGCCGTTGCCACTCCGTTCCTCTCCTATATATTCGAGTCTCCTCTTCACTTCGACGGCATTACGTGCTCGTTGCTTCGTACGATCTCTTAAAAGTGGGGATGAAACATCGTTCTTAAAAACATCGATATTCGCACGACAAAACATCGATGTTAAAAACAATGTTTGCAAACATCGATGTATCGTTTGCATCCCTACTTGGAAGGAGGAAGGGGATGATTTATGGAAAAGGGTTCAACGTGATTGTAAATTTTATAGAGGTTTCGATTATCATTATTATTGGTTTTGGAAATGATTTAAAATGTTCTATGCCTCTAGAATAATTAGTTTCTCGTTTATGAGGGGTCAGCATCCCCTTTAAAATCTGCCAAGAGTGTTCGTTCATCGTGGTAACAGTTCATGTCTCTAATGACAAAACAGATCTTCGTTGGTTCGTTGCGTTTGGCGCGTCACGTGCCACACGTCGTCGGTCGTAATTACGAAATCGGTTACTACGGTAAAGTGCAAACGTTCGCGTTTGAAAGTACAGTTTTCCGCTTTTCTGTATATGTGTTACAAAGTTGAAGATGCGTGTTTACGAGGCCATACTTGAAACATTTTTTGAAATTCGAGCGAAACAATAAACGAATTACTCTTTTATAATTATATTTGACAGAATATTTTCAGCGAGCTGGAGATGCCGTCTCCGTACATTTCAAGCGAACTCTATATTTATAACTACTCTCTGAAATGTCTTTAGGGAGAGCGAATCCGTGAACTCTCTCTCCCCTAATTAGATTATTTCCTTATTAGACGGAATTCTACTCGACGGACGGAAACACGAAGCTCGGTCCTTTTTTTTTCGCTTGACGATCGCAAGACGACAACAAGGACAACATGTGCGAGACGAAGAGCCGAGAGACTCGATCTCTCCGGAGACTTCACGCTCGAACGATCGATAGGACGGTGCAACGTCCGTAGGGCTGGCAAACGAGCGCTTCCTCTCTCTTTCTTTCTCTCTTTGCGAGAAGAAACGCGAGAAGATTGTACGAGCCCTTCGCTCGCTAAAAACTTCATCCGAGGATTAGGAAAGAAAGTCTGAGGTTGTTCAAGAAGAAAGAGAGAGCCAGTTTAATATCGGCTCTAATCACCATGCACACGAATGTTCTCCAGACTTTTTCGTTCGTTACGGCTGGACGATCTTTCTTCGCGTGGGAGTAATCGTGGAATATGAAGAAGGGAAAAGTAGAAATGTGTGCGTCGTCCTCTTTTTTTTAATATCACGTACGATTTCACGTTAATTGCGAAATCGTCTCTACACCTAGGTAGGTCGGAATTTAAATCAAATCGAATTTACTTGATAAATAAATTTTAGTTTAATCTATAGGAAGAAAAAAAAAACAGCCAAGAGCGTGTCGGCTCGCACAATTAGAGTTCCGTACTAATACAACACAGGGCAGTCAATAGGCCAAGTAAAAATGTTATTTTACAGATTTTATTTTATTAATATTTTAATTTTATCCAGATTTGTTTCTGGTAACTGACAAATTCGGGTAGTTTTCCAGTAATCTATGGATCAATAGCTACTAACCCTGTTAAAATGTTTTAATTAAAAATAATTTTTTTTGATCGTTGACTGGCGATATATGTGCACGTTATCAAGATCTAACACTATACCAAATTTCAAGTTTCTACGTTGTATAGTTTTTGAGAAAAACCTCTGTGACAGACGGACAGACACCAGAGTGATCTTATAAGTGTTCCGTTTTTCTTTTTAAAGTACGTAACACTAAAAAATTGTTAATGTTGAACAACTCAACAATGCTCTAACCGAGTATTATGTATTTGTTAAAAGTCAAGAGAATTTAATAAGCACGATGTTGTTTTCAATTTATACGAACGAAAGACTGTGTTTCGCGTAATATGTTTCTCTTTAGCTTTTCACGTATAATTTTACCTCACTTTATAACATTATACACCGAGATTTTTCTATTCAACCTTATGAGGTTTCTACCAGCGAATGAAATTGTAGAGAGGAAAACGGAGAGCGACAGAAATTTGACATGGGAAAAAGCCATCGCAGTCGGATCGATTAGTTTATTGGGGCGCGTTGAGAACTCTTTTTTTTTTAGTGGTTTACCAAATCCTCTATGAATGTCGCGCACGCGTATGTGTGTGTGGATACGAGTGCATGCATAATGCAGAGACGGTTGGACGCCTATGCGCCGAGAGAGGATATACGAGCTCGAAGGAAACGTGCGCTCGTGGAGTTCTTGTCATATGGGTTATCCGGACGTATAGTAACCGTGCTGTGTCACGGTCAAGATGATCTAACGGAAGAAAATAAATATACTTCCGGCCGCGTTTTGGTGACTACGCGAAGGAATGACTCGCCTGAACTTGACGATCCTAATCACCTTGCTCATTAACCAAAGAATTTGCATGTTGTTTTACAATTCATTATCTATGACATTCATTTATTAGATATGTCAAGTATGATTCTCAATAATTTTTAGATAAAAATAAACTTTTTTCTGGTAGATCGTTTTTAACATGGTTTTTGGTTTGAATAAGGTAATTTATTTTTCACTTTTTCGATATACATAAATGAGGTATTTCCTTATAAAACCTTCGTCTTAATTAGATATAAAAATTTGGCATGTAGTAACAGACTAAATCTCACCAAATATCAACAATACTAAACTATTATATTAGATAACGTGGAATAACAATATTTGTACTGTTTCAGTAATCTATCTAACTTCAGTCTTAGCTTAGGAAATCGTTTTTAACATGGAGACTACATAAGGAGACCGAACTCCATGTATACAAATATTATCCGAAAATAAGAGGGCGCTAATGTTCTATATGTGCCAAAGGTGACAGTTTACAATGAAAATAATATTTGAATGCTCTTTGAACTTATAAAAACAAATAATGATTGAATCAAAATCGAAGTTAAAAAATACTTTCGAATACTTTTCGACTTTACATGTACTTTTGATGCTAAATTCACTTCAGTACAAAAGGGAATCTTAAAAAGAGAAAACCTTTTAAGTACAATTTATGGGTAAAATTCTGTCAATTCTCCCATTTGAGTTCGGTCTCCTTACGTAGCCTCCATAGTTTTTAAACTAATAGAGAATTGAAAAATCCAATCTGTGATTCTATACGTGTGCGTACAATTGAACCCCGTAGAACAAAAACGAAGAGAAACGATAGCAATCGAGGGCGCTTTCTACGATCGCGCTACCCCCTTTGTGTTCGTACGTTCAATCGGATGACCTGGATATACAGATTCGCCTTATCTTTCTTCGTAGCGTCTCTAAGGCTCTCTCGTATAATTAACCGTTTAAAGAGTGTCGAAAGATCCGTTGGAGGTTTTTTTCTTAAAAGTTGCCGTAGCGAACTTTTCTCTTCCTCTTTGTGTATGATTCACGACGATCGGTTCGTTATAGGGAAGGTCGAACGATCGATGATCTCATGCATATTCGTGTCTACCGTTCTTGAGATGAATTTCGTGCGACGGGTATTAATATACAATGGCGAGCGGAAGAGCAGAGGGTGGAAAATGAACGAAATTTCTTGAGGTCACCCTAGTATTCTTTATTGGTTAAAGAGGGGAACCGAGAAGTTAGGTAGGTAGGTAGGTGTGTCTTTTTTTTTCCACGTCGAAAGGGCAACAGTCTTTGAAGGGAGAATACTTAAGGCGCAGGTGTAACATTTGGTCTACCGAATAAGGTAGTGGTGTTCGCTTTGGAGAATGAACGCGTAGAAAGATAGTGCGGATAACGACGAAGAACGTAGGGGAGAAGCGCACATTTAAGGGGACAGGTGTTGCGGATAATAATGTCTAACGGAAAGGCTCGCTTCTGCATCGGCTCAGTGAAGTGGTCTACTGGATGCACGTTCGAGCCGTTATATGCTGTTTTCTCGGATGCCGTTGCATTCGATCGGTTCGACCGATGAAACACGTCCAGATCGGGAAGACGCGAGAATGGAGTCAGCCGGACGATTCGAACACGCTTGTCTGCCACGTTTTCGGGAAAGTACTTTCGCCTTCGTGACGGTACACGGACTATGAGTCGTTAAACCGCGTTTGCCTTGCACAACGTGGCTGCCGTTCACGTTGGATAATTCCTTTTATATCGGATCAACTTTGTACGCTCGAAATGTTCGCGGTTATTTTTACCGCGATGGAATGTGAATTCTACCAACATCGTATTTGGGTAAACCGAGTGGACTCGGTGCTAAAAATATTTGCATTGTTTTTTGTAAAATTTCAGGCTTGTTTTTACAAGGACCGAACGCCCGCGAGGAATGTTAGAGATTGAATGCACGAGAAAACTTGACTCTCATTTTATTCGATTAAGAAGATAAGCAGGGTTTCCACTATTCTTTAAACTCTTTCGATAGCTTATGCCCGTGAGGCTTCGTAAGGCCTAATTCGATGAAGTTACACGAATATCTTCTTACTGACCGATATTCAATCATATATTCTCGTGTTCTATTTTCTGGTATACAATTTTATTGGACGCTATTCGACGACGTTCGATCGCCAGCTACATTTTGCTCGGTAAAAAAAATACGCCGAGGGGCAATAAAAATGTTGAGCCATGAATATTCCACGCTATATATTTATATTAGCGTATATATACATATATATGCAGGTGTACATATATTCACATACATCGTACACATTCACAGATTTTCCCGCGCGGTTTCGTATAATCGCATTCGTGTTTGGAGGATGCGTTATATCAATTTTCGCGCAATTTCACGCCAATTTCCTAATTTCCAGCCATATCCTGCGAGGGGAAAAGGATCAAATTGGGAAAGGAAGACGTGGGACGAGTATCTTGACGGTATGACGATCGTACAAAAAGTTTGAGCGAGAGAACTGTCAACGTCATAGGACCGTCAATTTCCGTCGGCGAGATTGAAAATAATATCGAATAAACGACGCGATGCCTTACTTACGATTTTCGACGAGTTACATCCGCGAACGTCCTACGCAAACGTCGAAACGAGAAAAATCGTAGCTCCCCTTGCCGTTCGAGAGAGCCCATCAGAATTCCGAATGGAAGGGACTCTTTGAAGTCTCACGCGACTTTATTGTCGCTAATTATCGTTGATTTCCTTTTTTTACCGTAGTCAAAGTGGAATGTTCCGGACAGAGGAAAATCGTAGAGAGGAAAGAGACATCAACGATTACATTCCACGACAAACGTGGAGTCAGGTAGGTGTCACCACAAAAAGGTGTGAGTGGTACGTGCGTGCACGCAGAGAGAAGAAGACCCTCCACTCTCTTTTATCGTTTTTAGCCGAAGGGAGAGGGAGGATAACGCACGAGGCGTGCGTTTTCTCGAAGCATGTCCTCTTCCTATTCTTCTTCTTCGTGACAGGAGGAACCGGAAGCGATTGTCTGAATATGCAGGAGCACGCACCATGCCGAGGCCGGGCTAGTGCCCTGTCTGGCTATCGCACGTATACAGGGTGTCCCGTTCCAAGTTACATACCGGGAAACTGCAGGTGAACGCATCTAAGCAGGAATATAAGAAATTGTTTAAACAACATGCTTAGAATCGTCCACTCTACCTACAGTTTCCCGGTAGGTAACTCGGAACGGGACACCCTGTATATACGAAGTAAGGTACCTGCACACGTAGAAAATTTCGTTTCGAAGATAACAGGACACCGTTGTCCGTGCAGTTGGAGTGTCTGCGTTATCACGTTTCGAGCCGACGCGACGGGATATTGTTTCCCTTGATCGTCTGACCGAATATAATCGATCTGATTCTTGCAAAGTGTCGTCGTCGCTCCTGAAATTCTCAAGCGGTGACAATAGCCGGTAAGAATAATAGCGGGAAACGTGGCGTATCGATAAAGCGCATCGATAACCACACGATACGATTCTATCGAACGAAAGGAACCCTTTCAGAACGAAAAGGGGATGTTGGAAATCTTATCGATGTTCTCATTCGTGCGGTCCATACGTCTGTGTTTTTATTATATCCAAGGAGCTGATCATTCGATGTGCTGTCTCGAGCATCGATCTTTACCGACGACGTACGCTTCGCTCTTCCCTCCCTTTTTTTCGCTCGAGCTCGTTATTACTTAATTGGAGCGTCAGTTTAATTGATTGTCTCTCGTTCCTATGATTTCTAAGTTTGCGTACGTACGTACATATACATCACACGATTAAATTTCCAACGGTGCCAGGTGGCGGAGCGTGGAATTCGATCGCGAGGCAGGTGATTCTCTCGCGTGTTCTCCTCCCGACTTCGCGTGCTCTTATTAAAGCCAGCACTATCGATTTGTTAGAGGGGTTCACTGACCATACGAGTGCCTACGTTCCAACTATTCGTATTTTTTAGATTTTTTCCTTTTCTTATTTTTGTGTCTAAAAGTAGTGACGATATCGAGGTTAAAATCCAATTTTGTACGAGATTTGGTAATCCTTTTACTGAAAATCTCGTTTCTTTAATATTTCCATAACCCCTCCTTATGCTTCGGTCACGATATAAATATTAGTCCTTGAAGCGTCCGTGCGCGGTCGCAAAATTAACGGAGGAAAATATTAAATGGGACGAGGCAGGCGATGCAATTTAGTTTATTACGTTGGGTTGCAACTTCTTCGGAGGATGGATAAGAAGTTTACGGAGAAAGGTGAAGGGTATATATACCTAGTATTAGGAGAGTTTTATATCGCACTGGAATTTTAGTATCATCTTCCAAATAGTCTGAGAGAGAGAAAGAGAAAAGATTTCAAAAGGCAAGTGGAATAAAATTTTATTCCACGAAACGACAATTAGAAAAATTGTTAGTCCGTGTTTCTCTTATCGCATTAGACTAATTACATCTCTTAACAACATCGTCTACGATTAAAAATTCAAATCGACGATACCGTGGAAAGAGAAACGTAGAAATCGTTCTATGCTATTATAAGGACGAGTGCCGTCTCGATTGTAACTCGTTTCTTTGCATGAGAGAAAGCGATAGTTACTTTCGAACAATTATACCGTTGCCAAAATGAATGGCAAAGTACATACATACATGCGTATGTATGTACGCGCTCGATTAATGGGGCGAGCGTTTTATGAACGGCATAGTAACGGTATAGTAACGATTTCTTTTTTTGCATTGACGCTTCGATCGAATTATTCGCAGTCAATGTTGAGTAGGGATGGCAACGATATATCGATATTTTGAATATCTACATATTATTTAAAATATATCGATATATCGGAAACCTTATTAACTTTTCCTTCTAGGTCATATTAAATGTCAATGTCCATGTCCAAACAAATGTTTTTGTTTTGATACATTTTTCTGTTTCTTTCTTATTCAACTTTAACCCTTTGCACTCCGCGTCGAGTCTGACTCGACAGGGCCGATTTTGAGGATAATACGATGTCGACTGCTCCTCGACGCTCAATTTTTTTTATATTCACAGATTTTACTCCAATTCACCTACCAACAACTCGAACAATTTTTTTTATAATATAAGTAATGATATATCACTTGAAATTAAATGATATGATGTTGGAAATATGGTGCCTCAGAGGGGACAGCGGAGTGCAAAGGGTTAAACGACATAAACATACCAATTTTTCAGACGATATTTTACGCCCGTAAAGGTAACATAAAATTACATTTAAGCCCGGTAATTCTAACAGGTATTTTTTTAAAGATAAGTAATATAATATGTAGATGGCAAGAACTAGTTGTTCATTTTCATATCATATTCAAAATATCTTTATATTTATTTTAATTTTTGCCATCCCTAATGTTGAGTAACTCCGAACGATCAGGACTCCCGTGCACAAGGCCGGCAAAACTTTCTGACTGTGGCAGCCATAAAAACGTGCGAGCTAAGATGCAAGCATAATCTATAGATTTCTCGTGAAACGTGCAAGCGTTTACACGCGGTGACTAATCGAGCGAGGAACGTCACTACTCACGAAGGCCAAGCATTTCCTTCATTTGCGTTTATAAACGCGATAGGACAAAGGGATTGCACCACCCTCGGGAACACAACCAAGATATACTCTATTTACGATTTGAACGAAGCCCCAAACACACTTCATTCGCACGAGCGAAACAATTCGAGTTCGCGATTCCACAACCCTAATGAAAAGTATAGGATTCGTTCTTTTTTCTTTCTTTTTTACCGAACAGAAGCCATAGAACGAACCATATGGCAGTGACCCGTGCTGTGTGCACGGCCAAAGCACGCGCACGCATGCACTAGCATTTGTACACACCGCACAACACGCGAGACGTGCTCGCCTAAGCTTTGCTAGCGAACGCCGATTATCCGGTCGCGATATCGATTATTCGAGCGTACGTAGATATGTATATAACTACATACATTGGCACATATACATAGAATGCATACTTGACCGTATATTTGAGTTCGTACTCGACCAGTTTTCTTGTCATCGACCTCGTCGAGGGTGCAGCTATTTTACTTTCTTTTGAAAGACTACCCCTAAATCTCATTTTCTGTAATCGTCATTTAGATCATATCGAATTTGTGTAAATGTATTTTATTCAGTGATTCACCCGGTTTTAAAAGAAACTCGTAATTTCTTTTTTACATAATCATTGCGAGAAATGTTCTCATGCCCTTTGTAACGAGCACATTGAATTACTTAATTGAGACCTCCTTCTTCAAGGACAGTGATTCCAAAGAGAAAATAACGCACGGGACCTCTTCGACCTCCCTATTTCCATACCACAACCGTGCCGTGTAATCGACAGATGGGTAAACGGAAACGACGTTTTACATCGACCCTCGCTCGTTGACTGATGCGTGAATGCATCAAAAAACATATCAAAAGGAAGGAATATCTCGTTCTGCAATGTTCTCTTCGATAAATCATTTTTAATATTTATTTCATTCACTCTCATGCTCATCTCGTACAGAAATAATAAAGTGACACTTAAACAGACTCAACTCGAAAGTGAATAGGGATACCGTTCGTTCGAATCGAAAACGCTTTTACTTTCACAGAGAAAAGCTCGTAGACCTCCCTATGGAAAACCTCTATCGTTTGTTTACATTCCTTCTTATCCACTGCCAGAGAGAGAGAGAGAGATTCGCATTCGCGTGTCACGTGGGAAATAAATGGGAATTTTTCATACGTATACGTAGCTACGTGGTTACATATACATGTTTGTGTGTGCCCAGATGGCATATAGGCGATATATGCAGGCGTTTATCGGTCTACCGTCATGGAATGTCTGCGTAGCGGCAGACTCGAAAGGGGGTGCCGCGGGAGGAATAATAATACGATGAGAACTATCCCACGCATCGTGCCCGTTCTGGATGTTAAGAGGCTTATTGGGCGTTTTCCAGCTCGGGACCCATTCGTAAACTAGACTGCTCCGATTTTCTATCCGCTCATCCTCGCGTACGTTCTTTTTCAGCTTAATCAAGGATTTCAGTATTCCCGCGTTTCTCTATTATCCTTTTTCTTCGAATAATTTAGTCTATGAAATTTTGATTTCTATTATCGTCTGGAAAGTCTCGACGTAAATGAAAAATTTGTTATAAATGCTTTTCTCGGTGGATGAAAAGAAAATTCAATAGGTTTTATTCCATAATTCATAACTACATTCTGTTTCGTTTGCATACGTTCTTAGGAACAAAAAAGGGTAGTTTACATGAACGTGTGACAGTCGTATATTTTTGTCGTCGCCCACGAGAACGTAGATAAATTCCCGGGATGTATATTAATTAACTGGCGCGTCGTAGTCAAAGAACGAGCATGGGCGTAAATTAGTTCGACGGGGCGCGAATGGGAGGATGATTTTTTGGGTCTCCGGGAAAAAGAAGCTGACACACGGATTTCTTTCTCCCTTTGTCGCGTGTTACGCTGGGCTCGGCGGGGCTTTAGAGTGTACACGAAGTGCCGTTCTCCGCACGAACGAAGTACCTGTCGCTGGTACCGGCTTCTACTACCACCGTTGCTGCTGCTGAGAACTCGGCTCTCTCGCGGAGGGTTCAAACTCGAGGAAGCGAAGGGTCGTGAAGGAGATCAGAGGAGAGGGCTGCCACTCTCCTCGTTCGCCCTTTGCTCTCGTCCACGAACCGTTTCCAACGAAGCCCTTTCCCTTTCTTCGTTTCTGCACGGAGTTACCCCGTTCACGAAATGTCTCCGGGACAAGCTTTAATAAAGCTTCTGCTTCGGCCAAATGGGATTGAAAATCTTGCCTACTGTGGTTAGAAATATTTACGGGTATCCCTCGTACAGCACGTAAATTTTAGTCATTCTAGTTCAACTCTACGACTCGAATTGTTTCAAAATGTAGATGTCAATATTATGAATTGACCTCTATATTTAAAAGTTGGATCAATAAATCCTCTATAATTTTTTGTTTGTTTCTTTTTTTTTCTAACCGTTGACTCTTTATAAAGGTGATCGCTTTGCAATAATCGCAATAGTCGCTCCAAGCAAAACGTAGGTACCTTTATAACTCGAAATACTGCATAACTAGAATTATTCTCTGTTCTCCTAAGATTCGAGTTAACGAGGTCCGACTGTATAATGAAAAATAAGTGCGTATACGTTCGAGAAATCGAGCACAAGATGGAATACAACGTTTAATGCGTCGTATAAAACCCCATAGCATATCTTCCTACTATTGTTCATTGTTGAAAAGATTTCTAGGAGCCATTTATACATCTCGTACGATTGTTAACGGTTCACAGAGAGGAACTATGGCAGTAAGGTGAAACGATTAGTGGAAATCTTCTCAGCCACTACTCGATTACCACATTTTCCAGGTCTCGCCTTTCTTTTTTTATATCTCCTGCCACGTTTTCTCTCGTACTCTACTTGTATGTCCGAATTTAAACGAGTAACTTCGGAACTGCGAAACTTTAGAACTCGAACTCGTTAAATAAAAAATTCGAACTGTGGACTCTTCTGTATGGTTTCTTTTCTAGGTCGATTCTCGGTTTTTTTTACTAACACGAGTTTCTTCGAGGCAACCGACAGTGGAGACGATCAAAGCCCGGAGATAAATTATTTGTCAAAGTTCCTGATCAAAGCCCCTTTGACGATGGACGCGCGCGCACGCAGTCCTTTTCCAACAGCGATTTTCTGCTTTTCAGCAGGATCAAAAGCGACAAAATGTGAGAAGTCGCCGCGTTGCCGCGAGGGCTAATAGGCGATGACGGGAAGCTGAGGGAAAGGGTTTGCGAAGAACGCCGAAGGCAACTGCCACAACGTCGCCTAGTTTCGTGGAAAAAACTTTCTTGCGAGCATACCACGAGAGAGAGAGAGAGAGAGAAAAACTTCGTTGCGGTACTAACGATCTGGAGCGACGACGGCATATCAAAAATTCTTTGTGTTTCGAAATTAGAGAAAATTTGTCAAATGTAGAACTAATCCTTCTTTGCCGGTTAAATTAATGGGAGACACCACTGTAACGGGCTGAACAAAGATCATTATTCTTGAATTTGGTTTGGTAACCAGATTATTTATTTAGGATTTGAAAATAAGGTATGGTATTAAACATAGTTTACAAGCATAAAACATTGAACTTATTTTATATAGATTTTTATTAAACACAAATTAAATATTGACGAAGTTATGGAACTATAACAGATCCATTGTATAATAAATGTGGTCCAACAGCCGTAAGAACGGTTGATCCGAAACATAAAAACAACAAAGTTTTCTAATCTACATATTTGAACGTAGTTTTCATTGTATGTATCCGTTTTTATTTTTTTGAAAATTTATGCTTAATAGCATAGCTTTTTTCCAAATCCCAAATATGTGATTCAGTTACCAAGAAAAATTCGAGAAAAATTACCTTTTTTAATCCCGTCACAGTGGTGCCACCCTTAAATTAATAACGGTTTACAAATTTACGATAATACTTTTTATCTATATTATCACATTTTACGTAATAATTTTATCTTAAACGCATTATATTCCCGTTACTTTCTTAACTAAAAAATACCACCCGCTGTAGAGTGGTGAAATTAATCGCGGAACGCCGGAGGATCGGCCCGTTCGATAATCGGATCAGGTGGCCGGACGAATGGACCTTCGCGTGGAAGGAGAGCGAGCCATGATTTTGCATTATAGGATAGCGCACGCCGCGAGTTACCGGCGCGTCGCAAGAACGGGGGCGGACAAAGTCGAATTAATAGAATGTTATAAAAAAAAAAGTGCACTAGATAAACGGGAGAGAAAGAGAGAGGCAGTGATAGAGCGAGGAAAAAAAAGGGGGAAAAGGGGAACGGAGATGCACGGCCTGCTTAATGAGGATGTACGCGTATTATGATGGCGTAGGTCGCTCATTGCATTTCTAATCTCGCCTCGTGAGGGTATGTTAGCGCGCTAATGGTAACGATAGTGCCGATACACTACGCTAAACATCCGACACGAGCGTAAACGAGCGTACTACGCGCACGACACAGTAGGCCAAGGATCCCGCGATTGTGCGAACCTTATCGCGTATCGTCGTAGCTTAGTTCGAAGGCGATCCTCTTCTTCGATCGCTCTATTATCTATTAGAAGGTAGACGGTTATATTTCTGTGTCTGGTGACCTCTTTTCGCACGATTTTCTAACGTTATACTTTGTTCCACGGTCTATGGAGCGTAGAGTATCCACTACGAAAGACTATCGGTTAGTTGGTATACCTATTATATGGAGGGGTGTTCAGGTAACTGGATCGCTTTAATTATCCACGTCGTTAATAGATGTGAGGTATCAATTCTCTTAGGTGATCCCTTCTGGACAGGTTCCCAAAGTGTTTACTCGTATTATATTAATACATTATTTTTTGGCAGATGTTTATCAACGTATTTTCATTGAAAAGTCTCGTGCAATTAGAGTTATCAGATGACAGGAATTTTCTTGACGTGTCTGGAATTAAAGCTCTCTTTTAGGAAATCAGGAAAAAAGTTAGTTTGTCAGGAATTTTTGAATGAGAAAGAATAAAAAATTCAATATTATATATTTGTGGAGACACATTATTTTCATTTATTTAAACTTGTATTCGTTACATAAAATATTACTTTCGTAAAACTTAAAATTAGCTTCATTTAACGTCAAACTTTTCATTACCGGATATTGCCTTCAGCTATTAATGGTCTTTTAAAGCTATTTAGTGATAACGGTGATAGGTAGGTACTGCATAAAACATTAACACCAAAATGTACGGAAATTTACTTAATAATCAGGAATTTTGTCAGGAAATCTAATTTTTTGATCTCGTAACCCTGCGTGCAGTCATTAAAGTTTCACTGAGGAAATTTAATTATCCCTGTATAGTAAGTAAGAAATTAATTTAAGGAAGAAATAGAAAGAAGAAGCGGTTCATCTCGTCAAAAACTTTGCAGACCGATGGTCGACGATATTTTCTTAACTTATGATACTTTCAAATGTATGTTAATTTCTAACCGCAGGAAATAGCGTAAGACAAGTGTTCTTGTCCCCGTGACTAGAATACGAGTGGTTCGTGGGTGACTCATTAATGCGCTAGCCGTGATTAATAATTAAATTCGTGAAGCACCGAGTGGGCCGCGTTGCTACGTCCAGAGACTTTGAGAAATATTTAAATAGCTGCATGCGTCGTCCTTTGAACGAATCCTTCTCCCCCTACGTAATAAACCTTTCGTTTCGATCCTTCTCGGTTCACGCAGCTTCAAATCTTACTCCGTTACGGTACGTTTGCGTTCGCTTACGGTCGTCCAACATACGTTAAGTGGACAACGATGCGGTCAGATGAGTCGGTTTACTTTTAGAGTCAATTTTCTCCTTAGCGACTCTCCGCTTAACCCAGCGAGCAATGTGTCTTCTAATTTGACGTTTTACGTGGAATTACACGTAGTTAGGATATTATTTGCGCAGTTGGGTCGCGTAAAAGTTGTTTGAATAAACGTTTCTAGGATAATCTCTCGTGTTTGCGTTATTAAACCTAAAAAAGAGTAGTATTCGATGAATGCTTTTTATCCGACAAGTACCTACTCCGTATAAATTTGTCCGGTAGTAATTTTGCCGTGGACACGTTCCATCACGAACGAACAAACAAATTCGATTTCGAAAGTAATTAAAACGATCCAGAGAGAGGGGTCGGGGATGAGAAAGGGAGAATACCTCACATGGTCGTACATATATGTCGATGACAACGCTCTGTCCACGATGTAAAGTAGGCTTTATGTAACGACATGTTTATTATGCCGATATAATTTATTCCATAGCATATCGGTACACGTGTATGGGCGTTCCCGACGCCCGCGCGTATATCGTTTACCAAAATGAATGTGTTTCCTTTCAGGATTGATGCAATCTTATCGAGGAAAGGAGAAAATATTACGAAAGTTTCATAAACAAAAAAAAATTGAAAAAATGAGGAGACGAAGAGCTAGGTTCTTTTTTCTGCTTTCCTTTTTAGGCACGATCGCAGGGAGTTCCTTATTTTAGGATTAAAATCAAAGTTTCTAGAGTTATATATCGGAGAGAAAGAATAAGTCAAGCGACTTAGCCTTATCGACTCGACGATGTCAAATGTTATCGACATTTCGGTATTACAAACTATCGTAGAATACACTTCCGTTGTGAAACTTGCAATTTTGTACTAAAAACAAGAGCTGGGCATTATTCAAATAAATTATTTGAAAAATAATCGTTAAGATAATAAATTATTTTATTTGACTACATGTTATTCGAAATAATTATGTATTAGTTTATTTGAGCAGTCATATGATTTGTTGCGAATTATTTTGTTATTTGATCGAATATTTATTAATTGTTCAGAAACTCTCTATTTCTATCGTGTCAACATAACATTCAGAACACTTCTATTGTAAAAGCAAATAAGATTATAAATTAAAAATTCCTCCTTCTATGACAATTATTTGTTATTTTATTTAATTGAAGTAATAGAAATAATTGATTTGAAGTACACGAAAAATAAGTTTCTTATGTTATTCGTGAAATAAAAGCAATTCGGTATTTCAAATAATTATTTGTTATCTTATTTCAGATAAAATGTGCCCAACCCTCTTAAAAACTCTAATCCTCTTTCTATTTTTGGTTAGCAGGCTCGTATCGCAGGGGAGAAGCTTATCGATCATACCTTCTTTTGACTTTTGACCCCTGCGATACGGGCAGCCACCCTCGACGCATTATCTCGATGATCGGTTAAAGATCGGAAATTAATTACTTAAAAAGCACTCGGATTGGATGCGCTTCTCCCTCCCTATATATTCGTTCCCTATACATCATGCAGACTAGCTAGGATTCCGGTGGAAATTTCAAAAAAAAGGAAGCTTTGAAAGGAACGGAAAGTGGCTCGTTATAATTTCTATGGAAGCGAGATGACGTGGTGTGGCGCAAACCGCCCTGAGTTTTCGATAAGCTCAAAAGCGATATTTGCTCGCTGCTGGGTTTTCGTTTCAAGAAAGTAGAGAGAGAGAGAAGATCTTTACGCATTGCCCTATATACCGTAGATATTTTTATCGGTGACTCGTTTACATGCGTCGTCGAAGACACATTTGACTCTTGGACCAACGCACCGTTTAGAGCACAAAAAAGAGAAAAAAAATAGAGAGATCAAGGGATCGCTGTGGTTGATGTATTTTCCTTCACAATTTTCTCCAATTTACTATTCCTTTTTAAATAACAATAATTTCGAATAATTGTCAAGTACGAATAAATATTATTTTAATAGAAGGGGAAACATGGACAAAATGGAATATACAGGGAAAATAACGCGGTAGTAATCACTCATGAACAGTAAACAATAGATCGATTTAAACCACTGCAATACGTAATTTTAGCATCGTTTCCCAACTAGGGATGCAAACAATACACCGATGTTTGTCAACATCGTTTTTAACATCCATGTTTTGTCATGTGAATATCGATATTTTTAAGAACGATTTTATATTCCTAGTCCCAATCTACATACACGTGAGTCCTTTTGTGACAATAATAATCTGGAAATCATAGGAATATTTAAAGATATTATAAAATCACGATTAAAGTTGCTCAAACTGGAGCGACCTCTTTTGATCGCGAAGATCCATCGCGTCCAACAAGAGATAATATAAAAGCAAACATCGAGAGACAGTTTACACAGGCACGGTAGCTCGATCATCATCGATGATGATCTCCAGACGTTGCTTTGACTTTTTTGCCGGTCATGCGTGCCAAGAGTTACGCGTGCTCTGGAAATGGCGTAAATCGATCGTTCGGTTCAAGACGTGCGTGCAGATTCTCCGTTCTCTATATCACGCTTTTAGACATATACACGCATGATCATCTACAATCCATCATTAATCTTTTTCAGGTCGATACGATCCTGACGTTCCGACGTAGGTGGTCATAAATCGATAGGAAAGGCAGATTTACGTGTAAAACGTGTGCAATATCGCGTAACGGGGGGGAAAAGGAGAAACGTGCTCGCGGAGTCCGGAAACGCGTAAATCGATCGGAAAGTTTGGACGACGACTCTGTATCGCCGCGGGTGATGTCTTTATTATCAACACTGGCTCGTAGATCGTTTATCGCGGTGGACGGACGGCGATTAGTAAGCCGATACGCGTTCCGTTTGTTCGACATGCGTGCGTTTTCTTTCGAAGCATTCCGAGTCTCTCACTCCCGCGTCTCTAAGTCCATATACAGGGTGTGTCGACAAGAAGATGATTCCTCGTGTAAAAATAAATCGAGAATAACATTTGTTATTTTTTGAAATAAACTTTCCGCCATAATTTCGAACAGTCGAGTACAGCGAGATCTGCTGAGTGGAGAAATGGTTAAGTGCACGCGTACCTTATGAACATTAAAAATGTTTTTTTTCTCGAAAACGGTGCCTCGTATGAAAAAATAGTATTCGTCAATTTCGACTTATTTTTTCATGTAGAATCATAATCTTCCCGGTTGTACCACTTGTTCGGGAACACCCTGTATATGCATACGTGCATTCATATGCGTTTACGTTCATATATGCATGTATGAGTTTACGAACGCGCTCGTAGTACGTAGACGAGTCGAAGGAGACGCCGGTTCAGCAAGTTTCTTTCTCGAAGGTAGAAAGAGACGAGACGCGTGTTGTGCGCGAACGGGAAGGTAAAAGAAAGATGAAGAAAAAGAGAAATGGGAGAGGTAATAAAAAAGAGGAGCAGGATTCCCATACTGAAACGATCCGCAAGGTCGACCGCGGAGTCGTTTCTCTTCTCATCGCTCTAGCTTCTCTTTCTTCTTCGGACGTCTCTTTTCCGGTCTCGACTACTCGTAACTTTCCCATTTTCCGGTTAATACAAACTAATCTCGGGAAATCAACTCCGAAATTTGAATTCGAATCAATTTTTCCCTTGTCCGTAACTTTTTTTCATTTTATTTAAGAACATCTCACGGTAATATACCTACTTCGATATTGTCGCGAGAAATATGTTCTCGACGCGTAATCGAAAGGAAGTTCGTAGCAAAATTAGAAAAGTTTTGCTCGACGTTAAAGTAGTCGTACAACTTTTAGCGGTTATTATGAAAAAATAAGAAAGAGATGATATAATCGAGGAGGGTCGAGCATTTGTGATCGATGGATAAAAAATTGAATAACATAGCGTACTCTCATCAACTATTTTTTGGTATTACTTTCGTGAAAAAGTTGCTGACAAACCTACGCGTGTCAAAAACATCCTGAATGTGGATAGAATTTACTTGATTACGTCCCTGCTGTAAATTCGTGTTTTTATATAGATACTACCGGGCTTGCGACAAACCGAGTTCGCATACTTTCGTTTACCAATAAGGACTAGTTGCATGCTTACGTGCACCGAGTATAGTTTAATTCCCTGCCTTATTCATCTCCTAACGTCGATGCGGGAAAAACGGCGAATTCTTATTACACGAACTGGCCGAAGGATCAATAAAGTCGTAGTTGGAGGATCATTATAGATAACTAAAACGAATTAAAAAATGCTATTTCCTTATGCGTTTTAACTTTTACGACGTGACATTTAATGACGCAACGGATTTCTTCGATTCAGTCGCTACCTATTTATTTTGTAGCTTCCTACATTCATGGGATCACAAATATACAAAAACGATTTTTGAGAGATATTACGAAATTATGATGAATATGTTAAAAAGAACTTGATGTATTAAATGGTTCGTTGAAAAAAAAATTAACTAAAGAAATAAATAGAATTTTAGCGAAAATATTAACTTGGCCAGGAAAAATGTGATAGACGATAGGAATATGAAAACTTAAAAAAAACCATGACCAGGAGAATATAGAATCGTATTTACAGAGAACGTTCTTTCAGCGTGATCGTAAAGTTTAATATTGCAAAGCGTTCGACACTTCTCTTTTTGTCGCAACGACTGGCTACGGTGACGCGAAGCTTGCGGGAAAGGTCGAAGATTAAAAAGCTTTCCCCCTCATTGGAAGCTTTGTTCTAAAAAGTCATTTCGCCTACAACTTATTATCGGTCTCTATCCTACCTCCGCTATTTTTGCGGAGACAGTAAGGGATCCGCGTAGCTCGCATTTTGCGCTCGAACGATATCTATGATCCATCGTGGATTACAGCGTGTGAGCACACATGCATCCGCGTCGTTGGAATTGTTCGAATCGATCGTCGAGCAGCTGCCGACTAAAACGTGCCGGAGACTTAAATGCGCGGAATACGGATTCCTAAAAGTTGGTAGTGAAGTCTCTTTGAAAATTATTATAAAGTCGCGCAAGCAGAAAATAATACTCTTATATGTAAAGGTATATTTTATGTGGACAATACATTTATTTTATTAACCAACTTCGAAAAAGGATGAAGGCACTCAATTCTGGCGACGTCCCTTTTTTAAGGTCGTCACATAACATTTATCGTACACGATGCTCCTTTTCTTCTACGTTCTTTCTTCAAGAAGCTGGCAATACTTTAGCATCCACGATCGACAAGTTGTTTATCAAATAAACAACGTTGTTTATCCAATAAACTCACTCAGAAATCTTTTTTTCGTCCCACATACAAGAATCCTGACCTGACCTTATCGTCGAAAGGTTTCAAATTAGCGCGGCATAAAAAATTCAGACTGAACGTCGGCACTGCTCGAGTCGATACGAGCGGTAGAGTCCTTAAATTTACCATGGTCGTATGTATCAATCTGCCATCATAGCTGGATTAACTCTATAGACAAATAAAACAAATGTCTAAGGCCTATAATTCGGAGGGGCCTCGGATTCGATCGAGTCCTGTGCTCGTAAAAAATTATGCATATATATATATATATATTTTTTTTAAATTTATATTATACTGATTACTTTGCTAACAAACACTCCTCTAGTTGATGGCCTAAGTTTCCAAGAAACAAACCAAAATGATATACCTAAATGGTGCTATGATTTACATTTTGTCTAGGGCCCGCTGGAAGCTTAATCCGGTACTGTCTGCCATCAAACGAAACGAGATTTTACGCTTTCTTCTCTTTCTCTCTCTCTACCAAGATCCGATTGTCTCGCACGATCCACGAGCCACTTTAAACGTCCGGAACGATTCCGTCGATCGCGTAATTCCATGCGAGAAGACGAGCAAGCGGAATACATTTACACGCGTCCGTACGCGCTACATTTAGATGTAACGCCTCGACTCAGCGATTATAATCTCTGTGATGGTATAATACGTCCGAGAAGTTTCGAGCAGCATAATGCAACCCGTTACCGGGAATGCACGTAATATGATAATGTCTCTCGGACGAGTTATCGGCCGATGAGATGTAACGATTAGACACATTCGGTGTATGGGGCAGGTTCGTGTATATGCGAACAACGCGAAGAGTCCTTTGCACGTTAAACGATATGCGTTAGCGTTAAACCTTAACGATACTCGAGCATGCGTAGTTTCATTAATTTTATATAGAACGAGAAGTTATAGCGATAACAGATATATACAGTGACTCCCAAAAATATTCGGACACCCTATAAAGTAAAGTAACTTTTTTTTATAATTGAACTAAAAAATTTGAATTTTTGCAAGCAAATCAGTGATTTTCGACCTAATTCTGCAATCTTTAAACGTTTGTAGCTCGCAAAAACGTTAATCGATTTGGATGAAGTTTACAATATGCATATATCTTACATAAATCTACGAAAAGAATTATTTTCATCACAAGTTCAAAATAGGTCCGCACGAATACAAATTGTTACCGTTTTAAATTAGGGTTTCTGACATTTTTAAGCTGTGTTACGGAAGGGCTATATTTTTGAAACGCATTATATAAGAGTGTTCACAATTTTTTAACAATATTATATGGCAGATCCCTAAATGTCGGACCCATGTTATACGAAGTTCCCCACAATTTTTAAACCCTGTCATAAAAGGGTCCCTTGCACTACAATGAACACATATAATTACTGATTTGTATCGAATCTTCCGTAATTGATCGACGAGTCTAGCATGGAATGGAACGTGTGCTTCCTCGAATGACAAATCGAAATTTCACGTCAGCGACGCGAACCACGGAGGCTGAGAACGTTAGGTATGTCCGACAAGCCGAGAGCATGGCGAGTCGTCCTTTCTCTGAGCATCAAGGGCCTCTAGATCGGATCGGTCGTCTCTTCTTTCATGGATGATCGGGGTTGTGCCAACGGGTACCAGAGTACGCGTACGACCTCGACTTGCCGCTTCCAAGGTAGTTAGGTATGTGGCTCGCGTGACGTTACTTATCCAAGGTCGGCTGATGAACCGAGAAATTGACGGCTCTTCCTTCGAGCATCGCTTGGCTAGGTAATACCTACGCGGAACGCGTAGACAAATGTAGGGTCTTTTTTTAGATAAGTATTTTGCTATCTCGTTTTTAAGTGAAATAAATTCTCAAAGGTTGGAAGCATGTTGGTAAACGTTTGTTCGAGGAAGAGAACAGAGTGGCTTTGTCTTCGAGCTCGTTGCTCCGAAGCTACAACGATTTCGATATCTTTCTGGATGCTGGAAATAGCCATGCGAAAGTAAACGCTTCCTCGATTCATCCAAGTTTCTTATTCTCGATCTCTCTTTGTTTATCCTCGTCATCGAGAGACACGCTCCGTTTTCCCTAGCTTGTTTTGTTCGAAAAGAAGCTACACGTGTAGCTACGTACAATGATACGGTGCAACGCTTCAGAGAGCAACGTTATCTCGATGCACTCGCAGTTAGTTTGGTCGATAACCTTCTTCGTACCAAGCCGCAGGTGCGACTCGCGGCCTTAACGAACGACTTCCTCGATGAGAGCGTGAATCACTTTTCGTATAGCGTAATTTCTTCTTCATTCATAACTTGGTCGTTTGTGTTTGTTTATTTTTTTGTGTAAGGGTATAGACATTTTTATTCTGCACGAATGTGATTTATTTGAGAAACACAGTTTGATATGAAGTTATCCACAAAGAACCTATCTACAACTAAAAAATTAATCACCAAAAAATTATAAGAATAAATTTTTGAATGACATTAAGCGATTACCCCACCCTGATACGCTCCAAAACGTACTGAAATTCTCATCTATTATTCTCATCGATAACTCGTCTATTTTTTAATAATTAAAAAAAAATTTTTCACAAATTCTTATCACACATATGCTATAAATCATAGGAATTAAAAGAAACCATTTATACATTATAATTGTATACTAAATAATTTTTCAACTTCAGTACATTTTGGAACGTCTCAAGGTAGCTTAGCCCCTTAAAAATTCTGTATGAAAAGAATTATTAATCTAATTCTTACTTACTAGGAACTTACTCTTCATCGATACTTTTATTTTATTTCAGATCTCCGAGTACCTACCGAGGGATCATCGCGTCTTCGTGTCTGTCAAGAAAGAAAACCTCACATCGAAGATGTTCGTTTTCGTCCATCTCGAAAACGAGACGACTCGTTTCTCTCGCGTTTTCTATTAACGCAAGAGACATAACACTCGGTTACGCTCGATAGGATAGACGAGGACGTCGTCGAGGTTCGCAAGGATGGACAAGTAGCGAACGATCTCGCGAATGGCAGCGGCACCGCCGCCGTATCGCCGTTAAAGAGGGGACTCGGATTCGAACATTGTCCCCGATTATCGGTGGCGATGTTCTGGAGGAAGGTGCTCCTTCCTCGTCGTGTGCGTTGCTAGAGAAAGGCACGAAGGATAATATAGTCTTACGCGGGCTATTATGACGGAATACTTGGATCCGCATTTCATCCGGGCTCTCTGCCGCGATCCAGAAAGACGAAATCTCCAGGTAATTTTTTTTTTCCTACTTTACCATCATTTTCAATTAATGTTCTCGTATTAACCCTTTGCACTCGGATGTCCCCTCTGAGGGGACATAATTCCAAAATTATACCATTTAATTTCAAATTGTATATTACTAACTACATTGTTAAAGAAATAACATATTCGCGGTGCGAGTAGATGAATTGAAGAAAAATGTACAAGTACGAAAAAAATCTACATGGAATAGGTACACATAAATCAATACGGTATTGTTATAAAAATCTGTATTGTCGAGTCACACTCGACGCCGAGTGCAAAGGGTTAAACTATACGTATTATATAATTATTATTTTCCAAAAGTATCGTGTCGTACAAAAGTTCTCGTAAATCTCCGATTACGTGTTATCAAAATATCGTATTATACCGTAGCACTCACAATTTTTCAATTTATATTTCTAAAATGCTGCGTTATACAAGAGTTCTCGTAAATCTCATATCGCGTGTTATCATAGTACCGTGTTGTACAAGGGCTGCCATAAATTTGAAATCACGTTCTAAAAGTACACCGTCCTATACGAGAATTACCTTCCTGTATTCTAAATATAGTAGAGGATGTACGAAACAATTGCTATTAAAATCTCAAGGATACGTAATAGTCGACTTGCACGTTCCGTAGTCGTCCAAGTAGTTAGCTCGTGTAAAGTTATAGGACTCTCTATCTCTCTCTGTATTCGAGTGTAGGTCAAATCGATCGAATCCTTGGCGATGATTTCCTTCGTACCGACGGAAACGTATCTATACTTATATGCATATAGTATAAAACGGTCGAAAAAGGTGAAAAATACAGGAAGTCGTCGAACGTCCTTTCGTCGGCTCGTTTCGTTGTTCAATTGAGGGGCCTACTTGATAGCCTTAATCCAAGTCTAGCCAAGAGAGATCTTTCCCCTACTCGAGGAAGCACGATTGAAGGCTCTCTGGACTAGAACGAGGAAATCGTCGATTTGTACTACCTTTGTGTATATACATATACATATAGTACACGTGGTGGATTAATGTCACGGTGCACGCGATTTCGTGGGAATCCATCAACTTATCTTTTTTTATATTCTATATTTATAAAAGTAATCGTATGCAAATGTTTTTAAATCTTTTAAGATCGATGTGATAATTGTGTCGTTCATTGTAAAAGTAGTGTAATTCCTTGTAATTGAATTTTGAAATAACAAGCATTTTGCATATCTTTCTTCTTTGCGTTAGTGACTGGTCTTCTTTATGGATAGAGAGGATCTTGTCGAATATTATACAAGTGGGTCTGCCGTCCTAGCGTTTTTTTTTTAGATAAATCTACTTTGTAAAAGGGTGTGTCAGGATTAAGTGTTTCTTTAAATTGAAATTCTAAAGAACGATTCCTGTCAAAGCTCTGGTATCTAATATTTAGCCAGTTAAAGTCATTAAAATATATATTTTACAAATATGGAGTTACACCACTTTTACAATAAACGACACAATTGATATAGGTAATAATTCTTGGCACTGCTTTTTTAAGCAGTATGTTTGAGTTAAGATCAAAAACAGACTTAACGATGTGCTTAAAGGTATCTCGCTCGGACGAGCCGCCCACGTGATACCAATGAACGATCCAGAAGAATACTATGCTTGAATGGCCTTATCTCGCGAAACAAGATCGTGATGTCTCACTCGCCATTTCTTTTTTTTCTTTTATCCTCAACGAGGATGTTGCACCTAATTCTAAATATAAAACGTGCGAACGATGACGCGTATTAACCCTTAAATGAGCCTTGTTGCCATTTGTATACAAATCTTTTAAGTAAAAAAAAAAAATGCAAAGAGTTTTGATTTTTGAACGCACCCGCTACATCATTTGAGCTATGGACAATTAAAAAAAGTAGATGTCAAATCGGTTTTGGCGTTATTTTGAAAGAAAAATAGGTAATTACTTTCGTCTGTCGAGGTAAAAAGTTTAGATCTTGGTGATTTTGTCGGTGTTTATAATAGATTATTTATATAAAAAATTCATCATTTTGGGTACAGTAAATTATATCAGTATATTGGAAAAGAGGTAAGGAATTGATGTTTCATTACGAATAACTCTTTGGAATCTTCTTTTTCGTAAATTTGGGCTGGAACAGCTATATTCCTTAAAATATTATTTTTTTTAAGTTAAATAAAAAAATAACACATTTAAGGGTTAATTATTCCCACATACGGAAATTGGTCGAGGATGTTCGCGAAAATTTTACGAAAGACACTTTCGTATCGCTCGTTCATGCGATCCGTACTCGAAGGTCGTCCGGTGTTCGCTCCACTTTTCGTATAAAAAAAAAAAAAGAGACGACACTCTCGAGGACGACGCGGAGGGTCGACCCTTTTCTTCTTCGCTCAAAGAAGGAAGGGTACGCGAACGAACGACTCGCAGACGGGATGGCGCCTCCTTCGAGTACATCGTCAGAAAAAGAGAGAAAGAGAGTTTTCGCATTCGCTCGCATATTTATGCTCTTATTTTCTGTTTTTCACGCTCCACGATCCCCCCTCCCCCCAATTTTCATCTTGTAATATCTGCTTGCATAACGTAGTACCTATGGTAAAAGTTGTTCCGAAAGTGGAAAACTTTCTTTCAAAAGCACATTTCGTTCACACGTCATTTTGACAAGAAGTACCGTTCGATGTAAATTATTTATTAAATTATTAACCAAGGAGAATATACATTAAGTATTATCATTATTCAATCACGATGTTAACACTCGAAGAAACCTATTCTCGAATCCGTTCTCAAAGTGCATTGGAATGGATAACCAATCGTAACTTCTATTGAGAGTTGAGAAATTAGTCAGTCATAAATGGAGCTCGTTCGAGCAATTAAGATATCGCAAGAGAGTCGATCGGTACATACTTTTCGCACGATAATACTTACGTCACGATCGATTGATAAAACAAATGATACTTTAGCGAGATAAATTAAAGAAATTTAAAGACTTTTTGAATGACATATATCGTCGCTTAGCTAACAACACCGTTCATGTCATTTCGACCAATTTTACTGGAGAGTGTATATTTTATTAAAATTAAGAGTTTTTATGATCTAGAAAATGAATTGATGCGTAAAGGTTGAATAGACATGCTGGTAAATTAATCTACGTAACGACATGCTGGGAACTCAGACAAATTTCTCTATTAACGTTAGTATCGCGCCGATCGCTTCTAATCCAAAACGATCACGGAGCTGAATTCTATGGTACGAACTTAGGAAGCTTCGGTAATCTCTGCGGGAGAGCTACTTTGAACGCTTCTGAAGTTCTGGGGGGATCTTAGGAGTTCCCCTAATCGATTCCGTTTCCCTTAAAAGCTAATTATAGTAGTACATGTAAGTTCAAAGAGACAATACGTACTTAAATCTAAAAAGAATAATAAATAGGATTTGGGAAATAATATCTTTGTAACGAGAAATGAAAATAATTTGAGTAGAGAAGTAACACGATCGTATTTGCTTTCACGCGGTCCGTTCTTTAAAACCCTCCAACTTTCTTTTGTCTTAGGACCTGCAGATCATATATTATGGCCTTCTGGGACTCGAAGCGTTACGTCCATGCAGAGACTCCATTCTGCGTGGACTTTGTAAAATCGTGCGGTACGAGAGGCATAACGCGAACCATGTCCTCTATTAGTAAGTATTTTATTAATTATCAATATATTTCCCACGATCCAACGTCGTATACTTTTGTTTTTCGATATTTACCAGATTGAAATTTTATATAGGCTAACAAAACCGCTTTTGCGATAATACAATTTCTTTCTGAACGACATTCACGTATTATCAAGTATTTTGTATATTTATTACCCGTAAAGTTCGTTATCCGTAAAGGAAAAAGCAGTGAACAGTGTTGAAAACTACATTACCGACGGTTGAAATGTCCGTTGCAATTCTACTTTACCGACTTTTGTTGGCGCGCTTACCCGTAGTAGGTTCAAAGTTAAAGATTTCATTCTAAAAGTATAGATGTCTATGACGTATGATTTTTTTTAGGAAAATCTTAAGAAATCATTGATTGCTTTCGATCGTTCGGAAACTCTGTTCACCCTTTAAACTTTCGACGTATCGATAATGCGTATAATAAGGAAAGTGTAAAATCGTGTTTATAAGGTATGTAAAGAAAGTATGTAACCACTCGAAGGACATTGTAATTACCAGCACGAACTTATTAGCGCGGGTAATCAATATTACAGTAGCATTCATACTCTTTCCGGCCTAACGGAGGTGAAACTTCCGGTATGCGAATCAGAGCGAAAGGAAGGTTATGTTATGCAATTTATATTCTTTCTCTATGGTCGCACCTATCGATAGTCTTCCGTTCCGTGAACCTCCACTAAAATTTATTTTATAAAAATTCGATGAAAATCCCTTCCAATACGTATCGCGTTAGTCATTCCTGTTGATATAGAATCTCCATTGTCTTAAGTTTCCATTGCTCCTGTTACGACATGCTGTGTTCACATAATTTCAGCACCGGTGAATTGGCGACCAGTTGGTACATACTGCTCTCGGGTTCTGTATTTATCGATGGATCCATGTACCTGCCCTGTTCCAGGTAAAGATTAATTTATATAGTACATGTCAATGTTTCGTAACGTTGTAGCGTGAAACGAGATTTCTCTCAAATTTTATCGTAACGAAATCATAAATATCGTACAAAGTTTTAGTCGATTGATCGTTAAAAATTGTGTTTATTCGTTGTTTAACCCATTTGCATCATTAAGCGGAATATTCCGCACATGGAGATCGATTACCATCACCGAACGCGGACTATTCCGCGGCCGCGACTTTCTTTTTTTCTTTCTATCTTTCTTTTTTACTTTCTTTCTTGAAGTTTACTGTGTAAGTATTGTAGAAATTAACGAAAATACTAAATAAAGACACAGTAACCTTAATAGAGTCATGATGCAAATGGGTTAATTCAAATCGTTCAAAATAAAATGTTTGTCAAATCCGGAAGTGAACGAAAATGGCGACGTTCGCAACCGAATACGAAGAAACGAAAGAATTGGAACGCGACGTAGGCGATATCCTCTTGATTCACGTTTCACGCATCCATCTTATTGTTACATTTATTTGTTACGACAAGCATGTTTTTCCTCGTGTCACATGCCGTATGGCACTACTCCAACGATACCAACTTTTTTGTTTTCAATATCATATAACGAATTCGTTTTACGCCAAGAAGATGCAGAGATAGAAATCGATCGCGTCGTGCGTATATCTGCGACTTCGCGCACGTAACGGGTGTACCAAAAACATTGTCCACCCGAAGGTAAATCGTTTTGATATATGTAATTTCGATCGAAAAACTTTATCGATGCGATAAGACGAAGGATTTTATAACATTTATGAATTCCATTTTAAGTTAACGTTTTTTTACGACGAGGCGTAACGTGTTTTTAATTTATTACCGATAACATAACGATATCGATCGGTACTCTACGCCCTATGATTTAAATGTTACGATAACGTTTAAATTTTCGTCATAACGAGCGCTCCTCTGCGTTATGCTTTTTTTTGGGGGACACCGTGTGCGTGACGCACACATAGGAACTCGGCCATAAATCGTCTCTACCAGGGTTACGGTCACAGTTTTCTCTCTCTCACTTTCTTCGTGTCCCTCGAACCACGGAAATTCTCATTAATCGTATAACCTCGTTCTTACAAGCTGCGCGTCATACCGTTGGTGCAAAAGTAAGGTTAGGTCGGGCAATATTCGATACTAAACAAAAGAGAGGAAATTAATCCATCCTCCTCTTTCTTAACACCAGAAGCAGGGATACAACGCAGACACAGGTGTCTGTATTATTATCCTACAGGTTAACGCAGGAGCGAAGTTTAATCTTTCTCAAATTGAATTTTCCTCTGGAATTTTCTCATTGAACTTGGCTCTCCATATTCACTGACGTTCGCTCCGCAGGTGTTCCTCACCATGGACTTTCTCTCCTCTACATGCTTTTCACCTCATAATATGAAACCTGAACATTCTATTTATAAGACACTTCTCTAGCGTAAAAATAGTCGCGCGTTTAACATTACGGTTGCATAAACACCGCTCTACCTTGCCTATGCTGAAATGGAAAAGATTTCACAAAACAAAATGCGTTATTACACCAACGTACCTATACATTTTCTACACTCGCCCTGTTTTTACATCTCTCTTGCGGCGATAAACCTTAGAATTCTTTCGTTGAATAAAATACTTATATATTCACGTATACACCTGCATACAAGACGAAGAGAAAATGACCGGTACAACCGAGGAAAAATCATTGTAAATAGCACACGTTTCAAAAGCAGTATACATACTGTATCAAAGTAAATGAGATTTTGAAATTCGCGGCCGAATGCGCGCGTACATTCGGTTAAAATTTTAATTGGATTTCGTTACGAATCATTACTCTTACTATCGTTATTTTCACCCTATTCCTTATAAATATAAGAAGTTTACATTTCAAGGCTATAATACTCTACGTTCGCCGATTAAAGAAACTTTATATACTATTTGCATTTTGACACTTGGTATTTTCTTCGAGCGTCTTCACTGCCGTGTCTCTCCCCCCTTCTCTCGACAAAGAGAACTCGCGGTTTCTGCGTGATCACTCCAGAGACGGGCATTTTCATTACGAAACGTAGAATTGAAACGCGGTATGCGCTTAAAGCACCCCGTGCACTCTCTGGACTCCCATGGTGTAAACATAAAAATTTGTTGGCGGGGCGTGGTTTCGTGCAAGTGTTCTCTTTCATTCTTTCACTCGTTCTTACTCCTTCCTTTTTTTACTTCATAGCCCTTCTCCTTTCAACTCTTTCGGGTGAGTATACCTCGCCCCATTTCATTATCTCTGTCTCGCTCTACTCGCACGAGAATTTACGAACTCGGCCGAGTACGACGACGGTAGATATTCGTTGCCTCTTTCTCCCCAACACGGTGTGTATAGGGCCAAAGAAGAGATCGTAGGAGAGTAGAAAAGACGAAGGAGCGGGGTCGAGGAGTGGGGGTACGATTTGTTGAAGAGAGATAGAAGATACACCGTCCTTCTCGTACTTGCACACGGCATCCCTTGACATTGGGGCAACGGAGAAGTACGATGAGAGAGGGAGAAAGAGAGTAGATTGCACGTGTATATGTTGCGCCATGGGTTCGTGCGCATACTTTGGATACGTGTGTGCGTGTTTGTAGTGCATGCTGTATTCGTTGTGCTGGAGAGAGAGACCGAATGGTAAAACACGATGGGTAAAGAGGGACGGGATATCAAACAGTGCCGTATCATTTTGATATTTTCTTCATTGAAAATGTCGTGCAAAAGCAAATCTTTTGTTAGTGACTTTTTCGAAATTTTTTTTTTTTTTTTGGTACTTAAAAAGAGTTATATTATTGCATATCACTTTACATTTTATACATTTTGTAGCAGTTCTCGTATAGTATCGCTTTAAATTGTTAGGATCATTGTGTAACGCAAAACTTTGATTGCAAGAGAATTACATATAAACCTCTTTTAAAACAGTCCAAAAGGATTCAACTTCTTGTAGAATTTACCTCATATTTTATTTAAAAAATAGACACAACTCATGACTTTACTAATAATTATTCACAAAACCGAATAAGAGTACTTGTCAATTACTTGTCTTCCAAAACTAAGGATAAAAAAAGTGAGAAAATTCAAAATCATAAATCACGAGTTGGATCTATGACACGTAGATCATCGTATTTCCCAGAAAAGGAGCACAGGTAAGCGGGAAGTGTCATTGGGTGCGAATTACGAAGGCTCACGGTGCGCTCGACGTTTACGGAATGTCGCTTACCTTGAAAGGTGGGGCACGAGCTTCGTAGGATACGGCACTGCGCACGTTTACGAGACGGAGCGAGCGAGCGAGATAGAAAGAGAGAGAGGAGGCCTCACCTACCAAGAGAGAGAGACTCCAGTCTTCTCGTGTATATCGTGGCGGTTGGTGAGCGTTGCGATTAATACGGACTGCACCCGCGAATCGCATTCCGATCTCTCGATGTTTTTCGAACGTTGCCCTTGTCCCTTCGTAAAATCGCGCGAATCTTTCCGACTCCACCTTCTTATCTCATCAACCATGTCGGGAATCGACGATACTCTCTCACGTTTTTCCTCATCGTTCGCGAGAGGATTAGCTGATGATCCGTGCCAGTGAAATCGTTTAAGCAAAAAAAAAAAAAACGAAGGCTCGTTAAGAGGCACTCGTTAGAAGGTACTAACACGAAGAAGAGAGAGAGTTACTCTTTGAGTAAACGAGAACGAAGAGACTCTTCTGTAGAAGGTGCAACATCCAACCACCGCTGGACCACGAGAGAGGATTCTACTAGAGAGAGAGAGAGAGGACGGTGCGTCGGATGCGAGCAATCTCCCGTCTCGTTGTCAGTGTGACGTAATTGTAGTCGGTGAATCGCCACTGTCGCTGGAGGCGGCGTTGCATAAAACGTACGTAATATCCCCAAGGGAGGGAGACCGGTTTTCCGTGTTTTAGAAATAACTCGAGAAGATCGTCTTTCTTTCTCTTCTTCCTCCTTCAATGTCTCTTTCTCTTAAACGTGAGAGAGAAAGAGACCTCGCGCGCGCGCACGTTCACTCGCTCCCCTTGTGCCGCAAAGAAGAAATTGTTTTTCGCCGATCGAATAGAAGCTTTCCCGAGGCGCGCCACTCGACGTTCATTCTCTCCTGGTACGATCGTCGCTGGTGATAATCGAGGGTGAACGGATCTCGTCGATCGATCGAGACTTACGAGATCGTTCTTTGGAAAGGAGAGTTATACGAGAGAACAGAGAAACGAGTGTCCGTATCAAGAGATTGGAAGAGTTGGGATTAAAGAAATCGAGATACAGCAAAGAGAGAAGGATTTTCCATCGATCAAGAGAAAATCCTGTTTGATGTAAAAAGATCGTAGGACGATAATTGTGGATTGCTACTTTGAAAGTACTGCTATCTATCATCGGTCTTCTATCGCTCGCTCTCTACCGGTGAAAAGAAGCGTGCAGATCGGCAGAGAGAGAGACTGAAACCCGTTTCGCGGTAGGAACCTTGTACGAGAGTTGCATACCGAAAGCGTGGGACCAGTGACCCGTGTAGCAAAGCACGACCACCACCTAGAATACCCTCGACTCGCATCTTCGCTTTACGAGCTATCTCTCACTCTCTATCAGTCTTATCCATCCGATATTACATAGATAGACGGACACAACGTATACGAAAGTAACGAGAGAGCTTGCCATTGATATAAAAGAGCGCTCACGGGGGCGTAATTATACGAAACGCGCGTCTACGCTCGGGACACACCGAGAGCGGTAATGTCAGCTACAACAGACTTCTGCTCCATATAGGAACTTGGCTCACTCGCCTACGGAGCCTTCCACGATAATTGCCGTTCGCTTTCACCCAGCCGCTTGATCTCGAGCTAAGAACTCACAGCCGGTGTTTCTATTCCTCGAGAGAGATACGAGTGTTTCGATAATTTAAGTATACCCGTTAATGAGGTTTAGAAAGAAACGTGACGAACTTCAACATTTCACGGATATCGAATTAAAGATAGAAGTGTGAAATCTATTGTAATTCATCGTTCGATGTGTCCACGTTGCGTTCATCGATCGAACGCACGAGCTTTCCTCGCTGGAAGCAAATCGTTATCGATCGTAGGAGCGATGATCGCGTTATAAAGTCAAAGAAATCGTTATTTTTTTGGTGAACGTACATTAAAGCATCTAGCGCGAGTTCGACTGGGAGAATCCCCCCAAAAAAAGGAACAAGTGCTGAGGAAAAACCTTCAAACTGGATGCCACAGACGGTGCCTCTCCCCCTCCACCCCCGCCTGACATTACTGTTACGCAGGATGACCGGTGAGAATTTTTCCGATATACCTATCTACTATTGAAATGTTTTTTTTTTCTATTCACCTTCGAGTCTTTTTTTCGCAAGGAATTCCGTACCTTTTCGAAACTCCGGTGTTGCTCGAGGAAAAGGGTTTACCAAACCGAGCGTTTTCGAGTAGAAGAGATAAAAGTTTAGCCGTGCTAAGCGGATTTTCCAAGGAAGGACGTACATATACGTGATGTGTATGTAACTGTGTACACATGGTATACGTATAAGACAGGCTTTATCCCGGATAAGCGTGCACCCGTACCAACATATAAGTATATATATAATATATATATATATGTGTATATACATGAATATATTCATCCCGGTCTCTTTTGTCCAGCCAAAACGAAATGCAACGATCGTTGACATACCCCCATCTACGTGGGTAACGATCAATAGCGAAGCTTTTGGACAAGTATTGTCTCTTGGTCGTCACGCGTGCGTGCACGTGACACGAAACTGTCAATATCACGGATCACGTTTTATTCCCTTCCTGGTAAACGGAACGTGTATCGTGTCGCGATGGACCTTTCGAATGATTTCTCTGAGAAATTTTCTCGGTCGTTTACGGCACGTTCCATGGCTTCTTCCATTCTTTGAGCTTTTTTATAATCTTTTTTATCGACTCAATCTGTCGTTAATGGATCTTTCGATTTTTTTAACCCGTATTTCTATTAATAGTCATATCTGGCTCGAGGTATCGCTGTCGGCCGATCGGCAAACGTTTCGATTTCGTCTCGCAAAACGGATCATCGATTTCCCGTTAGTGTTACGAGCCCGCTTCTCATTTTATCTCTTTCTTCCGGCGGCGTGCTCTGGGGAAAAAAAAAAAGAAACGCGATCCATGGCGTGGGTGTAAATCTATACCCCGCATCGATAAGTATCAACCGAGTCACCAACGCCACCTAAAGCTCCGTTTATAGAATCAATTACAGTAGAACCTCCATTATCGGAACTAATAGAGAGACATAACTGTTCGGATAATAGAATGACAACTTTTATTGTGTGATATTACACTTATATTTTAAACAAAACGGTACAAACAAGCAAAAAAACTACACTTTTTATAATCTTTTATGGGTTCCATATCTTCTTAGCAGCTAAATCGCAGAAATTTTTTCCAAATTGGTCCAATTGGGATCTTTCTGTACCTCAAACCATCTAAATCCTCTTTCGAAGACCATGAATCCTTCCAAATGAAGAGGCACATCTTCGTTTACGTTACGTAGAATGTAGTTTTTAGACCGACTTATCGTGAAGAGAGTTTGAATTGGATCGCTATATACTTAATGAACTATAGACATTGCATGAAATACTTATATTCAAATTCTCAAGTACACTGTTCGGATAATAAAATGTTGCGATGAAAGAACGTTTAGTTAATAAAGCTTTCCGATAATGGGTGTTCCAATAATGGTGGTTTTACTGTAATTCCAACGATATTTCTATGTTGTGTCATTAAGCCAACGTGGTCGCCCAGTTCATTCTTTTTTTCACTTCTCTTTTTTTCGAGATACCTCCGGCCAATCGATTTTCGTAAAAGCGCGCTAATTCGAACTCATCGAAGGTATTCGACCTTGAACTTTCAAAATATTAATTCCGTAGATAGTCGAACCCTTGGCTTTCTACTTTTTTTTTATTCCAAGTTTCGAAGAATGAAAAAGAAATATCTCAGGGCTGAATGACGTCTTCTTTAGAAAAGCTCTTGATGAAAAAAGAAAGAGAGAAAGATCGTAGAAGAATATTCTTTTGGAACGATCCTATTTCGTGTTCCTACGTGTTTCGATTGTCAAGCAAAACGGAATTTTAGAATGGACAATATACAAGATCGTGGCACACGATTCGAAGAAATTTTTTAAACCGACGGGACTTTATTATCCCGTATGATTATCGAAAAAAAGAGAGAAAAATATCTACGGGCCGTGTGTGGTATCTTCTAATAATAGGATCTGCATTATTGGTCGGCACACGTATACCCTGTAGACACGAATTACCACGCGAATACGAGGAGGGTTGTCGAAAGACCCTTGTTTGTCGACAGCGCGTGCACTTCCGCACCCTATCGACCTCTAACTAAATTAAATGCTTCGCATCCTATTCCACTAGGGCAGGATGAAGGGGGAGGGCTTGAACCGAACCGTGCTACGACCGTTCGTCGTGCCCGTTTTAGCTTTCCAAATTATTCGGCCGTTCTCGTGGAACCCTCCACGATGAAAGAGAGTCCTTTAATATCGATATAAATCGACCACGAGATTTTTATTAATTCGTCGTTAACGTCGAAAGGGGGAAAGCTAGTCGATCGACGAATCACGATGTTTAATAGGATAATAAATTGATCTTCTTTATCTCTCAAGAGTATAAAACAAAATCGCTATGTGTATCCGTCTGCTTATCCGCTTAGTTCTTCTAAACTACGCAATGGATTTTGATGCGGTTTTCACTATCATTTAGAGAATTTCTTCCGGAAGGTTTATATAATATTTACACATTCTAATTAAATTTAAATTTGTAAATAGTAGAGGTAGAGAAAAGTCGATGTTTTGTAATCAAGTCGTCAAAAAAAAAGACAAACGCGGATAGCGACTTTGTTTTACACTATTTATAGATGGTGCCACATTAATAAATCGCCACTAATTGCATTCGTGCGAAGCAAAGGCTTGTCGCTAGTTTAATAATACAATAAAAATAAGAGTACTGTATTTTATTGAAAAAGTGTAGTTGAAGGTATTAGCAACTTTTAATTTCGTGTAATACAAGTGTAGTAGACATTTTTTAAATTTATACCATATGAAAATTACGTCAAAATGATGATTCTTATTTATTTTCATTATTTTAAAAAAAGTAATCCCTTAGGGTAAGTGCTAGTACCGCGTGGATATATTTAACATATTGACGTATATTTTATTATCGATATTAAAGCACGTATGACGACGATAGAGAAAGCTCGTCGTAGTCGACGTCGTTGACTATATGAACGACACCTTTCGGTGAGGTGCATCTCGGTCAACATTTCGTCCCACGTAGCGGACGAACGGAGTACGTTTCTCGCATACGACTTTAAGCCCGTCGTACAAGCCAAGGCTATCGAGGTGCATTCCGTAGGCAGCTCTTCAGGGAACGATTTCTTCTAAGGCTCTAATTTTCGAGTTCCAATCGGTTTACCACTACGAAGGCCAACAACAGTTCCTGGTAATTTTCCTCCGCAGAGTTCGAGTTTATACGATTTTTCTTCGGCTGGTATCGAGAGCTACCCGTTCATGCTGCCACGTCCAGATGTTCTTATACCACACCACCAGGACATGGTAACGAATTATTATCGGAATGTTCGCGAAACTGTATCCGTATATACCCGTTAGAACCGTAAAACTCTCCGTTTTCTTCGAAGCTCGTTAGACGTTTCTCTTAAAACGTCGGAGTTTCTTCTCGCCACCGAGCACGGCGACCATTCCTGAGAAATATTTTTCATTTCCCTCTCGAAGAAAATTGGAACTAAAATTTCATTCTACAGAGAATTTCTTTGCGAGTAATCTGTGTGTTAGTTATTTTTTTTTTTAGTAATTTTAGATCGAGCTGCATCATTTCGTAGAGTTTATAACTTTGTAGATATTAATACCAGACGGGAAATTCGTTTGTTGATTTTTATTTCGAAGGGTAATCCTTTTTTTTTATCTTTGGGATATACATAGCGAACAACAAGTAAGGTCACTCCGACAATCGCAGTCCCGATGGGCCATTGCCAAGAAGCTCCGTGATCGGTTCCGCGTAATTCAAGGTCAAGGGTGACTCTTTTGTACGGTGGAGCTTGGTACGAGCTCACTTTCATCGAACGACTTTCAGTGAATATAAATTCTCTCTCTTTCTCGGTGTTTCGACGCACGGAACACGAACTACATAATTACCTATTTCTCTTTCCTTCATCGTAGTTAATTTCGCGACAATTTTGTCCTCTCTTTCTCTCAGCAAACAGCATACATTAATTACGGAACGATTAATCATTCACAGAATTTTGACGTCGTGGATAAGGAGAACGAACGATTAGACCGTTTCGACGTATATATCCACGCAATTGTAATGGCTTTAATTTCTCGTAATTAGTCTTCACGGAAATGAGCGGTTTTGCGGATCGTTGCACGTCCATATATGTATGTACCTATCTCCAATTGAATGTCCGCATGTACTACATACGTTTAAACTCGATGACACGTTATATCGTTGCTCGTGTTACACGATAAATATTGTACCTTAGTTTTCTTCTCGGATATTTAGTTTCGAACGTTTCCTTTTAAGATATAAAAAAATGAAAAATGTTGCAGGACAAGAAGCTCGATAATTGTACACCGATCGGAAATTTCTCTTATCGTAGAATTTAATTATATAGGTAGGACTGATTAGACGAGATAGGGAGAACATGCACGAGGTACTCATTTGTCAAATCGATTATCTCCGTGAAACGAAGAAAAGAAAAAATATTTTAATATAAAATATTCAGCATTAATTAAGTGTTGTTAGACTAAAATTTAAAAAAAACTCCAAAAATGGAGTCGATGTACGTGTAAAATCGTCTTTCATCTCTTTCATTCTCTTTCTTTCTATTCTCTTTCTTCCTTTCTCCTTCTTTTTTCATGACCATTGTTGAGCCGCGGACACGTGCCGGTATTAGCGTATTAGCGTACGCGCAAATTCGATTCTCTCGCTTGAATGAAAGGAAAGAGGAAAAGAACAAAAGGAATGCGAAAGAGAGAGAGAGAGAGAGAAATGGCGGTTAAAAGAGATGTAAAGAGAACAAACATTCCTCGGGAAGAAGGGCTCTCCTCTCTCGTTTGTCCTCTCCTTGTTTCGACACACGATCGTATGGTTTATGTGGGCGCTAGTACCACTTATTACCTCCCACTACCAACCCCCTTTTGTACCCTTTTCGAGGGGTCGGTGCCAGAAGGCCCTTGGCTTCGTCAAATTCGATGAAATGTTTACACTCTCCTGGTCGAAGGGACCCTTCCAACCCCTCGCTCGACGCAACTCCGAAATCTTTTGTCTCTCTACGTTTATCCTTCTGCGTCGATCGTTTGTGCAAATATTTGCGAGATCTCTTCTTCGAGGACGAAGATGTAGAAGAAAAATCTTCCTTGCGTTCATCTCCTCGTTCAATGAGACTTCGGATATCAGGATATTTCGATTATTATTATTGCAAGATTGTGCTGAAAAATGAGCATGATTTTATTCATTTAAACAATTCCAAATGCAGTCCAGAATGTTTTTATAATTGATATTACGAGTAAGTCTTTTATAACATAATCAAAAAATTGTGATAGTTCTCGTATTAGACGAATTTATGTTATTTTAAAGAATTCCAAACTCCAGAATGTTTTTATAATTGATATTACGAGTAAGTCTCATATAACATGATCAAAAAACTGGGATAGTTTTCGTATTAGACGAATTTATGTTATTTTAAAGAATTTATAAAATAGTAAGTGGTAGGTGTTAGATCTTGGAAACCTATAAAGATTTTCGGCATACAATCTTATTTTTCTGACGCATGGAGAGGAGGGAACCTTCTCCTCGCGTCTCCATTAGAGGTGTCGGACAATATATGCCTGTGACTGTACATGTAGCGAACGGTAGATATATCTGTCGATCTAAATTCGAGGTAATCGATCGATTATGTGCGAGTTTATAATGTGTTAAAAAAAAAAAAAAATGTTATAATCATGCCATTTAATCGACCCTTGGCCCATAGCTTTCACCGCCTTTGAATCATAGCGGCCGACGACGATATCGAATTAAACGGCCGTGAATTCCTGTTTAAGGTCACCCGGTTAATGGCGGCATAAAACTCGACGTTTCTCGAGGGCTAAGACCTCTCTTCTTCTTTGTCTCTTTTCCTTTGCCCCTTCCCCTCGATCTCTTTCTCTTCGAATAGGATCGATAGAACGTCGTCGTTCTTCCTAGCGGAAAAAACTGCACTCTCCTGATTTTCCCTAACTACTCGAGTTTTGTAGTAAGTGGTAGAGATTAGGGATGTTCCAAATACCCCAAAATCTGCATTCACGATATTTTATATTAATTTACCATAGTATTCGCGAATACGAATAGCAAAAATTCGATCGAAATATGCCACTGGCGCGATCGCGTGTCTATTGTTTCGTATCGAAAAGTATCAAGCATTTTTTTTTCATATAACTTTATTTTTGACATGAAAACGTCTATTCGTTCGTGTTACAGTGATGGTCGGTCGAACTTTCTTGTGTGACGAAATACCGTCAGATTTGAATCGCTAATAACTACGAGACTAATAATGCGTAAACAATGGTTGAACCCACAACGAATAGATCATGTCTGTATGTGTTTGTCGTGCAGTATTTGTTTTACCTGTGACGTCATTGTACCAGTGTATGCACATGCGCGTAATTGTTTCGAATTAGCTTTGTGTAAGGCTATAAATTGGTGTAGCGTGGAAACGGGTTAGCTAGGACATTGATTTGGGTGTCATCATTGCGAAGAGCTTGCGGAGCACAACTAGGACCCGAAGTGAGGCAATGGGAATATTCGCAGGAATATAAGTAAAAATTGGTATTAAATTGAAAATGATAAAATAATTAAAGATATCGTCTCATATAACTCGTAAATATGCTCGGAATTATAGAAAAAGCAAGCCAGAGGAAAGGAATCCAAAAAGCTTTAAAAGTCCAGTGCCGAGCGAATGCGAGAAGTACGGCAGCGTCGTAAATGAAATGAAAATATCCCGACGTTTTCACGGAAAATCTATGGCGCGGACCCGAAATATGCTTTTCTGTATTTAAGTTTTATTTACGTCTTAACTTGTGCATTGCGGAAAATGCAAAACCGGGTTATGAGTAAATATTATGCTTTGTCATCAAAACTGAACGTATAAAATTTGAAGCTGGTAGGTTAAAAGGATGTGGTTCAAAATTGACTCAAAAGATTTAATCTAAACATATTAAAGGGCAAGTTAAATAAAAGCTTCTCAACAAATTTTGTTCCAACAAAATTTATTGCCATCCGAATTACGTATGTGTGCAAAGTTTCAAGTTGATTGGATATGTAGAAATGGGTTGAATTTAGCTTATAAGATTTTTATCAGACATATAAACAGCCAAACTAAAATTGAAAAAAATTAAAAAGCTTTTAATAAAAAAAAGAACATACCGCGAAAAAAATTGTCTGTCCAATTTGTTTCCTTTTCCGCCCTTTTTTCGCCTACCTCGACGAATCGTCGAAAAGAGCGGAAAACAGGCTGCGAGGGAAGTTTCGCGAGCGGTGGAAACGAAAACTTTTTTAATATACGCAACTGAGGGGATATCACTTCGCTTCGTTCGATATTTCCTTCTCTATCTCTATTTCTGTCTCTCTCTCCCTCTCTCTCCCTCTATTTTCCCTCAATCTCTCGCTTCTTCCTTCTCACTTATATTTCCTTCGGTCGGAAAGTCTTTAGAAGCTTCCGAACTTGGCGGGTTCCGTTCGCGAATCGTTAGCCGTCCGAACTTTGGGAAATTTTGAAAGGGACCTTTTAACGAGGGCCCCTTTTAGATCAACGCTAATGACCGTTAAAAGGAAAGACGCGAGAGGGATGAGGAACGAAGTAGAAAAAAAATAAAGAAGTCAAGAAGAAAGTAAAATTAGTAAGAACGACGTTTCCTGTCGGTACGCAACGTTGAATTCTAATTAAATAATCCCTCTCTTTTATTCCCTCCTTTTTTTTTACGTAACGTTCCCGCGTTTCGCTTGATCTGTCTTTCGCCACTCAAGACCTCCCCCTCTCTATTTCTTCCTATTTTTCACTCTCTCGTTAAAGTACGTAACAACACTCGTACGACGTATTCCTTCTTGGGATCGTTAGAACGGTGAAAGCTTCGAATTTTGTGTGTGAGATAGCTCCGTTCGCTTCGTTCACGCATAATAGATATATCAACTACGCGAGGGACTTTTCCCATTGGTAGAATAGTCGAATATCGGTAGTCTCGCTTCACTCAGACCAGAAAGTTTTCCTCGGAGAGGATCACGAAAGGATTCTTCTCCTTTACCTCTACGACGAGGCGGTTTTACCGGTAGTGGTACGACGCAGGCGCGTTTAAAATCCGTATAAAGGGTGTACTTAGCTCGGGGTATATACGGTAACGAAGTTTACGAGAACTCGTAAGTTCTCGAAGACCTCCTAGTTTCTCGGTAACTCGTGGCTCCTTCTCTCTCTCTCTCTCTCTCTCTCTCGTATATCCACCGACAACGACAGCATTGTGCCCTACAAAGCAAAAGTGCAGCGAGGTGCAGCGAAACGGCCGATTGGCTACGGCGCTCTATCGTCGAGGTTTTATAGTGCATGCGTTATATCTCGCTCGCTCTCCACACTCGCGTTTACACATGGTATATAAGTATTAGCTTGGACGATACGTACACATATACAACCTTCCACGTGAAGTTACATGTAGAATCGCGTACGTGATCGTTTACGTGGATACGCGTGCAAGCAAAGCCGGCTATCTCGTCGCACAATCGTGCAGTCGGCTTTTACCTACTAACGCCGAAGTCTCGAGAAGCAAAGTCGAAACGAACGAAGTGAGTCCGGGAGTCGAGCGTGCGTCCACCAAAGTGTCACGCTTTTCTCGAAGGAAGTCTTCCCTCGATCGCCTTTCGTCGTGGCTCTACTTCCTCCTGTCGCTTTTTCACGAACGATCCTCTCTCTTTGTCGCATACGTATGTGTATAGAAATATATACAGTCTGTCAAAAAAGTCTCCGTACACCCTTTAAAGCGCTATAACTTGTAAAAAATGGATCAAATAGACTTGAATTTTTGCAAGCACATAGAAAGATTAGTTTACTATATATCGTAGCTTTTTTGGTTAACAAATATCAGAATCTTCAAAGTTACAAAGCAAATAAAAAAAGTCATTTTTTCATCGGTCGAAATCGGTCGAATTCGACCTAATTCTGTGATCTTTAAACATTTATAGCTCTAAACAACGTTAACCGATTTGGATGAAATTTGTAGTATGCATGGATTTTACTTAAATCTACAGAAGGCAGTTTTTAAATTTTCATTATTAGCTGAGATAAAAAAGTTGAAAAAATGACTTTTTTTATTTGCTTTGTAACTTTGAAGATTCTGATATTTGTTAACCAAAAAAGCTACGATATATAGTAAACTAATCTTTCTATGTGCTTGCAAAAATTCAAGTCTATTTGATCCATTTTTTACAAGTTATAGCGCTTTAAAGGGTGTACGGAGACTTTTTTGACAGACTGTATATGTATATACATGTATGTACAATGACGAATCGAGAAAGTAGGATGGATGCACGTGTGCGATAGTATACGTAGTATAGTATAGTAGCTTCGCGTTTTGGTGCACCCGTGTGTGTTTGGCCTGTGCGCGAAAATACGTGCACGCAAGCCTGGGAGCGCATCGGTAGGCCTAATTTTTTTTTTTTTTATTTACCGTTAAGTCTCCACGTTTCGTGACTTTGTTTTTTACCTTCATTACTTTGTTCCTTTTTTTTTTTCTTCTCTTGTTTATCCATATACCTTTTTACTCGAGTGTCAGCGAAAATCGTCCTCGTTTTAGCACACACGCGCGAGGTCGTACATGCTTCTTTCCGTCGGTTGTTACTTCGTGCGAAAAATCTTGAAAAAGAGAGCGAGATAGACTGAAAGAGAGAGAGACGAGGAGAGATTGTAAAACGTCGATTAACTTTTTCATCGATAGTTTATTAACGCTTCACCGAGGCTCTCTCGCTCAGCAGCCGGTAAGATTATAACGTTATGGCTTTTATCGTTATCATCCTAAGCACCGGAAGCTCTTTCCCCGTGGAACGCGTTTTTCATCGGGAAAAACCTCGCGAATTTTAAAAGACCGTCGGCTCGTCCAATCTCGAGAACGCGGGAAAGTGCCTCCGGTACTGCATGAATTCCTTTACAGCTCTCATGTAACACGAAAACGTGTTATTTTATATCGAAATGGTGTTGAATAACGATTAAAGCCATAATCCTATCTTCATATTCGCGAAATTGATTAAATGTAGATATGAAGAAAAGAGTAGGGGAAATTAATCGAAATTTTTGACATTTATTTTTCAACTAATTTTTAATGAAATTAACATATTTTAAATATAGAGTTAAACTTCGATCAAGTGCTACGGCAAAACAATTTTTAAAAATTCTAAAACCGAAGTTTAGTACCGCGTTCTATATAAAAACCGTATAGTTCAAGAATTTAACACAATTTTTTATCTACACCCGTTATTCGTACACCCCATACCTCACAAACACCGTCTAGTACAAGGGCCATACAAGTAGTAATCTTAGAATCGCGGAAAGTAAAAGAAAGCAATCGTGAAACTCGATTTCTTACGTGACAACCGACGATAGCTTCGACCATTCCACTCGTTTACTCCTCGCGTGAATCGTCGTCTAACGGATTCCAACTGGGAAAGCACGAAAAACCACGTTTACCGTATTTACGAGGTATAGGTACATCGAGTGAAATGTATTACGTGTGTACGTACGTACGAGAAAGAGAGAGATAGAGAGAAAGGAAGCGAACTAGATGGAAGAGAGTCGCGGAGTCCTCTCGCGTAAAAAGCGACACTCGCTCTCCGCGAGTTTTTAACGACGCGAAAGGAAAGAGCGAGGCTTGCACGATGAACCATAGTAGCGGTACGGGCTGGAGGGGGGAGGAATCTTTCTTTCGTGCTTTTTCGAAAGCTCCTCGAAAGCTCTCGCGAGACTCTCACTCCGTTACGTCCATTTGCATAGAATTCTGGAAAGAAAGAAAAGAGGATGAAAAGAAAGACAAAAAAAAAAAAGGAAAGAAAAGGAGTAGAGAGAGGGGGGAGGGAAGGAAAAAAAGGAAAAGTCGATGTAATAGGAATGGGTGGGTTGTTGTAAAGGCCAGTTCCTCTTCGTTTGCGAGATGTGTGTCAAGTCCCCGAATCGTGGTAGCGATGCGCGTCCCACTTTCATAAGGAGGGCCCTTCGCGTTTCCGTTTTAAATTCCCACGCGATTCCCGCGTCTGATTCGTATTGTCGTGATTCGTATCGTTAGGAGATCTTATCTTGGTGAATTTTCGGCAGGTACTTTTCATATACCGAATCAAAATTCGTCTTCTTTCTTTCTTATTCCTTCGTTGAGTTTTATGCTTCTTATATATTCATTGTATTTTCGTTCTTTCTTTCTGTGCGAGCACGCTCGCGTGGATGCATGGTCTATTAAAGGAGCCTGAGAAGAACCAAGTCGTGTTCCGCGAGAGGCCGCGGGCTAGAAAGTTGCTGCTGCGCCGACTTATTGCGTTTGTCGGCCGGTGCATATCTCGTTCTGCCAGCTTCGAGCACCGCTTGCAACGGCATTTACGTTAAGCTCGCAGATGCTGGACAAATCCCGCTAAATCGCCTTCACCTACGCCGAGAAAATCTTTTTCTTGCTTAACTCGATGCAACCCCTTACGTATTTCATTATTTTACTGGCTTTTCATAGATTTCATAACAGTGTCATTTTAGATTTGATATATTAGAGAAGTCTTTATTAGTTATCTAAATGCATGATACGAATGTGAAATACCGATATTTTATTTCTTTATTTACGGCTGACAGCCTTTGTATGCAATAGTAAGAAATTCTACGATACGATATACCAGTTTGGTACATAAATTGATGATTCATCTAACGTTTAAAAAATTGACTCTTTAACGACGATTCAGAATTTGCAAATATAGATCAATCGATGGATGCCAGCTATTGCTCGAAGAAGAAATTCGAGAAATAATTGAGTTGGAGTAATATACTAAAAAAATATCCTTTTTTTTACTACTTAATTACATATATTAAAAGCATGACGAACACTTGACGCATATCTCGCATATTTCATTATTTTCCTCTGTTTCTTTCAAGTCTGACAACAACGTCATTTTATCTGATATATACTTGAGACTCTTTTTACAAGCTATTTTTTTTTTTACAGTACCCATCCACCGTGTAAAAAGAGTCCCAGGTGGATTAAAGAAATCTGTGGTAGATATCGTAACGGATCGAAATGCGAGACAGTCGCGTTTCCCTGGACTAATTAAGAAAAAACATTTTCAATAGATATAGAAGCACGATTATGAGCACTCGAAAAAGCAATTTCGCGTTCCCTATTTTCGAAAGCATTATCAACGCAAAACAGTCGAGTTTCCGTGTTTTTCATCCCGACGTTTAAATTATACCTAAATCACGCATAGGGAACGGGCTTTGTACTACTCGCGTCATTATATATCCGAATTATCGACAGGGCCATTGATCGGTATTAAACATTTTCGTGGGAACGCTATCACGGTCTAAAGCGTTTAACGGCAGACGAGCACGCGGTATCGTCGCTTTTCGAATTAGTCCAACATCGACATCGTTCCATTGTGATCGCGGCATATAATTTACATCGTTCCGTGCGACACTATCGCGTCCCGCACTTACGATTATCGAATTCGCGTCATTTTACGTAATGCCCGTTCCTGAAAGCCCGTATTATTCTCTAACGCGAAATTCCAACACCGCGAATTTCGTGCTGACGTATGGGATACACTTTATTTTTACATTTGTCTCAGTTTTTAAATATTTATCAAGTATTTCGCAAATTTTCGAATAATCTTTGTTAAAGGGGGACTGTGACGGGCCTAAAAAAAAGCGTTTTTCTCAATTTTTTTTTTGGTAACTAGATTATTTATTTAGGATTTGGAAAAAGGTATGTTATTAAGTATACGTTGAACTTATTTTACATAAATTTCTATTAAAAAAAATTAAAAATTGACATAGTTATCAACACTAGATTTACGGATGTTGTTTATATACCTACCTATTTTTACTTAAGTAAAAAAAGAAGAATATAAAGAGGAAAGAAAAGAAGAGGAATCAACATTTACATATATTTCATTACTTAACTAAAAAGCCACGTATGATTTTTTTTAAATAATTGTAAAGTTGCATAAATATATAGTAATCAAATTTTTAATGAGTCAAATTGGCTCAGTCCGTAAATCTAGTGTTAAACTATAACCGAACCACTGTATAATAAAGGTGTGTCACAGTCGTATCCTCCCTTAATTATCTTTCGATTGAAAGTACTTACAAGAATATACTAAAAACAAAATGAATACTCGATTACTTTTAGAGCGTAACGTGAAATTAAAAATCAAACAGGACCGTGCGAAAGTTGCGAGTTTTCTCGCGTATCTAACGCAAGCGATATCGAACGGAACGTTTTCACTCTTATTAACTATGTTGAATGGTTAGACGAATGAGTCACCCTCAGTCATATTCTGCCACACGCTCGAGTCACCGAGTGGTTTCTCGAATCGATTTGCCGCGTTATTTCCGGGCCGAGGGACCCGGCCTGAAAATCGGAAGAAAAGAGACCGGGTGAAGGAAGCCCTCCTCTCGCTTACCGCTCGTCCACTAGCTTCAAGTTCCATTTCCAGTTTCCAGTCGCACTTCCAGTTTCGGTTTCACATTTAGGCGTTCGCGACTCGCATTCCGGTCTTGTCCAAGGGGGACCAAGGGGGCACCGTGAAAACCTTCGGAACTTGGAATTATACCTTCTTTCTATGCACGACTCGCCGAATTAGCAATCGAAAAGTTTAGTCCTTAAAAGAAACCAGTTTTTCGTGCACGGTTTCTTTTAGGGTGGTTTTGTATCCGAGCAACATTTGGAGATCTTATCGAACGAGAAACCTGCATAAAAATACAGACATATTTCTTTCACACTTTGACAAATATTCTGGCTATAATACCATGCATTTTTAATGTCTTAGACATTTTCTTTTGCCTGTTAAACAAGTTACTCGTGGTCCTATACTAGCGCCCGTCTGGACAACAAAGTGTCATTACCTCGCATGTTCGTGACACTCGTTGACATCTCGCGCAATTAAATGTTTCATAGCTATTTACGAGAAGGAAGCATCGGTAAATGATACACGGTCGGTAATAAAGATCGCTTTACGATCGACCGACGATGAGGAAGTACGTTCGGTAGATAAAATAGGTACCTGCATAATTTTGTACGAGTTTTTATGCTATCCCAGATGGCATTACCATCGAGGTATAAAGAAAACTATCTTTTTTCGACAGTGTTTTTCGTGGAAAGGATGTGAAATAAAAGATGTAAATTACTGGGAGTGTTTGGGAAAGGCCTGGAAAAGTAGTAAAGGTTCGATAACGACTAAAGGATATATCGGTTCAAGGTGAAAGAACGTACTTTAATAGGCGACACCGGCTATTAGCAGAATTGTATGGCTTATCTCTGAACGAGCCACCGCACAACCTTCTTATAAACGCTGCCAGAATCGAGTGGCTCGTCGAGTGCCTTTAGAAAACTCGGCGCCCCTTTCGTAGGCAGCACCGAGTTTCACAAAGCCACCTTTTATGACGTCGCTTTCGCTTTCCTCTTTCACTATGTAAAAGAAAAGAAGCAAAAAAAAAAAAGGAGAGAAGAAAAGAAAAAAGAGGAATACTCAGGCAGAGGTTCCCCGCGCGCTCGAGACCCCCTCGAAGTCTCTTAATTCGAAATTCAATGCGTCACCACGGAAGTTATGATGCCTCGGGCGTTCCACGATTTATCGATGCTTCGACGTGGAAACTTAAGAATCCTTATTGGCTAGACGAGATTAAATCGATCTTTGGTTGGAACGAGCCAATCGAGCGAACTCGCATAAATGAGCTTTCCTTTTAAGCTTTCGCGAGTTCGTTACGTTTCGAAGATTTGACACGAAATACGAAGAATCGTGACCGAAGTTGATTCAAGAGAGAAAAGGAGGACAAAAAAAATGGGAAATACCTAAGACGATCCTTTCGTCGTATGTGCGACAAGATGGGGTGGACTGTAAAATCCGAACGAAACGTCTTCTCGAGTCCTAATATCCGAGTCAAGGCACGTGCTGGCCATCTGCATCCCCCAGGACTCATCGTATCCTCTCGTCGCGGGTATGTTCATATTCCCGTAGGGATGATATATATTGTCTGCGGCTCGTAATACGTCGTTATATCCCGAGTCGCCTAGGGCTATCCGCCTACCACGTTCGAAGGGAAAAACCCTCGGTAGCCGAGGGAAGCGTGAAAACTTGCTCGGGTATTTTTTCGCAAAAGTCCTCGGACTTAATAACTTTCTCTCGGATGAAGCGAGAGAGATCTCTTTGTTCGAAAACGACCACGGCGCTCCTTTTTTTTTTTTTTCTCTCTCTCCACAAAAGCTTCATCGTCCTTCCTACTACCCCATCGTAAAAGCATTTTCGCGCATCTCTGTAATAGACGAACTTTTCTCTACGTAATCCTTTCGCGTGCATTTGTTTCTTTAAAAGAAAAGAAAAAAATCGAACGCGAAACGCGATTTTTTAACCGATTTCGAAAAGATGAAGGTTATCAAGTCGATTGTATTTTTTTTTTGAGTTTTTTACGATATTAATGATTTAAATAGGCTGTATCTTGTGGGGTGGTCCCATTTAAATTTGAGAAAAAATTCCATTCGCAAGGGTGAAAAAGTAGTCGAAAAACCACTAAAAATTGATAACATAAAATAAATTTTTACAAAAATAAATATAAACTGACTTCAAAAATTTGATATTTAGAATACCTAACTAATCAGTTATTTTTGGAGGTGATGCCAGCCAAAGCAAGTTTAACATAAACCTGTAATACTGGTACCTACTCCAAAAATAATTAATTAGGTAGGCCTTCTAAATATTAAATAATACCTAATGATATATAAAAATATTATTAAACTTTTCAGTTTAAGTGTATCAGTCATAGGGTTTTCGTCTGGAGCGGTTAACGTGGGACACCCTATATAGGCTAATTTTGGAACTCCTTTGTAAAAATTAACTTTATTATTCAATATATTCAAAAAACAGTCGTTTTCCCGCCGCGTTTACTCGTCAATTTTACCGCGTTCGAGTGCATCGGCGCATAGGGAATAGGAGAGGGAAAAAAGTGTGCTTCGTAACGGTATCGGTGCTACTGCTAGTATCAGCAGCGATGGTGCTAGGCGGTGTGTACAGCTCGGCTGGCATATTCTGGTTAAGGTCTAGAGTCTAGACAGTAGGCAGGTCGATATCTGGCACCTACACATACCCGTCCAACCAAGCCATCTCGCGTCGGGTATCGTCGCGAAAGGTGTATCCACACGCACAAAGACACGCACAAGCAAAAGATAGCGCGTAGAGAGCTCATCATCGTCGGTGTGAGAAGCCACGCTTCGCGTTTAGAGTTCACGGAGCCATACCTTGGCTAAATCATGCTCGAGATATTACCACAGAATAGAAGGGGGGGTAAAGCGTCACGCGATATTCCGGTCGATCGATCGATTTTGACACATAACGCCGAAACGTCCCCTTCTAGTTCTTACTATCGTGATCGAACCGTTCATTAATCGTACCATTGACCGATGTGTGAGAACCAACGATGGAAATGATCCGATTACTTGTAATATTCGACCGATACAATTTTACATCGTTATCGTCGGTTTCGAAAGGCAATATCCATCGCTCGACAACTCGAACTGATTATCGTGTAGATATACAGGGGTATTGAATAACCGGCGATCGATTCGACATTTGTTCGTTTGGAAACGTAGAGTAGTCGGTGTATTTGATTGCTATAAAAAGCAAAGATATATTATGATTCGTTAAGTTACTTGCAAATGATTACACAAAAGCTTATATCGATTTCAATTACTGCTAGAACGTCGAAACGTCAATGGATACATACTTTCGGCAAAGTTACGTCTAGGTATTAACGTTACACGCTAGGATATCGTGTCCATCGTTGGTGCAATGTATCCCTTATGAAACGCATCGAGGCAGACAAGGCACGTTACGTCATAATTTTCGTGGGAGCGGAACTTTCCTAGATTCTTGGCGGCTAACATAAGATAGAAATCTTCGAGGATGAATCGATCGAAGTTAATCGGTATCTCGGGACGAACGACAGCGTGAAAACTCACGTTCGTTGTCCTCTTCGAGAGTACCGTCTCCTTTCACGTAGGTTCTTGGCACCTGTTCCGATTGGTTCGCCCGTCTCGTACGCGGATATTACGGGCACGTAGGCTCGAGGCGAGAAAAAGAGAAGATTCTACGTAATGTATGCACGCGTTACTCTCGTCATCCTTCACGCTTTATACGACCGTCACTTATCTTTTTTATTTTCAAATTCTTAACCTGAATTCTGTATGGTCGGCGTAGCATCTTTCTGTTTTATTAAATTCTTAACCCGAATTACAGGAGAAAACGCGTTAAAGCTTCTGTCCTTCTCTCTTGCAATTTGTTATTTATATACACGCCGTTATGCACGAGCTTGGGGTATAACGGAACGAACTGCGAAGAGATTCCAAGCGATAGTTAGTATACCACTAGATCTTACGCTATGCTGGTTGAAAGAAATTCAAATTTGCCGCCAAACTAAAAACAAAGAAATATTTTTGAAATTTCAGAAAATCGTTATCCACTCGACTAGAATCGTGGTAGAACAGAATTTTATATAATTCACCTAAATATGTTGCAATGCCGATATCTTGGACCTTAGAATGAAGTTTAATGTATTTTACAAACACTTATTAAGTTTGGCTTGTATGTCCGGTACAAATCTTGCAAGCTTAACCCTTTGCCTTATAAAGTCGTGTGAGACTCGTTGTAAAAATTCTGAGACTAGGATAAAAAGCACGAGTCAAACTCATGGTTCAATTCTTCAAAGTTCATTTTTTTGATTTATTTGCTTTTTAGTGTTCATTAGTCTCTGTTTGGACAAGCTTATGATTCATTTTTTCTCAAATTCTAGTATTAATTTGATTGATTGTCGAATGAAATCATAAGGCAAGGGGTTAATTTGACCCACTTCTACTTATCCGATCGACTTGAAATTTTACACACATACGTAACTCGGATAATGCATTTTAAAAAAAAAAAAAATGTTGTGCTTCTCCATAATGTCGTAGCAAACGCTTCTATAAAGGTTTCGTTTTCATATTCGATCTAGTTATCAACGATTAAACGTAAACGAATTTCGTACGATTTCAAACCTCTCTAGTTCTCTTAAAGAAATATCAACTCTTTGGGCACGTCTATCGGGTGTCCCTTTTTTTAGCCGCTTCACGCATGACTCGACGGCGCGCGTCGATACGCGTGGTCAGGATCAATTTCGTGGTTGCTAGAGGCGCAGGAGGAGTTTGTAGCGGAGGTGGTGGTGGCGGCGGCGGAGGAAAAGGACGGAACCCTTTGCCTCGAGGCAAGATTAACGCTTCCAAGCGATTCGACTTCGCTCGATTGGCCCGACTAGCGCGGAAGGTGAAGCGAGCGGAACCGGAAGTATCCTATCGTCCGGATAAAATCGTACGCTCGGCTAATTGAGTTCTCAGTCTCTTAATTGGATCAATAATTTCAATAATATTTACGATGTTTTGTGATCTTCTTGTTTATCCGTTTTAACGATCGATCGAACGAGATTACAGGCCCTCGTAACACAATTTTGCTGTAACATGGTTAAAGACTTGGGGAAATCCTTCTTTTTTTTTTATATTACAAGCGATCCTCGATGGTGGTACATAATTAACCTTTTGCACTCCGCTGTCACCTCTGAAGCACCATATTTCCAACATCATATCATTTAATTTCAAGTGATATATCATTACTTATATTATAAAAAAAATTGTTCGAGTTGTTGATAGGTGAATTGGAGTAAAATCTGTGAATATAAAAAAAATTGAGCGTCGAGGACCAGTCGACATCGTATTATCCTCAAAATCGGCCTTGTCGAGTCAGACTCGACGCGGAATGCAAACGGGTTAATTGATTCCTGAAATATGTATAAAAGTAAAGCAATGTAAAAAAAGAACATGGAAAAGTAGATTTAAACTATTTATTTTATAAAGGAGGGCGATGTAAAAGTAGGAAACTATCGCAGTGCATGTAACTATTTGCAAAAGAATTTGGATAATTTTTCATTACGGAAGACTACTTTGTACATTAAAATGTTTCCCGTTTATACAGATAAAACTCCGACTGGGACGTGGTGCCTGGTACGAAATACCGATACGCGTGCCTTTTCCGCGAAAGGTTAACGTATCGTTATCAACGAAAGTTTTCGATAATCGGAGACTAGGGATAATCGTTCCTTTCTGACGTCAAGATAGAGCGAGAGGGCCGAGGAGGAGGCGTAGACTCGATAAAATATTCACCCTCTCCAATAATCTCTCGTTCGATAATTAATTGTCGTCGCTTTCGTCCTCGTCGTTTCGCTCGCTGCCTCTAACGCTCTTCTAATTCTACTTGCTTAATTGCAAGGATACGGAGTCTCGTCTAGCCAGAGTTAGTCAGTTTGGATGTAAGCCCAATGCTTTCTCGAATTAACTCGCGAGGACCGTGGTTCTTCCGTTTCTCGCAATTACGCCGATCTAAACATCCTGTTATCCTTTGTACACCGTTTGGAATTTATTCGAATATTTTGTCTCATTTACAAAAACCAGGAAATATTACTTCGTGTTGTAAGAATATTTACGATAAAAAATAAGCCGCGTGGAAAAGTAACGAGCGATTCATAGCGATTCAAAAGGTGAGCGATACGTATTTTGATCGTATTTTATAATAAACAACTTCTCTATGAAATCCTTTGTCGACTGTCGCCCCTGCAGTGACATATTTCCAACTTCATACAATTTCATTTCCAATTATACATATCTACGTTGTAAACAAAAAACAAGTTCGAATTGTTGATAGGAAAAACGAAACAAAAAACTAATCCTCGACGTTGTATCATCATCAAAATCCGTCTTGTCTACTCCCACTGGACACCGAGCACAAAACTTTAAATCGAATATTTTATCCACGTTTTTTCGTCTCCTTTTTTCCGCAATTTCACACGGTGTCGCACGCGTAGAAAAAAAGGATGCAATTCCCCTTCCGAGTATCACATCCTCCGAAGTGTATCAATTTAGAACAATATACGCGTCTGAAGGAAATTTACAGTATTACTGTAGCGCGACCTTGGGAATGACCCCCCCGTTCATTACAGCAGCATCCGCTTAATCGGTCTTTTAATTGCCTCGCGTTCGCGTTTCTAGTAGCGCGCGAAAGGGTGCAGAGAGTCACACGCTCGAAAGGGAACGTCGAAACGACGGGACGCGACGATGGTTTAAATATTTTTATTCTTTTTCTATTTTTATCTGTAATTTATTTCACATTCGTAATATTAAAAAAACAAGAAAGATAGAACGTTCGAATATCGCGCGCTTTCCCAGCACGCCGATTGGCCGCGCGTCTTGTTGTAGTAGGAAACGAGCGAGCGAGCAGACTCGGCAGCGATTAGTTCGCAGTTTGGCCGCGCGATGTCGCGACGCTCGGGCCGAAGCAGGCACGCGAGCGACAGCGCGGGAGTGGTCAGTATAGTTTGGGATTCGGTAGCGCGCGTTTCAAGTTGCGTCGAGCGCCGTCGTTCGTTAGACAGATTCGTCTTGGCCATTTTCACGTTGGACCAGTCAATTTCTTTTTAGAATTTATCGACGACTCGTCCTTCTTACATAACTGGATTCGTGATAAAGCGTAACAAACGGAAATCCCAAATTTTTGCACATGAATTTTATTGTTTACAACGAAGTCGATGAATGTGCGCGTATGAATGGATTTAAAAGGACTCGACGAAGCACCGGCTCGACGCGTGTGAAGTGAATCAAAAGAGTGAATTCGACAATACGATATCGTTTTATTTACTGATATTTTTGTTTTTAATTTCCATCGATAGCCGTGCAGAGCTACCCCAGTGATCGTTTGGAAAAAAGTGCATCTCGAATCAGTGGATTACAAGCTGGTACAAGCAACGAGGGATAAAGGTTTTTATTTTCAACTAAAATCGAATAGCAAAAAAACGAAACCGAAAACCATCGATTCCGTCGCTTCGTATATAGGATTCGTGCGTCCGTCGTCCCACTATGGAATCCACTTGTTTGATCGGTAGAAAAATACAATCGTGTCTCGTTCGTTCGTTCCCATATAACGTTCCCGCCTTTTTTCTTTTATTTCTTCCTATTTATCTCTGAAACTAGATCTCCAGTCAGCGTGACCGGATGAGAAAATCGATCGACTTTAATATAGTCGCGCGACTATGCCTGTCTTTGTCGTCCTCCCATCTCTTCTGCTTTTCGTTCCTCGTTAACGAGATGATCGAGCACAGAAGCGTGCATATCGTAGACGAGGGATCCCTCGGCTTCGACGATACCTTCTTCTTTATTTTTTTTACACTATACTCTATATTATATTAATATTATGTTGGTATAATATTAATATTAATATAATTAATATATAGAAACGTATAGGCGACTCCTATATAGAACAAATTCCCTAAGTACCGTGGGACATAAATTTTACCTATATTTATCTCACGTCATACGAATATATATTCATTTTTATTTATATTCTCGTCGTTTCTTCTACTTTTGTCTCCTTTTCTTCACCTTTCGCGAATTTAACGGTTGTGGGAAAAAAACGGAATAATAATGGATGGATGGATAGATGAACGAACGGATACCGTCTCTTGATTATGGCTTACCTCGCTAGATCCGTAAAACCGACAAAATGAAGGAGTAGAGAAAAGGAGAAAGAAAGAGAGAGAAATAACGGAATGAGAGAATAGGCGCGATGACGAAAGCATCGTCGCTCCTTCGTTGCGAAGCTTCAAGGTAGAAGGTTGGATAGACGCTAACAACTTTTGTAATTAGCCTTTTGCGCTTGAGATAGACTCCGAGAGACATCGTTCTTCGATTTATGAACGTCGAATTATTTCGAAGCGATTAAATAGTCAACATTGAAAAATCGAAACTGATCTTAAACATTTATTTGTTCAACGTTCAATTCTTTTGAAAGGAAATACGAGGAAAGAATTTTTCCAATAATTTCTTTACCGTGTTATCGAAGAGTTAGCTACACGTAATTATTTTCCTTTCGTACGAATCTACAACGTAAAAGCAATATTAAAGCTAGACCACACGAGAACGCGTTATTTTGTACGAAGCGTAACGCACAATTTGTATCGACATGTTACGTAAAGTCAATGCTCGTTAACGGGCACCTTCCATCGGTGAGTTTCCGGTATAACGACCAAATGGTTTTTCCTTCGATAGAAAAAAAAAGAGAGAGAGAGAAAATAAAAAACAAAAATCGTGGAACGTGTCTATCGTTCACTTACAAGAAAATGTTTTCTCGGCAATTTTTATGCACGATCCTCTCGCGTCCTCATCCACGTCCTTCGACTCCCACGTTCTTCTTAAAAAAAGAAGGAAGATGCATCCTGACGTCTGCATCAAATCGATTATGCAATGAATGACCGGAAGTGGAAGGACACGGAGATAAATCCTTGGAATCTTATTCACGGACGACTATCTCATTCAAGGACACGGCGATAGTAGCATCGTTTTCCAAGAATATTAACTTTACTTACTGAGATAGAGACATTATAAAAAATAGATGACGATAGAGTCAACAATTAAACGGATATTCAATTATCGCGAATTCGTTCGAAGCGAGCCTGAAAAAATGGCGGCGGTTCAGAGGAAAAGGGCAGAAAAGCGATCTGCCAGCGAGGGTTTTTTTTCTTCCTTCTCTTCTTTTTCTCCAATCATCGACGAAAATAAAGGGAACTCGCGAGGTAAAGGAGAGCGAGAGAAAAGATCGAGTCTATTTTCCTCGGGCGAAGAGTGCACTTGCACTCTTTCGAGCACGTGATCCGTGACCCAGTTGACGCGCACGGCCCTCCGACGATCTTGTCTCTCTTCTCCTTCCTCTCTCCCTGAGCTTCTAGTTTGTAGACATACCGGAATTTTGGCGCATTCTAAGTAAGCCTTCTCTATTCCCTCGAGTTTAGAAAATCGTTCGAATACTTCTCTCCGATCCCTGGAACGAGCTTGGATCAAATTCTTCTTTCTAAAATTAGTTTCGTTAGGTTGTGTAAAAATGTAGATTTAGAAAGTACCTATATTTGTGTTTGTTTATTTAAAAAAAAAAATTAAATGATCGCCTAGCAGTACTGAAATGGAAATTATCTCTTTGAAGTATCGTCTATTTATTCGTTTATTTCAATTACACAGAATATAAATATAATTTTCAGAATATAATTTCCATCGAGCCAATTAGAGAGTTATTTTCAACATCGTTCCAAATTACCGATCGCACGCACGGCAGTCCAAATATTTCGATCATCCGCTCGTAAAAGCGTGACCGATCCAGATTTCTATTCGAGATTATTTCGAACGTTACATATGCGTTACCCCGTGTTAAAAAAAAGTAGAAAAAACGTTTCGTTAGCAAGCAGCACAGATTACAAAATAAATATTTTCAGAGTCGTTCGTATCGTTCGCCACACGCTGCAATGCGGGCGCGCGCGCACACGTGCAGAACCGTGCGTGGCTCTCCTCTTTCGTCCCGCATGCGGTTCTTTCCGCGAAAGAAAAGTCGTCGGCTTACTTTTCTAAGCTTCCTTTGGGTAAGAGCACGTTTGAGAAAAAGAGACTCGTCTTTCTCCTTGTGTCTAAAGGAGAGGCCTACCTCTTTCTTTGCTACTATCTCTACCCAAGCTTTCTCTCTTTTTAGCGTTTTATAAACGAAATACTTTATTCGCCTTTCAGTCGCATCGTTGGCATGGCCCTCTTTGAAAGAACGTGCGGGCTTTTGTCTTCCTTTTTTTTTTTGTGTTACTACTTCGAAACTTCGCCGCGAAGTCCCATTCGCGAGATCTTTCATTGTAGATTCGTAAAAGTATAGAGGAAAACGACCACGATGGGACATAATGAAGAAGTAATTAAAGTATTAACGATAAACCGTTTTTCGGGTAGGTACTAGAGGATGGTAGAGAATACGACATGCGAATACTTATTTTTATTGCAATTTTTAATCACGACTTTTGTTAGTTTTATAACGATTTGAATTAAATTCAATATTTAATAGGTATCGATTTTCACCAAAATTAAGTTTACTATGTTTTGGTAGTTTTCTTTTGGGGGAAAAGATTACTGTATTAATTTTGTCTCGATAAAATTCGACGCGATTAAATCGAACTTTCTATCTACGAAATTGAATAAAAATAGTGATTTAAACCACGACTCGTGATTTACGCCCTCGCTTTCCATCTTTTCGCGTTCGTGTTTTCCTTTCCCTTATCTCTCTAGTCGAGAATGCTCGGTCGTGCTATATGTCGGCACGTTCGTCAGGACGAGGAGAAACGAGCTTCGCGACGAGAAGCGTTGGGACGGGAGGCTCGTGGCCCGTCACTATACACGTAAGGTAATTAATTATTGTTCCGGCTAGGATTAGTCAAGTATAATTACACTTAATACACACGCTAGCCTTCCTACGCCGAACGGACGTGCCTGGCGAGAAACTCTTCGTCCTCGGTCGAACGTATTTGTTTTTCGTTTTTTCGTGCAACTGGAACGGGAAAAAGTGAATTTTTACAAACAAAATATAAAGTGACTTCAAAAATTTGCCTATGTGTACACTTCAATTAAAAAGAAATAAATTATTCTTTAATATTTACAATACATACCTAAACAGTTTCTTTTTGAGTGGGTACCAACATAACAGGTATATGTTGATCTTGCCTTGGCTGATACCTACTCCAAAAATAATAATAATATAGATAAATTTTTAAAGTCTGTTTAAAAAATTACTTTCTTTTTCAATTTTTTGTGATTCTTGGCTATTTTTCCACCCTTCCCAGGGTGAAATTTGCTCTTCAAATTTAAATGAGTCCATCCCCGAGATACAATCTATTCAATAAAAGAAGAATCTTTAAAATCGATTCACAATCAGCAAAGATATCGCGTAACAGACACCACAAAAAAATACAGTCGACTTGATAACCTCTTTCTTTTTGAAGTCGGTTAAAAATTGACAAGCCCTTTATTTCTTCTTCAAACGTATGTTAACTTTTCCACTTTCGTCAGATCAAGATAGGATAAAGTTTCTTTTTGTGAGTAGTTCGAGTGTAATACTACTTCCGTCAACGTATTTTTCATATTCCTAGTGGACGAATATACAGGGGAGTGTTGAAAGTGTTCTTACAGTTTTTCTTTTAAATTAATAATTTTTTAAAAAACTTTTCGACGTTTATAGCTCACCCCAGGCTCTGGTTAATTTTTACGATCTCTTTAGGTAGCGTAGAAATTGACGAGACTTACGGAATGCATAAATAAAAGAATTTTTAACTTCGTTGATTTGATGGAAAAAAGTTAACGGATTTTAAAGAGCGTACATATACAATTTTAGGTTCACTGTATATCGATACCAATTTTATAAAATGTCGTATCATTCAGAAAATTATTTAATAAACGATAAAAACTGCTCATTATTACAAATAAGAAAAAATAAACTAATATTTACTTTCAACAGTTAATAAAATGCATAACGACGTATTAGAATATTCATTTAATAATAGTAAATAAATAATTTGACTTCTAAAACTTTAGCATAAATTGCACAATATTATTATGATTCCATTTCTCAAAAAAGTGAATTTGTCAAATGTTGTGAGATAGGACATCTTAGAAAATTGGTATCGATATGTAAAACTACGTTACGGTTCTCACTGGCGAAACTCGACGCAGACTCGATCGCGATTATCGATTTCGTCTCGGACTGCCGAGATCGCCGTAAAGATTTAATGACGCGTCGCATCGGATGTGTTCGTCGAGCGGCTGACGTTATTCCGAGAGAGAAAGAGAATTCGGTTGGTGTGTTACATAAAAAATTTATAGGATCATCATTGATCGCGAGGAAAATTCTTGGCTCCTCGTTCGAACCACGAGTGGCTCGCCGGATTTGTTAAAGGAACGTGCTGGCTAAGAATTTCGTGCTTTCGCGTTTAATTCTTTTCAGCGAACCTTTCTGTGTTTCACCATTTTCTTTTTTTTCCTTCACCCCTTAGACGAATCCCTTTTCTTTGACTCGGCTATTCGTCTTCGGATTTCTTTCTCATCGGAATTGGCTTCGGTATGGAGCGCGAGGGATTTGGATTGAGTTCTTTGATTGGATTGAATTCGTTACGTTTTCGGTGGAAAATCTCGCTCGACGATTACGTAGAAGGAAAGCAGACCTCGCGTGCACGTATCCAGAGTTAGTCATCGAACCCTTTTCCAAAAGGAACGAGGCAATGTATGTGTGTGTGAGCAACAGAAGCAGCAGAAGGAAGAGGACGGATAACGGCACGAGTGTAGTCCTAGCAATTAATTGCCGTTGAAACAGCCAAAGGGAGAGAAGAGAGTCTCGTTTCCTGTCGAAGGACGAACACGTGTCCTATATTCTCGAAAGTATTTCTCGTAAGCTCCAGGCGGAATCTTCTTCCTGCTTTTCTCTCGACGCTTGCGGCCTTCCATGTACACAAGCCAGATGCACCCTGCCATCCCTCTCTTTCACGTTTTATATTTTCTTTTTCTTTACTCTCCTCTCTCTTTTATTTCATCAGGAATGGATAGCCTTCTACCTCGCATAACGTTCCCCGTATATGCAAATTTTTCAAAGAGGTAACACGATTCTTTTATTGTAAAGAAAAATGTAGATATTTTTAAATGAAATTAATTGTGAAAATGGAAAATTAATTTTTAGGTCAACGTTCGCTGGATTAGATTAATTATTCCTAACATGGAAGCTTCTTTTTTTAAGATTATAGTTGTATAGCATTTTAAGTTAAAACGAAGTGACAGTTTAAAAATCGTTGTTTGGGATTATACTTTGCAACTATTTTTAATTACAACGATAAAAGAGAGAAATTTGTATCGAATGTAAGGTAATCATTTTGTTCCACCTATCGAAAATTTAGATATCTCTGTCGAGATTTGAGAGAATAGAGGATATGCGCGCGAACGTGTGCAATCTTTATAAATCGCGAAATAAAGGAAGGAATATGTAGATGCATATATCTGTATACATATAGAAGTTTCAGCGATATCCGGCCTCGATCTCCGTGTTCATCTGGACGTATTTTATTCGCTTTTCCGGTGCATCGAAATGCCGTACCTTTTTCTCTCCGTTTCAAAGGCAAGTCTCGTATGAACATACGCCGTGCTCATTGTTATCCATCGTACGCGGGGGGTCTGTAAAAAGGTCGACATTTTTCGCGATTTTACCATCTCTCTCTCTCTTCTCCCCTCTCCTTGTTTTTTTCCATACAATTTGATTGTTTCTATCGCACATTTTCGAATTTAACTTTTGACTCGGTTTATTTCCTTCCTTCCTTGCAGCGGGATTTAGGTCCCGATAAAATGGCCGACTTTTGAAAAAGAGAGACCATGACGCATATAATAGATTAAACTTTCGATCGGATTTAGCGGATGCACACGCGTGTGCATCTAAAGAGAGGAACGAGGAAAAAAATGAACAAACAAAAAACGGTGGTAGGAGGAACATTTTTCTGTCGGTGCAGCACCCGCGTAGTAGTTTCCTGTTTTCAAACTCTCCCGCAATGGATTGGCCACGGCTGGTGCCGTTTTTAGTGGTCCCTTCGTTCGCATACACCGTACGTTTCTGCAAATACCTAACTCAATTTTTCAATAGGTAGGCAGGTTCTCCGCCGCATCGCTTAATCGCTTTCCTGGTTAGCGGATAGGTGGTACGTACGTACCAACGAGCACGTTTGTATTTACATACACACGTACGTTTTATATATATTCGTGAGTTTCCTGGTTGGTTTTAACAAAAATGCCGTGCTGTAAATTTTAACGTTCCTTTACGTGCGTAACGACAACGCTTTACAGCCAATTTTATCGGTTAACCTACCACGCGATAATTTATATGGTTATTTCTAGTTCTTACGAGGGAGGACTAGACCCGTGAGTCACTGATTTTTAACAATTTTTGTACAGAGCTTCTTTAGTCGAATTCATTGGACACTGCCAAAAGTGGCGACAATTTGCCGTTTTTTTTTAAATTGCAGGTAAAAAATCAAAATTCGAAGATCAAACTGAAGAGAATAAAAAAATAAGTGAAACGTATTTTTATTAAAAAATAAACGTTTGTTTAAATAATTAGGTTATGCTGATCTACAATAAAAGTGAACAGCTTGCTACAGATCCAGTATGGCTGTGCAAGTAGGGTACTCGACTGCGAAGGCTTATGCTACTTGCCGTAGGTTTCGAGTCCTTTTGGCAGTACTTTGCAATAGTATTTCGTCTTTGTATCGAATTATATTTTTATTAGAAGTACAGAAATTAATAATGATAGGTATAAATTTTGGGAAGGGGCCTTTTGCGTCAATTTTAAAAATAAAACGTCAGAGTATTGCCACTTTTGGCAAAACACGTCCTAAATAGATTCGGCTAAAGAAACTCTGTGCAAAAATTGAGCAAACTCAATGACCCACGAATCTGGTCTTCTCCTTGTTAATCGAAAAAAAAGGAAACATTAAAGAAGCTTTTGCGAGACCTGGTTGTTTCTGGTCACGAGGCAAGACCAATAGAAAATACACGGGTCGCGGTGAGACGATAAATCTCAAAATAGTAATCGCAAATTTTTCGCTTTCCGGCATGACGTCAGCGCGCCCTGAATAAAGCATATTTGACCCTATTCATTGGTCTTAAATTACTCGACGCCGAGCGTTATGCTCGATTTGAAGTATCCACCTCGTCGAACTTCTATTTGGCCGTTCCTTTTTTTTCCTTTCCGTCGTTCGCGCGAAATCTACGATCCAATCGATATTAACGAAGTAACACCTGAATTTTCGATAGACTTGAATTATTTAACGCTCGTTGCGTCCAGTTCGAATTTATATCGCGGTTGCTTTAATCGTCCCACGTTCGTGCGTAACATTTGCGAACGATGGGAAAAGAACAGGCGAACGAAGAAGAACGTTTTATAGATTCGACATTTTTATTCGTTAGAAAAACCAGAAGAGAGGAATTCGTGGAACTGTAAAACGATCTTTTGAGAGAGTAGGAAAAGTTTGATTAACGTGTCGAGAACGGACGATATTCGTGATAATGGAGCTTTCAACACGATAGCTTGGGTGTTTCGTTTTCTAAAGCGGCACAACGATTTACGTGAAACGCGTTTTTCCGCGTTCGGTCTGCTCGATGGTTAGTTATCGATATTATCGAGCCTACTTTACGAGAGGTTGCTCGATGCAGCGTAAAACGGGTTGTAGCATCGATTTTCGCGGCACCTATTTTTTCAGCCTTCCTCTCACAGTCTCTCTCTCTCTCCTGTCTCTCGTTTGTTCGCTCGTTTGCTCGCTCGTTCCTCTCGCGGTCAGTGCCCCAACAAGGGAGGATTTGCGTTGGAGCATGAAGGCGGATACACCGGCATCGATTCGTCGATGGTCTCTCTCTCTCTCTGTAAATATTTGCTCGCGACTATGGAGTCTTGTGAATTCGCAGGGACGACGATGATGTCGTCGAAGAAAACGACGGTGATGCTCGCTCGAGTCGAAGCGCGAACAGCGTAACATAAATATTAGGGCTTATCGATACGTGACACGATGCTTCCAAAAGGGATGTAGAGAATGCATCTGGCCTTCTCATCGTCTCGCTCGGGTTCTATCTCTTTTTCTTCTTTGCGAGTCATTTACCTTCGGTGATTCTTTTGTATCCTTCCGTATCCTCTCGTGGGAAGAGGAGAAAGAGGTAACGAAGTTGTTTGCATTTGGAAACTCTCTTTTCGATACTTCCGATATTTTGAAAAATTCATTTCTTTGGTGTAAGGAAAAATAAACAAATGAAAAGCTATATAAAATCACAATATTATGAGAAATATACAAATTTAGTTTCAGTTCCATTCCAGTAGGTACTAAAAGGAATCATAAATCTAATACTGAAATAAAAATTGCACTAATCGCACTGTCTTTAATTTAGGCTTTAAAATAATATACTTCAATCGGTATTTTGCAATCAAAATAATTATAGTAGGTACAGTTAGAAATAACTATAGTTTAATTTTTAATTGTACTAATATCGAAAATCGCGGTTTTCATTATTCCGATCCCAGGATTCAAAAATTTTCATTTTCATCTGATAACCCGGTATTTTCAAGAATCAAGATCCCGGTTTGCGACCTCTAGGCTGTTAATACCGAAAGAAGATACGGTAAAAGTCGCATAAATTTGCAAAACGAATTTCGTTCGAGAGAAAATATTCAATATCCTCCGTCTATATGGACATTAACTAAACATATTTTGGTACACGGATAGATAAATAGAGAAGCTTGTTCGAAAGGTGAACGTGCTCGCGTCGTTTCGGACGCGATTTATGAGCAACGGATTGCTCCAAATAGCATCTGGGTCTTCATGGGCACGCGTTATATACCGGTGCCATATACGCGAGCGCTCGTAAATGGATTTTTACGCGCATATCGAGACGCACTGCAATGGGATGCGCAAATCGAAGAGCCAGCTGAACAGAGAGAAAGAGACGCACACCCTACGCTGGGATTTCGGTTCGGCCGTTGATTAACTGCCTGCACGCGTTCTCTGCCCTTACAAAGTCTATGACGACGACCGGCTGGATGGATGGACGGATGGATAGATGGATAGAAGGGGTGTGGGTGGTTGGAAGGGTGGTTGCGTAGCTGGATGGACGAACGAGCGTGTGTGTGTGTGTGCTTATGATCGATCGAGTAGAATAGTACGTGCAGCGGAATGATTCGTGCGTGCTTGCTTGCGTTTCGCCGATGGCTACTATCCCGTGTCCTTAAAGCGATCTCCATTTTTTTTTTACGTGACACAATCGATTTCACTGTTACTTTCGGCAATTATGTTAACGTATTTGTCGTTCGGAGATAGACTTTTTTTTTTGGTATCGGCAATCGAGATATTCGTGTAATGGAATGTATGTAAATTGTGGGTTTTTGTTGTAATAAGGGATATGATTCGAAGGCTAATTTGGAGGATGGAGACTGGGTTTAAGTGTAACCAAGGTAAATACGACACAAGTTGTATCATACCTAACTTTAATAAACAAAGTAACATTCCTTTCAACGAAGGACAGCGTAGGATTCGGCTAGGAGAGGCCATTCAATCGGACACGGTCACGATTTGTGAGATTCGGAGCATGAAACCTCTCCAGGTTGGACCTTTGATTCGTGAAAAGGAGAGAAAGGTTTCGTGCCGGCAGATCCGTCGAGAGATTAATGAACAACGCGCTATTGACAAAATGGAGAGTTGGAAAACGTTTGAAGTCGGTCGTCGCGGTCGTGATCCATTGAAAGAAAGAAGAACCCCCGAGTAACTTCCTTTCGTATACTCCTGGCACGAATCCAATAGAGAGAAGTCGAAGAAAGAGATTAACGAAAGCGACACGAACGCTCGCTCTTGGTACTTTCAATGACGTCGACGACGATAAGATAACAGGATTGCAATTCGCGCGGAAAATACGCGATCGATTTGACGTTAAAATCAATTATCGCTATTATCCACCGAAAAGGGTGGATTCCCATTCGGATATACGAGCGTGGTTATTCTGAATTGCTTTCGACGAAATTATTCCGAATTCCGAGAGCGTGGGGATCGACCAACCCCTGTCGAAATTTTCTACAAAGAGAGTGAAAGCGAATGGTAATAAATTAATTTTTCCCTACCTAGCCGGTATACCGTATAATACATGCCAAATAAAACGAAACATCATTTGTAACAAAAAAAGTAAAACCGACTTTGAAAGGTAGTGAAAATGTAAAGCGAGGACTTTGATAGAAATAATTTAGAATAAGCGCTAAAAAGAATGTATAGTTACAATTTGAAAAGTAACAAGTGAGAAGTGCAGTCAATTTTAGTTGGAAAATATGTATCTAATAATATAATATAATAAAAATATATACAGGGTGTCTCAAACTAAAGAACCCAACCGAAAATTACATGTGCATCAATGATTTGAGCCGAAAAGTCTAATACCATTTTGTGGGTGTTTATAATTGACTATTTGTATAAAACATTCATCATTTTATGTACAGTAACTTATATCGATATATTAGAAAGAAGAGGTGAGACATTGATGTTTCATTACGAAAAGCTGTTTGGAATTTTCTTTTTCGTAAATTTGGGCTGGAACAGCTATGTAGCCTATATTGCGCGTTTACTTTACAGTGTAATATATTTTTCATCATTTTTCCCATAATAAATAACCCCATATATAAATATGGGATAAATAAAAAAATCGCGCATTTATGGGTTAAAAAGGTTCGCAACGGAAATGAACTTTATCAAAATATTTGCAGCACATTTTATTTTGACTAGCGTGTCGTTGTCTCTTGCGAGCTCGCGAGCACGAAACACGATACGGGATTTCAATTCGAGAGTAAATAACGAAGTACGTGTAATTAGATTTATATTATCGCAACTAATGTTCAATAATGTCGGCGTAACTCGTTTATCGGTATGGGTGAAGCGTTAAGCGTAACAATAAATTCGCTCGCGAATATTCGGTATATTTATTTTTTCTCTCTCTTTCCATCTTTAAATCTCGTTTAAAAAAATTTTTAGTGGATGCTCTTTCTCGCAGAATGTAGAGAGTATCGCGCGAAATCAGATTCGAGCGAGAATTTCGGTGCAAAGACGATGTCGCGGTATTACTCGAACGAAAAACTCTCTTAAATTTATTCTTGACCTTTTATTTCTCTCTCTCCCCCCTCTATTTCTTTTGGTCTCTAGAGACTTTTCCTAAAGGCTTTCTCACGATTCGCTCGGCGAACGACGAAACTTTTATCGACTTTGTACCTTCCAGCAGCTACTTTCCGATACTTCGATTCGCGACATTATCGTTTCTATCTCCGCAAAAGGATTGAGAGCGGTGGAAAAGGAAGTGGAACAAAAGGTAGACGGCTCTCTCGGCCTCATGAAAGATAAATGGTCTTATTTTATTGCCACTTTTCGACCTTACAATCCTTTCTCCCTCTCTCTCTATTAATCTTGAATTATCTTGATTTATTTTACAAACCTGCCGATACAAAACTACGAAATCTCTTTTATATCTTTCTCTCTTTTATCCCATCTCTTTATCTCGAAGATCATGAATTTTGTCGCTGAGAAAATCTCTCTTTATATCTCAGAAATAACTGCCTATTCGATCCTTTGCACTCCCTTCGTATCGTCTTCTTATTGTAAGCTGGGTATATTATTATATATATGTATCTTTCTTACCGTTTTGCTACGAGTTTCCCGAGGGGCACAATAAGTAGTTACGATCTCTCTCTCTCCTTCTTTCTCTTCCTAGGTTCTGGTTGTTTCATAATCGAGAAAGGAAAGGGTAGTCTCGTTCATTTTTTTCCACAACGGCGCGGCCGGTCGCACGGCTTAACGGAGAAGATAAGATTCGAAGCCTTCGCCGTTAGCCCGGTCGCGGATCGATTCGTCTTTTCTTCGGTCTTTTTTCCTTTCCCCATCTTCATTTCCCTCCTTCTTCTTCCGTTCGCGTTTTTCTTCCCTTCGGCTTTGTGCCTCTCGCCATTGTAGCCTCCTGGATCTCTCCTTTCTTCGCGAGCGTCTCGAGCGAATGCATTAGTTGGAAATCAGCCGTTGAAAGTTTTTTAGCGATCCGGCGAATAGTAGATTCCCCGAAGAAAATTTCCCTCGAGTATTCTCGACTGCCACTAGTACTATTTCCATTGACGTTAGTAGATACTACTATCGCGGCTCCTGTAGGATCGTTCGCTTCTTCTTCGCGAGAAGGAATTTTAATGGAATCGAATTGAATCCTCGTCGCGGTAATCGTATCGCGATTTGCCTTCAGATTCGTGCCATTAAGCGAACAAAACGAAGTAACAACGGAACAAACCGTGAAAATAATTTCAGGTGAGAAAATTGAAGACAAAGTTAACAAATTTAATGACCCTATTCCTGTCTACTTCGTTCTTCCATTTTCGAGACTTATCGACGACACGGTTCCTTGGATACTAACGCGATCGATTCTTTCGAGATTAGATGCATATTCGGTAATTCAATGAAAACGTATAAATAGATAAGTATTTTCGAGAAAAATCGACCGATGGGTAGCTGGCTACCTTGCGAAGCTTGGTAGCTACCTAGGTGCGGTGAACTTTGACCCACGGTTTCTTCGTCTTCTCTTAGTCGTCCCCGTATTCGAAGGAAGACACTGTGGGAAAGGCGGATTTCTGAATGGAGCCCGACTCCCAAGGCGATCCAGGGTCGTTCTCTCACGGTGTGGATCTTCTCGTGCATGCGCTCCTCCTTCGCTACTTCTTCTCCTACTTCTTTAAACCATCAAAGAAAATAGGATATACATACGTGTATTATAGTTAGCTGCGCGTGCTACCTCTTGCGAGCTCACTTTCGCCGATGCTTTTGCTTTGTCATGATTTAAGTTCGACGTAATAAGGAGAAGCCATTGTCTCGTGTAGTCGCATTGCATAATGACTTACTACAGGTGATCCTTCTAAAGCACGCAACATTTCTATTGCGTGTTATAGAAAGGGTTCCTACAATTTTTAGATTGTATTTTAAAAAAAATATATTAGTTCTAATTTCAAATTTGCAATTGAAATGTTCTAACGTAATTTTCAATGTTAAAACGAAGTTCTAGAGACATTTTATTTTGTACATATTTTAGAATGATCGCGTAGCTTTTGCCAGAGCCATCGATCATAAAAATCGGCCAAGGATTACGATCGCTACATTATTTTAACCGCTAGCACGCACCATGCGTAATGTTGCCAAAACGAAATGATATAAATTATCTCCTGATTGTAATTCTTGTCCGATTTTAACGATCGATGGTTCATTGGAAAGCTAAAAGATCTGGCTACAAAATGGATATTACATATATAATTGTATTCCCCACATTGTATCAGGTTCATTTGCATACTTATTCAAATAGTAATTTATTAAATTCGAGCATTTGTTAAAATCAACAATACATTTAATCAAAAGCGAGAAACGATTCGTAAAATAGAAAGGAATATGAGAAAAGTCTCTACGAGTCGAAGCGAATACCGTCCAACGTGCACGTCCATTATATTCGAATAGTAGAGTCCGTAGATCTTGCGATCGCTTCGGAGGGTCCCGGACTCTACATTATCTCTCATCCCTTTCGAAGCATCGCTCTTTCCGCACAGCCCTTCATCCATCGACCGACGGTCCAACAACCTCTCATGGCCGTATCTTCTCTTCGACGATGGAATTTCGTGCTGAGCACGCTAGAACGAACGAATCACGCGACCCCCCTCCCCCTAGAACGTATTTCGCTATTCGGTGTCAAGGGTCTTCGACTTTTAATAAAAGAAAAATTGGGTGATTGGACATTTTTTTTTTATCATTCTTCTTTCTACGGCAATCATGATATTAACTAATTAGAGCCTGTGTTTCTGCAAATATTTTTTTATTGTTTTATGGGTTGAATAACGTTAACACCATTACAGTAAAAAAGAAAATTATAGCAAGGCTAGGTCAAAAGGAGTATCTACAAAAAATCGCTGTTTCCTGTTTTACAGAAATAAGAAACACAAGCTAATATTTTTTTATTTATTTAGTTGACTCTATGAAAAATACAAAGATTATTACTCAGAATGATAATTTTCAAAGCATTTAAGACATAAACCATCATCACATTTTGAGCAGACATATTACTCGACAAAAATAATTTTAAAATAATCGATTATATAAAAAAAGAATATTAGCATCAATATAAATATAAAATATTAGTAATAGTAGTATTTTTTCAAAATTACATCGACTACCCACCCGCTATATGGCAACGCTAGGCACTAGTGGGTTAAAATATGGGGTGATATAAAAAAAAAAAAACTTACACCACGCTTACTCCACGTTTAACTTATAATAAAGTAGTAGCTAACTTTCGATAGGTAGACGAGAGAGTTTTTTATTCTGGACACTTTGGTGAATAAAAAAAATCGATAGGTCTCGAAGTTACGAATGAAGTTCCCGTTAATATTTCTCGCCTGGGGAGAGAAAAAGTTTCCATCATTCGGTACGGTCGAACGTTCCTTCATACTTCTTCTTCCTTTTCTATCCAAGAAGGATTATAACGTATGTGCGTTATCGATATGCGCATAAGTATCGCGCATTTGCTGCCAGCGGCCGCTCTCGATAAATCACGCAGGCTTCCCACGGACAAACGACTTTATTTCACTGGCATTTATTTGGCATAGGAGCAATAAATGCCGGGGAACGGCCTACTTGGGTTGGGAAAAGGGCTTCGCGGAAATATTGCACGCCATTGCTGGACGTCGGGATTTTTCTTCTTTTTTTATCGCCGATGTTTTTCATCCCTCGCCGTCCATCGAACGTATGAATTACGTTCTACGAGCTCACATTTTTTCGTGGTTCCCAAATCGCTTCGTAGGGAATCGTGTCGAGCGTATCGTTCGACTGATCGATCTATGTCGTATATAGTTTGACGAGTAAGACACAATTCTATAGGAAAATTTATGAAAGGGTTTAAACAAGATGCTGAACAGGGATATGGAAAAGCTCGGATAAAAGTCGGTGTCGCGTTGATCATGATTGAAATGATCAAATCCAAGTATGGCATAACAAGATACGTATATGTATTCGGTATAGAAATAAGTTCTTTGAAACGAATTGGAATTATTTGCTGTGTTTAGTTTTTGAAGAATTTACGAAGCTCTATCGCGATACAGCAAATTTCACATTATTTATAGCTTCTTCTGAATGAATATTGTTCCTTCATCAAAATGTTCCAAAGAATTTATTTCTAAACCTAATACATTAGTCGAAAAACAGTTGATCAAATAAACTCAATCAGTTTGAATTTTATCAGCAATTGCAAGTCAGCATTAGTATCAAGTTTTGAAAAAACTGAACTATTATCTTTATGACAAAAATCCATGAAACGTAAATTGTGTATTTCGATGAGATCTAGAGCTTTTATTTAAAGAATTTAAAAAAATGCCCATTATTTATAGAAGAAACATAATTTTTTTATGGTTTTCGCCACGAAAATCAAAATAGTCCTAAATTTTCACTATAATATTCGTAATCAGCGCGCCAAAATACATAATAATACGAAGTTTCAAAAAAATCGGGGTCCGACCTATACGTAAGTTAATCCAAATTTCCTAAAAACAACGCAGCAAACTAATATGTAAACGCTTTTGGTATCCTTCCACTCGAAAGTCCGATCAAAATTCAAGAGACCGATCCACGTAGATACATCGGTCGAAAGATTAAAGGCGGTGAATTCAAATGAATCCATACACATCGTCCCCTCCAACGCGTCACATTGGCGACATGGATTCTCGATTGCGTCGACGGCTTCGTTAGCTTCATGGATGAAAGCACCGTTTTGCGATAACGAGCAGAGCTAACTCCTCTCTCTGTCTCTTCTTGCATCGAAGGTGAAGGAGTTACTGGTAGAGAAGCAGGTAAGAGAATTCTCGAAACGTTCGAGGCACGAAGCTCGTTCGATCGAATTGGCAGTGGGTGTACTTACGCACAGAGAGAGACCCGTGCGTTCGTTCCGCGCTTGCGGAAAACCAGTCGTATGGAGGCGAATTACGCGAACCCGTCTATACCGGGTGTTTGGTAAATCGCGGTACAACCAACAAAAGGATGATTCCTCGCATAAAATGAAGTCGATAATATATAATAACATTTTTTCATACAGAACTTCAGTTTTAAGAAAATCGAGTTTGAAAACTCGTTAGGTATGCGTGTACCAGCGGGTTGCCACTCAATGCTAAAGGATAGGAGCCTTATATGTGACATTCTATTCCAATATAATACCAACTTAAATGGCTGAAAGCAATAAAATCTCGGAATAGAAGCAGATATTTTTAATTTTCCACCCTTTTGGTGGCAGCCCAGGTTCTTTTTTTAATTAACAACATTTGATCAAAGTAATAATAAATAGAAATTACAAGAACTACTCGTACCACTCAATTTTATTTTTTAAAGTTATTTCTGTGTAGTGGTATTGCTCTGGAATAGAAAGTAATATAAGAAAGTGGAAGGGGTAAGAAGTGGCAACCCGCTGGCGTGTACTAAGACAGAGTTTGGTTCGTTCGTTAGGTCTAGCCCACAATTTCCGTTAATGCTTGCATCTGTAAACAGTATCGTTTAGAATTTGGTACGATTTTGCATACAAACTACACGATATGGTTATTCGTGTAGTTTACAAATGTTGAATATGTTCAAACTCGATTTTCTCGAAGCCCTGTATGAAAAAACTTTATTGTATATTATCTACTTGATTTTATGCGTGTACCACGATTTACCAAACACCCTGTATGTACACACCTATCACTCTTGGCAAAGAGCACGCGCGCGCTCGCGGGGCAACAACAGAATTGTACGGGTGGTAACGACGAGGAGGCAGAATAATTCGCGTGCTCCGCGTACGGTCGCGTTTATGGGCCACGATTCGAATCACGATACGCACACTTCCGTTAACGAGACCTCGCTCTAGCGAGAGAGAGAGAGAGAGAGAGATGGAGGGAGGACGCGATATACCGACAAAGGCGCGCTTCAACCACCTCCTCCTCGAAAGCTGCTTTTAAACGAGATCGTTGGCTAGCACGGTACAGTAGCTTTATGCTTTTACCTGCATATTCATATATTATAAAGGTAGGATTTGAGAAAGTTATTAGCAACGTTTGGGATAGGTACCTATTTAGAAGTTCGAACGTCGAAATTAGTTGATTTCAATATGTTTTATCGTGTAGGAAGATGGTTATACTAGTGATTGATTAGACGACGGTCGATATCATTTTCAAATCATTTGTTATTTTATCGAAGCAATTTCAATCTTCTTTAACAAGATTATCTTCCATAATTCGTAATATTTCTTATGGTTAACACTAGATTTACGGACTGAGCCAATTTGACTCATTAAAAATTTGATTACTATATATATATGAAGCTTTACAATTATTTAAAAAAAATCATACGTGGCTTTTTAGTTAAGTAATGAAATGTATGTAAATGTTGATTCCTTTTCTTTTCTTTCCTCTTTATATTCTTCTTTTTTTACTTAAGTAAAAATAGGTATATAAACAACATCCGTAAATCTAGTGTTAATCATACAAATTCTAAAAATATTCTGTCTTTGAGCAACCCTTCTTTTCTCACAAAATTTCATGAACTTTCAGATAATATTTTATCAAATCGTATTATACCAACATTAAGTGTATTTCTTGAAGTTTGTTTCTACTTTTACGTATTTCGTACCGATCAAGTCAGTCTCGGTTCGATAAAACGTGAAAGGAGAGAGCGAAGATCGTTAGTTTTCGCGCGCATGCTCATATTTGGATTAACGAACGCGACTTTGAACATTTTTTTCCTATATATATCGACTTTTCTGATAATTGCCGTTAACGAGGAGAGCACCGAAGCTCGATTCGTTAGTCACGTTGCCGGTGCTCGTTGCCTCGGTGTTGCTCCCGGAAACGAGGAGCCGTTGGCTCTCCGCTAACGGCGATCTCTCTCTCTGTCTACTTGACGTTCCGCTTTCACGCGTACGTCCTTTCCAGTTAACCCTTCTTCGGTTAGACGAGTTATCGCTGTAATGGTAAACGGTAATGCTGCTGTTCTTCCCGTTTACAGGTGTTCCTCGTATAACACGGTCTGAGAATTGCGTTGGGTACTCGTATAATACGGTGCTTTACTAAAATATAGTCCGAGGGTTGTGGGAACCCTTGAAATTGTAAGGATGACATTCTGATTCGATATTTTCGTTATACAGGATGTCCATATGGACTCCATATCAATGATTTTAGTCGATTAATAATCTTTGTTAGTTAATAACTCGTTAACTAAGCCGAATTTCGAAAAATGGTATTAGACTTTTCGATTAGAATCATCGATGTGCTTATGTAATTTCCCGGTGGGGTACTTGAAGCTGGACACCCTGTATTATGTAGAAAAATGTCATCTCACGCGGTTTTTCTGATCTACTAAACCCGGGTTCCGTATGTTGGGTGTAGCTCTGAGATCTTTCAAGAACTAGAAGAACGCCTTTGGGAATGCGTTCCAAACAAGGACTTAGCATGGTAGCCGTTTTAATAAGAAATTTCCGAAGGATCCCGAAACATAGGACGTTTTTTAACGATCCACTTTGTACGAAGACTTATGGGAATGGCGCTCGTTAGTAAAAGCTGTGTCAGGGAGAGCTGCAAGGATCATCGGGATTAGGGCAAGGCTCGACAATGGTCGACGTTGTCCTTGAATGGCCAAGGATCTTCCTTCTCTGTTCGGCTGTCCTTTTTCGCCTTTACTTTTTTCGTTGCTTTCGTATTTACTTCTCGCTCCACTTCCACCGAGCATCTTTTTCGATCTCGTTTCTTCCTCGTTATACTTTGTCTCATTGTTATTACGCTTTTCGTGTAGGATTTCTCATCCGCCTGGTCTAGAGATCAGAGGGGAAGAGAGAGAGAGAAAAATAGAGAAAGATACGGAAAGGTAGGAGAGGGAGGGGAGAAACGCTCGGTAATTTGCGTTTCGTCCCAGGAAGCAGATACACGGCGATGCGGAAATGAGCCAGCGAAAGGCGATCTTCTTCTTCTTTTTTTTTTTTCTTTCATTATTTTACCAATTATATTATCTTGCGTCTGTAAACCCGTTCCAAAGAAATAGAGTGGGCAGCGAAGGAGAGAGAGAGAGCGAAGAAAAAAACTACGTTTGTCCACCCTTTAAAGAAAAATTTGCAACGACGCCGGTACTGGATCCTCTCGACTGTGTCTCACGAGCTTCAAAGAATCCTTCGGATAAATGAAATTAGGATCCTAATGGTGTTTCGAGGAGACGAACATTTTTTTTCTAAACGACCCCTTTTTTTTAACCGTGAATTTCATTCCTCCACTCGACGGAGCAACGATTTTTACCTCGCCAGGGGAACTCTAAGGCTCCGTGGGCTCGTTTGATATCAATTACGTTTCGAGCTGCGTTCCGGAACAAAGGGACTTTCTTTTTAATTGTCCTTTCTGGTAGAAATATCGAAAGCACGAAATCGTAGGATATAGCTAATAGGTAGGAATGTTGTCGATATCGTCGAATGTTTGTTTCGAACGTTTTCTTTTACGATGATACGAACGAGTATCGATATACCTATCCTTCGTTTTATATCGATAGGTGTGTTTTATTTTAATCGATATCTACAAATACCATTGGAATTATTAGCAGTGGGTATCGATGAAAGATCAAAGGAAACGTTTAAAATTGCAAACATTCGGAACGAAATATGCAAATGCGAGTTTATAAATATTTATATTGGTGATAATTTAAATGGTATTTATTCGGTTAGATTAAAACGAGACACCCTGTATTTAATATTGTATACGCAAGGTCGATGATCCGTCGTCGCGACGTCGAAGAAAAACGACGCCTCCTCGTGGACGTTTTCTCCGTTATTTATTCGTCGTATTTGCCTTCGTCGTTCGTAAGGAGGAGTCGGAACCGCGTGAAAAATAATGCCGACCTTTCGCACCGAGCATCGCTCTTCATCGAGACACAACGCGTAGGTGGTTGGTAGTGATGGAGGATTATGGGAAAAAGTCGCTCTCTTGAGTTCTACCAATTATTCGTTCACTTCTGCCCGGACCGTTCGCACAAAACACTTTCCGATTGATCGATGTTCAGATAATTTCCCAGTTTGTCGTTACATTGATTTTAATTATTTGCTACAAAGGTATTTTATTTCTTAGGTATGAGGTCATAGGTGATATCCTTTTCTGGAAATAAATTGTCACAATGCGTTAATTATCCTAATGATTGTTTTTATTAGAATTAAACTCGGTAAAAAACGAATATATAATTAATTAAGATAGAATTGTTCTTTATTTTATTGACAAATAAGATTGATATACCAAAATGGAAATGATTGATGAACCGTCATAATTATTTATCTATTATATTAAACAAAATTGAGTTTATTGAAATATTTTAGTTTTGATTACCCATAAAAAATGTCGAACTATATTAAGACATAAAGATTTATCGTTCTTAAAGAAAAAATATAGTTTCTGGCAACCCCACGATACCGACGCACATATATTTGAATAAGTACTATACATTCTAGAACACGGCTATATATAAAACGTGAAACAATTTTTGGCACCAAAACGATAATCCGGATATTCGGATACAACCACTATCATCGTACGATTCCCCTAACGCGTAACTCCGACGCGTTCGTGAGATTCCAGCGGCGAGTCGACGATAGTTCAAGGAGCGTGGCTATCCGGCTATGAACTATGCGAATCCTCGAAGAGGGATGCTAGACTGTACCAGGGAGAATTATGAGGCAGTTTAGCACACCCCCAGGATACATGAAAATTTGATTGGGTTTCTCTCTCGAAAATCACGAAGGCAAGGTTACGGTTTGCAAATTTTTTTTAAAAACTCATCTACCGAACATACTTTTCTTATTTCTATAGAACACCGTAACAAGTAAAAGCGAACACAATCGAATCTTAATGGTCGAACTTCCGCGTTAGATGAAATCGTCCAACTCGTGCATTTTTATATTTATGAGAAGAAAGCGAATTTAAGATTTCTACATTGACTCGTTACGGTTCAAAAGACAAGAATGTCGATACTAAATAAAATAATTGTTTAATATTTGAATTTTTAGACATCTGGAGATAGTTTCGCGCGACTTTAACCCTTAAATGAACCTTATCATTTGTACACAAACCCTTTAAGTGGAACAAGAAACAAATGCAAAAAGTTTTGATTTCTGAACGCACCCGATACATCGCTTGAGCTATGGACAATTAAAAAATAATGGATGTCAAATCAGTTTTGGCGCTATTTTGAAAAAAATAACTGCTCTTGTCTCTTAAGGTGAAAAGTTTAGATCTTGGTGATTATTTATATGAAAAATTCATCATTTTACGTACAGTAAATGATCAATATATTGGAAAAAAGAAGTATGGAATTGATTTTTCATTACGAATAGCTGTTTGGAATTTTCCTATTCGTAAATTTGGACTGGAACAGCTATGTAGCCAATTATCTATATTGCGTGTAACATTTTTTAAATTATTTTTCCTATAATATATGACCTCAAATCTATAGGATGTATTTTTCTAAAATTAAATAAAAAAACTCTCGCATTTAAGGGTTAAAGTCGACAAGCTTTCGCTATAACGAAGAAAAGGAAAAAAGGAATCTTACTAATCAAGGCTGGTACGCGAGGGCATTACAATTAATAATAGAGCGCGCTCGACTCGGGATCGTTGTACCGGAAGACACGGTCCGCGTATTTCGTTGGAAATTGAAATTTTTCTTCCACTTCGTTTCACCTTATCGTTCTCGTAATTAACTCGAACGCCGCCGGCGCGGCTTCCTCGCCGATTATTTTCGTGTCTTTATTTTTTGCCACCTCGCTGACTCCTCCTCTTTCGTTTCGCTTTTTCTTCTTTACACCTCTTTCTCAACAGCAAGAGAAATTCATACGACTAGCAGCAAGGAAACGCGTAGCGTACGAAGACGACACCGACATAGCGTGACGTTCTCGTTATTTCGAAGTTTTTATATTTCGTAAGTTCCTTACCGGTGTCTAGCGCATCGGTAACGTTAGATTTTCCACCGGTTTAATCCCCCTACCAAACTCAATTTATCCCACCGATAATTTACGTTCCTCCTTGCGAATCCCACGCTGCTGCTACGCAAGGAAACTTTCTTCTCGGATACGCTCGAAGACGCGGGATAACGGCTATCTCTCTTTTTCGCGAAAGTAAAGGTCCGAATGGCTTTAAGGATTTAAATTGACCAGACGGCTGATAAAAACTCGATCATCCAACCTAATCTGCATACAAATTATCACATATATACATATATACGTGTTTCTTGTCCAACGTTTTTAACATTAAGATTATCTCTAACACCTTGATCGCCACGCTGCTCGCTAGTGACCACCATCTATTTTATCAACGAGACCGCGATAGCCACTGAAGATGTTCTTGAATAAGCACGTTTGATATGAATGCACTACTAATCAGAAGCCTTATCTTGACATACTATCCATAATTTATGATTATAATAAAGACGATTGTATTATGATTACCTGGGGTAAAATTCGCATGGCAGCCAACTCGCTAAACGTCACTTTATCAATTTTGTTAAAAAAAAATATAACTATTTTGGAAAATGTTTCAAAGTATTAGTTAAAGTAAAAGATACGTAAGAAGCTGAGGAAAGAAGGGACGGAAATATCAGAGATTCACCGAGAGATAAAAGATACAACTGCACCTACGAAATTCTCCTCCCTTAAATCCATCGTAAAGCATTTCAGGTAGAAACTACGAAGTCGGAGATACTTCACTTCGCCCTTTGCCATACCTTCCCACACACGAAGAGACATAGGTATACATATATACTTACAAAGACCAATTCTCGTTAGAAAAGAAGTCTCTCTCTCACCTACGACGCTCGCGACTTGTCTCCGTCCCTCTTCATTTCTCTCGTTGGACGTTGATTCGAGCAAAGTTTCCTATGCATCTTCCAAAGACTTGCGTGCAAACATCGTCCGTGCACGAGAACTACACGCGTAGACGCGTCGAAAGAGCAGACGGTTTATACAGAGCGAGAATGAAAGATACGCTTAAACATAGAGAGATACGTGGTACACGACCCGGTAGAATATTTAAGTAGTAATCGTAGTATACGCATGTATACTCGACCAGCCAGCAGTCGGTTCTGCTTTTACGAGCGAGTAGTTTTCTTCGGCACGTCTTTCCTACCGCGCGTTAAACCACGCGCTAGTAATTATCGCAATTACGTCGGTTAATTACTTTTTCCGGAATTCCTGTTTTTTTATACCTTGGGGAGGATTCATCGGTGTTTAAACTTTATATTCGTCGTAACGTTAACCCTTTGGACTTTTTTTTATGTTCACTGAGAACTTGTTTTAGCATTTTTTTTTTCTTTTAATTATAAAAGAAAGTACCTATACCTTAACATGTTCCGTGCCGGACCGTTCAGTTATGATTTAGTTTTGCTTGTAACGTATTTCTTTCAATATTTATAGTAGTCAAAAAATCATGATTATCGGAAGGAAGGTGTAGAGATTAAAATGTACTATAGATGTCATTCAGTTATCGATACGTAATATTACAATCAATGTTTTAAAGTAATTTTTTCTTCTCAATGAAAATTATAGATGACCCGAATGGAAATTTCTACGCGAAGAACGGAACGTGTTAAATATGTAGGTATATCCTATAATAAATTGTCGAGCTACCCTTGACACAGCAGTTCGGAGAGTTTGTAACGCGAGATTCGTTTATTTGTTCAATTTGTAATAAAAATTTGTTCGTATTTCAAAAATTTAACGAAATGATTAAAATGATAGAAATTGAATTCGAAGTAACGTCGTAGAGATGACGATGAAAAATAGATTTGATCGTTCTACGATGAAAAGAGCGTGCGACTAGAGAAAAGTCGTCTTCTTCCTTCTCCATGCTTGTACACCTAGTGCGTAGGTACGAAGTACGAGGGCAAGACGAGACGAGAGAAGATCTCTTTCAGCGTGGAAAAGCACAAACGTCGGGAAAGTGTGTACTCGGATTTTCCTTTCGTAAGCTCGGCTGCTGCGAGAAGAGGAAGACGAGCCGCTTCTCGAGCGCGTGCTCAAGGGGTTTTGCAAGCTCACTGAATTTCTATACACTACTCGAGAAGGTCTACCCACTCTCTCTCTCTTGCCTTATCCTTAAACCTAGCCCTCCTTCGGGGCCTCTTATGCACTTCGGTACACGCCATTACTAAGCTGTTCCCACGGGTGCCATTATACGTGGACCTTTCTCTCTCTCTCTTTTCTCGCTCTTTTCTTATTCTTTTTTTTTCCCTTTCCTCCTCTTTTTTTCTCATCTTAACCTCTCTTACCTTCTTCACGTTCAGACTGCTACTGCTTTCAGTAGGGCGGAGAGAGGGAGAGGGCCGACGAAAGTTACATAAGGCCACGGTGATGTACAAGTTTTTCATCGAGAGGTGAATTTCGAACCAACCATACCTAAACTGATTTTTCTTCGTGTCATTCTATTTTGACGTTTTTTCTTTTTGTTATCGAAACAATCATTAGCATCGTCGCGTCTTTACACATCTCGACCATGATATACGAAGTTTGGAGGGACTGACAAAGGGCATTCGCGTTCAACGACAAATCGATTTTCCATTTGGTCGTCCCCCCTCTTTCAAGAATTTACCTGACTCCGCTGACGAATTGTGACGTATTATCGTTCGAGGAACTCTCCAGTTTGGGAACCCCTCGTATGAAACTGATTTCACGAGAATGCCCGATCCACCCAGGAGAGCGAACGGTCTAAAATGGGCGTACGACGTATAGACGGGAGTGGGTTTAAAAAAAGGACCGGGGAACTTTTGGATAGCGTCTCTACGTCTGATGTTTCCCAGCTTTCATGGATCTCTACCCTCTTTTTCGTTCTTTTTTAAATACCCACTTAAGAGTCAATATTTTGTAAAGCTACTTTGCGAGATCGTTTCACGTTGAGTGTATACAAGTGTCCCTCGTATAACATCGCGTATCCGTATCGTGTTATATGAGTTTTTTTCCTAATTTTCTTACAAAAGTATCATGTTTTACGAGACCTCAATTTGAAAAACTACCACGTTAAACAAAAATCTCTTTATACCACGCATCCTTCTCGCGATTCAAATCACGTAAAACGAGAATATAATCAAAACTTTTCGACCAATTCAAATGCAGTTCGACGATTTTATCGTCACGATATATCCTTTTCAAAAATTCTTTGGCGTCTTCGCGTGGTAATACTTAAGATGACATTGTTTCCTATCGCATTATCGGTCAAGGAAAGTCTGGAAGGGTGGTCTGAAAACGATAGAAGGGAATCGTTGAAATCGGGACGCCTGCAACGCATAGAAAAATGTACGTTGTACCGAGAACGATAGTTTTACGATCGAACAAACGCGTGGCGAGATAGTAGACGGCTCACGAAGCAGCTTTTAGAATTGGACGAAGAATCGTTGGAGTAAGGGGAGGTGGTGTCGAGAGGGGGGAGGGTACTTATCGCTTTACGATACCACCACGCGCGTAGCTCGACTTCTCGAAAGGCTCGCGACGACTCCCTTACGGTCGTCTCGGATTTTATCGTCTTTGTCGTCTTTGTCGTGGTAGTCGCCCTTTCGTCGAGCGTTATCGCGCTTCCGTGCAAACGCGCCGAATTGATAAGGCACAATTTAAAAAGAGTGAGAGAGAAATAGAGAAGAAGAGATAGGGAAGCAGGAACGCGGCGTTAGTCGAGCGCGAGTACCTTTTCACGCGGCAGAGGCACGCTCATTCTCGAGAGTGTGTCTCTACGAGAGAACGAAAAGCGATTGGGCACGTAGAGAAATGAAAAGTGGAGAAAAGTGTTCTACCCTTTTACGAGTCGTATCTCGTATTTACGCAGATGATACTTCTGCTGAGTTTTTCGAACGCGACGATCAAGCATCAGATTTCTTGATATAGGGTGAACTAAACGCACGAATCGTATATACGAAGGGGAACGTGGCATGTAGTCGATCGTATTCGGTGAATCGTATTAGAGAGACGCGCGGTGGTGATCCGTCGTTTCCTAACGACTCGCGAATACTTTTGTATAGATGGTTTCCTTGGAAGATCGAGCGGGGTATTAGGCTCGAGGAAGAGATCAAATCGACGGTGCTCTTGCTGTCGTTGCTACTTTCCGAAAGGAGCCTCGTTATCGAGGAAGGAAATAGTTTGCTCCGGGAAACAGGAGTTTCGAAGGAGGGAAAAGAAGTACGGGTAGATGTACTCGAAAAAGGATAAAAGAATATCGTGTGCATCGCGAAAACGATGGAGACGGTAGAGAAAAGCGAGGATACGCGGAGGCGAGGAGAGAAGATCGATTTCTGAGAAAGCCGGAGGATGCACAAACACACGAATCAACTTCGCGGCCCCGTTGGGACCGGTAGTACCACCAGCAATACCGGTGTCGCTACGAGTCACCATCATCACAACAATAACACAGGCGGTAACAACAACAATAGGGGTCCTGTGAGAAGATGGAACAGTTTTCACGGTGGTGGCGGCGTATGTGGTGGAGGGGGCACCAGCCACTCGAGCGACACCGTTGGAAACGGCGCCGTCGCCGGTGGAACTTTTGCGAGAACTCCTCAGGAGCCTTTCAGGGCCGTACCGAAGGCCGTTCAGGCGTTGAGAAGCGAATCGGTCGACAGGAGCAGCCATCGTGCTCCCCCACCACCGCCGCCAACTTTTCCGAGAAGACGATTTTCCGTTTGGTGAGTCCGCCCTCACCCTCATCCCTAATATCGTCATGGTTTTCTCATTTCTACTCTTGTTCCTACCATTAGCTCGTTAAGTCGGTCACGTATGGACGTAACCTATTTTTTTTTTTTTTTTCTTTCGTTACGGAGAACAGTTTTTTCACTTACTTTTTAGAGGATTTTATGCAAATTACAAGTAAATATGAATCGTATTACGTCGATTGGTCTTAGGCCTTTAATATATTTTTATGGGTCCGATATTAGAAGTTTTTTAATATTTTTCTTTCCTTTCTGATTTAATTAATGGAGGGACACCACTGTGGTGGGCTGAAAAAAGGTCGTTTTTCTCGAATTTTTGTTGACATCTAGATCATTTATTTAGTATTTGGACATAAGGTATGTCATTAAACATACATTGAATTTATTTTATATGAATTTTTGTTAAAAAAAATTAAAAATTGAAGTTCTTAAAATATAACCGAACCACTTCATAATAATAATGGACTCGACGGCCGGATCGATTAGTTAAGACTGGTTGGTCTGGAACATAAAAACGAAAAAGTTTCCTAATCTATATAAACGTAGTTTTCGTTGTACGTGGCCGTTTTTCGATAAAACATTATTTCACAAAATGGCGGTCGTGCAAATCAAAATTTTAATTTTTGCAAGATTTTTCCTTTTTTCGGGGGTCGTAAAAAATAATACATTGTCAAAAAAATAAAAACATTTACGCACAATGAAAACTACGTTCATATGCATAGATTAGGGAACTTTTTCGTTTTTATTCCGTTGGACAAACTTTTATTATACAGTGGTTCGATTATAGTTCGATAACTTCGCCAATTTTTAATTTTTTTTAATAAAACTTTATATAAAATAAGTTCAGCTTATGCTTAATAATATACCTTTTTCCAAATCCCAAACAAAATTCGAAAAAAACATTACCTCTTTTAAGTCCGTCACAGTAACGTTTCCCCCTTAATTAATAGTATCAGCCTGTAAAGTACCCATTAATAATCTCTACATGCTCTTTGTTTATTTCCCCTCGATTAAAAGAAACGTAGATAAAGATAAGTTAATCGGTAACACAAATCGATGCTCTCATCTCTTTGTAGTTTCCAATTAATTTCGTCGATTCTCTCGACATTACATATCCGACTTTATAATCATCGTTTATCATCGTTGTATTTTAATCGGCGTTATCCTTGCACGAACAAACGGAATACATTTTATTTTATTTTTTTTTTTAACGGAGAATAATCGCTTTAAAAGAACTATTCCCCTGTCGCGTCGGTCCGTCGTGAGATAAGAGGAGGAGGGATGAGGTTCGCCGTTAAACATATTCTCATAAATATGTATCAGAGCTTGAGCGCAGAACTTTAACGTAATAATTTTTCCAACGGAACATGGATACGCACTCCGAAGCATCGCGTATTACCGTTAGAACGCAAGCGCTTGCGCGCGGCTACTAACTAAATGTTACACCAGCATCAGCTTCAGACTCGAGTAAATTAGTATGTCACGTCTTGTAGTGTATCCGCCTGCTGCGTTCCTTCGATGTACATACTACGTAACATACGGGAAAACTCGCGGTGAAAGCGTGCAAGTTGGCCAGAGTTTAGCGGAACATCTTCGAAGTCGCGATTTCTTTTTCTACTTTTATTAGGAAAATTTTGGAACTCTACGTAGAGCTTAACGAGTAGAGAGAGAGAGAGAGAGAGACAGTTGATAAAGGGCAACATAAACGAGCTAATAGTCGCATAGAAATATTTCATTAGACTGAGTGGATTCGCGTCGTCTGGTACTCGTAAAATGGGACGGATGATTTCGTAAAATGAATGAAAGACGAAGAGAGGAATGAGAGAATGAACGAGTGAAAAAAAAAGAGTGAGAAACTTTGGCATGCTTGAGTCGACAATGAGACGGCTGTCTCGTCGGCAAACCTCGTAGCTTTTTGCCATTTTCTCCCTCTCTTTTTCACCCTTGGACGGAACCCTTCTTCTTTCTCTCTAGCTATCTATCTCATTCGTGTTCCTTGTGGAAACGAGGGAGAAAATTGTACAGGAGACCCCGTGTCCAAGAATATTTCGGTGAGAGAACGGGTAGCTTCATACACGTGGAAAACGGTACGGAAACTTGGTGGTTTTCGTGGCGATAAAATAGGAACTGAAAGACATTCCGACCGCGGTTACAGTTTATCCCTGGTATAGCAAGGTTTTCTCGTCCTTCCTGTACGCTCGATAAGCCTTCGCGAGAAAGACGAAAGAGAGAGAAACTCGGTCCAGAAGGAGTATAAAACACGAGATATTTCATTCGTGCCAAATTCACGAGAGAATTCTTCGCGCGTACTACGGATTCGCTTTTGCGTTTATACCTCGTAAAAATTTAATTGGCTCCGGTGAAAAGCGTCGTCGCCCGCGTGTTTTAAGGCTCTCCGAGGTCGAGAGGAAGTAAAAAAAATAACGATCGAAGGATTCTCTCTCTCTCTCTTTTCAGTTATAACTATGATAGAACTTTTATAGAGTCTTTCCTAGAGTCAAGCCATACGAGCTAAAGATATTGGCCACGATAGCCAATGATAAACGTAATCCCGTGGAAGCATAACGTGACGTTAAATCGTGACACGAGAAAAAAAAAAAGAGAGAGACATATAAAGCTCAGTCGCATCGTTCACGTCGAATTGAATTTTCTACAGTGTAATACCAAGAGATACGGCTTACGCATGCGTTACGCGTGTATACGTATCGAAAAACCGTCTCCTCTCACGTCTATATACCTACTTACTCGCACGAGAGTCGAAGAAAGGTGCGTGAGTATGCGTGTGTGTGAGAGAAAAAGAGAGAGAGAGGTATCAGGTCAACAGCCTTGGACAACCTTACGGCCTTCCCTTCTTCGGCTCGATCGAACATCGATCAGTCCGATCTCTTTGGGGTTGGGAGTTCGAAGCCGTCGCTATTGACGGCTTCCACCCTCCGTTAAAATTTAATTAAATAATTTATCAATGAATCACACGTGCGATATAGTAGTCTTCTTTCGATGGAATCACTGACACCGTTAATAATATCATCGAAGTACCGATGTGTTTACGTTCGCGAGTTTTAGTAGACACGATCATTTATTTCATTGTATGGTTACGGTAATAGCTGTAATAAAAGATAATAAATGGTTTGATATAAAATAAATCGTCTGGTCGATTTAAATAATGATAGAATTTATTTTCCATGGGCTAATCGAGAAAAAATGAATCGTTCATAACCACCGATCGGGAGGGGATCGATACGACGCGACGTATCGCCGTTAACGAAATAAATGTGTCCCGGTCGAACGGAGGTCGAAAGTTTGCTTCGCTGGGATAGAGAGAGAGAGAACCTTCACGTGTCTAAATACTGGCTGCCTACGTGTTTCTGCTAATTTTCCGTAATTACTTCAGGAAGTTTTAGTATAATGAGCGACGAGAGAAGCCCGGTTAATCCCGTTTAATGCGGGCCACACGAAAGACCCTTTAATATCGTATTACGGATCAATGTTGCCCAGGAATAAATAACGATATTTGCGTGGTTAGTATCGTCGGCGATTCTCATACCATAATACGTATATAGCTATAGTTTTTCAGGGGTAGATACCTAACGGTAGCTGGAAGCCTTCCGGCATTGTTTCTAAAATAGGGGAAACCTAATGGGCCGAGTCTCGTGATTTTGCTTTACAGCTTCATTGTTAATCATGTTCCTTTTTAATGCTTGCAAATTAGAGATCATTGCTTTATCATTATTGTCATCAAGACCGGGGCACGTTGATACGATGCAATTATCAAGACACTGGATACATTTATTTCGATTTCGTCTAACTGTTTCAAGTCTTTTACTTAACTTCTTACTGGTATAGAGCAAATTAGTAAGTAGTTAATTAATTTAACATCTCATTGTTTATATGCTCTACTTTTTATCAATTTGCCCTTATTATTTCTAATCAGATTCTTTCTTCTTATTTATAGATAAATAGTACGAAATTCTATTAAAACACGTATCCTAGTGAAGTATCACAAGAAATTTTTGATTGCCCTACAGGGGGGGCAAATTGATATATTTGAGTTTCCTCGCATAAACCTTCTCTAATTTATTTTGTATTTATTTTTATAAATCTAAACTTTTACTATATAAAGAGTAAGGTTCAAAGTATATTATATCATATTTTTTATTCGATAATTCCTTCGAATAAAAATTACAAATATTAAAAACTAGACAACGTATAAACGTTCCCCGGTTTTCCCTAAACATAAACGTAACGAAAACATAAAAACTGCATTTGTTTAACCGTCAAGAAAAATACATAAAGAAATCTAAATATAACATGTATAGTAGAGCGATAAAACATCGCGTCGACGGGATCACAATTTACGAGCGTCATCTCGCAGTGATAGATAGCGATCCATCAGCGTTATAATCAAAAGAGGAAAAGAAAAATCCATAGGCTTTAACAACCACCCTCATCCTTGTACACGTAGTATATATTTCCCTCTTCGCAACACGAAAAGGCACGCGAGTAATTTTCCAGGGTCTTCGTTTCCCTGGAGGGCGAAAGTTCGCCGTGGCATTGTTCGAGACACTCGAAAGAGAAAGAAAGAGACACCCCTCTTTGCTTCCCTCTAATCGCGAGAGATTTTGGTAAATCGATGGGGCAAGTCAAAACCGGCATGGTTTATGGCTAATTTGAGGAGTGGCTTCCCGACGATGGGCTACATCTGTGTCGGATGTATGGACTGGAATTGATCGGCCATGAAACTCTGGAATAGAAAGAGAGAGAACAAAGAGAGCAAGCGAGAGAGAGAAGGGAGCCACTAAAAGTTACGATGGGAACAATACGTATTTACACGATCGCGCGAACACGCGTTCCCTTTGTTGTGTGTCGTTCCGTTTCGAAACTATATATCGAATTGAAGAGGGTCGAAGAGGGGTAACGAGAGTGAACGAGAGAGACGGCGATAAATTACGTTTCGCTTCGAACTGCCGGCTGCCACTTGGCGTTTGCACGAACGAAATGGTCCACGTTACGTTCTCCTAAATTTTGACCGGAATAAAATCGAACAGTGCGAGAGATACATTCTCTCGGATACTTTTACTACCCTCGCTAGAATTCTCATTGCGCGTTCGTCGTTTTGCCGTTCTACCGATTACCAAAGAGAGACGGAAAGAGAAACAGAGTATTATAGTTGCCTTTTGTTTTCCCTATGTTGCAGCTTTGGAAAGCGAACGGGCAGCAGTGCCAGGAGACCCAACGAATGCTTCGTCTTGGAGCCCTCCGAGATGATCGTCGTGAGTATATTCTTTATGTTTTCTTCTAAGCTTTCTTTCGAAACGACGAAGATTGAAATTTTCTTTTCGAGAAGAATGGAAAAAGAAATGGACAAGGATATAACAGATGCGATGAGACGCGCCTATTATCTGGTACCGAGCCAGGAGATATTATTTTAAAAGTTACCGAAGGGTAATGTCTCTCGGCTGTAATTAAAATCGATTTTCCCTTTCTTTTTTCTATCCTTACGCCTAAATATCTCAGTGATTCTCGTGTAAATTGAAAATTTTCAACGTAATTAACATCAACCTGGTTTAACACGGTTCCTAATATACATCTTTGTATATGTAGAAGAAAAAGCGTAAAAATATCTATCAACAAAATAACGACATCGTTACCGAAGAATTTCTCCTTTTCTCTTTCGCTACTTTCTAGGATCTCGTTTGTGTCCGCGTCTAAAAATACTAGTACAGGTGTTTCCCTATATTCGAGAGAGCGAGAGACACTCCGTGCGAGAACGGTGCATTCAAGAGGAACAGCGAACGCCGTGTACGACGGCGATATCGCATATCGAAAGACAATGTCGACCAGACTCGAGATGTAACTCGGTAGAGACAGTTAATCGATAGTTCGTCTCCCGTTATTCTCGCGGTGAAGCTTTTCAAAAGCTGAACTACCTCAGCCTCAACTCTTTCTACGAGATAATAATACCTACTAATAACGGAATCATTGTTCAAGCGGGACTCGACCGAGAAGACCAAGCAGCGTATCGCATATGTAATTTAATGAATATTAATTTCTTGCTTTGTAAAAGAGCTCGAGAGCTTAAAATTACTTCTTTTTCGTATCCTCGAAAGATTTTCGTTAGCTAGGAACAATAAATACTACATGTCTGTTAAATGTAAATAAAACTTTCCGTCCGACCTTGCGCGCGGGATGCGGTAAAGAGAGAGAGAACAATAGGAATCCGTTCAGAATAACCGAGCAAGTTTAATTACAATTTCGATTATCAAAAGATTCCTCGACTATCAAACTCGTGTCACTCAAATTGAAATGAATACCGTAGTATTTTGGAAATAGCTCTCGGCTACTTGCACGCACGCATCCGATCTCGGAACATCGAAGGAGCAAACTCTCGTATCGTGCTGCCACCTTCGGACCATAAACTGTTTTACCGACTGCCTCGAAAAAAGTGGATACCATATAGATATATACGAATACTCGAGAATGATTAATTAATCTATACGAGATGATATTTTGAAAAGGAGCAACGAGATGTATGGTCGTTTAAAAATCTTCATATCCTTCCAACCGATAATCGATTATACATGAAATTTAATTTGCATCGATTTTTTGTGCGTTTCGCTCGGCTAGTTCAATCGTTTAAACGATTTTTAATTATATCGTTAAAATATTTTCTCGAATCGCTAATGATGTCGGCTTTACGACGAAATCTAATTAATGTAATTTACGTCGGTGCTTTAATGACATTTATTATAGACAAATGTGCTCGCGTTGTAACGCTTTCGCGGCGCCTCGAAAATGAATCATCCGGTTGCATATCCTGATGTTCCGGCACGGTTAGCGTTATCGGGTGACAACCCATGATTGATAAGACGTTCCAAACTAATCAATAAAAATGACCAGCCTTAGTCAGCAGCAGCGACGCGAGACGATCCTCTCGTAATAACGAGCGTTTCTTTTTTCCGCGATATCGAGGAAGAGGCGCCAAAGATGAAGTTGAATTACGGCACGAGAAGAGTGAGGGGAAGATCGAGAGCGATCCAGGGGGATCGAGAGTCCTTTTTCCATGAACGAGCCGCGTATACGCGCTATCACCGCGCGTTACGCAATCCAGTGTCGGCACTCGGATTATATACCTACGTAGATAAGTGACTTCTTGTGTCTTCGCTTTATTCCATTCTTATCTCCTCTTACGTTTCTCAGCTGCCTCCTCGAATAGCCAGATAACCGATAAATCTGTCTATTTTATCCGAGCGTGCGAGAGGTTGTATCTCTATATTTATAGTTTTATACGTGGTCACGGATATATAAACAGATGTACGGAGGGCCGCACTAATATTCGGATACCTTATAAAGCGGAATAACTTTTTTATAATTGAACCAAACAATTTGAATTTTTGTAAGAGGATAGAAGGATTTGTTTATTAGATATCTTGCTTTCGTTGTTTAAAAAAAAAATCGGAATTTCCGGAATTACGAAGAAAATAGAAAAAGTCATTTTTCACCTGTTTTATCTGAGCTTATAATGATACTTAAAAAATTGCTTCTCGCAGAATCACGTAAGATAAATGCATATTGTAAATTTCATCCAAATTGGTTAACTTTTGTAACTTGGAAGAATATTAACCGATTTGGATGAAATTTACAATATGCATATTTCTTACCCAAATCTATAAAAGGCAATTTTTCAATTTTCATTATAAGCTCAGATAAGAAAGTTGAAAAATGACTTTTTTATTTTCTTCGTAATTCCGGAAATTCCAATTTTGTTTAAAACAATGAAAGCAAGATATCTAGTAAACTAATCCTTCTATCTTCTTGCAACAATTCAAATTGTTTGGTTAAATTATAAAAAAGTTATTCTGCTTTATAAAGTATTCGAATGTGTTCGTGACTTACTGTACATACATACGTGCGATTTCAATTATAATCACGACCGTTCCTACGGGATACTTCGAAAGGTTAGCCACGTCGAGGGAAATGAGTAAAACGAAACGGCACGCTTCGTTATTCTCCCACGTAAACTATATGGATCGTACATACAAACGAAACGTTTCTATGAATTTGCATTCGAAAAACAACGAAACCCGATGGTGGTCGATTTTGCGCGGCTCGTCGGGTTGCAATCAAGACTTACGTTGAAACGAGCCAAATGTTTTCTCTCTTTCTTGCGGATTCCCATTTGGCAATGAACACAGAGGAACAAAGCCGATGATCCGTAATGTTAAATACATGAATATAAGTATGAAACCTTATAACACGACAGAAACTTAGAAAACACGATTATGATGAAACGAACACTCTGAAAATTCTAATAGTCATCGTATAACATGCTTTTTATGGTATAAAGATTACAGATTTACGTATAACGCAAATTTCATATTATGCAAGAGTTATTTAGATAACTAATTTAACTTTAGAACTATCGAAGTAATCGAAATGAATCGAATATTTTATTTATTAGTGTTCGCTAGTAATTTAACAGTAAACAAATAGATGTGATAAAAATAAGTATACAGGTTGGTTTACCGTCGATAATTCTCTAATTAATAAAAAATTTGTTTATTTTCGAATTGGATATAAATTAACACTTTCTTTTCTCCCCCCTCTCTCTCTCTCTCTGATAAAGAATAAAAAGAAAGGGATAAATAACGAGAGAGAAAGATAGAGAGGGAAAGCACACGTTCGTTGTCACAGGTTACGTCGTCCTACCAAAGGTTCACGCGTGCCTCCCGGCGGCTTTGTGACCTGCTATGAATTTAACGCGTGACCTTTAACCTTCCTCGCTCACCCTCTCTCTATCTCACTCACGCCTTGAATCACCTCTGCCGTAGCTTATTCCGCGAAGCATCCCCGGCTTAAGCTTTAAATTGGAATAAATCATTTCCGAAGGCCAGGGACCGGTAGCCCGAATATCATATCGTACGTCAAAAGCTGTACCGTGGCTCGAATTTATGACACGGTCAGTGGTACAACGTTTGTTAAAAAGTGTATAAGAGAGACAACGATAAAAAGGAAAAAAGAAGAAATATCGTTACGATCGTAAGAGAAGTTCAATTCTCGAGGCACGTTCTCGGGCGTTTCAAATTGATATACGGTGGGCGTTGTGTAAGTTCGAGAGTAATGCGGTGTTGTATAATCTTCGATACGATCGTAAAAACCGAAGCGAATTCCTCGGCAAGAAGGTTGCCTCTTTTAGCTGAGTTTAATTAGCGAATCACGTTGTTGTTGTTTGCCTCTTCTATTTTATAGGACACACTTTGATTACCGTCGATAGTAAAACTATCAAATAGTTGACGACATCTTCGCTGGACCATCAGTCTTTAAACGAAAGAAGCTTTCTCACGAGTATAATTATTTCGGGTGAGAAGTGTCATGGCACGTTTTGTTCGTTCGTATCCAAGGACACCTCGAGGTGTAATTTATAATCGGATTACTCGTGTCGCCTCGATCGTTAGCAGCCCTGGGTGTTCCTTCGTCTTCTCGTTGTTGAAAGAAGAATGGAGACAGAAATACTAGAGCATCGAATGACGCTCCCAGGATGCGGGTAGATGATTGTGTAATCCCTTTATTCACGTTTACGTCCTTCCTTCCTTCCTCGCGCGGACAGCCTTAGCGAGACACTTATCGGTCGGACGGACACCAGGCGCCTGGGTATACGTCATAGTCTGCCAAGACTCCGGACCGATGACGTTTATCGACCATGCATCATCGTATCGTGCCTTCGACGATTCCTTACGAGGAGATCGTTGTGCTTCCTTCGCGAACGACGATTTAAAAATCGCGTGTCCTCGCGTAAGGTCATCTCTTCTCTCCTATCACTTTAATTTTACCTCTCGTTCGTGTTCTCGTCCTACCTTTTCTTTACAGTTTCGCTCGATGGCTCGTTTAGTCTACCGAAAAATAGCAAAGCGAACGGGAAGACCACGTTCGAAAATCCAAGCCGTTTCGAAAAAAATTATGTGTGTGTGTGTGTTCGTGTACGTCGAACGGGAATAGAATTTCTTCTTTGAAGTGTTAAAGGTAAATTAAAGGTGACTCTTATTAAAGGGCTTCCTAAACGCTAAAGGGCTCTATCGTTTGGACCAGAAATTTTAATAAGAGTAGAAAATTTCAAGTCCGAATTACGAAAAGAGATTCACGTACGAACTTAATTTAGTCGATCGATTTGGTTATTCTGAGAAGAAGTTTAATCCGGTGATCTTCTCTGAATATTCTGGAATCTCCTTTTTCGTAACGCTCTCTCTCTCTCACTCTCAAACGATGACAGTTTGACTGTTTTCCTAACTATATAATCGTGAACTCGGTCGTGGAACTTCATGCGGTAAAGTTACCGTGGATGAACGTAAATGAGCGTCATTTACCTAAGGAAGTTGGATGGTCATACGCGTATCCGTCACGTCCGTCACATCGATCACGCGTGAATACACTTCTGGATAAGGATTATAGTCTCGCTCGACGGAAATTCAAATAAAATCGGACTCTACGCGTATCGAAATCGATTTAGCTAACGATTCGGATGTAATTTGTTATATCAAATCATATAACTTGTAGAATAAATATGGAAAATTAACAACTCCATTTGTTGATTAGAGTCATAACTAAAAGATCAATATTAGATTTGGTGATTGAATAGCCATGCGGTCGTGTATTAAATTAAACGTATCAAAATTGTGTCAAAAATTAACAGAATGCGTGAAATAAATGTTTATAATCGATAAAAATGTTGAACGTCTCGAATATTTCGCGAGGAGACAGTAAAATGTACGCGCAAGCGAGTGTCGGTCTCTTAGCTCGCAAAAATGGTAAAAAAATCCAAAAAAGAAGAAGAGAGAAGAGTTCTTAAAATAAGCTGGGTACACGGGACACTGACGCGGATAAAAATGTTCCTTGTGTCTACGGTATTGAAATCTCCGTTCCCACTAATTCGAAGGATTTTGTATGAACTTTGCTTCTTTGTATCGTCATTGTTATTTTGTTGTCTCCTCTCACGCAAATTCTATTAAATAAATTAACTATCTCGAAGAAGAAAAATCATCGAAACCTTTGACGCGCTCGCTTGTTTTCGAAGACAATATTAGTGATTTCGAGTACGAAGTCAAGGTAAACTTTTAAACCGGTTTGGGTTCGGTGCTGGCGCGCGCGAGTGTCTCGTTTCCTCTCTTTCACGCGTACGTTCCAAGACGGTTCATTTCCGGTGCGGGATGTGTACGCGTTATTCTCGATCCAAGACCTCAAATGTATTAAGCTAGGATTCCCTTGACGCGTTCCTGTCACTCACCCACAAACATTCGTATACATTCCTTACGAAAGATTGAAACTTCGAACAAATAATTCTTTTTTTGAAATTATTACTCAATTCACCAACACTCGAGACACTCGAGTCGATAAGGTTTCCTAAGAATATTAATTCGAAATAAACACGCATTCGCGGGTGTACTCGAGCGATTTGGTCGACCTCCACCGCGATACTTCCGGATGTTTCTCGAGGCGAACTTCGTTAAAAAACCACAAGATTACGTTTGTCCAGGAAAAAAGAAACGCAATAGTCTACAAAAAATGAACCGATATAGGTACTACTATCGAGAAACGATATCCCACGTATTCCTATGTCGTTAGTTATCTCGAAGAATTCGTGTTCGGATGGATGGCAGCATCCATCCTCAGGATTAATCTTTTATCTACAACGCCGGTGCCACGATTAACTTCAATTTTTCTTCCCCCTATCATATCGTTATAATATGTACCGTCGCACGGTGCGTCGGAATTGACGTAAGCGGACATAGAATTTTTGGCCCGTATAAATGGTTTTTGCGTGCGTAAATCGATAAATTCAGATAAAGCTCGATTATCTGAACAATAATTATGCGGGTCACCTTTTTTTTTAAACGCGTTAGACTGAGATCACACGGATGTTTTTTCGACGACGTTTTAGCGACTGGTTTGACTTTTCATGTCAACCGCTGTACGTATAAGGCCCGAGGAGTTATATTTAGATGTACAGCGGTCGACATTAAAGGACAAATCAGTTGCTAAAAAATCTAAGTCTAAAAATATTAATTCTGAATCAAGGTACCACTCCTGTCTTACAAATAGTACTTCACGATGACCATCACTATTTGTTAATAGTTTATTTAAAATCAATGAAACAAACAAAAATTAATAGTTTTATAGTTTATTTAGTGCTTAATCGAAGCCTTTTTTCTTGTTACAAATTTAGTAAAATGGTGGTCTCTTTAATTAAGGTGGGTAGAGACATGACGAGCCGAGCCTGTAATGTAACATGTAATGCAATGCTCGCATCACGCTCGTCACCAAATTCGCGTTATTTGGACGTGCTTTTTTCTGCGAATTTTCTGCGAATACATTACACGTTACATTACAGCACGTCATGTCTGTACCTACCTTTTTTTTTTTTTTATTTCGTATTTATAGTCAGATCAACTACTCGGTTATTAGCGACTTGAAACGATATTGTACACTATTTATTACAGTTTTTCTTTGAGAGTCTTATATTACATTTATATTTCATTATATAAGTTGATTGCTTTGATGTATCTTATTATATTACCGTTGTATTTAAGTATGGTGAGGGCCGCTCGTTAATTGTTTATAAAAACAAAAGTCTGGGTCAAAGAAAAAAATCCTTCGTTTAAGCTCTAGTACCATTATTGTAGGATATCTTTAAAACTATTGACCAGATCAACTTGAAATTTACACAAAATATTGTTGAAATATTGTACTTTAAGAAACTTAAATTAAAAACCAGAATAATTTGATTTCCTTCCACATCTTTATTAATCCATTAAGGCAAGATCATCGTATTCGCGTTAGCTATACGCCATGTCGAAGAACGTGCACGCACTCACACATCTTGTTCCGATCAAAGGTTTTCCTCTCTATAGGTACGTCTAGCCTTCGAAAGAAATGCCATTGAAAGGAGTACGTCGATTCGAACCGAGGTTTAGGAAGGGGATCGACCTAGATCTTTCTTCCGTCGTGCGTCAGCTCGATGCACCTGCGATCTATGATCTAGGAGCGACGCTTGCACGACTTCCACGACGACGGCTTCCACGTCGTCTTTATAACTAAGAAACACCGCTCGCTCGGCTGATTACAGGCTATGCTTACGCATTACGAATAGTACTCGTACTTAGCTCGTGTATTATCCAGACCGGGACAGTCTTGCCTTTTGCATAGGTATATACGTATGTCGTTCTACTCGATGCTTTTCTCTTTAAATCGCCATTTTCATCGCGGATCTCTACTTCTTTCTTACTTGAAAGTTAACATCGTGGCTCGTGAGATATGGTTAACGTTCGGGAAAGTTCTGATTTAATTATTAGAATTTTCCTATTGTTTCCAGTGTTTGTTACTTTATTTTTAAATTATCAAATAGAATATAGAAAGATGATGAGAGCGACATACGAGCTCAATTAATAAATCTCATTTATATATTATTCAAGGGTCATAGAAACTTTTGTTATTTAGTGGTCTTATAACAAAGTAATTATTGAAGAATTTATATCGCATATAAAAAGTACTTTATAATTGAAAATTGAAGAAGATTTTTAAAACGTAGTTAATCTCTACTCTGAACAGCTCGTATAACATAAAGATAATTATCGCACGTGACATTTAGAAATAGCGTTAGTTAATTAGAAATTCAATCGTACTTTAATACGATATAATCACAGACATACGATCTAATCAGTTTATGATGATTATATCAAACGATTAAGTTAATCTATATTAACAAATAAGGTTCTAATTCAATCATTTTTTATTCAATCGTTATTTTTATTTCAAACAGTGCATAACTTATTTGATATAAATTTGGTAAAAAGTCCCATTTCATTATAACTTAGTATTAACCGTTAATACATAATCACGATCGCATGAATTCATAATTTTTCTTGCAAAGTGGAAACGTTACCGTATACGAGCGTGACCCTTGACAATACGTTCGTCATACGTAGTATAACGACGTGGTCAAAGCGTGGGCAAATGCATACACGGGTAATACGTAGTGGTATATGCGTGTAAGTATACGCACGATATACGATACGGTTCAAGTACGAGCGATATCGACTGTATCGACTGTCTCTCTCTTTTTCTATACGAGGAAGAAGGAGGTGCAGGTAGATACACACGAACGGGTTTATCCATGTGAGTTTCTCGAGTGCGTGAACCACGCTCGACTTTCCATTCATGTCTCTCGCGGTCACACGCGAGAACTGCTCGCTCTCTGGCTGCTCTTTCTCCGCCCAGTCGGGTCCCACTCTTCTTCCCTTCTTTTTCTCGAAGGGAAGCGTAGATCGTAAACGAACGATCGATACCTCGTCCGTGTCTCGATTTAAGCTCCATTTACCACTGTGTGCGTGTATCTGACGTTATACGTCACGTTACGTCACGACAAAAGTTACGTCAATTTTTCCCCGTGCATTCACACGGGAAGTATCGGCAACGTAGCATTGTTTAAGATTAGAAAGAAATGCAAACATTGTATACTCTCCAAAGTTGCAAAGCTATTGTTTTATGCAGGGTTTTATACTTTGTTATTACTTATCAAAAATGTTTGTATCAGCTTTTGCATGGTTTGAAGAGAGCTTTAATGTGATTAGAAAAATTATTTGTCAATTCTTTTTTTCAAGGTTATCTTAAATTTTTTGCAAATAAACATAAAAACATAACTTTTTTCACCTAGGTCGAGAAAAAATGTATAAACTTTGTATCACAAAGAGCTTCGATATTCGATAAAGTACTCTTTACGGACGAATCGATGTTTAGAAATCATGTTAAAACCTTCTCGAAACCATGCAAAAGCTGATAAAAATATTTTCGATCGGACTGCTGATAACAGAGTATTATTACGATTTTTGGTTCACCTTGTATAATTAAACCAGTAATTCTCAACTGGTATACCCTTAAAATTTCTAAAATAACAATTGACATAATATAGTATATTTTTGGATGAGCAATCGAATTTTAGTTTCACTAGCTAACGCGTGCCGCGAGATAAAATAGACGAATTAAAAAAAATGAAAATAGAAACATCGCTACGTTCTCTTATTTTCCGTGCCATTAGACAATTTGAACAAAAATTTCGCGACAGTTCCGAACGTTGACGCGAACGAACGGATAGCAAAAATGACAATGCGATCGTTTAAAGCCAACGCCATAACGTTTTGACGTAATGTTGTGCGCGTCACGTGACGCGACGTTGATCCGACACGCATATATCATAAATGAAGTGGACCTTCGTAACTTTTTTCCACGGTCACGTTCTCTTCGACGTAAGCAAAAATCATGAAACGATGATGGAGGAATCGATTCCGATAGTCGGGAACGCGTTCGAGATATCGGCATTTGCTTTTTAGATTTCCCTTCCCGTGTATTTTAACGAGCACAGGGCCACTTTAATGCGCGTCCTCATCAACTTCTATTCACGCGCTAAGTATATTCATGAAGTTCTCGCGTCGCGTATTTACGACCGACCGGCCGGCGGCGCTTTGCTCGCTCGTACTCTTCTACTAAGGTGATTATGAATTTTCACTTTTCCCTTACTCCACCCTCCCTCTTTCTACCCTCAGTCGCGAGAAGTTACGATTAAGTAAATTAGTCGAACGACAACGAGGAAAATGAAGCAACGCGACGATGGAGCTCGGTCGTTTTAAAAGAGCATCCTTGCTCATTTTTATAGGCATCCCTTCTTTCTCTCGTTGCAGCGATTGCACGTAGAGATTGCATGGTACACGCGACAAAAGGACAGAGAGAGAGAGAGGAAAAAAAATGAGCGAACATCCGCGAAGAAGATAGCGAGCTTATCGCGAGCGGTACGCCGGACGAGCGTCGCGCAATCAACGGCAGTCGCTCTTGGTCGTTCGATCGACGCGCATCGTCGACTTCTCGAATTCCTTTCTTCTTTTCTCGCGCTATAGTCTACGCGAATCTTGATCATCGATCGTACGTAACGTGAGAAAATAATATTACGACGCTCGCGATAAAATTGGAGGGATAATAATTGATTATGCGAAATTGTGAATCGTGTCTACTAGTTTTTAGGACGTTAGTGTTATTATTGTGATATTGTTACGTGATCATTCGTTTATGTTATCGTATAGGTTGTTTGATCGAGCATTGATATATTATCAGAACCTTTGATAGTAAAAAATCAGGTACATCTAACTAGCATGTAGTCGACGCCATGATAGAGTTGGTGAAGGTCTAGATGCATTATATTATATAATAATATCGTTATTACTGATTATAATATTATTATTATACATCTCTTGTTAGTAATAATAAGCTACAGTCGAAGGTTAGATCGAATGCTCCTATTCTCTACACTCATCCTAGAATCCTGAAGCATATAGATACATAACTCTATTTCCGGAGGTCGCAGCGTCGTGAAATCGGTTTTAAAAGCTACGCTAAGAACTACTTGACAATATAAAAAAAATGTATTTAAATCCGTTTAGTAGTTTCACAACCTTTGGGGAACTAACCGACAGACGGACAGACAGTATAAATATTTTATAAACTTTTTTATATAAGTACTAATATTTATGTAGCTGGCAGAGTCGATAGCGGTCTTTTTTCTCATCGATATAAATCATTAACCGTCAAAATTGGTTTCATTTTATAAAAGTTATAGACAAAAAACTGTGATTTTCCATTTTGAATTTGATATTATATGATGGAGGTATAACGAAGGGAGAGAGAGAGAGTTGTGTTAAAATTCCGTCTCGATGAGTCCCACCGACTGGCTCCTTCCTTGGCAATTTTCTAATCCTTAGGATTATCCATGGACCATAGAGAATTTGACGCGGGACACCCTTAAGGCCCCTTTTTCGCAAGGGCTACCTGCTATTCCTAGAGCCGTGCTGGGCTTCCTTTTATTTCGGCACGTATTTTCTCGGAAGTACTTCGTGCCAAGGGGATCCGGTAGGATTATCGAGAAACCGTGGAAACAAGTTCTCGATTACGATTTTCTTTAAGAGATTTCGACGGGATCGTTCTCGTAAAGTTTACTTCACCGTTCGACGGATAACGGTACTCTCGCGAGAATTTTATTTTCCTTCTGCCACGTTTCGTGCTTTGTTATTTCAAATAACTTCGATTTAGTTTAAAGATTGAAAGAATCTACGAGTTGCTTTCGTTTTAGGTATATTTTAATTTACACATTTTTTTTTTTAATTAGTAAACACGAATGGGTATGCGTCTAGATAAAAAATTTTGATTTAAAAACATCGAGAAAGCAGGAAAGAGAATCGTTTTCGTGTTAGGAAAGACACAGGGAACGACTTTCTATCGTTTTGTCGTTTCTCTCATTCCGGCATTTCACGGATACTTTCTTACGGTCGGTTTTTAGGGTCGCGCGTGACGCCAATGGTGTCGAGACGGCCGACTGCAGGATGAACCGAAAATAAAGTAGACGGGCGCCGAGAGAGCAACGCGTATGAATATGCCCTTCTCTCTTTCTCTCTCTCATTTTCTCTCTTTATCTATCTATCTACCTATCTGTCTCCGTTGAATACGAGTCTCTCTCTTTCTCGCAACCCTCCGCGCCGTTCGCGCCTCGCGGAGGTCCGACGAGAAGAAATTTTTAGCCCGCGTACATCCTCAAGAAGCCCCTCTTGCCGCCTTTTACCCAAGCCATTTCATAAGCAAACGAAAGAAATGGTAAGTTCGTGTACCGAGGTCGCGCTTTAAAACGTTTCTCGTCTCTTTCTGTCTTGACGAAAACTAAGCGAGAGAGGGTTTTCCAGACGCGTCGAGAAGTCTAAGGAGAAAGTACGAGATCTAGGATATATGCTAGTGTTCGTTCTAAGAAACGATCGTGTAGAAAAGTATTTCATCTTTCTCGACAAATTTACATATCTAAATAACGTCTATCAAAATTTTATTTAAAATTAGAATAAAAATAAATGTACAGTGATTCCCGAAAATATTCGGACACTCTATAAGACGGAATAACTTTTTTATCTAAGCTTATAATGAACATTTTTAAATTGCCTTTTGTAGATTTAAGTATGATATACCTATGCATATTTTAAATTTTCATTATAAGCTCAGATAAAAAAGCTGGAAAAATTTTCTTTGTAATTCCGAAAATTTTCGAATTTTTTTAAACATCGAAAACATGATAGCTAGTAAACTAATACTTCTATTTTCTTGCAAAAATTCAAATTGTTAGGTTGAAGTATAATAAAGTTATTTCGTTTTAGAGTGTTCAAATATTTCCTAGAGTCACTGTAATAAGAAGAACCCTTTACCATCCAGGGTATTGATTACGAAAGTGGTTCAAGTCTGGTATATGTCGTTCATTAGTTACATATAAAAAGAAGGATTAACATCATTCGCTATTTTAAACCCTATAAAATCGCAGACTCGTAATCCTAAAATTGTCAAATCGTAAAATCACGAAATCCTAAACGCTCAGAGATCAACGAAGGCGTTAGATCTTCGAATTTTACGAGCGAGTCGTTCATAAAGTTTCATAACGTTTATGATTCGCAGAAATCGCGAATGTCCTCTTATCGAATCCCACGTCGAAAGTTGCACTTGATAACGTTCCTCTCCTTTCGTTCTGTACTTCTAGCAGAAATCTTTCTCGCTGGAAACCTCGCTAATGCAACGTTTTGTTTCGTACTTCTCTCCTTGCGATTGGCTTCGCTGTAAGAACCAGTTAAGCCATAGTAAAGTAGCCGATATCCGCATCGCCAGCGGTGACATCGTTTGACATCCTCGAAAACGAATGTAAAAACGATTCGAATCGATTATTTAATTTTTTTATTCATCATTTCTCGAAAATTTCGGTACTCGGTGTGGAAATAATTGTTTAGGATCAGTCATTATTATTATCAAAAAATGTATTCACTATTGTCCATATTAAATATAACAAATTTCATATTATAAATCGACAATTTTTAAATTAATAAATTCGATTTTTCCACTGCTTTAAATTTTTATCAGGAACGTAAGCTTAACATCCAGAGATCGGTCGAAAGGTTTTTCTGGTAAAAAACGGGAAAGGTCATTCGAGTTCGAGCGTGTTTGTCCCTCGTTTTTGAAAATGGGCCAGGAAAAAGACGCACAAAAAGGAGAGCGCCGTGCATAGAAGCGAACGTTGGTGGCGCGGTCGCGCGTTAGGCCGCGCGTTTATCGCTTGACCCGAATTCGTATAATTCGTAAGTTGGTGACCGCACTGCTGGTAATTCTTAATTTCTCGGGTATCCGCCCTCTAATGAAGTTATTCACGACTACTTTCTGTTCAAACATTTCAAGGAATTCCCCTTTTCCACACTCGATAGGTACAAACTTCCTGTACCGTGTTATTTCCCTTCTTTTTCCTTTAAGGTAGCGTATCTACTTTACTCGATCTATCTTCCTCGTACCGAAGGCATTGTCTGTTCTTATCTGAATTCTTTATCTAAAAGATTCTTATCTTAATATAGGCTTAAGGAATCAGGAAATATTCGGGATGCATCGGGATACACCTTCTAGGAAAATTTGGAATAAAAAAAAAATAGCTTTACATTCTCAATCATTTTTATTTCCTTTTTTGCATAGGTACATGCAATTAAGTGCAATAGAACCTTGATTATCCAAATGTTCGATTATTCGAACATTAGTTAATCAATCGCAGCATCAGAAATAATTATCAGAGGGTATGAAGCTAGCAGGAGAGAAATTAACATTAAAAAAAATACAATTAGATTGGGTGAACAAAGATGATTAAAACAGATTAAACGGCTATCATAAAGAATCATAATTTTTCATGTGAAATTTAGTTATAACGTGAGTTGTTCGATTATCCTATTTTCATGGACACAATTAGTTCGGATAATCGAGATTCTACTGTATTATAATACCGATACAAGTATTTTTTACAAATTTAGATACAATTGATCTATATATATCGATTTTCGAGCGATAAATTCGACTCATAAGTTTCGAAAATCCCATACGATCGACCAATGAAGATTTCACGCTAATCGCGATCTTCTCTCTTCAATTCTTTCTTTCATAAATTACTTCGATATCAGCCTCGTCGAGATTCACGAAGGACTAAACGGTCGTAATCGTAAAGATGAAAGTTCTTAGTCATCGGAGCCCGCGAGAGCTTATTTCTAGTCTCGGGAGCGGCGGCGTCGAGCCGAGCGGAGCCGATCTGACCGACGACGAAAAGGAATAATACGAGGCGTACGTTACTGCGTGTGTAGTCACGTGACTCGACTCGGTCTTTGGCCCTCTTAAGAATCGTCGACGATTCAGTTCGCCGGCGCGACCCGCGACGCGTGGAGTTATATCACGTTGTCTCTCTCTTCTTTCTTTTATTCCTTAATTCTTAATTATTTTATCAATCGAGTATAGTAATTAACGAATTCGTTTAATTTTACTGATAAACAAAAGGCAATCGTCGGATTTCATCGTTCGTGAACCTCGTGACAGTGTCGATCTCGCATCGTCAAACTTGTTTTCGCATCCGACGTAGTGCCTCGTGAACGAACGAGGATCGTTCTCTCTCTCTCGCACTCTTGGCGGGCGTGTGATTACGAAGACGCTAGAGAGTGAACGAGGACGATAAACAAGAGCAGGAGTGGAAATTTTGGCTCGAGGAAGAACAAACGACGAACGCGATCACTATCGATTAAAGAAAAGTGTTTTTCGTGGTGAGTTCCTGTCGTATTTGACTGTGTAGCCTTTAACAGTGCGAACGAGATGAATGGAAAAAACTCGTGTGCCTCGGTGATACCGTTCTACGATCGCGTGGTGTGCTGCTCGGAGATTTGATTACGTCGAAAGGAGTGAACACGAGTCAACGAGATGTTGAAATATATGAATCGGACCGGACGACCTCGAGTCGTGGTGAGGAAAAGGAAAGGACGGTCGTTGTCCAGAAGCTGGCCTGGTACGCCCAGGACTTTGTCGATGGCCTCCTCCGAGGTAAACGAAATAATTATTTCACCAAAAATAATAATAATCTTATATCGATGCCAGGATAAAGAAATAATTCATTTCGTAGAAAAATAATCTCTTGAAAAAAGAATAATGGATAAGTAAATATTTTGTAATAACATGGAGCTCACGAGTCTTAGAAAATTAGGTAAACACGTTGCGTACACTCGTCGACCCTTGAGAAAGACACAAATTGTTTAGGAATCACCACAAACCACATTTATTACAATTTTCTTCTCTAGTTCAGCGACTCGTGGAGAAAAATTTACGTAAGCACGGATGACATTCGTGTTTTAACTTAAACCCAGTGTATAAAATAAGTAAATAATTGAATAATAATTGATCCTCGATTGTTGAATAACGAAAACCCGTAGCTTCTTCCCGTTCTATCGTTTCTTTACGTTAACCTAGCAGAAAGATAGGAGACGCATCGGTGCTCGCGCGCGCGTACGCACCGCTCCTCACACATGTAAACGCCCACGTAGCCGGGGAGGCCCACGCAGAGTACGAGTAACGATGGGAACAGACGGAAGACAGCAAGGAGAACGAGGAGAAGTAGGAAGGGAGGCGGAGGAAGGAACGTATAATGATTATTTCTTATGCGTCGCTCGGATACTTTGTCGAGATGCACCGTTTTCAGAAAGGATCTCTTTCCTTTCGAGTTCTTGCAAGAAAACTCTTCGAGTTAACAACGAAAATTGCCATGAATCCTTGTAGTACTAGTTTTATACATCATTTTCATACTTCCTATCAGATATCTCGTGTATACAGTCGGTCACAAAAAGATTCGGACGCTCCTTAAAGTGGAATAAGTTTTTTTTAATTAAACCAGACGAAGTTATTTTTTACAAGATAATAGGATTAGTTTATTATATAGCGTATTTTTTATCCCTTAAAGATTGCAGAATAAGGATGACAATCGCTGAAATCAGTCAAAGTTACTGATTTTGACGTTTTCTTCAATATTTAGGCGTTTGTAGCACAGAGCAATGTTAACCAATTGGGATGAAATTTTTCATATAAATATATGTGTATATAATGCTCAGATAAAAAAGTTATAAAAAGGACTTTTTCTATTTTCCTTCTAATTTTGAAAATTCTGATTTGTTCAAAACAACAAAATTACGATATATAGTAAACTAAGTCTTTCATGTTTTTACACAAATTCAATTCGTCTACTTTATATTTAAAAAGTTATTTTTCTTCAAAGAGTGTCCGAATCTTTTTGTGACTGACTGTATGTTCCGTGTCGGAACGGGTATGTGTCTCGAGAAATATGGAATTACAAAGCAATAAAAATGATTTGTGTCGTTTAATAACCCAGGTGTAGCTGTTGGTAATAATTAAATTAAATTAATGAATACTGTAGTTCAATTCAGTAGTACTTGGTAGATATAGGATATACTTAATCGATAAAATGCGAGTAAATTCTTTGTGTGCTATAACCGAACGTGTTGTTATGTAAATAATGGAGAGATCAGTCTAAGTCGAGACACGGTTGGAAGCGGACGTATATACACGGAGCGTACAACCAAACTATTGTATTCTTGCAATTTAACTCTGCAGTCATTATATGACGAGTTTCCTATTATTATTATTATTATAAATATTATTAATTACGATTATTGATCGAGCTACGTAACATCCTCATCATTGTATCACGTTTTATAACATTCATTTGATTATTTTGGTTTATTAAATTTGTTATGCTTCGACGAGCATGGAAAAGTTTTCCCGCTCGACGATTCCTGGATTCTCGATATTTACGGGCTTAGGAAAAAAATGTCGTCGTTATTAGCGACGACTGTCGTTCTCGGGCCCGAAACGATAATTATTTATAATTCGTGTATTACGTAACGAAAGCGCATGCACATTTCTGCGCTAGCTGTTTACAAATTGCATCACGACAGAGTCTCGTATTCGGTCACCGATTCGTGTTTACGAGCGCTTAATGACGTCGTCGCAACGAACACGCCGATATGCGATTAGAATCGGACGGTTTAAGCCTCTTTTTCCAATACCAGTGACGTTCTCGTCGATAAGACCTAACCCTTTGTATGCATATGTTCAATTTTTATGATAAAACCTGGTAGAAAGTTTTGCACTTTTATTATTTTTAGTATGCGTATATTTTAACCGATAAAATGAATTATCTCATAAAGCTCGATTAAATTTTATTCGATGGACAACGTAACATCGACGAAAGGATCTATCGTCTCGTCTCCTTTAACCCAGCTTACCTCATAGTCCTTAGAAAATTATCGAGCGTACGTAATAAAGAACGAACGACCTTTTCCATTACGATCTCGTGTCTCGTAACACGCGTCACGTTGTCGTCGCGTTTCGCTTCTGCAGTGTTACAACAAAATTCACGCTAGACCGACGGCAAATTATTTTTCCACTTCTACGGAAATGCCCAGGTCGCAGGATCGCCGTGTCCCGCTCGATGAAACTATCTTTCGTTCCGAAATTGGCTAAATATTTGTTCGGACAATCGAATCACGAGGGAGTGGTTCCATGAATGGCGAAGTATAAGCGACGTATCTGCCGGAAGTCCGGCCTACGAGTTCCGGCCCGAAGCACGTTTCTCTCTCTCTTTTTTTTTCATTCTCTTTTTCTCTCTGATCCGTTCTTTCTCTCTCATTTTTTCTTCCTCTCCATCCTTCTCATCCTCTCACACTTTTTTCATTACCCAACTACGCGATCCGCGAGCCGAAAAAGAAGCGGACGCGTTGCAGGCATCGTTGCTCGGCGTCATCATCGTACGGAAAGTTGACGCAGCTGAGAGACCATCATTAGCAGGTGGCTGGATATGGATTATCGAAGGAACAACGAGCTAGAAGGCACGTTAAAATATACAAAGGATTCCGACAGGAATTCTCCGGGTCACTTCCGAGGATGGAACGAGAAGCTCATCCTCGAATGAAATATTTATTCCGGTAAAGCGAGAGCTGTAATACCGGTAGCTGTTTTTGCGATAAGGAGAATCAACAGAGATTGGAAAGCGAATAGTAGTTATAGATAAGGAAATCGTTAGGAACCTATTCTCGTTTGTTTCAGTTTTCTATCTGTTTCTCTATTCTTCTCTCTTCTTCGGTTCCTTCCTTTTCCAAGTCCCTCTCTTCTCTCGTCTAATTGCTTACTTCCTTCTATTTTCTTGATTCAACTTTTGCTATTGTAAAAATTGTTGTTGTGATATCGTACTCTTTTCTCGTTTTATTTTTCACATTTTGTAGTTTAGTTAAAGTAGTTATATATCTACTTATATGCAGTATCTCTAATGTTATCTTTTATCTTTAAAGGCAATAGCCTATTGGTGTAATAAATAGTTTATTCATTCATTCTTCCTCTACCTATTGGTATATATAGATATATCAATAAATGATCCGCCTATCTATATATTTATTTTCCAAGCTATAAAAGTTAGGAACATTTTTAACCATGACAAATATTTTCTTTCTTCTTCAAAAATTCAAAAGTTTCTCTCTTATTTTTGCAGATCGACTACCCGGAGGTTCATGGAGGAGGAAGGATGCATCGGCCACCGCACCCACATCCCATAACCGACCATCGTCAGGTCAACCTGGTCTTCGACGACACGGTAAATATACAACCTTTCGATCTCTTTCTCTCCTTTTCTTCCAGGAAGAAAAACGAGGGACGTTCGGGGTTCTTCTTACCCTCGAAAGGTTACGATCGATCGCAGGAACCTTTTCCTCTCTCGTAGCACGTTCGTTCGATATTCGCCCTCTCTCGTTTATTTTCTCGTTCATTACTTTTTTTAGTCGACTCTTTACGAGATCATCCGATATTGCGTCATCGAGTGACACGGACGAGATACGGACAGGTTGTTCTTTATATCAACGTACAGAACTACGGTGACGCGTCTCGTCCAAACCCACACGTGTTCGTCGTCGCATGCTAACTCGACGAAACTTTTCATGCCTTGGTAGCAGCGAACCACGTGCTCGTTCCTTGTCTTTTTAACCTTTTTGCACTCAACTGTCGTCTTTAAAGCGATATATTTGCAATATTATACTATTTTGTATCAAATTACATGTTAGTTATTCTGATTTGAAAAAAATATGTTGCTGGTCGATGAATCGAAGAAAAATCGAATGAAATGAATAAATCCCAAGTGTTATTCGACGTATCGTGTTGTCATAAAAATTGGTCTTTGCGAGTCCCACTCGTCAAGGAGTGTTAAGAAACGAACCATCGATTCTATACTCTATACACCCTCTTCACATAATTTTCCATAATCTGCATCGAAATTGAATCGTTACCATTCCAAGACACGTTGAAGATATCTTCTTGAACTTTCGCAGTTCCATTTGTAGGTATTGACTGTGTATGTGCGCGAAAACTCAATTTTCTCCTTTTTTTTTTCTTTGTCCTTTACACGTGGCAAGGGTGCAAACTTTCGGAGCCGTTCAAAGAGAATGCGAGATAGCGTAAGAATTCGAGCAGCTCGCGACGTTTGAACTCCCTCCTCGTCATTTTTTTATTTACTTGGAAATAAGTGTTTAACCCGTGACATCTTCACCGCAATCATATATGTCAGGGGTGGGCACGCGTCATAGAAGTTGTGAAAAGAAATAAAAAAAATGAGATTTGAAATAATAAAAAAAAGGATTTAAATTTTCAATGGAAGCCACACTTAACGAAGAGTCGCATACGGCTTTGGTAGCTGCATTTGCCCACCGTTGGTATACGGTGTGCCAGAAAAAGTCTCCGTACACCCTTTACAGCAGTGTAACTTTTAAAAAATTAAACTAAACGACTTAAAATTTGTCAAGTACATACAAGGATTAGTTGACTACATATCGTAGCTTTTTGGTTAAGAAAAAGTTCGAATTTTCAAAATTACAAACCACATAAAAAAAGTCATTTTTTCAACTTTTTTATCTGAGTTTATATTAAATATTTAAAAACTGTATTTTGTAGCTTTAAGTGAGATATACTCATATTGTAAATTTCGTTGCTTCGAATTACAAACGTTTAAAGATTGCAGCATAAGATAGAACATCGAGGACATTTGTAATCCGGAACAACGATAACCGATTTAAATGAAGTTTACAATACGTCCTTCTATACGCTTACCAAAATTCAAGTCGTTTGTTTCAATTATAAAACAGTTTCACTGCTTTAAAGGGTCTACGGAGACTTTGCTGACACACCGTAGGTATATCATACTTTCCAAATACATAGTTTAGTCTTAGGCAATATTAAAACAACTCAAAAGATTCAAACACTTCTGCCGGTTTATCTTGTAAATCCCGAAATCCTTAGCACTAACAACACAACCCCCCCGTTCCTGTTTTATTTGTATAACCCAGCCACCGGAGTTTTACGAGCATCCGTAGTGTTTGCTTTCGAGTTTCGATTCTGAAAAAACTGAAAAAACTCGGACGCGTCGTCTTCATCGGCATTCTTTCTCCGTGATGCTCCAGATACTGCATTCCTCTCGGTAGGAGATCGTGAGCTCTCACGATGACGCATTCATGGACGCACTCACGCATGCAGCATAGTCCTGTCAAAGTCCTTGGAAATGTTGGTATGCTCGAGTTGCGTGTAGAAGGAACTTCGTGGTACTCTTCGTTGGGCGCCAAGATGACGACAACGAGAAGTCGGAGGAAGAGCGATAGAAACGTCCTCTCCCATTCAGGCAATTTGCCGATTCGGAAAGTCTTCTCTGTCTCTCTAGCGCGGTGTTGGGACAAAAGGAAAAGTGGAGGCGAGACATAACGGCTCGTATAAATCATACGCCGCTCGGCCAGTGGCCTTTGAGCGCTCATTCTCCGAGCTGCTGCGCTGCTGGATGCTTTGAACGGACCGGTGTACCTTCTCTCTTTCTCTCTTCATTTTCTCTCTCCTCGCACCTCCCTCGAGCAACCGAGCCTCGATTGACCAACCTCCGCTTCTTTAAGCTTCTTTCACACAATCACGATGGGTCCAGGCATTCATTTGACTTTCGACGAAGAACTATCAAGATTAATTCGGGTCTTTTTATTCGACTAATTTACTGGTAATTACTTTTCATAGAATGGTCTATGTTTGATAGAAGAACGTTCGACAATTCTTGGAAGATCGATTCAATTCTATCTGAACCGTGATCATTGATAATCAACTTTCGTGACAATATCTTTAACGCTTTTCAAACCAGATGAGATATCCATCGATAGGATGGGAATAGAATTGACTCGTGGGAACTAGTCCCAATTCTACTCGATAGAAAATCGAGGAAAATTTAAGTCATCGATCTTGGTGCCTTCCCTCATCACTCGTCACTGTCCGTACAGCTTGATTGAAAAATCGTTCGCGCGAGAATCGAACTATCGACGGGATTTGTCACTCGGTGGACGTTCCAGAATCTGATCAGAAGTTTTAAGCGAAAAACTTTGAAGTTCGCCCGCGACGAAGCTCGATCAATGTTATATCCAATAAATTATCGTAATCCAAAGGCGCGTAATTCGTTTCCTCGTTGAAATTGATATATGTATTCATATATCGTTCACGGTTTATACCTAAAGGACAGTTTCGAAAAAAAAAAATTATCATTACGACGAGAAAGGAAAAATCGTGCCCCTTCGGGAATAGTCGAAAAATTCGTGTCTCCTTTGTGCGCTTCGTCGAGGGTTCGGAAGCTACAGGTGGCACCCTCCTTTAAAGGGCGCCCCCCGTTGAGCCGGACCTGAGTGGCCAATGCGCTCGTTGGCCGGGTCACGTGAGCTTCCGCGCTCTCGAAGGGAATGTCGGTAGGTAAGGGTGGGGGTGAGGCGAAAACGAAGAGTGAGAAAGATGATGGGAGCGAGCAAGTAGTAGCTTCTCCGTTCCAATGAGACAGTTATATACTCTTTAGATGTCAAAACTATTAATTACGTAGTGACACGGATCGATATATCGCTTCTTACGTATTGCCTCATGAATTTCACAAGACGCTACCTTTCGTCCTCCTTCCAACGATTCTCAGAAAATATCGAGGATTCGCGTTTATACAAAAAAACCAACGAGGTTCTTTAATTAAAAAAAAAATTGAATATGTTTTTTATAAGAAACTTCTTTCCCTCTGCTTTACCGATTTTCCCGCCTTCCCCATGAGAGTCTCGGCGCTCGCTCAGATGGCGCACGTTCCGCGTGCAGTCGAAAAGCGTCGAACGCGGCCGAAGTCGATCGGTCGCGTCTCCGAAGGAAAGGAACCGCAGTCCCATGTTCGCTGCACTGTTAAGCCGAAGGCCTGTGAGGCCACGATACTACTCGCGCCACGAGTTACTACACGGAACGCGCACAAAGAGCTTCGGTCTCGTGGGTGTGTATCACGGTGCGCCGCGGGAGAAAAGGCACGCGTATGGCATCGATATTTTCGTTGTCGTCTTTACCTCGGCACGCGACCGTTTGAGAAGAGCGACGCGACAGAGTGCACCGGAGATGTCCACGAGAAGCGTGGAGATCTCTCTCGTCTCCTCGTGAATTTTTCTCGACGAGAATCGAAAGGAACGAGCGTGGAGGAGGAAGGGTCGTCTCTTAATAAAAAGCAACGGCTGTAACATTACTCCTCGAGAGAGGACTTAGATTTATCATAAAGGATACGAGAACACGATGGACGCCTTCGGCATGTATCAAGTGAGTGGCGATCAAAGTAGTCTCGTAATTAGGTACTCGATCTCTCCGATGAATCTCGGTGAGACGTGACCGTGGTTGGTACGGCGAAGCACGGCGTTCCTCGAGATGACAGATGTCGCGACGTTTTGTTTGGACACGCGCGCCGCGCCTCCTCTCTATCTCTTCTTCTCGCGTTGTGTTATAACACCGTTCTTTGCTGCATGCGTGATGTCATGTCTAGAGACCTAACCTAACATGTGCCACCAACTCATCCCAATCACGCCCATTCTTGGTATTTCCCTTAACATGCTTCAGGCACCCTGTAGTAAAAGTCGTACCGCTAGTCGACTGTTCATGGTCTCGAATATTAATTTTCGAGAGGTTATGCGTACTACGATGGGTTGTCTTTTATGCAAGCGTTTGACAGATGGGGATGCAGAGAGGAAGGATATGTTTTTATGGATCACTTTATCTTCTTGTTATTATTTTACCACAATATTATGGTACATCGTATTTCGATGGAAAGATCTCACGCTATACGCTGATATGGCTTTGGTTTTTATTCACGAGAATTTTGCGACCGGACGTCGGTGTTTGCTTAAGGATTTCTCAATGGGTACGATCGTGTAAACAGTTTGCTTCGTGTTTTTAGAACGTGAGCAATCGAAATGCAAGGAGGCTCGCAAGTTTATGTAAACTTTATGCCTTCTATAGATCAGAGAATAGCGTTTCTTTTTTCTTATGTGTTGTTGTCTAAGCATTATTTTTTAATTATTTTGTAAATTTTGTTTTTAGTTTTCACAAGGCCTGACAGGTAGGCCGGAGCTCTATCAAAAGTCCAATAGGAGTAGTCACTCGAGCGACACAAGTTCCGCGTACAGTGGATCCGACACAATGACGTCTGTACAAAGTTCTTTAGACGCAGACGCGGACGAGGTCGATCTTTCTGGCCTCGTCGAGTCTATAGTGGACAGCGACGAGGAAGAAGATCTGGCCGAGAGCATGGATGTAAGTATCTCCTAATTATTTTTAATATATAACTTCTTTGACACTGTACTAACATAGCTTTTTCTTATTCAGAGTTTAAATGTTCGAGACGCCGTAAGAGAATGCTTGGAAAAAGATCCCGTGGAAAGAACGGAGGAAGATATAGAGACGCTTTTAGAATTTACGCAACAGCTAAAGGCCTTTACCAACATGACACTGGCTGTAAGAAGAGCGCTGTGCGCCGTCATGGTATTCGCAGTGGTCGAACGGGCTGGCATGGTAGTGTTAAACGACGGAGAAGAGTTAGATAGTTGGAGCGTGCTCATTAACGGTACCGTAGAGATTGAACACAGTAATGGGGAGGTCGAGCAGCTTCATCTTGGTGACAGTTTCGGTATCCTGCCTACTATGGATCGACTTTTGCACCAAGGTGTTATGAGGACGAAGTAAGTGGCTCGATTACGGCGAAAACTTCATGATTAGATATTATGATTTAAAGGAAAGCTTACGTATAACAAATATTTTCCTTCAGATGCGACGACTGCCAATTTGTGTGCGTCACGCAGGCAGATTACTTTAGAATTCAGCATCAGGGTGAAGAAAATACGAGACGACACGAGGAGAACGGTAGGGTGACGTTAGTTACGGAATTGCGTGGAGCTTTGGACGGTGGTGTACGTAGGGGACATGTGGTGATTAGAGCAACGCCGGAACGCTTGATGTTGCAACTTATCGAAGAAAACAGTATTACGGATCCCACTTACGTGGAAGATTTTTTATTAACCCATCGAACTTTCATCGATAGCCCTTTATTAGTTGCTAGCCAATTATTAGAGTGGTTCGACCAATCTCAGGTCAGAGATCGTGTTGCGCGCGTTGTGTTACTCTGGGTGAATAATCACTTCACGGATTTCGAAACGGATCCGTCTATGATGGAATTTTTAGAAGCCTTTGAGACTGGCTTAGAAAGAGAAAAAATGCAGGGTCAGCAAAGGTAAGCCATCGAATTAAGCGATACTTATGTACAATATTTACATTTTTCATTTACAAATTTGTCAATTTCCAGGTTACTAAACATAGCCTGTGCGGCAAAAGCGAGGACGCGAAACGTAACGTTAGCGAGGCCTAGCAGAGACGAGATTCTTCATTTTAGTATCTTAGGTGGTTACGAAAGAGGTTTTGGAATTTTTATTTCAAAAGTCGATAAGAGATCGAAGGCTGAGGACGTCGGTTTGAAACGCGGCGATCAAATTTTGGAAGTAAACGGGCAAAGTTTCGAGCACGTCAATCATGCGAGAGCATTGGAAATTCTAAGAGGTTCCACTCATCTCAGTATCACAGTTAAATCTAATCTTCTTGGTAAGTAATTGTCTACGAGAATTATTGTCCTCGTACGTAGACGTCGCTTGAACTTTTCGATTCTGTGCGCTCAGCTTTCAAGGAAATGCTTCAAATGCCTGACAATTCACCGAGACCGAGAGGAAGAGCAAATAAACCAGAAATTCCAAGACTTCAGTCGGATCCACGCGCAAGACTCTCGACGCACGTTGACCCTATTACTCCCGTAAATCCTTTAAATCCTTTAGTAGGTGGTGTCCATTTATTAATCCCAGATAGCAACGTGTCTCCTTGCAAGGATGCTAAAAAGGAGCATAAGGGATTTATGACTCTTGGACCTAAAAGAAGATTACAAAAAGCACTCATGAAAATGAACATACTGCCAAAGAATACAATCAAGTGAGTATCGTGACATGCGACATACGTACAGGGTGTCTCATTTCGAACAGAACACCTAAATATCTATCTTGTATTGAAAAAAAATTCTATTCCCAAAACCTAATTTTTGTTATAAGCTATCAAGGCTATCGCAACAAAAATATACCGTTCCATTTGAGATATCGATGACCTTGAAATCATTTGCCTCACCGAATGATGCAACCTTGTTGTGCAATATTTTTCATACCACCCGTTACAAGGTAGTATTTACGTGTCCTGCTGAAAATCGAATATCCTGTAAACATATACAGGGTATACAAATATACAGGGTGCGGCCGAATAACGCGGGCACGTGGTGATTCCTTACAATTTTTTTCTTATTTTTACGTAATGAATCACCACGTGCTCGCTTGCCCACATTATTCAGCCGCACCCTGTATATGTATGTATGTGTGTATACATATATAATATCTACTGTATACTAAATATTTAAAAAAATAAATGGGTTTTTATTATTTCACAGCGATGGTGTGCACATAGATGATCCTCTCGCTCCACCACACACGCCACCAGGAACGGGTCTTTCGCAAACTACAACTAATCTTTATCACTCGAAAAGCAATCCTGACCTTACATCGTTATATTGTTACGATGACCTTAGAGCACCCGATTATCCGGAACATGTACTCAAAGTTTACAAGTCTGACCAAACTTGCAAGTACCTTCTTATTCACAAGGAAACAACGGCGCACGAGGTGACTTGCTTTACGTGAAATAAGTGAGAAATATTTAACCACGATTAGTACCGATATCAATAATTCATTGTCTTTTTAAGGTGGTGATGCTCGCGCTGCAAGAGTTCGGTATAACCGAAAGTAGTTCGAATTTTTCATTAGCAGAAGTAAGCGTCGGCGAGGGTGGAATGATAAAGCAGCGAAGATTACCGGATCAGTTGCAAAATCTTGCGGAAAGGATCGGTTTGAGTTCGCGTTATTATTTAAAGACTAACGGTATATCGGAGACTTTGGTTGCGGACGAACAAGCGCCAGAACTTATTCGCGAATCTCAAGTACATTTTCTACAATTAAATGCTGTAGAGGTGGCTATCCAGTTAACCTTACAGGATTTTAGTATATTTAGGTAAGCGATCAGCTTGACTAGATTTGTATATCTTTATTTTCGTTATGTAATTTAATTTTTTTACAGGCAAATCGAATCTACGGAATACGTGGACGATTTGTTCGAGTTGAAGAGCAGGTACGGTGTACCGATGCTTAGTCAGTTCGCGGAGCTAGTCAATAGGGAAATGTTTTGGGTCGTCACGGAAGTTTGTTCTGAGCATAATCTTGTCCGTCGAAGCAAGATAATAAAACAATTTATAAAGATAGCCCGTAAGTTTTCGACGTATCATTTAAAAGTATGTTACATCTAATTGGAATATTTCTTTCTAATAAATTTTGTCGAATCTTTTAGGACAATGCAAAGAATGTAAAAATTTTAATTCGATGTTCGCTATCGTGTCTGGTCTGGGTCATGGCGCGGTATCGAGGCTGAGAGCTTCTTGGGAAAAACTGCCAAGCAAATATCAAAGGTTATTCAGCGATCTACAAGAATTGATGGATCCTAGTCGCAACATGAGTAAATATCGTCAACTGGTGGCATCCGAACAAACGCAACCACCGATCGTAAGTCAATAATTTACAATATCTCACCCAAACCCGCAGTATATTATTTCTAAATCAATTGTACTTTTTCCATGATATATAGATACCCTTCTATCCTGTAGTCAAAAAGGACTTAACCTTCATTCACCTGGGTAACGACTCTAGAGTAGAAGGTTTAGTAAACTTTGAGAAGCTTCGAATGATCGCTAAAGAGGTACGAACGTTGACGAACATGTGCTCGTCGCCGTACGACCTCTTGACGATGTTGGAAAGGGGTGGTCAGCCACCGAGTTCCGCGATGGTAGCTTTGAATCAAATGACGACGGGTAATCAAGGTACAGGATGCATTTTTTAATCTCGTAGTTACACGTTGAAGAAAATTTATAACAAAAAAAAAACAAAAAACAATCCACATAGGTGGCCAAACGGCAACGGTGAAACGTCGCAAGAAATCAGCCGCGGCACCAAACCCGAAGAAAATGTTCGAGGAGGCTCAAATGGTTAGAAGAGTAAAGGCGTATCTCGCGAACATGAAAGTAATTACCGACGAGGAACGATTGCACGCTCTTTCCGTGGATTGCGAACCTCATGCCGGCGCTGTCGCCGTTGCTGCGGCGGTACCACTCACTGGAAGTCGGGGGAGAAGGCATCCTTCTCCTACGCTTTCAACCACGAGTAGTGCCAGCAGCACGAGCGAGGGAAGAAAGAGCATACAAGGTCGGTTGTCCGTCTATACGTCTGTCTGTCTCTTTCTGTGCAAGCGTGAATACATTTTCGCGAACGTTTTCCCCCCTTACGCGTATATAAACCTTTAAAGATTTACAACGGTAACCGTTCCTTCTATTACCTTAACCGTGAAAATGTAATTTTCCTCAGGTACAAAATTCGGAGCTGCCTCGCCGCAGGCAGTGAGAAAGATGTTGGCTCTTTCAGACCCTCACAAAACGCGACCGTACCAACCGAAACATTGTCCACCTCCCCTTCCAGTACCTGGACTCGCCTTGCATTCCAGCGGACTCGAACCGAGTCCTGGTGCACCTAGGAGAGTAGGTTCCGGTAGTAGAGTCCCGATGCACGAAAGATCGCACAGCGACACCCCTTCGAGTCTCCCACCGCCCGTTGATCTCAGTGCCGAGAGTAGCAGCGTCACGAGTCTGAGTAATCTCCAACCATTAAGGAAAACTTTAACGAGCGGTAAGTTCGATCCACCTGATCACTTCGAATGGTTTGTGGAACGAGATGCTGCCAAGAAGTATTAGCAAAGTAGACGTTCTTTTTTTTATTTACACGTATATATCTCACGCTACTCGAGTTATTACGCTCTTTTCATGTCGTGCGTTTATATTTCATATCACGTCTGGCGCGTCTTCGAACGTTTAATACTGTCCAAAGTTGTTCCCATCGCCGTTATCTTGTTAAACGATATTACGTCGTTTTCGTACGCTCTTGATTGCCCATTATAATGTAATAGCTCATTATACACTAATTATGTTAAAACATTTTACCAAACTAATTACCATATTGGTGGTTATAATGAAATTTCTACGTAATATCGAATGAAAATGACGTACGTTACACTGCCACTAACGAGCAGATCGATTATACGTCAATGTCTAGTCGTCGTTTCCTCCCGTCTCGATGTAAATCGAAAAGTTTGGACAGTTTCGAATCGAAGAAGCGTTGGTTTTCTACACGATATATCACGGGGCATGCATCTCGCGACATAAACATTAACGCACCTTATCATTGCTCGTAACAAGAACGTACACTTCTGGTCGGGTCTCGTAACGAGAGGAAAGTCCATTTTGTCTGCACGCTGCACAGCCGTTTACGCAATTCATAAATGTGTTCCATGTTATATTATATTTAGTTTATATATCCATATTATACACACACGCATACTGTTATGCCGTATTATTAAACGTAGCGCGCGCTTTTTTAATCGACGATAACAGCCGTTACGTAATACCGACGCATAAAACCTTTGATCATCCTCTTTCTCTCTTTCTCTTTTCCAAAACGAAGCGGCCTCTTCTCCTTCGCTTCGAATCCAGGATTATTATTATTATTATTAATCTCTCTTTATCACCATGGGACATACGAGGAATACGCGTGATTTATTTCCGTCTCTTACCTTCGATCGCAGGAGAAGGAAAGAATTATATGAGAGGCACGCGAGTTTAACGAGAATCGACACGGTTCTTATCTATTCGAATCTATTTTTTTTTTTTTTATTTACAATATCGTAGACATTGTTAATATATTAGTTACGAAACGTCGATCTCGAGTTATTTCGTATTAGAAGGTAATCTATCAAAGTTTTATTCGTTTCTCTCTTTCTCTTCCTCTTAATCAGGCTTCTTGTCTATATTTGTTAGAGTTTAGAGTAGTTGCTTTTTAGCAGCGTGCGGTTCCCCGAGAGATCGTTTCGATGAAAAGAAATTTAAAAAAACAAAATAAAAAAATTAAGAACGTGAGCGTTCAACGGCCGCAGCAGGACGAGACTCGGGTTTATCGAACGTGTTTAGTGATGGAAGTGTCTTGGGGCCGTGTGCGTAGGTTCAGTGACGAGCAGTGATAGCGGTCACAGTACGCAACTGGACAGCCATAGTGGAAGCAGCGTAGAAGCAGGTGGCAGTCCGCCACCACCGCAAAGACGGCATTCCGCGATGCAAGGTACGTAATTTTACGTGATAAGGAAAACGAACGATCCTGCTCGTGACTTCTTTATCGTACCTTCTTCATTCTCTTTGTATAGCATCGTAGTATCAGTATTAAAGTATATATATGTGTATATATAGACATATATATATATATATTGAGTCGGAGCACTCTCACTCCTCGTTAGAACGAGAGATTTATTTAACGCCCGGTAGATCTTTCTAACGGTTCTACTCCGTTGCACGCGAGGTTCTTGATCTTCCGATTGTTTTCTATATTCCTGGAATGTGGTGTTTTACTTATAAAGATTTATATAATATTTAAAAATAGTATATAAATTTTTGAATTCTTTTTTATTCAAAATTAGAAATGAAAAAATTAAGATTTTTATTTTTGAGAAAAGGGTGTTAAATAAAGATCCGTTTTACTCGCGCAAAGATTTTGCCTCGATGACTGTCTTATCCCCTTTGTGAGATTCGCTCGAATCTCGTACGAGCTCGTCGCGGTACACGTGTCTCGCTTCGGTGTTGTCCCATTAACGTGATGAAGCAACATGTGAAAAGGTTGATCAAAGGAAAAGGTCCTGTAAAAGCGTTGTTCTTTTCACGTTCGTTAGGTCGAACAGTCGGGCGAATTTAATTAAACGAAACTTTCGAGTATTTAACGCGGATCATTTTGTAGCAAACGTAATTTCTTCTCTCTTTCGTTGAAATAATTGTTTTTTTAATTTTACGTTCAATGGGTCAATGGATCTTGCGCGTAGACACGAGTACGAGTCGAGGAAATACGAATGATTCGTAGAAACGTCGTAATTTCGTATCGCGTTGAAAGTTTCTTCTACGAATCCTTCGTTATATTATTCCAATCATTTTATTTCGAAGGAACGTATGTCCCATGGCCACTCATCTTCATTTTTTCTCTTCCTTCGTACAAAAAAGAAACTTATCTTCGTGTGGATATTTATACGTAGTATATGTGTATAAGGTGTCTCGGATGTTGTCATAAAATTTATTTATATATATTCTACCCTTGGAGAAATATACAGAAAGAAGTTGCGTTCGTGTATTTTCCAGTTGGTTTTGTTCTTTTTTCTGTAATAGTGTTTTCTGTAGTAGTGTTTTGCATGCAATTAAGTTGTCCTTTAGAAATTCTTTGATTTCAGTAGCGTAAACGTTCGTGGTTTTTATTTATTATATGTACGTGTATGTATCATATACATTTACCTTCTACGTCACTTGTGAAGTTTTTTCCTGGCCAAAAACGAAGGGGTTGGGAGGCCAACGTTTCGTTCCAACTTTTTCTTTTGAAAGTCCGTGCTCGTGGAGTAAAGCTAGTAAATTTTATGACACTACGGACGCTCTGTGTATATGTATGTACAAAATACGCGCCACCACCCTCGGTCGAGGTATCAGCGAGCGTATTGACATGGGCGTAGTTTTTTTTAATTACAAAACTTTCTTCTATAAAGCTATTTTTAAACGTCGACTCAAATTTTTGTAACTCTTTTCGAAAGAGAAAATTAACGAGTCAGTTAAAACCATTTTATTCGTGCATACCGACGATAAGGTGTCGTAATTTGTTAATAATTTATTCAATTTGGTACAAATTTCTGATACTTTGGAAAACGATGTTTAGATTTTTTCCTAAACTACGTTTTATCTCGTCAATATGGTCGCATTAAATTCATTTCAACTTTAACTCTTCATAACCTCGTCAAATGATGTACCAGAGTGCCGGTAGAATGACAAAAAAATGTGCAGCTTGTACATTCGCATATCTTTGAGATTCCATCGCTTGCCTAAATCGTCGCTTCCAGCTTATATAAATATACACAATTTTTTTAGTATCGTCACAACGTACAGCTTTTGTATACAGCAAACGACCTGCCGTTTCCCGTGCACTCGTTGAAAAACTTTTGTAATATACACGTCTCATTTCCTTCTTTTTCATTGAAAAAAGATCAAAAACTTTCCCCGACATATCGTCTAAATTGTATTCGTATAAAATGGCAAGAGAAGATGTCGTAAATTGTTAAAAAAAGAGAAAGAGAAAGACGCGAAAATTAGAGAACGATAAAAAAACAATCGTATGTGGCCTGTGTATGGTGCAGGGTCGATTATGAGAGGCGGTGCACCACCGTTTCCTCATGCTGTAGCAGTGTTACCTCCGCTTCCTGCCAACCACAACCAGAATCACAACCACAATCATCATCATCACCAACATTATCACGATCATCATCATCACGAACCCCAACCCCCTCAAGGTGAGTCTGCGCTGCGTCTACCCGCTCTTTTGCTACGACGTTGCTGCTACCCCCTGGCTCTTGCTATCGCTGCTACTGTCATTTATATTTTTCTTCATTTTCTTTCTCTTTCTCTATCTGTCTCTCTGTTTACCTATAATTCTACTTCCATCTCGAAATATTTCGCTCCTGTGACCGTGCGACGAACGTGGCGACCCACGAATTTTTATTTTAAGGTAAGTTTTCTTTTTCTGAGATAAATACATTGGAAAGAATTCTTTTGTAAATTAATCAAATTTAGCGAATTGTTGTTAAATTATTTCAAATTATAAACGTGCTTCGCATAAAACATCTCTTAGAAATATATTCCAAGTCGCTAATTTAATTTAACGTACCATTGTAAGCTATGTATATATCCACTGTTCGTTTGAAAGGCAGACGCGTTCGTTCGCATGCATCACGAGCGAATTGTAGTATATACGGATCCCGATGGAACAAAAGAAGCATATATTAACCCGTACGTGTGAGATAACATTTAGTTAGAAATGCTCGTGCATCGGTCGCATTGCTTTAAGTGTATCGTAACTATGTATATACTTTAGCGTTTGCACGCGTGTACCTATATCGGTTGCGTGCCGTTCGTATATAGTAAAATAGCAAGGTGTTGCATCTCGGCATTTTACTGTTGTTTACCCGTGCGTGCTGCATGTTCTCCTCGGTCTTTAACGGAATACGAGCTATTCTTTTCAGGGTACTAACCACGTGGCGAACGGTTTTCCGTGTACGCGTTGGTCTCCTTCCTTCTTTTTTATCACTTATCCTTTCTCTCTTCTATCTCGGTAGATCTCTCTCTTTCTTTATTTCTCTCGTTGGTCGGACACAACGGTGAATCGTGGCGAGCGTCGACGGTTAAAACCCGTACGCTTATTCAGGATTTCGATTCCGACCGAGTTCGATCTCCCGTGACGACCTTGCAATTTGATATTTACGATCTATATTTTAGTTCAAAAAATATATGTAACTGTACTGGGTGAGTCACGAGAGCTAGATATATCTTGGTAAGTATTAGGTCGAGTAATAAACAATTCCTTATTATTGTGATGATTTTTTTTTATAACCTATGGTAACAATTCATTGCAAATAATGGCAACGTTTATTTGATTGAAGAATAAAATTAATATAAAACGACCTAATAATAGTAGTATCAGAAAAAAAACTGTCTTTAAAAGATTGCTTACAAATTATTAGTACATATAATCTATATAAACTTTCGTGATTCACCCTAGCAAACATTTGTTTCAGAAAAATTTAACCCTTTGATAAAACAAAGTCTTCCCGGTGAGACTCGGATCGACGGATCCCAAATTCCATTCGACGATTCGTGATAAATACCTTTTCCCTATAAAAAGATTCTCTCTCTCTCTCTCCGAACTTTGATCTCCTGGCCATACTAATGAAGAAGAAAAATAAAAACAGACACTGAAAAAAAAAGGGGGAGCCCGTAGGTTTAGCGTTGTTCTTGTTGTTCTTGCTGCTGGTGTTAGTGGTAAGAATCGAGAGAAAGAAAGTCGAGGGTTTTCAGGTTCTGGTCTGGGCGGAATCCAGGGCCCACCGGGTGCAGGGACGACGACCATTATGACGAGCCTTGCCAGCATGACGACGAACGCGTCGATGAGAGCCGGTCTGGCCGGCGTGGGTGGTACACAGTGTCGCCAACCACCGGCATACAAAGTTGCAGCCCAGATGGCAAGGTTACACAGGCTTGGCCGTGCTCACAGCCACGAAGGAGTTACATATCGGACCGATCACGAAGATGGTACTGCAACACACAATCGAATACTTCTTCGCACCCTCTACTTTCGCGCCTCTCTATTTTCTTACGTATTACACACGTACATATGTGTGTATTTTTACGTATGTGTACGTGTGTGACGATTACACATACGTGGATACGTCTACCATTTTTTTTTCTCATCTCCTCAACTCTTTCTTTTATACAGGGTGTCCGCTTCCATGTTGTCAAGCGAAGGACTACATGTACACATCAATGACTTGAATCGAAATGTCTAATACCCTTTTTCGAAATTCGTTTCAGTTAAATAGTTATTAACTAACAAAGATCGGCCAATCACGGCGAGCAACGACATGTAACGTTGGTTATTGTAGATTGCTCCTCCTACCGCTTCATCTCTTGCCTAGCTGCGAGCTCGAGTGAACCGCCTTCCTTTGCTATTTGCCGTAATTGACCGATCTTTGTCGGTTAATAATTGGTTAACTAAGTCGAATTTCGAAAAATGGTATTAGACATTTCGATTCAAGTAATTGATGTGTATATGTAGTCCTTCGCTTGACTACATGGAAGCGGACACCCTGTATAATATCATACGATTAAAAGATGTATCCTACTTTATCCTATCGTATACGATGACCGAGTCTATAACGGATCGTCATCGACGTGCATATCTCTTTCTCTTTTTCTTCTTTTTCCTTTTCCATCTTATGTATCCGTGACACAGTTTCGACCTCCTTCGACATTTTCAGAGCCGCGGAAGGGTAACTTTGGAAAGTAACGGAGATGGACAGCAGTCGGAAACAGGCGTTCTTACCGTTCGCGGTTCGAAGGATGCAATTTTATTTAGAGTGGTTTTTTTTTTTACTCGTAGTACTTTTGTAGATATACGTAGAGACGCTTTTTTGGGCTTGTCCATAGATTATAACGAAGTTATCGATTTTCGGAGTAATTATTGCGATGTGTACTATTATAGAATTTGATGATGCATCGGCAGATGAATAAAAGCATCGTGGTACTTATAATGCAAGAATGCGTAATCTGTAGTTTTTCGTTTATTTAGAATTTTTATTTGTATTTATTCATTTTACAAGGTTACCCTCCGATTACGTTTCACAGAAAAGTTTATAGTTTGTTTTAACTCGCGTAGAATCTCTCGTCCCATTAACCGTCATCGTGCACAATCATTTAACTTGATTTTTGTAAAACTAGGCGAACTAACGTAAGTCTCATCGATAATTATATTAAATCATCACTTTAATTTAAGTAATCCTATAACGTTTGTGTATATGTGTGACGAACTCGCAGTTCGATCGAATCGTTCGACTTGTAAATAATTCACCTTCCCTTTAAACAAAAATCAAAAGTTGCAACGCGATCTTGAAATGCTGCTTGTCCTTAACGAGACCATTAATTTTTGTTTTAGCTGTTCTGTATGAGCATCGTTCAGTGCATCCCATCGAAAGCATCGATATGCATACTTTTCACGAATATTTGATTCGCCCTCTCTTGCATCGTTATCATCGGTATCATTGTCATATACCCTCCTTATCTTTTACCCCTCGATCGAATGAATCATTATTATTCGTTTATGATCGCACTCGTATGCACTCACTGGCTTCGTAAGAGTCATCGCGATAAAAAGAGTATCCGCATCCACGAGAGCCGTTAATAAGCGAGATAACTCCTGAGTATAATATACATACGCACATATATCTATACAGGGTGTCCAACTTTAAATACCACATAGGAAAACTACATGTGCGTAACAATGATTCGAATCGAAAAGTCTAATACCAATTTTCGAAATTAGTTAATAAATTATTTAATTAATAACTCGTTAACTAAACCGAATTTCGAAAAATAGTATTAGACTTTTCGACTCGAATCATCGCTGTTCACATGTAGTGCACTCAAAGCTGAACACCCTGTATATAGATGTATACACAGGAGCACACAGAACATACTCATTCTCGTCTCTTTCTTTTGCGTGACGCCGCGGCATGGCTCGCTTGCTTGCGCCCACCTTGCACGAATATTCCTTTCATCCTTCGAACATCGACTTTCGATATCATTCTTTTTTGTTAATTTCATGCATCTCGCAAAATCATGTTTTTTTTTTTTTTCTTTATCACGCGTAAATATTTTTGAGATCGATAAAACTTTCGTATACTCGTAAAGAGTAATGACAAAAACGTGTACTCTCCTTTTTTGATTGATCGTTAAGAGTTTATTTCAAATGTTCCAGATGACGAGGACGCTCAAGTATCAGCGGTGTAAACGATCGACGAGCATGCCGAGCAACGAGACCCGGCCGTCCCAAAAGTTAATTTCGTTTAAAGCAGATTTTCGTTTCGTCAGAGATATGATAGACGAAAAAGGAAGATGGATGTCGTGGTAGATCGAAGATGGACCGTCTTTAGATTAAAAAAACACGACGTAACCCAACCTCGTTACTTTTCTCGTCTCATCTCACGCGAATTCATCGGTCGTTCTTCACGACGGAGATCGATCCGAACAGGAACTACCGCGAAGTGGAAATGAATTGAATCTCAAGATACGTCGAACTCTTCCACACTCTCTCTCTCTCTTTTCTTTCTTCTCGAACAACGAGACTACATAAAGAAAGGATGCGAAAATGACTTTCGTCGAGCGGTGCAAAGCGATGCACGTCTTCCACAAGAAAAAAGATAGATAGAGAGAAAGAGAGAGAGGGAGTAAAAGAGGGGAAGATAATCATGCGAAACTCAAACTCTCGAATATTCGCCTAATATCACGGCGAGATTTATATTTTTCTCCTCCTTTTGCTTTTAAATTCGCGTTTCTTTCCAATTCCGACGACATAAGAAAGCGGATATAGAAAGCAACGAGGCGCGAAAGCGTTTTCTCGACACCTTCGTGTCTAGCGAAACTAGACGAAGAGGAAAGAAGAGAGGAGACAAGCGATTATAAGTAATATTCTATATAAATGTGTAATAAATCGAGTCCAAAGATGTTATATATATATAACGCGTAAACGCCGCTGAGGAGTAACGAAAAAAAAAAAGTGGTGAGGAGAAACGGCGTATTCTGTATTATAATACTTTGTAGGATAGCTCTTTAAAAAGGTATACTCCCCCCTTCCCTCTCTATTTTACGAGACTTGCCCAAGGAAAGAAAAAAATCTCTGTCGGCCGCACACCAGCCCTCTCCCGTCCCCGTTTCGACTTTCCTTCCCGTAAAGGCCCTCTTAGACCCCTTCCCCATTTTAAATGTAGGCGAATAAGTTGGTGTAAATAGCGTTTAGATTTACGTAGACATTAGCCGATGAAAGGACGACGACGCGAGAGGACGAACAAAAAAAAAAGCAAGAAATTCTTTAAGGGATAATAGAGAGAAACTATCGCGACGTATTCACCCGAGATTTCCGATCGACCTTCTTCCTCCCGAACAACCCCATCCCCTAAACATCATAACCATAACGTAATTCGGATTCTCTCGTGTCCGGCGTAATATATAATATACATACGAAATATTCTCTCAAGCTCGTATTAATTAACAAGGTTTATAATGCTAAAGAAGGTTATAACTTTTAAAGGTTCAACACTTTGTCTCTACCGACTTTATCGAATTATTATTATTAATATGATTATTATTATGGTGACGATGACGATGATAATGACACGATTATCATTATTATTGTTATTGTTACGAACGTCGAGTATCTCGAGGTTCGGAGATTCGAGCGAAACTTTTTTAGATTTAAATGCTTCGTTAGACCTTCGACGTATATAGTTCGTGCTCGAAAACAGACGTTTTAAAAACACACACACACACACACGCAACAACAATAACAGCAACCACTGACGCGAATGTGACATTGAATGATTATTATTATTATTATAATTCTTGTAATTATTATTATTATTATACACATCCTAAGGTGAAATATCGAAGTCCAATTTTAACGCCTCCGATACGTTTAGTATTTTTAGCGTTGGCGCGATCAAGTACAAAGAACTTTTCTTAAAAAACGAAAGAATGAAGAGAAAAAAAAGAGGGAATAGAAAACGTTGATACACAAGTGGGACCGAGGGTACGATCGATGAAGAGAAAAAAAATGTGCGATGACACCCCCCACCGATACCGCCGCCGGTCGAATTTTTTTTTAATTACGGTTGTAATTACGAGCTCGCTCGTAACGTTTCGCGTCTTTCCCCGCGTGTGGAAATTGGCGCGTTCATTTCGAAAATATAAAGTAGAATGTTTTTTTTTTATATATATATATATAAATCGGTGTCGTTGAATTTATTGAAACTTTTCCTTTCCGGTTGAATTGACATCGTTGGTGCGTTACAAGTTTCCCAGTTAAGATTGATGACACTTTTTAATAAAAAAAAAAAAAAAAAAATGAATGATAAATGTATGGTAGAATTAAAATTAGGAAAAAGTGGGGAACAGTGACGTCTTGCTATAACCAAAAAAATTTTCCCCTTTTTATCCACGTGGCTTTGCCTGTTTAATTTGCCGACGATTTTTTAGGAAGAGAGAAAGAAAGTAGGCAGCACGCGATACGCGGTGAGAAAAATTTCGAGAATGAAAAGCTAATCGCGCATTTGTTCCTCGAAAGACATCGGGACACCGACTGTATAGAGATATGTCGATATTATTCTCGGCCACTTGCACTTAGGCTCGCGACCTCCTTTCTCGACGAGTATTAGAAAGAAAAGAGAGAGAGAGAAAAGCGTAATTTTATGCAGTAGGCGACAACGTAAATAAGAAAGATGCGCTTAGCAAGAGCAACAAAAAAGAAAGGGCCTAAAATATCGAAAGGCACCGTTTTGCGATTGTCTCGTGTCGAGCGCGGAACGACGACGTTCCAAAGGGGAACACAGTGCTTTCTTGGATCCCTCGAGTCTCCATCATCGACTATATATTTACATTCCAATTTTTCTTCACGATTACATTCATCGTCCTTGCTCAGCATCCCTCGTATCCTTCTCGCTCGACGGACTAGATTTTTTCCAAATATTTATCGCGTATCTATCCTCTCTCGTTTTCTTCAATCCACATCCCCCCATCTTTTGTTTTTACGAAAAAGACATTCATTCGAAATCCACAAGGACTGTGTTACTCTTCGACGCGTTTTTTCGATCCTTCTCCCCCATCCCCGAGAAATCGATTCGTTTTGAAAACCGGCTCGCTTCCTCGGGAAACGATATATATATATTTACCACGTATTCATATAAATATAAATATAAATATAGATATATATCTCTTTGTACATATCCTAACAACACAAGTTTTAAAAAAAAAAATATTATTATTCAACGTTCTTGAAAGAATTCTTAAGCCATGTGTCCATCGTTAAAGTAAGGTTCTTCGTAATTACCGCGTTCAAAAGAAAATGAAGAGGAAAAAGAAGAAAGGAAGAGGAGTATAACGATAAAGGATGGAGACAGTTTTTAGAAGAAGAAAGCGCGAGAAAATTCTGTTTTATACGCGACTCGTACACACCGAAACACAAGCGAGCGGGCGAATACGTATATATATGTATACATATACGTACGTTTAAATATACATATATGTATGTATAATGCATATATATATATTTTGATCTTCCTTTTTCTTCAAAGCAGTAGCTACCGTCTCCTTTTCTCATTCCAAACGCATTTAACAAATTTTCTTTTGTTTTCTTTACGAGTATTCGATTCCTTCTTCAATTTCGAATTAGTAATTGCTTTGAACCGAGGCGTCTCGTTTTCTAAAGACTTTCGAGTTTGCTTTAGAAAATTGGAGACATTGAAAATTCATCATACAAAAAAAATGATGATCGTCTTTTTCTAAAGAATACATTGAGAATGCGAGAAGCGAAAGTCTCATGCGATTCTCTTATACGATTCTATAGGAAATTAAAGAGAAACGGAATCCTCATTGTTCTATAAAATGGCGAAGGTTAATCTCGAATATCCGGGTCTGTTTCTTTTTATTATTGCTTCTTGCTCAAATTTTATCGAGTAATTAGTAAAAAGAGACGCTTCTATACTTTCCCCCCCTGAAAAATTCATGTTTTTTTAGAACTCTCCTCTCTCTCTGTTCTTTCTTTAATTTATGTTCGTCTCGTCCTCTTGTTTTAATTATTTATAAAAAAAAAAGTCGAGAAGTACGACGACAACGACGACGTCGATCGCGGAAAAAACAACCAACGGAGTCTTTTGTATTTAATTTGTTTAATAAAAAAACTTGGATGATCATAGTACAAGCTCTTCTCGTACGTCTTTCCTCGGTTCTCCAAGTTGCGAAATGAAACCGAAGGAGCTTCTTCTTCACCGCACACACGAACACACATCCGGTTACCTCCTTTTTACTTTTTCCGTTTCTCCTGTTTGAAACGCGATAGGAAAGCAAAAGTCTCCGTCTAAAATAACCCATATATCTAGGTTTGTATATACATATACAAAAGCAATCTTTATTATATACTTTTTATTGTACTTTCATTAGTCCCTCGTATTTACGGTACGACATTATTGGCTATAGTATTAAAAGAAAAACGAAGAGCCGTCGAGCTCTCTCGTGCATTCAAACGATCGTTCGCGTATCGTCGCGACGCGTCGCGTTTCCTACGATTTTAGAAGAAAAAAAACATTCATTTTTTATTTATACCTCGTATCGACACTATCGACGTGCGACAAAACGCGACGATATACAATTTTATGCGAGTAATAATTTTCAGATTTTAAAGTTAGATTATAAAGACAGAAAGAAGGGAAAAAAGAAAACTAAGTTTCTTAATTTTACCTTGACACGTAGCTCGCACGTACGGATATGTCGTTTTGCACGATAGCAATTGCAATATTGTTGGTACCGTATACAGGGAAAGAAAAGGAACGCGTGGGAACGAAACTGGTGGTGATATTAATGCTACTATTTTGTACGATACGATGTTTTGTATATCCGTTTACTGTACAATCGTCTCGGTATTCATGTCGACGACGAATATTTTTATCATTTTATCACGACTAGGAAATAACAATCTTATAAACAATCATTTATATTTTATGTTTAGTCGACAATCTTTAACGTACACTTTTATTGCAAGAAAGATATATACGGAAATTAAGTTGACACGGTAGAGGGAGAATAATTTGAACCAATAAAATAATAATAATAATAAATTAATAATTCTTATAAATCTATTAATAATCCTACTTAATAATAAAAATATACGTGTCAACTTAATTTCTACTTTTATACTCGATCTTTTCGCACTTGAACGAAATAAAAAGTCTTCTAAGCGTCGAACATAGATACCAATGCGATTGTATGTATAGGATCGAAGTTTACCAATTATGGGCGATGAATAATGTATCGAACACACATTACGAAATACATTTGTAACGTTGCCGAATGGCCAAGAAGAAACGGCTGTTTCGCACAGAGGAATCCCACATAGGTGTTGTTACCATTAATGTTCACCTGTAAATCTCCAAACAATATATAACTTATTAAAGGATCAGGTAACGATCTCGTTGTGATTAATTGGATTTCCAGTATACCCAAGACGAAGCAGGTACGTGATGCAGCGTCGTAAAATTTTTTTTTTATTCTTTTTCTAACGATGCCTGAAGTAGAAAATCGTTTTCAAGATAATAATTACGTTTTTTTTTGTGCTCGGGAGTCCTCGATGATACCTAACTCGCTAAAAACGCTATTCAAGGTCGTCCATCGACCGTATCATCAAAGTTCTAATGACTTTCGAAGACGAACGCACGAGCAATTAGTCGAAGCGCTAATATAATCGGATTCGCAGCCTGTGTCTCCATAGAAATATTAAAGAACGTTCGGTGTAAACGTCGCTATGCCTTTCACGCGATCTTGACCCGTATTCCGAGATCTTTGAAAAGTCGTCGTGTGAGATGCCTTACGGGATTTTCGATCAGGATCTGTTACCGTCCGAATGTGCGAGCGAATATTTGGAGTGGGCATTGCGTAATCGTTAAATCAATATAGATACTTTAGTAAGTTTCAAAGTTACACGTAGAAGATTTTATGATATATGTCCCGGTGATTTATTATCAATTATTGTGCGTATGTACAAAGTGGGACGCTTAAATGGCAACACCTGAAAACCTTACGGAATGACGGTGATTTTAATACTAGAATTACCGACGTATAGTTACTTGCATTACATTTATCTATAGGACAAGTATTTAAATAATTTTTAACTTTTTAGTGTGAGTGTAGATATAGGCTCATTTTTTAAGTAGATTCATACTTTTTTTCTTGTACAAATTTATTTTTCAATTTTTAGTGGTTTTCGGCTATTCAATTAAAAAAAATCATTAAAATCGGCTCACAATCGGCGAAGATATCGCGTAACATACACCAAAAAAAAAACATTCGACTTGATAACCTCCTTTTTTAAATCAGATAAAAAAAAACATTTTATTTGTTACAAGTTATAAATAATATCGAATGAATACAATTGTTGCAAAAATTATTTTATATTCGACAAATTATGAAACAGGAAATATTCAATCTATTTTTTCGATGGTCTTTATAGTTCTCGCGTTAAATTAGCACAGTGACATAACAAATTTGAAGAAAATATTTAAGGAAATCTATTGGAATCGTCAAGAATTTTGAAGTAAAGAAAACGTCAAGAATTAAAAATTAAAGAATCGAGCATCATTTCTGCACGATTTAGAGAGTCCAAACTTGGTACGAGATCGAGATGTCGCTTCTGGCTTAAGGCGAGAGGACAAAGCTCGAGTTACAATGACAGGATATCGAGCCCGAGGCTAACCGCAGTGGGAAACGTAAGACACGTGGCTACGCTCGAAAGCGCGAAAAGGAAGCCAAACCTTGCCGCTGACAATAACTTTGCTGCTACGTTTCTCCATTAATAGTGCACGGGATCGCAACGTTCGTCCTTGCGCATTGCCGATCAATCGGGATCGTTCGCTAAAGTTTGTGTTTTTCTATCGATTCCCATTCTCGTTACTATAGAATAGAAATCGTTTTATTAAGAACAACGATGTCTATACGTGAGAATTCCATGTGGGGAAAAGGAAGAGAGAGAAAAATAAAGAACGCGAAATTCAGCGAGTCTCCTTCGTGCAGTTAACGCATGACGGCGGTTGGCGAACACCTGTTGCTTTAGCTACGAACGTTAGCTCGGCGAACGGGGGAATCAATTGACCGTTAAGCAGAAGAGGGTTGAGGGTAAAGAATACACAATTTTCTTGATTATCGCATTCAATTTTATTACCTTTTCCTTTACAACGTTCACGAAAGATAGATATCAATAGTTTAAAAGTATAACATTTGTACTGGAGGTGCTACTATGGATAAAGTCATCGATAAATAGTGATATTATTGAAATGTTGGCGATAATTAGATATATCGATAATATCGTTAAGATATTAGAGTAAGAATTATTGAAATAGAATACAACACGTAACAAATTTTTAACCTATTATTGTTATTATTTATTTTTATCTGGACCTACTTATTACCGACAACATGTTAATGAATTTTGGCTATAATCTAGATCTTCTATACGTAATAATTTGTCCAGCTCTAGTAAATAATATTTTATAGTCAAAGTCCGAAGATACGGAAAATTATCATCCTCCAACAATATAGTACGATACATGTGAACAATTAATTTGTAAAGCTGAAACAATTGTTAGAAATAAAAAATTTACATTAAAACCAACATTCATAATATGTCATCTGTAATAAGTGCGAAGAAAATGTTGTATTCTAATTAAATAATTCCTCTGTATTCATTTTAACGATATCTTAACGATAAAAAATGATATCAATAATATATCGATAATCGATAGCAGCACCTCTAATTTGTACATTATATCCGAAAAAGAACCTTAGATCTCTCTTACAATATTATTTATTGTTAAAAGAAACAAAGTAAATTTCGTTACTCATCGCTGAACAATCGAACATTTCTCCGAGATTTATCGGCAAACTCGTGGAATGGAGAGGAGCTACGTCCACGGCTTTTAATCTCTTCTCTCTCTTTCTGTCGGTGAACCTCGACGGATGCCGCGGGACCCGGTCTTGATCTTGATCCACGAGGGCCGTGGATCTCGAATCTATTACGTTCTCTTCGCCTCTCCCTTTTGCAGTCAACGGCAGCTATATTCCACCTCCTCTACCATCGTTTCGCCATTTCCCTCTCCACGAGCTCCTGATGCACGATGCAGGGGAGAAAGACACGCCGCCTTCTGACCGGCACGTAGTTGTTCGAAAACCTTTCTTACCTGCGCTCGCTTTTGTCGTTCTCCTCGCGTTCTCCAACTTTTGCGAGCTACTCGCGTGCGATATCATCGGTAAGAGAAAAAAAAAAGAAGAAAAAGATCGATCGATCGGTCCAATATTTCCTTTCGAGCTCGTCGGAATCAACAGGTCCTAGAAAAGTTTCGATAGTACGGCCCCCGGTCATGTGTTCTACGATGTGTCGCGAACGGAAGTTCATCGATCGGCCGTTCGTCCGTGCCAAACGACTCTTACTACTCTCGTGATCGTGGTATCACGCGCGTGAAAAATCGATACGACTTATTGATACGTAATCTCAATCAATCAGCTTCGTTTTTTTTATTCTTTCTATCAGACTTTACAAAGAAAGTTTCTATGCCGTTGCTACGGCATTTGAATTAACTTTTACTACATCATAGACAAGCATTTGTTATGTCTCGATGGTATAAACCGTCAGGAACAACCTGCGATCATCGACACGGTACCACCTACCGAGTCTTACGCAAGATCGACGATCAATTACTTAGAGACACGTTCATTCGTTATCAACGTTGGATTACCTTAACACCCGTGCCGTTTCCTTCGCAAGAGGAAACTTCTGCCAACTATCGTACAAGTTGTTTCTGCTGTTCGGTGTGCTTGGACAAGCGTAACAACGGTCGTACGATAGATTCTCTTCTTGGACCGTTGAACATCTCTGAGAAGACATCTTCAAGGAAGCAAGTTGACTAACAGTTTACACGATCATCGATGAATTATTTACCAGTGTCGTTTGATATGACGATATCAAAGATCGGATTGATTGTTTAATACTTCTAGATCCTCGTCGCTTGATATATCAGTTCGAGTAATAAATCTCCAACTTTCTATTTTTCGTCGTAACTTCGATATCGCATTAATTTCAAGTTCATGGAATTCGAAGATCTCGTTAAGATATAAAAAATCGAATGATCCAATTATCCACTATCGTTTGATCATCTCAACTAGAAGTTGATATCGCATTACCCAGCATCTACCTTCCGGTCTTCGTGGAATTTGGATTTGGAGTCTCATTAAGATAACGCGGAAGGTAAACACATCGTGCTTGCCGCAGTCATCGTCCGCCTATCGGAAGGAGCGATCGAGATCGGAGTAGTTCCTCTCTCTCCCTTCCTCCTCTCTTAGGCAAAAGTACGTCCGTTTCTCCACGCGTTCGTCGACCCGCCGAAGGTCGGCTAAGGGAAGCAGCGGAATCAGAAGAAGAAGAAAAGATCGTTCTGGATCCCCCGTGCGAACTTTCGTCGATTGTTTCCTTCTCGGTCCTCTCTCCATCCATCTACCTCTTTCCTTTTCTCTCATTTTCTTCTCTCTCCCTTTCCGTATCTCAGTTTCGCGCGTGATTCATCGAGGCCGGCCTCCGTTGAGCGGGTCAGGGACGGAAGGTTGCGAGGCTTCGGTGCTCGACGGTGCAACGGTCCACCTCGATCGACTTTGTTTTTTTTTAAACACTTCAACGAGCTCGTTTATATATCCATCGTGTTCGACACCAAAGTGTTGCGAAGAGACCCAACGAGCGCGAGCTCATCGACTAGTTCCGTACTCGCCATTATCTCTGACCGTCTAACGATAACGTTCCGCGCGAAGAACGATAACGGACGTAGAGAAGCTCGTGGATCGTTACCGATCTTCGAAACAGTCTCTAACTTGGCTTCTCCGTTTCTCGGCACCGATACATCCATTCGTCCGCTATCGCTCTTTCTACTCGTAAGAAGGAAGAGAACAAGGGGCTCTCTTCTTCTCCAAGCAACGTCGATTAATGTTACTCGATAATTACGTTTTGGACGATTAACCGTTCGAAATTGCCGGCTTGAAGACGAGAGCAAGAAAACGTTGATCTAGCTTTTTTCTTTTTTTATATATGGATCGTCAAGAGGAATTCGTCGATGCAATTTGAAAAATCGATATGTTCGTTTTGGTAAACGAGTGAAAGTGTTGGTTTTTATTATTATACGCGAAGTTTCAGTGATCAAAAGTGAACGGTGAAGTGTTAGTTTAAGGAAAAAGTGTCGGTCGAAGTTGATTATTGGATAAAGTGCTCGAAGATCTATACGTCGAGCGGACTATCGACTTCTCCTTTTTTTTATCGCGTAAGTATTACGCCTTTTCTTTTTTTTTTGCATCGACACCGTTTTTGCATCGCGTTAACTCGACGCGGTTAATAGAAGCATTAGTGTCGGTAATGGAATTTATTTGACGCTTGCTACGTCTAAAAGCTGTTCTATAGAGCGGATAGAAACTTTTTATATCCTCGTTTTCGAAATGTCGGAGAATAAAATAAAAAATTTTTAATTAAGAGATTATGGATTTATTTAAAAGTGATTTTTACTATTTTTAACATGATACGTTACAAAAGTATTTTTGTCTTGCTGATAGGCGAATCGAAGACAAGTCTCCGAGTATAAAGCAAAAATGAATGCCGAGTCACACCAGAGACCCAAAATAAGAGTTATATTTAAATTTTATTTTTTAAATTAATTTTAATTTAATTTTCAATCAAATTAAAAAATAAAATAGATTTCCACAATATATTTTGAAAATCTATTACCCAAAAACATTTAATGGTGACTTTAAGTTATTTTCAATTTTGAGTAATAGAAATTTTTCTACAAAATTTAAATATAACTCTTATTTCGGGTCTCTGGTCACACTCGACATCGTAAAAATTGCTCAAGTCGAGCCACGCTCGACCGGCCGAGTGCAATGAACCAAATCTCAACAATTTTTTAGAAAAATGAAATTTCGTTTAAAACCATCGTCAGAAAGCAACGAAATCTCTCGGTTTCATTTTCTGTAATTACGAATCACCATCGAGATTGAAATCATAACGGCGAATACACATCCCATAATTTAGAAGACAGGATGATGTGTATGTATATAGCAAGATAAAAAGAAGATCGAGATCGATGGTTAAGATCTAGGAGTCTTGAAATCGTTCAAAGCGGCCGAGTTCGTGGCGCACGCGCTTCGCTCGACTCGCTCGCTCGCGAGGCGAACTTTCGCGTTCGCTCGCAATTTCCGCTCTTCGTGTCCGTGACGATGATCTATAGCCCGAGGCGAATAAACGCTGGTTTATCGATGGGTAACCGTTTCCGGGCTACGCGTACTTTTACGCGATAGAGAGTCATCGTGACTAGAACTTTCTTCGAGTTTCTTCAATTTCGATATCTCGGATTTAATGGGCGAACGTTGGTCAAACGATCGATCAGCGTTAACGAGCGATTATTTTCACTCGATCACCGTTCGATCGTTATAAACTTCCTTTCGTTATAATTTTTCATCGAAACTTCCCAACGGGTATCTCGTTCGGCTCGATAGAGAAGATTAATAAAAAATGGTTAACAAAATTGATTGGAGTTTGCTCAAGTCGTTCTAAACTTTTTCAAATTTTAATCAAAAATAGAATTAGTTAATGGAACATTTCTTAAATGGTAGGTAGATATTGTTATTAAATAAAACTTCTTTTTACTAGTCCTATGTTTCGGCCAATTGCCGTGGCCCACTTTAAAAGAGAAAAAACTAATAAATAATCACATCATCCATTAATTTTCTGTAAAATTAAACAGAAAATGTAATTTTCTATCGCTCAAAAATAAAATAAGGTTAGTAAAAAGAAATGTTACTTAATTACGTTAACTACAATTCAAAAAATGCTTCATTAACTAATTCTATTCTTGATAAAAATTTAAAAAAGTTTAGGACGACTTGAACAAACGCCAATCAATTTTGTTAACCATATTTTACATATACAATCGATCGATTATTTCAATAAGATATTTTGATTAGTAAAAAAAATGAACGATCTCCCAGTTAACTCGTTTTTTCCCCCTTTTCATCGTAAAATAACCGACGAACGTGATACAAGAACGAGTAAAATGGTTGACCGTAACGTGGTTCAACCTTGCAAAACGAAAAATGCAGATTCGATAGGTTCCATCGTACCTGGTGCTCGCGTCCCAGGCGACTCTTAATCACGTCCAGTAGAGAAGAGAAAGTAATGAACGCGTATAGCGTTCAACGGGAGTAAAGCGATCAGCCAAGGTTACTCGAGTCGCGACTGAATTATCGTAGCTTACGACGTACCGAGTCTACGTACTTACCTGCGTATATACCAACGTGCCATACGTCGCGTTAGAATACAAACGTGATTGCATAAACGTTAATTAATCTTCTCGTCGAATAGATACATCGAACGTTATTACGTTATAAGTATTATTATGCGAATAGAAGCTAGCCTTTACGATTCTAAATTCAAGATAAAACGTGGTTCTAATTTTAGATTCGAAATATTAATTAGCGACGGTAGCGTACCGGGTTTTACAACCAGCTTCTTTTACGCTCCGTTTCCACTTCGCGCCGATTTCGTGAGCCGATCTTTTACGCGGTCAGTTTGCCTAAGTAGTTAAAAAAAAAATAGAAGTAACGAGATCGTAGAGCGATACGACCGGAAATGAAATTAGCATTCGACGAATCGAATTTACGATCGTACGTACGAATTATATGATCTTGTTAAACTAGCGATAGAGTTAAGTCAAGACAAGAATTGGACGTATTTGTCTTGTACTGACTTCTTCAAATCGAGACCTACACAATTGGTACATCGTATGTCTTCGTTGTCTTTTTTATTTATTACATATCGATTTATTATTTTGGAAAATTTTTATACAAATTATTGAGATAATATATTTTTTAAATTATAGCGTTCGAATTATAGTTTATTAGAGTAGAAGAGTGAGAAAAATCAAGACCAGATCTTAAAATTCTTGTCCTACCGTCCATTACTATGCTGACGAATAAAAAAGGGAAGATTAGGTAAAGAGTACTATAATATGCTGAACCAGGTTTGTTTTTCCAAGGGTCGTGCACGCACGCTCGGGGATTCCAAGACCTGGATTCTAAGCGAGAAAAAAAAGACCAAGAGAGAAACGCGGTCAGGAATAGAGATCTCACGGATACACCCGGTACGTGATCGAAGCTACGAGAGAAAGCGCTTTTCGCTAGTGAGTTCTTCTCGAGGAGCCCTTGAACTTGGCCGTCACGCTGGTTCGATGGCCGAATTTTTCGTTACGAAGATGTTGTCGCCTTGCCAGGGATTCTCAAACGAAGAATTAAAACTTTTACTTTTTAGACGTCGATCGATTAAAATTTTGTTTATTTTGCAAGTTTTTGGTTTAACATTTCCTATCTAAACAAGTACATACACTCTCTTTGTTTATTTTCTTATAAGCTCTCTTCTTACTTTCCAGTTCTTCTTCCTTCGAGTAACAAGTACGTACACCAACCTCGCTCGGTTTGCGAGTCAACATCGCGCGTTTATATTTTCGTAAGAGTTTCCTGCGCGCGATAAACGTTGTTTACATACGTCACGAGAAACATTCGTTCTCGTAGAAAAACGTTAGCACACTTTTAACAAGGTGCCGCGAGCAAACACGTAACCACCAGCGACACTCCGGGCGAACGGGACACACGGACCGTCTGGTCGTGCTTAAAACTACATCAAAGCAGGTTCTGCCTGGAAATTTGCGAGCTTAACGAGTTTGCGACTTTGCGTCTGTGTTGCCGTTATCGTTACCGTTTAACGATCGGAAATTTCTACGAGTTCGTAGGGTATCGTATAAAATAAGATCGAGCTCACGTTTTATACACATTTTCCGGTCAATTTTTTTCATTTTCGTGCGAACGTGACCTTTTAATTCATTGATCGTCGAATCGATCTTATATCAATTTATATTTTCTAATTTTGTTGATCAGTTTATTCTTTCACAATTGTTACTATCTCATTTTTTACGTTAAATCTTATAATTGACGGTTATGTTCTCGTAAATATTCTTAAAACAATATTTAGAAACGTTTCGATTATTTGAAATACATCTGACCCTCTTTTTACACGGTGAAAGTGTAGGTACTTACCGAGGAAAAACAAATTGTGCAAAAAAGTGATGCAAATACTGATTAGTAGAAATATATAAAACTTGTTTTTAAGGACACCAATTATACGATAAGTAGGTAATTGAAAACACAGAAATGCATTCATTCAAGTATTTTATTTAATAATTGCAGTACATAAGGGTTACATTATTATAGACTAAACATACTACGTAGATAAAATGCAATAAAGCGATGAAAAAAGATTAATAGAGCCGTTTATTTTGAAAGTGGCCTGAGTCCATTTTCCAAAAAATCAAGTTAGCTGTTTTAATATTCACATTTCTACCTTAGATTTGCATTTAGATATAAATTGTAATTAATAAAAAAATGGACTTAGGTCACTTTCAAAATAAACGGATTTATAAATTAGTACAAAATGAAGAAATCGTGCAACTCTGAATACATCGTGTTAATGGAAACTCCGTAAGTTTAAAACCGTGTAAAAGACTAGAACGTCTAATATATCGTATAAGAACACCGAAGGGGTTAAATGAGAAAATCACGAGCGAATAATTTGAAATTCCAATGACGTAACAGGAGGAAGATCACAGGTTCGTGCCACGTAACGCGAGCGAAAGAATTCAGAGCCGTTAGGATCGCGTCGTGCGAGAGGACCCACAGAGATAAGGTCTTCCTCGTTTCGAGCGAAAGCGAGCTACGTTACGAATAAATCAAGCCAGGCTCTTATTCATCCTCTTCCTTCCTCGCTCGGCGATGATTTCGCACGATCGCGAGACGCTGACGCGAGAAGTCGACTGTAAAAAAAAAAAAAAATATGTAGGTAGATAGGTAGGTATCGTTATACGTTCGATCAAGAATTGGTTCTTTTTTCTTTTCCGACAAGTAAAACGTAGCGATGACACGAAAGTCAACGCGTCGTCGTCACAGAGACTTAGTTCGGTCGCGTGAAATTTTCTACGAGAAACTCGCGGTCGTGCAGGCGCCACGCTGACCCTATTTTCTTGCGATGGTGCACGCTGTCCGTCTCGATAATTGCTTAGATATATATATTGGTAATGATTGATTGGATGAGAAAGAAATATGTTTCTTATGTAATATTTAAATATATAAAATAGTTAGAAGTTATAACGAACTTTGCCAACTAGCTGACATTACAAAATGACTAATTTACATGTTATCGAGTTGATTGTCACGACGATCAGCTGTGACAACTATCTATTTTCTATGTAAAATTGTGGTGGTCAGGAATGACTACCAATTATATAAATACACTATTAATAACAATATAGATCTTATTCGGTCATATTACCTAAGCGTTTTTCTGATTATAAACAATTTATTAAGACCATTTGCGTGACAATCGAATATGTATTAATAGATCATCTTAACATCATACGAAGATCCCAAGTTCTCGTAATACGAAAGGATAAAACTTGGCGTGCTTTTATGAACGTTTTATTGCAAAATGATTTGTCATCGATAACGCGAGGGACGTCGGGAACGATTTATCCTAGTCTTTTCTATTCGCTTTACGATACTTTCTCGTTATGTTAGCTCCGCTACCGTTTCACTCTCTTTCCAGATACACATCAATCGGTATTGATTATGCCAGCTGTGTAACCAAAGTGGGCGCGCGTCGCTATCGATCGCCGATAGGCGTGGGTTGCGTTTCAGCGCGTTCGCGTTCCACTTTCCTCGATCGGAGTCCTCGCGATTTCGATCGAAATCTTTTCGATTTCTCTCCAAACTCGGTGACGAGAACAAATTATCGAAGAGTAATTAGAAAAAAATAGAGAAGACAGACGAAGTAGGCTCGATATTTCGTAGGATTAGGTAGGTATTAGTTCAGATCTTCGTACCATTATTTATCATTTAACCCTTTCGAGACGAAGGATTGAAAAGCTTATTGAATGAATACGTTAAGTAACGATGTAGTGAATTTGAGAAAATCAGCTGTAAAGTTATTAGAATACCATGCCATGCATTGTTATTGCGTTATTGTTTCCCACTGATAACAGCCTTATTAGAAGACTTGGCAGAACCAATGAATGTTCCATATTTAACACTAAACCTACCGACGTTAAAGGCATACTTATTTTCATTACAATTATCTATTTGACAAATACTTAAACAAAAACATGCTTTTTGCTATAATTAAGAAATATTATTGAAGTATTATTGATCATAAATTTCTATGAAAGTGATTTTATTATTTAAAAAATCGGGAAGCAAGAAACGTATAAAGGGTCATTTGACCCGTCTTGGTAGGTTTAGTGTTAAAGCTGACCATAAGACGTTCTTCCACCCGGAAATTTTCATTTTTTTTTTGTAAATATCACTTAACATTTCTTCAATTATCCTTATTGAACTCTTTAATTCTTTTGAAGACAATTCCCAGGTACGAAAGTTTTAGTTTTATCAGATTTAGTACCCACGTGATGCCTAATCCGTCTCGAATGTCGACAATACCTACGAATTTTCGCGTTATACGAGGATTACACGTACCGTCAATTTATTAAGGTTCCTTAAAAGGAAAAACAGTCACAGATGTTGGTCTAACAAACTATATAACATAGGAACTTGTAATTTGGTATAGTGTTAGATAACGCCAGTCAACGATAAGAAAAAAAAATATTTTTACATAGAATGTAAATCCTTATATTCGAGACGATACTCAATGGTAAGGCACGCTAACCGAACGTTCGCACGCCCTAGGACGCCTCCACTTATGGGGAACAGCAGTCGTCGCGATATTGCCATCGAGAATCATCCAGGTGCGCGGGCTTACACGATTACTTTACCCTTCTCCCTTTTTCTCGGTGACTCCGTCTCGAGTGTGTTCCATGTTCCCTCGGCTTGATGGACATGACGGGAGTGTTTGTTTTACGGAAATCGTACGAATCTGATAATCCAAAAAAATGGGTTGCTGGTTTTTATGTGGGAACGAAGTGGGAAAGATAAAATCGTGTCGAGTGTAACTCGACATGTACGAAATAGATTCATCATGGTAGTATATTTTTTATTTATATTTAAACTGTGTTAATGCTGTTACGTCCGTGAACTCCACCTGTTTTTTTAATGAGACTGCCATGGTCATGAGATGTCACATATGACTATGATATCAATACGCTATTAATAATAATACAGTCTTATCTAATCATGTTATGCACTATTAATGGTGATACATTTATAATTACAACAATTTTTAACCAACTTCAAAAAGGAGGAGGTTATCAGTCAGCTGTAATTTTTTTTTGTGTTACGTGATATCTTTGCCGATCGTTAACCGATTTGAATGATTCCTTCTTTATAGTGTAGCTTGTATCTCGAGGGTGGTCCCATTTAAATTTGAAGAAAAGTATATGTACGCTTAAACTAAAAAGTTACAAATAATATTTTAATATATTATTTTTAATATTTACAATACCTACCTAATCAGTTAATTTTGGAGTAGGTGCCAACATTACTGGTTTATGTTAAACTTGCCTTGGCTGGCACCAACACCAAAAATAATAATACATAATAACATAAAAAAATATTATTTCCTTCTATTATAACACCTCACGATAAAATTCGCGTTAACAAAAATCAATAAAAATCTATACCAAAACAAAAAGAAAAATTAAAACCACCTACGAGTACACTCTCCATAAAACTTTCCCGTTCCCACGTTTAACTCAAGAAGGCATCTCACGTAAGGAAGACGCGGTCCATCGTAAAGTACGAAGGACGAAATCGCGGCGTAATGAAAAAACGTCGAACGAGGTGAACGAGGCTAATTGGACACACCTCCTCTATATACCAACGGACTATCCTAGGTAGAGACTCTTTGGAAAGGAGGAAAGGGTAGAGTAGGTGTTGCAGGATATAAGGGTAGGGGGTTGGGTGAAAAAAGAGGAGGGCGCAGTCGCGCGAGAAGGCACCCCCGCGACGCGCCGAACGACGCTCCGCGTCGGCAGTCTCGTTCGGTCGGCGTCGGCCGAAAGTCCTCGTGCTTGGGCTACTCTCTTGTAAAACGAAGAGAGAGGGAGAGAGAGAGAGAAGAAGAAAAAGAAGGAAGAACAGAGAGAGAGGGTTGGAGGATATCCGTCAGTAGGGGCCAGCCCATTCGTTGGTTCGCTCTCGTTGGCTCATTCGTTGTCTCGTTCGTTGGCTCGCGCGTTCGTCGCGTCGACCGGCCACGACCGCACGACCGGCCGACCGGAAGCCGAACCTCGAACACGAGGCGGCCGAAGTTTCACGAGGGGTCCAGCCGACGGTTTTCGTGTTCAGTTCGTGTGCCGCGCTCGGCCCGCGCGTTCCGTTCCGTTCTCTTCCTTAAACTTGTCTCTTATATATCGCCGAGTGTGTTTCTCCTTTGTTCCCTTTCACGTATTCTTTCTTTATATTTCGTTCTCCATTCAGCACGATCCTCCTTTCACAGGCACATGACGCTTTCGCCCGAGGACCATCCGAGGTCCCTCCTTCTTTTTTTCGTTCTTCGAGTTTATCCGTTGCAAATTATTCGTGTATTGTCCGTCGCGTTTATCGTAAGTGGTTATATCGTATGACGCGTTGAATTTTATATCTTTTTTATTTTTTTTAAATGACGAATCATCTTTTCGTTGGAATCACGTTCGAAAAAGAATTTTATTCTATGCGAATAGTTTCGAACGCGTGAGTGGTATAAGCCGAAAAGAGACAGCCTGACGAGGAAAAGGGTCCTGAGAATATGTTTGTAAAACACGTGGTTCGAGATTCCCTTAACACTCGTGCTCAGTTTTTTAAAACTTTCCGAACTTTTTCTTAGTCAATGTCAATACTTTTTTCCTTCGGCAAAAGGTTCTCCAAAGTACATAAGTTGGATAATGCGTGTCGCGGTATCTCGTTCCGTTCATCGAGATCGCTCGCGATAGAAAGTGCCTCGCGACTTTTTCTCTGTTTACTCGATATTTTTGTGTAAAATGCTCGATCGAGGTAGATTAAAAGGAATCGATATAAACCGGCAACACGGTAAATTAAATCACTTTGATAAATTTGATATGAAAAGGAAATTAGTTTGCTAGTTTGGTCGATCGTGACCAAGGGAACGTGATATTTCGATCGAGTCCGAAGAAAGGCACGATGTTTTGTTATTCGAAAACCGTACGCGTACTTTATACAGAAATATTTGTAAATTTGTGTCGCACGTAATCGCCATTACTATTATTCCAGTCTGACGTAACCGGGAAGGCAAAAAGTCACGGTAACTGCTGGAGGATCTACGTGAACTATATACCGCTTCGCTAACGTCACGTGCTATTATAGTCGACGCATCTACGTCTCGTCTTTAGACGTCGGAGTAGGATCGATTTTCATGGTGAAAAAAAGAAAAAAAGAATCTAAAACACTTTGGCACGCGAGTTTCCATCTGTCTGTCTCTCTTTACAGTTCTCGCGAATTGATTTCATAATCGCTCGGTTTCGAAATCGTTCACGACGGATCGCCGCGGACGAATTTGGGCAGAGTCTGCAATTTGCGAAACGTCACCATCATCGAAATACGACAGTCTCCTTTTGTATATCTCCACGTGCCAATACACACACACACATATATATATATATGTAATAATAAACGCGTTGATTGCTCAACAGATATATGATATAACGAGCTTCTAAACTAAAGTTCGAGTCCGTTATTCAAGACGTTATCGAAGTTGTAAGAAACCGCGACAGGAAGAGGATATTTTTCCGGAAGAGGAGGCAGGGCACTCAAACAAAAGAAGTCTACCAAGAAAACAAGAAGAGAAGAAAGAAAGGAGAGAAGGAGAACGAAGAAAAAAAGAAGATAAGGAAGAAGAAGCTGCGAGGGTTCTGGCGGGTCTTGGCACTGGAAGAATTCACAGATGTGCAATATATAATCGTGGATCTTGCAATGCCATCACTTGCTGGATGCCGATTCATCGTGGATATCGTCGTTGCTTCGTGGATCATTACCGGGGCTCGCTCGAGCGTGTCCTTACACTTATACAGTGAAAGTAGACACGCAGGAGCGTCCGAGCGGACTCTCCTATACTCCAGTTGCCTCTCTCTCTCTTTCATTCTCATTTCGCTGCTTCGTCCAGATGAGAGATGGCCGACCGATTAAGGACAAACTACGGACTCGTAATCCTTTCTCCGTCGGCGTTGATGATCGGCAAATTGCCGGCAATCTTCGCTTTATTCTCCGTTCCGATTAAATCGTCGATAATTTTATCGCTTCCGCGGGGCCACCATCGACTTCCATTTATATCTTTCATCTTCTTTTCTCTTGCTATTGTCTTTCTTATACCCCTCCCACCCTTCTTTTGTACATTTTCGCTCGTCCCGACGACGACGGAACTTTTAAGCCTGTTCTGCTTCGTTGCAACGCGCGAGAGAGAAAGAGAGATCATCGAATGCTTCGTTTTTATATTATTATTGTCTTCAGTTGTTTGTAGGATGTGGAAGGAACGAAAAGCTTCTTCTCGAAGCGTGTAAATAAACGAATGAAATGGATATTTAATCACGGAATTATTGAGCGTAGTTGCGCTTAGGAAACCAATTTTCCAACATCTACACACTTTTTCCTTCTCTATCATCCTTCGTTTTTTCCTCGTACAAGTTTTCTCGAAATTATTTTTTCAGGTGTCGCGTGGGGCGATCGTCCTCGACCTTTCGTTATCGTTCGAGTATCACGCAGGAGAGAAAAAAAGGGAAGAATAAATAAAAGGTGTTGCATCATTTTTATCAACGTTTATCGCAAAGTACTTAAGCATTAAGATATCACTTTCGGAACATCTGTTAGGGAAGAAGTTAATTATTTCTTCTTTTTTGTACAACGAAACGCTATTACCCCGGGAACTATTTATTATCAGTGATTCGTAGATGCTATCTGCGTAGGTTCGAGTAGGTATTCGCTTTTTCGAGGTAACAAATCTAACGATTAATTTACTTGACGATTAATTTCGCGGGTATCGATTGGAAATGCTCGCGATAATATCGTTTCTCCTTGCTATTACCAACTCCTTCCGTGTTGGAAAAGGCCAAGGATGATGATGATGATCGTGCCACCGCCGATGGTGGTGTTCTCGCTTGCTAGGAGGAGAATTTATCGACTCTTATACCGAGGTGGCTGAACGAGAAGAAAACAAAAGGAAACGGTGTGGTATCTCGTGCGGGGGTGGAGGAGGCGGGCACGTTTCCTCGAAGGTGCTCACCTGCTACGGATAAGGAGCTACTGCTATCGACGTTGATCGCGGGGGCTGTTGCGTACCTCAACGAAATCTTTGCTTTGCTGACTCTTATAATTATGGCTTTCGAATACCTCTCTCTATTTCTTTCTTTCTTTCTTTCTTTCTTTTTCTCTATAGTATAGTATATATCGTATCGTTCTTTCTAGACTCGAAAGAGAAGAATTAAGAACGACGTCGGGTTGGTTAACCCTTCGTGATCGAAGACTCTTCGTCTCTGCTTTCGTAAATCCTTCGTAAAATATGCTAATTAACTTTGGTCTATCTCTCTTGGATATTTTTCACTCGTTTTTTTATTTTAACATCGACGATCCCTAAAATAACGCCAAGATATCATTCCTTTTTTCAACCGAATCGAAGTCCAGTTTTAAAACGACTTCGCTGTTACTAAATAAAATATTTTTCTACGTTTTCGAGTCGGAAGTTAATAAAAGATCGATGCAACGGCAGTGACGATCCCGAAGGGACTGGATGGATGCAAAGTGGAAGGAGATGACTTTCCGGTCGAAGGGGTGCAAAAGGTTCGGGACGATGCGAAAAGGGCGATAGGAGAGGGAGAAGGAAAAGCGTGTTGATGCCACGTCGAGAGGGAATTATTACGGTGCTAGTCGCGAATGCTGGAGCTCGTTGCGATGCCGGCATGGCAGGGACGATGAAATCGGAAGTCGCTGCCGTGCCGGGGTATTTATCGACCCCGTTGCCATGCCAGCCCCGCGTGTACACAAGACCGCCGCCATCACCCGCCACCATTATGGATCACGCTCCGGGGGCACCTGTGAGCCGACCGGCCTATCAACCTTTCTTTCTTTTTTTTTTTTATTATTCCTATCCCTCTCTCTCTCTTTACTTTCCATTTTATATCATTCCATCTCACTTTTCTCACCTTCCTTTTCATTGAGAAAATTTGTGAAAAACAATTGTACGCTCTCCTTCTCGCGAGAGAACGTTCGAAACGTTTTTTTTTCTATTCTACCGCGATAGGGTATCGTAAACGAGTTTATCGATCGATTCCTATTTACAGAACGTCGACCTTCTTCTTCCGTTCTGCTTTTCTTACCTTCTTCCGTTTCTCTGTATTCCACGTGTATTCATATATATGTATCGTAGATATACATGGACCTGCATCGAAGTGACCTTAATCTTGATGGGAGACGAAAGAATCGATCCTATCGATCTTTCAAACGTTAGATTCATTTGATTCAGCTCTTTTCTTTTCAAACGAGTTACGGACTTGTCGTCGATGTCCCGAATCGATGCCGGTACGTTTAGAACGAATATTCCAGAGATTTAGACTCGTGCTCGTTGCAACATGTCGTGCAAATGTAGAAAAGTCTACGTTGGTCGACGTTGATGCAAACGACTTTACGTATTTCCTATTTCGTAATATTTCGATATCCGGTAATGTCTATTAGTATACGAGACCTGAGTAGGAAATAGAAGTGGAAACGACGTTTGGCGTATTATAGGTACGTTTTATTGCAATGCTACACATAAATGATATATCGGGTTATGATTACGATAGAGTTTAGATAAACGTGCGAGCCTCGTTAAACGTTCCCGATGCAATTGTCTAGGGGATTAATTTTTTAAGAGGTACTAGGCAAGTAGCACGCTCGATCGTTCCACGTTCGAAGAATATCTACATTATTTTTCCCATTTCGAAACGATTCTAATCTCGATCGTAATTTTCAAGATCGTTCATTTTGTCGTTAGAGATCGTTTATCTCGTTTCACAGAATTCTAGAATAGTGATGTCGAATCGATAATAGATTTCTTTCGCGATTAGAGATAGAGAGGCCACGAGAGAAGGAATAATTAAATGACAGGGGTGTTCAAATCATACCGCAAAGTTTAAGAATAGCTGGCAATTATTCGACTCGCGTCGTTCTAATGTCACGAAGGGAAGATTAATTTTACCACTTGCTCCGTGAACCCAGACACGATCGTTCTGTACATATATATATTATATATATACGTGCAACCTTTATAGGCTCTATTATCAGCGAGGAAAGAATAAAAAGGCGAATCGATATCACCTCGTACTCTTTTCTCTCTCTCTCTCTTTCCTTCCTTCTATCCCTTTTATATTCGTGGTACCTAAGCGTGTGGTCAGGCACGAGTTAATTTCGTACGAACTCGACGATATATACATATATACACTTACGTATACCTCGTGGCCGTTGGAAAATAATCGATTCCCCTTGAGCGATAGAAACGAACCGATTTTTCTGACACTTCGTTCCACGCTAATTCCAACCGAGAAAGTGGAAATCATATTTTTCGATGCTTCATCTTCGACCAGCAATAAAAGGCGAGGCTAGTACGGTTACCGTCCAGGAACTATCCGGAAATCGAAAGCGGCACTCGAGTGAGTGTAACTAGGCTAGCTATCCGTTCACGGAGTAATTTGAATCGACGAGAGAAGCCAAGAGATGGTGTATCGTTCGTTCCATCGTGAAAGAAAGTCGTTCTTTCGTTTGGAAAGCCGAACGAGCTGCTATTATTCTTTTCCGAAGAGAATGTTCGAACGTTTGCCATAGCTTCTTCCTCCAACGTTATTATACGCTCGACGAAATTTCGTACGCGCCGTATCGACGCGTAGTGAAAATAGCTAAATCGATATCCCTCGAAATTTCTGTTCCGACAGATACGAAACACGATGCAGAATCGAGTCTACGTAAACGACGCAACCCATCCGTGCGATTCTCATGCGTTCCACTGGACGAGGGTGCGAAATAGCGGCTGTATTCAGAAATTCGACCACCCAGGACCCTCTTCCGCCTCGTATTATAGAATTGCCTTTTATTTTGTCTTTTTTTTCTTCCGCACAATGCGAAACCACCTGCACATATCGCTTTTTTTTAGCATTTTTTTTTACGAAACGTCGTATTCTCGTCCTCTTCGCGTTGCAACGTAAGAAAAAACGTCAGGATGGATTGTTAAGTAATAATATCGTTAATAATTTTAATAACCGTTAATAAAAAAAAGCGTACGTGTCATTTTTCCACGTGAACTTTTTCAATATTTCTCTCTCACGCACGCACAAAAAAAAATGTATTCGGACGTCAATAGCGAGATATAGTACCTACGGGAAAATATTCGTATTATCGAGAGAAGCGACGCAATACGTAATAACGGCTTGACCCGGCGTTCCGCGAGGCGAAATCGATTCTTTCGTTTCGCGCCAACTTTTTTCATGAACCCTTTCATAGGTAGGACGTCGTTATCTCCCCTCGGCATACCCGCTGCTCGTATATACATTATGCATTCTCTTCCTATCAACGTCGCCTTTTATTTTTATTCCGAAGTGGAAAAAAAAGGGCCGATCTCGACTATTTCGCTGAGACTTTTTCATCCTCGAACGATGTCCATTATTCTAATCTTATCGTTCCTCCTGTTTTCGGGCGCTTTCGAGAGCCAATCGTAGTTTATTTTTCGATAAAGATGGAGTCTCAAAGTTGGGTGCAATTATTCTCTTTTTCTTTTAAATATTTTTGACTATTTTGAATTTTGTCTATTATATTGACTATTTGAAGTGAACTATTGAACTATTGAATTGAACTATTAAAAATTGAACGATTGAACTATGGAATTGAACTATTAAAAATTGAACGATTGAAATATTGAATTGAACTATTAAAAATTGAACTATTTAAAAAATCTTGACTAATATTGACTATTTTAAATATTTTTAAATATTATGGGTAACCCTCGTGCAATGATCAGGTATCTAGGTATGTCGTATATCACATTATCATTGACAGTCATTAATTTTTTAATAATATTATAGATTTATACAAATTTATTATTAATATAGACGATTTGATTTCTTAACAATGGCAGGATTGTATCGGAGGATTAAAAAATAAATATTTTCGTAGGAGAAAGAGCGGAAGAATATCGTAAAGAGACGGAATAAGCAGGGAAGAAGGCGCGCGCGGGAGCAGGTGGGTCCACCAACACCTGATGCTCCCTCGTTTCCGTCTCATGACTCGCCAACCGTAAATTTACGATTCTCCTCGTCTGGGGCGTGACCGAGCGCTCTCGAAATGTCCATTCGTAAAAGCTATCGCGTATTACGGCGGCTTCGACTAATTAAAAATAATTCTTCGACTTGTCTTATCCCGCGCCATCGAGTCAGCTCCGAAATAATTCGACCGGTCGGTATAACGCTTTAAATGTAGCGGTGATCGACACTCATTTTTGCATGTTTCAATCATTTATTTATCGAAAACAGCAAAATTATTTTGTACCTTTAAAAAATTTGTTACATACAAATCTTTTGTACCTTAAGCTTAATTAATGGCTCCCCGATATAAATTGGCGATAATTAAATTATATAGGAATTTCTTTATTACTAACTTCATACCGTGGAGACATATCTGACGCTGACTGTAGAAAAATATTAAACAAGCATATGTATTTAATACGATTAATGAATCCACTGATCTTTAAAAATGTTGATAAAACGGGATAAGACATTTATTTAACGCACAAAGCAACGATATAAAGCAAGCTCGCGTAACATTCCTCGTTACATTAAATTACGAGCACGACGGTGATACGTGCAAGCGATTAAAGGAAAGGCAACCGTTGACAGTTAGCGAACGATACGCATCGAAGCATCGAGCAACAGCGGCTGCAGCGGTAGCGTTGGTGCACCATGGCGTCAGGAAATGTTTCGGATTTCGTGGCTGGCTCTGCTCATCGTTGCACCTGGAATTATTAATCACCCTCTGGCGTGTATTATGGCATCGCGGTTCCATTGTTCGAGTCGGACGAGAACGGAGAAGAAACGGCAAAGAGAGGCTAAAGGAGCGATAGAGTGGGTAAACGAGAGAGATCTGCTAGTCGGGACCAAGAAAGAGAGAGAGAGAGAAACCTGGAAACGGGATTGGAGACTGCCTTCGTGTGCGAGAAATATACGTGTGGAGCATATATAAGCGAACCTGGAAGCGGAGCCTGAATGAACTACGAGACTACGCGGCCGTACTTCCGGTTTGTTCGTCCATCTCTCTCTCTCTCTCTCTCTTTATATATTCCATCTTTCTTTTTCTTCTTTAACCGTCCATCCATCTTTGCCTTCGTTCCCGCGGAAAGCTTCGTAAATTTGCGTCGAAACGTAACTCGGCTAGACGAGTTTTATCGTTCTCCACGAAATACCTATCGTGAATTATACGAGGTGAGAAACATTTCGGTTAGGTATAAACATTCCAACGCGTGCCAATCTATCGCTAACATTTTTCTACGTTTAGCTTCGATGTTGAAAAATGTTCTTTCAAATATCCCCAGGTATTACCGCAAAAGTAGAAAGATGGGATCGGTAGTACGAGACTCGTCGGTAGAACGCGGCCGAGAGGAGAGACCTAGACGACTCGGTTCGGATTCCAGAATATCTCGGAGCTTTCCGAGAGAGCGTACCCAATCAAGACGCGGTATAACTCGAGGGTCACGTCTTTGACGGATCTCGAGGAAACGTGTTTCGTGGGAACTTCGGCCGTGCTCTCCTCTCTCGAATCTTTTTATCGTGTCTCGACGATCTTTTCGAGAAGAAGAAGCTAAACTTTTTTTTTAACCTGCTACGAAAGTATATGCGATTTAATCGGTACGTGCGGAAATACAAAGTTTTCAAGTTTCTTGCTACTCCTCGGGGTCATATCGGGTCGAGTTTCTCGGAAAGATCATCGTTAGGACGTTCTTTCGATATGCCCAAGAAGCTAAAATAAACTTCGTCGCGTGTGTTCCTTTAGAGTCAGCACTTTCAAAATTCGAGCTCTAACTTTTTCAAAGCGATGACAGGTCGAACGTGTTTTTGCATACCTACTAGATTTTCCGTACTACACGCGAATGAATATATAAAGGGATAAAAAAAAAAAAAACGCGAGTAGCTGGTGAATCGATGAGAAGCGAGACTTTCCTAAGAAAATGCCACAAAAAGATCCATCATCAATCATCTCCCGCGCGCACGAACGACCGGGCGCGTCTCTATGACTCCAACGTTGAACTCGACGCGTGCCGATCGAGCCTGCCCGACGTTCGGCTCACCGAGCTATTTATTTCTTTATTTATTCTTCCGTCGCCAGAGAGACCGAGAATACGATGCTCGATAAGTACGGTTTCCACTTTTTACAGATTATTATTACTTTTCCGCGTAGATCGTACCGAGAGATCGATCTTCCTCCCTGCGGTACGCTTCGCGATCCAAAAACAGTTTAATGAGAGATAGGCTTCGCTAGAAAAAGAAGAAATAACATGTTTTATGGTCCCGCGAACCGGCAGTTTCAATGGAGAAACGTTGTACCAACGATCCGATGAGAAGATACTACGCTGGGAAATCGTTAATATATATCGATCGGTTCAATTTCGAAGCGTGTAGGTACGAGATATCGGATAGCCACCATACCTATTTCGATTACGTCCTATGTCAATTACGTAAACGTAGCAGGAAGGAACGGAACACCCCATGTAATTGTAGTAACGAGTGGACAGAGTCTGAAAGTCAGACGTTACGTATAGATGGGTTTAGAGTGCTCCCTTTCTCGATCCTCACGCCTTTCTAATAAGATATCAGACATCGAGCGGACAGCTATGCGATAAATCGGACTCCCTCTTTTAAAACAACCTACGACACCCTCGGTAGTACCGTATTCTCGCGGGTCTCCGTGCGTCATACGGAGCGAATGTCGGTAGGTACGATAGTTTAGAGAGAAAGGGTGGTGCAAGAAAAAAAAAAAAGAGAAAAAGGCACACGCTCGGTGTTGCTCATAAGCTCGTACGCACGCCACACGTCCGATAAATGGACGAGCAAAAACAACTCGAAGCTTGTCACGTTTCCAAGAACATTTCGTTTCGATCGATACCGCCTGCCATTACTACCTAGCGAATACCTCGCTATATTCTTTCTCTTTATGTTTATTGCGTTTACATTTTCTTTCGTTCTATTTTCCTCCAGCTGGTTAGTAACGAGCATTATCGAGTTTCTTACAGAGGATAAATAAATCGACGAAATTCGAGTTTTTTTTTCAATCTCATTTCCTTCGTCGGTGTTAGTCACATCCTTGAGGATCGCGCATCGTCGTGATCCACGCTCTCAAGATCTTTTATGAAATATATTTCACGCTAGAGTCCGAGCTTTCCTACGTAACGCACATTTCGTAATACGTGTGTAGCGTAATGCGATTCGCATCGGACTGGAAAATCAGGGTTTTGCATGTGGGAAAGAGCTCTCCTAGATCGCGGATCCGTTGATATGTCATTACGGGCTACCAATTTTAAACGATGTCGTAGAGAACTAGGAGAACCAGCACTGCTATTTTATTCATTTCTTTACGTTTTATATCGCTATTCGCTTCTACGATCTTGAAACTTAACTAGTAGGTTATAAAAAATGTGTTTCGATGCCAGAGAATTCGAGTAATATAACGCATTAATAATACACTGTTAAATTTCTCAAAACAATGCAGTATTTGCCAATAGCGATTGCAATACCAAGTCTTTTCTCTAAAACTGGTGTTTTAGATATTAAAAAATATTAATTTCTTCGGTATAAGGAAAAATAAATAAATGAAAAGCCATATTAATTCATAATATTATTGGCATTAGAAAAATACAAATTTAGTTTCAGTTCCATTCCAGTAGGTACTAAAAAGAATCTTAAATTTAATACTAAAATAAGAATTGCACTAATCGCGTATCTATAATTTAGATTTTATAAAAACATAAATGTCTCACTTTACTTCTGACTTAAATTGTCAAATCTCACAAGAAATAATATACCTTAACCCTTTGAAGCACAGAATTTGTAGAAAATAAAAATGCCCATATTGCACAGAAATTTTATTTGTTTTTAAATTGAACAAAGTCTTTATATAAGTGAGACTAAAAATAAACATATATGCACGTGGCAATTGCTAAATTTCGAGATGGGTCAAAAAATGTCCCACAGTGCATATTCACATATTAATAAGGTGGGACACTTTCAATACCACCGTGCCTCAAAGAGTTAATAGGTATTTTGGAATCAAAATGACGGTTTTATTTTTTATTTTACTATTACCAAAAATCGCGGTATTCATTAATCCGATCCCGGGATTCAAAAGTTGTCAGTTTCATCCGATATCCTGGTATTTTCAAGAGTCGGTATCCTTGTTTGCAACCCCTATTTCCCGAACGTTTTATCCTTTGACTACTCTAGTTCCTAGTAATCATAGTTACGCGATCTAAAGTCAGTAGCGAGCGCGCGTCATCGCGTCGACTCGCCGCGAAGAGGCATCGCTCGTGGCGAGGGGTTCGTCGACGAAGAAGGAGGAGAAAATGATCGGACTGCATAATGCAGGTGGAGAAAGCATAGACACGTGTACAATGTCCACAGACGTCGGTAAGAAGCGATTCGACGACGGTGGGGCTCTGGCCGGGCCACCCCTTCATCCTTTCGCTGCCCTTCGCCGACTCACCCTCGTCGACAGAAGCGCCAGCGCCCAAAGCCATGCCTCGTAGAAGCCACCACGGCTCGTGTACCCACGTATAGGAGCAAACTATTGATCCGTGAGTAGTCACGCGATTCCCTCGTAGAAACGCCACTCAAACCTTTCCTGTGTCGTTTCACCTTTTCCTCCCTTGTCCACTCCCCTCCTCTCTCCGTTCTTTCCTTCCCTACCTTCGTCATCGATCCCAAAGCTCTCTCTCTCTATTTCTCTTTTTCCCTCTTACCACGACCAAAACACTCTCCACCTCTTCTTCCTTCGCGTTAAACTTTACCCGGACTTTTATCGCATCGGATAGTTACCCTTCCCTCGAGCTTGGTTCTAGGTCGGACTAGATCTTCTTCGCGATAATCGAGCCCGCTCGCGGTTCCACGCGTTCTCCACTTCGTTCCTTTGGCGAACGTTTCATGGTATCTAGCAACTCGATGTTGCTTTCGGTATTTTAGATTTTCACGAATTTCTGCTAGAGTTTCTCGAGGATCGTGTATTACCTGGTAGAGAGATCGGTATCTAGTTTAGCTCGTAGTCTCCTTTGTTATCACGGAACGAGATGGGTGGTTTACCGGTCAATGCTATTGAGACGTCCTATCCAATTAAGTTCAGGGATCAAAGAGGAGAAGCGTATGTAGGTGTGGACAAGCATCAGTCTTCGGGAACTTTAGTACTCAAGCCCGCTTATTTCATTTTCCGTTTCCATCCATGCCGTCATCCAACGTGTTCCGCCTCGCCCCGCTTCGCGAGCTACGGCTTTCGCACCATCATCGCCACTTTCTTGTCCTACCTACCAAGCCTTCGTCCAACCTCCCCGCTTCTTCCCACCCCATTCCTTCAGCCCATTTGCCGCGCTTTATCACCTGCCATCGCCTAACTCGCGATATATACCTACCCACCTATGCCAAGCCGCTGGGCTAGGTCTTATCGGTAATGGTCCTATTTTTGGAATCTCCGCCCATTCTTCGCGTGACCCACCTCCACCGGCACCCATAGAACTCCGCAGTTCCTACCCTTCGTGCGAGAGGTGGACGAGGCGAGAAAGAGAGAGAGATCCTCGTAGCCGCACGCAGTTGGCCTTACCGCGAAACACGCTTCCTTGATACCGATCCGTGAGGGAGGAATATACAAATTTTCACGCACGGGGGAGTTACTGGATGATCTTGATGAATAACGATCAAAGTGATCTATCGAGTAATCGAGCGGATAAGAAGAAACGTTCTACGCTTCAACCACTGTTTTAATCTTTTTTTAGATTACCGTTAAAGAAAAAACGGAACCCTTATAAGATTATTCTGATATCAGTTTTTCTCTAAAACTATACAACGTAGGAACTTGACATTTTGGCAGTGTTAGAATCGTCAGTCAACGATAAGAAAAATAAAATATTTTAAATTAAAATGGGGTCATTTTGGTCTCAAGAAACAAAAAGTTTGGAGTAATTTATCGTGTAAGATATCATTTGAAAGAGCAATTTGTAAGGATTTTTAAAATATTTTTATTATAATTTTAGGTTCAATGGCCTTGATGATATAGCTTAAAATTTGCAAAAAATGATCCACCCCCCTTCTCCTAGGTTTTTTAATATAAATTTTTTATTTTAACAGGGTTCGTAGGAATTAATCCATAGATTACTGGACAACTACCCGAATTCTCCACAATGTAATAGTTGCTGAAATTTTTCTTATGTGAGACAATCCATTCATTTTTAAGGTACCACAAGCAAATCTGGCTAAGATTTAAGTATTAATGAAATAAGATTTCTGCTTGGTCTATTATCTACCCTTTATTGTATTGGTACGGAACCCTGATTGTGCGACTCGCTCTTGGCCGGTTTTTTGTTCTTTCCTCTGGGAACCCTTGCTTACCGTACTCTAGATTAAGAATAAAATTTGATTAGAATCTCAGCGATTTCTTTTATGTCGAGACGGACGTCGTCATCAAAGTTTGGATAAGACGACAGAAAAAAAAGGTAAATTTGAATTAACTTCGCCACGGAAAGAGTCTTCGGAGTCGTTGGAGGGCCGGTTAGCGTGACTCGGTTCACGGATCGATAAACAGCGCGAGGGTTCCTGGCTAAGCAGCCTCGGGTCACGAGAATATTATTAAGCGTGCTTTTCCGACGTCGAAAACGGAACCAGCTTGCCTAGGCCACCGCCGTCGTTGCCTAGCCCGACTTTTGCCTTTAACTTCGTTCGTTCGTGAGGCGATGCCGACGAAAAGGAAATATGTACTTATCGTTAAAGGCACGAACCCTCCGTGTCCTTTTCAAACGCAGCCAAGATTCTCCAGCGAGGACGCCGGGACCGGTACAAAATTAACGAGGGTAACCTCTCGGGGTATCCTCTTAATTATTCAATGTCGATCGAAATGTTGCAAAAAGACGCGTCTCCAGTTCGATTTCGAGTTTCAACTTGTGAAAGAAATCCTAGAGCATGAACGATTCTCCGATGTAGGTCATCGAATTACGTTAAGTAAGTCAAAGTTCGTTAATCGTCGACGGTTAAGAGAACGATCTACCCCCGTTTTGAATTCGTACGTACGATGAGTCGTTAAGAAACTCTCCCCCCGCCTTTAGAAATAAAAAGTCGAGTCACGGAGGCACACGAGGGTGATCGTTAAACATATTTTTGATAATACATTCGACATCTGCTTCTATCTCTTCCTCGTGAAGGGGAGAGAGCAGATGACCAAATTACTTTCGCGGTTCCGATGCAACGAACGCACACGAGACGTTTTGTTGCGGAAAGGAAAAGGTAAGGGAAAGGGGAGATGGTAGGATAAAAGGGAGTAAACTTTCGAACGCTTTCGGACACAGTGGGAAGAGGTGAATAGAACACATAAGGTAGAAAGTTAGGCATTCATCTAGTCACGTATGCATACCCACACTCACGCATACACATTTTTCGTAGATATACAGTGAGTTTATTTCGATAACTTAATATAAAAATAGTAGTCTCAGAATTCATATATATATTTCTAAACACCTTTTTACACTCACCTAAGTGTATTAGAAAATAATTTTTAATGTCAAAAAATTGGTATATATTTTTCTATTAAACTTCTTACACTCATATAAATATCTACATATAGTGCGATAATTTTATTTTATAAAATAATTTTTAATGTCAAAAAATTGGTATATATTATTCTACTAAACCTCTTACAATCATATAAATACATATAGTGCGATAATTTTATTTATACGATACTCCATTATAATTAAAAACTTACTTTTAGATATAAAAAATCAATCTTATTATAAATATATGTGGTTATTCGGTAAAGGTATCCCAGTAAACTCAAAAGTAGGTGCAACACGATCGACGAGGGTATAGAACGACAGGAAGGAAAAGAGTCATGTGCCGCTGCGGTCATTCATGTCCACGTATGCCCCACGTAAAGTTTTTCGCTTACACGCGTTACTCGTCGCTCCACGTCTCTATAGGGCACACGTATCGTGCTCACACACGTTCGATTCTCGACTAGCCGTTTAAATCGAGCACGTGACTATACATCCTACGCGGCTACGTGGTGAACCGCCTACGTGACGGCAATCGCTTTGCCATCGATCAGAAGCGTTCCTAGTAAATCGTGTAAATCGCGATTCTCTAAGGGTGCTTCTACATACGTTACAACAAGAGGCATTAATAGCGTCTACAGAGGGTTGCTTCTTTTTAGTTGCCTTTGTCCTGTGAGTTTCACCGTATTCGCTATCCCTTCGTTTACATAGTAGGTACAGCAATCTGTTAGATAGCATTGCGTGTAACGATTTGCAATTTTTTAAATATTCTTATACTTAATATATAATATTAAATAGTTGTGCGATAATGTGGTTGCTATCATTATTTTTCATTGGTTAAATTCGTTTATGCATAATAGGTAATAATGATATCGTGCGCTGGTTAGTTATTAAGCTTCTTGTATTTTTTTTTTTCCATATGAAAAAGCAAGATTAACGCGTTTTTAAAAAAGTAACACGCATAATTATTGTTCAGTTAATCGAGCTTTATTGATTTATGCACGAAAAAATTATTTATATGAGTAAAAGTTCCTATGTCCGCTTACGTCGATTTCGACCAACTGTGTACCGTGTCAGTTCGATGACATCAGTGTCGTAGAATTGTAATACAAGGAAACGATATAGTTCGTCGCTGACACCGATGAAACTTCACGGAATTTAATCGACACGGCACGGATACTCGCGAGGTAATCATTTTATAGTTCTTCTTCGATAGTACGTGTAGCGGGGGAAAAGAAAAGACTACCGTGATACCCGAATAGAAATTTTAACCTCGGTTTGGGCCTTCGAAACTTACTTTCCTTTGTTCTCTCTATATGCCACTGGAATTAAGATTCGTGTTTATTCTAAGAGATAATGCGGTAGGCTTAGTAAGTTCAAATCGAAGTTTAACGAGTGATCTAAACTGTTTGACCCTACAAAAGGCTCGGAGAGTGTGAATATGAGCTAAGCGAAAGTCGTAAGCTTCGATTTAACACTAGCAAAGGGTGGGAGAGTTCGAATAAGAGCTAGGTGAGATTTATAAATTTTGTTTTGACACTTAAAAACTTACATTTTTAGAGTTTGGAAGATCTTATCGAGGTTTATAAACTTCGTTTTGACTCTCAAATAGTTAAATATTTATTCACCATATAATTTCCCTATTACATAAGCTTCAATTTTAATCTGAAACTCTTAAGAGAACATTGTGGAGAGTCAAATCGCGGTTAAAATTTCAATTCGAGTACCTATATCGTAGTCGATTATGCCGTCCTGTCCAAAAAAAAATGTTGTACCGGGCGATTCGGTCGCGCGACCGAAAGTCTCCCATGCGTGACGCCCACTTGTCCCGTCAGCCTTGAAGAGCCAGCTGATAGGAACGACCACCGGAACGCGTCTCTCGGCGCGCGCTCTGTCTCTTTGTTTGGGTTTCCTGACGCGACCAAAAGTTTCGCCGCCGCGAAACGCGAGCCGCAACGAGCGCTCAAAACTGCGGACTCTCCTCCCTTCTTTATTTCGTAATATCAAATCTTACTTTCCTATGGACTTCAATCCTTTTCTCTCACGGGCAACGTCGTGGGAAAAGAAAAATTCGAATTTGCGCCATGTTTAAGAGCGTATCGGTCACCCACGCGCTCTGGCTCGCCGTGCTAATGGCTCGTAGGTGGTCGCGGGCACACGTTACGTGCGTTTGCACGAAAACTTACGTAATTTCTATTATCTTTTTTTATTTGTTTAAAATTAGACAAGCATGAGAAATATATACAAATTTTTACTTGGAAGTCAGATAAATTACGGTATTATTAAAGTTTGGAATTTTAATATTCTAAAAAAGAATATTAAATTACACGCTTGAGAGAAAAGAGTGACAAAATCCTAAAAGCGATTTTTACCCTTCCAAAATCTTCAATCGCAATTATAGAAAGAATGTACAGTTGCATCTCGGTTATTCGAACTAATCTGGGGATATAAATGTTCGCATGCAAGATTTTCGGATAATTATTCATATAGTTACCCCTTTGATGATAATAACGATGGCGATTCTCGAAAAGACAATAAAATATTAATAATAGAAATCACAACTAACGAAATCAAAGTTGTTCTTACGATAAAAAATTCCGATAAGAGTAGTTCGAACAATCGACTTCTGTAAGAACATAACGTTTCATAAAAATCGGCGTGTAATAAGTCAAGCGGTACCCTTGCAAAATAGTGTCTAACTCACACGTATACATACGTAAAGTTATACAAATATAAAGATTAACCAGTGGAAAGCACTTTTTATAGCCATTGTCCTCGGTGTTATCCGTGCGCACACGCGGGCACGCTCGCACGCGCCTCCTGCGTAATGGACGCCCGTCCTGGAAAAGTACGCGATGTGTATACTCGTTTTATTACTCGAGCCGCGTACACACGGGAGAGACGAGAAAGAAAGAGGAAAGAACGACTTCCCCCATTGCTTTACGAGGTGTCGATACCGCGCCCCGTGTAAACCTACATATATAAAGGGCGTTTACTCTGTTCCAAGCGCGTGCGACGCTCGCTCGCGCGCAGGCTGGTCTTTGGAAGGACGAAAGACTTATCGTTCGCTTATTGCACCGACAAACTTTACGAGGAGCCAAGGTGGAGGTTATGGGAAGTCCTCCTTCGTCCTTTTAGTTCGATCGGTAATACAGGAAGCATGGTGTCTGCCAATTGTCTTTTTTATTTTACTTTTCTAATAATTTGTTTTTATCGTAGGTGGAGGCTTCGATATTAACCTTGCGTTGCAGGAATTCTTTTTCCGTGTCTAGAAATTGATCTCCTGATATGAACTAGTTAATTTGTAATTTTTTTAATAGTTTCTTAACAGAATTTCAAAGTTACGGTCAAAAGGTTGCTTTAGTCGTACGCCTTATGGGAAAATTACTGTAATGTTTAGGTTAATTTAAATTAATCAAATGTTATTGCGTTCATTGAATCTTTATTCATTAAAATCTTTTATCTGAATAGATATTTAAACGTTTTTCGACAAAGTATCCTCAGTACGATTTTTTTTCTAATTATTTTTCTACCATCATAGCCGACAGGCTGCTCACTTGTTGTTGTTTACTCGTGCGACTCACTACGTCAATTTTACACCAATAAGTGTCACTTTTTATAATAAACAAGAGATTAGATATGAATGGAGTATGACATAGGTTGTGATACGACTAAAGCAACCTTACCCTAAATACGCATGTAGCATGAATATAAATATAAATATATACGCTTTAGGCAATAAAGTCTTAGAAGATTTAGAAAATACAGGCACCCGAGAGTCTACATAAATGTAGAGAATGTAGAAATCACGAAAAGTAATGGCAAAAGTATTAGATATAGTAGTTTAACAGTTAATACGTTGAAAACTGCTTCAACGGTAGACTATATGGAATAAAATTCAAAGTTAAAGAGCTTATTTCAACGTAATTTTTAACAGAATCATACGAAACGTCTTTCTCTCAAAATTGCTTCTCCTTCGGTTCGTGCTCTAGATCCTTTGAAATAGCCGCGTGATAACTTCCAGTTAGATTACGGGTAAGGTTCGAATAATCGCGTAGTTTATTTCGAAAGTCGACGTTTTCGCGATTCTGGGTAATCTTTCTACACAAAATTACCGAAACGAACGTACGACAAATCCAACGACCGACGTTCGTTTCGCGTGTCGTATATCGGCTGGCATCGATGACTTAGCGTATTTTTTTCTAATTCAACAGAGAAAATGCCGCGTATTTTAAATAAGCCGATGGAACACACGGTACACGGGGGTAAATTTCCTCTCGCGAGTATTACGGCGACGGTGTGTCCCGTCGAAAAGAGAAAGGAGAAATGAATTACGCTTGGGCTGCACGTGCTGCTCGATATCTACGTTACCGTATGCATGTGTACGTGCGTTCGTGCGGGAACGGTGAGAAAGAGGGAGGAGGAGGAGTAACACCGGCGACGGGAGACCGTGAGAAATTGGAGAGAGAGAAAGGTCGATGATCCTCTACGAGGAAGTCTTCGCGACCTTGCCACGAAAAGTGCTAGCGCGACAGTGGAAAATGGAGCTGGAATTCTGCTTTTTCCTATGGAATAAATTCTTCGAAAATTTTTCGAAATTTCTTCATTTTATCTAGCAAAGGTTTTACTTTTCCTTTTAGTCATACATCAATCAACGTGCTTTCTCGTAGGTATACCGATCTATACAATAACCTTTAACAACGGCGCAAAGAGGATTCGTTAAAATGGTCTCGTTTGTAGTATCAAAGATAAAGTTTGAGGGAAAAGTTGAGGTAGAAAGAGAGAAAGAAACTCGAGTCCTTGTAAGAAAGGAAGAAAGCTTTGGCCGTTCTCGATATATAGGAGAATTCGAGTCCGCAATGCGGCTAACCGAGAAAGGAGTCGAACGATTACGGTCGCGCGATCGGTGCGCCATGTTTTTTAAAATGCAGCTAACCGTCACGCGAGATGCCACCCCGATGTTGGTGCCGTCGGCCCTGCTTGCTCCCGGTATCGCTGTTGCCGGAGGTGACGAGGGAGGAGGGTTTTATCGGGTGTCCGCCGTTGAGGAAGGAGGACGACTTCGACATCGACGTCGAGGATGGTTTCGACGGTGGCCGGTCGCCGCAGTGCTGGCGCAGCGCCCTGACCTCAAAATACCGGCATCGGATCGATAGAAAACTTCCTTCCTACCCTTCCTGTCGCGAACGTTCCGAGCACGGTATCCGACTAACTTTGCGAAGTACTTCTTTCTTCTCGTCTCATCCTTCGTGAAATTCGATCCTAATTTATCCTTTATTTCCTTTTCGGAAGATGAAGGGAGGGTGGACTCGCGAGGGGCGAAGTACTTTGCGAATGTTACTTTAGCAGAATTTTCAATCGATTTTTGGTAAACAAGATTTTTGTTCGAAAGATTGACTTTTTGATGTACAATGACGTTTCAAAGACGTCATTTATTTTATCGAGACGTCAAGAATTGGTTCCATATTGGATTATTCAATTGTTTCGTTTCGTTGCGTCAGGCGTTTTGTTTTGCTTAATGATATAAGAAACGAGATAACTTGGCCGTGTAAAAAATGTCTAGTTCGTTTACATATGCGTCTACTAATTTATTATTTTATAATGTTACCTATTTATAGTTTATTAACATTATGTATCATTTTGATAAAGTGTTATATAGCTATCCAAACTTTAAAATAAAATGTTCTGCTTTTAAGCTTGCATATAACTCAGTGAAGTCAAATTAAATAGTATTTTTCGGACGCATCAAATTCTGTTTTATTTGTATGTCAAAGGGTTAAGACGTTAAGTGCTACTCATATTGGTTATCAGTATACTGCGGATATTTTTCTTATTGCGTATGTTTTTCAAATTTTACATATAAGACAAATCATTGAATATGTTACATATATCATTTATATTTTACATAGTTTTATTCAGTTCTGAGTTCTTTTTGCAATATTTGATAAATCATGAATTATAATTCATATGCATTTGCATAAATATCCGCAGTCTAGTTATCAGTGACCATATATTTTTTAGCGAGAGTGTAATGGTCTGTACACGAGTGATATTAAATGTACTATTAATAAGAATAATTACCCAATTTATGATTATATATTGATACTAATGAAAAGTTTACTTACTCGGTGTGTAAAATTCATGCAAATTTCGCTTGGCAGTCAAGGTGTTAAAATATAAGATGACATTTCAAGAAGTTTGAAAAGATTTCTTTTTTCAAACCGTAATTTCCCCTTTTATAAAACTACTATGCACCGGAATATAAAGAAAAGTTCTCGATGGAAGGGATCGTACAAGAAGTGGATTAAAATTCGACGTGTTCCGAGTATAACGTTCCGGCATTACGAAAATTAGATCCGCCGACGCGTCGAAAGGTTCGTTTAACGATCGCACCGCGTTGTACCGCGAACGCGCTCGAAACCGCATGCGACGCGACGACGACCGCCGTTTATTTCGTCGAAGCGAGTTTTAAAAGTCGCCTTGGAAATTATCCTGGATGTTCGCCGAGGTAGAAAGCGACTAGGGGGTAGGAAAAAGGGGGAAAAAAACGAAGGGCAAATCCGCGAGGACGTTCCCCGCGCGGATCTTCTCGCTTTTGGCATTTTCCACGAATTATCAGCTCGCACCCTTTCCCCGTTCTATTTCAGGGCTATTCTCAGACACGGTCTTTCGAGGCTTCTCGTAGTTCGAACCAGTTACGTTGGCATTTAAATGACGCGACGACCCGTGTAAAAGCAACGTAACAAGATGGACGACCCTGCGGTTTCCGCCATTATGGAGAACGGAAAGTAGTCCGAGCTTTCCCCCCTCCCTCCTTCGTTTTATCTTCTTTTCTTCCTCACCGATTCGATTACGTATTTTTTTCGTCAGCGGCCGTCGAGCTAAACGGATTACAGGTCGCGTTGTTTCAATATACGATTAAGGTAATCCAAGTCGGATTAACCGGTTAGATCCTTTCAACGTCATTACGCTCGCTTATTACCTTCGGCCGTTTGCGTTCCGTAAACGTAACGGAACGAATATTAAGTCTCTTGCTATTCGTAGAAAAAAAGAGAGAGAGAAAGAAACAAGTCCATAGTACGTTTAGGTTAATTCTCCTTCGCACTTGACTCGACTCGCACTCGACTAGATTTCACGCCCGATTTAATAAGCCTCGATCATGCACGATCGCATGATCGCAGGTATACCGAACGACTTTCGCGAAATACGAAGCCCTTTGCGTGGAAAAAAAAAGAAGTATATTGTATTTACGTAAAATCTACTAGCGTAACGAAGAGAACTTTATAATTCTAATTAGTGGTACTTCGGTACGGTCGTTAACCGGTCGAGGACTTTCGATAAGACAACGTCGAGATAACAGTCGCCGAAACGAAGAAACTTTCTAACAAGAACGAAAACGATTTATCTTCCCCTTTTTTCGACGAGCTTTCTCGACTAGACTACTTTGTTTTACCAATTGTTTATCATCGTACCGATCGTTTCGCTACCATACCGATCTTATTCGCGTTTTAGTGTCTTTTTATAATTACTTGGGAAGAGTTTAACGAGGATGGAATTTCCGTTTGATAATTAAAGTGATCGCGAAGGAAGAAGAATTTATCGTGCGAGTATTTTATTACGTTACATCGAGACGTGACGCGATCTCGGGTGATTATTAAGTAATAATCCGGAAGAATGATCGTAAACTGGTTGATCGAACCAAAAGAAAGAGAAATCAACAATTTTTTCTTCCTTCAGCGAATGGGACAATTTTTTTTGGATGGAATTATTTAGTCTCGTTAAAATGAAGACGTTTTCTTGTGATATCGTTGGATGACACTCGTATATACGAGAGAGAGACTCTGGGTGGACGAACTGGACGATGAGAGTAGGTCGGTTCGGGTTAATGTCGAGTCGTCTAGGTCAAGGAATGGCCACTGGACTCGATCGGTCGTTTATCTCGACACACTCCTAACCTACTTCGTGTGCCACTACCAGTAATGTTAATCGTCATCCATCGCTCGACTCGAGGCGGTCTATTTCTACGTTAAGAAGAAAAAAAGTCCTTTGCTGAGAAGACCGTTTGTCTTTTTTCATGGGAGTTCACCACAGACATTTTTTTGCGATTGTAATTAAATTTTTGTTTAAGTTGACTCTTGCCCTATGATTTTATTTGACACACAATGAAATTAATATTAGAAATTAAGAGAAAAACGAATGTAGTTACAAGTAAATCAGTTCACAAGCTTGCTCAAACAGATACTAACGTACACTACAAAATTCAAAAGAAACAAGAATATAAATTCACCAAAATTCAATCATGTACAACTCATGCTTTACATGTTTATCGTAACATCCGCACCACGAGTCCCACACGATATTATAAGGCAAAGGGTTAATCGTGGATATGCAAAGAATAAAATGATGTTTAGAGAAAAGAATGAAATTGCTGTTAAACAGTTGGAATTACATTCGAGTTTTCTAATGACAAATAATTGGATTTGTATTATGCTAGATTGGTTGGGGAAATATATTATTATAACTTGATTAAAAATTAAGTTGAAAACGAGCTGTTTCTGGAAAGAAGACAGAGAATTTCGTGATTCGTATCAAACCTCGCGCTCACGACGAACTTTTACCATAGAAGGGAGCACGCAGATCGTAGAAACACCGCAAGATCGTGCGATTGTTTATGGTGGAAATAAGAAGTAAGAACGGTAGAAGGATGAGTGAGAAAAAAGAAAAAAAAAAAAAAAGAAATGTAAAGAAGATGCTTTATTAAACCCAACCGTACCAGACGCCTTTTTACCTGTAATTATATGCTTGCACCTCGTGTTACTCTTAGGATGCAGCCTAATTACTTCTAATTACGAACAAAGGCTTCGGGATTGCATCACGATGCCGCCTATAATAAACTCGCGAACTTTACGGCGTGGAGCTCGTTACGTGCTGCGAGAGCTCGGCTTTGGCCACGATCGATCGCTACTAAATCGCTTCTCTTCGTAATTTCTCTTACGTTATCGTCATTCGTTCGTGCGGGTATCTGACTTGAAAATTTCGTAGGTTACTCGATCGAGTAATTTTCTCTTTGGTGTTTTAATCTACTTTACGTTTTATATTTTTTATTAGAGGTCAATTTAGTGTAACATGATATTTGGTATTGGAAGAGTCTCCCCAGTCCTTTAACGCTACTACTTTTCAAGTTAAATGTATAATTTAATATAATTATAAGTGATTAAAACAAATTTATTTGTCATCATTAGCAAATAATATCGAATGAATCAAATATACAGGGATATAAATATACAGATACTTGAAGCTGGACACATTATATAATAAATTTGTACAAAGATGTTATGGCATGGTCTCCCCGATTCTTCCCCTGTGTTGTAGGAGAGTCGCTTGTATTTTTAATCCAGTGATTAAAATCTTTTTTATTTTTATATTAAAATTGAAAAAAACATAAAAATTTTAATTCACCGATAAAGTTCTTTTCAATTTATAATTGCTAAATATTTAATTACATAATTACTAAAAAAAACAACATTTGTCTATTTCGTAAGATTAGAAAAATCGGTGAACAGGGTGACGAAGCATCGTCGTCGTAAACGAGTCGAACTGGTTCCATAAGTCGTGCGATGAGCGTAGTTTCCCTCTTGTTACCGTGTTATAACCGTGCATCGTCGTTGTTCATTCATCGAAGTCGTTATCTTCGAGCGGAACGCGCCGTTTCATTTTCATTCGCAGGGAAATGCGTTCACCGAACAGCCGGAATGTGTGTCAGGGTTCTTGGATTTACATCGACGTTGGAAATCTCGTCGGTAGTTTCGTCTGTTCTTCGATAAATCGTTTCTTCTTCTTCCTTCGTAACAAAATTTTCTTCGAGACTACCACTTTACTCGTTTACTGGCTTGCACGGTGCTATCGATTCCGATGCAAGCGAACCGAACGCGCGAAATTTGTGTATCAAGCAACCAACTTTAATTACCGCTGGCGTTCTTGAACGCTCGCAATTACAAGCTTGATATCGGGAAGCTAAACTAAGCGAATTACCGTTTCGGTTTATCCCTCGGTGCATCGAAAAGACGCCGAGAAAGGTAAGCCCGTGCTGCTCTCGGCCATGGCACGTTCGGAGAACGTGAACGAGTGCACGCTAACGCGATGCTTCGAAAATTCCAGGAATAAGTGTACCTTGTCCCTTACCGGCAACCTTTCTTCGCTTTCCAGGAAGTTAAACGGCCAGCCGACTCGAAGGCCGACTTTCCCCCTTGGTCTCTTGCTTCTGTCATAGAGAAGGAGATAGAATCTCGTTGAAGGTAAAAATAATCGTAGTGAAGTTGACGGAAAAAGAATCTGGAATCTTTTTATTTCAACTTGACATTTAAATGAACAGTTTCTTTCTCTCTCCAAGACTGTAATTATTATTAAGAAAATTACTCGATGAAGTGTGGGTATTCAAATTGCAAGACTAATTAACACTTTTTCTCGATCTCCTGCACGTATGGATCGTTCCAAGATCGAAGAAGGTAAATGAAGAAATCGGAAATAGAAAAAAAAGTTTCTAGTGAAAGGACGTTGCATTAGGATATAAGTAAAAGGAGCACGCGAGGTATCGAAAGTACCTCGTCGTACGTAATTAGACGATACGAGTCATTAGATATATAAAACGAGTAGGTATTCCTCCGATGGAGACACGGATGGGCTAATACACGATAAATTTATTATTTATCGCCTTCGAACGTTGCTACTACCATCGAAAGCGTTATTTCGTTCCCTCGTTTACATATGAGATCGAGGGAACGACGAGCGGACCAGAGAAGGGAAATTAATTATCGCTCATGGTAAAAGGTAAGATCGATCGGTTCTACCACCAGTAGTTTCTGCTCGTCGTTGCTTCGTTCGCCTTGTCACATTAATTTACTTTTCTAAAGAAAATAACGCATTTACGTCGTTTGTGGAAAAAAGGAGAATAATTTCGTCCTAAAAGAGTTCATCGACCGATTCGTAAAAGCGATTGCATAATTATCGTTGCGTTCTTTCCTTCGGTCATAAGCTTAAATGTAAGATCGGACCACCAGGAGCCCGAAGTGAAATTATTTCGTTACGTCTCGGCGCGTATCTCGCGTAATCTCGGAGTTATATTCTAACAGCTGGCGAGATCGCTCGGCGAGGCTAAAACTCAGCCTCCGTCCGTTCGTTCACGGTACAGCGGCGTGGAAATCGAAAGAAGGGAATTTCTTCGATGATGCAGCCGATTTCACGATTTAGCAGTTGTAATGGATTTCGCGGTTGCATTAGAATGCTCGATCGTGGATCAAAGAGCGTTAATGATCCGTATCGCGATACCGTTACCTCTTACCTTCGTAGAAGAACACCAGAAGAGTCGAGCTTTCTCGCTTCCGCTTTGCTTTGCTACCGGACGACGAACACTTTCTTCGTTCGAGGGAAAGATAGTTCTGTGATCGTGAATCCAACATTTTGTATCGATTTCTTCGATACAGTTATAACGAATTTAAAAAATAAGTAAACCAAGTCGAAATTTTTAACTTCGGTTTGACCATTCAAAACTTATAATTGTAGTTTGTACCAGAGTTGGGCATTATTCGAATAAATTTTTATTTACGAATAATTCGAATAAAATATTATTTGTTATTCAGTTATTTATTATTCATTATTCATGAATAATAATTTATTCATTATTCGTTTATTCATAAGTGAATTATTGTTTATTCGTTATTCGTAATTAAATGTATCCACACTTTAATGTTATTAAAATGGCTTTATTATAATCTCCTTTTTACAAACTGTTATATTATTTTTATTTTTTTATTATATTATTTAGTTTGGCTTATATGTTTGTTTGTTTGTATGTCCGGTACAAATCTTGTAAGCTAAATTTGGCCCATTTCTACATGTCCAAACGACTTGAAACTTTACAGACATACGTAACTCGGATGACAATACATTTTTATCGAAAAAAATTTTCGAAAAAGTGAAGGGTTCTTATGAGATATTTGAGGGTTCTTATATATCTAAAAGAGCTATCGTTTGTCAACTGAACGAGTAGCCGAGATGTACAAACGTAGGTTGTGGACACTTAAAAACCTACATTTGGAGGATTTGGAGGATCTAAAAGAATTTTATAAGCTCCGTTTTGACATTTGTTAAAAGCGGACAAAACGGCTACTTGGAGTTTGAAAAGGTAGTTAATTCACAATATATTTTCCCTATTCCATATAAGCTTCATTTTTCATCTCAAATTTCTAACATAGCATTTTGGAGGGTCATATCGCGATTAAAATTTCGACTGGAGAAGTAATTCTTCTAATTTCTCGTGGTACCTTTCACGAATCGACGTTCTAACATTTAATCAACGTGTTTATCGTACGACTATTACGCGTAATCCACTAATTAGAGGTGCAACGTTCGCGCGACAAAGCTAAAGGAATGTCGATGAATAAAATTGGCGAGATAGAATGGAACGAGGAGTATTGCAAATAATGGTATTATCTTGGTGGTAATTGCGGTACGGAAAACGACCTTCGTTTTTCGTGATTTCTACGTGGAAACGAATGAGAGACAGGGAGAAAAGAAAATAAAAAACGGAGAATCACAAAGTAACAATCAAGAATGGGAATAAAACGTAAAGGACGAAAGGAGAATAAACGTGAATGACGATCGTTTCTCTCTTTCTTACATTCGTAAGTAGGAAGACTATAAGAAGAAAAAAGGCTGAGAGTTGGCTGTGATCTTCGTCTAACGATTAATTATTGATAATTATCTAGCGATCTCTTTTCTTTCTTCGTATCTCCGTCTCTCTGGGGCGTAACGGTAAGCGAACGAGCGAGCAAGCACACGGCAATCTTCGTTCGCGTGTATTGTTCGCACGTTCGTATCTCGCATTGTCGTTCGCAAACTCTCTTCTATCTCTTTGTCTCTCTCTCTTGCTCTCTCTTACACTCTCTCGTTTCCCCAGTCAACCCCCTTCCGTAGACTCGACATTCTTGCTTTCGTTCTGCCACCGGTAATTTTCTTCTAATTATCTTAAGTGCGTTTGTCGTAAAACCTGATTTGTTACCGCTTCGACGCACGGACGCGCCGTACGTGCATCTTAGAAAACATTTAATCACTTTGGGGACGGTCTCGCGTGCTTTTTCCGTATCCTGGAAATAGGATTTCGCTCGGCGATCCTCGATAGCGACGATAGAAAGTTTCATACATCAAGTTCGAGTTATGCCGAAGACCCAAACTAACGGTTATCATTTTAATATCGTAGAAAAAATCGATTATTAAAAATGATTTTTAATTTAAATAGCAGGCAGTTGATATTAAATACTAGAAAAATTATTTAGAAAATTGAATAATTAAAAAAAAGTGAAGCCTTACCTGTTCTGATTATAAATAACCATTACAGATGCATCAATTGTTTTCTGGTTTTTGGTTACGAATAATCATTATCAGTGACAGAAATTTTATTTTGGTTACATTCGATCGTGAAATTTTGGTTGTAACCATTGTGATCTCTAGATTATGCTATAATACACAAACGGTAGCAAGGAAATGCTCCTTCGAGCAGCTCATTTGCTAAACCGATTAAGTCGATAAAAGACAAAGTTAAGAAAACTTGTATAGTGATGTAGACATTTAGCCAGAAATATAAATTTTGGTTATTTACCGGTGTAAAGTGTAATTATTGAGAGAAATTGATTTAAATATAAAAAGTTAAGTATTAGTCAAGTACTTTGGCATTAAAATTTAATCCTTTGCATTCGGTATCGAGGGTGGTTCGACAAGACCGATTTTAGTTAGTCAGTTCGACAAGCTCAATTACTTGAGCATATTCTTTCACTCCACTTATCAGAAACTCAAATACAATTTTTTTTTTATACGTAGCAAGTAATATAGACTTAGGAATAATAAAATTGTATAAAATTGGAAATACGTTGTTCTAGAAGCGACAGTCGAGCTAATCAGCTCCGTTAAGACTCGACCGTCACTAAAACAAAGAATCCCATTTTTTATTTTATAAAATAATTCACGGAGAAAGTCAGAAAGCGTTTCAAGAACTCTTCCCATTCTCTCAATAACGTAATAAAAAAAAAACAACAACGGTAGTTTTTTTTCCAGCCCTTATTAAGACCGACATTAATCCAACTAATTGTCATTAATGCTTGCAGATACTTAACGGAGATGGGTCTCGTCGAACGAGAAGCCAACATGCAAGATCTCAGCGTATCACGACCCGGAAGATCGAGGGATCTCTTTGGCGTGCAACTCGAGGTAATTTCATTCGATGATTTCAACGATAATTCTCGCACTTCTAATTTGAAAGTATACGTAAACGTAATGCAACGATCCAGACTCGCGTTGCCGATGGTTTAATCAATTTTTTTAATTATAATCGCTTGGACGAAATACTCGTGTAAGTAAACTAATTTCTTTGAATCCTTCTCAAAAAAATTCTAAACGCGTTTAGAACGGGTTAGAGTCATGGATAGCATAAAACCTGAATCGTAGTAGGTGGACCTTGAACGAGAACGCGATAATCGATCGGAGACAGGGACGGAGAAGAAAACAATGCGAAACGTGTGCCACGAGTATCCTTGTTAAGGGGCAAGAATTAAATCCGATCGTTGCTTGCTTTCCGTTCGGCTCAATTCCAACGCTCGACTTTTGCCAAGAATCGACTAGAGGCGATGGTAAGCGTAGCGAGAGGTCCGACCCATAAAACCGGTGTCGGTTCTGCTACAACGAGTAACCGCCGCCACCTGAAACCGAAAGGATCTCGAGGAAAGTTCGTTCCTTCTACTCTCCATCCATCTCTCTCTCTTCTTTTTTTCAATTTTTTTTTCCCTTTTTTCCTCATCAGCGTCAGCGAGCTTGCTTTGCTACCTCCTCTCGTTACGCTTCCTTCCCTTCCTCTCTCTTTACTTTTCTCGCTCGTAAATTATCAAGGAACCTCTCTATTCCGATACTTTTATTTTCTACTCCGTTGGCTAGATTGGATTTCGCTAAACATTTCATGCAAAAGCTTTTGTAAGATCGGTTGTTAAGTATCGATCGTTTCTTTTCACGATAAATTATTGTCTTTTTTTTTTAATTCTTGATGGAATTTATAATTATTATATTCAATTACTGCTAAATTATAACTATTTAAGAAGTCGGTGTTTATAATAAAAATGTCGAAAATAATTAAAAAATAAATCAATTTCTCGAGAACTTTGGAATGTATCCTATCTCCTGAGGTAGATATAAATAAATAAACTGATCTATTTCACGGGTCAAGCTAAATTCAAAAGTCCTCGAAAAATTGCTAAGTAAAAATAAAAGATAAAATTTACACGATATTAATGACATTTGATTGGCACGTGCTTAATTAGTGTAACACTTACGTTCGAGATCGGTGATTCATAAATACGAAACACTCACTCGCCACCGTAAATACGTGGCTAGTTGCGTTACTCCTTGCGGTTATTAAATTGATAAGCTCGCGTTAAGTTGCGCGTGGCGAGTAGACTCGAAGGTGAATAAATTTTCCTCTCCGCGGAAAAATCCGTGGCTGGGTCGTTATACTCGTTTGGCGAGCACCGATCGAGCCGTACTTACGTATTCCCCGGTTTGCTTGCGAAACTCAGGCGCTTTTGCGTCAGACCGCCTTCTTCTACTGCCATCGGAGACGAGAGAAGTCGTCCGAAGAATCCGAGTGTCCACGAGTAGCGCGGGAATGGTAAGAAGAAAATAGCGCCGATGAGTTTTGCAATGAAATTTTTACTTACTCGTAGATTCGTAATTTCGATGGCTGATGAAAACAGCGAACACAGTTTACTTTATTCTTCAACATTCGCTTATAGAAATAATTTTATAGGTACGTAGTAAGTAAAATTAGATGTATATGTAGAAAGTTTTCGATTTTTTAATGAAGAATAACTTCCATTTAAAAAAAGGTATAATGAAAAAGTGAAATTGATTGAATTATAATAATATTTTATTACTTCTTCTGTCAGTTCTTCAAATTGCTGAAATAGCTGGAGATTATCTCGCAAGCAACGAACGCAGCTAACGATTCAACTTCGTGGGAAAGAACTTATTTCTACACCTAACAGTTATATTATTTTAATTTTCACCAACGTAAAGAATAATTAACAAATAATACCATTCGCAACCAGTTTGTATGTGTATTCAAAGAGATTGATTAGTTTGTGCCGTTAATAGTTTAAGCATTAAATTAGTAATCACTCTAGGCCGAAAAAACGATAAAACTCTCTAAGAACATGTCAACTTTTCCTACTTATTTTTCTATCATAAAATTGGATGCACTCGAAATTATGTACCGAATCGAGTTTATAACGACAGCGTACGGTACGTCGTCTTTAGACGAAAGTTAAACTCTTGCCGCGGGCGTGTGTTCAAGTCAGAGAGGATGCAGCACGCGTCTTGCGTAAGATCTCGAGTTTCTCAAAGCAAGGAAAAGAAGAAAAAGTAAAGTAGAGAGAGGATAAACGACGGAGTTAGAACCAAGTATGTTTTATATCGTTCGACATAACGACGTATGTGCTCTTTTAAAGGGCAAGAACGAAGAAAAAAAAAAAAGAGAAACAAGTAGTACTTACCAGAGGAGTAAGTAAAATCTTTATCCTTCATTTTCTCCCTTTAAGCTTGACGTACTTACGTACAAAAAAGAGACAAAGAATCGTTGGAACTACGAGCAAAAGTAGTAATCAGTCGTCCAAGTAACCTGTTGCGAGTGACGAGTACTTTGTGGCAAAACGTCGCGCGACAGCTCGACGCTCATTAAAGGGAAAAAAAAAGGGTTAAACCACCGAAAATCCTTGGAAAGGAGGCACGCGTGACGTTCGTCTCTTAGAAAGGAATCTTAAAGGAGGAAGGACCATGCGAAATAGTATGTAATAAATGCAAGGAGGGAACGAAAGAAAGAAGAAAAAAAAGGAATGGAAAGTGCGAGTTATATCGTAAGATTCGTTCGAACCGTGACATCTCCGGGTACTCCGGACGATAATTATCATCGTTGTGGCGTTCACGAGGAAGTAATATTAGCGAGAACGAGAGAGAAAAAGAGAGAGAGAGAATGTTTCGACATAATTTGAAGGCTTTGTAATCAGCATCCCTATCGCGGTGATCTCTAATAAGAGGAGACTCACGTTCAACGTGGGTATTACTCAAAGCTTAGAACGTTTCGTCAGGCGACGATAAGCCACGCCATCCAGTATACATCTATTTTCTTTATCCTTTTTCTTCCCGCATATTATCGCGATCAACGTCCACTCGCGTGTCTTTTTTGCGTAGCTATCAGTAAAATCGAATTACGCTTATTTCACTCGATAGACGGTTCGACCTTCTATTGTTAATTATATCCAGATTTTATCACCTTCCCTGGTTAGCATAATATTATCGCTATCCCACGTCTGTTACAATAATAAAAATTAATGTAACCAACGAAAAAAACATTTGCGAAACGATAGAATATGAATTCCTCATTTGAAACGGATTACACACCGTGCGCGTAATGTATTTCGTAGCTAAAGCACATATTACACATAGGGTGTATATAAAAAATGAACTTGAGTTTTCAGTCATTAGTAAAACAATAGTCATGAATATAATTTCGGTTTGAGAAAAATTGTATCTTGTCTTTTTCTTAAACATCACACATATGGTGCATCGTCAGCTCCACGTAAAAAAATATTCTACAGCGTGTAATCCATTTTTTTTTTATACAAAAAGTGCTAGCAATTTTTATTTCTCCTGTTAAAACTTTTTGATAAGGAACACCGAACAAACAAAGATTTTCGCTCCTGGGGATCGTTTTTAAAATGAAAGAGTGTATAAGTTACACCAGGAATACTTAGGAAATAAGCAGAATATATGTAACCAACGAAGAAAACGTTTGAGATATGCCAGAATATGCATATAATAACCATGGACGTTTTGTTCTTTAAGACGAGTCAGCTAGGGTAAATGAAACAGAGATCGTTCTTAAACGATAACGAAAGAGTGTATAAGTAAGACCAGGAATGCTTATGCAATATATGCGAAGGTGCATCGTCTTCGCGCTCATCGTTTTGTCCCGAGCGCGTTAATTACGAATTTTCGCTTTCTTGCCTCCTTTCGGTGCGGATAGCTCGAGTTAGAGGCACGTTCGCTCGCGAGAAGAGATCGGTATCGAAGATCGGCGTCTAACGGAACGGATAAGCTTGTAGTGACTCAGAAACGATGCGTAATCGAATTGTGTAATTTCGTTAGAACCATTCCCGCTGCGGATACCGGAACGACGAATGTTCCATTTCGGAAGAAAAGTAAGAAGAAAATGGAAACGCTACTGGAGATGTCGAATTTTTAAAAATCGTTTTCTCTACCAAGATTCGTGTCTGGATAACTTTCGTGCATTTTGTCGAATAACATGCACCATTGGTATACGCTCGAAAATTCAGAGAGGTTGCGTGAACGTAATCGAAGCACGCTTTCGAGATTCAAAGGGAACTGTGAAGTGTTCTCGACCGTTTCTCCTCCAACTTCCCCCGATCTCTCTCTTTCTCTTTCACTCTTGTCGTTATTTCTATTTTTTACCCTTTTCAGAAACCTCCGAGACAAAGCTTCGCAACTCCTCAATTTCCTTCAGGAATTCTCCTTTGTATCATCTCGACATTTAAACGAACAATCGTGAAAGCCAAGACACTTCTGTCCAGTGACAAATTAGACTTTCAAACTATTCTCATTGTTGTGAATATAATAATTGCTTTTTTTTTTAATATACAGTTCGTACAATTTTATATACTTTATTTTAAAACGAATTTTACACTTTGCGATTGTTTCTGCAAGTTCTTTTAGCATATTTCCCTTTTGTAAATTTCATGTAACTAATAGGATGTTCGGTGCTTTCAGCCAATTAAAGAGAGCATTCGCATGCCGGATTTTTCCGAGAACGCGATATAGGTATACACGTCGCAGGTACGCTGGCCTATCTTCGAGTATATCTAGCAAGAATCTCCTCCCTTAATGCAAACATATATATTCATATATTTATATATATATATATGTACATATTATATATGCGTTATATCGCGTGTTCGACACGAGCAGGTTGCTGAAAGGGAGCAAAAAAGAAACGTCGTACCTGCTGCACGAAGTGGCATTTTCTTTGTACACGTTAAATTACAGTATTTTACCTTTTTTTGCGTTCCTTTTGGGCGATTATCGCTGAAGCTTTCAGCAGAAGTCGAAGTAGAAATAATTGACTTAAAAAATGTTGATTTCGCATAAATGTGTTCTACTTTATCGAGGAAGAATTTTTCGTTTTGTGGAATAGCAGATTTCTGTCGATATTGGATATTTTATCGACCGAGCCGCGGATCAATCGTGTGCTGATAACACAGACGAAGTATAAGCACCGACGAGGTACTGCTAAAGACTGCCAGCCTTATGTAGGGATGGCAACGATAAATCGATATTTTTAATATATCGATATATTTACAAAATATATCGATATTTTTATATCGATAAAATAGGATTCGATATATCGATATAATATCGATATTTATCTATCGATATATCGAAACAGCAAATTAAATAACTTGTAGGAACAAAGTATCAAAACTACTCTTTTTAGGTTCATTGCCCAAGAAGTTTCTAGTTTGGTGACAATTTATTATTTTTTATGTTTTCATTAATAAAATACTAATGACGTAAGACGTTGTAAAATGTTCTTGAAATAAAAAATAGAATATTTTTGTACTATACCGTTTTCTATTATTTTTTTACATTACATTAATTACATTAATAAATTACATTAATCTCGTTTATTGCTTTTCATCTATACTATTTTCGAAGTCGATTTCTATTTTTTTTGTTAAACTTTTTTTTTATTAAGTAGTCAACTAGGAATTTCAGCATTTATCCTTCCTCCAAAAATTTTCTGGGAAGTTGGATAAATCTGGCTGGTTAATGTATTTATAATTACAAAAATTTAAATATCGATATATCGTATATATCGATATATGTATGCCCGATATATATCGATATCGATATCTGGCTTTCGATATATCGTTCGATACGATATATCGATTTATTAATTTATTTTGCCATCCCTAGCCTTATGGGACTTCGCGAGCCAGAAAAATTCACTGTTTTCTAACGCCCTCTAGAATATACTGCGGTAAAGAAAAAACAAAAACTGAATTACAGTAAACCTTGTCGGTAACGTGAGTAAATGGTGCAGTATCGTAGGTCTTTGCACATCAACTTTGCTTATTCATGCGCACGCATCGTTAAGAGTCTACTGATGACGCAATAAATGCATCTCAAATTTGCCCGATCAAACGCTCATTCGAAAAAGGAAAGTCTCTAATTTACGAATATGGCAGTGTGGTTTCGATAGGATGACTGGTTCGAAAGATACAGCAGTTTTAAGCTTGAAAACAAGAGATACTCCGACATTTAAAACATTTATTACTCATCACTCCGCATCGATATCGAAAAACGGACGGAATTTTTAATGAATTAACACAAGGGCTAAACTTGTACCAGTAGACGATGTCGTAGGAATTTTTTAAACGCATCAGGAAAGTAGGGATGATGGAATTTATATGTGGTGTTTGATTAAGTACTCATAATTTGGGTTTACTGATATTTATTAATAATTCTCATTGGAAAATACACAGTATGTAACTATGTCTAAATACGCATTTATTACTTATAAATTATACCGCACGACTTACATATTTCATATACAATGTGCAGAAATACTATTTCTAAGTATACCAACTAAAATATAATATTACAATTTTTATAATATCTTAATATAATATATAAATACTTAAAATTATAATATAAAATATAAATTAAATTATATAATATTACATTTATATAATATACTAATACATTATAAATTTACTTACTATATTATAATATACTAAATATACAAATTAAAGTATTGTAAAGATATTTATAAAGAATTCGAGACGCTCTCATATGCACGGTTTAACAAAATTAAAACTACGCACTCGGTCTTTTCTAACATACTTCTCACACACTCACACATCCCATAGTATAATATTACAATTATATAATTATTCTATATGTTCCAATCTACAATTTGATTTCGAGTGGATCATTGTTTTCATTATTCACATTATTCACATTATTGTCCAGTAGGTATACTTCTCACACACTCACACATCCCACAGTATAATATTACAATGAAATAATTATTCTATATATTCCAATTTACAATTTGATTTCTTTTGAAAACTATTTCTCCTGAAAACTACCCATACTCCAACACTTAAAAAATTTCTTTCTCATCGAACCGCAACGATAGCGTGAGTAATGGTGCAGTATCGTAGGTTTAATGAGTTCTGAAGTAAAATAATATAATTACACGTTTGAATCGATAATATCCATCATCGCTAGATGCGTTTACCGACGGAGCCCAGGCCCGCCGGGCCCACTTGCTGGCTCGCCGGTTTACACGGGGGTTGGCAGTCTTTAAAAGTATCTCGTCGGTGGTATAAGATAAACTGGACATGCAATGTAAATTTTTGTCCCACGGTCCTGGGGCTTCGAAGCCCTATTACCATTTTAGTGTCGCATGCGACATTATCGGTTCGGAATAGAATAAGGCAACAGCGTTACCGAAAAAGTAGGAATTCTTACCAAACGTAGTGATTGTTCATTATTTTTTACTGACATGAATGACAATTCGAATTAATCGATAGAATCGAAGTTTAATGAGACAAACTATATGAAAAAAAACTATGTAGTAGAAACTATCTACCTTTTTCTATCTACATATTGATATTACCAACTTCGATTATTCGGTTGAGTATGTTCCCTAAACTCGCCGCTCCATATCGTAGAGGCCGTAAGAAAACGTCTGTTTTGTTGCACGATCGGTATTTCAGTAGACGGGACACAATAAATGATGTATTAAAATTTGTAAATTAAAATAAATTGAAAAATTAAAAATTTACATTGCATGATAGGTCTATCCTATACCTCGTCTGTGGCTCGGTCTATTCTTATATTTCGTCTGTGCTGATAATAACGATTCCTACTATACGAATAAGTTATCTTCCGTCGGCAAAATAGGGATAGATATAATCGGTACGCAACAAATTATTTCAAACCAAGTAAAAATATTTAAATTATCATTCGTGTGATTTTGTCCAACGTAGGTAATTACTGATTATCGACAACTTGAGTCTTCAATTAAAATTAACAAATTTAAAAAACTGTAAAAATGTAGTAAAACCAAACGAGACTCTTGTACCTCCAAAATAAACGGAAAAGACATCTTACATTTTTTAAATACCTTTTTCCGATTCTCTGTTACAGGTGACGTCGCTACTGTTAGAAGCAGAACGTAGAAAGCTCGCAGTTTTACAAAGAGAATTACAAGTTGCACTCGCGGAAGGCGGCAGCGTAAAGGTTAAAGAAAAGCAGAGACAAGAACTGTTGCACGCCATCTTGTAAGTGTTCCTACCTACTCTTTAAAACGCGAACTATAATTTAAACGAACACATTCAACATTAACGAAGTAATTAATAATACCCCGTCCAATTATAAACGATTCGCGAGAGAAGAAATTTTACAGTTCCTTCTCTCTTACTCTTGAAGCAGTAAGTTGAGAAAAGTTTCAATATTTATACGTCTACGAAAGATAAACCAAAGTAACGAATCCATTGAAGACCGTTGCGAAACTTTTTTCAGGGTATGACGAGAGAGAAAGAGAAAAGAATGAAAACTTTTTCACGAACAATATATTTTTGTGAGCGAACGTAGACGAACTCCGACCCCTAAAGATTTGCCTTCTATCCCTCCCAATAGGGAGCAAGGGATTAATTCGTTCAAGATTTATTATTCTCCCGGCCTTGGTGAAGCAAGAAAAGGTTTGAAAAAAAAATCTGACCGTCCGTGCCACTGAATATTAAATAGCGTTTTAGTCGTTTTCTCAAAAGTCGCAACGTTTCTTCTTCCGTAACTCTATGAGATTAAACGTAGCACGAGAGGATGAGCTCTCGTAGAATTGCGTTGACGGATAAAAGGAGGGGGTATTTATTTTAGAAAAGTCATCAGGAGATTTGCCTGTGAGAAGAAGAGATTTTTCTCGGATTTTCGAGAGAGAGAGAATGTTGAAGGGAGAGAAAAAATATGGGGACGGTCTAGTGTACCTTGGAGATAGAGTCACGTTACATCGTTTCGCATTGAAAGGAGCAAGTTGTCGGTCGCTCGTGAAAAAGTGTAGGTCAGCGTGATGCGAACTCCTCTCTCTCTCTTTTTATCTCTCTTTTTCCCTCTCTTTTACGAGCGAGCATCCTCTTCCCCTTTAGTTTGTGCTTCGGCAACGTTGTTTGCACAACTACTCTTGCATGCTTAGCGTGTTCCGTGAATTCTTTGTAGATGGCGACACTACGTGGGCGGTGTCGGCCTTCTTTGATTCTACGACAGCAAGAAATTCATGAGACCGCCCTTAAGCTTCAGCAGTACCTTTGAAGTTTCTACAATTTTCCGCGTAAACCCGGAGATCGAATCAGTCTGCTCTAACAAGTAGTACGTCAGTGAAGTTGTCAAAAGATTCTCACATCCCTTTTGAGAAAAACACGACCTACTTTTACTTCCATGTTTTTTTTTTTTTTTTTTTTTTCAAAAATTCATCCAAATTCTATCTCGTCATTTCGCAATCGAGATCCCTAGAAGTGAGTTATGTAAATTAGCAAAGAGTTCTTCGAAACGAGCATCGGCCGAGCCATCGATCGACTTACACTACTGAATGTTGAAAGACTTACACGTAGACGATATTGATTTTTCCGATCGATTTCTCTGTTCCAAAGTATTACAGATGTATATCAACCTCTAGCTTTAATATACTATCGTTAGCCGTATAACAAGGCGATCAAAGTGACAAAATTTTTCGATAATCGTCAGCGACGCTATTGAATTTCCCTTTGACCGCCACACCAGCGTCAGGTGCTCGCTCCGTTCGCTCCTGTTAAATCAGAAACGTCACGAAAAGGGTTCCTGGTAACGAGTTCAATTAATATGGATGGGGTAGATATTCGAGATGAGCAGCTTTTTTTCCTTTCGTGAATTTTTTTTGAGCGATTCAAATTTTTAATATTGCTATAATACACTCAAATCTTCCACGATTTTGAAATAACACGGTATAAAAAAGAACAAATACTGTTCTTTCGCAAATATTACTTGTTCTAACACGAATTCCAAAATAATTTTATAATTAAAAATAAATAATTCAAGTTTTTACTGTGTCTTACATAAAATAATTACACATGAAAACTAAATTGTGCACTATGTATATGCGTAGGAATCAGAAAAAATGCAACTGACGTGCCCTTTTTTATGCGGTTTTCTTTGGAACGTATCTACCGTGTAAAAAAAAGTGTTGGATGTATTTATATTATGCGAGCCTCCCGATTGAAAGATAACCGCGAACGTTTGATATGTGCGTAAAAACGAGAGGATATCGGGACCTCGTGAACATTTTCATTCGATATTCCACGTCCGATAAACGTCAGAATATTTATTAGACCATTATAAGATGATTATATTTGTTAGAGCTGATGAGGAAACGATGGCTAGGTGATACATAGATAGGAAAGCCGTAAAACGTTTACCTTTAGTGCACATAGAATATGATCTTCCACTATGGTAAACACGCTTTTGTAATTCTAATCGCCGCGAATGGTATATAACGCGAAAAAGAATCTTCGGTGTGATGAACGAAAAGGAGATTAATGCTCTCTCTCTTTCTTTCTCACACATATTCTTTCGCTTTTGCATGCACCCCATGAATTTCTAAGATCGTTTGCTTCCTTGTAATTGCCGAAGTTTCGTGCATCGACCGTCTGGAACTTTTTCAATTCGTAAGTCAGTCGAAAGGAAACCGCTTGGAAAATGTGCCAGTGGACCGTAGGTGTGCCATCTTCCGCTCGTTATTTGGCCTTTAGGTCGTTTTCCGTTCCTTCGAATCGGAGAAGGATCGGAGTCTTTAAGGGGGGAGAAACTGTGTGCTACTACGGTGAACGCGTAGTTGCTCGCTCGGTCGTGAAAACTTCCGGGAAAATATTTCACGTAGTATTCTGCTACCTTGTCTATATTTTTTTTCTTTTTCTCACTTCTTCCCATTCAGCCTAAATTGTTTTTTAACCGACTTCGAAAAAGGAGGAGGGTACTCGATTCGACGGTGGGCGATGTTGTTGCTTTTTTCTGTTTTTTTTTTTTCGTATTACCACGCATAACTCAGCAGTTGATGGACCAATCGAGACGAAGCCTTTTCTATTCTCTTAGTTTCGGTTTGCACTTGGTTCCATTTCAAAGATTTTATGGTTGCTGAATTATTAGATGAATATAAATGAAAAGAAGATAACATAGATGAAATACGTACATATTCAGCAACTAAAATTGACTGTATTTCTCACTTGTTACTATATTTTTTCATATTGTAACTATATATTGATAATTACTTTATTCTTTTTAGCGCTTATTTCAAATTAAGGTACTTTTATCTAGTCTCTACTATCAAAGTTAGTTTCTACTTTTTTGTTAATAATTTTATTTTGACAGTAAAAGATATGAAATCGAAGACTTACCTACTTGTAGGACTATTTTTTCATCTTTATTTTGTACTTTGAAAAATCTCGTGCTGTCTTTTATATATATATATAGAATCTAAGAGAGGGAAAAGTCGTACAAGTTCGCTATTTAATTCGTATCCGTCTGCTCCTTAGGAAGATCCAAGGACAGCACGAGCAGCTCAACAAGGAGTACAGAATACACGCGGCCGGGGTACTTCTCTGCAACTCTAGGGGCTCCGGAAAGGTAAGCGAACCGAATCATCGTTCTTCCTCTTCTCCCTCTTATTTTCTTTTCTTGGATTCATTCCGTGAAGATAAATTACCTTTTCGATATCGCGATATCCACGGTACTATTATTTGTTATTCATGAAAATCCCCCTATCTTATTGAACTTATACGATCGTTGCCCTTCCCTCGCGGGTCGATTGAAAATTAAATTTAATCTCGATAGACGAAAATGTATTTTCTTAAAAAAAGGAGAAATTGTATGATTCAACGATACTACACCAATAATCCATTTTTAAAACTAATTAATCACGCTCGTTCTTTATCGTCGAGGAGTTTTTCTACATTTTATACGTATTAAGACATTAGAAGCCGTTGTCGTAAATTTACGTCCTTTTAAAAGCTATTTCTGGTTGCTGCTGAGTTAGCATGTATAACACTCTTGAGTAATATTCTTTATTTATTTATTTTTTTATTCATATTTTAATGGTTTTTTTTTTCAAATTATATCCATCTAAAATTCTCGCGTCGGTACTGTCAGTTGCAAATATATCAGAACAGAAGGTAAATATATTTTTAAAAAATTGCATTTTTATTATTAAAAGAATTCTTTTAAAGAATATATTGTTTCGTGTAAATCTCTTGTAAAAGTGACACCGAAAAATCCGTTATTTCATATATTTCCAACCTAGAATATGAAAATTGACGAGGGAAACTTCCCTACCGAGACGTTCTATGATTCTCACGAATCTTCCAACAGTCTTACAGTCGATACGAAACTACGTCACGTTCGTCCATCTTTTTTGCACGGACTCGACGTACCCGATAGCCATGCATCACGGTATGGCTCGTAAAATTCTCCGCTCTATCTTCCCTTCGCGCGTTCCACACCCTCTCCTTTTTTCGCAGCCCCGTTCGACCGTTCTTTAAGCTTTTAGTAAGCTTTAATTCTTAAAGTTATTATCAGACATAATGCACTATTGCCATAATGGCTTTTTCTTTCGGCTTAGAGCGAGCGTACCGCTTCGCTTCTTCCATTAGGTAAATCTACCGTAATGGGAGAAGACTACAAAAAAAAAAGGAAGACAAACTAAGTGAAGAAAAAAAAAATGAACAAAATATAGAGACTAGAGAGGGGGGCATCTTTGACCCGACTTTTGATCCTCTTGTCACTAGGTGGTTTCGTGAAATTGTCTACGATGGAGGTTGAGTTGCGGGTAAAGTGAAAAACAAATTTTCCAATTTATTTTACCTTCAGTATAATCACAGTATAACACAGCGCTTGAATTTTTAATAAATACTGTACTATTAACAAATTATTTCTTCTTTATACACAATATTCATAAACATTTCTCTAATTTTATAACCATCTTATAGAAAGCTCTACTGTATTTTTATTACATTCCGTGCTCTGTTTACGTAAGTATATTTTATATAATTTTGTATTATTTATCATGTACCTATCTATTTTTTTGTCTTCTCTTTTTGAATATTAGATTATCAAAATTATTAGGTATTATTACCATTGTTCTTAGATTTATCTCGTACGAATAAGAAAACGTTTACACGGGAAGAGATTTCATGACGAACCATGTTTGACATGAACGTCACGTTGACGCAATATGACCGTATGAAACGATACGCTGACGTCCTAACGCGATATGTTATATACATAGACACTAAGAGTAATCCACATAAGCCGTTATGGCTTCTCGCTTCGCGTGTATATTTCAGTGACGACGTATGCAGGAGTGTCGCATATTTCAGTAGCAGTAGACGTTACGTCAACGAACGGTTTGCGGACGTTTCGAGCTTGTCGATCGACCGACAGTGCGGTGACCGGTTGTCCGTTCCGTAAACTACCTACAGACTGTTGATCTTCGTTGTCATGGTCTTCGTAGGAGATTTAAGAGATTTCTATGGTTTTTAATAGAAAATTCCTTATTTCGACAATGTTATACAAAGTAAGATTCATATTACAATATCCCGTAGATTGTAATATAGGGCTGCTATAAGTGCTGAAACACCTACCGGGACATTTAGAATAGAAATGGGGTAATCCATGGATAATTAAAAAACTCAAGTAACATTATAGATACTTTAATAAAAAAAAATAGTTAAATCAGACTCTCTTACACTTAGGACTTAGGTTAGGAACTTTTACGTTTCATTTTTGGTAGATTTATTAAAACTAAATAAAATTTGAAAAATCAACGATAAATATCCACCGAAAAAACTACATCCTAATTTTCTTAGGTTTATTCTACATTTTCGGTACCACTTTTCTTTGCCATTCGTACTTTTTTGAAGTTTTGACTTTTTATGTCAAACTGGGACAATTGATTTACTGACCGGGACACCGGGACGTATGGCAGCCCTACTGTAATAATAATGAGACTCAAATTTCTGAGATTTTTTTAACAATTTCCAAAACAAAAATGTATTTCCTTCTTATCAATAAGATACGGAAGGAATTAATAAAATAAGGAAATGTATTTCCTTAGACTAGGTACTACGGGTAGGGATATCGAGTTTTATCATTAAACTTTTGTAATATTCATCACATATAAAAAGATAGTTGGGAAGTAAAACTAAGACGAGAATCAAAGTGGGATTGATAAGTTTTATCGGTTAATTTAAAGAAAGCAGCTTTGGAGATCACGAGAGAGCGTTGTTCTTTCTTTCCCTTTTTCTCTCCTTGTTTAATAAAGAAAAAGAAATCCTTATCGTGTGGACGCGTATGGAACACTCAATGGAAAGAAAGAAAGAGAGAGCACTCGATGGAGTTTCTAAGTACACGTTCGGGCTTCTTTATAAGTGGACAGTGATCGATGTCTCGGAGGTCACGAAAACAATGTAATGGGATCGTAAAAAAAACTTGGCTACGAAGCTCTCTTTCTAGGTTACTTCAGAAATGAGGCAGATTCTTCGTTGTGCTGATATACTCTCTCTCTCTCTCTCTCACTTTCATACCGTCTCAACGTAATAAATTCAATTTCTTCTTCCCTCTTTCTCCCTGTCTCTATTTCCAGAAAGGAGAGTGAACTTCCTCGCCATCTTTGGTAAATGAAAGTTTGGTCGGATTATCGCACGCCGTCGATGGGGGGAGAGTGCCATTTCGAGTGCCCGAGGCGATCGAAAGTCGCCGACTCTATCTCGTGCTTAGCATCTTTGAACGAACCGAAGAGACAGCAAAATGAAGAGAGAAAACGTGAAAGAGCAAAACCATCGCTAGAGCCAAAAGCGTTGGATCATCGAATAAGAAACGAAAAGATATAGAGATGAAGAGAGAACGAGGGATCGAACTTATCCATAAGCCAAGAGTATCGAAGACACGAAAGAAATTGAAGAGCCGAGAAGTGTCTAACGGGTAGAAAAAGATAGAGATCTAGAATAAAAAAAAAAAACAATAGAAGAAAGACGAAGAAGGGAAACAGAAGGGACAGTTTGCTGATACAGCCACCGTTGAAACGGATCGAGCAAGCGATCAAACTAAATAACGACTAGCACTCTTCTTTCTTGTCTTTTGCTCCGACACCCAACCTACCCCTCTTTTTCTGCCCTTTCGTCCTATTCCCTTCACGTTCGGGGTACGAGCTTGGGATGCATTAGTGGTGTCCAATTACAGGGTCCTTCGCTCCGCCCAGGGTCAGGAACATTATTCCGACGTGCTGTTGGAAAATGGCAGCGGACGATGAAAGTTCTCTCCATTGCTGAAGGAGAAAGAAGGAGATAGGTTGTCAGAAAGACAAAAAGAGAGAGGGATCTTCGTTACAGAACGAGCTCGTAATAAGGAGATTCAATTATGAAAAAGGAGAAAGATCTCTCGAATCGACGAGAGGTATCCTACTCTTCTCAAAAGATAAAAATTCTGACATGAACTTTCTTGCGACAAGCAAAGAGGATAACTTCTGACCTTTGAATCTGACCCTTTTCCAAAACTTTCCTTCTCCCCCCCCCCCCTCCCTCGTTCCTCTCCTTACCATCTCTCATCGTCACGTTACCTCAGCAAATTAATTATCGGCTATGCTAATTCGTCCGCAAAAGGAGGAGGGTCGCCAGCATCGTTCGGGTCCGTGCATTAAATACAAAGTATACGCGGGTGATAATATAACTCGGAACGATGCTAATCTCTCGCGTGGGCGAACTTTAAGCCGAGAGGATTTCCAACTTTGGCATTTAGCCTCTACTCTCGTCTCGCGTTGTCGTCGTTGAGATCTACGAAGCGTTCCAGACTCGGTAGCTTTGCCATTCCTACGACGATGGTTGACTTCTCTTTAGTCGTGAATGAGAACCCGTGATAGAGGGTACCTACCTACCCTTGTCTATCTCTCTTTCTTCTCGAGAAAATCCTGACAGATTACTCGATGTTATGTACGTATATCGTGGCGTGTAACCTGTAGACGATTACACGCTAGCGTTGTTAGAAACTTTTCTCTATCCGTTCTATCCTAGATGCTTTACCGTAAAGTTAGACAGCTCGCTCGGTGAGCCATCATTGAGTATATACGCTTGGATGAAATTTAAGCGTGTGCTAGGGTTTACCCGGTAACGATACGCTTCCCGTACGGTCCCGTTTAAATCGGTCCTATCATTCCCGTTAGGTGGTACCAGGGAAGTCAGCCAAATCGTTCCATTTCCCTTCGTTCGACCGTTCCATCGGTTCCATTTCGCGTGGACAACCGCTCTCCTCTTGCTATATCGAATGAGAAAGAGAGAAGAGCTGGTCTTTTACTTTCCATCGATCGATTTCGAAGTCACCCTTTAAATTCCCGAAGGACGTCAATCCGAATCCATGAGAAAGAATGGCAGAGAGAGATGGTCTTGTGCGTGTATGTGTGTGTGAAAACGATCGAGCCGGGACACGTGAGAAAAATAATGAAGGTGAAATACCGAGGCAACGACCGTGCTCGATCATTGTCCGACGGCAAATCAGGCCGAAAATGGCAGTTCCCTGAATTACGCTATAAAACGTACCTACCTCGTTTTGATCATCATTTTTGATTTTAATAATCTACGCGTTTCGCTCAGTAGCGAGACTCGAAGCACGATACGTTTAATTAAATAGTAATGCTACTAGGAGTGTACTCTCGAACGATTCGCTTGGAATAAAAATAAAGTGAACATCAAAAAATTAGATGAGTTACCTTTCGGAGATCCTTGTCGGCCATCTCTCGAGAGGGTAATTGAAAATGGATGGTTGCGAGAAAAACGTAACTCGACTTTATCGCGACATAATTTTTCAACCTCCAGAGAATTGGATAAAGAGAAACGGTCAAAACCGGAGGATAAGGAAAACAATTTGAAACGTTTTGAGATAAGCTCACCCCTCTCGTACCTTTATCGAAAGCTTGTCGAGACTATCGGTAACTTTGCGAATTATTCGATATACTCGCATCAGTGAAATTCTTTCCTTTCGCTCGTTCCATTCACGAAAACGTGTTTATCACGTTTAAAATCGTTCCCTCGTTGTCCGCCCGTTAAGAAGCGAAGGATCTCGCATGCGTTCCACGCGTCGAGAATCCAAATTACCTCTTAAAAGTGGGGAAAAAAATTTTAATTAAAAACCCAGCGTTATTACGTATCGCAGGAGGATTAATGAGTGAACGAAATAAAGGCGTCGCTGGTGCCGCTGTTGCGGCCACCGCTATCGCTCTAAAAAGAAATTCCACATTTCTACGTCCGTTCCTACCATAACCCTGTCTCCGTTTTGGCACTTTCACGCCACTCGCGTTACCTGTCCTCTATTAAGGGCCATTAACGAACGACGGCTGCTCCGACAAATTTGAGTCTTATCCCGGAGGGAGAAAAAAGAGAACGTAGTTCGTTAGGAGAAAAATGATGAAATTTAAAACAACAGAAAACGTGGAAATAACGTGAGAGGAACTCAGGATGGCTCAGGTGACCCCGTGATACCACAATACTTGTAATAAGAGGATCGACAGATTTTCGTTACTATTTTATTAATAACTGGCTTTCAAAATCTTAGGTTAGACAATTATCCCGCGGGAACTACTCGATGAAACGGGATAAAAAGTAGTCTATGTGTTATCCTAAGGTTCAAACTATCTCCATGCAAAATTTTATCACGATTGGTTGAGGCGTTAAGAAGTGAAGAGGTAACAAACAAACAAACTCACTTTCGCGTTTATAATTGTTGAGGTTACGCTTATTTTATTTAGGCCTGGTTTATCCAACTTCTAAGTAAAGTTACCCACAGGATAAATGCTTAGTTCCCTAGCCATTGACCAATTAAATGCCACGTTAGGACATTTAACAGCCAGATAACTTTACCTAGAGGCTGGATAAACCTGGCCTAAAAGCAAAATGCAAAATATAATAGTTAAAATAATATAATTAATAAATATAATTAACCCTTTGCCTTATAATATCGTGTGAGACTCGTGGTATAAATTCCAAGATGAGGATAAACAGCATGAGTCAAACTCATGGTTCGATTATTACAAGTTAATTTTATTATTTATTTGCTTTTTAGTGTTCATTAGTCTCTGTTTAGGCAAGCTTGTGATACTTTTTTTCAAAATTTCTAGTATTAATTTGATTGAGTGTCAAATTAAATCATAAGGCAAAGGGTTAAAAAAAATAGTAACAAGAGTTAAATGGAGTTGGGCGACTTTATCAATTGGTCGATCGACTGATCTCTCTATGTTAAGACAAAAGAGCATCATTAATCAAAATCTCTTCTTTATAACAATAATATTAGTTGGGATTTATCGAATGTCATCAATTAATTACGTTCGAGTTTACCGAGTTCTTACCTGTTTGCTTTGGATTGGAACGATATAACAATTTAAAGTGGGGTGACGGACAGGCCAACGATCGAACGTCGCGCCAACAGGTGAAACTTTGATCTTTGGTTATCGTACGAGACCAAACATCTTGGAGGTAATTAGGGAGAACCTTTGAGGCGTAACACGATCGTCGTTTGGATATTAAGCTAATGACGTAGAGTAGGAAGGTGGCAGCAGGGAGCGAGGCTGCTTATCAGGGGGATGATTTATCGTAGTTATCTCGCGTACGGTAGTTTGCACTCCTTGCTCCGGAACGAAGAGTGGAATTGGGATAGGGATGTTCGTTGGAACAAGGGGATGGAGGTACCTGTTCCCTCTCCCTCTTAACTTCGAACAACCGAATTCGGGATTATTGTAGTTTGCTTTTAACTTCGTGCCTACGCCTAGGAACGTTCAGTTAAATATGGATTAGCGAGTATCTAGCTTTTAATTGATCAAAGTATCCGCGAAATTGATCTTGCGATCTTGACATTCGTGATCGTTTGGTCTCAGCAGCTGTATACTCAAAATTAGTTAATATAAATGATTATATACGTAATAATCTTCCTATATGCGTATGCAAAGTCGGTTAATATAAAATAAAAATTTTCGACGTTCATAATAACCTCGATATATATGCAAAGTTGGTTGACATAAACAATGCCGTATATAAATTTGCCTAAATTCGATAATATTCATAAATATTAAAAACCAATGTCATAGAAAATCCTGCATAAATATAATAATTGCCTTACTCTAATAATATTCATAAATACAAAAACCAATGTCTATAAATTTCCTCGAGAACGATCCAAACCAGAACAGTTCCATCCGACCACGATCGATACCACTCCCTTGATCTTCCACCATCGAACGAAGTCGTGGATTTGGAAAAAAGCTAGCTATCAATAGGAAAGAGACAAAATGCGAAGGTTTCGCGGTTGCTCGTCCGAACGTCCAAAAGGCTAGGAGACAAAAGCGTACCGCGTCCCATAAGCTAGATAGTTATGAATCGGGAGAGAAGGCAAAGTAGAGAAAAGTAGCCACGACTCGGGTAGGGGGACCGTTATCCGTGGATTCTCCTTCCAAAAGGAGCTTCGAGAACGGAACAAAGAAGAAGAAGAAGAAAAAAAAAAACCTTTCATCGTTTTTTCCTGATCAATGACAGACCAGCCGTAATTGCATCGACTCCAGGAATCGTACGTTCCGTTGCGGAGTTTCTAGCTCGAGATACCGTATATTGAATTCGAAGTGGAAGAGAGAACATGGAAGGGGATAAGAGGGGGTGAGGTAAACACGCGGTTCGACGTATAGCAACCCACAGGATACGCATCGCCGCTGATCGAACTTGTTCGTTATCGTTGGAGCCCATCATCGGCTTCGGAATCGCGCGTCCTGTCACGTCGGTATTATGGAATAATTTTCCGAACTAGATGGATCGAGCCGGGGCACGGTGATCCCCGTTAGACGGGTTAAACGTCATCGATGTTTCCCTCCTGCGGTGGATTACGAGATTAGACGGCACGTCTGTTCACCTTGCGAGACACAGAGCACTCCGGAGCTGCTAATTGTCACAAAATGAATACGTTCGACGGTAACGCGTTAGGCTAGAGCGTATGATCGATGGAATAATTTAAATCGCCGATGGTTCGGTCAGAGACGTACAAGGTGTAATAAAATAAGTGAAAAATACTGTCGAGATGTCTTTGGCGAATCGAAAGAAGAAAAAATGGTTATATAAGCATATGTCTTTTTGGATCTCGTTTCGGAGTTTTGATAAACCGTACGCAGTTACATTTATACGAGGTGTTAAGTCGGGGAAGCTAGTAGGCCAGGTAATAGCACTCCTACGACCTATACACTTAGGGTAAGGTTGCTCAAGTCGTACCTGTTCTGTATTTAGAGTCTTTTTTTTAATTTAGATTAATTTATATGACAACACAAAGATTTTTCAGAGTTGTTCTAATAAATAAAAACAATATTTACACTAGAATCGAATAGCAAATATAGTTTTTACATATTTGCTAAATACTTATTGTTATGCAGGATTTTTCTTAGGGGGTACGACTTGAGCAACCTTACCCTATTTCAAAATTATTTGGGATCATTGCGGTAAAGACGCTATACGTATAACTCGCCATAACTCCGAAATAAGATCAAATACGTTTATACGACCTGTTTTTCTCCATCCCTACGGTATTTCTCCCTTATTCTGTTACACCCTGTATATCCTTATAATAACTATTAACCGCAAGGGGTGGGAGAGTCGACGAAGGAAGGAAGCGTAATCGGTGTAAACAAAAATCCAGACGCACCGAGCGGAAGGAATTTCAATTTCCCGATAAACCAATAAACTGTTCAGGAGGCTTTATATTCGGCGTGCGCGCTTGGTATCGAAAGGCCCGCGTACTTCGAAATGCTTCCAACCATAGGCTCGTGTATATGTAAAGAGAAATACACATATATAGATGTATTTTATCATCGGACGCACGTATACCTTTTTGGAAAACGGATTACGTACGTATATGCATATACACACATGTACCTATACACGATTGTGCCATGCGAGTTCGTACATACGTAGCTCGCGAGCGAGTAGCGGCGATTTGCATTATTCCGAATTACAATCCTACTCGTAGATAGGTAGTATGCTTCCACCCATATTATAAACACAAATTCTAGCATAAAACGACCGTTGTTATCGTTACGGTACGATCTAGGTGGCGCGCGCGTTACGCGATAAAACGCACTACCGCTGTCGCCACCGTTTAGTACGCGCTGGGCATCGTTATAACCTAAAATTAATATTTTATATGTGCTGCCTTTTCACCATACCTCCCTTTCCCCCCCCCCCCTTCTCAATTCTTTCATTACCACCCCAGGTAGCTTTTAAATTGGTTTCAACCACAAAAATCGACGAAACGATTCGTGAAAGCTATTATTAGCTTGCTTTGTTATTAGCTCGATTAAAATTCCTGGATACAACACTCGTTGGTCAATTTGTTATCGTACCTAGCCCACGTTTTTCACCAATATTTCTCGACTCGTATTTCTCGTTCGCGTTAACGAAACAATTATGGTCTGTTCACGTCCGAACGCGACCAAGGTCCGTGCGGACGATATGATCCAGACTACATGAATATTTAACGTTTCGTAGGTAACGTGCTATATATTCGTAGAATTAGATATTTCAATATGTACTACTACGGGGACGAGAAATTGGATCGTTTCTATCCGTTGTGTCTCGTCCTGGAACGCTTAAGAGCAGACAGAAGGAGTTCGGTCGTTCAGTGTTCCGCGTGCTTTTTAATGAATTAGATTCAGACTTTTGTGAAATAAATTAATAAGTCTTGTTTTGCTAATGGTATTCTTAATAAGTTGAATCGATGAGTCGATTGATGAGTCGAACGCGGGACTCACAACGGCTGAACTCTTTCCGTCTGCTCGGGTTCTAAACGAAAGTGCTTGACGACGTTTCGTCGAACGTTTCTTAGACTTTACATCGTTCTCGACCCTGACGGTATATTTTTCTCAACGGCTGCTTCACTTTCCTTTCATTTTTTATAATGAACGATCGATTACGCTCGGAGACGTGACGTTTGCACGACGATTAATACCGACCAACCTACTTCTTCCCTCTCTTCCGCTTCTTCCTCCTCTTAATCCTCCGTTCGAGTGTCCTTCCGGAGCCCGAAGATTTCTTGCGAGCGAACTAAAATGGCGATTAATCACGCGAGTCGCCGCGAGAATGAAAAATTCTCGTTGAATGGATCCGCGACATTGATTGCGTCGCGGTGACGGCGAAAGAGATGACGAATCGATTTTGACGGCGATCGAACGTCCGCTGCTTCGAAAATTCTCGACGAGGAGAGGGAATTCTTTTCAAAATCGTCAAAATGATGGAGCTTGCGATGGACGGCAAGACAAGAATTTCAAGATCTTGTCTTGATTTTTCATGACAAGACTGCAAATTCCTTTTTCTTGATAAAATCGAGGCAAGACAAGAAAAATTAATCAAGATTCTTGATAACTGAAACTACAATTATATGTATGTAATTGTAATTTTATATATAAGGTATATCAGGGTTATTTAATATTATAATCATGTTGATATCCTTCCGTCTATTTTCGATTTTAAATAATAAGACAAAACATCGATTATCGAGATAAAGACATACTAATTCTCGATTGTAATATATCAAGACAAGTAGATCCGATTCTTGTTTTATCTTGTCTCGAATCCATCGCTAGAATCTACTAATTTGGTAATTGAACCCGCTTGATTCAAGTTCTTTGTAAAATGTTAAGATAAAAAGCGAAGTACATATATCTATTTATAGAAACTCGCTTTGGTAATTTAATGAATAAACTTATTTGCCGTAGCAATAATAAATTAAACAAAGCGTGATAAAAAAACTGAACGAAGAAAGAAACTGAGCGAGGCCAAGAGAGCCTTTGCTTTGCGCGAATATAAAGGAACGTGAACTAACTGCTAATTAAATCCGGAGGAGAGTATTAACGTTAAACAAAGGGTGCTTACGGACGGTCCTCGCGAACGCCAGCTCGCCTTCGAAACCACCGTCGTCGTCGCATCGTTCGTTCGGTCGGCTGCTCGCGCTTTTCTACTTCTTCTTCGAAGGACTCGCGGAAAAGTTTGAGAAGAAGTTTCTTTTGAACTTCGCAAAGTACTTTGAACTTCTCTACCGCGTAACAACGCCGATGTCGTAATCGAAATTCTTCTCTCGCCATCGATAAGCGTTCACGGCCGAAGCGAATGTTTCCTGATATTGGAAACGTTTGAATATTTTATTGAGATCGATAGCGACATTCGTCCGGTGTCGTATAATACTTCGAAAGAAATAAAAAGAAATTATGACATGTTCATTTGAGAACGTGGCTTGAAAAATGTAGAAATCTTTGAAACTTTGGATGGAATTAAAAATTGATCGAATACTTTTTAGTTGTACAATGAAATCTGTAGAATCGAGATTTAACGTGAAATTGTGTAAGTCCTTTAACTCTAAACTCTGGACGAATTAACTGACGTACGAATGACATTTGTCTATGTACAATAGATGTTTCGTGACATTCATCTCCCATAATTGTTATGTTTCTTGTGTTGGATATATTTAACCCTTTGCACTCCGCGTCGAGTCTGACTCGACAAGACCGATTTTGAGAATAATACAATGTTGAGTGGTCCTTGACGCTCAATTTTTTTTATACTCACAGATTTTACTCCAATTCACCTACCAACAACTTGAACAATTTTTTTTATAATATAAGTAATGATATATCACTTGAAATTAAATGATATGATGTTGGAAATATGGTGCCTCAGAGGGGACAGCGGAGTGCAAAGGGTTAAATGATAAAATTATATATATTCTCGACTTCTTTCTTTAATATATTATCGTTTGGTTGTATCACCAGTTACATAACACGATTTTCTTTAGGTAAAGCTTAAACTTTAGTTATATCCCACCGTGATATGAATTTTCCGGTCACATACTTCTTATTCTTCTTTCTCAACATCGTTGTTGTCTTCTCGACGACAGCCTCGTCGATCGTATAAAGTTCTCGAGTCTTTCGAGTAGCGGTGCGATCGAACCGTAAGGCGGAAGAGGAGGAAAGAGAGGAGGTTCGAAAGAGGTCGGTGAAACGTCGGTAGTAGTACATACAGGGTCGGTGGATACTCTAAGCTCTTGGAACGACACGTACTCTGACGTTAAAGGGCGGAGGGTGCCGCGCCACCGGCAGCACGCGTGCTCTCTTCTCCAGAGGCCTCTTTCGTTCCTTTCGAAGAAGAAGAACGAGCAGAGAGAAAGGGGGGAGACCGGTAGAGGTGGGTAGAAGGGTGAATTCCACAGCACTTTCGCTTTTTTCCCCACCCACCCACCTTCTTCCCGTTTCTTCCATCTCCTGGCATTGTGCTAGACGCAAAAAGAGCTCGTCTAGAGAGATAGAGAGAGAAAGAAAGATAGAAGAATGTCCTCGCTGCGAGTAGAGATACCGACACGGCAAATAATAAAAAATGAACCACTTCCGAAAATGAGTCGTACGCAGGCAGCCCTCCCACCCTTCATTCGTAGAACGGCTACCCCCGGGCGCTTTGTCGGATGGCACTTGTCTTGTCGTTTGAGTCCTTTTCTCGACGTATTCTTCGTCTCTCCCCCTAGTTTTATTCTTTTCCCTCTCTATCCCTACCTCTTTTCTCTTATCTAGCCTTAACCGATCTTCCACCGTGGTTCTTTTTCGTCTTCGACTCTTTTCTATTTTTCTTTCCTCTATTTTCCTCTCCGCTTCTATATCCCCCGTAGGTATCCACTGATCCTGAGAAATCCTTGCAATAGTTTCACCAATTTCGTAGCTTTTTCTTAAAGTTTTTTACTCGAATAGATGGAATCGTCTTTAGATACGGGAGCTATTTTTGTTAATACTCTTATCCGAAGAGAAACCAACTTCGCGTGCGATAGACTTATAATCGTAAAGAGTAATATTAATTGACAAGGTTAATCCAAACTTCATCGTATCTTATCAATTTTTCCTAACCAACTTTTTTCTTAACTTTTCTGCAAAGAAAACTCGTTCACCTTTAGCGGACTTTTAATTTTGTCGAAGTTTCTCGGTTCATCCTAGCGTTAAAAATGCGATCGGAGTGGAGAAATGGTTCGGCGCGTACGGGTGTACTCGTCTAACATAAACAGAATTCGATAGAAGTCAGTGTTTCTCGATGTCTGAGTTCCTTGCCGTCATATTCTCGAAAAACCTTTTTCTCTACTCCATCACGTCCATTTTTACCTACCTTTTGCGCGCGTGCACCGAGACGAAGGGAGTACGAGAGAAACGACACAAACGGTTCGTGTAACGCTCGCGAATTTTAGAATCTCCGTCCTTTGCAAGGGATTTATGCGAAGAGATGTTTTCAAAAAGTTTTCTGTACGGAAAAACTTCGCTAAGATTCGAAACGGGCGCGTTTCTCTTTATCCTCGACTTATACATTTCGTATTACGCGATGTAGCTAGGTGGTAGCGTCGACGACGGGCGACGATACAATTAAAAAGTTAATTAGTCAAAGGGTCTGGAAAACAAGAGCACAGTTTTCACGAGCTTGCATATTAAATTACGGTGGACGTACGGTTTAGGTATATCTATATACATAAAGCCTATATTACGAGCGACGTTTTCGACATCATGGACGTGAAAGTCCGTAAAATAAACATAATGAGGCTAAACGATATGCAATTCGAGCTTCGTTTATTTGAAAGAGAGCGAGGCGACGATGCTAGAACGAAATGGTACGGGCATTTAAACGATTTCCGATTTATCAACATTTACTGCCGGTATACAAACTTTTTCACGTTGCCCTCTCTCTCTCAACATCGAGCTCGAGTTGTGATGCGTGCGTGTGATTTAGTTCACGCTGAGAGAGAGAATAGTCCGAGCAATAACAGACTTAACCACTTATCGATACGTTTGATCGATACGAGTAATTGATTACCGGCTGCTGCCATGATTCCGAAATTTACAAAATCTTTTATCCCGTTATTTCGAATCCAGTGATCGATCGCATTTGTTTCCAAGAATAATATTTAACAATATTTTTTTAATAGCGATGGATTCGAGACAAGAATCGAACACACTTGTTTTGTCTCGATTTTTTGTTTAGTCTGTGTTGGATTAAACGTTCTATTTCCATTGCATAGCATTTATAATTTGAGAATAGTTAGATATTTTCTCTGTTACAAAATACAATCGAACCTTTGTATCAAGTGTTATGTCTAGCGAGATCTGACCACTTAACTCTCCCCTAAACTTAGTCGCTCGTGGGATCTTTGTGCCTATGTTCTATGCATCGGTACGGCGTTTGGTTTTCTTTTTGGTCTAGAAAGTCACAGCAAAGAGAAAAGACGTGCCTTCTTATACAGTTAAAGAATAAAGAACTAAGTGTTTTATATTTTAATAAAGCGTATTTAATTCACTATAATCCTAACAGTATGTCTTGATTCGAACAATCAGTCTTGTCTTGGGTCCTGATTCTTGATATTTTTATAATATCTATAAATATTTATTTACCACATCTCAATCTATTGTTTGAAAATTTTGTTTAAAAAAATGTTTTTTAAATACACCAGTTACAAAAATTAAAGAAACAACTAACCTACAGTAAGCACTAAATTCACCAAAATGAACCCACGATAACCAACCTCGTAAATACTTCGATATATCTAGCCCCCGATATAAGGTCCCGGTCCGCGTCAGGGAGATTATGAGCCCGGAATTATATAAGGTACTTCGCGTCGGCATATTTTTCAGGGACAAGGTCCCTTCGGGAAGTACATAACGAGAAAGTGCGACCCACCTCTTTTCCCATCCATTTCTTGCCCTTCACCCTTTTCCATAGGCAACAACCACGTCCCTTGGAGTCCTAAACGTTACCAAAGAGGAACGAGTACGTGCAACACGGGCAGTTACCGTACTCTTTCGGGTACCCTCTCTATCTCTCCTCGAAGGGCTACGAAACCAGTGGCGATTTGTGTCGGGAAGGAAAGGTTGACCGCGCGAGAGGGCGGGAAAGTTTACGAGGTTGCCAGACGGGTGCATATTTAGTAACCCCCTAGAGGGAACGAACAAAGGGATACACAATGAAAAAAGAAGAAACGAGGGTGGCGAGCGAGATAGAAAAAAACAAGAAGATAGTCGACGGGTCGTGGCGGAGAGTGTACGCATAGAAAAGAAAAAAAAAAAAAAAGGGGGGACCGAAGGAGAGCAAAGTCTTTTCCCGCTTCCCCGATATGCATATATGTGTTGTACGAGTCACATCGGTGAATTTTCTCTAGAACGATGCACCACTCGTACAGCGAGCAGAGTTCTCGCGAGCGCACGTGCTTCTCCTTGAGGACCCATTCATGTGCGTTTATGCGTGGCTGCGCGTGCACGGAAGGAGAAACACAGTCTCAAGTAGGCTGTCTTTCTCCCTTTGCTTTCCCCTTCTCTCTCACTCTAGCTCTTTCTCTCTCCTATCATTCTCTCTCTTTCTATCGAGCGCACGCGTGCTCATTGAGGGAGAATGTGCTCAGCGGTGCGTATTGATTTCACGATAACTCGCTTCTCCAGCGTTAGAATATTCTACCTGTAAACGTTCGAGGAATAAGAATATCGCCTCGAAGCTCTCGATTTTCTCTACTTGAAACATCTTCGAGGCATCGATAACTCCGTTATCGTTGCTTGAGTTAGAGTAGTTAAGGGACGTAGCCTTGGTACATGCTAGTAGTGTACCTATACGCTCGCGACCAATCGCCCGGTTCGTAGCGAAAACTGTCCGAGCTTTCACGGATTACGCGAAGCTCGCTTGTTGTCGGCAAAGTTTACGGCTCGCCGAGAACTTTGCTGGCGCTCGGTTTGACTCGCCGCAAAAGGAAAGAGGCGAGGGATATGGAACGAGTCGATGACCGAGGATCCGTATCTTTCATCGAATTGATATTTAATAAATTTCATCGTGTGAAACGAACGATGGACAGTGTTTTCTACATCGTTGGAGTTACTTCGTTATTCAAGAACCACTGGCTTCATTTTCTAATGGAATCTTCGTTAACGTTCTCTCGAAATAGTTACGTTGCAGTTCTCCGAGATTTCTTTCGACGCGTCGGCTCTTTGTGCCGTTTCTTCGTTCTTGGATGAGAAAGAGAACTCTATCATAGTTCTTGGTCAAAGTAGAATACCAAGGAGCCTCCGCAGCACACCGAGCGTATGCACAAGGAAGAACAAAGGCCAGACTCCTCGTATCATCCATTTTCTCGTAATTTCGCAACGCAAAGTTTATTAGAGGATGGCTTTCCGACGAATCGCGCAATTTTTGCGGTTGGGAAAAGTTTAAACGCGAGCAAACGAGCGAGCTTTTACTGGTAGGTATATGACTAAAGAGCATCGAGAGAAAAGGAGCGAGACAACGGGATCTTCCCTTTTTCCTCTCTTCTTCCGTTTCCTTTTTTAGCTGTCTCCTTTGAACGCGACACGCCCCTGGCAATTCTCGCTCGAAAGATCGTACGTCCGTGCTAACGTTCTCTGCGATCGTTCTCGAAGCGAAACTCCGTTCGAAGTCTCTCGGTTCTATGACTTCTTCGCGACTCCTTTTAAACCGTAAATCGTCTTCGGCTGTACCTACTACCAGGAAAAAGAAAGCTAGAGGTCCCTCCTCTATCGAAATAAGTTTATCGCGAACTTTCGGCCGGTCGTTCGAACGCCTTTGCGAAGCTATGGTTAAACGTCAAAACTCTGCACGGAAGACGCACTTTTACGAAAAATATTGCATCGATCCTATTATTTCGCGAATCGTCTCACCGATTAGAGGAAAGTGGTCTAATATGGGAAGGTCTTTTAACAGGAATTCGTAGATTCTATTTAAATGGAAGAATATTTCGAGACGTGACATCGATTGCTCGTACATACATATTAGATAACAGTTTAATGTGTTTCCATCGATCTTCGATACCCGTTTTTCATTTATTACCAAATTAATAATAAAAACAGTCAATCTTTCTATATCGAGAACAGAGAATCCTTAATATGGGGAGGTAAGTGTTCTCGATATAAGGTAACGTTTTATAATAGTAACGTAGTCGATTGTGATAACTTCTTCTCTGATTTTCGAAATCTCCCCGTAATAGGCACAAACCGTATCACACAAATGTTTCATTATTCTGGTAAAACACTTCATCAAAGATTTTAGAAGAATCATGATAACGAAAGCTTAGGAAATAGTCAATCAAAAAATATTAATTCATAAATACAAATACTTACAACAGAACCTGAAAAAGTTTGTCAATATTCTTTTTAACAAATCGTCTCCTAACACAGTAATGGCTACCGTGACGCGTTTGTTTCTTCGTGTATAAAGATAAAATACGCAATTGCACTAATGGAAACATCAACGAATAGAATACACCTTCTACATCGCTAGATATTAGACCTCCCCATATCAGGCCGCTTTCCTCTATCTCCCCGTGAAGCTTTCCCTATCCACTTCTTTTTGTTTTATTCATTCAATCCGTTCTTTAATCGAACAGCCGGATAAAAGTGAAATCAACTCGAAAGTGGCGAACTCAAGCCGGTCAATTTGTACGATAGCAAACACGCGATACTCGTTTGGCCTAGGTGGGTGACCGCGCCAAAGGGTAGAATTAAAATTAAAGTGCCGCTCTCGGTCGAAAAAAAGGTCGGCACGGAAATCCAGTTAACGGGAGCACCCTGCCGGTCCCGTTTTTCTGCGGCTGTTTAGAAAAACCACTTTGCACTTTTACCAGGGGTACGAATAGCGTTACGTTCTTGACGCTATTCGTTCAAGAGAGTAAGAGAAAGAAGGGATGAGATTCGTACTTGCTCGCTAGATTTCCGACCGTAAGCCCGCTTCCGGTAAGCCCCGCGGAACCTGTTTCCTGTCCTAACGAGTTTTCCGCATCCGAGAGTAGTCGCGTTCCTTGGCAAAGGATTTCTTTCGGGTTACGTCAGGCTTTTCCTCGAGTTTCTTCATCCGAGCACCTTCCAACTCAAAATAGAGGCCGAACGTCGAAACGTGCGAGACGGGATAAGGTCTTGCATTAAAATATCGAGGATGGGTTTAATGTCTCCTCGAATGTTTCGTGACGTTCGATTCGCTCGCGGAAATTGCTTCGGATTTACGAAGATCCCGCTTTTGCATTCCACCGAGGTATCCTTTCAAGGAGGACTCGAGATTTTTTCGTCCCACGCTCGAGGTATTTACGTAATTTCCAATCGCGATATATATATATATATATATATCTATACGATCGACCTAGAAATGCCCGTCTATGAAAGCGCATACTTAATGTCACCGGGACGGTCGTGAAGTTAGTTTGCATTTTGTTGTTGGGATCGACGCGTTTCATATGCATAGAATACTCGATGCGATGGGAATTCTATTGCCACAAACAAAAACGTCCGTCGATATAATAGAACGCTTTGCGAACGGGGCGTTCGGTTGAACCCTATCGCGAACGGCCGTGATCGAAGAAACTTATCGATTACGATGCACGATGGCTTTATTTCATTTTTCCGTACGTCAAAAATAGCGTGCCTGCGCGAGATGGCTGCCTATTTCAAAAATATCGATATCAACCTGGCTCGTTCGAGCTAAAATTAACGAGGTTGTAGAAAGAAAAAAAGACAGGGAGTCTTCTATGATTAGTAGAGGAGCCAACGAACTGCGATAATCCTTATTTTCCTAACTTCACCGGTCAAAAATTTCAAAGGAAGTTCGGACCAAGTCGTTCCTTTTAAACTTCAAAAAAAAGACGACTCCTTTATCGATACCATTTTTTTTTACACTAACCAAAAGAGATATTCGAACTCCATAGTAACTTTATTACGATAAAGCGGACGAGGTTTCTCTAGCAGGGTGATCCAGCAACTCTACAAAAAGTATTACGAAATCTCGTTCGTCCAGGGTAGACCAGGACGGTAACACATTTTCATAATTAAAGCTACTTAACAAGACAATGGGAAGTTAGTCTCATATAATTCAGTAGATAGAATTTTCTCTGGTAACGAAGAGCACCTTAGACCGGTGCTGGTGAAACGCGAATATCCCGGTCGAGGGTTTGGCTATTCTCGATTAACGGCTTCCACGGGTTGCCGCGTCGTTGGTGCTCGAGGCTCTCTCTCTCCTATCTCACGAGTCGAAGGTAAAAGGGCCAGGGGGCTTTTGAGCTCGAGCAGCGAGGAGGAGCCTAGCGCGCACGTATCAACTTGCCCTAGACCTTAGTTCTCGTCGTTTTACTTAAGCTTGCACTTCCTCGTTCCCGTTAGGAGAGACCTCGGGATCGTTCGACCCCTCCGGTTGAGCGCCAATGACCCCCAGCAGCCTGGGCTGTTCGCATGCCTGAATTCGAGTGTCCTTCTCTTCTTTCTTTTTTATCAGCCTTTCGAAATCTACCTTTCATCGCTGCCCGTTGCCCCTTTACCTCTCTCGATAAACCTATACCATGCTTCTTCTTTCATCCGTCCCGACGAGTAGAGCGGAACGCACAACGACACGAGGAATGTGCGACGTGCACGCTTGGTGCACTTTACGACGAGCTATAGGCAAATGCTGCGACGTGCGATTTTTTTATATGATGTAGTAGAATATGGGAAGACGTCAGCTGGATCGATGATGGTGCAAAAGAAGGGAAAGAATTTTTGTGGGACATTGTTCGGACTTTTTTTATCGATTAGTAGATTTAAATAATGTCAAGTATCGAAAAGCATTTTTGTAAAAAATTGCGATATGTGGAATAAATTTGGAAAAGGGGGCACTACATATAGAACGTTAAATCTTAGTCGATTTTTCATGATTCTTTTTGGAGGGTAAGGAATGTATAGGGTAAGTCAGGGTTATATGGCCGTAGTTTTTTGCCAATGAAATTTCATTTAAAAAAAAAAAACAAAAAAAAAAAAACACCGCCTTTTTAAAAATATATTTATAGTATAAAACTTAAGACGTATTCAAAATTTTTCTTGTAGTCATAATATTAAACCGATAAAATACTTTTTAATATTTTAATTGCACGAGTAACTGCACTACGTTATGTATTTAGAACATTTGCCAACGTACTAACAAAAAACAGCGACATTTATTAGTAAGTTTTAGAATTATTTCGACTGGCCATATTAAACGACAGGCCTAAACACCCTGAATTTCCCTATATCTTTTCAGGGTCATAGGTACTTTTATTCCCCCTCTAACGCAAGAGACAAACTATGCTTAATATAAATATATATTTATAGCTTTTTTGTGCATTACGAGATTCGATTTTTTTTTTATGATTGCACCGTCGAAAGAAATTGTGTATGTAATATCAATGACAAGGACTAGTTATGCGCATCGGACATTCGAAACTTGGCACTAGAGTCGATAGCTCCCGAGTGGCAATGAACCGAGAATTTGAGGCTTTTTCTCGCGATCGTACGAGTTGCCAAGCAAACAAGATACGCTTTTTATGATCGTTACGGAACAGCGTGGACAGAGTCCAGGTTCGACTGGCAGAGCAGCGACCTGTTCTACTGGCATACACGGTACTCTTCTTTTTCTTTCTCGCACGCTCTTACTCTCTCTCTCTCTCATTTATTGGTAGAGAAAACTAGGATCGAGAAACGAAAGAGGGAGATGGGCAGAGAAAATAAACAAAGGGAACGCAATCCCAAAGCTTGATTCACTCCGCCACGAACTACCGTGTCCCCTTTTCATTAACTCTACCAATTTGCCTTCGTTCTCTCTCTGCCCCTCTCTCTTTTTTCCAACTCTCAGATGCTTCAGCGATACGGCAGGAGCGTTTAACGCTCGACAAAGTTTTTCTGTTTGACAAATATATGTATTCCTCTATATTTTTTTTTTCCACAATTAAATACGATATCGTACGAGTCAAAGGGAAATATTTCCGTTTCCCTGAGCATCGAAACGTTTAAAGTGCAATAAGAATACGATTTTTGAATCGATCTTGAGTAGAAACTCGGTTAAGATTGAAAGAGACGGAAAGATATTTATTGCGATCGAACGGAAAGCAAAAGAAGATCGGGTCTCTTTTTTTCTCTCTCTAGGCAGGAGCTCCCTCGTCGAAGCCTCACGAAGCCGCTTGGATGTCACGAAGGGTGCGCTTTCGAAGCGCTACTCCGAACGTCCTGCGCTACCCCTTATACCCTCTCCTCCCCAGTCGAGACTCCCACCGAATTGGGAATTCGATCGACGTTGAAAGTTCCATTCGCGGCCGTCGGCTAGGTGGTGGCGTTTGGCTCGCACCGCCCCTCGTAAACACGGAACGCGCGAGAGAACGGCTGATACCTACCCCTAAAATCCTCTGACTCGTGAAACGTCACCAACTCGGCTAGAAAGGACAAGTGGAAGGAGAACCACTGTCGGAGAAATCCTTGCTTAGATACGTGGGCATAGAAACGTGGTAAAGTCAATCGAGAATCAGCAATCGTAATCAACTCGCAGTGTTACGATAACTTATTACAATGGGTTATTTCGAGGCCCCTAGCTGATTTCCCAAATTTGTAACGCAGCAGGGTATCCTCGTAAAAACCAGGGATGATTTTGCACGTACGAAGCTCGATCTCTATCGTAGAGATCAACGGTGAACGTATATAAGCACCCGGCCGGTGTCTCCCCCTGTTCGCGCATGAAATGAGGCTAGTAGTAGTTTCAAGACTATACCGGCGCCACTACTCGAACGACATTTCATAGGGATACCGATCGAACAATGTTATATTGAATAATCTCCCTTGGCAGATTTAATATACCAAGAAACTAACCCACCAAATGACTACTCTTCTCTACAAATATTAACACTCGCGTAAGAACCCTTTTTTTTTACAAAGAACGAAAAGCAAAGGGCAAAAATCCTTGAAGAAACGACTAGGACCGCGTTGTCGAAAGGTTCGACTTTAACCCAACCTAACGTAACTCACACGAAGAGAGAAAGAGTCCGTCTCGTCGGAGGGTTGACGGGGTATCTCGTTGGTGGGGCAAGAACGATAGGAGTGGGAAACGTAGTCAAGGGGTGGGAAAATAGGGGAAGTTGACGTGGGTGGTGGAGGCTCGGCAGGAATGCTGGGGGCGTCGGCGGTGGTGGAAGGTAGTTTCTGGGTGGTGGAGGGCGCGGATCGCCGTCCGCAAAGTCGTGCGTTCACCCCGTGCCGCGACGACAACAGGGCGTCGTTCGTTCCGGAGCGAGCGACGCTGCCGCCGAATCTTACTGATATATCGGGGCTTGCCATTAGTACGAGAACGTTTATTCTCGTATTTTATTACTCGTTGTGGTTGTTTCTAGTTGGACAGGATCGGGAGTTGGTGCGTTTTTTTTGTGGTTAGTTCGATGGTGTAAAATTTCCTACGTTTTTGGAATCATAGTAAACGTGGTGGGGTTTCGAGGATGAACGAAGGGAAGAAGAAGAGAGGATGGAGCAACATGCGCGAACGTGCACGTGACTCTTGAGAAAGGTGCGTTCACGTGGTGGTAGTGGTGGTGGTAGCGGTGTCGTTGACGATAGTTGGTTAACAGTGGTTGTGATTGCTGGAGTCTGGTTCGCTCGTGTGACACTATGCAACGCGCTGGAATGCGTCCTAACGAAATTCGAGGTTAGATAGGGTTGGAGCGTTCGTCTCGCGAGGGGTGTTGCTAGAGGCGCGGATCTTCCGAGTGGATCTCTTTGGAGTGGGGCTTAAACGGAGGTCGAAGGGGGTCGAAGGGGGTGTTGGCCAAGCGACCTCGGTTCGAAGTGTGTCTCGCTTGGGCGTGCGAGGTGGGATCGGTGTTTCTGGACTTTAGTGTCTTTTCGATGTTCGGCCGTTGCTGAGGAGAGCTACTGGAACGAACACACGGGCACGTGTCAAGCTAGGAGGAGTGGATCTTTCCTGTTTTTTTCCTTCTTTTAGTGCAAATCAAAGGTTGACCTAACGAGGCCAAAGTGACCGGATGAATGAATGGTGATCGAAACCGTTCGTTCGCGAGAAGTGTCAAATAAATGGAATACAAATTTCGTGTCCACGCTATTGCGATGTGTGTTGAATGAACGTTAGATGAAAGTGCTGGTGGGAGTGTAAAAAAAAAAAAAAAGTCGGCAGCCCGGTAATTTTAACGGAGTGCCTCGAGCCGCAGTGTACACGAGGCTTTTCCAGAGAGTCACGAGGTACGCCCAATTCAAATCGAGAAATAAGTTGAAGTGATCGTTAGCGATCGCTTTTCAATCGTACCGTACGCGGTTTGAAACGTGGATTCCCGCCGTACGTTGCTAGGACGAACACGTGAATCAGCCCTTAACGTACGAATCGATCCGCTGCTCTGTATATTCCGTAGAAAACGTAACGACGTGTAGCTTTCTTCGAGAATACGAGTAGGAACCGCTGCTTGAAATTACATCGAAAATTGCGGTTCGGTCTGTCAATGGACCCTTCAAAATGGAGAGTAATCTTTTGCAATGCTAAGAGACCCGCGTATCATCCGTCTCGTTTGACGGGACGCGTATTCGTAATAAAAAAGAAACTTCTTACTTCGATCAATTATACTCGTTCGATTAAAGAGAGTATGAAATTTTAATTGGATTACCCGACCTGAATAGACCAGAATAAGTACGCTTAATATCGCATTAAAAACTATAATGACGACATCGTGAGTTACCTCTTTCGATAGGCGTACCGTACGTACCTATGTACGAGTTGACGGGGTACCGCGGAAATAGAACGTCGAGTGACACTTTCCTCCTCAAATCTTGACACACAATTTTCGTAAGAGCGAAGTCTCTTACTCTAATATTAAATTTCGAGCGAGAGACTCGAAAGTTTTAAGCGAATGCCTCGAAAGTTTTGTTAGCTTCGCGAGTCAACGTTTTATGCGGTATCATTTTGCTATATACGGTCACTGTACGTATAAAGGTAACATTCTATTACGGCCTGTAAAGTCAACGGCATATTTTTCCTACATCTTTTTATCGTCTTGTCCGTGAAACAATTAATCAAGCTGGGGTACTCTCGCGAGCCAACTTATAATTCGTCCCGAGGCATAAAGAGGCGTCCGAACTTTTAACTCCGCTTCGCGAGGTAGATGACGAGGACCTATCGGGTTTCGTGCGATGGATCAACGTCGCCTTCCAGAAACTCCGTTCGAGAACTTGTCGAATTTAAAGCTCCTCTCTTGCACGACCGAGTCAGCCAATGGAAGTTTAAGGGTTAAACGTTCGGACCGCGAACTAATCATGGAGATTGAACGTCGAAAACGATAAGACGACTTCTCCTTTGGCCCGTACGACGTTATCGCAGTTAAAAGTTCTATCAGGAATTTCGTCTAGGTATCCTATCGCCTCGAGAGCCGAGCTTTAAAAACTTTAACGTTTTAACCTCGATAGTGGTACACGTCGCCGTATCCTTATTGTAAAAATTTCGAGAGGTCGTCTTTAATCTTTAAAAATCTGCCTCGATGGATCGCATAGGAAATATCGCTATTTTGTTTGGTTATGCATGTGTTCGAAGAAAATAATAGATATTCGCCCCTTTTTTTTTGCTGGCCTTTTTTTTGGGTAGGATGACGGAAAATTGTTTACGATTGAAAGAATAATGAAGTTTCTTTACGTTGCAATTTAGTTGTACCTACTTTTTAATGTTAAGCCAGTCGGATTACGCGGGTACGAATTTGCTTCAAAAGTTTTAAACCTTTGTAAGTAGAATTCATGAAAGAATATTACTGCTTGGATTTAAATAGATGGCTTTTCGACATCATACGTTTTTAATTGACAAACGAGTTAAATTACTTTGCAAATCGAACTATACTTCGACATATTTTTTTTCGTTATAAATACAATGGGATAACGATAATTAATTACGCAAGATTTATGCTAAAGGGGAACTTCAGCGGATGTGTATTCGCCCGTGCGATTCTACGTAAAGATTTAATTTGATTAAACCACCTTGGTTAGATAACTGTAACAAAATAGTATAATTAAGAGAACAGCACGATCCGGTGCAGGAGACGAAGAAATATTGCGGTGTTTTTGTGGACACACACACACGCGCAGTGCTTTCATTCTTCCCATTCGAACAATTTCATAATCTGCTAACGTATAACAGATAAACCACGTTGCGGATGACAGAAATAATGAAGGAAAATAATCTAAAGAAGAGTAACGTTATTCGGGCCATTGTTTGCCTCGATTTATGGTATACCATACCAAAAGCAAATTTAATTTAAGTTAATATATAAAATAATGATTTTATCCCCGAGCAAGTAGTTGGATGAAATTTCGATTTCGAGAGAACGTTCACCGGGGTCCTCGGAAATACACCAACTTGGAATTAATATTAATAACAAATTCTGAGCCGTTTATTTCGACAATGTTATTAGATTGTCCCAAAAGTTTCTTTCATTTTATAAAAAAATAATACAGAGACAGTAGAACATTTTTTGTTCATATTATTTTATTGAATTATGTATAATCTATTTTATTCTATCGACTAATAGATAGACAACACTTGACAGATCAGGTTTCATGTTTCTATAAACATTGCCAGATGAAGCTACTGTTTGCAGATAGCGAAAAACACTTTAGGGATACCTAATACAAGACGAAAAGTGTTAACGATATTTATGGTCCTAATCCGATCTCTTCATCTTTTCATAAAAGGTCGAATCATACAAAATAGACTTTTTATTTATTTAATATTTAATATTTATTTAATATTTATTTATTCACGGGTGTAACCCTTTGTACCATTTTGGAAATAAACGGCTCGTATTTTATTACATCGTGAGTGTCTATCCGTCGATCCTTCAGAAGGTCCATCTCGGTCGAAAGCTTTTATTTAAAAGTGTATTACGAATGGGCGGGGTCACGGGGTCATCGCGTATCGGCGCTAACCAACGATGGAAAGGAGCATCCGTGGCTCTAATTAAAACCGATCACGCTCGAAGATGTAGTCGGCGAAATTGATTACCCGTAATTGGAGCTCGACGCGCTGTAGCCTCTAGGCGACTCTGTGGTTTGACGAATCGTATTGGAAGTTGACGTCAGTAAGCTTCTACGAGCTGCCATTTACAGGTCGAACGCGAATTGAAATGCGATTCAAGCAAATAACGTCTCCGTGCGAAGGAACAAAGAAACGCTGAAATCATTTTCTTTTCGTATGGCACGTTCACAATTCGGTACTAACTTTATACTCTCGCTTATTGCCGTAGGTATACGCTCGACACGATTCCGTATTAAGCTCTTGTTTCATTAATAAGTCATATTGCCTAAAAGCACAAATAATCAATTATAATGTTCCATATCGGGTGTATAAAATCTTAATGTCATATATTCGTGGCTAATTTATGGTTACTAAAATAATATGCAAATATAATTATCGATTAAGGTCGTTCACCACCCAATACGTTTACGCGAACAACCGTCCTGGTTACAATTTTTGACCGATTTTAAAGATCAAGGGCTTACTCGGAAGCTGAAAGATTTATTGCGAGATTGATCTTTTTAAAATGTTCAGAAAATACTTTTTTCTTGGCAAAAAACGCATATGAATAAGAACTTTTTTTTGACAATTTTAAAAAGATCAATCTCACAATAAATTTCAGCTTTCAAGTAAGCCCTTGGTCGTCAAAATCGGTCCAAAATTGTGGTTAAGAGAGTTGCTCGCGTAAACGTATCGGGTGGTGGACGGCCATAACCCATTAAGTCTCATGCGAAATCTAGGCTAGAAAATGTCAAACATACTATACCATCGATTGCATTGGTAAAGAATAAAATACACGTACTTTTGTTTAGCGATTTGATTGTTTTTTTGCTAAAATTGTTCAAACAAATTAAGTTCAACTATCAAATTTCGAAAAACATAGTGTACCAATCGATTCTACGGGAAAAATCATGAAAGAATATATACTTCCTTTATAAGAAAAAAAATTTATTTTGCACTAAAAATCTAATATTTTTAAACAATTTTAGCAAAAAACAATCAAATCGCCAAACAAAAAAATTCGTATATTTTATTTTTTGCTAATCCAACCGTTGGTATAATTTGTTGAACGTTTCTATCCCAGATTTCGCACGGCACTTAATGGATTAATCGAATAATCAAAGGTAGAGACGAATGATTCGTCGAAAATTGGTGAAACGTCAGAGGGAAATTCTTCCTTGAATTATACGAGAGTATGAAAGGACGGCTTGTGTACCGGAATAACATCGTGATCGCACATATCCGCGGCTCTTACGGTTTACCACCATTACAGGTGGTCGGCAAATTTCGTGGTAGCTGTAACGAGAGGATCAAGAGCATATCGCTCTTTACGGAGCGCGGTAGTAGGTCCTACTACCGACTCACGGTAAGAACGAAACGTCTATCGGTGCTTTCACCCGGGACGTCATACTCGATAGATACGAGCCGACAAGAAACTCGTGGGAGGAAGAAATGTTTGCTCGGAGGTTTATCTCGGAGTTCGATGGCAGCGGTCGTCGTTTCGAGATCTACGATAACCACGATGATCTCGTTTTCTTTTTTTTACTGCTGAATCTTTTCACCGGCTCGATAAAGTTTCTATTGTGTGAAAAATGTTCACGCGGTTTTTCAACCCCACACTTTTTTTTTTAACGTTCGATCCGCATTCAAGGAGAACGAGATTTCGAACGGGAAGAAAGTTAACGACGAAGGTATATTCTCTTCTTGGAAGAGATTCTCAGACGGAATAGAAATGAATGGAATCGGGAGGTACGGGAAGGAGAATCTCAAAGGAGAACGCGAGACGCTACTTTCTTGCGCTCTCGAGCATGCTTTTATTTTCCCGCGCGGGAGCATCGAAGGTAAAGTGCTAGGAAAGCTCGACTAAGTCGCTAAGGAATGCATAGTAGTTCGATCGGAATTGAATTCGAGAGCGCGATGCTCAACTTGTCTTCCAAAGGATTCGCAATGATTCTACGGAGATATGCCGAAATATTGATAGAAAAGAAAGAAAACGGAGATTGATAAAGATGTTCTAGGTAAGGGAAAGTATGGTATATTGGACCGGCAACTAAATTGGACCACCTTTGTATTTCGAAAGATAGTTTTTCAATTTTAATATTGGTAACACCAAACGATATGCATCTAACTTCGTTACATATCGGCCGTATTGTTTTCGTTGTGACATGGAACGTTTGTGTTCTGTTTTGGAAAATCTATGTTGAAATACAAAGGTGGTCCAATTTAGTTGCCGGTCCAATATACCATACTTTCCTCTTGTTAGGATTATGGTGAATTAAATACGCTTTATTAAAATATAAAACACTCAGTTCTTTATTATTTGACTGTATAAGGAGGCACGTCTTTTCTCTTTGCTGTGACTTTCTAGACTAAGAAGGAAAACCAAACGCCGTACCGATGCATAGGACATAGGCACAAAGGTCCCACGCGCGACTAAGTTTAGGGGAGAGTTAAGTGGCCAGATCTCGCTAGACATAACACTCAATACAAAGGATCGATTGTATTTTGTAACGGAGAAAGTATCTAACGAATCTCAAATTATAAATGCAATGCTATGGAAATAGAACGTTTAATCCAACACCCCTATATAAAACAAAAAGATGTCGCGTCCGATCATCCACATATTGTTCCTATCTTTCTCCTTTTTTTAAAAAATCACATTAGAAAAAAGTCGAGGAGAAAGTTTTAGTGAAGAAAATACGATTGCGAGAGGACGCGTGGAGGAGGGTAAACCGGAATATCGGCTGTTTTCCGCTTCGTAACTGTGTTTTGCTCACCCTCCGAGAATTCATCGTGCTAGCTCTCGATGCCCTTTCCGAGAGAATTATGACAAACAGTGGGAAAGGGGAAAGCGTTGGTATACTTTGCCCTCCCCTTTCTCCCTCTCACTAGTATCCGATCGAAGGGTGGGACAAAATGCGCGTATTTCACGCATCCGTCCTTCGTAAGCGATTCCGGTCGGGTCGGCGTGATCGTCGATCGGTTATCTCGTGCTAGACATTAACGACATTGTCATAGAAAATTTATGATGGCCGTGACGCGTACTCTGTACACGGTCTTCTTGGAATACGTTCACGTCGTTACACTTCTGTATGTAGGTTTGATTAATTACCTTGAATAATATTCTTTTTACGATTGGTCTATTTGCACCTATCGAAACACATACACACATATACAGACTGGTTAGCTTCGACAGAGTTTGCGATACAGTTAAAATCGATCAATTTCAATGAACAAGCTGGTACGATATCGGTCCATAGGAGACGTTCGTTTCGCGTTGTGTTTGTCGAATTCGATAGATAGACCCAACCGAAAGCAATTGATTATATGGATATAGACATAACCGAGTGGAATATTGGACGTAACGATAGAATTTCACAATTCCCATTGTCACCTAGACTCGTCTCTCATTTTACGAGTCATCGTATGCTGGTACGACAATATTCTGGACAAGAGATCGCTCTTCATATTCGTACCGACATCTGGCTCTTGCTTTAAACTCATCCATGGGTTCGTAGTTACATATACTCTCTCTCTCTTTCGTTCGTTGCGTGCTTGTAAAATGCACGCGAGAAAGCGATTTCTCCGATGCAAATTGCCACTCGACGATCACGCGAGTAAAAGAGAGTACGGACAGGTACAAAACCACACCTGGTAAAAATACGTCCCCATTTTTGGTGGAGCGCGGAGTAAAACGAAGGAAATGGTATTGAAAAATATTGCGTTCCCTCGAGTGGGGTATCGAGAGCGCTTTCCGTTTCGATTGAAATAGATCGATATTTCCGGAGCTACGGGAGATGGTGGTGGCCCATCGATGGTCTAAACTGAGAAAGACTCTTTCGAGTAGATATCTAGCTAGCGCACGCGCACACCCTATATAATGGTATACGTATACCAATGTTGCACCTTTTGCATATCGTAAGATTTCCTTGGAGAAACTAGCGCGGAAAGAAAGTCCTCTTCGCGATATTGCCTCCATCCTTTCAACGTTTCGATTTCGAGCAGAATAGGAAATTATTTTCTCTGTATATATATATATATATATAGAGGTAGTGGCGAGGGGTAAACCATGGAACGAAGGAAAAGCAAGGAAATCACGATTCCAATGTTTCTTGCTAGTAATCAGGAACAAGGTAATGCCTCGCTTCGCTCGTTATATTACCACCCGTCCGATTTATACTCCTTCTCCTCGCTATCTTTCTCAATTGGCCCAAGACGTTTCGCAATTTGCGTCAGCCTTGAGAACGTAAAATTTGGTCCTACAATGATAAACAACGAAAGGTGGGACGATAACGTTAACGAAGAGCAAATCGTTCGTGGAACGAGAGAAAAGAGTCGTTGAAGGAGCGTAGGACGTCGTTGTTGTTTCTTTGTTGAACTTTCAAAAAAGATGAGTAGGGAAAGAAGGACAAACTTTTGCTGCTGCTTCTATCGTTGGAATCGTTATTTTTTAATGATGAGAGAGGAAGAAAATCGTGACGAAGGAAGTAGCTTCGTTTGCGGATAAATATTCGTTATGGGTTGATCGAGGAGTACCCGACCCCGTTCATACTTTTGTCGTACCGCGGACATCTCATTTTTTTTTTTTTTTACTTCTCTCTCCACCCAACCGGTAACAGCGTGCAGTAACACCTTCTCTTTATCTCCGAGAGCATCTCCACGGCACTCCCATTATCGACGAGCTGCAGGCACACTCACCATAAATTAGCACCGAGTGCACGACGTATCGAGGGGCACTTTAACACCGTACTTTATTCACAGTATCCACGTTCTATCGCCCTGGAAGAACATCATCGAGTCGATACACTCGTATCCCTCTTGAATGATTAACGCGAGATGACGAGACGTACCATTTCCGCGTAACGTGTCGCGTGCCATCGTTCGATCCATCTTTTCCCATGTAACAACGAAGGTAATCGCGTCGTGTCTCTTGCTTTTCTTTCCAAAGTCAAAATTCTGTGTGCATATTCTCGAAATGCTATCGAGCAAAAAATAAAATAAGGTATTCACAGGTTTATACGTCCCTGTAAAACTGTTTTAGAGAGGTATAAAGCCTTTTTTACAACGTTCTTGATACATTATATTAGCTTTCATCGAAGATTCTTTTTTCCCCTATCTCTCTCTCTCTCGAAATAAAATACGAAATTTTTTAAAAGAAGAGAAATATGTCCGAGAGAGCGAAGCGCAGTAAAAATGTAGAAACGGCTTTTAACAACGAGGTTCCGTAGGATTTTTTTGACTTTTAACTTTGGTCGTCCTCCATCGTACGATTTTTTTTTTTTCGAGAGAGAGAAAAATTCTAGTCAGTAGCACTCACCCCGTGCACATATTCCCATATATATTTCGGTTATACGGAGTAACGGGAATATTTAACGGAGAAATATCCAAATAAATCGGGATTTTGGACTTGGTAAGTAAAGGGATCACGGTTAGGTAAACTTTTTTTTTGTCATTCGTACACCGTGTATATTTGTTTTTCATTCCAAAAGCAAAGAAGGCTGCCCACGTTCGACGTGACCATCGAATGAACGAGCTAGGCCGTTTGGGAGGCAATCTATGTACACGAGGGGCGGAAGAGGGATGCTTTCGAGTTAACTTGTCGCGTTTCGAAACAATGCTGCAACTTTATACCGAGGCGCAAGCGCGTGTACACGGTGATTAGAATATTGCTTGTACGGGTAGCTCTGTATGGCGTACATAGTACGGTACTGAATCATTCGCCATGCAACGTTGGCGATGCGGCCCGCGATGTATGCTTTGCGCGGACTCATGCTCGCCATAAATTAGCACCACACACGAAACATCGATTTACATGCGTGCGACACTTTATTCCAAAATTTAGTTCGTTTACTCGTTGACGGTAATGTTATTATCGGTCTGCGGAAGATTTAACGTTTTCCACATACGTTTGGTTATGCGTAATCTCAGAATCAACGCGGGTACTAATGTGTTTTTCTCTCTTTTTCTTGACAAGAACAGAATTGGGAAAGAGATGATGATGGTTATTTATTTCATTAAGCTTTTATTTGTACAGGGTGTCTGCTTCCATGTAGTCAAGCGGAGGACTACATGTACACATCAATGACTTGAATCGAAATGTCTAATACCATTTTTCGAAATTCGACTTGATTAACGAATTATTAACTAACAAAGATCGGTCAATTACGGCGATTAGCAAAGGAAGACGGTTCACTCGAGCTCGCAGCTAGGCAAGAAATATAGAGGTAGGAGGAGCAATTCACAATATACAACGTTACATGTCGCTGCTCCCCGTGATTGACCGATCTTTGTTAGTTAATAATTCGATAATTAAGTCGAATTTCGAAAAATTGTATTAGACATTTCGATTCAAGTCATTGATGTGTACATGTAGTCCTCCGCTTGACTATATGGAAGCGGACACCCTATATATTATCGTTCATTCATAGAAAAAGATAGAGAGAAGGGGACAGAATCATATCTAACATACGCAGTACCTCGTTGGTCGATTTCTATTTAATCTTTATACAGAAAAACATCTGACACTTTGCATATAATAAATATGATTTTGCATATAATAGAATATAAAAAATCGTTCGTCAAGCTTCTCTTTCATTAGAATTAGATACATTCGTTTGCCATGTACAATTAATTTAATTTAATTTTCATTCGATCAATCAGTAAACGATTCCGTTGTGCTAGTTCCGAAACGTGAAAGATTCGTTTCGATCGTAACCTCGTCCTATATTTATCGGAACACCGGTGTACGAGTTGGATTTACCAGCAGTGGAAGCAGAAAACAGGGGGGAAACTATTCGCAACAGGATTCATCGATCTTAACGTTGCATTATTACGTCGATGCAGGGTCCCAAGCACGGAGACTTTAACGGGTGGACACAAAGAGAACGATTTATCGTGGTCAAGCTCCTATTTGCGACGATACCGGAGGTTGTTTATGGAGAGAATCTCGCGGGGGTAGCAGAGCAATATTTGTTTTGACTTTTGTCCCTTTGGGCGAAAAGTGCGCATGTATTATGCAAGACGGAAGAAGGCGAGCGAGTAATCGTATTTCACCAAAGTTCTCCGGCGTAAGCATCGTGTTATTTTTGTTACTCGGATCACCGGAAGCAAGTACCAACGTATAATACAAGCAACCTTTCCGTTTAACAGACGTTTCCCTTCGAGGAGTATACTTCGAGTGGAAATACTCGACGGAGTTATAATTTTTCCTCAATGTCTAACTTATTCCCTAGATGTTTTCACAGCCGGATGGAATAGTACGGTGAAAATTCAGTTAAGCTCGGCCCTAAAATTATTACGCATCGGGGCGTACTCGTGTCAGTAGTTCTACTCGATCATAGATCGGACGCTAGGAAAACGTATTCGGCTAAGTCGGCCGCGAACCTCGATAAGCCGACGATTTTTATGGTAATAAAATGTCACGTTTTTTTATGGAAGAGTCGATGGCCCGGTGACGTCTCCCTTTGTCACGTGTGAAACTTTTTTATTACGCTAGTTTGTCTGGGAAAACATCTGGAAGGAATTTACTATTTTCAAATATTGTTTTATTTTTGTAGCCGAATGAAGTTAGATTAAATTTTTAGTTATATCTTCTGGACTTTATTCTTTGGACTTTATCACTTTAAGTTTGAGGGTGAAAAAATAATAGTAATTTGTTTGTAAACTTAATTTTAATTATAAATTCGTAAATAGCATACATTTCACTGTATTATTAATATTCTGAAATCGAAACAAACTTATAATTGTTTCTTCTATAAACAAAAGATAAAACAGTGAGAAATACCCGATTAGCCCTGATATTTGAAATATCTACTGATCTCTTATTCTTACCCTAAGATGTTATGTCGAACATGATAATGGTAATAAAATCATTCTCCGAAAACTACATTAAATAGTTTCACGATTCTTTAATTAGAACCAAACACAGCTCCTAGCAAAAACGAAACAATAACGACGAATTTGTGTTGGATATGCCCACGGAAACGCGTTAGGAAAGTTTCACGCTACGTTTTCGTTTTAACTCGTTTATTGGGAATAAAAACGAAATAATACGAAATTCTCGTTGAAAACGTCGCCTTCGTACGTACCAAAGCATTGAGCGCTCGTAAAGTCGTTACAAGCTCGTTCCACCTGTCGATATATATATATATACACGTTGAGTCGTATTATGCTACGAAATAGTATACGATTCGCGGGAAACATTGTTTTAAGAGGGTAGTAAAAATGTTTAGTACCCCAACTTTCGTGAATGCATTTGGCGTTCGCATAATCGCGGAAATCACCGTGTAAATGTGTGTTTGGGAGTATCGAGAACGAAGGAACGCGTATGAATTCGTAAAACGAGATCGTATCGCGATAAAAAAAAGGAACAACAAAAACTCATAAACCTTCTTCGGACCTTTACGAAAGGTCGTAACGCGAAAGGATATCGTACGCGCGAATTCTATCCCCTCCATCATCCTCAACGAAATTCATTTTCACGAAAGCGTTCGATCGGGAACAACGGAGCTCGCTTTTCTAAAAAAAGAAAGGCATTTCCCACTTTCATCGAGCGGATCCTGTAATCTATCGGTAAAAGCTTTCGCCGGCTGTTCGTCGATGATATTAAAGCTCGCGCCTTAAAACGATATCACAGGCTAAAACGAATACACGTAGCTTGCTACCTACTTTTCTCAATCTATGCGCGGTAAGATCGGCCTCGAAACGTTTCCTCAACGTTTTCGGGTACCGAATTTCGTACTCGATTCGTGGGAGATAATCGGTGGTCAGCGATTAGGCGAGTGGCTGTGCGCGCGATGCCGAATCGATGGTAGGTACTTCCGAAACGGACTCGATTCGATTTGTCGGACAATCTGCGGGCACGGGCTGCTACGTTTTGTCCGCGCGGGGTCTACGGCTCGCGAGAATCACCTCGCCACGCTTCGCTTATCGATTTCTCTTGCGTTGCGTGTATTAATTATTTCGCCGCTTTGTTCCGCTTTATTCCACCTTCGTGCCTACCACGGCTGAACGTTCTTGCATTTTTTAACGACTGAAACTCTCCTGCGGTAATTATTAATATCGATCAACGAGATCGTTGCTAGGAGTTAAAAAGCTTATCATCCACTTTTTTCCACGAGCTTGAAGCTATTTTTAGTCATTTTTATTTGAGTTTAAGGCGAAACGTCGTTTAGTAATTTTAAATTATGAAATACTTACGTTTATCGTGAATATGAGTCAAAATCTATGGAGAATCGAAATAAATGAGTGTATATGTAGAGAATATTCGTGTATTTAGAGATACATGGTCGGTGATTTGTACGATGAAACATTGGTGAAATTCGTGGTGGTTGTTAATCGTGATCGATCATTTAATTCTACATTGCAGCGTTACAATATCATGGAAATTGTAATGTATCGCGTACAAATTAGCGGGCGGAAGAAAACTCGACGATGTAACTATACCTACCTATGGTCTGACCATGTGAATCGATTTGAAACCAAAGCGTGAACGAAATTCGAACGGTGGACGGTAGAAAAATATTTGTTCCGTCGATCGAACGAACGGGAAACGAATGACGGCGTGGTGACGATGCGATGAACGTTTAGTTCACCGCAAACGACGCGTGCCACACGTTGCTAATATTCCATTGGTGGATATGGTGATCGGTAAAAGAAAATGTTGCTAGTCGTTAAAAAATACGTCGGGTAGTTTTTAGTGGGTAGAAAATCCCAGACTATTTTGATACTTCGGATAGCATGCAAATTTCCATAATGGAGTGAAATTCGTTACATGTGGTGTTAATTAATTCGATGATAAATACTGACCTATCGAATGCAAGAATGGTTCGTTACAGTTCAAAAGTATAGCTTGTATAACTCATCTGATTGACAAGCTTTATTTTTACAGGTATCAATCGCTTGTGAGTTTAATAAAAATTTTCTACTTTTGAACTACCTTGTGATTTTAACCTTAATTAACGCACAAATACATTACAAGATATGTTATAAATTTTCTTACAAGATATTTAACTTTTCATTTAACTACAACAAAAAATACTCCAATCAAGCTATTTTCCAAATTAAACAACTGCTTTTTCATAACTTAACGTTAGATAGTACTGTTTCCCCTTAATTTCCACACGGAGGACCGTCGAGCGAGAGAAGCGTCACTCGTTTCGAGCTTTTCCTTCGCGTTTACTAATTAGGCTCGTGCTTATTTTCCCTACTTACTTTCCAACCGTAGACTTTTACATGTTTTTTTTTTTTTTTAATTATTACGACCGAAAATTCTTCGACGAATACTTCTGGCACGATTAATGATCATTAAGAGTACACTCGATCGTGCACCTCGAGCTTTTCTCGAGCACGACTCTTCGATATTCGTCGTTGCCCTCTCGAAAGCCGAGGCAGATCGTCGCGTTCCCCTCGACGACGCCGCGACGTCTTCGTTCTCGAGCTATCGAAATGCGAGCCAGGCTCGTCGACGTAGAATGTCCGTGATCTATCAACGTAGATCGAACGTCGTGATCTACGCGGAGACTCGTTGAAAATCGACATTAAACTGTCCATGCATCAAATTCTGTCTGCGGCCCTCGGCTCGTCCCCGGCATGAATACCAAGTAGTCACGCGCCGACTACTGAAACGACCAAAGACGGATGTCCTCTCGCATTTGTCGTTCGAATTCCAGGAAGACCCGTCGTCTCCGTGCGCCCTTTAACGTCGTTCGAGAATTCCCTAGGAATTCCATGATTCGCCGGTCGAACGATAATCGAGTAGGTAGTACGCGTCGCTCGCTGCGATTTTATTCTATACCTTTTCGATATTGTCCCCTGACGTTGAACGAATATACTTAGTTTTTTATTTCATTAACAAGTATCTACTTAAAAAAACAATTTATTCGCCATTATTAATTTTTCATTTCACCTAAATCCGCGCTTGACGATTATCTTTGAAAATTTTCTAAAGTCTTTTAATTATTTCTAACTCTTTGCTATGATTACAGAATTCATTTAAATTAATCAAACGATACTTTGAATTAACATAATCGATTTATTAGAAAAAGAACCTAATTAACTCGAGATCACGCAAGACTTCACCCTAGAACTTGTGTGAGCTTGATGATGCGAGTAATTAAAGGTTAATGAATAGTAATTGATGAATAGATAATGAATTTTCACAAATGTAATGTTGTTATACGAAAAATCGTGAGACACATAGTTTAGCTCGGTTTTATCGTTGCACTTTTGCCTATTTATATTCCCTATTTTGTTAATTTTTAAAAAAACATGGCAATTTTTGAAACAACGAGGCGCTAACAGGCATTATCAGTTTTGTTCAGTTTACGTTACTTATTTTCACGCTGCCGTCATCGCGGTTCGAAAAGATTTAAACTCACGAGGTATCGTTCGCGGACTGGCACAATACCATTTATTACGCCGAAAACGTATCTACCTTTACCTGCTCGAACGGTAGAATACACCGGCGGTATCGAACGGTGGTGCAGCGAACGGTGAATTGGAAATTTTGTTGAACAAGAAATTACGTGGCACGAGTGATTCGTTCGAGCGTGCAAACGGTAGCATAGGTACGAACGAAACGTATGATCGGGGTAGGTACGTCCTAAATTTATTCTTTTATAAATTACCCGGTCTCTCCTCTCGCGTCGCTTCCCCCATTTCCTCTTTCGAAGCGTCGAAGCTACGGCGCGAAGGTAAATCTATCTTCTTCCGGTAACGTAATTATATCGCTGGGCTTGAGCGGCGCGGCTCGCTCAGCCGAGCACGGAACGAATCTTCTCCTTACGACCCTCTGACCCCGTTTTCGTAGCGAGTTCGGGAAAATGAAGAACACGACGAGGTTCCTCCTTATTATTCATTGAGAAAATGAAATTTACAATTTACGCTAGATTAGCCGATAAACGAACGTCCGATTTAGCCTCGTTTCGCTAACTACGCTGGCACGGTGATGAAAATCTCAGGAGAGAGAGAAAAAGATAACGAAGAATCGATCTCTCCATTATTTTTCATAGTCGAGCTTTCGAGCAACGCGAAGTTCATTGTCAGTGAAATTGTAAATTAACTTCGTTCGCGGCCAGTTTTCCGTTGGGCGGTTGTAACCTTTAAGCAAATCCCCCGTAGCTTTTAGTCGAATTAACGTGCAAACTTATGGGACACGAGTCGAGCGGAATGAAAAGCCTGGTTTAATATTTCTCTCTTTCTCTCTACCTCGATATAACCAATCGATGCCAGGGTATCGGTAAATCGGTACGAACCGCGCCGCGTCATCGTTCGATAAAAACCATAGATATAAAATATCGTTCGGTCTCGTAAACCATCGACGCACGATACATGTTTTTATGAATGCATACCAACGTGTTTTCGTGAAATCGCTCTCCCTGGAAAAAAAGGAGAGAAAAACAAACGAAAGCTTGAAAAACGGGCTAATGGCCGATTTTCGGCTAACCGATCGTTTAATCGTGATCGATAAGTGGGCGATACCCCGTGAGGGTGAAAGAAAAAAAAGGAGATATTACGCATGACATGCACAAGCACGTACGCAAATGCTAACGTTGAAAGTCTCTCTCTCTTTCTCTCGAATTCGAAGGGAAAAAGAAGAAACGGTGAAAAGGGTAGCGAAGATAGGTGAAAAAGGAGAGAGGATGAGGAGAGTAGGGGGGTGAAAAGAGAGAGGAAGGGTGGGTGGGCAGACAGAGAGACTAGGAGGAAAAGCACGGAAAGTGCATCGTCCTTTGATGCACGCGAGCGGCAGACAACGAGGCGCAATCGAGGCACGTATACACAACCACCGACCGAAATGCCGGCCACGCCCGACCGTTGGCTTACGTTCGAAGAAAGAGACGAAGAGAAAGCAAAAAGGGGGCCAAACTCGATTGGCCTGAGTTTCCCCTCCAACCAACCAACCCTCCCTTTACTCCTCTCTCTTGGCGTCCTTCATCCCAGGCAGCATCGTCGAGGCAGCCGTTGTTTTCGCGCTTTTTCGCGCTCCTCCACGAACTCGCTCGCGAGAGTAAATACGTTATTGACGAGCCCACGCCCCCCTACTCTCCCATTTCTACCCTTTCTCTTTGCGAAATAGAACTCTACCGTCCGTCAATGCCGGCCCATTTTTTTCTTCTCCACGGAAATTCTCGCCTCTGATCCATCCAGCAAAATTCTCGATTATTCTCTCCCTCGGCGCACGTTATTCTTCCCTTCTCCTTTTGTTGTTACTCTCTTTTTCTTTCTCTTTTTTTCTTCATCGGGCTTTGTATTTTGGGAAATTTTCCTAACGGAGATGCGTGTATGCGAACGTGGACTGCCACGATCTGTAATATAAATGAATGGGTTATCAGTGGAACGTGTTGTGTATAGAAATATTTCTGCGTACCTTTAGATTAAATAACTTTGAATGATCTGCGAATATCTGGGTATACTATATCGCATATTTCAGAGTTCGGCATTTTTTTCTGATTTTATTAAATATGAACCGTCGTCGTGATCAACTTATTGTTAGATTATTCTGTTGTTATTAGTGCGGTTGAAATGTTTTTTTTTTTAATATAACATGGCTCAACAAAAGCTTTAAAAGGTGGTGTATAAAAATTAAAGATTTACCTATACAAAAATTGAATGTGACCTTGAAATGTATTAACAAAAAATTTACTATAATCATCGAAACCTCTTTTTGAACCATGTTTTACTAAAAAATATGTTCAATCGTCCTACTAACAACAATTTAATCTAACAAGGGGAGGACCAGATGGCAAACTGATTTTTTACCTAAAAGAAAAAAAATGGCGAAGTATCGCCATTTTTTGAAAAACACGTGTCCAATAGATTCGGCTAAAGAATCTCTGTCCAAAAATTGAGCAAAATCGATGACAAACGAGTCTGGTCTTCCTCTCGTAAATTGGTCACGCTTCGTGGGCCACCCGGTATATGAGATCACAAGAATATATAAAGTTCGATTAAGTATACAAACGCAAGCCGGTCTACGAAAGATGCAAATCCAGTTTATCATGTGCGAACTCTCTCCGATTTGAACGAACCCTTTCTCGTCCCATTTAACCATCCCCCATCTCCCCAATGAATATCGATCGGATCGATACATCAAACGGTCCGTGCGCTAATGAATCTTTCGTCGAAGGATCAACTTTGTCAATTTTCTAACGTCAGAAGCGTGGAGGCTACGTAGGTAATGCCCGCGCGGTTTATGACATTACTATCCGACGCGGTACATCGATCTAATGACATAACCGTAAGTGCACAGCTGCGTATGACGCTTGTAACTGTCCTCCCAACCTACTACGCTGTCCCATTCTCCTGTAATCGCGTTTACGACGAGCTTTCGCTACGAGAGCCACGTCGCGAGATTAAAAGTGCAAGAGAGGGAAAGAAGAGCTTCGGTATATATACCTACCGGGACGGATGGAAGTAAATTATAGCAATTTTATGGCACGATACATATATCTGGCCTGGTGAGATATTAAAAAGTCATTATATAATATAAAATATAATTTATTCTAGGAGAGCTCGTCAGAGAGAGAGAGAGAGTAAGCGATAGCGACCGGACTAATGGCTCCCGCTTGAATGCCTGGGTTAGAATTATTTTTTGTCAGTGTCATTAGCATTTCCGTTCAAGCTTAACACTAAACCTACCACGACGGGTCAAATGACCCTTTAAACGTTTCTTGTTTCTCGATTTTTAAAAAAATAAATTTACTTTTATAGAAATTTATTATCAATAATATTTATTCTTTAATATTTCTTAATGATAGCAAAAAGCAGGTTTTTGTTTAAGTATTTGTCGAATAAATAAATGTAACAAAAATAAGTATGCCTTTAACGTCGGTAGGTTTAGTGTTAACCACGTTGAATAGAGGGAAGGGAAGGGAGGAGTGTAAAACGTACGTGTATTATATCCCATAATTATTTTCCGATTGCAGAAAGTATCGTATCATCTTCTCTCTTATAGAAAGTATCTCGTTTACGTGGTGTACGAGGATGGCTCGATATATTTCGATAAACATATCACCGGAGAACTTGAGAGTATCGTGAAATATGACGCTTCGAGAAATTCGCCGGGAGTTATGGATCGAAGCGAGCTTTTTCGCTAGAACCGTTAAGGGGACGTACGAACGTTCGTCCGATACGATTTCCACTTCTTTGGGTTGTTTTTCGTACGGCTACACGGTAACGTCAACGAACTACAAAGCAAATATCGAACATCGCGTAATAACATTTTTTTTTAAACACGGTACTACGTACAACTTGTTCCAAGTTATTCGTATACGATATCTTTCTTTTCTCTATCTTGTAACCAACCAGTAATAAATAATGGACGACACGTGACTGGACGCTGGTTTCTAGTCTACTACCTATAGTTACACGTTGCCAACGATCGTTACGTCGCAACGGCCAAATGTTGCGTTTATCGTGACCATCGCAGCGAGATTTGATTAGCGTGCCGGCGGGCTTTCAGTTAGAATCATCTGCCACATAATAAATACCGTGCTATACGTTCGCCCAGCTTTCGAAATAATTTCTTATAGAGGAGTTTAATTGGTCGTGAAACATCGACCGATATTTCAAATAAATATCTGGACGCGCAAGCTTTGTTAAAGGATAAGTACTTTCTGCACTCGCATTAATTTTATTTTAAATTGTACAGGGTGTCTCAAATTAAATGGTCCAACCAAGAACTACATGCGCACAACCGTGATTTGAGTCGAAAAATCTAATACCATTTTTCGATATTTTGTTAGTTAATAACTCGTTAGCTAAACCGAATTTTTAAAAAAATGGTAGTAGACTTTTCGTAGTGCACGTGTAGTTCTCGGTTGGACAACTTAGTTTGAAACAACCGCTACATTGTTAAAAAAAAAAATATGTTCGAGTTGCTGGTATGTGAATTGAGAACGAATCTGAGAATAAAAAAAAAATTGAGTGTCGAGTATGACTCACACTCGATACCGATTACAAAGGGTTAAAAAAGAACAGATCATTCGTATCAAAAAGAGTAATTCAAAGTTCATCAATAAAGTTATACCCAAGCTGTGCTTCTTTCACGGCTCTGAACGTGTTTTACGAAAGCTTAAACGATCGGTGACGTCGGAGCACTTCGGCGACGAAGCGCACGCAATTACAGTAATTTCAGGATGGAAGTGGCGTCGATGGAGGCGCGACGGTGCAAGCTCGGGGTGAGACAAGAGGAGAGAGAGTAACAAACATCAAGGATTTACGCGATGTCTCGAAGCCATTAGCGATCTTGCGGAAGATTAAATTATTTTGTCCAAGTATTCGTTAGCGGTCTCGCGTTATCGGAGGTTAGAGAGAGAGAAGATGGGCCGGGAGTGGTTGATGTCTGTACTCCCGATGGTCGTGTCGCAGCGCAACGTGCACCACACCGTGGAGGATTACCTTCCATTCGCGGCTGCTCCCAACGCTAACCCTTTCGAAATCTGCATGAAATTAACGTCGAGTTTACCGACCGAACGCTCTCTCCTCTACACACGACTACCCCTTCTCGTGCAGCAGCTAAACTTTTCGAGAAGCTTATCCTATCTTGGCGCGATCATTGCCGTGTCGTACGTGGCTTGCATGCAACGAATATTAGTTTCCATTATCGTAATCGTTCTTACGTATAGGTATACGTACGTAGAATATGTATGATAGGTATTTCCGCAGCAAGAATAACGAGTCGAATCGAGCTCGTTTGATTCTCGAATCGGTAGTATCGCAGAAAAATATACTGGATGGATTAAACGTAACGGATTTCACGCTGGACCCCTCGACCGATTTTATTTTATATCTCTATATAATTCCATATATTTATAGGGTCGAGATTTTCCTATAAAAAAAAATATGTCGCAACATCGAGAGGAAAAAGTACAAATTTGACCAATTTTTCGCGTAGCTACCTGCTGATACGATTGTCGTCTCTTATTGTCTCGAAGGATCTAAAAGGTATCCTGAGAAGTGTACGAAGGGTCCCTTTTCCGGAAATTATAACGCATTTACCGAGACGTGACCGTGCTCCGAGTGTCCCGTTGTCCTTGGGAATGAGCGAGACTAAGAGAGAGAGAGAGAGTGTGTGAGCGTGAACAAGATAGAGAGCCAATGAAACAACGTGTGAGGTAGCGAAGTGGAGGAAAGCCAAGCTTCACGGTGTGTCAAGTTTCAGGCTTACAAAGCATGTCAGATGCAAAGAGAATTCGCTTTGGCACACAAAATCACGAAAATGTCTGGCAGCGAAGGTACTTCGATAACGAAAATTTAACGATTGTTTGTCCCGATCAAAGATATCCCTACATACTAAATCGTTTTGGAATTATATAGATCATTGAACAATAACGCAAAAGGCGAAACTGGATTTACCGTGTCGATAATGTTTATAGAAAAAGCAAATGAAGAAGTTATGTATAATCCATGAAATTTGGAACCCAAACGTATTCCAGCACTTTGCTAGTCCCTTTGACGTCGTTATCTCTAATTACGATCGCGACTAGCATGTTAGAGTTATTAATACGCACAGAATTAAACGTACGTGTGTACATCGTCGATGGGACGATACCAGGCAGAGATTTCCATCTGCTCGCTAAGTTGACACGCGATGCAAACCTCGCGGAACGACCACCGTCGTCCTTGTTTTTATCCTCCTTCGTCCGTCTAACACGGCTTAAATCGCTTTCATTATCGAGGTCGAGTCTTGTTTTTTTTATTTCTCGACTATCTGCACGTGCAAGGACATCGGGAAATGTCGTGCGTAAGTAGGTATATAGGAGATTCTTGGTATTAGGCACCGAGCCAGTTCGATGTTAACCTATATCGCGACTTCGACTCGATTATCCAGGCATTTCTCTCTAACTCCTTCTCTCTAATCCGCATTTATTTGCAATCGAAGACATTAAGAACTGAATATACAGGGTGTCTGGTTCCATGTGTCCAAGCGGAAAACTACATGTGCACATCAATGATTTGATCCGAAAAGTCTGATACTATTTTCCGAAATTCGACACAATTAAGTAGTTATTAACAAACAAAAACAGGCCAATTACGGCAAGCAGTAACATGTAACGTTGTTTATTGTGGATTGTTCCTCCTACTGCTTCGTTTCTTGATTAACTGCAAGTTCAAGTAAACCGCCTTTTTTCGTTAATCGCTGTAATTGGCTGATCTTTGTTAATTATTAACTCGTTAACTAAGTCGAATTTCGAAAAATGGTATCAGACTTTTCGACTCAAGTCATTGATGTGTACATGTAGTTTTCCGCTTGGACACCTGGAACCGGACACCCTGTACATCACGTTTAATTAATTATGGTTGAATCGAGGAAAACTTCATGCTCGTTTTAATAAAATTTTATTATCCTCGAGATTACGATCGCGAAGAATGGAAGAAGAAACGAGTAATATCCGTTATCACGGTTTTCTTTCACGATTTCAATATAATGCGTGTTTCGTTGGTCTTATCTCAGACTTCGTTAACTAGAGATTACCTTCGGGAGTAGGATGGAATAGAAAATGCTCGTTTCACATTCCAAGAGGGTGCCTCGGGCATATACGCTTTACGGGAAGCACGAGCCAATGTAATTTACACGGTGTTAAATATCAGATGCTACGGGACCGAAAAGGAGTCTCTGTTGTTCCGCTGCGAAAATATGCGAATTAAGATACCGTAGGCGAATCGCGCAAAAGGACAAAGTTAACGATTACGCGCGAGAAACGCTCGGTACGAACTGGAGAAACGGTAGGAAAGAGCGAAATTCCCGCGATGACGAGAGAAGAATTCGTTGAATTTTCATAGGAAGTTTTGACGAGAGTTAGGTTTATATTTTGCACGAGACAACAATCGTTCGTTGGTTCGCTTACTCGTAATTGAGTTTCTTTTATGTAATATGCAAATGTAAACGTTTCTTTCTCTCCCAATTTGGATTAAATTTGGCCACAGTTTTTATTAGTACCTAGTGCCTGTAGATACGCGAGAGTTCCGTTTTAATCAATCCGTCCAAACACACTGTTTAAAATATTTGTGCTAGCCGAAAATTAATTGGATAAGAATCGAGCAAACTTTTTAACAAATAAAAATAGATTTTCCTTTTTTTTTAATTTCAAAGTACCTACCTACCTACTCATGCTTATTACTTCGAAACAATAATCTTCCCTCCTCCATTATTTATCCAACTACTTCGTTAAAATTCATAGAACACGTTGTTATCGTAAACGCAGTCTCGACCGTTTAGCCATAAACGATCCAGTCCCCTACCGTTGCCCGCGACTTCATTAGAATTTCGTTCTATGTTTACCCGACGACCGAAGGTTGTTTAGACCGGGCAATGACTATATACGATGGCCGCCGCACCGCGACAAAAGCACACCGGTCTCTTGGTGAAACGCGCCTGGCGCGAATAAATTCCGCTAGGCTCACAGTTGAATTCGGGAGCTGCGTGTTTCCAGTTATAATTTCACCTGACCGCCATGACCCATTACTGCACTAGTAACGACGGGTACGTGCGCGCTCGCTTTGATCGTTGGATACCTAATGTAGTTTCAATCCGTGCCGCGATTAATTAACATTTCAAGCCGTATAATTGCATTCGCCAAGCTCCAGAGAGCAAGTTTCGCTCCTGTGTAGTTCCCTTCAAACTAGACGTGATTTCATCTCGCTCTATCTATCCGTCTGTCATTATCTTGGATTTTGTTGTATTAGTTTTTTAAGAAAAGTCATGTGTAACTATATACGTTGGGTTAGTCGAAGAAGCTAAGCTGAGCCAACAGTTCAGGAGTTTCAAATTGTTGTACCCGTATCGGTTTCGACTGAAGCTGTTACGAGAAGTGACAAATTGTTGTAACTGTGGTGGATATATCGGTTGAAGGGTTGAACAGTTCCTTCAAATTAGACATGATTTCCTCTTTCTCTGTAAAGATATATCTGTCATGACATAATAAACTTATTTGTCTATCTATCGTTATCTTGGGTTTTGCGTTGTATTAGTGTCTACGCAAAAGTCATACGTAAGCATATACGTTGGGTTGATAGGGATGTTTTGCAAACATCGATGTATCGTTCATAAACATCGATGTTTTGGCGAACGATACATCACCGATGCATCGACAACAAAAGTACCGTAACATCGACATCGTTTAATTATCATTCATTTATTTTTTTAACCGGTTTCGAAAAAAGTTTGTAGAAAGGAGGCGATTACTCATTTTTTTTTCACCCAGGAAAGAAAAAGGATTCTGGGGACTAGATAATCTAAGCTTCTTTCCAACTATTTCAAAATTGTTATATAAATCTTTTTAATTAAAAAACTAAATGAAAAAATGTGGTCTAGTAAATGTGAAGTTAGTTAATCGTCGGTCAGTTAACATTGCGTCTAATATTTTGGGTTGGGAACTGTTAGACTGATATATTTTTTAATCTAATATTTCTAAAATATTTAAAAACATCGATGTATCGTTCTCATTACCGATGTTTTTAAAAACGATGTTGCATCTCTGGTCGCAGATCGAAGAAGCTAACACGGAACAACGATGTTAGCTCTTTCGAACGAAATTTCTTGACGGTTGGTTGGTCCCCTTTGAGAGGCTCATCACAATTCCTCGTCATAAGTTCACTCGTGTAGGGAAGCACTCGTGTTGCAGAAATTAAACCGCTGCGAGTTGGGCAGAGAAATTGCTCGGCGTTGGCTCAAACATTGCTCTATTTTTCTTTTTTTTGGAACAAGAACCCTACCTTCCTCCCTTTCTCTCTGTCTCTGTTCCTACCACTGTGAGCTTCAAGGAAAAGAGGATTTCTCTTCAGATGCGAATTCAGAACGCGGCACCATCGCGTCTCTTATCCATCTATTTTCTTTTTCTCTTCATGATGAGAAAGGAAACAAAGAGGAAGAAGAGAGCAAAGAGATAGACAGGCAGAGAGAGAGAGGAAGTGGGGAAGAAACGGAAGAGGAGAGAAGCGAGTCACCCGCAGGACATTTGCCGTACGCTTTGGCAAATTGCGGGTTATATCGCGGCGGCTGTGTACAAAGTGCAATTTCTACTTGCTCTTCCCTATACACTTGCAGGGAAATGTTATTCCTCTTTCGGGCTACGTGCGAGAATATAAGTAGCGCGTATCGTTGTTACCGACAAGGCTAAGTACACGCTATCCGACCTACGAAACGATCCTTGCAAAATTACCGTCCCGTAACGTATGCGATTCGCTCGAAAAAAGATATCGACCATCTTGCCGATCATTAAAATGTAACTTTTAATATCTTCCCTCTCTTCTTCTCTCTATGGCTTTATAACGAGGGCGAATTTTTATTTCAACGGTATGACCTAATTTTGGCCAGAAACGCAGCTACCTTTCGAGAACTAATATTATCTCGAGAGTTTTAACCACTCGGGAATGCTCTTGAGAATGCAACGTTTTCTATATATGTATATAGGATGTTTGAAAAAAAAAGGGCCAGAGTTCTCGTTTGTTTTATAGTTCAAGTCAACAGTCGAGTTACCGAAAACTCTCTTGCTCTACTCCTTTTCGAATTTGTGGCTATCCGAACATTCTGAGTTACTACGTGTAAATTCGATTCGCGGACTAGCGCAAGCTTTGACTAATTAACTGCCGCTCAGACGATGTTAGCACTATACCACTATTACTATCGGGATAGATCGTGAATGAGGAAAGTTAGCGTGATCTACGTACGTGTATGTATGTACCTACCTACCTACTGCAAGCTTGCGAAACGGTAGAAATCGGCTTTAACGAACGAGATCCAATAAAACCTTCGACTTTACATTTTATCGTACCGTATATTACAAAATGTTTTACCAACACGTTTCTTCTTAGTTGGGGAGAGGAAAAACGTCCCGTTCGGCGACACGGATAGCACACGATGCGTAGTTACATATTCCATTGTTAATGTAGCAGAATGATCAAAGTAATGCCGCGTTACCGTGCTTCCGATAAACAGTGTACTTTGCATCGGACACAGTCGTTCACTGGCCCGTAAAATTGTACATTCAACATAGCCACGTTTCGTAGCACGGTTGTATACCGTACCAGTGGCAGATTCTGTAAAACTTTTTCGCGGGAGAAAAAGAATGTATCGCTAGACACGAGATATTTTACCTAGCTTAAAGCACCGAGCGCAGGTGTTTCTTAAGCGAGCTTCTTTAATACGCTTCATCGCTAGCCTCTAACTTTTATGATACACCCTGATCGATGATGTACTTTCAGCGTTAAGTAAACCCATAGTGCGACGTGCTACCGTATAAATTTGTAAAAAAAAAATGTAAACTGACTTCAAAAATTTGCCTATGTGTACATTTATACTAAAAAATTAAAAATAATATTTTTATATATTAGTACGTACTATTTAATATTTACAATACCTGGCTAATCACTTATTTTTGGAATAGGTACTAACATTACAGGTTTATGTTAAACTTGCCTCAGGTGGCACCGACTCCAAAAAAAACTGATTAGGTAGGTATTGTGAATATTAACTAATACGTAATAATATATAATAAGTTTTAATGTTTAAGTGTACACATAGGCAAATTTTTTAGACTGGTTCATATTTTCTTGTAAAAATTTACTTTATTTTTCAATTTTTAGTGGATTTTGACTATTTTTCCACCACTATCGAGACATAGCTTATTCAATTAGAAAAGAATCATTAAAACAAGTTCACAATCAGCGAAGATATCGCGTAACATACATGAAAAAAAATACACTCGACTTGATAAACTCCTTCTTTTAAAATTCGGTTAATAAAAATAGGAATGTTGTACACGGTATGTCACGTGAAACTGCTAGTAAAAAATCTATTTTGATTTCGATCGTGGAGCATGCACGAATATTTCGTATAAAAGAAATTTTCCGAAATGTGTCAACCGCGTTTCACTCTGCGGGGACACGTGCTCTCACAATCAAATCAACATCATTTCTACAAAAGTGGAATTTCATTTTTTTTTTTTTCCACGTAGTATTCATCCTACCCAGACAACGTTGTCACGTACGAGCGACACGCCTGCAGGTGGGATTGTACTTGTTGAAATATAAAGCGATATTGTTTGTCGGCTTTAAGTGAAATAAAGACGACGTGGAAGTATTTTATCGGTGATTCATTAACAAATGGAGAACGGCTTCGTGCAACGTTGTAAATCGAAAAGCATTCTTCGGGGAGCTTGTTGCCTTGCAATGTCGTAAACCCTGAACGCGAAGCACCTCGCGGAGCACGACTCGCTGGAGGTTTAATTATATAGCTGTAATCACAGTCGCTGTGATATTATAAAAGCTCGTAAGCACCCCGCATACATGAATATCATAATTGCATTCTCCATTACCGTGATGTTCCACGATCCGTTACGAAAGAATAATAGAAATTGCTGAATGGAAGAAAGTTATGAAGTATAACGAAATCTGTATGCACTCGAAATTACACGCTCGGTGGAGTTTCGAAAAATCTGCGCTTTGCTTTAATAATGCGGGATCATCAAATGAATTCTAGATTTTTATGATAGATCGTTTTACGAGTTGGGATATCACAACGGAGAGCCACGAATTATGTAAACGTTTTTATTGTATATTGCTGTTTGAACGTTCGTTTTGATAATGGTTATCGATTTATGTCCTCAATTATTTTTGTTTATTAATTTTTACAATTTTTTGATATATTGCTGTATGAGGATAGTGATCAACATGGGTAATTATTATTTCAGGTTCAGAGACCTGCAAATCTCTTGTTGTGACATTTATAACTCAATAATTTAACAAAATTACATTATGTCATTTTCAACTCAATGGACATATCGCACACCGAAATCAAAATACTCGCAACTAAAAAATTAAGATTTTTTATTTAATCATTTATTCGGATTCTAAAAACGAAATTACATTAACATTTTCGACATACCAGAAAAAAAGTGTTTTGTTTTGGTTGTTACGGTTTTGATGTAAGTATGTGAGCTAAGAATTAAAAAAAAAGTAAAATGCAAGTGAAAAATGAATAATTTAAAAAAAATGTAAGCAAGTCATCCCTGAGAAGATTAAATATTTCTTCGAAGATGATATAAACAGGATAAATATCGTACAATCTCCACTTTATCATCGAAGTCAAAACGTCAGTTAACTTTGCTCACTTTGGATTTCGTTCTTCTTCAAAAGTCAGAGACTTCCCGAAGATCGGAAAGCGAAGTATGAAGTACGCGAGTCTCACATACGTGGAGTAGGTGGCTTCTCACTTTCTCTCCCCCGGCCGAAAAACAAAGACGAATGGTGGCGAGTTTCTACGTTGTTTCGAGTCCCTCGACGTCATGCAGAAACGTTTCGGCGATAAGTTAACCCCGTTGACATCTCGGGACGACGCTTCGCGTAGGAGGAAGCGTCCCATGAATAAGAATCGGCGCGGAGAAGGGGTTGAAAACACACCGACTGGAAAGATAAATGGTTCGAGGAATGGAGAACGTCCTATTCGAAACATACAGTGAAACCTGGTGGTATCGTTAAAAGATTGGCACGGATAACGATCGCTGTCGAATAGAGTCTCTCTCTCTCTCATAACGCGTATCACAAGAATTATTAGAGTGAAAGCGGAAACGAACTTTCCTCGACCACAGTTAACGTAGAGAACGCCGTGAAATCGAGAAAGAATTTTACTAGGAAGAGTACTTTATGCTGAGAAAGAAGATTAGAGTGAGAGAGAAGGAAATTCGTGGTTTAATTGTCGTCATCTCGCTCGATACGCTTCTGCTATCTCCCGATTAAAAAGGAATATTTCTCGTTTCTGTTATCCCGATTGTCACGGTGCAATCTCTTTGCACAGGATGAATATTTTCATTCGCGTAGGATCTCTTCGATGATGGACATATAAAATACGAAATCGTGAGAAAATAAAGTTTCGCGGGTGAATCGATTTATTCCGCTTTAAGCTTTCCGCCGGGTATTAAAATCCAGTATTTATGTATGATCGTTCCGGACGTGTATCATACGCGCGTGCGTATACCTACATTTTCTGGGACGTAGGTATTTTACGGGAAAAGGGGAAACAAAAAATTGAGTAAAGAAAATTCAGGTACTAAGTTTGTTGCATGTAGCCGATATTCGTAAATAACAACGACACTGTCAAATTTAGTATCCGACAACGGACACATATTACAAAATGCAGGATTAAACGAGTCGTGACGTACCGTTAAAGAATCGAGGTCGAATCAAACGCTCGAAAGAGAGAGAGAAGATCTTTAGACGTACTCCACTCGTTGGATTCTCCTTTTACTGATTTTTCTCTCTCACGAAAGCTCGCATCTCTCTTACTTTCCCTTCTTTGAGAATCTCGCTTTTCTTCTTTTCTTTTCCCAGTTCGTTCCCCTTACATAATACGAGCATACGGATGGAGGTCTTCGAACTATCGCGAGCGTCTCTACTTTACATTATTTGCAGTCGTACCTTACGGGGATCCTAGCGATTAATTTACATAGGAGCGTTTACATTCGTTATCGAGTACGAACAAATCGATGATATCGTCGAGTGAACGTAGATATCTATATGAAAGTACACATGTACTTATATATATATATTCATTGTGAATGGGATAGCCAATCGATAATCCCATGGAAACCCTGAAATTCGAACCGGGCTAGCTCGTACACGCGCAAAGGTGTAAGGATGCTTATTACTGAGAGATTCGAATGTAACTCACGTGAGAATTTTAGAATGGGTAGGAAGTGCACCGAGGGCATTTTATCCTAACACGACTTTTTCGCGTTGTAAAACGTAGGAGAAAAGCTGCGTAGATGTACGTATGCATAGATATAGGTATTTTTACGTGTATATCTATGTATATGCAGGATGCAGAGAAGAAACGAGGAGGTGAATATACCTACGTGTAAGTATACGTATTCGAGTGAGAGAAAGAAAAAAAAAAAGAGAAGCAAACGAAAGCAGAGAGCTTGAATTTTATTCGGCAGTCTGGCACCCGGCAGGACATCTCGATTTGGAAGGCCACTCACGTAATTCGCTCTCTACTTCTTCGTTGAACTCGAACCAGAGAATTCAGATCTCTTCCATCTATGACGCAATTATCTTCTAGGTCGCTCGCAGGATAGAGATTTTCGAAAAACGAATGTTAGTTTCGTTGAATTACATTTTTACTGATAGTAAAAAATAGACTGCGGATCTTTATGCAAATACATATTTTTCTTATTGCGTATGTTTTTCAAATTTTACATCTAAGACAAACCATTGAATATGTCACATGTATCCTTTGTATTTTACATATTTTTATTCAGTTATCAGCTCTACTTGCAATATTTGACGAATCATGAATTATAATTCATATGAATTTGCATAAAGATCCGCAGTCTAGTAATAAAGCTCCGAGGTGACAACGAATTTTTGTATAATATATGTTATACTGTCTTCTCTGGGAACAAAATATCGTCTAAGAACGTAGAAAATCTTTTGCACGTTATGCTCGGTATTTAAGAGATGGAAGTAGATCCTTAGAAAATTACAACTTAATCTTGGGAAAATGGGGGATAAAACGCAATCTCACCGGCTTAGATCATATACTAGAGTATAAGATTACAAAAGAAGGAGGGCTCGTGGTGTTAAAACCCTGTCTATATAAATATTTCTTTAGAACATTTTTATATCCATCGAAATCAATGTAGCAAGTAATTTTAATGACCGTTCGGTGTTCGACCACGATAATCCAGGTAACCTGCAGCGTTCGAAGAACTCTCGAAACGTGCCACTTTACCGACCATTCACTTAATTATATCAAAACAATGTATCAAGCTTATCGTGCTTAATTAATGAAACGAATATTTAATGATTTTCCACTTGGAATTGTATCGTGGCAATTAGCGAAGCGAAGTCTCGGTCAAAGCACGCGAACATCGTGCGTTGATCTTTCTGCGGTTATAAACTTTGCTTTGTTAATTGTTATTAAACGCAAATATATATTATACGGACGAGAGGAAAGCATCTGTAAATTGCAATATTACGATGCCTTTAGGTCGACATCAACGGAAGGGATAGTTGAGAAGTTAGACTTTGTTGTAGGACCTCGTAACGAACTAGAGATATTTCTAATTTCCGTGGATGATTAAATTTTCGAAATTGTTAAACCTTCGACCGAACACTTTAACAAGGTTATAATAAAATCTCGACCTCTTCTTAACTGATCCTTCCGTTCGTCGTTAAAACTACCCCCTTTTGGGATAAAGAATTAAATATTCCAGGTTTGAACTTATCGATGATGTTTATACGAAGCAAAGAGAAAGCTCGACGGATTAAATTCGACGAATTATTAAACTTCGTGAAAGGTAGCACAGGTTCAACGACGATCCCGTTTTTCATCCTAGAACTCAGTACGAAACCGAGAGAGAAAGGCTCGATATCGTTGAATTATTCGCGAACTTTGTCCTTGATTTTCCTCTTGGTGGAGTACAAAGAATGGTCGATACACGCGCGAACAAGTACATACAGACGCGAGGCAAGTGAAATTTCATAGAAGACGAAAGACTAGAAAGTGGAGGCAAGGAAAGACTATCACAGTCTACTTATTTCCCAGGCAAAACTAAATCAGCCTGCGTAAACGTTTACCCTCTTTCTATATCGATCGACCATTCTTCTCCACGTGGATCCTTCGTGCACGCGTATCGTCCGCCGATCTTCATTTACTCGAAACAGTGATGTTCATTTTGGAAGATTTAAAAGGTCTACGATAGAACGAAAATCCTACGTTCCTATTTTACGCTACGTTCCTGTGCTATATCCCCCGTGCAACATCCAATATTCATCGGGATTTACAACGGACTCGCCGAAAGGTAGGAGCTTCTATCTTCGCGACAAGATTGTTTCGAGCGGGTGATAGACGAGAGAGAAAAAGAGTAGGAGAAAGAAAGAGATAGAGAGACAGTGAGAAAGGATCCAAGATGATTTATTCGCGATTAGGGTCGCGTTTGTGTCAAGCAGTATCTCTGCTTTCGAGAGACATATCTTCTAGCGATCCTCGAGCTTCATAGTATTCAGGTGTTCACTTCATTTATTACCGCGCTTAGAGAGATTTTAGTCTTACGGTATATCTCTTTGCATATATATCTCTGAGCATCTTAGAGAGCATCCGAGGAAATAATAGCAGCGATGGCAGGAACGGTTGCACTGTAAAGTTCCATCGTTAGGGTGTAATCTGCTTGGCGTTCGCATAATAACTCATTCATGCTCGATATCAAAAACAAGAGAGAGAGAGTACCATTAACGAGATCATAGACACCACTTAACGAAACATAATTAATACGGCAATTAGTACGGAAGCGGATCGTTTTTCATGATTTCATTTGCTATTTTAAAAAAAAAAGAAGATTTTCAGTATGACATTCGTTGAATATACAAACAAATCAGCAACGAGCAAACGTTGCTTCTTTCTTTTTAAGCTACAAATTTTCATCGCCAGCTGCCTCTTGCTCGCTCGTAGAAATTCCCGGCATTCTAATTTCCATCCTCGCGTTTCTTCCTACGCGAAAGACATTTTACTCTCTCCTCCCTCATCAGGCCGAGAGGTTTCGTAGTCCGTGCTCGTTCGCTTCATTTATTATGACGCGTAGGGAGCGCTTAACATTATGGAGAAAATTTCTAAAGTAGATACAATACTTCTCTCTCTCGTTTTAAATTCTTTTTTTTTCCTTTTTTTTTAACCTTACGTTCATTGTAAGCGAGATCCATAGGATTACGGATTACCATATTGTACGTGATTACTCGAAGAAACATTATGCGACTTTTAAATCATTTAGGGTTATATCTCGTAGAAAGAGGTGCATAATTTTGGTTTCATGACGTTAGCTTCGCTGCAAGCACGTGTGTACACGTATCATGAAAATACACGAGAGATTATCATAAGCATAGGGCTTACGCGTGGCGTTTGCTTAGGATAATCTCTGCTTTCCCGTCGTTGATTTTCGAGCAACGATTCTTTATTTTTCTTAATATCGATGTACTTTTAAGTCACGCTATACCAAAATATTTTCAACGAGTTCGCAAGCATGATATGCTAATCGTTGATGACGGGAGCAGAATTTTGATAAAGTTTTGCTACCAGCGAAGAATAAAATTTTACTCAACGAGAACTACGCTCTACGTAAATCGCTTTACCGCTTCCACAAAAGGGGGAGAGAGAGGGGGAGAGAGAGGTCGATCGAAGGATGACTTCTCTTTAATTTTCCCTTGCCGTCGCGAGAACAAAACAGGGCTGCCGGTCCCCGGTGCGAACCTTCCTTACGTCCCGGTAGTGGAACTTCCACGAAAGGGGGGACGGGAGTGGCTGGGACAAAGTTAAGCGAAGAAACTTCCGGAAGAGAACTTGATAAATATGGAAATTAGAATGCCGCTAACAATAAGCTAACTAATGGTGTCTCTAAGGAACGAAAAGTAATAGGCGCCTATGTCGTTTCCCGACGTTTATTGGCTCGGACTCGATTCTTTAAATGTATTAGAGCATGTTTAGGGACCGTGAGTTAAAACTGTCATAAAAATATATGTCATAACGGTATGGGAAACCTTTTTGATAAGCGAGAAAAAATTAAATTTATTTCTTTATTAAACCGAGTCGTGGGTCGGTTATTATATTAGTAATTTAAAAAAAAAGTATGAAATGCATATGACTGGAAGATATAATAATAACAACAATAAGTTTTGTATTAACACGTTGAGCTTCTCTTAGATTAAACCTCACATTTTTTATAATCGATGGTTATATTCTCGTAGATGTTGCTAAATAATACCAATAAACATTTCAAATGCGTTTTGACAAATCGAATATCGGTCACCAGTGATTTTCATGGCATTCAACGTATTGAAGCTATGCTGTGAGTTGGAATACGGACGTATGAGTTAGCAAACATGTGTCATTAATAATATATTAAAAAGAATAAAATTAATTTCACACACGATTACCGCGACACGTACTAGGTTTTTATCACCGACCATATCCCAGTTTAAATACGTTAAATCGAGTCGAGTTGTGAGCTTAAGGTAAACAAAAAACTACCCACGTCGTTGGACATCGAGACTCAAACGACGTAGTTATTGGACCGCGATGCAGTCTGTAGGAGCTCCAAAGGGTTGGAATTTTCATTCCACTCTGGAGTGCGCACGACGATTTACCTCTTTCTCTCAAACGTACATACATATACAGGGTGTCCCACATCAATTACCCGTGCCGAAAACTAAACGTGCACAAGTGGAATTTAAGTCAAAAGATCTAATAAACTTTTTCGAAATTCGGCCTTGTTAAAGAGTTATTAACTAATAAAGATTGGCCAATCATGGAGAACAGAAGCAGATATTAGGCGTGAGACGAAGCGATAGGAAAAGAATTCCACGCTTCTACTACCTCTTTGTCTCTCGCCTATTATCGAGTTCGAGTGGGCCTTTTCGTGGATCGCTTCTGCTCTCCGTATTTGGGCAATCTTTGTTAGTTAACACTAGATTTACGGATGTTGTTTATATACCTATTTTTACTTAAGTAAAAAAAGGAGAATATAAAGAGGAAAGAAAAGAAGAGGAATCAACATTTACATATATTTCATTACTTAACTAAAAAGCCACGTATGATTTTTTTTAAATAATTGTAAAGTTTCATATATATATATAGTAATCCAATTTTTAATGAGTCAAATTGGCTCAGTCCGTAAATCTAGTGTTAAGTACTCCACACTAGACCGAATTTCGAAAATGTCTATTAGACTTTTCGACCCAACTTATACTTGTGCACATGTAGTTTTCGGCTTGGATAGTTGCCGTGGGACACCCTGTATATATATAGACACACACGTACATGCCTTTTTATACTCGGTTTCGAGAACGAAGCACGTTTCGCGAGAGATGACGCACGAATATGAACTCCCCTATACCGGCAAATTGCCACGAGTCTCCGATCGTACCGGCCAACGCATCGTTTTTGGCTCGATCGTGGATTTTAAATCAGGAAAGTTTAAATCGAGACGCCATTGGCAGTACGGGGACGATTTTTCGACTCGTTTTACCTGAAATCGATGGGCAATTAACGCTGCTGCCTCCCGTCTTCTCATCGAGTACTCTCTTCCTTTAGATTACCAGCCCCAACTTTCCGCCTCTTCCTGTCTCTTTTTACCCTATAATCGATTTTAATCGATCATCCTATCGGTCGCAGCCATGCGAGAACCCGCTTGAACTCTTGGTCGCGCGCCAATCGGACCAGCCGGGATTCGATTAACCCCAGGATGAAATGTTACGACCCGATCAAATCGGATCTTTCCCCGAGGCTTTCAGCCCGCACGATCGGAGTGTCCTCTCGCGACATTCGATATGCCTCTTTCCTTCGTACCCCTTTCGATAGCTTTTCGCTCGACGCAGTCTACGCTTTGAATTTGTTCTGCCAGGAACGAGACACCTCGAGACGAGCGAGTAATTTGTAGCAACGGTCTACCTAGTCTATACTACGTATTTACTTGTCTTTTTGTTTCGGTCCCTCTATTTCTCTCTCTTGTTGTAAAAAGATCTCAACGAGTAATACGAGCTTGTTCCTATAGATAAAGCTATATACTCGGTAACGTCGAAAGAATATTTTCTCGAAGTAAAAAGGATCTAGATAGAGAAGGAAAAAGTATATGAGATAAGATCGTCGATCGCGGATGAAGGAGTCGAGGAATTGGCGTAGGTCGAACCAGGCAGGCGATTTCGAGAGATAGGAGTACCGCATTGGAGTCATTGTGAGAGTTAAAAATGACAGCCCAGTTAGGGATGCGACTAAAGGGATGCTTTACTAATATTTTCCATTCGAGAACGAATCGCGAGCAAGACCTTTCTCCCCACGCTTCATTATTTCTGTTATTTTCGAAGAAAGAGGATACTTTCGTTTGTTATTTTTAAATGCGATATTTCCGATAGCTTGTGTTTGTCGATTTTGTTCGACGAAGGTTTCATTTCCGTTCTTAATATTATCCTTTAACATGTTGACTGTCACGGTGGACTCTCATGTATGGGCACAATCGCCCTTTTCCCCTTAAAAAAATTTTATTACTCTTTTTTATGTTTATTTTTCAATTTTTAATTCTTATCAAGATAAAGACTAATAATTGAAGAAGTGAAATAAAGACTTTTTGTTCCTAATTTGTAGTAAATTCTATGTCGTTTTATTTAATGGATCTTATAGGGGCTGTTTTGTCCACACTTCCTCTACTCGTTAAACAGAAATAAACATTTAAAAACGATTTAAAGAAATATAGATAATAACCTGCACGATGTTTATAAAATCTAGCACATACGCTAGGCTTCGCGAGAAATATTTTACGAATGCCCCGTAACGTTATATACAGCAAAAGGGAATGTGAAAATGGAGCTGGGCGAGATCGCCGATGCTACTCTAAGATTTATAGAATTCTCAGCAGGATAACATGTGGAATTCTATGACTGTATAACAGGATCGATACGTTCCTTGTGACCAGGCTATCTCCGTCGTTCTTTGATAAGAAACAGCAGGGGTGTGTCGACTCGAGAATCGTATAGCAATTAACAATTATTCGCTAACGCGATCGTCTTGACAAAAACTTGGTCGTATTTGTGCTAGTGGTAATCGAAGTGACGTAAATTGATTTTATCTTATATATCTACATCCGACTTAAATATTTATTAGCATATGTTACGTAGACTCAGAGTCGTCTATTAAACTCTAGATCACTAATCATACAATCGTTTTTTTTTTAATTAATAACTATAATTATATCTCTTAAGCTTTGATACTTTGGAATAAAAAAGAGTGTACATGTTTTTAATTCAAATGATTAATGATAGAGTACGACTGTTCTAGGGTCAAATAACACCACCTAAATATCTTTTCATATCGTTATAATACAAGGCAGCAGAATTTTATATATTATAAAACAAACCTTGGAAACTGATTAAAGTTATCTCGTAGAATAAATAGTTTCATAACATATTGGTACAATTCGAATTACACGGAAAATATTGTTTAAAGCACTATTATTGTAGGTGGTCTTATTTAAATGAACCATCCTGTATATAAGCACATAGATATATTAAGTACTTTTTTATTCAACCGCATTGCAAGTTCATTAAACGACTGAATTTCACGCTGAATGGATTGGAGGTCGATATCGCGAAGAGAAGAAAGGGTTATGAAAGTGAACCTCTATCTCTCTCCTTCTCTCGACGATGACGATGGTCGAGAAGCACGTGTATGAACTCGTTCCAGATTCCAAACGGAGAACGTATCACCCGTATACTCGATCAAAGCATCCTGCGGACGGTACGCTTACCGTGTTTCCGTACACTGACGCGGAATCGTGCTCTCGTACACCTACATACACTTTGGGTAATACGTAGGAGCGATCGTAAAACCGACCTACTACTTTACCCGGCAAAATTTTCCGAGTTATCTTCAAGGAGAAACCTCGAGATGGTTTATTGGTTCTCGACTATCTCCCTTCCTCTCTTTCTTTTTCTCTCGTTCTCACTCTATCATCGTTCCCCGGCCAGACGACTCAACTTTATAATAACTCTGAAGGGATTTTGTATTAACCTGAAGATCATTGTACTTTTTTCTTTGACTTTATCGTTTTTTATTTATGCGGTGAGCTCTATTGGTCCGTTTAGCAATATTCACGACACAAAATTGGATTATAAAATAGTGAGAATCTATTAAAATACTCGCAATTTAATTATAGATTTAATTATAGGTTTAATACAAGCACGTTAAAACGAAATTAGGAATAATTAATTTTTAATTACATTCGCTGGCTCGCGTTGGAAATTTCCTCATTTTTCTGCTCGCAGGGATAGTATTTTAATCAAATAAACTTCGACTCCCTTTGACCGGTGTTCTGTTTGTTACTCTCTTCATTTATCCCGTTCCTTTTAAACAAGATATAAGACTTTGTGGGGTTTTTGAGAAGGAAAAGAAAGAGCGAAGAAAAAAATGTAAAAAAATTAACTATTGTATTTTCAGACCGGCTTATAAGCATACACTCTATTCCATTTCTAATTAATTGAATCACAGAACGAACACCCAAGCAATTTTTCATTTCCCGTATTATCTTCCTACGTAGGTATATCGATACCACTAATATACGTTTTTGCATTATTACTGAAAACACCCATGACCAGTCATGCAGCATAAAAAAAAATCCCAAACCGTGATTGTAACGAGCCATTTCGTCGTAATGGAGAACAAGCGAGCATTAATTTTTTTCGCGGCCGGGATAGTAGAGGGAGAGTGGCCACTCGCGCGTGTTCCAGTTACCCCAGAGATAAATCCGTTTTTACGAGCAGGATGTTACAAAACTTATAGAGATACCTGCGGTGGCGACACTTGTGGTCCAAAAAAAAAGATTTCTTACTCGCGCACTTTGTCCTCGTCTTATCTGTGCTTTCTTTCCACGAGCTCCTACAATGATGAAGGAAAGGGGGTGAAAGAAAGAACTAGCGAAGGAAACGAGTACAATAGTTTGTCGAGAAGATGGCTCGTTCTCGCGAGTTGCGCTAAATTCGCGAACACGAGCACTATGACGGATCATCGTCCGATAACACACAACCTGTGGAAAGTAGATTACGTGTAAGAGATCGGTTTGTTGGAAAACGGATTACTAGCGATATATCCGAAAATCCCATAGAAACCCAAGTAGTACGAGCAAGTACTCGGCAGCACCACCGGTGCTACCTAACGCTCGTTACGCGCTTTTTGCCGTTCTATCGCAAGTACGTCGTCGTCGTCGGGCTATTTTGCCAGCGTCGTCGAAGTTAGTTGGCAATGAAAGATAGCTTCGCCAGGGTAGAAACTAAAGTGATCACGACGCACTTGGGAAATCGCGAAAACAATTCTACTGTTCCGGGGTGGACGACCGGGATTGATCACTCCGTTGCGCTCGCATTTTTTTTTTTCCTTTTCTCTTTTTTTTTGTCAGTACGCTTTATCGTCCACGCGGTAGAAAAGCAACCGAAGCTTTGATTGTTTCGAATTTCCAAAGGATTTCAATTTTCGAATCGCGCGTAGACCATGCGTGCGTTGATGTATGCATACCGATATACATTGTATGGACGAGATACAAAACGTTCTGTATCGTGAAATAACGCTGATCATTTCACCGAAAGATAAACCTTACGTTCCGATGAAATTTTTCCCCACCCCCGATTATTCTTTCCAATTGCTTCGATCATGCTTTCCCAGTTTCCCTTTAATCACTATGATCGTGGCTTTATAGGTCGACCGTCGCATTGATTTCCCTCTCTCTTTCCATATGCTCGAAAGGAACACAACGCATTTGGTAACGAATCTGTCGGCTAATTTGAGCTGCAAGGGGCTTGGAGTTTCCCATAAATGCGATCCTGAAACGTTAATGACCTGTGATATATGTCACACACGGTATAAGCAATGAGAAACAATTTGGCTGTTTCAAGCGAACGCATAACAGTATAATAATACGCGTGCGTCGCTCTCTGTAGATGAAAGTGCGCGCGATCGCGCCTACTCCCACTAGTCGGCTTACTATGAGCATGTGTTTCATCAGAAAGCCATTACGGTCTTCAAGCACAAAAAGATTACTCTCCAAATGTCGACGGTTTCGAGGTCGAAAAGCAGTTTATCGATTCGTCCGAACGAATATTTCGAGCTTGCCTAACCGCAGAAATGCAAAATTTTCCCCGGGATGGGTCGGTTCGTTCACGTTAAACGGCAAAGTTTCGCATTTTGCGTACCGTCAAACTCTCCGACTCGCGAAATATACGCGGAGTCTGGTACATATCCGAGACAATTTTTCGCGAGCTTTAACCCATTTTAGCGTGGGTTTTCTACTACGCCGGGGGATCAGCCACGTTTCAAAAAGTGCAAGACGCATGACGTTGCTGAGTTAGCAAAACGGAGATGTTGTATTTTTACAGATCACCACCGTGGTGGACTCGCTCCAACGGCCATCGATAACTCTCATCGATAACCGCTCAACCTCGAAGCTTATGACGCTAGATATATGTAACACGAATTTCAAATGATCGTACTACGTGCCAGTTTCGAGTTATCTCGTTTCAAGAATTTATCGTGATCCAGAACGTTATTGATCTTACTCAATCAAAAGTCTTGGGTAGAGAAGATGTTTAAGAAGGAATCAAAGTCAAATTAAGTAAGAAAATTTTCGAAGATTTTACATCGACGTATAAAGAAGAATCAAAATTTTTATCATCTATCAGATATGCGCATATAACCAACAAGAATATATACTATACGACGTGATATATCGATTTAGGCGAGAACCAACGAGCTTATCGAGTTACGTTACGCGACGTCATTTTCACGGCGGAGCAAAAGAAGAGAAAGTCCGTGGAACGAACGGGTCTCAGGGAATAAAAATACGGAGATACGATTGAAAAAGAATTCAATACAGGATTAAAAAGAAAGAGAATAAAAGAAAAAAGGAAAAACTTTCCAACGATTTTTATAGATAGTCAGGAGAATCCAAAGTTTGTCTTCTGTGCGCTTGACGTGGTTCTGCAGCAAAAGAAGACTTCGACAAATATAATTTGGTCGAACGAGGTCGAAGGAGATAAATGAAAAAAAGGAAACTTGACGAGAAGAAGAAATAATCTCAAAATTGAGATACGGAATTACCCCGAAAACTTCAAGAGAAAAGATACTATAGACATCGGTATAAAAAATTCGTCAAGATTAAGTACGACGGAGTATCAACGTTTACATGCCTCGCACCGATCTTTTTTTGTTCAGGTGGCGCGAGGGATCGTCGCCGATCGTCGGCGTCATCGTCGAATTCTAACTTTTCCGAGGAGAGGAGCGAACAAGTCGTCACGGTGTGCGGATTGGGGCGAATCCTCGGCTACATCGGCGGAAGACCGTCGGTGGGGGCCGCCGCAATGTCGCAGTCCGGATCAGGGGGACTAACCGGAACCCAAAATCAAAACGGACAAACGATGGAGAATCAGCAGACAGCTTGTCAAAACGGTCGAGCCGAACCACCGACGGATACGATGAAGCAAGATCTTTCCAATGGTTTCGAAAATCGGACCTTGGAATATGAGAGATTTTCACAAGAGAGGAATCAACAACAGGAACAAATTGTGGGGGGACAGAATCAAGAGCAACAGACGCAACCACCTCAACAACCTCCACCGCAGCCACAGCAAGAGCAACAAACGGTCCAGTATCCGTCGACCAGAAGGCAATCCGTCGTAGGAGTCCCGGATGACAGACACCCTCCGACGGGTCAGCTACCTCCTCAACAATACGCAATGGATAAAACAAACGCCGACAGAGTCCAACACGTATCCCAAACCAGTACCCAAACCGTCCCGGTGCAGGCTCATCCGCAATTCGCTCCAGACTACGATCAAAGTCAATATCCACAGGTACGCGGTCAATTCGACGTTAGGTCCCAGATATATCCCCAACAAGCTCAATACGCGGAGAGAGCTGGTGGTTACGTGACCAGAGATATTACGTATCGAGACTCGGCGCTTTACGGACAGAGCACGGCTGCCAATCCGGTCTTTGCCAGTCAAGGTCAGTACGTTACGGTCCAGCACGGTACTCAGATACCCTCTCAGTCCGCCAGTCCGCAGCCACCGTACTTCGCGAGTGTCGTGGTACCTCAGCCACCTGGATATACGCAATTTAGTAGCCAGCCTCAATATCCGTACAGCCAATATCCTCAAACCGTTATGAATGCTGTTCCGTACAATCCCCACGCGGGTATCTATCAAGCTCAACAATTCGGACAACAATCACCGAATCCTCAGAGGTTCACTCAGGATCTGAGTCAATATCAAACGCAGCCGATAATTCAACCGATCGCACAGAACGTCGCTCACGGAATAGCGATTGCCACGAGCGAGAGACCGAGCCGCGGACCGAAGCCCTTGGTACCGCCCAGAGGAAACTCGAAGATAACGCATGACACGGGTCACAGGAAATCGGCTAGCGTCGACGTACCGGCACTGCAGAAAGTCAAGTACGAGGCACAGAATCCTCCTCAAGACCAGATCCATCGTAGCGACGGTGCCATCATCGTGCAAGGATCGCAGATACCTGGTGATACGCAAGAGAGACGATATCTTACCACCATCAACCAAAATCCTAGAACAAGGCAGGACGGTCTGTACGTCGACGCGAATGGTGACCAAACGGTGAGGGAAAAGGTCGTCGAAGCTATCGCTCCCGAGTGCGGCTTATACGTCTCGAAATCAGAGCACAGAAAGTCCATATCCGTTGACGTGACGACGAGCTTTCAAAGGCGCAACGATACCATTACTTTTACGTTCCCGGACGATGGAAATCAAGATATGACGGTACCGACTAGGAAGCCCACGGTTATAGAGCCGAAACGAGTCGAGGGGACGCAGGTCTTTCCACCAGCAGATCAGCGAAGATTAGACACGAGTTTGAGAGTCTCGCCGATGGCGTTTGATGCCAGACAAGAAAATCGTAAGAGCGTATCGACCGATAGAAAAGTCGATTGGGGTAACGTTAGTCCTAATCAGAGAGTCGTTATATCGCAAGAGACGAGACGCTCTGATTACTTTGACGAGCATAGAAGGTCGCCGATGAACTTGGAAGGTAAAAGAATGGAGGATGTTCGAAGATCGCCAATGCCATTCGTACCGATTCGTGATGCGTCTGCTGATAGGGCAAGTCAAAAGAGTCCTTCGTTCGTAAATCAGAATTTTGAGAAGACGAGGCAAGAACTTGCGATGTGGGCGGAGCAAAGGCAGCGTCAGGAGTTGGAGAGGAGCATGATACAGAATCAGATATTTTCTACCAGCCCGAGATCTCGAAATCAGTCCGAGGAAAGAAGGGAACCGCGTTCGTTGCATCATTCGGAGGAACGAAAAGAAACGAGAATGTCTCAATCGGCATTCCAACCTTTACCAAATATCAGTCAGAGTACTATAATGGAGCAACGTCGTCATCTGCGACACGTAAGTGCCGATCTCACTAAACACATGGAATTATCTCGAAAAGATTTCGACGATCAACCTATCAGTGGTTCCGTAGCTAATCTCGGACCAGGTCCCGCTAGTACAGTGTCGTCTCAGAGAGCCAGTCCTAATCTTTGTCATCAATATCCAGCTCTGAGCGAAGCTAAATTAGACGCGAAGACCGTACTAACCGTGGTTACCGATTTTGGAGAACCAAATCCACTAAAAACGAACGATCAAGTCGATCACATAATTCACAGTCACAGAAAGAGTCACAACGTCTCGTCGAGTCTGCTCACTCACAGCAAGAGTCAAACGGAATGTCTGCAGAGTCAACTGGAAGCGCAATGCGAAAAAACCGACTCCCTTCAAGTACAACATCACCAACAGCAACAGCAGTTACAGAATCAACAGAGTCTCGATCTGATCTCGGAGAAACTCAGTCAATTCGAACGACAGCAGAGCGACCTCCAAGCGAAACTGCAATGTCTTCAGAATCAAAATCACATCCTAGATAAGGTAGCTCAATTCCAGCATCAGCAGAGTGACCTGCAAGCACGATTGCAAAATCTGCAGACGCAAAATCAGATCGGCGATAAGATCCAACGACAACAGGGTACGGAAATTCCCCAGCAGCACACCATTGGAAACGATCTTCACCAAATACAAATGAGCCCTTTATGCAACCATCAAGATCACCCGGACAAGGTTTTGTCTCAGAATCAACATCCCTCTGTCCATAGTCACCATCACAGTTTACTGACCACCACGTATCCGCAAAGCACGAGCCTTCAAGCTTGCCCGTCGTCCGCCTGCGAGAAACTATCTCCACGTATCCAACACGACGTCAACGATCCGAATTCCATTCAGATACCCAACATGTCGCAGATGCCACTTCCTTGTCTCCCGCAGTTCGATCGGTGTGACACGTCGCGCGGCTCGTTCTCCCAGTTTCATCGACATCAGTGTCAAATCGACAGTCACGAGACTGGTGCATTTGCGACATCGGTCGGAGTAGTTGCCGGTAGTGCCGGTACCGGTGGTGCTAGCGGAAGTGGTGGTAGTGGTAGTGGTGGCACCACGGCAAGCACGTTCACCGGTACCTTGAAGAAGGTTCCTCCGGAGAAGCCACCTAGACAGTCCTTGACCGTGCAGTCTCCGGAAGCCGAGGTAAAAAAAATGAAAAGGGCATGCATAAATTAGAAATAATTGCTTCCTATTCTTTTGTCACCTCGCATGTATTTTATCATTGTCGTCCTTCGAACCCTCGCAGTCCTTTTTTTTTAACCGCGTTTTCTCGTAATCGCGTTACACGAGGTTCGCCCGTATATTTCCGAGAAATTTCTTACCGAGCCATCGTCATCGATCGATTCTAAAAAGAAGAAAACGTCGTGTTCGAAGAATGAAACGTACACCGTAGGAAAAGTTCTCTTGCCTTATTTCCTTCCTTCTACTTTTTTTGTTTTCTACTTCGCAGATTATTTCAACGCGAAAGTAAAAGAGGAAGGTGGGGGAGGGTCGTCGACATTGGGCCGTGGATACGGATCTCCACTCTCCCGTTTTTGCCGGCACAGTCGAGTGGAATGAACTCGTTAGATATCAGACTCGATGTTGTCTTTGAAAACTTCGTTACGGGCCCTGTGTACCTTTCACTTTACTTCGAAGCCAGCCAGACCGGCTCTCCGTGCGTCTCGAGTCTGTCGCGCCTATAAAACGAGATGGTTGGGGCTGCAGCATCCTACACGACCTTATCCGTTCGCGACGTGAGCTAGTCTACGTGTTTCGAATCGAAGATGCGAGATTTTGCGAACGATACGATCTAGCCTAACGTTATCTGCCACGCGCGTTAACCAGTTTCTCCTTTTATATAAATATACATTTTCGTGACTCATCGGGAAGTAAGTATTAATAACGCGAAAAAAGTTCGCTCTCGTTAGCGTCCTACCTTTTCATAAATTATTCCGTTAATTAAAAAAGACGACGGGTATTCGCCGTACGAATTAACGGAAAGTTTCGATTAATCTTGAACCGAGCTCGTATAAAAAAAAAGGAAGGAAGAGAAACCGTACTTCCCGATGCTCCCTTCTGAATATGTATAATTCGAACGTTCCCCCGAGAGAGTATAAATCCCTTTTCCGAACAATTCACCGAAGCGTAATTCGATATCGCTGAAAGAACGCGGAATATGTACGAAAGAGCACACGGGACCCGATTCGGAAAATCGGAATTCGTTTAACAGATATCGCGAGATTGCTTTATTGTCGGACGAACGAGCAAGCGAGTGGACTGGTTTTGAGGTAACGTAAACTTTAAAAAGCGTAGTTATCCATCGTGAAATATCCACATCGTCTCGTGAAGAAATGCAAATAACGTATAGGAACTTTTCACATATGCCACAGTGTGTCTTCTCTTTTGTTGTTCCTGGCAAAATTGGGTTAGCACAGCGACTCTCTCTCACTCTCTCGCGTATGAAAAGCTCCGACGTTTACCTTTGCTGGTAGAACAAATATTCCCCTCCTCTACCCCTATTACCCCCTCCATCTCTTTCCTCGTCGCCATACATCTCGTCCTATGGTGGTCCCACGAGTGGACAATGGAAGAGTAAAGAGAATTCACCGTTTCCGACCGCGGTGCTATCTTACGTAACTAATGTAGGGCCGTGTCTGGGCTAAATCGTTGCACCGGGCACTCAGCAACGCTTTTCATTCAAAGAACAATGCACGTAAACGTTTATTTGCCGTTCGCATTTATTGTCACGCGACGTGCAAAGACGAAGAGAAAACGGTCGAGCTCTACGAACAATTTCACTTCTGGCTAAATGAAAGGTCGACCGATTAGAATAATCGACGATGGCAACGTTCTCGGAAAAGGGTGAAACGTATTTTCCTGCATTCGAGCTTGCGTTAGTTGCGATCTTCTTCTATGGTATCCTCAACCTTTATCCTACTTTTCGTTTTAGCAGAATCCCATTTTTCATCCAATTCCCCGAAGTATCCTCGGTATTTCAGTGGTGAGAACGTATTAAAGCGAGCGTGTATGCATTTCTCGATCGTTTACCACGCAACTTGTACTTTTTCGTAAAACACGTTTCGTTCGTTTAAATGGATTCGTTAGATCGTCTTAATTCAGAGTTAGATCGACTTTTTTATTATTCTTGTTAGGTACTGCGAGCTTTGGTATTTCGGCAAGAGTTTTAATTAATTCGTGCGTACGGAAAGATACGTATAAAATTGTTAAGCCATTGCTTGGTTTAGATTTATCGAACGTTTTTGTGGATTCTTTTTGTTATCTTCTTTTAAGACGACTATTCGCTGAAATATTCGTGAATGGGTATAATTCACAACAAAATCAGCTCCTCGTAGTAGTGGACGGGGCGAGCTTACGGAGTTGAACTTCCACGGGTGAGCTCTCGCAAAACAAGAATTCTCCTACTCTCGTTACGCATTACGAGCGCGAGTTAGAAGCTAATTCGTGTTCTTGCGGAGCACCGAATTACTGCAGAAACTCCGAGGAAGTTTTTACTTCTTTTGTCCTGGCCAATGGAGGATTGTTTGGTGAGACTTCCAAACCATAGTCAATTTAACCAAACCGAATGCTTTTCCTTATACATATCCTTTTTTATCGGTGCAGTTAAAAGTTAATCTTACAAGCGAGCAGTGGTATCTTTTAGCAGATACAGCAATACGTAACGATCGCAAATATTAACAAATATTTTAATAAATTAAATAAAATAAATTTATCTTAATTCTAAATCATTTTTCTTATAACGAAATATTTAAAAAATTGTAGATTAATCGTTAGTTTTTATCAAAAGGTTCATTTCACGTTATCTCATTATTTTCTAGGCGCGAAAAGGTAATTCGATCTATGAAAGTTTAGTGGCAACAATTTCGAACGTTCACGTAAAATTTTCCCGTTTGTATTTTAGAAATTTCACGGCACCGATTAAACTGTCTACAAGTCGCACGCAATTTTCTAGTTACGTTTTATGCGTAACCTACTCTCTCTAAGCGTTAATCCGACAAAATTGAAACTAACGGCGTCAGTGGATAGAGTTGCGTTTTAGCGGTGGTAGCTAGCTCGGCATACCGCGGCCCAAATTGAACATGCCGTGCCTATGATTCAAGATCACGTCGTAGGAAATAACAACGAACGTTTATTAGGCTGGATCCTCTTTCGGAAAATTCAGTTGTACGAACGAGAACCGCGTTACCGAAGTCTCGTTATTCGAATTCCGTGCTCCTCTTTTTAGTTACCCCGCTCTGCAAAAGATATTCCGTTCGATTTTAATGGCACTGTGAAAACTTGCACCCTAATAGGGTCTCGACTTAAAGTTTACTCGGACGAAAAGACTTACTTTCGAGACCCATACAACAAAATTAATCGAATTCGATCTAATTATTATACGATACATGGAAAAATAGGCGAGACAAAATCGTGGAAACTACGAATGAGCGTAAATTAAATGAAACTGATGTTATTCGTCTACAAAAAGTGTCGAGCATTATTACCCCACATTTCTTTCTCGACAAATATATTTAATGGCACGTAACTAAACTAATTAAATCTTTATACAAATAAAACAGATGAACGTGACGCAAGATAGGTACATCGCGCGTAATGAAAATTTAAGTAATAAAAAGCGTCCGCTCGTTCGACGATAATAACTTAATCACATTTCATCGAGACACACGTACAAGGAACGACGTGTGTCGAATAATATATTTATGCTGTTTACGGCCAAACAATATATACAATAGAATTAAAAAAATGTTTTCTAAATAATATTTATAAAACGTTGAGGGAGTAAGGCTTGCCCCGGTGAAAAATAAACTGGGTCGTAGGATCGTATAGACGTAAGCACGGATAATTAAAATATATAAAGCAACGCGCTTGGCACCACTCGCTTTCTCGTCGTCGGTGGTGTTATTAGCAACGACGAGGAATATTAAATAACGCGCGATGAATCAAACGAATTACTCACTATATTTTTTGCATCTCTTTGCTGTACTCGATATGTGAAAGAGAGAACACGTATGGCTGGATATTCGTAACAAAGCGTTTTCACTTAAAGAACGAGATACCACGATAAAAATCCGAGCACGTAATTTCCGTGCTGGATGTGATGTATTCGTTGAGCAACGGACCGAGCAAATGGACGGAGAATAGAAATGTTATACCTGCTCTGTTTATTCGCTAAGGTACATACTACATATATACTCGTCGCGTTTTAAATCGCTCGCGTCATTTGGACGGGATACATTATTAAAAGCATGTGCCGAATATCAGAAGTCACGTTAACGATTCGGTGGCTATCACGCCGAGTGATAATCGTTTCGACCGCGTATCGATGCTCTCGCACGACCAAACGATTTCAATTATTTTATCGTTGTTACTCGTGTAGGATACTTGGCCCTTTTTCTTTTTTGTCACACGATATTTCTTTCGATCGAACGATATCGAAAAGACTAATCTAATCGCTAGTAGATCGAACGAACGTGAAATAAATTGGAGATGGAATGATGAAAAATATAAAACGTAGTTTCGATGAATAAATTTATCGGAAAAACGATCTATGTTGACAGAAAGAGAGAAACTCTTTTCCCACAGAAAAGGTAACATTTTAATTTAGCACACGGTACTCATAGCGATGCTCGACGTCGCAAAAGGATACCCCTCCTCTCTTCCTCCCAAATAAGGGCAATGACTCTTTCGTTATCTGGAAGTAGTCGGGATGCTGGATAGCTCGCCGGTTGAAACATTTATGAGACGAGGACGGTGTGAATCGCAAAAGCGAGGACGAAGATGTTAAAAGAATATGGAGAATAGATAGACGGGTATATCACGCTAACGGGATATTACGTATACTCGACGTGTCTTCGAATGGTGAGAATAATTAAGAAGTTTGGTAACGATGGTTAAATATTTCGAAAAGTCTTAAGCTCGTCGGAGTTTATAGTGCATCTTCGCTTAAAAAGTTCCTCCCACCCTCTTCCAAGGCTCGTAGCCGGAGCTAAAAAAGTTCTTATGGTAGGATGGACGTAAGACGGGGTAGAAATAACGCGAGTGATACGAAAGAGAGAGAATCATTTTGCTTTCCTGGCCTCCTAGTTTCCATTCGAAAGAGGAAATCGAAAAAACGACCGTACAAAAGATGAAAAATGTCAAATGCAAAACGCGAGTCGACGGTCCGTTTCGTCGACCGACTTTTTGGTAGCGAAAGAGAGAAAAATTTCTGGCCGTACGCGTTCGTACGAACTAGAAAATTTTCAAATGGATTGTCATTATCGCTATTCGCTTGTAAACATTACAAGTGCAACGCTATAATATCTCGCGCCGTTTGGCGTTCCGTTATGCCCGAATTTCGCTTCCCCGACTGACTGTATTTTTGGTGCGCGTACTCCATATCGTATCGCTTTTTTCGCATCGTTATTTATATCCGACATCTTTCGTATCACTGAAAAATTGATGTCCCTTCAACGAACTCGCGCGTCCGCTGCGGTAAAACTTCATTACAAGCGAAATCACCGACGACGGGCTACCATCGATTTCGAACTATTTCTCGCTCTCTGTTTTATCTCGTTTAAAAATAAAAGAAAGGAAGAATATGCTCTTGCAACGACGTTTCTCCTCGTATATCGTGCGACTCTCACGGATCACCGTTTTACATACGAGAAAAATTCGATTCGACAAAGGGGAAAAGAAAAAAATGTTCGTAAGAACATTCGAGAGAAACGAACCGCGACAAGTAGACGAAAATAGAAACGATACGAAGTTGTAAAGGGTTTCCCTGTTCTGTAAAGGCTTGCTCGGTGATCCACGATATTTTGTTAAACGGTGAATCGTCGAGTTGATGAGAAAATAGTAGTAGAAAAATAAAACAATATGTTCTGGGAAATTATAATAAATTTATTTGTGTGTTTGGTAGAAAATTTAACAATTATATGTATAGCGTATAAAATCGTTGTATCGAAAAGCGTAGAAACTATAATATTAAAATGTGGAAAAATGCTATTTTAAAAGAAAATAGTTAAAAAAAAAATTTTCCCTTCTTTTCCGGTTTAACTATCGAGATAGGTACTAACATAGAACCACGCATTTTCCAATTTATCAGAATGGCAGGCCGTTTTTCAGCTGCGCTTTGGGAAATCGGGAGATTCAACAGGAGAAACGAGAAGCGCAACGAAAACGCTAATTACAATCACGCGACCGCGATCCGAAGCGAGGCGCGGTGGTCTACCGGCCACCCTCGCGTTCCCCTTCCAAACCAGAGTCCCTCTAACCCCCGAAGCTCCCACCCAAACACTCGCTCACACGCGATCGTACTCCAACGAGAGAGTTTCTGCTTTCCGAAATAGATCGAGCGGGATTAAAATTTTATCAGACGCGGTTTAACGAACGATGGACGTCGGCTTGATTCGCGAGCGGGAATAATTAATCGAACGTTGCTTCGCGCGTTTCGCGCCAAAACCTTGATTTTCGTTGACGTTACACCGTTATCGTTCTTGCTCTTACCGCTGCTTCGCACGTCATCGATAACTATGATGGAGTATGTCTAATTCGTGGAGAATACGGCTCACGATTATTAAGAGTAAGGGTTGTTAACACAATATCACTTACCACTAGGATTTATTTATTTATTTATCAACAGGAAAATATTCCCTTTAGACTAAATACAAATTTGCTGTCATTTAGTGGGGCAGTACAAAGGTTAATATTGACCGTTATAGTCACATAAGATAAGAAACAAGTCTTAAAACTAGTAGGATGGTGATGTACAAAGTTATGGAAAGAGTACCAGGGACATAAACAATCTTTTAATAGTGAAGTTAATAGCTTCATCTCTCGGCTTTCCTGTGAGCTATCGATCATTAAAATCGGCCGAGTATTACGATCGCTAGACTTTCCTGACTGGATTGTGAAGATACGCGTCTCGAAAAATGCAAGGGTATGGTCTAAAAGATGTCCTGATCGCAATCCTAGTCCGATTTTAAGGAACGATAGCTCGTTTGAAAGCTATAAAATGACAGCAAGGAAGTTGTATTTAGTTTCGTAAATGTCTAGATGAGGACCCTTGCAGGGAGAGCTGCAGTGATCGCCCTAAAAAATATGTTTTCGTGTCCAGAAGATCTCCAGACCCCCTCTAAAAAATAAGACCACCCCTGCCCCCCTTCCGTAGTGGGGGCCCTCTTCTAGACATTTACTTTTATTTACAACAATTGTCATTTAAATAACAACAAATGTTTAGAAACAGTTCTGGTATGGTTAAACTTTTAGTCAGAAACAGTGATTATTAAACTTTATGATCTTTTTGCTTTCCAACGAACCATCGATCATAAAGATCGACAAAGAATTGCGATGAAAAGATTACAGAAACTATAAGAAAGATGTTCTTAAGAGATACGCCCCTGAAAAAAACACAAGACTATGGTCGAAATCGTGAAATTATTCGTTGGAAGTTACCTATAGAAGGCCATGAAATGTCCTCCACGAAGTAGAATTCTCGTTTTCCTTTGTACGTGACCTCGTACTTGCTGGATTTTCGATGGCGTGCTCCCAATACTCGTTGCAGCCATCCAGTCAGCTCTCGCGGCACGTTTCGTTCCGGCGGATTGATTTGTTTTCAATAGAAGCTTTTTTTGGCGTTGGCTCAAGGCCGAATTAATTGTCGTACCGATCCGGAGCACGCTTCGTTGTCGTCTATTTTGCACCCTCATTCTCTTTACTTTATCCTCGTTAGAGAATCCTTTTCGTGAGTCCAAGAAATGTTGTGCTCGCCTGCAGCTTCCATTGTATCGCGAATACCCCCATTTAAATCTCATAGGGCAATCCATCACGATCTTCTACGTAGGAGAGCTAGGATAGGACACGCTTTTCTACGGAAGGGCGAAAGCACAAATCATTCCGTCCTCTGGCAAAGAGCGTGCCATTTTTCGCTCGATTAAAAGTTCCAAAGTCGGAAGGAATTAGACCAACCGAAGAAAAGTTGGCGACGCGCGAATCCTCCATTGTTAAACCGGTGTTCCTTCGGGAAGAAACGAATTCTACAACGATATTGGCCCTAGCCAGTTTCTAAGAAGTACGATCCTGGCTTGTTTTTGTCGTTTCGACGGGTAGCTTCGAGGAACCACCACGCCGGATCTTGCCGTTTAACGGGAAAAGACTCGTAGAAAGATCGACGAAAGAAGGAAGGAAGCGAGGAAAAGTAGGAATGAAACCGGGCGAGACTCGAGCTAGCCCGTAGGACCGCCGGCAATTACGGGGGAAACTAGGTCACCGTTGCCTTACGATATTATCCTTGGCCTAGAGCTCTCCCTGTAACTCGATGAAAAACTTCGAAGTAATTACGAATGGACCCGGCACGTTAAAAGCGAATCTTAACACCGTATTTTGTAATGCTTGGAGAGAGAGAAACAGGCAAAACGATGGAATTTGATTAAACTTTGCCGAGAGAGGAAGAGAGTTCTAAGAAAGGTCTTTAGTATTTAGATAAAAAAAATTTCCAACCTTTATCCTTTCTCTTGATTTCGTCTCGTGAGAAATCGACGAAAATAATTTCCCCAGAACCTTCGGAGAAAATTAATTAGCGATTGGTAACGAGACTGGTGGCGTAGGTATTCGCGGATCGAGTTCGAGAAGGACCGTTCCAATTTGCATCTAGATCGCGCGAGGACATCCTCGTTAATGCTGGGAATCGTTTCAGGACGTTGCACCACGTTGGAAATCGATTCCGAAAGGCTTATGTTCTCGAACGTAAGTAAAAGTGTGCTCGAAGAACTTGGCCCTTCTCGATGAAAAAAAAAATTACGATTATCGTCCGAGAACTTCCTGAACCGCTCGAAACGATCGTCTCCCACAACGTTCTAGTTAACATTAACTTTTATCGAGTTTACGGCTATCCGGCTCGCCTTAACTGACATTTACCGTAACGACCGTTTGAATTACGCGGGCGATTTCTTCCTTTTACGATAACGACTGCCGTTGCTCGTTTCCGTGGCGCATCCTTTCCTCGAATACGACTAGAAGACTCCTCGTATTCGCTCGTCTTAACCTCGCTTTCTATTAAGCCACCGAGCCGAAGAATTCTTTAAAAACCGTTACGAGCTACGCGAGAGCTTCCATTATCTTCTAGATCACAGTCCCCCGATCCTGTGTAATCCAATGATCATATTGAGATTTTTTCAAGTTAAAAAGATATTTAAAAACGTGAAATAAATCTACCGCATATGCTTTTGACATGCAAACGTACCGCAAAGTACTTTTAAATATGAAATTATTAAAAACTAGCTGTAGTACTCATCTCCGTCTGGTAAAATTTTCAATGGAATAAAAGGTCATAAATAACGTGGAAAAAGTCGGAAATTACTTTTTCCATAATTTTTATTACGTGTAATAGTCCAGTAGAACTAAAATTAAAGGAAATATGTAATGATTCTTATTTGGACTTCATTCTATACCCCCGCTCTGCTCAAAGACACTAATACATAATATGGTAAATGAAACAAAGTAAACAAAGTAAATGAACAAAAAGAGAACATAAATTCGCACAGAATTTTGTAATTATCTTTTTACAAACCCCACATGCTAAATCGCACAAAAACATTGCACGGAGTGCAAACGGTTAATAACGCGATGAAACTATCGCTTGGTCGTTAACTCTCAAAACTATTTATGGTTTAGCCAGCCAACTTTAAAATAGAGTACCCTCAACGATTCATCGAATGGCGGTCGTATAATTAATTTCCTATTAACCGCCGCATATCGCTGACGTTGCCCAATGATTTTAATTCCAGTTATTAATAATCGATCGAGAGTAGCGATAGCGATTGCAATGCAAGTAAATACATGCCTGACCAATAATCAAGCTAATACATATGTATGCCTGACCGGTACAGTCCTTGGTTATCGACGGCTGCCATTATAGCGTTATACGCGAATGATGGTATACGTGATTGAAAAAAAAATTAATCGCGCGCTCGTAACTACCCCATCGAGTAGGCAAGATTTATCAATAGCTCGGAATACCGATAATAATCGGCTACAAAAATACGGTTTCCATGCTGTTCGTATGCGATCCGAAAAAAATAAAATAAAAACTGTACGTTTGATACGTCGAGGTAGTCGTTATACACTATTTGATTTTTCTCTTTCCCATTAAAAAAGAAAAAAAATGTATTTTACTCACCGGCACAACGCGGTAGCAGTCATCGTTACGTACGGTAGAAAACTCCGTGGTCAAATTTTGTAAACGAATTATAAACTAAACGTAAAAAATAGAGATGTCAGTAAAAAACAAATTGAAAGAGTCTATCGTTCTCTTTGTTCGGGTCGTTGTTACGGTATCTCGCATGGAAACGAGCTCCTTGATGAATCAAAGGAACGCTACGAGTCCTGGATTATCCAATATTTAAATAATTAACGAACGTAACTCGAAAGGGATGCCGAAGCAACGTTGTTGGTATTTCGTCAACCGGTTATGCTTACCGCATTTATATTCCGTGCACTCGGGCAAAATATTGTCAAAAACGTTCGTGTCTTCTCGACGAGACGCTCGTGGAATCGAAATTCCTCTAGCCCGTATCGTAAAACGAAGCAATTTGTTTATCATGAAAAAAGCAAGGACGATGAAAAGAGGAGAACGGGTAACGTTGAATCGCAATCGAAGTTGCGCAGCTCGCATTGTGCGTGGCACAATCCTGGTAATTGGACTAATTGCTCGACGCAATTATTCGGAATTAATCGAGATAAACCGCTTAATTATTACCCATAGTCGCTTCCCTCCTCTCGTGTCTTGCTCGGCGCGACTACTCGCTCGACCGTCGTTCCTTCTCGATCTACCTGCCCGTCCATTTTCGTCTGACCCAGAAACGCGAGAGTCAATTTCTACTGGTACTGACACGGTATCGCTACTTATACGCGTATCGCTAATTATGATCACCCATTTTTAATTCAATCGATCGCTCAGCTTCGATCGTTTCACAATATACTTTAGAACATTATTATCGTTTAATTACTAAACCATCCGTGTTTCAGACGCTTTCATAATAACTGTAATGCAATATTTAGTTAATTAAATAAATAAAAAATTAGGAAAACCAATCAAAGTATTTCTTTATAGAATTACTAATGGAAATAATATTCAATATGGTACAAAGACTGAGAGATTTTCGTTTCATCGTAGTCATCGTCGCAACAATTGTGCACCGAAATTACCTGTACCGTTCGTGTCTCTCTTCCTCTCTTCTCCTCTCGCTTAATCTATCAAAGCATAAACCGATAGACCAATTAAAATTTACGTTCTCCCAACAATGACAGCGCAACGTTACGATACCGGACGGTTCACCGTGAATTTATGGTTTTGTCGTTCGCAGAGATAGTCCTACGAGAAACAAAGAGCGACCCTGACGCTTTGCTCCCTGTCTTTGGGAAGATTTATACACCATCAGGAAACGGCTCGAAGTGGCAGGATAACGTCCCGAAAAGAAAGACGTTCACGTATCACCTAAACGATAAGTTCGAAAAGAAAATCAGTAAAAAGGTATTCTCTCGATTCTCCCCAACATGAGTTCGAAAATCGATCGGTCACGTGACTCCATTTGCGTGTCGAATCGCAGCGTGTAATCGCGCCGGCACATTCGCAGGTTTTAATCGCTAAACCCTCGAACGAAATAACAATTAGACGTAAACAGCCGTTCTTCTCTCTATCTTATCGTTACAACATCCAGTTCCTCCCTCTCTTTCTCTGTAATCACGTGCGCAGTCACCTACAAACTTCTCATTAAGCTCCATCCCCGCCTATACATACACGTTGGCAAAGGTATTATCTCTTTGAGATTTTCATTCGTTATTTTCCTCTCAAGCGTATTTTCTTTCGTTGTTGCAGAGTAACAGGAGCCAGCCGGCTATTGGATTGAAGCAGACACCGAAAGCACGGGTAAGTACTTAGAAATCTTTCCTTCAGTTTTTTTTTCTACTTCTTCTGCCGTTGGATCACCTACAAAAAAATTGAATTCAAATCCAGAGGGATTTCTCGAAGCAACGTGAATACTAAATTAACAAAACTGGTTTGCTCAGACTCGTTAGGATCGATTCTCGTACGAGGGTGCGATCGACGACTTTTCTTCAAGCATACACGCGACAACCTTCGCTTTCCCGCGACCTACCCTTTTGCACGCGGGTGTTCAAGCCGATTTCTGTCTTCTGCCCCGATAATATTGCCATTTGTATGCGAGCAACCGAGCGTGTAGTCGACGGAGTAGACCAATATTTTTATGACCCTCGACTTTACGAGCATGCGATTGTGAATTTTTTCGAGCGTGTAATAGGGAGCACTCGCGAGCGACCCCGCGACCGAGGGAACACCGCTTGCGCGGGTTAGGACTCTATTTTTAAGCTACTTTATAAATACATATACCTACATACGTTTTGAAAAAAAAAATATATATACAGGGTGTCCCATATCAACTACCTCAGCCGAAAACGATATGTGCACAAGTATGATTCGTATGCTTATGTAGTATACATAAGTGGAGGCGTTCAAGACATTAGAAGGTCAAATTTGTATTTTTAAATGGAATACCTTACTTTTTTTACGGCATTGTTAACCCTTTGCCTTATAATGTCGTGTGAGACTCGTTGTACAAATTCCGAGACTAGGATAAAAAGCACGAGTCAAACTCATGGTTCAATTCTTCCAAGTTTATTTTTTTTATTTATTTGCTTTTTAGTGTTCATTAGTCTCTGTTTGGACAAGCTTAGGATTCCTTTTTTCTAAATTTCTAGTATTAATTTGATTGATTGTCGAATCAATAGGCAAGGGGTTAAAAAGCTTTAGTTTTCACATAAAAAACTATTGAACACTTTTTCCCTATAGTTATTAATTAATGAAATTTCATTTATACGAGATCGCGTTTGTAGACTATCACCGAGACATTTCTAAAAAATGACAAAAAAGTTATGTATCCTACATGATGTCACCCTTGGTTCCATGTAACTTTTACAGAAAACAATTTTTGTACAACACATTCCGAAGTTATTTAAGGTAATCGAGTTAGTCGTTTCATCCTGCATATAGGTAGGTAAAGCTTGATTCGTTAGCAGTATGTCGAGGACGTCGAGCGTTTCGCGATAAATCAAAGAGATTAGTATTATTATTGTTGTTATTCTTGTTCTCTTTTTATAACCCCACCAGCCAGCCCCTCTTGTCCCTGACACCGCGCGAGTCATTGGTTTAGTTGCAGAAAAAATGTCCTTCTCGTGTAATAGGTTCGCGTTGGCTTTGACCGGCTCGGTGATATTCGGTAAAATAATTAGCGCGAAAGTAGGAATAATTAGCGCATGATAATCGTACCTCTTGTATTTCTTCTCCTTTTTTTTTTGGTGTAATTACGACGCGAACGGCTTTAAAATCAGCCATCGGAAAGTCGCGATCGCGTAGGGAATTTAACACGACGAGGATTCGCGACAGTCGAGACAAAAATTTGTCGACGCTCATCGGTACATGTGGCAGAAGTAAAAAATTTTTTCGCGAACGTGCACGCGACGAACAAAGCTACTAAATGACATACTCGCGTGCGGCAATGTAACCCGGGTGCCTGTAACGCGAAAGCTCAGACTCGAGTTTAATCCCCAGTGGGCCTACTTTTTTCATGAGACAGACAGAGAATGGAGGAAACAAAGAGCCGCACGTATCCCCCTTGCCGTTGGAAAAATTACAAAAAGTGAGAGAGAAACAGAGAGATAGGAATAAAGAGAGAATCTGTAAAAAAAAAAAATGGAAAAACAAAACTCCGACCGTCCCGATCATTACCGATGTCTCTTAGATACATAAATTTAAAAATAAAAACATTCGAAGTTTAGACACCTGTGTATTAGCATACCGTAAACACAGAAACCGAACATGTTTTGCTGAAAATGTTTCAAGACGTTTCCGTGCATAGGTAAATGCAGTAACTGGTACTTCAACGATAATGAAATCTCTCGATCGTTTCGAGAGAAAACGGCAGGAGAGAGGACGTGAAATGGCATTGGAATTTGTATACGCGTAGACTCGAATATCCATGGTTACGTCGTTCGTTCGTTCCCAACGTTCCTCGGAGGCTCTCTCCCGAGGCAAATGAAATTCGAAGGACCGAAGAGCGGAAGTAGAACGAGAACGGGCAATCGAGAGCGGAGCTAGTTCGGGACGACCTAAAATCGTGCAGTGCAATTTCGCAAGATTACTTGTCGCTGTGGCACGTTGGAAAGGCCATCCTCTCGTGGGAAAGAGCTTTTTGGGAAAGGACGGAGCTGGACCTATCTTTCTTTCGAGCAAGACAACACACTTTTTTATTTCTATGGAAGAAACTCGACACGTCTTATTTCTTGGATAGCTCGTTCGTCTCTTTACGCGTGTATCGTCAAAAGCAGGCGTGCCGTCTGCGAGGATTAATTCGAAAATTGTAATACACGAATAAAGGGTAAAGAGTAACAAAGACTAGAGAGAGATCCTTTGATGGTTGAAGATCGGAGCTCGTTAAACGATACGCTTGCTGATGCTATTATCAAAGTATAATATTTAACGAGCAAGAAATACAGACTACTCGGCAACTGTGAGAATAAGCAGATAACAACGAAATGCTATGATACCGATAAAGATAAATTTAGACTGTTTTCTTAATATCTTACCGCAATGTTTACAAACTTAAATTATCCCGTGGTGTCTCGTTATCGACCGCTGCACACCTATATGGTTAAAACCGAGAAACGCTTTAAAGCAGCGCGTTGAAATTTACGGAGAGGCCGCGTCGAGCACGGAAATCTCTCCGTCCGTTCCATACCTACATATACCGCGTCTCGGTAAAGTTTACGACACCGATTGCACGTCGTTGCACGGCTGCATCGTCCAGGTATTGTAACCAACGTGGGCTCAGACGGCGTGGTCTAATTTAACTAGTTGGACGGATAAGATCATGCCCTTGAGGTTGCACCATTCGGTTCGTTGCGTACTTAGCGCGCGTGCCAACGAGAACTGAGACAATTCGATCGTCTCTCGCTATTAGCTAACCCGTACCCGTTCATGAGATTTCAGAAATGTTCCTGTTAAGGGGTCTGGCCACCCTGGTCGCTTGAAAAATAGGCATATTTTTTAAAAATTCATAAACTCTAAAGTATAAAACGAAATGTTTTCATTTTTTAATATAACGTAAGATGCGGCTTTAAGAATGCCACAAAAAAATTTTAGTTGAAAATATTTAAAAATGGCGGCGCTACAGAAATTTCCGCGGAGGCCCTCCGACCGATACGCGCGTATGATGTTCCACGTGAATAACCATCATGTTGCATCTGAAAAAAAAAAAAATTAGCTTATTCGTGGATAGTGTCGCTACAATGTAATCGTACGATTTTTCTTTTTGACAATTAGGGAACTTATGATGAGCCGAAGAAAAAAATTTGCATTTTTCAACGAAATTTCACGAGCAAAAACATTAATAAAAAGAGAACCAATCAACTAATCGCAAAACCGCTACGCTACCTTGTAGATAATGTATCTAGAAGTAGTATGTACAAATTTTGCAGCAATCGGATGGTTAGTTTACGAGATTTACGTGACACCATTTCGAAAAATGTAGTTTCGAGATAATCGCAAAAGAAAGTAAATGTGCGGATATTCGGCGGATGGTGCGATTTTTGTGAGTCCTACCTTCAATCAGCGATTCCTGGTCCAATGCTACTATATCCATCGTTGAAAGTGCTGGTAGCAATGTTGCTAGCAATTTCAAGAATATTTGCACCGCTGGAACTGGTTTATACACTGATCGAACCGCGCGGTCGACCGCTCGCAGCGGCTCGATCTTCCTACCGAAAAATACCTGTAACTTCTACAATTTTGCGATTTTTAATACCAACTATGGCTTAAATTGTGCAAAACATTTCAAGGTTTATTATGAAAAGAAAAGAAAAAAAATGAAAAAGAAAAATTGCAGGGTGGCCAGACCTCTTAAGTCCGAACGCTCGATCATCGTCCTATTCACGGAACAGCAACGATCGGTAACTTTACCATTCTCAAATTTACTCGTAGATTTATGCAAGAGATCGAGAAATGTTTGCACGATGGTGAGTTCTCTTCTCGCGTCATAATTCACCCGAACCAAAAACGAGAATCCGTACTAGGGAAAGTTCGAAAAGCCGCGGGCGAAGTTAGCGCTCGATCTCGAGTTCCGCGCCATTAAACCATGCCCGCGTCCAACGTTTATTCGTTGCAGCTGCAGACACAGCTGCGAACCGATCGCGACAAGTTTCCCGAACCGAAGCTTCCGAGGGATACCAAGTTTACCAATCAAAACGATACACCAAAGCCTCGGGATTAATAATCTCCGGGATCTCGAGGTGACGGCTCTTAACCGGATTACTTGTCCGAGGAAGGATACTATCGTTGTACCTCGTCCCTATGAAATTCGTTCGGACGAGTTACGAGATAGTACATCCGGACCGTAGGTAATTCTTTGCTTTCATAAAAATACAACAGGGGTGAAGGGAAAACTGAGGAAGGATAAAAAAGTGGCGTAAGTTGTTGTTGGGAAGCGCGAGAATGCCGTCGGGAACTTTTTGCGAGGTACACGGAAGTTGAACGCCGCGAACTTCTGACTTTATCTTCGCCGACGTTATCTTTTCCTACTTTGTAAGGATAGACTGCTCGGTAATATTTGGCGAAAAGAGAGAATACCTTTGGTTGCGATCAAATGAAATTGGCCAAAGTTTGGAGCTAGCGTTTCGCGGAAATTACGATGGGGGAAAATATATCTTTTGAAACAAATAATAACGTTGAAAACATAATAAATTTCGTGTTATTAAATTCACTCAATTTACTTATAAAAAAATTGCTAAGTCAACCCTTACGACGTGCATACATCTTTGCATGTAAAAGGACCCAAGATGACGGTAAATTAAGCGTAACGGTAAGGACGCAAACTCGTCTCGTTTTCTCACCCTCTAAAAACGTTACAGACTCGAAGCGTAGTCTCGCACTTGACGCGCGATACACGCACGATAAAGACGGTCTTTTACATGGTGAAACATGAAAATATGTCGAGCTATTGAAAGACACCCGTTCTTCACGGGTGGCCTCGTACAAGGAAATTTCTTGCTGGCATTACGTTAAATTCATTCTATGCGAAAATCGCGTCTACATTTAGCATTTCGCTCGAGGCTTATTACGTTTCAAATCTCGTGACCTGTAATGACCTCGGTCGTGGAAAAAATGAGAGAGAGGAAGTCGTTGAGAATTCTGACTGGTAGAAAAGGACCGCGTAAATCTTCTCAAAGCTCTCGGATGAAACGAGAGGAACCGGGTACAAGGTCTTTGCAACAACCTTCGCGAATATCAACGCAGGAACGTGTTCTTCTTCCGGTTCGCCGGAAATCGTGGTTCACCGTCATCGAAGAGAAGCCTTCGGTGGTCGCATTGTCCCGTTCCTTTTGCCTACGAAATCGAGCGACCCTCTCGCTTGCTATTACCTTCTTCCCTCGGTCGCCGTATTAGAACGCTCCAGATCCTTTCTACCGAGAATTTCCAACGTGATTATGATACCTCTCGAAGTTAAGTATCGTCTTTGAATGGGTATTCCTCGAATCTCGTTACTCGCTCATGGAACAAACTTTATTATCGATCAAATCTGCACCATATAGAACGATGTTCAATTTGACGAAAATAACTAAATATCTTCGGGATACCACGAGAGGATAACATTTTTTTTTTCAAGAAACCTTCCTCCGTAATCGAAGATAAACACAAGCAAACGATATAATCGAGCAACGAAAATAATAACCGAACAATATAACTGGCCACCTCAATCCGGTACGTCCAATTAAAATCCCATACCCCAAATCCCGTCAGGAATCGTTGCTCGAGTACACATAACGGTGAACCAAATCAGCATCAGGTTTTTTCTCGTGGCGTAAATTCGCGCATTGTTTCCGTACCACGAAATACGACGGCCGGCCGGACGGATAAATGGCCCGAGTGTGCCGAGGGTGTTTCGAGCGAGCGAAAGCATCGCGCGCGAGTACCACTGTATTTCTTCGTGACGTAATGAATTGGCCAGCCGCTAATTACAATTACAAATAACCGAGCAACCTCTCGGCACTGTTTACTACGGTGATACTATAACGTCGTCGTAGCCGTTGTCGTCGGCGTTTGGCTTTTTGTCTCTCTCTTACTTCCACACATACACTTTCTATCTATCTTTGTTTATATCTCTCTCTCCCTCACCGACTCTCCTTTTCTCCATAACGACCTTTCACCCTCTCTCCTTTCCTCTCTCGCATGGTCTTCTCCTCTACCGACTAACCCACACCAACCCACCGTACTCATAGATATGCAAATAGTTGGAAACACGGAACTACCTTTCCACCCTCCTCCTTCCCCTCTTTAGTCTCTGCAGAGCGCGAGAACTAGACGAGTACCCATTTGATGCTCGAAATTATGTATCCACCGACTAGTCTGTACCTAGCCACACGCATCTATATACTAGCGTAGATAGCAACATATAAAATAACAAGCATTCGTGCGTGTGCAGTGAAGCGGCAAGTAGTTCGTAACTTTCGGCTCATTCGATTACCGACCGAGCTACAAACGTTCCTTGAATGTTACGGCACGCGTATGTAAGTAAAGGACGAATATTTATAGATTTTATACATGGTGTCTGGTTCCAGGTGTCCGAATGGAAAACTGCATATGCACGTTAACCCTTTGCCTTATGATTTAATTGGGCACTCAATCAAATTAATACTAGAAATTGAGAAAAAATCAATCACAAGTATGTCTAAACAGACTAATGGACAATAAAAAACAAATATATCAAAAAATAAACTTGTAAGAATTGAACCATAAGTGTGACTCATGCTTTTTATACGCGTCTCGGAATTTTTACAACGAGTCTCACACGATATTATAAGGCAAAGGGTTAATGATTTGAGTCGAAATCCATTCCGAGACTTCTTTGCTTAAGCTATTTCTATTGGTATTATACTGGAATGGAAGAATTCCTTTAGCATGGAGTGGTAACCCGCTGCGAGCAGCGTTACGTGCCCTTCTTTTTCGTAGAATTCTATTCTTATCGCTTCACGTTAGCCTATTATGACGTAGAAGTTGGGTGTCTTTAGTCGGCGATCGCGTCTGCTCTCCTTGAATGGCCGATCTTTGTTAGGTACTAACTCGTTAACTAAACTGAATTTCGAAAAATGGTATTAGACTTTTCGACTCGAATCACTGATGTGCAGATGTAGTTTCACGGTGGGGTACTTGAAGCTGAACACCCTGTATGTATTGTATATGTAGGATATACCATAGTAAAGGGAATATCTCGAACCGCTTTCTCTACGCGTATCTCCGCGTTCTACATAATACATCTTGATGGATTTGGATTGCGAGGATGGGCTTCCGAAGAGAGAACTTTGCTGGAGAAGTCTGACGAATGGTTAATAACGTTCCGAGAATTATTACGTAATATTACGATGTACTTGGAGTATGATATCGAAAGCTCGATTTATTTCCTATATAGTTCGCTCTTTTTTATGAATATATACCTACATCCATTGTTTACTAGGAAACCGACATGTATAACGATAATAAAGAAAATAACGCGACGTTGTTGATTCTACGAAAAAAGGTGGTACCTGCGGTATATTTCTAATACAAATTAATTCCTTTTAGTGATACCCAGAACTGGTAGCGGGTACGGGGATTTAACGAGGTTCCTCGAAAAGCGGTTCACGAAAGTTCCTTTCACGTGGTTACGCTACCGTTGCGGTCGACGTCAGAATGAAAAAAAATAGAAAGAGAGTTCACGAGTATATAAGTAGGTATGCCAGACTCGTACGTGGATCGGGAGAGGGTGTAAAGGGTCGTACGATAAGAGTGCGTTACTTCGAGTCTCAGAGTTTCTACCTACTACGATATAACGCGAGCTTCCATCCCCCTTTCTCCCTTTTGGATTTTCGATAATGGGTACATTTGTTACCCACCACCATGGCAACCCCAAACGACAACGTCTCCCAAGGATTTCGATATGGAAACGAATGTACTTTAAAGAGCACACCCAATCCAGGCATATATGTATATGTATATATAGTTTATGTTCCAGGGTAATAATATTATTCCTTTGGTAGTCTCGCATTACAACACACGTGCACGTAACGATCGGTGTAGCATCGAAGTTAAATTATTTCGCTAAATAAATTTTCCACGTTTCCTCGCGCGTCGTTGCGAAACGATAAATATGCATACCTACCTATGTGTTTTCGCGTTTAAGCTTATCTCAAAAAGTGTATTGTTGTGGAAAATATTTAATTAATCAAACTTTTAGATATACAGTATCCAAACAATGGTATCATATAATTCCTTCCCTATTTTATTCGTTTTTTCCCCCCGATTAATTAATATGAATAGAGGAAAAGTGTTATTACAAATCCAAGAGGGTGACACTGCTTTGAACTTTTTCCTTCCAATTTCTCCTCTTTTTCTAAATTGCGTTAAAATAACGTTCTTCTTTCATGAGCGCACGCAGAATGAGTTACATTTATAACAGATTCATTCGTTAACTCGTGGAGAAAAAAATTCACGCAATATTCGAAGTAAACTCGACGACTTCTTCATCCATTCATTTCCAACAGAATTATTTCGTTTTCATTATTTTTTTTTTTTCCTTTCTCACGACTCGTTGAAAAGATCAGGAATCACGTTAAACACCGTTGACCCGGTAATACGCGTTGCGTTACGTCACGAATATAAATACTTATCGCTCGCCGTTATTAGTATCATATTTATTATGAAATGCTACGTTTATACCAGAAGTAACCCTTAATTAACGAAGAGGGTGACTTTTGTTTGCGTAACCGTGTCACCGTAGCTTCGATCCATAACTCCCCGTGGTACTGGTAATGTATCCGATGCTGAAAGCATCAAACACCTTCCGTGAGGATATACTACGTTCGTACCATGCATATGTATATTTTTTCAAGCCGGGTGAAAACCATTTATATTTCACATGTAGCTACCAGAGCGTTCTCGCCCGGTCGTTGCATAGAAAAAGGGAGAGAGAAGGATGGAAAGAGAAGTAATGAGACGTAGCGAGCACAACTGCAACTCGTAGATCTCGACTTCTGTCCTTTTTCCTAGGGGGGTCATTCCATGCGAAATCGATCACCGATGCAACGTTTCCTTTCTCCCGAAACTAAAACGTGTTGTAGTTCTTAGTTCGAATAAAAAAAATTCACGTAAAAAGGAATTTGTAAAATTATTAAAAAGTATAGAGGTGTAATATCGATAATTGGTATACTAGTCGTCTTCTTTGGATAGTTTTATACAATTCTAAAAGCTCATAAATTCAGTACCTTATTTCTCACAACGATTATCGATATCCCTCGAGGCATACTTCAATCGAACCGTGAAAGTAACCAGACCGTACACGAATTATTACATTGCGAATAAAGTTTTCGATACGACCGATGGCTGTTAAACACATTTTACCGTATAAATCAAGGAGAAAAGGTATTATGAGAGAATAATAAATGCGAGCTTATTCATTCTTGTTTTACATTAAAATGATAATTAATATTTAAATTATTTAATCAGTCTATTATTTACGTAGAAAGTTTCACGAATTTTCGATAGATCGAATAATTATGCGAATTGTTTAGCATGTTTATATCCCACAATGACACATTAGTATCGTATTACTCGTGCATCGCTTTACGGAACAGCGACGGTGCGAGGCGTGAGACGCGAGAAACGGCTCGGAAATGCGATTCATTCATCCGGCTCTGAGTGTTACTTTGCTGAAAGTTCGATACGAACTTCCCTTGCTCCTACCTTTCCACCCTTTTCTCTTTCCCTTTTTCCCTGCTAGTTTCCTCTCGTTCCCTATCTTTCTTTCTCTCTTCTTCTTCTTCTTACTTTCTTCTCACTCTGGCAAGCAAGCAGGAAAACACAACCGAAACTCGCTCGCTCTCTCACCAACGCCAGGATGCTTTCCCGTCTTCGAGAAATAGCATTTTACGTCGATTCCCTTTCGTTCAGTGGCGCAGCAACTCGAGAAACCGTCTTGGGAAGAGTAGGTATATAGGTATATAGCTTCTATCGAATTTGGACTTTTACCAAACGGGCTTAAACGGTTTTGGAAACACTCGATCTAAAAACATACGACTTGGAGTTAATGATACTTCTTGCGTTTCTACCAAGTGGTTTCCACCAAGTTATTATGTTAGATTAATTAATTATACCGTGTTAGAAAAAGTACATGGTTTTAAGTAAAATTGAGAATTTATGATATGCTATACTTTAAGTAGGTATACACCGTGGTATCTCGACTTGTTCATCGTCTAAACTTCGAGTCTTCCATCTCGTATTCCCCATTGGATTCAACCTTTTAAGCGAGGAAAACGAGCCAACTCGTTATTCTAAAATGCCCCAGCGGCGCGGACGAGGAGTTAACGCGTCGTGTATACTTTCGTTTAGAAAATATTAACATATCATTCCCTTTCGCGCTACGTCAGCCTTTCACAGAGAATTTTATCTCTTTGCTTGTAAAATTTCCGTTTTTACTGCTTCGATCTTCTTTCTGCTTTCTTTAAATAAATTAACTAAATTACATTCGATGACTGTAATTCTAACAGTTTAAGTGCATAGTCATCGATCGAAAAATGACTAGCTTAAAACGCACGATTTCGTTATCGGTAATCTTTCGTGACACACGCGACGCAACGAGAAATTTACGTAGAGTGATCTCACCATCGGCTCTTTCAAGTGTATATGCTAGCTGCTGCCGGTGGCTTGTAGCACTGCCAATATACAGTGCACTTCATAAATCAAGTACTCCATTCTTCGGTACGTGGTTTTCATCGCGTTGCATTCCGTCCGATGAATGATAAGATAGGGACGATCTCTGGTTTCGTAAAATGTGAAATTCAAATAAAAATTGAGAAATCGTGTGAACTGATTAAACTAATGGAATCGTCATATAGGTAAAGCTTTTTATCCAAATGAATATTAAAAAATTAATAAAATAAATTGTCAAATCTTTTAAACTAATTAATTTGTAATATTAAGTTCTTCCTTCTATAGTGCCCACCTTTTATATTTAATCATAAATAATTATTTAAAAACATCAGCTTTGGCGATGAGTACATACTTTTTGTAGATATTTCTTGAATGACGCGAACCGTTTGTTTTATAAAAAAGTGATATCAAAAGAGGAGAAAAATCCAAGATTTTTAATCTAAGTACGTACTTTTTCTAGTATGGTATTTCGAGACAACAGCACGCATTTTTTACTTCTTACATCCCGCAGAAACTAAAAGAGATATCTGGAGTACTGTGAAGCTAATTATTTGACAAATTTATTTTATATTACACATATTTTCGAGTATGCGTTCTAGTTTTTCTACAATTATAAATTCAAATTCGATCAAAGTACGCACTCTTGCCCCGGCTTATAGGTAAGAGTTTGCAACGTGGGGTAAAAATTCGCAAACGGGAAAAGATGCGCTAAATACAAGGAAAAATCGAGATAATCATGAAATCTTTGACATAATTAAATACTTTTACTTTGAATTCAAGTTGGAGCCCTTAAATTTGACATAGATAGTCACAAAATAGATCGTAGGCATCTGATATTTTCCGAGTATATAAGATATGCGTACTTTTTTTCCCGCACTTTTACCCCACAGGCAGAAAATTCGAATCATCTCTTATAATCAGGAAAGTTTAACAGATATCTATATCAAATGTTTCAACGGTAATTCATTCAACTATATGCACTTACTCTTACTCTTCACCCCACTTACTCTTGTTGCTCGCATAATATAATAGAATCCATGAGATTAAACCCAGTACAAGTAAAAAATTGTCGCTTTTTCAAAAAGTTTAACTTCTTTATCGATTCAAAGTTTTTCATTCTATCAATTTCTCCATCGACAAATTTTGCCTTCCCAGGCAGTTGCCCCGCTTTCATCCTCCTATCTCTGGCCCTGCTTTTACATTAACACGAAAGCCCGCATATCCTTCGATATTTATTTTTAATTTCGCTTTTCCGAGCAGCGATAAGAACTATCTGTACGAGAAGATTCAACGAGCTCTAAAGATTTTTCGCAGCAACGCGCAGATACGCGGCTCGTGATATTTATCGTGGCACGACCGTGCTCGCGTTAAATCCTTCGTGCTTTACCGATAGATTCCTATCTTTGTAGGTTGTATTTGTCGTCGATCGATTCCATTCTCGAATGCAATATAACATAACTTTACTACGCGTGATAAACTCGTAACAACGTCTCGCCGTTCGTGCGAACGAACCACGCGACCTACTTCTCGGTGTTTACATTTCGTGCCTTTTACATCTCGTATATATTTTTTGCCCCCCAGCCAAACATACCACAACCCCATTTCGTTCTGAAACTGCATCGAAGGGGAGGAAAGGATCGAGTCGAACGAAATCGAAGTTCCATGAGAATTTCGTTGAAATTCGAAGTTTTGCAAATGCATCGCGCGCTGTCCCGCTCCCTCTTGCCACCCCCCTCACCCCTCTGGCGATCTCGTACGTAGAAACGTTGTTTTACGTTGCACGAGTCGAGAGAAATGGAGAAAGCTTTTATCTACTTGTACCGATCGAATGCACGGATAAGAAGCATAAACATGTCCCCCCTTTGCCCCTACAAGCGTCTATATACACGCCATAATCGCAGTGTGTCATCGAGGATGCTCAACGGATCGGTTGATGAATATTTTATAGAGGTTAAAAAGATGCGCGTTAAAACTTGGTGGCACGCGTTCCTCGATCATGGTTGTTTCTATCCAGAGAAAATAGCTCGCGAAATTCGTTTTTCTCGCGTCGTTTAATCCCCAGCTTTAAAATGAATGCATAATTTAATTGTTCGCGTTATAACGCGACGAATATTCTCGCGTAATAGCGAGACCCGTTGGAACTCGGGAAACGTTACCAAATTATATCACGCAAAATGAGAAACGACGATGCCGACGAGAGGTTTCTCACGGACGAGAGTGTAGCTCGTCGTCTGAAGAATCTCGAGTAAACGTTGTAGAGGCTAAAACGTGAAAGACGAGGTAAGGGATGAGAGTATGTCGCGTAATCGCTATAGTGGAATTCAATATATACCCAGTCAGTTCGAACGATTTCTTTCCAGTTCGATTTCCCTGTCCGACTTTCGCAAGCTCCGTGAGACGCTTTGAGATACCTCGCAAATCTGGATTTCTTTTCGGATAACTCCGGTAGAACTCGGTTTGTTTCTTCTTCTTCGAGGATTCTGCTCAAGACGAGCAGGTACGTTTCCGAGATATGGACTACTTGGACTTTTTTCGATGGTGAACTTATCGCGCGGAATAGTTTCCAATTGGTGCCGGCTTTCCATCGACGTGCGTACCCTATGTGTACCTAGATACGTGTCTGCGTGTTAGCGCGGATCGATGGAGCTCGGAGTAGCACGGAAACATGGCAGACTGATCGTCGTTGAAGTAATTTGTTAGGATGTAGTAGGTTAAAGTAGTCAAAACTTGTCTCCTCGAGGAAATCTATTTCTACTGGGAGAAAACGAGAAGAGAAAAGCTCCGTGTCGAAGAAGATCAGTGAAAAAGGTCTTTGAAACTTTCGTTGGCTTTAAAGTTAAGAAAGAAAGGAAGGAACGTGTACTTAGCTAAGTACTCAAATCTGTAGGTAATAAGTCCTTTTGTAAAACGAGAAAATCTATTCGAAGGATTTATCACGACTAGTATGGAGATCTATATGTTCGATCGGACTACCTACTTCTGTTGCATATACGATGAACAGAGACGAATTCGAAGGGTGTCGAGCCGAAAGGTGTCACGAAGGATGGAGAAGGACACATTGTGCAGGCTTTGTTCTCTCGCCAAGGGACAAACGGACGCGTGGCATCGCCCGATAGTATCGTCACGTTGAATCGACGTTTCGCGATTCAACGCCACTAGAAGAGAGAGAGAGAGAGAGATGGGGGTCGTCTCTGTACCGAAGCCAACTTCCATTTCTTTGCGCCAGGACTCGTTACATCCTCCGAGCTTTCCCTTCTCTGTGTCATGGCAGAAAGAGAGAGAGAGAACCGAGCTGGAAAAAGATTTCAATTTTCTCGCCGTCTTTCATATTCTCATTCGCTAACTTTACCGTCTCGTTCTAGAAAACGTACGAGACTTCCCGAACGAAGCGAAAAGGAGAACCGACAAATTCCCCAGCACCGACGTGTTACTTAGTAATTACGACGGACAAAGTTTGCTTCGGGAAAATTTTCTTCACGGACGATTCCCGTTAAATAAAATAATAAAAAGAACAATCAAGAAGGCAGAAGTTGCAGATAGCAGGATAAAAATTGGATCACTGGAGCTCCGTAATAATAAATCGTTGTCGGACGTAGAAAATCTAGGCTCGTGCCGACGATCGGTTCGCGAGTGCCCCGAAGGATTAAATATTTTTCTCTCTCTTTTTTTCTCTCTCTCTTGTGCCGGAGGACACGTCGCAGGGCAGCCTTTTGTCCACGATCTTGTTGCTCGTCGTCGGCGAAATCTTTTCTCATCCAAGAGCACACCGTGCCTTTTGTTTTGCACGTCCGGCCGAACGTCTTCTCGTCGTTTCTCCGACAACCTACACTTCACCCCTTCTACCTCTTCGTCTCTACCTTTTTCCCGCTTCTTTTTGCACCGACACACGTACTCAAAGCAACACACACACGCATTTATACGCTCGAGTTTTACTCTCACACTAATATTCACGCTTACGTTTCACGTATACGAACGCAAACTCCGTACAGCTTCACCTCCGACCGACACCCCGTCTATCTCTTCTTCCTCTTTTCCTTTTCGTTCGTTCCTACCTCTCTCCGTGCCACCGTCGTCGTCACGAGGAAGAAAGAAGATAGCGAGAAACGAGGTGACGGCGGTAAGAAAGCAGCCCGTCATGACGTCGCTCGAACGATGCTCTCTTCCGGATAGTCGTCTCCGTTCCTGGAGTAGACGTTCACGGCTTCCGTCTGACCGACGATCGCATCGAAAGCCCTTTTCTCGACCCCCTCTCCTACCCCTTTTATTCTCTTTCTCGCTACCTTATCCACGAATACCTCTGATTCTTTTTGCGAACGAGAGCTACGACGACCCATCGCGAGCTCTTTCTCGGTCCCTGACAAAACCCTTCGTGTGACCCGTCACGCGACTCGGTTAAAAGCTTGGCCCCTAGCGTATGCGTATTTACATTACGACGGTGTCGATGTCCTTTCTATTATTCTCTCTCTTTTTCTCTCGCTTATACCCATACACATTCTCTCTTTTTTTGTTTTCTTCGCTTTTCAACGAGACGTCGTCGCGTTTTAAATACGATTTTCCGACCTCTCCTGTGGCAACTCGTTTCAATGTAGATTTTTTTAGCACCCGTTGACGGCGTCCATGTTACTCGCATCTCCTGCTCCGACTAAACCGAGTTCTTCCTAGACAATGTCTTTAAACGTTTCGTTCAAATTTTACTCTCCGTGTATGTGGTGACGAATCTTCACGTCCTGTACAAGGTGGGTTTGACTTACTACGGACATGAAATGAGTATAATACCAATACTAATTCACTTTTTATAATATATTCTTGATATTAAAAATATTTTTTTCGTGAATGCGTGGTCTAAGTAATAAGAAACCCAATCGAAACCACAGGAGTAGAGTTTGTCATACTCCACTTTGTATTTGGTAGGTTAACGCTAGAACTATCGAAGAAATTTGTTAACTATTTCATATATTCGATATTATTGATGATAGGGAATAAAATGTGTGTTTTTTTTTTAAGCTGGAGTATTTAATTCATTATCCAAATGTCTTTCTCGGAAGCTCGAGTGTCCGTCTCGATTCAACGAAATAAGAAAATTCATTAATTCGATGATAATATTTCAAGACTTTTGACATTTTTATTTCTTCATGATACTACGAATACAAGGAGAAAATAAAGCTATTCCATTCCAACGATACCACTCGAGATCCAATTCCTTTCGGAAAAAGTTTTCACCGTACGATCTCCGCTTTTGCGCGAAACGTTTCTCGGCAAAAAACTAGAACGCTGGATCGTTCAATTGCGATACACTTAGTACCGCGAAAGGATTGAGTTTTCTGGAAGAACGACCTAAATGTCCACTTTGCGAGAATGGCTGCCTTGAACCAGAATAGAATACCGAATCGTTACGTTTAATCGAATTGTTGCGATAATTTGATTATCGAACGAAAATCGTCACTGAGAAACTGCTAATAAGAGAAAATGAATCACTCGCGATATTTACCATTATGATATTATTTAATTATTTTTATCGAATCCATTAATTTTCTATAACGAGAAACGAACTCTTCATTATTATTTTTACAAACAATTATCATCGTATAATGCCCATTTCAAATGAAATTTTATTACCTCGTCGATGTCACGGAATAATATGATTTTATTACTCCACCATTTTATACCCCCTCTCTCTATATTTTAACGGTGATTCGATAAATTTCATTCGTCCATACTATCAAATAACCACACCGATAGCATCTTCGCCACTAACGAAATTAAATTCATTGTTATTCGCGATAAGTCGTGCGATCGAAACAAATCGTCTTTCGCGTGTATCTACGCGCAGTCAATGTACGTACTTCGAACATACCATAGTATTACAGAATATTAACCGACGTTACTACCCCAAAATCCAGAAACTTGTTGGCACGGGATCACGTCGTGTAAAGCATCGTTTCGTCCCACACATCGGGAAGTTTCCTTTCTATCAAACGCGAACGTTAACGATACTAACCAGTACCTTTGAGAATACACATAAGTACATATCTCTTTAGAACGATGATAGAAAAGCATCAACGACGGTCTCTCTCTCTCAAAAAAAAAAGAAATCAAACGCGACTCGATGTCGATAAAACGTTAGAATATTTTATTCAAGGATTCTTTACGAAATGCATACTCGTCTAAAGGGACACACACACACACGTTTAAGCGACGGGCACGCGGAACGTTTTACGATGTACCACGTGAAAGGTAAGGAGAAGAAGAAAAAGTAAAGGAAGAAGCATATAAAAAAGGCAGGGTGGGAGTAAAATCGATATCTCGATCCCCAGTCACCCCGTTTCATAGACGACGCCGTCGGTTTAGGGAAGAAGGTCGCGATTTTTCCGTCTCCTTTCTTTATTTCTCTGCCGGAGCCAGTGATTAAACGAAGAAACGAGCTGCAACGTCGGGATAGAGAAAAAAGAAAGAGAAAGATGAAGGATGATGGATGGGGTGGAGAGAGGAGAAAGAAGAGAGGCAGATGAGAAAAGGAGGGAAAAGAGGATATGAGGGCGGAACAAGAGAGGTAGACACAAAAGGGAGCTGGTAGCGTATCCTCCTCGAGCCGCGGCTTCCTCCTCACCCACCTTCATCCCCTTCCTCCTCCATCATCTCTCTCTCTCTCTTTCTCTTTGTTCAGAGCGCACCGTCGGCCAAACGGAAATAAAGAAAAGTCGAAACGAATATCGTAAGGAAGCGAGGCGCGCAAAAACGAACAATAAACGAAAAATGCGAGCTCGATTCGCCGTCGTGGTTCGGCGAACGCGTACCAACGGCATTCCATCGTCGTCTCGACGAAGCCTACAAATATATATACATATATAGTATATTTATACAGGGTGTCCAGCTTCAAGTATCGTACCGGGAAACTACATGTACACATCGATGATTCGAGTCGAAAAGTCTAATACCATTTTTCGAAATTCAGCTCAGTTAACGAGTTATTACCTAACAAAGATGGCCCAATCATGTAGTCTCCATGGAGCGGTAGAAGGAGGTATCCACAATAAACGATAACACGAGCATCTTTACGTGCCGTTGGTTTTCATAGAATTCTACTCCAATCGGTAGGATGTCCTTAGTCGGCGATCAATTCCGCTCTTCGTGATTGGCCAATTTTTGTTAGTTAATAACACGTTAACTAAGCCGAATTTCTTAAAAGTTTATTAGACTTTTTGATTCGAATCATCGATGTATACATGTCATTTCCTGATGTGGTACTCGAAGATGGACACCCTGTATACGCGCAAACATCCAGTATGCCTTTTCCAGACTAACGTAAGAAGTCGTCTGTCTCTTGCCCTCTATTTACCTCTAGTTTTCTCTTTATCCCACGTACATCCAACCTTTTTGTTTCCTCTCATCCAACCCAGCAAAAATCCATACTAAAATTGGAATCGACAGATAGCACGAGATTCGATTTGCGATCCGGCGGAGCATATTCGGGCGATATAAAATTTTAGATAACTCTAGCGTATAATTCCGCGACGAGATGAGTTCATTCGTTTCCGAAAGATAAATTTTTTAATCGAACGATAAAGGAGAAAAAACGAGTGCGTTGTCCTCGTCCCGACGAAAACGAATTCCGCGTGGATCGTACACGCTATCCATCAAAATTAACGTTCACTCGATAACACGTACACGTGGATACGTAGACAGAGGGATAAAACGAAGAGGAGAGGCGTCGCGGTATACACCGATAGCATACGCGCGCAAGGGTTAATTAGCAGGATACGTTTCTTCAAAGGGTACCGGCGAACTTTTTTCGAGCTTTCACGAGGATTCTCTTTGGACGACAACGGGACGTACCATGTCTACCGTTATCCCCACTCCCTTCATCAGCCGACTACCAAGGGATTCGTTTTCATTATGATAAAATGTTTATCGAAGACTTTTTTCCATGATCGCTTATACACAGGTATATACGTACATACGCATGTTCCTACTCGCCTCGACAATTTCCACGTCTCGGTTTGTCGCAGCAATTCTTGCCAGCTTGCAACGATGCAGCCAGGCAACCGAGTCACCGTCGCTCTGGTTTTCAAGCGTGTTCTCCTGCGTAGAGAGAGAGATGGAGATAAGCGCAGTGAGAGAGAAACATGGATCTAGAGTAAGAGAGACAGACGATGGACGAGCATGCATTCGTAAGCGGCTGAGTTATTTCGACTGGCTACCACCCGCTCCCTCATAACCGCTATCCCATCTCTGGGACGGCACCAACGTGATCGTCGTTTCCAGAGTCTCTACACTTTCCTACCCACGCGTCCTCGAGCTTCTCAACGATCCGCTCGTACTGTGCTACCGTATCGTTTCTCTCGGCATTGTTTATTAATTCGTGAAATTTTCGCCCCGAGACTAGGATTTATCTACGCGAAGAATAATTTCGCTCGAGGCGCGTTCTCGTCGTCGTTATGGCGAAGCGCCGCCGGAACTAATTCTCTCTAGGAAAATAATTCTGACGGTGTAATTTCACGCGCCTGCGAACTAGCGATGCCGTTTATATCCTAAAGAGTTACACCGTTTTCGTGTCTTTGATGTAAAAAATTTAGTATTGAAAAATTGTTTTTTCTCACGCTTTCATGTAAATGTTGATAATTTGTATACTTCAATTATTACATGAACCGTTCTCTCGTCAAATCGATTATATATCGATTATATCCATTTTATATTTCGTTAGATAAAATCCAGGCTTGTAATAACATATTCTATAATGTTTATTTGAATTTATATTCTAAAGAAAATATTTACAACCAACGTAAACTACTTTGTCAATTTTTTGAGGAATTAATCACTTTGGCTTTCGAGTGACACATGTACAACCTATATGTTTATTTATTCAATATTGACAATGTTAAAGTAATTAATACAGGTAACCATACAACATTATATTTCTCCGACTCGACTACTCCAAATACCACCAGCGAATACTCGACCCAATACCAGCTAGGTACACTTCAGAAATTTCTCTACTAGCATATATACACGCTTTCACGACAAACCGTTTATCCTAGAGAAATCCCACTTATGTAATCTCGTAGTCTATACTTTTAGCTTTCAAACGAATCATTGATCATCGCTCAAAGAGGATTTGTTGTTCCACTCTCGCTAAAGACAACCGATAGTGGCTATGTTTGTCTCAAATGGATCTCAAAGCGACGACCGCTCCTGGTGCTCGTTTACAGAGACGCGAGTCGCGCCTAGAAGAGGACGAGTAGGTAGTAGTACATACTTGGGACGCGGCCCATCGAGAAAGCACCAGTCAGCCAACGAGGCAGGAACAGCTAGCGAACGCGATTGTAGTCACGGGAAAGCAAGTTGCGTCTTGAAACAGCTCGAGACTCGACTACGTACGTATATACCTATGTATCCAACAACGAAACGACGCGGGAGCTAGCGTCGCGCCAACGTGGTATTTCCACGGAATACACGTATAAACGTATCTCCTCGAGGCGGCGTCTAGTCAACGAGATAAATCTTCTCGACAAACTTGGTACCACCTCGTCCTTCGGCCTGTTATTAACGAATTTTCTACGGTAGGATGAGAGAAATTCGGGCCATTAGCGACGATACAGGGTAGGTATATACCTACGCACGCATTTAGTATCCAAGTACTATATCTTGATGGTACTAAAAGAGATCTCTCTTTCTCTCACGGGTGGGTAAAATTCATTCTCGCGAGACACGCTTGCCCTGACTCTCTGCCTACGAGAGGAGCGATTATTTACCGAAGCTCGAGAGAGAGAGAAGGAAAGAAGAGAAGCGGTCGAATTTGGAGAAGCGGAGACACAGCCGAGCTACTACTACCTTCCTCCTCTGCCTGTTTACACATTGGCGGTAAGTCAAGAGGCACTTTCGGCCGCTGGGGCGCCGAGTAATCGACTTTCCTGACCTAAAAAGTCAAAAGGGCTACGTTTACCATCCACCTTGTCGCCCTCTCCGCATCTTCTTTTTCTTCTATCTCTGCTCCCTCGATTCTCCTCTTCTTTCTACCCTTCCTTCTTCCACCCTGACGAACTTCATCCTTTTTCTGTTTGCCGTTTCTCTCCTTCGTTCCATATTCTTTTCTACTGCGGTTTGGCTTATCGGTCCTACTCGTCTAGAATTCGATAGGACTCTCGAACCTATACGCGGTATACTTAAAATCGGGCACTGACCGAAAACTTCAATATTCTCGCTCCTCTTTCCGAGAGGAAGGATCCTAGAAAGGAGGATAGATAGATAGAGAGGAGCTACCAGAAATATCTGCAGGTATATATATGTGTACGCATATATAGACACAATAATATATACACACGTATACATCTATCTACGTGACGACTCGTAGATGCCGTAAAAGGGTAGAAAAGGAATATGAGGAACGAGAGAGACGATGGAAAGCTGGATAGGAAGCGCTTTCCGTTACGCAACGCGGGGCTTCCGGATCAGGTGACGGTAGGTACAACCGTCGAGCATTTTAAACTCGTCCGAGTCCATCTCTAAATATGGACAAAAAATTGCAATTTGCCTTTCAAAAATAAAGAATAAATAAATAATCTACGCTAATTTAAAAAAAAAGAGAATTAACAAGTTGAATGCCATGGGGCTCACAGGTGGTCGGCACTCGATTGTTTATTAATATCGTTTATCAATATTGAAGAGATTGTAATGTTTATTCTGATAGGAATTATTAATAAAATTATATAGATCTATGAGTTTATTCAAAATTAGCTCGGCATTCAACGTGTTAATCAAACGATTGATTGACAATATTTTTATAACACGCTTTGAAAAAGTTGATCTCTTAATTTCTAAACTTTCTTGAACGAGATCGAGCTTACCTTATTCATCGACGAAATTAATTCCACGAGCTTTATAAATTTATGACGAACGACATCCTTTGAAAAAGGAAAACTAAAATTTGAATCGAGTTAATAAGTTTCTATCAATTTGTCGGAATCCGCGAACCAAGAAGGAGAAAAAGTTCGATTACCATCGAGAATATATCGCTTTCCATGAGAGAAAGAGATAGAAAGAGGAAGAGGGTGGAAAGCTGATCTCTATGCAGAGGGATGAATTACAGTCGCGTACATAATATTATTGGATCGAATGCAACGAGTCGAAAGGTTCCCTCTTCGGCCGCTGCTTCTAGGTTATTGGAATATCGTTTGACGTCGCGAAGCGAGCGAGCGAACGGGTAGATAGCGTCTACTTTTTCTTACTTTTTCTGGCCCGTAATTATTGACCCTTTTTCGAGAAGTCGAATCTGGGATTCCATCCAGCTTTGCTATCGTACCTTCGCTGAAAAGGAAATTGATTTTATAACGCGCAAAATCGAGTGCTGCCTTCCTCGTTTCGGTGATATTAATGGAAATATAAGTAATCGAATGCTATCGTCGCATAAATTGTTAAAATAATCAATTATTTTGTACTTATATTGTTCTATTTTTTTTTTATCTTCAAGGTCGATCGAATATCGAGCTAGATACGCGTTTTAGAAAGTAGTCAAGATCGTTGGCGAAGCGTGCTTTCGCGTCGTCGCGAATATCGAAGGTACGTTATCGCGCGTTAATCGATTCGCTCTAGAAAGCGAGCTAATTAACCGAGTCCCGTGATAAGTTGCCAGATGAAAACTAACCGTGTTCGATAAGTAGAAAGTCCCGATGAACGGTTGACCTTTCCGAGTGGAAAATGTGTGCTCGAACGTACGCGTTCCTAACATACGGAAATATAGGATTTCGATAATGAATAATATTGTTTTTTAATAAACCAGTTTAACGAGCGAGAAAAAATATAAAAGAGTAGGTATGTGTTCGATGTAGAAATAAGTTCTTCTCGACGGATTTTAATTATTTGCTGATTATTTCTTGCGAGTTTATTTCCAGTTCTTTTAGAAATCTGATGGAAGAAGAAACAAGAAATGTATAATACTGTAATTTTGTACGTCTTTTTATACATTTCTTTTCTTTCAAATCAAAAATATAATTCAAAGAGTTTTAGTATTCGAGTAAAGAAAACTGTTATTAAAAAATTGCACCAAACAAAAATAATGTTTCGTACATGTTTCATACATTTTGATTATAAAGCGAACGGTTACGGAGATATTAATCAATTTTTATTTCATTTTAAATATCACGAAGTATACCACTGATCGATCACTCGAAAACACCCAACACACGTCACAATTATCGCCATCAGTGACGAGTAAATACAGCTAGTTCTAAATGAAATGTTATTTTCATGAAAAAAATTGTAAAGAATTTACTTCTGCGTCACTACACGCGTGTACTATGTGCTTTTGGTATATGAAAGACATAATACGCTTGGATATCAAACGATACAACAGGCAGCCGAAAAAAAGGTTAAGACCCTTTCTCTCCCTTTCTCTTTATTTTCGGTGGACGTAGCGATGCGTAATGTCGTTTTCTTGAAATTCAAATCGCACCTACCGTGGGAAAGTAATAAAGGGGCGCTTTCATCAGTGTCGTAGACGTCTGTGCGCGGCAAAAGAGCTCTTAATACCACGGACGAAGCCTCGCCATCAGCGTGCTGCCTCCTTCACCATGGCCGACAGCTTCTGTGTTTTCTACCGACTTTTATATAAGCGCTGGCCTCTTCTTCTTCTTCTCCCCCAACCCCTTTTTCTTCTCCTCTGCTAACGGCTGCTCTTCTTCCTTCCTTCTTCCGTCATCCTTCTCAACCCCTACATTCCGTCTCTTTCGCTCATTTCGTTTTGTCACCGCCATTCTTCGACTTAATTACTTCCCCGCTCTACGGTTATTCCCACTAATTTGTTTGCGCCGAGCGGACACCGAGCGCGAGAAATCGAGACCTCGCGCGATAGAAAATAATTGTTATCCATCGTTGATTACGAAGTATCTCGTTCTCCGTGATAGCAAGACCATTTTGCCAGTACCTCGAATCGATCTCTTATTTATTTTCCAACGTTTCCTCGCAGTGTTAACCGTGAAAAGATTCCTCGTCGTCTTCCTCGACAATCTCATGATAATTCGACAATTTCGTTGTTCCAACGACCCCTCTGTAACAATAAATTCCTATTCGAAATAGGCGCCATCTTGATTTCGTGATTTACAATTTCGCGGTAACGCTACGTCCTTTATTCATGCGGCACGTTGTACATCTTTGACATCCCGCGATTCAAGGATTTTAGAATTCCATAAATTACCATCGTTGATCGTCCGCTTCTAGTCGGAAGGAAGCCTCTTCGCGGTTCGCGGACGTTCAAGCGAGCCGCGCGAGATCTACCGATTCAATTTTTACGTCATATAACTTGGATTCGAAAAACTCTAAGCTAGGTAAAACTGTAAGAGAGAGAGAGAGAGAGAGTCGATCGCGAAACAAGTCACGGCTTTCGTGTCTTCGACTATTCTGGGGGTCTCTCGATGTCTCCTGCGCTCGCGCGTACCAAAACTTAAATCAAGTTTATCCCCTGATATCGAATTTTGCTCGAGGTGAACTCCCCGGAGGTGAACTCTACCGTTTAAGATCGACGCTGGAGAACCGTATCGATACTATACCACCGCTGTGATATCTCCTCGAAAAGTACATCGAGCTATCGTTCGAGCAATCGCCCTAGGAGAAGAAATTTATAATTTCTCGAAATATTCCCTTCAACTTTAATTAAACGTCTCCTTCGATTCCCTACTTATACAAGAAACATTATCGTTACCATAACCATTATCTATTATCCCTAGAAATCTCCGTTTTCCAACCGCAAAAACAAGGTCTAATTTAAATTCGTAGAATTATCTCCGTGATATCTCCGCGGTCCTCGCCTTAATTAGCACCGTACGAGCCGGGCTAGTCCGTTCGTTAGCAAATGCCGGAAATTGTCTTTAATGCGGTTAGAGAATGCTCTTCGAATAAAAAATAAGAAAAGGCTGCTTAGAATCGGTTTTGCGATAGTCATCTAACCTGAACGGGAACGATTTTATCCTGTATCACAGACGAGGTATAAGAATAGACCGGACATACAATGGGAATTCGTGTCCTATACTGAAATACCGATCGTGCAAAAAAAAAAACAGACGTTTTCTTACGCCCTCTATGATATGGAGCGGCGAGTATAGGAGCCATATTCAACCGAATAATCGAAGTCGGTAATATCAATATGTAGATAGAAAAAAATCTGTCGGGAACGACGCGGATTTCGTGCCTCCATTATGTATCCCCACAGACACGCACGAGTTAATGTAGTGCATCAACTAAAGAGTAACGCTTTTATTGGTGAGTGTATATGCGTATGTACCTAATATTCTGAGGTATTCAGATACAAGTTATAATAAATTTGAACAAATATTCGGTACATCCTTAAAAGTATGGCTAATCATGTTTATCGAGAAGCTAATATAAAGTGCAAAATAAGTGCACTTAAAGTGCAAATACAAATTTAAAAGTACATAAAGTAGCTAATGTAGGGGAGACTCTACTTATGCTGATCTAACTATGGACCTATATTTAAAAAATTGAAAAAAGCAATCACACCAACACACACTCCAGGATTCTTTCGTGGAAGGATAAAACAGAGAGTATTTATCCTTACATTCGCATACCGCTAAGGTGCAAAATCCGACACTAAAGAGCATGCCACGGGACACCACCGACACCCTACCTCAATACACGAATGATATATTAAGAGGGTACGTACCAATTGCTGCAATCGAGTGTCAAGCTTAGCGACCATTGCGTAATTTCAACTACTCAATCAATATAAACGCTAAGACATACTAGTACTTTACGAGTGTTTTTTTATTTGTTACAATATGATGATTCTAATATTTCAAACGATCATAAATATGCATTATCGCATATTAATTAATTACATTCGAAACAACGTGTAAAGATGTATAATTCACCACCTAATACGCGCACACAGGGTGAAAGGTATATCGTGCACGATCGCTAACACATTGACAGTCGCTTAAAAAAAGGATATCTTAAAACTAAATCTGTACTAATCGGTCTTAATTTGGGCGACCAATACCTGGGCTTACGCATAAATGAAAACGCGAAATTACAGGGGGAGAAACGGCAATTAGTACATTAAATGCTGAAAATTCTGAACTGAAAAACGTAACTTATAAACCAGGTCTACGGAATAATTACTCTATTCTTTTCTTTGCTTGAGAGAATTACATTTTAATTTTATTTACGTAAAAAGTCTGTACTTAAAAATTGACCATATTCTGACAAAAGTGAATTTTAATAATTGTTGGCAATTAAAGTTTTAGCTTTATTATATTTTGTGAAAAAAATCCTCAGACGACTCCTTTCTACAAGCGACTCTAATATGTAGCCAAAGATACATTGAGACTCTTAGTCCAGAATCTATCTCGCCTTCTCGCCAATTTTTTAAATATGTCGATACATCGACGTTTATGACTGCTAAGCACGATGCAAAGCAAGTTCGATTGACTCGAATTGTAATTTATGTCAGTCAAAAATAATTAACAATCGCTGTTTACTTATAATTCCTACTGTTCCGGTAGCGCTGATGCCTTATTTTATTCTGAACCGATAGTATTGCATGCGATACTAAAATGGTAAGGGGCTTCGAAGCCCCCAGACAAAAATTTACATTGCATGTCCAGTCTATCTCATACCTCGGCTGTGCCTGTATCCACTTTTCGTGACTCTCCTGGATGGATACCGACAAGAATATCAGGAATCTTCCGTACCGACGGACGATCGCCACGGTGGATAAGTGGAAACGTATCCTTCGTTTCCTCCAACCTTATTACCGTCGGATAATTTTGCAATGGTTGGCTAGGGCATAGTTCCAACGTATTCCGTGGGTAGCCACATCTTTTCCAATATTCCTCCTTATCCATAATACGATATCATTGCTCTTGAGATAAAGTTATAGAGTATGTTGTCGAGATAATGGATGATACCTATTTTCAGCGATGATCTTTGACAATGCGTACCATAATGACGTTAATTTGTAACTCTATCTACGAGTAAACAAAAAGTATCAATTACACGGTTGTTAATATTATCTTATTGATAAATTAAAATCGTAAACTATTTTTGTTTCTTCCATACCCAAGTAGATTACAGCGTCGAAGTATCCTGTTCGACGTAACGGACGCTAATGAAAGCAAGAATATCTCTTGAAAGTTCGTTCTACATCGTGCGAAAGATATCCACCTTCTAACATAACTTAAGATAAAATGACAGGAAACAAAAAGCGATTGCTCGGTATTTACTTCTCTCTCTTTGACTTTCCTCATGGTATAACGGTATAAGGGGGACAGATCGCGAAAGAAAAGTATCAGTCGTCAAGATCGTTTTTAGAACGACCGTCGTTGAATATCGGTGTCTTTTCAGTTTCTGAACCTTTAAACAACTGGGTGCCCTTTTATGGTATTTTCTAAAATATATATGGTCATCTAACGTCACTTTATAAATAACAATATAATTGCTTCTAAATCGTTTATTATATTTGTTGTGTATAGGTAAAAAATTTGCAATATTCTATCGTTGTAATATAAACTAGACATTTTAAAAAATACTCCAATTACGTACCCCACAAGGTAGATAAAAAAATTGTTCGATATGTATCATGAGAAAGGAGAAAATGGCAAAAAAACAAGTTATAATTTCTTAATTTTTCACTTTCTCGTTCGATATCTTAACAACGATCTACGGTAGGTAAAAAATTCATATGACCTTAATTGTAGAATTTTAAAAAGGCAACAAAAAAGTATATAATCGCCATTCTCGTATTATGACGGAGAGCCGAGTAATCGCAAACAAAAAAAAAACAATTTACACCTTCTTCAAAACGACAGAAAAATGGACATAGGAAATATTGGTCGATAATTTCAAGCCTTTGTAAGCCCCCCATCCAAAAATCAGCCTTCTCGGGACTGATGTTTTTCTAAATGTATATTTATTTTATTATTATATATTATATATAATTTTATTATTCTGTTATTAATAAAATTTGTTATAATATTTTTATTTTATAATAAATTCTAATAATAAAATTAATACAAATAAAAATTATATTTTTATTAAATATTATATATTATATATATTATTCAACAAACATAAAAGAAACCGACCGTTGGAACTTAAAGATTCGGCAAAAGAAAAATTATCGAGTAGGAAGCATGTAGTGGACGCGCCGCGGTGACGAGACAACGAATAGAGAGCGAAGATGAGAAGTAAGAAAACACGCAACGCGGAGAGGTGTGCGCGCGCGTAGCAGCGGTGCGTCGCGGCTAGTGGCCGAAGGGTGCGAGTGGAGGGGGAAGGCTCGAGTGCGAGAGGCGCGTGGGGCTGCGCCGGGTCACGACTGTCACTTGTCAGTTGGCCGCGAGCGCTCCTAGCGGGAAGTTTGTATCGTCGTGCGTGTTTTATAGTGGTTGTGCGTGTGAAAGAATTCAAAAGGCTTTCGCGCGCCTTTTCTTCTACACAAAATCATTCGATATTTATCTCGGTCCTTTCTCGTATTCCTTGAAAAAAAAAAAATCCGAATCTCATGCGAAAGCAAAGATTAATGTCATCGACGAAGAGGAGCGCTTCGGAAGACGCGTCGGCGCGTCTCGTCGCGTTGCTACCGCCGTTCGATTTGTTTTATCGTCTCTTCTCAACGACGAATCCGAATTTTCGTCATCAACGTCATCATTCTCCTTGTCATCAGCATCGTCGCGTTGTAATAATAACGCGCCCTTCGTTATTGTCGTCGTATAAGTGAATTTGGCGCGCGCGCGGGTGTACACGAGATTAAAAAAAAAAAGAGTATATCGTTTGTTTCGTGATTATTTCGGTCGCGTGTGGTGAGAATTTTGTCGTGTGAACGGGTAAAACCGAGTGTATAATATTTTTGTTTTCTACTATTGGTTTTTGTACAACTTCCTCGTATTTTTCTTCATTCGTCGACTACGCCAGTGGATTTACGTCGAGAGATTATCGGTCGAGGAAGTGCTTTACGAGTGTAGAAGAGGGAGCACGTCGTTGGATCAAGCAGTGAGTGCAATGCATTCTCGTTGTTTTGGCGCGAAATTCACGCGGGACGTTACCGTGTCCTGGTCTCTTATATCGCGCGGCCATTTTCGAACTCGATCGATATTAATAAGGAAACCGAGAAACTTAACGCGCAGTCGTTTTCTCTCTGTCTCTCTCTCTCTCTCGGTACTTCATCGAACGTAACCGCTTACTTTTTTTTCTCTCTCTCCCCTCGTGGCTACCGGAATACGCTCGAACGATCGCGTTTACGTAATATTTCGATCGTAAAGTACCGAAACGTCGTCGTGCAAAACCTCGATCGATTTTTCTTATATGTTAGAAAATACTTCCTTGTCGAGTTAGTAAAGAGTCTCGTTCTCTTGGACTCTCGATCCTGCGGCACGCCGGCATTGACTTTAATTTATTCCTTCGTAACAGACTATTTGTTCCCGTCGAACCCGAGTCATTCGCTCGGATTCGACGTCCTCGCTTCCTTATCTTTCTTAACCTTCCGCTAAACCCGCACCCACATAAACCGTAGAAGCGTAACGCCAACTCCTTTCGTAATTTGCATTTGCGCTGCCGTTCGCAAGATCGTTCGATTTCGGAGCTTGTTTATTTGATACATCGTGAAGAGATCTTTGGAGGCGCCATCTTGAATATCCTTTTGTTGTACTGGATTAGGTCAAAACAATGTTATGTTAACTATTAAAAGCTGTATCGACGTGTATTATGCCACTTAAAATATAGTAAATTAAAAGTAAAATATCATACATTAAAAAATAAACGTTTTTTTTTTTATTAGTAATCAGTATAGCCTTGACACACTATAAAGCATTCAATGGGTAACCCTTCGCAGTCGGCTGTCCCTTCTACGAAGCAATTCCAATTCTATAATACTTTATGTAAAATGATTATAATTGTAATTACAAATTTATTATGTCACTCCCTATAATAAGAAAAAGAAATATTGAAATTGCTGTTAAATAGATTTAAATAAAATCTCCAAGTGCAGAGGATTAATTTACATTTATAGAACATGTAAATTCTCTTAAAGAATCGTCTTTTACGAATATATAAATAATTTCACTTCGACTTGACATTCGCTATCTCGAACGTTTATATTCATTTCTTCCAAAATTTACAATAGGTTATTACAGATGGCGGCGAGTGTTGACTCTCGTTGTATAAACGAACCGACAACGACCGATTAGAAAGTCTCCTTTTATCTCTTTGAAAGCGTTAAAACATAAGAAAATCGTCTGACCGCTCTAAACTCGTAACTCGATATACGTCGACCTCGAATTCTCTCTTTCTCTAGTGACAATCCCGCGCGCGAGACAACGCGTCTCGTGCGCGCGTTAAATTCCAAAAAAGATTGAAACGTACCGGGCGAGTAGAGTCGGCATTTCGTCTAGACGCGAAGCAGCCGTCGTCTCTCAGCTTCGAGCATTGCCCACCGGCATCGCTTAAATTAGCGGTCCAATTAACGCGCTTTCGAGCGTGCCGGCGTGCATCGTGCCAGAAACGAGTGTGCTGCCTGTCTGCTTTTTATCGATACTAATTATCGGTGATAACTTACGCGCGGAACGAGAACGTTATCGTATTATCATACTAATATACTCATTCGTTTGCGAATCGAAGAGTCCGACGATTCTGATTGGTCGACGTTCATCTTGCGAAATGGACACGTGATTCTTGTGTAAAATAGTTTCGTGTTATAAAAGGTTCAGTGATAATCATTTAATTCATTATTTTGTAATAGTAACTCGTATGATTCGAAATTTTAGAAGTTGTTGTAATAGTATGCTTTATTTTCTGATTCATCGATGTTGATCTCGCGATATGGACAAGTGATTCTTGTGTAAAATAGTTTCATATTTGTTATAAAAGGATCAGTGATAATCATTTTATTTTAAAAATTTTTGAAATTTTAGAAGTTATTGTAATAATAATGCTTCGTTTTCCGAGCGTTTCTGATTCATCGATGTTGATCTCGCGATATGGACACGTGATTTTTGTGTAATACGAGGGTCATTCGTAATCTTTGTTTTTTTTTATAATAATGGTTCGATCGATATTTTTGGAAGACATTCTAATGGTATGCTTCACTTTTGATATCTTATCGGTTAAAAGTTAATTCGTCCTATATTCAAGTTATTATTTTATTTTTTCTACTATCGTAACGTTCTCGTAATAACGGCTGAAACGACAAAAATATTGAAAGTAATTCTAGTAGTATACTACAGGATAATGATACAAAACAAAGAACACGTTTCAGACGGGTATGAGTTACGCAACGTGTAAGTGACGTGTTCATGATTCAACAGACACTTCTTCGCGACTCCTATATTCCCTCTACTCCTGTTACTTCGCGCGAATTTGCGAGGAACGAATCGAAAAAACGTGACACCTGCGAAGGGCCAACCGTCCTCGTCAACGGACAGCTCGTTTTCGTGGAATCGGTTTCTCTCGAAACAACGTATGCGTATTCTCGCGAAAGTATCGAATGTCACTGCGTTCAATGGCCGTATGGTCGGTTTTCTTAGAAAACTACCTGTTCGTGAGAGAAATTCACGCAGCTAGACTGTAAATACTGTTTCGAGATCTCGATGAGACTCGGAGTCGATATATTATATCGTATACGTTCCATCACGATCGACGTTCGGACAAGGATATACGCGAGTCATCGTCTTGGCGCCACTCGCACGATCGCTCGAAGAATACTTCGACTCGAACGTACCACGCGTCGGCTTTCCTCTTTGATCATCGGTCTTTGTTATTATTCTTTTTTTTATTAATTTATTTTCCCGATACTTTCATAGGATAGGGAGAATACGCTTGTCGTTATTTCCATCGTGCTGAAAATAAATAAAAAAAATAATGTATATTTTTAACCTCGATCGGATATTCGCGACTCGACGAGTAGGGTGAACCCATTTAATAAGGTCGATTAATAACCGGGATTGCATTTCGCAATCTGTAACGTTATACATTTATTTATTTATATATTCTTAAAATACGCAAATTAATGTCGGTTGTTAATATTTACTAATTAAATATTCGGTTGTTTACCCTTTTACGGTTCACATTATTTCAGAACATTTAATTTCGAGTAATAAACATTAATAAGTTCTTGAGAGATATTCCAAATGAAATATTAATCTTTCTTACAGTTTTATATTACATAAATTTTTTATATAATAAAGAAACAAAACATTTTCTATCGTATTCTCAAAATAGGGATCAGAAAGAATAAAGTGTTAAAAAAATATTTTTATACCTAAATTTACGTGGATCTGATACATATGTTTAACGAATTTTGTATTCCAAAATTTCTTCATACCCCCTGTAACTAGACTCGGTCGTGTTACATTACCTCAAGCATGTGTACATCCAGCGCGTGTTTGTGCGTGGGCCCCGTTACGCGTTCACCATTGCCGAGTTGTGGACCCTCTTAATATTCCCATCGCGTAAGTCGGACCAAGCGGAGATGGAATCCATCGCGAGCAAGCGAGCGCACTACGTCGACCTAAATGCATCGCGAATTGGAGGACCGTGAAATGGTAATACTGCACAATGTCGATCGGCTTTAGCGACGTCACGGAAATCGCAGCCGAGAAAGGTAGAAATCACAGCCGAGAGAAAGAGAGAGAGAGAGAAAGTTGTGATTGGGGTCTTTTGTTTCGTGAAACTTCTCGAAATGATATGATTAAATGATGAAATGCGAAAACAGTTACATAACGTTGTAACAATGGAATATTAATTATCGCATGCCCTGCTTACCGTTCGAAAATGGCCGACATATTTAATATCCCGAATTGTTTAAATATTTTATCATTCGATGTTTGTTCTTTTGCATGCTTTCTCAGGACTTCGTGCGAATAACGATATATACCGATAACCAACACATATCTATTATTACTGTTAGTCTTAAGATAGGAACATGGTGTTACTTAAATGACAATTTATTGCAGGAAAAAAGCAAATTTTTTCTTCGAATATAATGATTCGTTTCGTAGAGTTTCTTTTCAAGAAGGGATCTTTTTGGGTGGTCGACTAATTCGTAGGGATTACATTTCCTTCATGATTCCCTTTCTACCACGTGACATGGTTGATGACTTTTTCGGTCAGAATTCCAAGGTTCTTCGGGTGTGTCATCGTCGTATTTACGCACACGCGTGTATTATACCTTATACATTTACATACTTTTTTCGTTCCTCTTCTTTCTTTTCTTCCCATTGACAATGGATAAACACAGAGTCATTTTCCATCCACCATACGAAACGCTTGGAAGCACGCATGAGTCACGGATATCCGCGTGCACCCGGATATCCGTGCGCGGCAAGCATAATTAAGAATTTCGGTGGATCACCGCCGTATGCTGCCTACGGAGTTTAACTCCCACCCTCGAATTTTCCAACCCTCCCTCCCTCGTCACCCCTTACGTGCTCACGTCCATGTTAAACGCGAACAATGGATCCGAGGGATCCATGCTCGTCGTCGGCGCTTTTGAATTCACCTGGGGGTCGAAGCGCGTCGCGCGAGTTTCATTTCGTGAAGGGGGTAGGAGATGAATCGGATGGCCCGCCCTACGTCGATGCCAGCTGCCTTTTCTTTCCTACCAAAATTCGCCACCCCTATCGATTATTCTACGATCATGCTTATACGTGTCCTAGTATATCATAGCTGCTAGTTTTGGACCTATATGGAAAATAATTTTGTGCTACAAAGATTTATTTTATTATTATTTCAGAAAAAATTAATGAAATGAATGAAAATTTAATGGAAAACTCGAATTTTTTTATTGGTAAATGAAAACAAACAATAATAAATGAACAAACAAAATTGACAATTTTATCATTCATTCTTCTCGTTACAGTAATCTAATTCGTTAACAAAGTTATATTTTTGGGAAGATATATGTATATAACATATTTCAGTGATAAGATCGATTGGAAAAATAAAAAGGTGACGAGCATTCGAGTATTTTTAAAAAAATAACGATTAATTGTACGTATTACGCACGGTCGGATGTACTTCGTAGTATCGTCTCGGAATAAAATAATTTTTCTCATTCGTGGAACATCGAATACGAGTACGTACTCACGTATATACATATACCTACACACATTCGTGTCCTTTCTTTATTTTCCAATCTTCTCGTATGTACCTACACGTAGGTACCACACAACGTCGAAGCAGTCGAATTTACCTGGAGCAAAATGGACGACGGCAGCTTCGTGTAGCGAGAACGAGAGAAGCCAGTGAGGAGTAGGGGGTTAAAAATTAGTTAAGCTGCCCGGTCGATCCCTCCTGCCCGGTAACTCGCTCCACAAGCCGATCAATAGGGAAAGGAACAAGTCGATCGTGAATCCGTTCAAAACTCTCGCCAAATATATCAGCGCGTGTATAAATTTTTCCTCTTTCCATCTTCCTCTCTAGCGACACAACGTTTATCGCATAGTTTCCTCTCTCCGTCTAAATTTAAAACTCTTTTATATCTTTCCCGAACGATATCGTTTCGGCAGCGATTTTGGTTGAACGAATTTGCAAAATGAGCGATAGCGCGTACGACGAACAAAGAACTACACGCACGATTCCCCATTAGTTTTAATGCTCTATCTCTCTATCTCCCTTGCTCTCTCTAAAAAATGTTCCGCAATTTGTGTCGTGAATATAAATCGAAGAGTAGCAGGTTAATTAACGAGGGATGTAGGGGAAGAGTGGCATGAAAGAGCCACTATCATTTACACAGTAATTTTTGAACAAATGTAGGACGAATTGGTTTTTGAAAAACTAGCAAAGTTTTTGCTAGTTTAACTAGCAAGCAGTTTTGCTACTTAAAAACTATAATTCGTCCAACATTCGTTCAAAAACTACTGTATAAAATGATAGTGGCTCTTTAAAAAAGTGGCTCTTTCATGCCACTCTTCCCCTACATAGGTACTGTATATAGTAATGAAGCGTGTACGAGAGCCAGCATGGGTTTAAATATTTGAAATAATTATTCATAGGCAACGAGATATCGAAGGAATAACAATTTTTTTTTTTATTTTTCATTAACTATCCCGTAAATGGTTTCGATAGATTCGAATCGAGTTTTCCTTTTACGAAAGAAAATATCGTCTCGCTGTTCCTACGAGTTACTACTTTACAGCGATCGTAAAGCTCGTCACGAGTTGCGAAGCTCCTTTGAAAATAATTTTCATCGTTGCGTTGGCATTTGCTCCGGGCCGTAGATATACCGTGAGGAGACTTCTGTGTTACCGATTAGCCGGTGTACGAGGATTAAACTTAGCCGCCCGTATATACGGTGGTGCTTTTACGACAGCAATTTGCCCTGAGCTCCGCGATAACGGCACCAGGTGACACAGCCGAAGGCAGCCGCGTTTGTTCGGACATCTTTTTCCCCCGACCACTTTCCGTTCGTTTTCGATCTTATTTCACGGAAATATTCCAGTGGGTTTTTACTTGTTAATTTGAAAATCGAAAAATATCTCGATAGCTTTAAAAATTATACCTCGCACTCGACGGATTTTCATTATACTATTTTATTTCAAATAATAGGTATAATACATGCTACGTCGTGCAAAAATGGTGTTGAATTGTTGGTAGGTCAATCGAAGAAAAATCAGTACAAATAAATGTCAAGTGCTAAATATTCTAATGATTAAAGACTGATAAGTGAGCAATCATGAATACGAGTAAAAGTGATTCCCAAATGGGTAATGATTAAAATGACTTAGGTACAACTCATAATCATAAGTACCTAATAATTCATTCATTCATAACTCATCAATCATACTTATTTCATAGTCATGTACTCGATTAATTGGCCAACTCTGCACGACATTACGTTGCCATTAAAATCTATCTTACCGAGTGCAAAGATTTAAAAAAAATTGTTTCTTATCCAATGCACCAACGTATACATTTTAACAACTCGTAAATCTTATCTCAAAGAAAAAAAATCCTTTCCCAATCGAACGCATCGACGATATCGAGATCGATAGAAGTGCATGCGCGCGAGCTCATAGATTTCGTAAATACACGTTTCTAAGCGATTCATGGAAGACGACCTCAATAATCTCTGGAGGCTGTCTATGAATATCGTACCGAGTACGCGGGAGATCAAGGTCGATCCTATACCAGCGTCACGACGAGACTCTTTACCACCGATACCAACGGCTTCGTCATTATGCTCATCCACACGACTTCGATTTACGTAATGCACGTTTATCCTTATGTCGTGTTATCTCCCTCTCTTTCTGTCTTTATGCCCGCTTCACACACGCGACGAGACTTGGCGAGACTCGGCGAGTACGAGAGTGTGGATGAAAATTTCGCCTTACTCGCTCGATTTTGCCACGAGTTGCCGCGCACGTGGAGTCTCCGTTCGTTGTAGGTCTTCCGATATGAATCAAGGGGATTTCGTGGAAAACTCGAATTACTCGATACATAGTGCTTCGGGGTATCTGGGCCCAGGGGCATCAGGGCCATGTTATCTCTTTTTCGACACATCATGTACAATTTTTCTTGCTCTTTGAAGTTTGTAAGAGTTGTAGGCGTTACTATGACTACCAAACAACGTTCGTTGGTTTTTTTAATAGTTAATGTAAAATAAAACTTAAATAAATTAAATAATGGCCCAGATACACCGACGCACTAATGCTCCACACCCTCTGCGAGATCGCACGCCACGAATGTCGACTAAAAAAATGTCCCTCAGCTTTCGTTCTGCCGAAATCATCGCACGATGACAAAGATGAATGTGCCGGCGCGGTCAAACATCATGTATGTATCCCGAATCGAAATTTTAATTGCGATTTGACTCTCTAAAATGCCCTCTTAGGAATTTGAGGGTAAAAATAAGGTTTATGGAATAGGAAAAATATATCTACCCGAGTCGAAATTTTTATTTCGGTTTGATCCTCTAAAGCCTACTTTTCTTTGTTGTTTCTATATGCCGCTTGAATTGTGACTCTTTCAACCTACGAGATGGTGTGGTAGGTTTGGTAGGATTGACGAGTGATCTAAACTTCTATTTGACCCTACAAAATGCTCTAAACTTCTATTTGACCCCACAAAAATGCTCTAAACTTCGATTTGACCCTAAAAATACTCCAAAACCTACAATTAGAGGTTTTAGACACTTAAAAACCTACATTTTTAGGATTTGGAGGGTCTAAACCAAGTTTATAAGCTTCGTTTTGACCCTCCATTTGTTAAAATCGGACAAAACGGCCACTTGAAGGTTGAAAACATAGTTTATTCGCCACATATTTTCTCTATTCCATATAAGCTTCATTTTTAATCTCAAATTTCTAACAGAGCATTTTGGAGAGTCAAATCGCGATTAAAATTTCGACTCTGGTATATGGTGGATAAACTTTGGTTTCAACCTCCAAATAACAGTTATGTCCGTTTTTAACCATTAGAGGGACAAACCGAAGTTAAAATTTCGACTCGAGTATATTCGGCATCTCTCGACAAAGGCGGATCTCTTCAAACGTAGCTCTTCAAAAGCGGACGAGAAACTCAGCGAGACGTTCGTCGCGTGTGTGGATGGAATCTCAGATTTCATCGAATGTCACGCCGAGTGTTTCTTCGCGACGTTCGCCGCGTGTGTGGATCGGGCATTAATGATCTCATTAAACCGCCACCGTGCCGCGCGCGCGCCGAGATCGTTTCGCTCGAACGAATCGAGCGAGTTTCTTAGCTCTCTCTCGTCGATTTCCTCGCGATAATCGTTCCTAGAGATCGTATAAATCATAAGGTGTACCAATGATATCGTAGATATTTTCGAACGGTATGAATCATGCCGGCGTCTTATCGCACATCCTAAGGAACTTCTGTCGGCGTAGCATCTTCATATAGGTATTGAAATCGTTCGGGTCTTGTTTTTAACATTCTCAAGACTTTGCTTCTACGTGTTAATTTATACTTTAGGTATGTTATAAAGATAATGAGTACGTTTGCAGGATTTCTAAGAGTATTCTCGGATGCTATTTTACTGATCGCAAAAAATCTTTTACTGGTTAATAGCGCAAAAAAAATATTATTATAATGAATTTTCTTTCCTCCAAGAACACAAATGCTATCTTTGTAGACTCTCTTTTTACAAAATCTACAAAAAAGCGCTAATGCAAACAGTCATTATCGTAATGGAAGCCAGACATTTGATTTCATAAATCAAATTTTTTTTGAATATATAACTTCTTTGTCGTTTCGCCTTGGATATCAGGAAATCACTTATAAATATACTTATTTCTACACAACGAAACCGTGGACGCAGCTTTTGAAAAATTAAGAAAAGATTGCTATCGTTTCAGGAAACTGGATACCCTGCGTCTATGTACGATATTATCGATCGACGTAGACCTTACGAATGGTTTAATTACGGTAGCGCGCGATCGGGTATTAATTAACGCCGGTTGACCGTGGAACCAGGATGTATCGAATTACACTTATGCGCGAACTTATACTAAATTTGGTAGAGAGACTTCGATATTAATTCGTTACGTGGTGTCGAAGAGAGATGCCTTCCAGCAGACACCCACACACATATTACATACCTATATACATCTAGCTCGTCTCACAGGAGCAACCTAACCGGTGGTACAGTTCGAACAAAAAATGTCGAGGCGTCTTGTCTCTGGCGTGCTAGCTAGCGAACGAGCGCCTTCTTCTTTTACCACGCGATAAAAGGCCTCTAGGCGTCGGAAAATGAAAATGTCCGGCATGGATCCGATTTCCATTACGATAACGACTGTTTGCATTAGCGCTCTTTTGTAGATTTTGTCAGACGGTCCGGTATTGCGCCAACACCGGCTCCTTCTTCGCCAGATTAGAATCTTACCTTATCTTTGTTTATGCGAGCACCCTCCCTTTTAATGTAGGTATATGTAGATATATACTCTCTTTTCGCCGTAGGTATGCATTTATTCGTTAAGTGCGAACGTTCTTGCTGCGCTTCTAATAACGGTGTAATATTTTTCTTATTTATTCGATATTTTATTTCCACGAATGGAGAAACGTACAAATATTTTAATAAAAATAGTTCTTGCGTAGTATAACAGCTTGTATCGTGTTTTATCAAGGTCTTCACAAATTTTAGATCGTGTTCTATAAAAGTTGTGTTATACGAGGCTCGCTTGTAAAGAAGCATGCGGTCTTCCATCATACTTTAATAACAATAGTTCTGGCATAGCATGGAAATTCGTAGCGTGTTATACAAGGATCTTAATAATCTTTGTATCGTATTATATAGAAATTGTGTTTTATAAGAGTTACACGTTAACATACACGTTTACAACATACACGTTTTTTATTCATAATTCTAACATTTTCAATAGATTTCATTGTACAAATTTTCGTTCAGCCATCTCAATTTTTCCCGAGCTCTCGTATACCGAGAGTTTTGATCTTTACATAATATCGACGTTTGACGTTGGTCCGTTCTTATCGAGAGCGTATATACGATTAACGATCGAGCCGGCTTAGCGTTCGTTTAACGAGTTTGCTTTGGTTTCAAGCCCAACGAGGTAGGGTGGTGCATGGGTGGTCGTCGCTCGTAGACGAAACAAAGGGAAATAAGTAAAGCGGAAATAATCCGGAACATTGGAGAGCTCGGTATTTCGTATTACAACACAATCTTCTCTTGGAATAGACACGTACGATTATTATATAAATATTGGCACGGCGTCAAACGAATGCAGCAGCTTTTGTTATTTAACGCTTTGTTATATCGATAATTAAGTTTTTGTGGATGCGCCTGTAGATCAAAGCAGATTTTTATTTGGGAAATCATATTATATCATACATATATCATACAAATTTTATAATGCTTAAACTTAAACTTGACACAAACTAACTATTTCAAACTGAATTCTTCCTCGCACGTAATAGTATACCCTTTAGTAATAAAAGGGCAGTCAGGAGGAGCAGTACGCAATAAGTTATTTAAAATTTATTTAGTTCTTCAATTATAAAAATACATGTTTTAACATATTTAATATATTTACCAAATAAGTATCTCGATTTTGCATTGGTTATTTAAGTAATATTCTGCTTCAACGTATGGTTATATAATTTACAATAAAAAATGACATAACATTGCGATGTCTTATTATTGCAGATGATAAAAGATCGCTAATGTATGTCTTGTAATCTAAATTTTCCTTATGAAGTTGGCGGGAAACATTCATCGAAACGTCAAGTTTGAAATTACAAAGTTAAATAATTACATTGGCCTTTTATGAACATTATCTTACACTTCCTAAATTTCCAAAACTCCTTTTCATTGTTAAAAAATTCCAGTTTCAATACGATCGAACATAATACCAATCAAGTTATCTATCATAGTTATAATACAATCGGTCAATTAAACGATTTTAAAATTTAATGTTAATAATTTGTTTCTACGTGGTAAACACATTTGGAAATGGTCTTATACGATTACCGAAGCGTTGGTGGACGCGGGTATGTTTTACGCGCGTTACGCAAGGCCGTTTATTACGCTTACGCGCGAAAAAAAGAAGAAGGAAAGACACGCCTACGTATTTCACTGCCGTGTGTCTCCGTCTCGCGTAAAAGCCCCACGCCATCGCTGGGTGATGCTCTTATTGCGAACACGGAATCACGAAGAGAACCCCAGCGACCCTTTCGAACGACGCCGTCTGTAAATCGGATTAAAGGGTCGCGTCGATAAAACGGAAGGAATTTCTATTCACCCACCGGACGCGTACGCGTTATTTCGCGCTGGACGATTATGCAAACTCGTTTCCCTAGTTCGTTAAAAACTCATGCCTTCTCCCTATTTTGTTTAAATTCTCGCTTTTATCTCTTCGTCGTTCAGAACCAACTCCATTTTGCTGGAATTTTTAAAAAAGCTTGCACGCCATTTTCGCATAAATTATTTTGATGATTATGTAAAAAATTGAGCTCCCCCGCAATATGGTAAACTTGTGTTGATAATAACTTTTTAATGAATCAATGTCAACTAAATCATTCACGATACTACTAAAGATGATGACCTTGACAATATTTAAAATAATTATTCTTTATTATTCTAATTATTTTATTTTCCACCGCATACGATAGTTGATTAACCGATCGACAGTCGTTAGCCATGTTTTTTTTTGTTTGTTTTTTATACGTGTTTATTGTAAAGGGCTTAAAAGGTACAATATTCATAATCTGTTTTGACGAATAAACAAATTCTGCATTACCATACTTTGGTATGATATGGGTAATAGTCCTACTGGCGCTCTATATCACTCCTTATAATTTTTCATATGGGTCATCTCCATTTCTCTTATTATTTTCTTATATTATTCTTCATATTCCACTTAGAAACTAAAATTTTGTGTAGAAAAACCACGCATAAGAAGCTACACATACTGGAATTTTCCGTCATAATCGTCGGCTCGTGTTCGCCTAGCAACTAAGTATGTGTAATTTACACATAGTAGTAGTGCGTACGCTTCCGTCGAAATATACCATTTCGAAAGCATGGCGAGATCGTCGGCGAGTTGTAAAGTACGAAGGATTCCGTGGCGCATTAAAGCGATGCATTATTCCGGGACTTTGAGGGTGTTCCAACTGGAGAGTCATAAAAGCTGTCCATATACACGGTCGCCCGCGTAACGAGGAAACACGCCGTACGATTTCTACGTTCTTGTCGTCGCGGTCCGTGGAAATTTAATAAGAACGATAATGATCAATGGTTATCGCGAATGAAAATTGGTCACGTTTCATTGAATTTTTTCTTTGACTACTCCAAAAGAATGTATTTTGAGATTTATTTGACGAATGTCGTTTAAAAAAAAATCAGGATTACGTGGTCCGGTGGGTAACCGTACATTGGTACCTACTTTCACGAGTGAACTTTTAAGGTACGACACGCGACGAGAAGAACGTGGCCAAAAGCAAGAAGAATGAGAAAAAGGAACAGGGAAATTGGTCAATTACCGCGAGAGCGGCAGGTCAGGGCAAGGTTCTTTGTTTTATGACATCTTTCGCGTCTCCTTCCTCTCCGTGATGCAGGAAATCTCTCTCTCAAACTCTCAGCCGTTCTCTGCTCGCTCATTCTCTTTCTTTTTCACTCTCTCTCTCTCTCTCTCTCTCTCTCTCTTTCTCTAGTCTTTTACCTTGAAAACCCGTCGTGGCCCGAATTTTCAACCTCTTTCTCCCTACCTGAGCTTCGTTAGAAGTTACGATCTTGCTCGCTCGTTCTCCTTCTCCCTCTCGCTTTCAGGTATAAGATCCTTTCCTTCCATTCGTGTATCCTCTCGTCTCGCTTGAAAATCAAGTTCGGGTGGCTGCACGAGTCACGGACAGATTAGAATCTTAACTGTGATATTCCCGTGCACTCGATCGAAGTTTCTTTCTTTCTGTATATTCGTGATCTACAGTTATTCATATTTTTAGTAAATTTTTACAAACAACAAATATATATACTGATTTCAAACATTTTGAAGTCCAGCAAGGACCATCCTGCAAATACAGTATATTCAATCAGAAAAGAATCATTAAAATCAGTTCACAATCGGCGAAAATATCTTCTAATTCTTTTTGTAGTCGATTGAAAACGTGATCGATCTCTGTGATGGTTGATCAACAACCAAGACTGCCCTATATTTATTCATTCATTTCGTTTATTTACTGTCACATCTTCATTTTTTGTAAGATTGTCCAAGGATAAGAAAACTAAATTTCTCAAATCTCTATAGTTTTGTTTTGGTTCTAATATCGACGACGTAGGGAAGGTTCGTGTCAATAAAATCGATTTAATCGGTCGGCGGTTGCTCCGAAGGCAAAAGCCGTTCTGCGGGGTTGGCCGGAATCTCGGAACTTCTGGCCAGCATCCAGAATTAATGTACGCGCTACACGGTATTCCTTTCTCTTTATGGAGGCTACTGAACTGTCGCTAGGTACGTTCCTGGACAGGAGATATCGAGCGCCCCTCGTACATTGTGCGTTCTCATGCCGAACATGGAGGATAATCCTTGGTAGTTTCCGCTACAGAAACTCGTGAATACGTATAAACGTACGAACACGTACGTATGTAAGTACGTACAACCTTCAACCCCCATCGAATCTGCCGATAAACGCGAGTTGCCACGAAATTTCGAAATTCAGGGATAGTAACGCTCGTGTAAGAATTATGTTTCGTGATTCTGACCAGGTCTGTTAGATGTTTAGATCTTAGAAATGTTAGATACATTTTTTATGTATGAACCAGTAATTAAAGTGGTTTAAGCAAAAAATTACGGCTTAGGCTATATTTATTATTTTTTGAGCCACAAGGTAATGATATTTTTTAATTAAAAAACGAGACTAATTTATATTTTCTACAATTATCTTACCTCAAATTTCTATTTTACATCCGAACGAATCACTTTCATACAAATTTCGTCGGACGAGCAAGCAAAGGTAGCCCGATATCGTTCTAAACTCGATTATTGGGCGTATAATAACGGACGTAAATTTAGATATATCGACAAAGAGGAGAAAGAAAGAACAAAGACTAGTCTTTATTACAAAGCTAAGATCATCAGCAGTGACTATCAAAATGACAACAACGGAACCGTTCAAAGTGACGGCGAATTAATTACACATAATCGATGATAATCGAACTTCGAGTAGGCTTTAAACGAGACGGTGCGCGGAGCTCCAAAGAGATTGGCATAAATATAATGTAATCTTTCTAGCACGCTTCTGAAAGCTTGCCTCTCGTACGATCGCTAGCTTATCTCTAAAAAGGTCGAGATCTGCCAATCGGTGCCTTCGGTCGTCGTATTTAAATATACACGGACCATCTTCCCATATGATATACCCTAACCCATGGCTGGCCTTGTCTAATAATAAAAAAACGGATCGTCAGTAATTTTAGCAAAGAAGAATCTCCTTTTGTCAGCGTAATTCGCGTAAAACGATGCTCTCCGTTGGAGACTTTGTAGACCAGAAGCAACTTTGGCATTTGCGTCGATTCTCTGACGAGTAACTAACTAAGGTGTCTCGTATGAAACAACTTGTAAAACGAGAGACGCGCTACGAAAATAGAAAAGGCTCTCGCTCCCGTTCTCGCAAAGATCCCTTCTCCCCACACGTACCTATATATCTATAGGTATATACTATATTTTGGCAGAGTCGATAGAGCGAGATATTGTAGAAGAAGGAGCTTTCTAGCGCCAACGAGCCACTCCGCTTCGTTCCCGAGAACCATTCTCTCTGTACCAACCTTCCTTCCCCCTATCTAACATCTCGAGCATGGAAGCTCTTAAAAGGAACCGTATTCGGTTTCTCAATTAAATAATTCTACCTCGACGATAAGTGTCGACGGGGTAGGATATCAAGAATTGTACTCTCGAGATTTCCTTCTTCGTCTTTCGTGTTCTAAGAGACCATGAACAAGTAGGAAAGTCTAAAGATTTTCGTATCGATCCTAAGATAACATATATTTTATATTTATATAAAATTCAGAATAAAAAATCACAGCTTTTTGTCTATAACTTTTATAGAATTAAACCACTTTCGACGATTGATGGCTGATTCGATGGAAAGAAAAGTTGCTATTAGCTCTGCCAACTACATTAATATCTAGGTAGTATTTATGTCGAAAAGTTATTAAGATATTTATGCTGTCTGTCCGTTTGTCAGTTTGTTTCACAAAAGCTTTGAAACTACTAAATGGTTTTAGATGCGTTTTGTTTTTTATATTGTCAAGCATTTCTTAGCGTTGCTTTAAAAATTGATTTCATTATGCTTCGACCTGCGAAAATAGTATTAGGTATCATATGTTTCGAGATTCCGGGATGAATGTAGAGACTAGGAGCATTGAATCAAACCATTTGTATATCTTAGTAATAATGATATCCCTATGTAATATAATGCATCTAAACCTTCACCAGGGCGAAGCCCGAGTCATCTACATGCTAGTACCCTAAGCTTCATTAATGGCTCCCCGGTATGAAGTTGGCGTTAATTAATTTATATGAGAATTTCTATAGTACTTCTGTTATTACTAACTTCATACTGGGGAGCCATATCTGACGCAGTCTGTACTTGCGTAGGTATAATAAAAATATCCAAGAGCAAGCGAATTCGATCAAGATGTAGGTATATTCAAGGACAGTGATGCTCGCAGAACCACGATTCTCGCGGATATATATCAAACTCCTCTCGGTCTCACGCGTCTAAATGCCCGGCTTTCTTTTCCATGCGCTATCCGGCCATTTGTCTCTGCGGTTTGCTCCGCGAACTTCTGTTAGGGAGACCCCGCGCAAAGGCTTGCGTGCAGGTGCTAGTCTTTATATTCTCGCATGCAGGTCCGTAGGTATACGCATATCGTGTCCCTACCAATCTTTTTTTTCTCTCCTTTCTACTTTGTTATGATGAAATCGTACATAATCCTATCACGCGCGGTCTCGTTAACCTTTAAATGCGTGATTTTTTATCTAACTTACAAAATACACCGTGTAGATTTGGGATCATTTATTATGAGAAAAATAATTAAAACAATATTACACCAAGTTATAATGAGTACACTCGCAATGTAGACAATTGGCTACATAGCTGTTCCAGCCCAAATTTACGAAAAAGTAGATTCCAAACAGCTATTCGTAACGAAATATTAATTCCTTGCTCCAAAGCAATTATATTTTTTCCAAGTAGCGCCAAAAACGATTTGACATCTATTTTCTTTTTAATTGTCCATAGCTCAAGTTGCGTATCGGTTGCGTTCATAAACCAAAACTTTTGCATTTGTTTTTTTTTCCTACCTAAAGGGTTTGCATACAAATTGCAACAAGGTTCATTTAAGGGTTAAGTCTCAGAAATAATTTGATATCACGGCTTTCGTGATAGATAGGTAGAAAGGAAACGCGTACTCGGAAATTACGATGTTTGACAAACGAGGTTCTATATACCAACTTGATGCGTCGTATGTGAACGAGCCCTTATATTCCTTGTCGCCTTGCAAGGAACACGCAGAAACTCGCAGGCAAACACGCATGGGCAGTTCCGTGCGTGAATAAGCAAGCGTTGTCCGTGAGACTGTGCCAACTATTACGTAATTCCGTGGCTTCGCCATCTCCCTCTCTCCGTCTGTCTCACATTTTCTGCATTGAAACGTTTTCTCTTTTCTATGTACGTTCGTAGCCCGGCCCTTCTTTAAGCTCGACTATGCAAAAGCCGATTTTTCAACGACGTCCTCGTACGCTTTGGTGCTTTCGAAACCGATCCGCGTGATTTATTTTCTTCGGGAGTGCACTCGATCCATCGGTGGTTTTGAACTTTCGCTCTCACGATCCTCGATCGACTGGAAGTCGTCTCTCTCTCCCTCTTTCATTCTCTTTAGTCGGCGACGAACTCGTTCGTCGTCTCCTCGAGGCCGACTCTTTCTTTATTTACGACGCGCGTTCAAGCACGTCGGGGCTCTCCTCGTATCTTCGAGGTGCATACGTATTGACTCGCGTCATTCATGATTAAGTTCTCTCTAGTAGTTCTTTTTACTCTTGCTCTACCTTTGCTCGCGCTTAGACGCTTACAAATACCGAGATCGAGTTTAGAATGAGAACTGGAGCTTATCGCTGTAGGTATTTGTTATTATTTATTTGGATTAGATTCTTTTTTTGTCAAATATTCATTAATCATTTGCACTCGACTGTTACTTCTAATGTGACATTATACCATCTGCCATGTCGTAAAAAAATATTTTATTTATTTATTTATTAACGGGAAGTAAATCCCTTTAGTATATACATAAAGATAAAAATTTTGTTGAATACAGAAAACAAATGGTTGTTAAATGCTACTTGACGTGTTATCATAAAAATTGGTGATCTCCCGAGACTACTATTTATTTTCTCAAAAAGATTATGGTAATAGTCATTGATGATCGCTAATAATATGAGTACTGAGTACACTATTGGTAAGAATATAGTCTTATTCAGACATATTACACATAATTTATGATTATGTACTTCCAATAATAAAAATTTGATTACAACCATGTGGATAAAATTCGAAAGTAGACCTATGCACGTGTGTAAGTTCGTCTGCACGCCTATAGACTATGTTTGATGAGGTAACTCGTAAAATAGTTCACTGTCAAGGATCACCGTTCTCTTTACTCGAACGCGTGGGAGTACATCATTATTTCAACGAACAGAGAAACAAACGGTACTTAACATTTTTGTCGACGCACATACATACGTAAAAGATCGTCCACGTGTACGTTTATACGGCATATGCGAGTATCGAGCGTATCCAAATCGAGCGTAGGACGGAAGAACGTACGTTCCTTACAATTAGGATTTACCGTTGCGAAATGTTGCTCGACAAAATTGCCATTAGACGAGCACGCGAGCGACTCTCCCCAACGTCAGTATTTTTTACCCTTTTTGTTTGTGTTTTTTTATAACGGTATAGGTGATTCGTCGGATGATCGACCGACGGGGACGATAGGGGGTCGATGGCTTCGAGAAAAATAAATAAGCGTGTGGGTAGACTTGACCTAGAGGAAAGCTGCTTTCATTCGGGGTACGAAACTAGAAATTACGCAAAGTTCCAGTTGGTTACTATTCCCGACTATCGTCGACTTTTAATGTTGTAAAGTAAAATACTTTCAGTGACGTTCCAATCTTGAAGTAACTTTTACGGAACATATTTTAGGAAGAGATGTAACGAGTCGAGAGTACTCATAAGAGGGTATATAAATATTCCAGTTCCTTCAATGGCATATTTTTTCTTTAGGTATAGGGTAAACAGTACAGTTGTTGGCCCCCCCACAGTTATGGGCCATCTCATAAGAAAACGTGAAAATTAATCATTATATAGACTAATGCGACTTTTAAGTAAGAACATTATTGAAAAATAGAATTTTTTTAGTAATAATGTTTGTAATTAAGCTCGTAATTGTATTTTTTTAAGGCAGATATTTTCTATTGGGTAAAGCAAGGGTAATTTTGAGTGATAATTCTTATTAAGTGTATAAGAATTTGGTAATTGAGCAACTGTTATTTTTACAAAATAGACGGATGTAACTAAGGAACAACGTAATCCACGAATTTACAAATGATTAAATTTATTAAAAAAATGAGTTTTATTAAATTTTTAGTTAAATATCTTTAAAATAAGATAGTGCCAATAATAGGTGATGAAAAACTAGTCAATTTCAGTTATTGGCTTCCGGGGGTCAATAACTAGAGTGCGCTGTGAGTTGGCTCAACAGTTATTGGCAGCTAAGAAGAGTAATACACTTTTTGGTTAATAAATTGCATAATTTATATTTGATTAAGTTTAATTATTGGTATGTAACACATATAATGTTATTTTTTCCATGTGGCACATCCATTCGTTATGATTAGCACACTTAATTGTTTTTTTTACTATTTTTAAGGTTAGATTATCATTTAATATTAAGGTTTACAGGAGTTAGAAATGCCTAATACTATTCAAGGTAATAAATATATAAAAAAATATTCCGAGGAAGATGTGCAAAAAGCTATATCAGCTATTCTTAACGGTATGTCAAAACATAAGGCTTCGGAATGCTTTGGTGTACCTAGGTCGACACTTCAGTTTAGACTAAGTAACAATTTCATTAAAACAAAACATGGGCCTAATCCAGTTTTGATGAAGTCTGAAGAAGACCAATTAGTAACGTGGATTTTAGAATGCTGTAAGAAAGGGTTTCCATGCAGAAAAGAAGATGTGCAAGCAAGTGTCAAACACTTTTTAGATGCAAAGCCTCGTTCTAATTCATTTCGTAATAATTTTCCTGGTGATGGGTGGTATAAGAGTTTTTTAAAACGTAATCCTATTATTGTGGAAAGAACTGCAGAAAGTGTCACTAGAGCAAGTGCATGTGTAACAGAATCTAATGTAAGAAATTGGTTTAAAACTATTGAAGAATATTTGGTTGAAGAGAATCTGTTTGATATTTTGAGGGATTCATCAAGAATTTATAATGGCGATGAAACTTTTTTTTCTATTTGCCCTAAATTAAAACAAGTACTAGCTCCAAAAGGATCTAGAAACGTCTATGAAACTGATCATGGAAATAGTAAACTAAATTTAACAGTATTTTTTATGTTTTCTGCAAATGGAGAAATAACTCCTCCATTCATTGTTTATCCTTATGTGAGACTACCGGCTACAATTGCACATTCTGTTCCTGATTCTTGGGGTATAGGAGGAACAAAAACTGGGTGGATGACCGCAGATCTCTTTGTCTCATATTTGAAAAATATTTTACATCCTCACTTGGTCGAAAAGCAAGTTACTTTTCCAATCATTGTATTTGTAGATGGCCATTCTAGTCACATAACATTGGAAGTCAGTGATTTGTGCACTGAATTAAAAATTATTTTACTTTGCTTATATCCCAATTCGACTAGATTTTTGCAACCAGCTGATGTTGCAGCATTTAAACCTATAAAAAACTTGTGGAAAAAAGCTGTGATTAAGTGGAGGCAAGATAACCCTTCCTCAGCTTTAACTATGGATAAAATGGCACCAAATTTGAAATTTGTATTCGATGAATTTGTCCAACGTTCTGACATTATACAGAAAGGTTTCCGTGCTTGTGGCCTTTTTCCATGGAACCCTGATGCTGTTGACTATAGTAAATGTCTGGGTTCAAATAAACAAAATTTGTCAAATCAGACTAGATGTCAACCAAGGAATGATGCTGAAATATTGTATCAAACCTTCAAAGACATTGTAGGGGATGATATAATTAATGAGTTCCAATGCTATTCTGATGAGACTGTATCTCAACAATATGATGAGTCTACACTTAAACTCTTTAAGTTATATAAAGAGTTTGGAAAATCAACTAAAAAGCTTCAATCACATACTTCTGAACAAAATAATGCTACATCAACAAATGTTTCTGATGCTAATTATGATAAGGAATTATTAACATTTACTGCCGAGCATTCAACAGATGAAAGAGCTAAAGTTATGGGTATTCAGTTAGATAGTAGTATTATTTCTGAAGCTGAAATTATTTTTATCGATGACAGAGATAATATATTAAAGGATACTGTGATAGTAGATGATAGTATTATAGAAGAATGTTTAGATTTAAGTGATATAAATGGTAATAGCATAGTAGTATTAAATAAAGTTGTTGATGTACCAGTGAATAATTCTCAGATTGATGATACAAACCAAGTCAATGATGATAGTCAAAATAAGTTATTAGATGAACCTGTAGATATAGCAAGTACTAAAATGGATAAACTAAATACAAAAAACTTTACTTGTCTGGAACTTAACGACAAACCTCTGAATTTATCAAAAGTTAATTCAACTGAATTTAAATTAGGTGTAGAAGTGAATAAGAATGTTAATCTTTCTACTGTAGAGTTAAAAGACTTTTTGAACGTTCCAAAATCACCAAAGCGAAAAGGTAAAATGACAGCAATAAAAAAGTCTTTTGCCATTACTTCAGAAAAATTTAAAAAAGAAGAGAAAGAAAAATTGGAAAAGAAAGCATTAGAAGAAAAAAGAAAAGCAGATAATAAACAATTGAAATTACAAAAAAAGTTATTAGCTGAACAAATTAAAAAGGAAAAAGAAGAGCAGAAAAAAGAAAACCCTACTATACAAAAAAAGCGAGGGAGACCAAAATTAGTTAATAAAAATGGTGGTAAACCTGTTTGATGTGAATACCTATATATCTATTAAAAATCAGTATTATACTTTTTAACTAATTAATATTCTAATGTTAATCTAAAGACATTGTTACCTACGTACCTTTTGTCATACTAACACACATATATAATTGTTATATTTTTGCAGATTTTAATTGTTTAATAGTAATTATCTGTTATTTAAAGAAATTAATATAACTTTAATAAAACATATTGCACAAAATACTAAGATTATGTTATTTGAATTGTAATTTTTATTTCTTTATTTCAACCGGCCAATAATTATCAGATAATCGGCCAATTACTGTATCTGAGTAGCCAATAATTGTACTTTTGTCATCAATATTCTCTTTTATATCTTTTATAATATTTTTTCTAAATCAATCTAAAGTTTCTAGATTAAATCTATTATTTCAGGTATTTCTGATTTTTATGTGTTGTGTTATTCATAAATTAGTAATTTTTCCAATAAAAAAAATCAATTTTAAAACTGTCATGCGCTTAAACGGCCAATAACTGTACTGTTTACCCTATCATTAAATACAAATCATTTTTATACGAAGCTCTGAAAATGCAGATTACAAAATCCAGGAAATTATGATACGTACAATAAGCTCGACTCTTTTAAAAGCATTTCATGTTTTTTTCAACAGAACGGGCATACAATTTATGTCGCTCCTCGGGAACATTCGTATTCGAATAAGAGTAACCTTACTAAAAGGTAAATCCGTTATTAAGTGACGTAAAAGTGTATCTTCTGCATTTACGATCGCGTGCATCACCCTTTCTCGTCGCGGGCAATGTTTTCGCATAGTCGACCGACCGTCTGGCGTCGTATTACATACGTACTCCGCACCGTAGCCAACGCGCAAACGAACTACCGGTTTTTAACAAGCCGATCTCCCTGCCTCCTTAACGTCTTCTTATCTCTTTCTCTCTCTTTCTTTCAATACTTGGGTTTGCAGATGACGGACAAGCAGATCCGAGAATCTGAGATAAACGTGTCCCGTACGGGTACACGAATTTATGCTTACTTAGCGTCCACGTGCATCCGCATACGAGGCTTTTTGGTTTATGTATGTACCTTCGTATATGCAGGTGAGCAAGAACGAGAGTCGAAACGAACTGGTTCCGAACCAGTTTGCGAAGCTAGACGAAGATGAATCTTGATGGCTCGAAACACTCATTCTTCTCTTCCTTTTGTTTTCTATCCAGATAGAATATTTTTTGGATTGTCCTTTCAAACCGGATAGATTCGACCGACTTTCTTATGCAAATTATAATAAAGGTATAGGAAGGGGAAGTGTGCATTAAAGAGCCACTATTATTTACACAGTAGTTTTTGAACGAATATTGGACGAATTATAGTGTTTAAGTAGCAACACTGATTGCTAGTTAAACTAGCAAAAACTTTACTAGTTTTTCAAAAACTAATTTGTCTAACATTCGTTCAAAAACTACTGTGTAAATGATAGTGGCTCTTTCACGCTACTCATCCCCTAAACCTTGTTCAATGCTGTTACGATAGAAAATTATATGAATTTTCATGCTAGAGGATAGTCTTTACGATGCGTTGATGTATAAAGAAATTGATGTATAAAATAGAAGACAGCATAATTGGCGTTCAGAATCGATAATTTTCGACTTCGAGAAGCGTGAGAATCAAAGACGGGGATATAGAAAGCAAATACTCTGGAAGAAAATGAACGAAATGGCAGCTTCCGTCGATTACGAATCGATTGCGCTCTCGAACCAGTTAAGGACGAAGCAATTTTGCTCGAATCGCGATTGCACGGAGTATTATTGATCTCTAATCGGCGTGAGAGTGGGAGCAGCTATCGGGTGGAGTAAGCCGGGGGGATGGAGGGATCCAGGGGGAACGGTAGGTGGTAGGGAGAGCGAAGATGAGAAGAAAATTAGTACGAGATTCGTCGGGGTGACCGTTTCTGACTCTGTCTACCAGTCTTTCCTCGATTTTCTCCAAACAGGACTTCGCTCCTTTCTTTTTCATTCTCTAACAATTTTTTTCATGAACGGTACCTCACAATTTGATTTTTTGTTACTTTAAAAGCCTGTAGAAAATAAATCATTTTTTTTAGAAGGTCGTGAGATTAACCCAATTACTTTTTTCTAACAATTTTTTTGCAAATTCTACGATGTTCATTTGAATTTATATATTAACCCTTAACATCACTCCCGAGGGAGCAGAGTCCACCATCACACAAATTTTCGGAACTATTTGACGCTAGAAATGTCTGTTTTATGTTTAAAATTTAAATGAAACTTTAATTACAACTATTATATGCCTTTAGTTTGTTTCTTAAAAAGAAATCCTAAGTTTTTCTACATTTTACGTAGTGGAAATGAGTAGGCTGAAAATAGCTAGTGATGTTAAGGGTTAAGGGTAATTTTTAAATAATTGTTTTCTACTTCGTCACTTTCCTTGACTGTTTGTTCCGTAGCTGGCGATTGCTTCCGCTCTCCGTGATTGGCCGATCTTTGTTACTTAATAACTCATTAACTAAGCCAAATTTCTAAAAATGGTATTAGACTTTTCAACTCGAATCATTGATGTACACACGTAGTTTCCCGATGCGATACTTGAAGCTGGACACCCTGTATACACTGCTAGAGTACTCACACACGTACCACAGAACATTTCTGTTCATCAAAGTTATTGTGCTATAGGAAACGCGTACGCGACAATGGTGCGAGGAGTCCTAGACGCCATAAGATTATATCTCCAGTTCGATGCTCGCACGTAGAGACGATCTACGTCAAAGGGTGTAGTATCGTACTATGTGGTCTTTATATATACGTGTGTATGGAGAGTGCCAGGTCTCCGGTAGTTGTATTACGAGAAGATATCGTAGACTAGAATACAAAAGCCGTTATCCGCGTACGCGAGAAGCCGTCGAGCATCGGCATCCACCTAGACGACTGGCTCGCGTTTATGCGAAAAGACCGGACGTTGAGTAGTGCCGGTGGGACGGACGAGTCCACCAACCGGAAGTTCGTTCGTACGAGCTTGGTGCTGAACGACTAACCGGCTTTTCATTTTTATGCGAAAGATAAGTGGAGGAGGGGTCGTCTAGTGAAAGCTGTCGTGCTCTGCTAGCTCGTAGATCGATCCTTCGAATAATCGTGAAATCGATTCAGCGAGGTGAATGCAGTTAGAGCTTGATTATATGGAATAACGAGGCCATGGAATCTTTGCGATCGATAGATTCCTAGATAATCGATCGAAATCAAAGTAAAGTAGGAAGGTATGTATCGTGATATGATATGGCTATCGATATCCATTAGTCCGATTTTGTATATTTTTTATCGTATAGTTGAAAATTACTTTCCAGATCAAATTTAGCTCCATATCACCGATTCCACTCGAATTCCCAAGCCCATAACGAGCGTGAAAATAATGCGTTTACAGGATTCGTTTATATTCATCCATTTTGAAAAAAAGTAGGAGTATCCATTACTTCGAGCATCATTGTGCGTGAAACTCGGCGTATAGGAATCGATTTTGAAGCAGGAATGTATGTAACCGACGAATTGATATCGGGTTCGTTACGAACGTTAAAAGTTCTCGATCAAAGTGAATCACCCGAGGCACCAGGAATAAACGTTTCTACGAGCACTGGTATCAGTCGATTGGCGTTGCTCGTTATCTCTTATTGGCGAGAAAGAGAGAGAAAGGGAAGAGAGAGACAGAGAGAGAGATTCGTTTATGACACGGCTTAAAAGACGGCTCCAAATCGTGTCGTACGGATTTACAACGAACGTTTCGTCCGTTACGAGGTCGTTACATCGTCTGCTAGGAAACGAATCGTCGGACCCGTTAATGCAACCAGAAGGGAGGGAAATGCATGAAGCAACGGCAACTGGGCGAACGTCCTCGAGAGAGGCTTCCGTCTGTAGCTAAGTGACTTCCGGAAAATCGTGCATCGTCGAGCTTTCAATTTTAGAGTCGAGAACGACGACGATGACGGACGATAATCGCTTTCGGCTTCGAGAGAAAATAATTTTGTCCATCGTCGGTGAACAATGGGATATCTATATATTATGTGGTTCAATTAATAGAGACTCCTTGT